>CM066727.1:49568333-50836666 GCA_033961575.1 Aselliscus stoliczkanus
TGAAAGCAGACATCATTTTCTTGTTCCTGATATTGAGGAGAATGTTTTTAGCTTTTCCCCATTGAGTATGATATTAGCTGTGGGTTTGTCATATATAGCCTTTATTATGTGGAAATATGTTCTCTCTACTCTTACTTTGCTAAGAGTTTTTATCATAAATGGATGCTGGATTATGTCAGATACTTTTCCTGCATCTATTATTATGACCATATGATTTTTATTTTTTTATTTTGTTTATGTGGTACATCACATTAATTGATTTGTGAATATTGAATCAACCTTGCATATTAGAAATAAATCCCACTTGATCATGGTGCATGATAGTGCTTTATGATCTTTTTAATGTATTGCTGACTTTGATTTGCTAATATTTTGTTGAATATTTTTGCATCTATGTTCATTAGGGATATTGATCTATAGTTTTTTTCATTTTGTAAAGTATTTGTCTGGTTTTGAAATCAGGGTAATTGTGACTTCGTGAAATGAGTTTGAGAGCATTCCATCTTCTTGAATTTTTTAGAGAAGGTAGAGAATAACAGGAGTTAATTTTATAAATAAAATGTTTGGTAAAATTCACCTGTGAAGCCATCTGGTCCAGGAGTTTTCTTTGTTGGGAACTTGTTGATTACTGATTCAATTTCATTAGTAGTAACTGATCAGTTCAGATTTTTTGTTTCCTCTTGATTTAGCCTTGGAAGATTATATCCCTCTAGGAATTTATCCTTTTTTTTTTTTTAGATTGTCCAATTTGTTGGTATATAGTTGCTTGTATCTTCTTAAATCTTCTTGTACTTCTATAGTGTCCATTGTCACATCTCCTCTTTCATTTCTGATTTTATATATTTGGGTCCTCTCTTTTTTTTCTTGGTGCTGCCAGCAGTATTGGGCTTAGGGCAGGTTAAAAAAAGGCCCTAGGCCTGTTGTCACCTGCAGGCTGCCCATAAGGCTTGGCCACTGAGAAAGCCTCCTTAGGTGTGCAGGCCCAGCCTGTTAACCTTGTGTTGTAAAAGTCTCTGGCAGTGCAACAACTAGTTGGGCAGGGTGGGGTCCCAGGGACTCATGAGGCTGGTTGGTGGATTTCACAAAGTCAATGCAAATTCAGCCCCTGTTCCAATGCCAGGACTGTGACTTACTTTGCAAAACACCCTGAGAACACTGCAGCTAGTACCACTCACTTCAGGCTGGCAGAGCCCCACAAGCCACCTAAGAGAAGCTGCACCTCAAGTTGAGGCTAACTGTCTGCCACAAACAATTCCCCAGGTCACCATATGATGCCCACTGCTCTAAAGCCTTTTGCAGTTTGTGGCGCAGGGCCAGCTGCCCAGAAGCCGAGAGTGTCCCTGGCAATGCAGCCCTAGGTGGGCTGGGTGGGGACCCAGGGCATAACCAAAGTGGTATGCATGTCTGTATTTTACCAGACAAATGTGGTCTCAGATTTGGCCCTTTGGGAGAGTTTCAACATAGAAAAGGTGGTGCATTCCTATAGGTTCCACTTTAGGTGAGCTTCACACAGGGACAAAGCCACACAACTTAGTCTTTTCCTGTATGACTCTGGCACCTCTCAAGCTGGCATCCCTCCACTGGTGCCCAAGTGAGTGTTTGCAAGTGAGTGAGTCTGTATGTAAGCCCTTTAATAGGATGTCTGTCTTTCCAGCTGCCTTCCATCTCACTGGGATAGACAGACAGTGTCCTCTTTGCTTTTAACTGCCAGATGTTGTAGGGACTTTTCTTACAGTCACAGGACCTCTGTGCTGGGGAGTCTTGTGCTGGGCTGGGAGCTTTCTCTCTTCAAGGGGTCCTCCGCCACCAAGGTTGCCCTGTCTCTGTTCAACCACTACCTGTTATAATTCTGTACCCCTCTTATAATTCTCAGTGTGCCCTCTTCTTTATATCCTTAGTTTTAGAGTTTCTGTTCTCTGATCTTCAGCTCATTATTGAGGTTGATTTTCCTATAATTTAATGGTATTTTTGATGTGATCTTGGCATCATGTTTACCTAATCCTTCATCTGGGACTGCCTTTCAGAGTAGTTATATCTTAACTTCCATGGACTCTAATAGTTAGAGACATAATATTTCATGTCTAAATCATACAAGGTTTTAAATGTATTGTTATTTAATATGCCTGCACA
The DNA here is from genome assembly GCA_033961575.1 of Aselliscus stoliczkanus. Lineage (NCBI taxonomy): Eukaryota > Metazoa > Chordata > Mammalia > Chiroptera > Hipposideridae > Aselliscus > Aselliscus stoliczkanus. Next base: position 49,570,464 of record CM066727.1, read on the forward strand.
CCAGCTCAATATTGCTTGTGCAATATTTTACTCTGCTGAACACTGATACTAACATCCTTATTCATTTATTAGTTACCCATTGCTGTGCAACAAATGGCTGCCAAATTATTGGCATTAAATTAGACGTCTTCAATAATTCATAATATAAATTGGTCAGGGGTCCAGACATAGATTACTTAGATGGTTCCTCTGTTCCAGGGTCTTTCATGAGTTTCAAACAAGGTGTTAACCAAGATTGAGGTTTTATTTGAAAGCTTACTTGAAGAAGGAACCGCTTCCCACTGGTTAGCAACAAATATTATTTGTTGCAATCATACATGTCTCAAAGCTCTCACAAAACTGCGTTTTCATTTCAACATTCCTTTATTCAGCAATACATTTTCAAATAGCTAATATGTTCTTGAATGATATGTTTTGAAGTTATTCTGCCAACTTCACATGGAAACATTCTTTCAATTTCTGGCCCATGCCATCACCTTCCAAGTCTTCCTCATTCCTTAAAGTCTGAGTAAAGCTTCACCCTCCCCACCCCCACAGTCTTTTCTCCATTCTCCAGACAATAGTAATTATTCCTTTTACTCACCTCTCATTTTACTTTTTTTTAAAAGATTTTATTGGGGAATGGGGGGAGGGGAACAGACAAGTTGCTGTCTTTTTGTTCTTCAATCTAGTTGGGGAGGACGTTGCTTCACTGGCCCATGTTGGTATCGTCATTGCGCTCTTCCAAGATCAGGCAGATCGGTTGCTGGCCTCTGGATGGTCACTCACCGTGGCTATTGGCAGCTCATGCCGGCTGCCAGCCGCTCACGCTGGCTGCTCGCCACTCACTGTAGCCTATGGCAGCCCACTGTGGCAGGGGCTGCAGCTATGCCATCCCAGGGATTCAGAGCAGCCCAGCTCCAGGTGGAGCTGTTGTTCACTATCTTAACTGTAGAGGGCAGTGTCACTGGCCCTCATATGTGGGATCCGAACCGGGGCCGCTGGCATCCCAAAACCAGCTCTTAACCAATGCGCCACTCGGCCGGCCCTCATTTTACTTTTAAAACCAGTTTGCTGTTAGATATTCTCTGACTTGTTTATATTATTAATATAGATATAGATATTAACCAAATAATAAACAACTTCAATATAAAACACATCTCTTATTTATATCTTGCAGCCCCTCAAGCACGCATCTTGGAAATTTGTTGCTAATAATAATAATAATAACAATAAGTATCATGAAATGATTGTCTAAATGAATGGTTTTCAGAATGAAGATATTATAATTTAGTTTTATAAAAGTGATGGTGTGTTCTGGTAGACTCTTGAAAGGCAATGATGGGGATTTTTCTTTTTTATTTCAAATTGTGGTTTCATTAATGAGCATTTAGAAAACTGTCATTTTTTTATGTTTTACTTTCTGGAAGAGACACTACCAGTTATAAATATCACTGCAAATAGAAACTCATGGCTTGTGTTTAGAAACACTGAGGAAAACATTTTTTTTCTAAATGTTTAAAAATGTTTAGTTTATTTAGCATTGTATATGTGTTACAAAATGGCACATTGTAGCTTTTGAAAATTTACTTATTTTGGTTTCTCAGTGACAGTAATGCATCTGGTTAGGAACAGGAACAGAATCTCAAGTTTCTCTACTCGGCCACCAACACACACCCACACATATGTATATTACTGTATCAAAATATATTTTAGTAGACTGCATAGCTCATTAAAACTTCATTTCACAGTCATACATATCCAATAATTTTAATATGGCATGTATACTTAGAAAGAATTACTGGGATTCCAGTATTCTATAACCAAAATGCAGACATCCTTCTTCAGTGTAATGTAATATTAGACACTACTCTACTCATGTTTTGTCCTCCAGGGGTTTCCTAACTTTACCTTTGAATCTTCATTTCTGCATGCTTCACTTGTTTCCTTTAGGCTAGGTTCAGGTAAGGAATGTCAATAGCTGTATAAATAACCATATGGATGAAGATAATAAATGAGGTAGTCTAACACACATAGCTGTAGTGTCAATGTGGTGAAAAGAAACTGTGAGATCAGAATAGCAACCAGACTATTTATAGGAAGATCATAACATGGTGAGAATGAAATCATGATTGAGCAGGGTTCAAGAGGAAATATGACAAGTTCAAAGGAAGACAGCAAGTCTGTCCAGACAATACTCTGTCCAGATATCTGCTTGGACAAGGGCTTGGGAGGAAGAAGGGAAGAAGCAGACAACTGCAGAGAAATGGGAGAAATAACAAACGTTTTACGAGAATTTTTTTTTTCTTAATGGTAGGAAAAGTGTTTGATAATCGTAGAATGATCCAGTAGAAATGCAGGAAAGGGAGAAGTGCTGCAGCAAATGCCTACTGTGGGCCAGAGGGAGTGGAGCCATTGGGCCATACGAAAGGAAGTCATTAGTGAGGAGAACAGATAGCTCATCTGTCTTTACAAAAGGCTGGGTGGAGGCATGGGGCGTGTGGGGTAGATGTGTCATATCTGAGAGCTTCCGAAGCTCTCTCTCCTCCTTACATCAATTTTCTTAGGAAAATAGGAGGCAAGGTCAGTTTTGAGTGAGGACTGGGGAGATGTCGGGAGTTTTGAAGAGAGAGAAGATTTGAAATTAGGGGCGTGGGAAAGAAAAGGACCAGGTAAGCCTGAAATGAACTTTACATAGGATGCAGAGTAAAATAAACACTGACCCAGATATTGATCAGACCCAATGTGGGACATGGCCTTATCAGGTGAAAAGGTAGATGAGGACAGTGTGTGAGTATATGTGTGGGAAGAGAGAAGACAGAAAAAAGGTCCAAGTAGAAAAGAGTCAGAGTAGAAGTGTAGTAGAGACAAACAAACATGCAATTTGTATAAAAAAAGGTGAATACTCAATGAATCAGACAAAAGTGCTAAATAGTTACCTCTTGAAGAAACATTATTTTAAGATCTAGTAGAACTGGTTGATTATTTATATGCATAAATAGCTTTCATAAAAATAAAATTTGAAAATATTTAATATTTGAAATATTAAAAAAATAGGATAAAGGAAAAATGAAAGTGTATATCCATTTGTATATATACATGTAGATATGTTATTTATTTAGTGTTTGGATAAATAATGTTTGTATTTATTTGTTTTAACTGTATGGCCTTCTTAATGCCAAAAGGAATCTGAGATATAAGAATAGTCAGCTCTATAATGAAGCATCCTTAAAATTAACAGTGTATAGCTGTGCATTTCATGGAATAGCATATCAGCTATGCGAACACAACTAATTATTAAAATATGATAATAAAAATAAGTAGTTTTTTTTTGTTGTTGTTTTGTGTTTTTGTAAAAGACATCTGGCATTCTATGAGTCAGTTAAAGCTGAAAAATAGCAGTAGCACATATGGAAAAAATGCAGTTTTATCACTTATCACTTATGGAAACCTATATTTTGTCAGCCCAAATCTCCTAATTAATGTATCAAGACCACAGTTACTACCATATGTTAACAAAAAGATTTTACACATGAAGTTCTACGGATTACCTACTGCAAAAGCATCCATTGCTAATTTCCAAGAAATTCACATTTAAGAACCAGTAAATTGTTGGAAAATACTAGCAGGAACTACCATGATTTTTGAGAGAAAAATAGCTCTTGTACATATAGGAATCACTGACTTCTGTACTGGTAAGGTCTAGCCTTGGATAGTGGACTCACCAGTTGAATGATGTTCTTACAGACCTATGTTCCTGGGACTATCCCTTCATACTTAGAATGTTCAGGGCTTCTCCTTATGCCTCTCTCCTAGTCCATGATGAAGAGCAGATAGGTAAACAGTGACATGGACTGCAATTGTTTTTACTCTGCAAGCATTCTGAAAGTATTATGATAAAAGAGTTGATTTAGTCTCCATAACACTCACTGTGGTTTATTGTATACCCGGAGCCTTAGTTGTAATTTCAAACTAAGAACAAGGTCCTCCTGCATGTGACATGCAATGATCCATGAAAGGAACTAAGTACATTCACTGTCCTGGAGAGATTCCACCAACTTCTCTGTGTGAGATCAGTATATAACAGATGGGACCAGGGTGACTGATTTAATTAGAAAGTTTTAATAGCAAAATAGAAAATATTGTACAGCTCTATCAGTTAGGTGGAAACCATTAAATTCACCAAAGTAAGGTTTCATTGGGAAGATGTGTCAAATAAAATATATAAATATATTTACATGTCATATATATAAAATATGAAGAGAATTTCAGATGATGATTATAAAATTGAAGTCACTATATAACATATGATGGTTATCTAAACTTTCATGAAACATGAACCTTTAAAGCTCCTCAAATATTTATCTTGTCTTATTAATTGAAATATCCTGCTGCTTTAAGCTCTGTCCTCCAGACTTTTGCTTGAGACATTAGAAGAGGAAGTAGATTTTTCAGTCTGTTCAGAAAAGATATTTTTGAGACATAAAAGGCAGTTTGTAAAATATACAGCATTTATCTAGAGTTAGTGAACTCTCTAAAGGGAAGAGCATACACAAATACAGTTCTTAGAGGAAGATAGAATCCGACATTATGCTCTTGAACAAATTTTATAAAACCAGAAAGAAAATTAATCTCTTTTAATGATTATTATTTAACCATAAACTACTTGAAGGTTTTTATTGAAAAATTGGCTGTTAGCCTGAAATTTATACTTATAGCACTAAGGATTAGGATCGTCAAATAAATTTATCTGCTAATATGGAAGATAATATATTGTATGGTATCCCCCAAGTAGAATCTACCATTCTAATTTGATCAAATCCTGTATTTTATATAACAGAGAAAGTCTTTTTATGATAATGAATGATTGGCATCACACAGGCTTAGCACCATGGTACTTAGTGGAAATTGAATTAATGCAATAATAGAATTTATGTCATTTATCCTTAGTAGAATCGGTTGTTCAGTTTCTTTTCAAGCAGCAATAAGAGAAAAAATGCATTTTTTTTTTACTGAAAATGACTCAGTTTTACTCATGTATACTTGATAGAATTGTTTTGTTTTGTTTTTATAATTTTGTTTACAAATCAAAATAATGAACTAGATTTAAAGGGAAGATAAAGTGAGTTATCTGCATCTATCTCTATATCTCTGTATCTAAGAGCAGTTTTCATTTGATAAAAAGAGGAATGGTATATAGTTCTGCATAGTAATAAGGTTTCATGCTTTATCTGCTTGAAATAATGTATTTACATAATGAATTTCTTTTTAAAATAGCTTGTATAAACACTCCTCACATTATTTAAGACATAATGGTAAATAATGCTTAGATTAAATACTAGAAAGGAATGAAAATTAAAGATAAAAGAGAAAACTCCTAGACTCTGACTGCAGTAGCCAGGCGAGATATTTGCTGCTGGAATCCAGGAATTATCATCGGAACAAAGATGCTGTGGGAGACTTGATCAGAATGTACCAACCTGGCAATAGTTTTCTTCAGACCCCAAACTTACACGGACTATAGAGTCTCTCTTACGGCCCCATCATAAATCAGATTTCAAGTGAGGACACAAAACTTAGTGAGGTATGTTGATGGCACACTTCTCAATTAAGGAAGCTGTCAGCTGTGCCATGAAACCTGTAGGAAGCTTATGGAAGGAGAATATATGCTCCAATATTATTGTATTGCACAGGCCAGTACAGTAGCTAGAACTGGCTTAACTAACATTATATAAATTATTGATAAATATGCTCAGGTTTTTAGAACTTTGAACAATAGCAGATGGCATAAATAAAGAATCTTCTGTAGTTTGTATTGATATCAGTCTTTCCAAAGCTAATAATTTGGGACATGAACAATGTAAATGCAAGAGTATCAGAAAATAAACCAAAGCTAGAGGTAAGGAGAGCATTGGATACTCGGTAGTCGTGATAAACTAAAAATTTAATGAATTTTCATGTCAGAAAGACTCCAGATTAATCAGAATCACTTCATATTATTTGTATTTTACAGTATACATATTTTTGATTCAGTTAATTATTTAATAAACTGCATGTGGTTCTAATATCATGTTTTAGACATTCCCAAGGAAAGCTTTTGTTATTCAAAAAAATACATAGTGCTGGTTTAAAGAAATCTTTACATTATTACTAAAGGGTACAATTGACAATTGCAATCCGATCCTCTGGTACCAAGAATGATCAGAAAAAACAGGTGGCACCTACAGCACGAAACTTTATACCCATTTCAACATGAGTCTGCTCTATATCACAGCCACACCATGCCAAATGGTGGCTCTTCACTTTTCATTTCCTCCCCTCATTAATGTATGTCCCTACCTCTGAAAGTTCTTCTCCAGGTGTACATATAGCTTCTGAGTCTGAGTAGTATAGTATAAGAAAGTCCCATCTTTATTTTTCCCCTCATTACAAATGCAAAGATTTCTTTGCAAGGCATATCAAAGATAGGAAAACAGTGGCATAATCTCTTAATCCTTCTTAGGACTGATTCTCTACTAATGTAGTAATGAGCCACTAAAAAGAAGTGTGTCCATGTTAAAATTACGTTTCCATTTTTCCCTCCATAAAATAGAATAGTTATTTATATTGCCAATAACTGAAATAATGCCAGACTTCTGAGATCTTCTATAAATGGTTATTGAATTGTTAAAGGAATTATGCCAGTCAAATATGCTGTACCTATGTGAAAATGATGCTAATATCTGGTTGAAAATAATACCAAAGTGTCAGGCAACAATTATTGAGGAACAGATATTAGTTTCACCATGATATATTGTGTCTCTCCGTCTGCCTCTGATGGAACCAATGAGTTGTATTCTGACCTTTACTTTTTAGGAAATTAACTAGAACATGTTAAAATTAAGCTTGTTAACATAGATTCAATAACACATTAAAGTAATCTGATAGAAATAAATGTCTGGGGAGCTGATACCAATACATACAGAGTTTTTTGTTTTTGCTTTTTTTGTTTTGTTTTGTTTTTATAATGAATGAGCCCTTCTAAGTTTAACTTTAGTTGGGGGACAAGATGTAAACATTTGAAAAATGAAAGCAAATTTAAAAGTGTCATTAAATGGCAAAATTATTAATGTTGAAATGAGGGGTTATATTTAATTAGAGCTATGAATCTGGAAAAATGAGAAATGATAGTGACCTATAGTTGTGTTCAAAGGTTTCAAAAAGAGCAAGGTCTTGAGTGGATTATATTTGGATACTAAATTACCTAGGTAATTATATATTTGCATCAAATATTATAACTACCAGGTGATATTTCATTGATTCTATGACAATACTGAAGGAATTGAGAACGATAGTTCAAGAAGCTGTCAGTTGTCATTTCTGACAGAAACTGGAAGTGGCTTCTTAACAAGCACTCCATATTCTTATTTCAGCAATTGGTATCTAGTGCCCTGAGTACTGGCTATTTTCCAACACAATTCGGAAATCACAAAGTTAGCATAATTTTGGGCTTTTTTTGTCTAAGGGGTGGAAATATCTATTCTACACTGTTATGACATGATTCATGATTAGTTCAGAAAAGTGAATTTCTTGGGCTGGCTGAGTGGGACGGTGGTTAAGCGCTGGCTTGGGAAGCCGGCAGCCCCGGTTCGGGTCCCACATGCGAGGGCCAGTGACAATGGCACTGCCCTCAAAAAAAAAAAAAAAAGAAAGAAAGAAAAGTGAATTTCTCTTTAGATTGAATGTATAGGTCAATACATGCAATCACATTTAAAGGGTTGCACCCATTTGTTGGCTTAAGATTTTGGCTATTCAACTAGGAAGCCAAACATAATCCTATTTTAGCAATGGTAATGTAAATGCCAAAAGCATCCAAACAACTCACTTTTCTGGGGGGATAGGGAGGGGAACGATTCTACATTGATGAACTCACACCATTGGAATGGAAGAAGAACAATTTGCTATAGTGGACAGTGTGTGGCAATAGTGTAATCAGCAGGATTACCAATGGCCAGTTGTGGACGACACGCAGGCCATCAGTAAAACACAGTAGGGTGGTTGGACACGAATGGCCAATGCAGTGCTTCAGCAATCTCTGTGGGAATGGAAGAGCTTGTATATTTCTTGGATATTTATTTAGTTTAGTGGGAATGATAATGGTGATAATAATAACACTAAGAGCTAATGTTTTGGAGTGATTACTGTATGCCAGATACTGTTCTTAGCACATTATATCCATTTTCTCTATTATTTCAAGTAATCTTATGAGGTAGTATTAGTATCTCTAATTTTGAGAAAACTGACATACAAAGTAGTAGTTAGTTATTAAGTTCCCAGGATTAGAAAGTAGTAAAGCCAAGGGACTTGAATTAGTGTGATGTATGTTTTTACAGACACACACACACAATATCATGCACAATGTCAAACAATCCTTCTTTAAATATCTATTCTCCTTGGAACATTTTAAAATCTAGGTATAGTGTTAACCAGAAAAGATCAGACACCAACTAGGAAGAAATCATTGGTATTCCAATGCAAATGCGATGGCTGGTACATTTTCTTAAAAGCAAATCATCACTATTATGTGAAAAGAGTTTGAAACATGAGCTATTTAATGATTAAGATACCTCTGATATTTCATAAGATTTTAATGTAAATGATTAATAAAGTCATATTATTTAGTGCTTACAGTGTGCCTTCAAGAAACATTATGTTATCTTATTTGGCCCTCATAACAACTCTATACATTAGTCCCTCTTTATTTGTGGGAATACATTCAAAGGACTCTAGTGGATGCCTGAAACTCTGGATAATACTGAAACCTGTATTAGGCACAGTAAGCTATTAACAACAATAACTAATAAAATAGGACAATTATAACAATATACTGTAATAAAAGTTATGTGAATGGCTTTGGGACATTTTTAAGTAGAATAAGAGCTACATGAATACAAACACTGTGATACCCAGATAGTGGATCTGATAACTTAGATGGCTGCTAAGTGACTAATGGGCAGGTAGGGTTTACAGCCTGGATAACCCTTCAAAAGGGTGATTCATGTCTCAGATGGGATAGAGCGAGATAGTGCAAGATTTTTCATCATGCTGCTCACAACAGCCTGTAATTTAAAACAAGAATTATTTCTTTCTGGAATTTTCAATTTAATATTTTTGGACCACAGTTAACCAGAGGTAACTGAACCTGCAGAGAGTAAAACAGCAAATAAGGAAAGACTACGATATGGAACCGGGTTCTAATGTTCTTAAATCATATTTTATTTACTAGCATTCTAATGGGCATTTTGAGTAATATTTATTTAAGTTCAAAACTAATTCTCTTTCTGCTGCAGTCCACCTAAAGGATCATTTAGGGTGGCCCATTTATTTACACAAAAGAAAACTGAGGAGCTGAAAGTTTAATTAACTTGCCCTTTCCTAGGTTACTGGCATAGCTAAACTCACACAGAAAACTAATCAAAGAAGAAATTTCACTTAAAGGATCAGTAGCGGAAGTATATTTGATTAAGCACAGATGGTACCTGGCTCACCTGATATATCTATAAATTTTCTGCAGTTGCTTTTAACTCTAATCAAATATAAAAGTACCGTCAGCTTAAAATGACACATTTTCCCAAAGGCTTTTTGAAGTCTAATGTGTATAAGCCTTCCAACTCTTGAGACTAGGCCAGGCTATGGTTACTGGCTTATTGTTGCTAAGTACATGTGGGGTTTTTTTTTGTTTTTTTAATCTGTTGTTGTTGTTGTGTTTTTTTGTTTTTTTATTTAACTTTAGCTAGAATTTCATGATAAATGGCTTTTCTTGCCATTAGTTAGAAGCATGAAGAAATTCATTGCATAGTAGTATAAAACTGTAGCCTAACCTTAACTCAGGGGTTCTTAAACTGGACTCCACTGAACACTTGGGATTTGTGGATAGACTTTTGAGGCTTCAAGAACTTGAATGAGGAAAAAAAATGCATCTTTATTTTTACTATCCTTTAACTGAAATTTAGCATTTCCTTTGATTTTAAGTGTACGCTAAGTAATACAAGCAATTTTCGGTGACTTAATCACCAACAGAAATTAGAAACTTTCAAATTGCATTCAAGTCATTAAAGGTATCAAAACAGAGAAAAAACAAACAGTATGTATACTCACCTACACTTTGAAATTATGGAGGTTATTGTTAATGTTAACTACATTTTAATAAGTTGTTTTCCTTTGTAATCCTATGTATATCATTTTATACATTTAAACAATGTTAAACATTTATGAGTTTCACTAGATTGCCAAAGGGATCCATGCTCAAAAATTATTGGAATGGAATATTAGGAATGATCATATATGTTTCTCCCTCTGGACTTAATAGCAATGAACCTGAAGTGTGACCAGGGACCTTAGCTTGACCAAACTCTCATTTCAAAGTTGGATAGGAAAATGAAATATGAATTGCTACCATTCTTTCATCTTTTTCTCTGACATCTAAACTCAAGCAATCATTAGTAATTCATTCATTCCAAAATAGAGATGGTATGTACTAACTACTTCAGTACCTAATATTAAGTCTTTTATTTTTTATGAGAAGTCACTGAACTCAACTTCCATAGCATTGTCTACAAGGTAATCAAGACTATGATATAGCTGCTCACAATGTATATACTTTTTTTAAAGGTCTAGGTTCTTTTAAGTTTCCCATACCTAATGGTTTTATGCACTGTACTGCCTTAAATTTCCCACTCAGTTTTCTTTCACTGGTAGCACCACTCCAGTTTGATAAACAGTGGTGCTATAGAATTGAAGCCTGAAAACCCAGAAAGGGAATAAAGATGAGGCTTTGGTGGCAAAATCAGTTAGTGAGTATGAGAGAAAAACAAAAGAGGGCATGTAGGCAGGGTCCTATGTGGTTACATGGGAATGGAGAAGGGATCCTCAACGTTTTCCTAAAATTGTAGGTTTCAGATAAAATAATTCACTGGTACTTTTGTTTTTGTTTTTTTATCTTAAAATTGAATATAATAATTACATGAATATATTATGAATTAAGCTGATGTCAGATAATTAGAATTTGGTTGCAAATAGGATTTGTTATAAAATGAACATTTTTGATCACACCATATTGACAATTTGTCCGTTTTAGTCGAGATGAATCCACTGATAATATTTTATTATTTGATTGTGTCAGATACATTGAATTTCTTAGAACACATGGCTAAAGATTCAACTCCAATTCAGGCAGGTTAACTCCACTTTGGATTGGGTGAAGGTGTATCCCCATTAAGTTTATTTATTTTAAAACTTTACCTCAAGTCTCAAGGAATATTCAGTAGGGGAGTCTGATTACACAGGTATGGGTCAGTTATCACTACCAGACACTTAGAACGTGTCATTTTTGAATTAATGTTCTCTTCCTAAGACCCCTCCTTGAAAGATTGATTATATTAGATCTCCAAAGTATGAATCATTAAAAGTGGAAGCAGAAACTAATGAATTGTACATTTAAAATCCGTTAAGTAAGATGATAAATTTTATGTTATTTGTATTTCACCACAATTAAACGAAATTCAAAAAAAAATGTGGAAGCAGAAAGAGCTGTTAATTTCTGTTCAACCTGGCTCCATTGAAGACATCACTGTTGGGTTTCAATTCATCAACCTAAATTATTTTCCAGTTAAAATTTGAAACTTTGTAAAGGGTTATATGATAATATATATCATAAGCTCAGAGGAATGTACATTTCTACAAGCATGTCTAAAAATATATTTAGCTAGCACCTTTTAACATTTTATAAAGTTAAAATTTAAGATAACTAAAATGGGATTTTATTTACCTTTTACTAAATTTAAAATGATCCAGAGTGGCAGAGGAAATCTAAATCTTCTCTATTCAAATAAGTGATTTAAATGTATATATTTTAGGATGAAACTAGGTGATTCCATGATTCTTCCCATTTCCTATTTCCTTCCATTCTTCCATGGTTTCTCTAAGTTCCTAGGAAATTGGTATTGTCATGACATTCAGGAAAAGGTGTCTGTTCCATTGCCATCTTCTGTCCCTGCCAATACTTATTAAGATGTAATTAAATTAGCCAGGCATTGGGATACTGACCATGGGATCAGGCTCTGATGCCTAAGAACCCTGTCATGGCTTTTAGGCATGGGGCCTAGGCATCCAGATACTTGCTTACTTCTTCTAAAAGCAAGTTCTTCTCCAGTGGCTCTGTCGTTTCTATTCCTCCTTTTCCCTACCCCACTGTTATAATCGTTTGTTTTTCCTGAGAAAACAATTCAACTGTAGTGATATAAAGCAACTATTTTTTATTACATCCTTATATTCTGAAGAGAAGTGATTCAGAAAAAGCCCAGTGGAGACAGCTTGCTTCTACTCTGAGCTATTTTGGGCTTCCTGTGGAATATATGATGTGTGGAGACTTGAATTATCTAAAGGCTTTTCTTTCACTCACATGTCTGAACATTGATGCCGGCTGTTGATTGCAACCTCAGCTGGGCCTGTTGGGCCAACACCTACATGTAGCTTCTTTTGGCTGCTTGGACTTCCTCACAGCATGAATGGCTGGGTTCCAAGGGAAAAACAAAACAAAACAAAACATCCAAGAGCAATAGACTGGATGTGGATTATACTGTGGAAGAGAGTCAGAGAAAGTGTAATAGATATGTATGACATGGGGGGGAGGAGTGGGGTGGTGAATTGGGGGAGGGGGGTTGTCACTTTGAGGGGTGATAAGTATAACTATTGTACTGTGTTGTACACCTGAAACTAATTAAAAATAAATAAATTTTAAAGATAAATAAATAAATAAATAAATAAATAAATAAATCACATAAAAAAAGAAATAGGCAGAAGTTGTTTGCCTTTTATTACTTAGTATTGGAATCACATAATGTCACTTTTACTATTTATAAGCCCACAAGATTCAAGAAGGAAAGCATAATTTACCTCTTGATGGTAAGTAGGACTATCAAATTCGCATGTAAAAACAGCATGTGGAATGAGAATAATTGTTGCAGTCATCTTTGGAAAATACCTTCTGCCACACCCACCTTGTTGTGGACTTGATTCTTTATCTGTACCCAGTCAACATTCTCAGAATTTTCTGAAGCTGCCTTCAAGCCCATAGACTATATCTATTTTATTAATTTGGCACCATATTTAATGTGGAGCTTCTCTGAAAAGTTTGAACATCTGTGGGCTATACATGGAGACTATAGATAACTTCTCTATTCTCAGATTTCCCATAAAATTACATGGGTTTTGCTCATTACCCTGGATTGAGCCAAGGGATGGGGGTGAATGTTGGGTTCCTTCTCAGATATCATCTCACTCTAAAGACCAGGAAATTCCCTGGTTTTCTTCTCCCTGTTTATCTATTGGGACCTTTAGCCATCTGGTTGGGAAAATGGCTAATGTGACTGCATATTGTCTTTTCCACTTTAATAGTCATTATTTACATTTCTCTGCATTGTAAAATGTCTATTCTTTGAGTCCTTGGAATATTCATATAATTTTTTTTTCTTCCAATCCACTTCTATATAAATCAAACTATATACAAGATGTGCTCTCACTTTGGATTTGAAAAGCCTATTTTGGAAGTCCAAGTCAATTATTTGACTCTTGTTCATATTCTGTTCTCTGTGCTTTCCGTTTGTAGGGCAATAACTTTATTATTTTAATGGTTGAGGAACAACAGGGTAAAATAGAACTAAAGAGAAAGAGAAAAATAATCAGTTGAGTAACGTTTCAAAATACTTTCTGCTACATTTATAGAAAGACCATAAACTATATTGACTGTTGTACTTTTAATTGGATTTGGAAATGAATTGGCTTCCTAACATAAATGCAAATTATATTTATTGTGATTAAGTTATTCTAAAATACATTAATTTATTTCTGAAAGACATGTAAAATTCCTAATATAATTTATAGTTTTAATTGTTTAAGAGGTAATGAAGTGATCTCCACTTTGTATAAATATTCAGGTTATGCTAGATTCCAGGGAAACCCAGAAATACTTAGTAAGTTTTGCCCTTTGCCTTATCTTACCTTTTTATGTTCTGTTTTCTTGCAACTTCTATTTGTTGAGTTACTATATGTCATAACATTTTCTAAGTATGTGAAAATGTTATGTTTAAATCCAACTAATGCACATAATACATGCCTTGACAATTAGATGGGTTTACAACAAAAAATAAATGTCATTAAGTTGTCAAGTTCTCATTGTAGAAAATTATGAGATTTATCCTGGTCTTGCTAAAATACTGGCATATATAAGATTATATCATGTGCATGGGTAAAATTTCTGTAATTATTTTAAGTAGATTATTAAACACTGAGAAGGTAGTTACAAATATAAACTTGGGAGACTCTTTTCAATCTAACCAGAAATGAGCGGTTTTTAGAAGATTTTTCTTTAAAGTAGATGAGATATACTCCAAAAGACTGTGTTAAGACTTCTGGTTTCTGGTTCTTCATGTAAGGGATTGGAAGTCACTACACAATCCTAACACCAAGTAAAAAGCTAAACAGAATGAAAAATCAACAACTCTTCTTGAATCCATTAAAAAGGGGAGACCCCAGGACAAACAACTGCCCCCAGGATCAGAGAGATGAACAGGTAAATAAAGGCAGTCATGGTTTCTTGGAGCCTCAATATAATAAACTCATAATATAAGCTATGGACTTTGGGTGATTATGTTGTCTCAATGTAGACTCAACCATTGTAACAAATGTACCATCTGGTGAGGGGGTGCTGCAAATGGTGGAAGGGGTCCTTTCCATGTGTGGGGCAAATCTTTCTACAGTCTCCTTGGTTTCTTTGTAAACTTAAAACTGCTCTAAAAAACAAAGTCTTAGAAATAAGAAAAACCTACTCTACTAATAAAAGTAAACAGTAACTAGTGAAAAAGACAAAGACTTTTTGGAAATATTCTGCAATAAGAAAATGAGGTATTTCTTCAATTTTTAGTTAGACTGAATAGTAACTGGTAGAGTTCCCACATGTGCACACACACACGATGAGAACAGAGAATATCAACAAATATAAAAACAAAACAAAAAATAAACAGAGTCTAGATTAGTGATTGAAGGAAACAAGAGGCCTTGTTGTGACTTCATTTTCTAAAATAACAGTTCTCAAAATATAGTTCTCAGACTCCTAGGTCCCTATTTGCATTCATTTTAATACTCAAATTATGTTATTAATAATAATAATAATAATAATGACAATAATATGTTATTGTCTTTCATCAAGCGAGTGCCACCAAACTACTAGTAGCCATTGTATCTTCAATGGAACTTGTAAGGAAAACAAAACAAAACAAAATATTTAAGAATGTCATTGATGAAACATACACATTATTACTTTTGTTAAATCTTAACTCACCAGTAATGATGTTTTAATTTCTGAGTAATTAAATGGAAGTGCTTCTAAAGTATTAGTGCAGCATAACAAGCTATATGATGATTGCTCCCTGGCTCGAAGAATTGCCTGAGTTGCAAGCAAAACTAGCTGTTTTTCTTTTTCATGAAGCACCACTTTTACTTGAAAGAAAGACTGACAGAAAGCTATGTTTATTCAGAGTTGAGTATTTGGTGGACATTTTCTTGATGGTGAGCAAAGAAATTGAACCTTCCACTTGAGGGAACACATCTGGTAGTATTTGTTGCCAATGATAAAATTCAGTCTTTCAAATGAAAATTAGGAATTTGAAAAACTTGTATCCACCATTATGAGACTGGCACTACTTAATTCTTAGCCACCTTTCTTATGAGATTGGTGATGAAGTTAATTAATGTCATATATAATATTGTATAATAGAATGTGTCACCATTTGAAAGACCAACATAACTCAGTATAACAGTATTTTCCAAATAATCTGTCCATTTAAAGTGCAAAATGCACCAATGAATTTGAATGTAACTGTGTAAAAGAAAAAAAAAGACATATTTTCTGATTGCTCATTTCATATTCTATTAAAAAATTACTCCTTGTAAAATTTTGGTATAGCATTCAAGAAGAATATCCCCAATTATCTCATAAAGGCTATTTACACCATCTTCCTTTTTTCTTGCTACATATACCTGTGAAGTTGGATTTCGTTCATATGTTTTAACCTAAAAAATTTATGGCAATCCCAAATGTGCAGAAGAAGGTATAAGAATCAAAACATCTTTTTTAAGTCAGACATTAAGTAGATTTGCAAAAACGTAAGAGCTTGGTTCTCGTTAATTCTTTAGTTTTAGAATATATAGTAAAATTTTTCATAACAGAAGTAAATGCTATTTTAAAAGATTTAATTAAAAAGTATTTTAAAATTTTTCACACTCAATTTTCAATATAATAACTATCAATGGTTATAACCCACACAAAAGTTCTCAGATCCTCAAAGCTTGTTAACAGTTTAAAGGAATACCGAAACAAAAAAGTTCGCATACCTTTGCTCCAAACAATTCTGTGTTGTATATTTGTAAGGGAAGATTATTGACATATCTGACCCACATGTCACTGTTCCCTCCTGAATATCCTTTTCATCCTCATCTCTCATTACGCTATTCTGACTTTTCTGCTGTTCCTTTTATTACACCTTTCTGGTTTCTTTCAAATATTTTTAAATAGCTTACTTCTACCATCTACTATTCTCTCTATAACTTTTCCTTGGGTAACTGTAAAGAGAGATGACCCATCTGCCATAGATTGCCTTGTACATCCTTTATAGGTATGTCAAGAGTGTAAAGATGTGACCACTCTTTGGACAATTTCTTGGGTTTGGTTTCCAATAAGTGACTGAGGAATGTGGTGAAATCACCCCAAAACAAAGGGAAAACTGACTGTTCTGTCTATAAAAGCAGTAGATTCCTCAAGTGCAATGTTCCTCTTCTGTAGTGCAACTTACTGCAAGTACAAGTGTCCATCAGGGACCATTTGTATTATCCCGTGGGATCTGAGTGGACTCATGAACTGACAGAACAAAACATGTAGCTGTGGCTACTGTTGTTTGTCTCACACCCAAGAGCCCTGTGTCTTCTGCCAGTACCTATGAAACTGTGGCAGGCAAACTTGTTAGCTTGAAAATAGGATAAAACCCTAGACCTTGCACAGTTCTTGAAAGTGACCTCTTTCTCACCTGTGGTGTCCCCCTAAAATTCAGAAAGAGCAATGATTCCATAATGTATGATTTAGCCTGGATTACTGTCCCAGCTCTAGATTGACTACTAGAAAATATTTAAAAATACACAGTTAATTCCCTGTTTGTCCAAAGTTTAGTTATATAAGATAATTTCCTCAGTGGTTATAAATTTCTCGAAGTAGGGATCTGTATTCTTTGCAACACTGAATTGGTATTAGGTCATAGTCACACTTCAATACATCCTCATTAAGAGTTAATTATCAGTGATAATATTTCCTTCTTTGGTGCTCTAGTATCACCTAAGAATTCCCAAGCAGAAATTCATAAATAAATTATTTCCCAAGATTCCACAATTTCTTGATGTTTTTTTTTCTTCCATCACTTCCAGAAATATAATTAATTTAACCTAAGAATTTTTTTTCAGAAGCTGCAGTCCTAGCCCATAGCCTTTCCGATGATGTACCTCTGAGAATGTCTGGAAACTTAGTTGAGCAGAAAGCTGAAGCCAGGCCTTCTGTTCAAATGCACCAAATGTGACATGTTGGCTCCCAGAGATCACTCTCTGCTCACTGCTGATGTGACCATGGCCCAAAGCCAAACCTGCTGTGGACACATTATCTCTTAGTGAGGAAGAAAACATATCCCTTGTAATGACTTTTTAGCTCTAGTTCCAGAATCCCAATTATTAATAAATTATTTTCAGTAGTGAAAAATAAATCTGAAATAAACTTTTTTTTTTTTTTTGAGGGCTGTGTCACTGGTCCTCATGTGTGGGATCTGAACCAGGTCCATTGGCATCCCAAGCCAGTTCCCAACCACTGCGCCACTCGTCCGGCCCTGAAATAAACTTTAATATTATAATTAAGGCCTCAAATTTTCTCAGGAGGGTGTCAACAGGTTATTTGTATAGACCACTGGGAAACAACCTGTAGCAGCTACACAAAGTTAAAATTTGGTTTGAATTGATAACAAACTCATATCAATAATGACTCCTCATAGGTCAATGAGGTCACCAGATTTCTTACAGTATATTCTGTGGAACCAAGCTTTAGGTCCTTTAAACCAAGATTTATGTACTTCCCCCATGATGTCTACAGTTTGTTTGCATAGTTTCTAAGAATCTGCACTGTTTTTTACCTCTGCCAGTTGATACTAGTTAATAACATTCTTTAGGGGAAGACTAATTCCAGAATGTAAAATCAGTCTTTAATTTGCGGATGACATTGATTAAATCCTTTGTAACTGTTCATTTGAAAAACAGACCCAGCTTTTTTTATTTTAACTTATGAAATGAGAAAGAGAAAAAAATAATACATACATTCATAAAATATAAATATATACATATAACCCCATGTCCCAGAAAGAAAGCTTATCATTTTTGTATTCCCTTAGATTAGTTTACATGATTTCTATATTATTCTTAAAATTGTTATTTGGCATTTCATTTGGATGGCAATAGTTTTCCATGTTGCTGATTAATCTTTATAAGAATTTATATAAAGCATAAATGGCATTCATATAATGTTATGTTTAGGAGATACCAAAATGTAAATATTGTGAGGTTTCCATTATATGCCAGTCTCTTAAAGATTCAGTTTCTCTCTTTGGGAAAACCAATTTTCATTTTCTAGGATCTGCTGTGGCACCACCTTGTTGTATGTCACCATGTTGGGCACTGGAGCTCTTATTCTTTGCTAGAGGGAATGCAAAATAGTACAGCCACTTAAGTAGGTGGTTTGATGATTTTTTACGGAAGTAAAAATATCCTACCATTCAACCCAGTGATCACACTCCTTGGTATTTACCCAAAGGGGTTGAAGCCATGTGTCTACACAGTAACCTGCACATGAGCCTTACTCATGATTGCCAAAAATTGGAAACAACCAAAACCTACTTCAGTAGTTGAATGGATAAATAAAACATGATGCATTCAGGTAGTGTAATATTTTTCAGTGCTAAAAAGAAATGAGTTATCAGGCCATGGAAAGACATGACGGAAACTTAAATGCACATTACTAAGGGAATGAAGCCAATCTGAAGAGGTTACATACTATATATAATGCCACCTATAAGACATTCTGAAAAAGGCAAAACTATGGAGCCACTAAAAAGATGAGTGGTTGACAGTGTTGGGTGGGGAGGGATAAATAGGTAGAGCACAGAGGGTTTTTAGGGCAGTGAAAATACTTTGTATGATATTATAATGATGTCTACATGCCATTATGCATTTGTCCAAATCCAGAGAATATACAACACTAAGAGTGACTTCTACTGTGAAAGTACGGACTTGGATGATTATGATGTGTCAAAGTAGGGTCATCAATTGTAATAAATGTACCATTCTGAAGGGGGATGCTGAGAATGGGAGAGATTAATGTGTGGGGCAGGAAGTTTATGGGAAATCTCTGTAGTTTCCCCTCAGTTTTGCTATGAACCCTTAGCTGCTCTAAAAAAGCAAAGTCTGAAACAAATGAAGATTCCATTTTTTAGAAGAGAAAATAAAAATACCTGACTTACTTCACAATGCTTTTAGGGGAGCAAATAAAAATTTGAATGTGATTTATCAGAATATTCATAGTAAAACACAAAGACTTTAATGCATACTATGTGCCAATCACTTTTATAAATGTTTTACATATATTTACATATATTAGCAGCTTTAATCTTTACTACAAACCTATTATGTAGACATTATAATTATACTGATTCTCCAGCTGAGGAAATTAAGGTATTGACAAGTTGAGTAACATGTCAAGGTCACCTAGCTTACACAGGTAGAGCCAAGAAATGAGCCCAGGTGTGGTCTGACTCATGAGTTTTCTTCTAATGATTATGCTTACTGCTTCTTATGGTATTAACTATATTCCATTATTATTAATTATGATTCTTTAAATAATGGGAGATCACTGCAATTACTACTAATGATATGGGTCTCCAAAAGGAATTAATACACTTAAACCCCATTGCTCAATGAGTTTGGGGATATTTTGGATTCCCAAGTAAGGGTGTGAGGTGTTCTAGTCTCTGAGTTTCCTGTGCTAAGGATAGCCTTGAAATAATAGGAATTTGTGCAGTAGTTCAGAGTCCTCAGGTTTTATCAGAAAAGATGTACATCCAGTAGGTACTCGAGAATGATCGAAATGCAGGTGCACAGAAGAGCCATGCAATATAAGCTAGATGAGAGGTGAACAAAAAGTGGTGCCATGATGGAAAGTATACTAATCTTAGTCTATCTAATGATATCACTGAGTTAACCTGTGAGGCGAAATAGTCAGGCATTTTCTAGAGTTGCTGAAAATGTATGTCTGCCTTTTTCTTGAAGCATGGTATGAGGCTCATTTGCCAGGCTAACTTACACAATTTTGATTATATATGCATATAGAGTGAAACAAATGATTTGAAAAATTAATCTCTCTATCCGGATACACCCTGGGCCCTTTTCTGTTGTCTCAAAATAAGCTAAAGCCTGAAAGTTAAGAGTAGTGGGTTATGATTAGCTATATTTTTTTAAAGACAGGATTTTGAAGAAGTGACAAAAGAGTTCCAGTGATAATCAAAAACTACAGTATATTAGAAAAGTAGTATAGATATCCTCATTAAACATGTTTCTTTGCTAAATGAGTAGCAAAAACTTCACTTTACAATAATGAAAGTGTAGTGTTATTTCCCAGCCTGTCACCATGGGAGAGAAGTGGTGCACAATTCTCTCCATCTCAGCTAAGTGAAGCAGTCTCAAAGAACACACAAAAAGTTGGTGTTTATCTATACTAGAGAAGACTGATACCTCACACCCTGAGTGTATGCTCACAGAGTTATAGGCCACGTCCCAGATTGCAAACATAAGTAGTCAAACATTAGGAAATTCTTGGAAATGTTGTAATGTGCTGCAGGAGCTTGGTGGAGGCAGGTGTCTGCCCCAAGGCCAATGAAGCCAAAAATAGGAAGCTGGTTGGATGAGGCACAAAAATCACAACAAGAAGAATAGTAGTGGGAACAACATGTGCTCCCAGTGTTTCCTGAGACAAAGCATTTTAGAGCTTTTCTTTAGAAAAATGACCTCTGTAGAATGTAACTTTGCGCTAGTTATCCTAACAAATACCTGACCCAAAGGAGCTACCTCCATGGGCAAGGTGATCCCAAGAGTGTAACTATGGGCAAAGATGAGGAGAGTTAGGAAGCAAAGGGACTTTTGGCAAGTATATGATCTCAAGGAAATAGGCCTGAGGAAAGCACTTGGTAGCCTATAATAAGGCACTTGGCACAGAAGTAGATCTTTTCCTCTTCCTTCTAATCCCCTGTCCCACTTCTTCAGCCTTGAAGGAGGACAAAGTAGAGATGTGGAAAGAAATAAAAAGGAAACAATAGACCATGACCACTCCCCTTCCATTGCTTGTCCAGCTGTACAGTGGCTTTGGAAGACTTGGGATAGAGCTTTCAGTGGATGATGGGTTAAAAGTTTGAGTCCAGATTGAATTAAAACGACCAGAAAGCTGTTGGATTTTCCCAGGACACTCCTCAGGGTCAGGGAAGGGAAATCTGATGAAACATATTTCCCAGCAAAGGTGGTAGAAAACAAAACTGTTTATATTTTAATGAGTTCAGCCCATCCGAAAAGCTAGTTGCATTTATTTATTCGGGGTTTTCAAAAACTCCACAAGGAATCCTAGAAAAATCAAAGCACTCCTATACCCTCTCCATGTTATGGGAAGAGCTACATTTACTCTCAAAACCCCCCAATGCTGCTTTTTAATAACTTTCTCTTGAAGGTTTAAACAAAAGGTACATGGAGGAGAAATCATAGGGCCCCATCTTCATGTACACTGCACCTACTGACTATTTTTCAGTGATTTGATTTTTTTTGTTAGTTCCCTAAATAACTGTGAAATTGTTTCATTATTTTACCAACCAGATCATATTGCAAGACCCACCTAGTCTAACTTGTGTTGATGTGTTTTTGAGGCAAATTTCATGAGTTTGACATAGAGCAAACCACTGTTATCACTAAATAAGCCACCACACTGTAAATAATTTGGTTGCACAAAGTAGCATACTCGTATTTATAATGTGCTTTCCCATCTGTCCTCTATTGATTTCTCTGGCTCACCTGGACCTTAGTGAAATATACTGCAGTGACAGCCCATGCAGAGCAGCATGTGATGAATATACAGCATTAGGAAAGGTGGCTCTTTCCAAGCTCTTTGCACCCGTTGAAAATGGACCAGCTCCTTTGCCCAACCCCTGCTGTGGAAATCCTGCCTTCAGGTGGATTCTTGCCCTATTTTTCTCTGGATATATTATCAGACATATGTCACCACCTTAGAAATTACTCCTCTAGGTAAAGACATTTTTGCCAAAGGGATACTATTAAAGGACACATTTCTTTTAGGACAACCACATGACCTCAATAAAGGATAAGTAGTTCTACTTTCCAAGTGTGTGTTGTCTGTGTTAGGGAAAAAAAGTGCTGTGCACTAGTTGTAAAGTGGGTTCTTTGTGATATGCTAATGTGTGAGGGGGCGAGAATCCACTAGCTTCACTCAGGACAATGCAGTCATTCCCACTGCTGATAACAGCTGGAGAAAGAAACAGATGTTCAGTCAGTTTTAAAAACGAATGAAAAGAAAACATGAATTGAGAAGAAAATGGGATTGATACATAACCCTCTCCCTCCGCCAGAAAAAAAAAAAAAGAAGAAAAGAAAACAAACAAACAAAAGAAGTAGAGGTAATAGCTTATGTCAGACCATCTAGGAAGAGGGATAGTGGTTTCCGGTTCTCAGGGCTGGCTGTGACATCTCATCATTCCTGCCAGAGATGGCCTGATCTGCCCCAATAGAGGACAGGACTCAAATCCATTACTGCCTTTTTGTCTTTTAGGAAGAGCACACCACTCAGTGCCACATGAAAGAGATCATCACTGAGGAGACAGGTCCCGACCGGGTGAGTCTCCTGAAAGGGTTTTGCCAAGCTCTGGGTCTGACAAAAAGTTTAGCCAGTAAGGATTGCTGCTCTGTGGAATAGCACAAGCAATGCCACAATGGGAAGTTGTTTCAATGAGCGTGAAGTCTGAGTGTTACTTAACTACTGTCAGCCTCTGTTTTCTCATCTGCTAAATGGGTGGTACCAACAGATACATCTAAAGTATTTAATAGTGTATACCTGTGATCCTTTTAGTGTTATTTTTGCTGCTGTATCAGTGATGGAGACGTTCCCATACTGTGGCCTTTTGTGCTGGGTAAGTGGTTGTTGTTCAGTTGGCATCAGAGGGTTTTGCAGGGAACTATAACAAGTTCTTGATTTCAAGAATCAACATCTGCATTTTGCAAGTAGCAGGAGATGTACTCGGGGAGGATAAAGCAAAACATCTGCCTTAGGATGCCCCTGATGTTTTATTACTCCTTTACGGAATATTATTTGTTAAGCAGAGAGAAGGGTCCTAAGGGATAGAAACATAACTCAGATGAATTTCAATATGGTAAAAAGGAAAAATGTAGGAATAAAGAAGGTATGAAATACAGGGTCAAGTGAAGAAGGCCAGGGCAAACATGGGACGATGGAGGGAGGGTATTGTGTGATATGGTTTGAGGGAACAGTGTTTATTTCAAAGCACTTGTAACATGGAACAGATATTTGAAGGGAGATAGTCTTAAAAATGTCAAATGTACACTTCATAATTTTTCAAAGACTGGCAGTTAATGCAGATGTAAGAAACATCTGTTAAGTTTAAAGTTTACAAATAGCTTTAATTCAATGGTTCAATGGGCTGATACAACAATGTGTTTATCTGGAATTTCAGAGAAAGAATGTAGGACTGTGTAACACAGGTCAGAACTACCCTTGGCTATGGGCATTTTGGAAATTGTGTCAAAGGCAGAAGTTTAAGATTTTCCATAGTTTTGAAATATTGCACTAAATGTAGTGTGGTATCTTATTGTAGAATAGATCCTGAAACAAAACAAAACACATTTTTGATGGAGTAACTGGTGATATCTGAATAAATATCAGGAAATATTGGGAAAAAAGTTGTGAGGATATAGAATCGTACCAGTATTATCTTGGTTTGAACAAATGCACCCTGATTATATAAGATATCAACCTTATGGGAGACTGAATGAAGGGTATTTGAGAACTCTATATTGTAACTTTTGTGTATATCTGTAATCATTCCACTATATAAGTTTATTTTTAAAAACAAAACTGGAGTTGAAAACAGAATAAAAACATAAAACCTGTTTTTTCCCCAGTGCCAGAGAAACAGAAACGCATTTCAATCTTTTATTTTTTACTGTTTTTATTGTTGTTCTATATTTTAAGCTAATGAGAATTGAATAATAGGATAACACAAGAGAAGAATCTCAAAATTTGCATGACTATCTACTTTTAAGCAATGTCCACTTTGGGGCTTTTGAGTAAATGATAAAGAATCTTAGACAGAACCTATAAATTCACTGTTCATTAAATCTCTCCGAATCTAATTTTTTAGAAAAAACATTTTATGGTGAAAAGTTGTAATTTATACATGAAAAGAAAACTTAGATTTTTGAGAAATTGCACCATGGTTGGAGAAATTAAGCCTAAGGGAACCAGTTTATATGAATGCTAATAAAGATGAGCATGCAACATCAGAAAACAAACCAATTTTTCCAAGCAGTGAAATCAGCCTCGGCTTGCAGATCTGACCTTTAAGTTCTGCCACATTGTCTCAGGTGAAGGTAGCCTAATAGATACCGGCATTATTTTACTTGCAGGATATCTTACCCAGCTTGAGAACAAGAATTATTTTTAAAGTGTCAAAGATGTATTTTTGGAATATGACCTATATTCTCCTCTTTGTAATCTTTTAAAGATTCTTTGTAAATCAATTTTCAATTTTTTAAATACTACTCATGTCTTAAGTTATCATAATTGTAGATTATAATTGTTGCAATTATAAGCCATTTTACAGTTTACAAAGTTCACATCAAAATGTATTATTTAATCCTTACAATGGCAAGGATTTGTACCTCATTTACATTAGACAGTAGATGACTTAACCAGGAATCAGCTAACTTGAGGTTCTAACCCATAGTTTGATTTTGCATCAAGTGATTTAGTTTTGTTTTTACTATTCATAACTGGTGAAATTTGATTTGGTGATCTATTTGATACTCTTTTATTTTGTTTGTTGGAAGTTTGGGGAGTTTGTCAAATTGATATGCAAGAGTGTCTATATTCCCTTCATTTGCCAAAACATTTCAAGTTCTAATTGGATATGAATTTAAAAGGATGTTTTTAAAAATTGAAAGGATTTTTCATGAATTTTGAAATGTGCCCCCATAAGAAAGATGTAAAAACTGTGATAGGAATTGAAAAATATATACAGAGTTTACTCGCTGCTTTTGGACTGTTGCTATTCTATTTTTTAAAGCATACTTCCATTTTGGTGGCTTTGCTGTGGGAAGTCATACAACTTTTAACAGAATAATTAAATCATAAGTGAGAAATTTATGCAAAAGTAGTATTCATATTGCTTTATTAATGTTTAGGGCTTTGTGATATTTTAAAAATTAAATGATTAAACTTTTAATGCCTAATACCATCCCCAAAATACCATCCATGTTTCAAAAGTTTTCAGAATTTGGAGATGCTGTGACAAATTAGTGTGCGGCCTTGACATTTGCCCAGAGTAAAGGGAGAATAATCATACAAATTCACATTTATAACTTAAACTTGTATAACTCTTAACTCTTTATAGGAAAACATAAAAGTGAATAATTCTATTCTTTTGATACATTTAATATAAATTAATATACAGTGGAACATATACAATTTCCTTTTTATTTTTATTTACTTTTCTTTAAAGCTATTCCTCACAGCCATGGCCTTTATTCTGATGTTCTCTTAGGAACTCAAAGTAACTGCTACATTTTTTTCTGGTACATTTTCTACATATCCATGTTACACCAACTGAGGTATTTGAGTTTTAATTTTGGTTTGTTTGCTATTTGTTTTTTTCTCTGATTGCTTTATTTGTTTGTTTGTTTTCGTAAGTGCACTTAACATGAGGTCCACCATCTTAACAAAAGTTTAAATGTAGAATACAATAATGTTATGTATAGACACAGTGTTTTACAGAAGATCTTTAGAACTTAATCATCTTGCATAACTGAAACTTATATCCCTCACCCCCCCCCCCACCCCCTTAGTGAATCCTCCGGCAACCACCATTCTCCTTGGTGTGTATATGTGTCTGGCTATTTTAGGTTCCTCATGTAAGTAGAATCATGCAGTATTTCTCCTTCTTTAACAACATGGGTGAACTCTGAGAACATCATTCTTCGATTTCTCTTTAACCATACACTAAATAATAGAGTACATATTATTACTGATATAAGGAGGTAAACATTAATATAACAGATGTGGTTGCCTTCTCCTGAAACCCCCATGCTGGCACATACACACACATTGCAGGACCCTCTACTTCTTCCTGCATGGGAAAAGATTTTGTCATCACTGCTGTGCTAGTTTTCTATTGCTGGTATACACACGACCACACACTTGGTGACTTAAAACAACACAATGGTATTGCCTTGCTGTCCTGGAGGCAAGCAATCTGAAATAGCTCGGCAGGGCTGCTTTCTGGGGCTCTCAGGGAGAATGCTTTCCCTTGACTTCTTCTGCTTCTAGAAGAAGCCCATATTTCTTGGATCAGGATTTCTGCATCACTCAAAGCAGACCATGACTAACATCAGTATAGCTCTTTCCCTGATCTGACTCTTCTGTTTCCTCTCATTAAGGACCCTTGTGATTACACTGGTCCCATCCAGAAGATCCCTTAAAATTTCCTCCTTTCAGGATCCTTGACTTAATCACATCTGCAAAATCCTTTTTGTCATGTAATGTACCATATTCACATATTCTTTTAACTGTCTCCATAGTTGTGTGTTTTCCAGAATTTCATATAATTAGAATCATGTTCTGCATAGCCTTTTCATATTGGCTTGTTTTACTTAGTACTGTGGGTTTAAATCTCCTCCCTGTCGTTTTATGACTTGATTAGGACATGAGCAGCTTTGGGAGACCACTGTTCTGCCTACTACACTTGCCCACAGGATGAAGTCCAAATTTGATAAAATGACACTCTAGACCCTTTTATTATCAAACGCTGATCCACTTTATTCATCCCTATCATTTCCTGTCTTCACTGGCATTTTAGCCTAAAGCCACACCAAATTATTTGTGGTTCTCTGAAGCCATCTTGTTTTTTCAGAGCTTCCTAATTTCTTTACTTCCTTATGCCTACAGTGCATTTTTACTCTTTTTCTACTACACTAATTCCTACTCATCCGTGTTTTATTTTAATTACAAACCACTTTAAACATATGGAAAAGATACAGAAAATAACAGATCCCTGTACTCCAACTCCCAAGATTAAACAGATGTTCACGTTGTTCTATATGTGTTTTGAGCTACTCTATTTTTTAGACATGAAACATTACAGACACCACTAAACTAAAGCTCCATTATCTCCTGTCTCCAGCCGACTCCCCAGATGAACACGTAAGCTGATATTTATCAGCTGTAAACTGTATATATGATAGTTTTTATGATTATCAGCATAAAATATAGATCAATACATGTAATAGTTTACAATTTGATTTTCTCACTCAACATTATTGTTGTCTTACACATGTTGATTCACACTGACATTTTTATTTAACTCCTCTGGAATATTCTGCATAAACGAAAAACACAATTTATTTACCCACAATCTATTAGAATTAGTTAAGAGATTTCCACATTGTTTTGCTATTACAAATGGTGCTGCACTGAACACTGATGTGAAAATTTCCCTTTGCTAGTAAGCACAGGTTCCCTAGGTTAGACAGCTAGAACTGGAATTTTCTATTATACTTAATACTGCCAAACTGTTTTCTAATGTGCTTGAACTCATTTATATTCCTCTGTCCTACCAGAATTTGGTGTTATTGGTTATATAAAAAATTCATCTGATTTTTTGTGATAGAAATATGGTGTTGTTACGTATTGATTATAGTGGCCTCCTACTCAGGCTAAAAATATTTTTAGATATCTATGTGACATTCATTCTCCTTGGTTTGTAAATTGAAATCAGTTTGGGAAGTTGTCATGCTGTTTGTCAATGTCCTCGCCTTGTTAAAGAAATCCTTCAAATTAAAAGTCATAAAGATACTCTATGTTCTTTTCTTCTAAAATTATAGGTATTTATTCAAATATTTTAAGTAAAATATTTGAAATTCATTTTAGTATGAGGTAAGAATCTAAAGAGTTAAAATATCTACAAATATGCACATTTGTGTGTTTTGGGGCTCCATATTTTAATTCATCTGTCTATATGTTTACCCGTGTGCTAATACTACACAATGTCATTTACTTGATCTTTTATTATGGCCCTAATGGTTGAGAGGAACTCTTACTTATCTCCCTCCTCTTCCCTTCTCTTCCTTCTCCATTTAAGAAAGTAAACTTTATTTTTTCAAGCAGTTTTAGATGAGCAGCAAAACTGAGTTAAAGTACAGAGATTTCCTATATACCCTCTGCCTTGACACATGTACTATCTCCAACTATCAACATCTTGCCCATATGACTAAACACACATGCGCACGTGCATGTTTGCATCTGGGGGGAACCCCAATATAAACTCACACACTAACCACTCAGTTTTTCAGTTTAAGATACTTTTATTTTCTGGCACTTTGGACTTCCCTATTTTTCTTCAGTGTGTTTGTCATTTCCAACCAATATCTCTTATATTAGACTCACAACTATTTCAGTTTTTATATTTTATCATATTGCCAGAACAAAGAAGGAATCTCATGTATAGTTTATTATTTATTTCAAACATAATTTTATTTTTAAACCCACCTTTATTGTTTAAATTATTATATGGCCTATTGGCAAAAACTCTTACAGGCATCATATTGGATTGTGAAACTGCTTAGTTTCAATCAATTTAAGGTGCTTTTTTATCAAAGCATTTATGTGACATGATTAGGGGTTTGTCTTCCCTGCTTTTCTCTTTTGTTTCTTTTCCTTTCAACTAGTCCTTTAAAAATGGCTTTTTCCTATTTGGTGTCAAATTTTCACAAGCTATTCTGTACATCAATTTTCTTTATACATTTTTAATAAATATATGTATTATTTGTAATATAATACATATATTTAGTATGTTACATAATATATAACAAAATTATGTGACCCTTTTCTTACACTATTGGCAAATGTTCCAGGTTAGGTTCTGATATTATGTGTATGTCATTGTACACATTTACACATATATGAATAAGATAAAGAAGTTAACAATTACCTAGGCCAGGATTACATGCCTACCATGGGTAGGGGAGCGGGACACGCGGTCAATCTCACCTCAACTAAATGAGATGGAGACTGAATATCCTACAAGAAAGACATATTTATTACAAGAAGAGGAAAGGAAGTAGAACAATTGTAATTATCACAGCCCACTAGAGATTCTCTGACTTCTACAGACAGAATAATGTAATGACTTCTCTGAGCTCCCACAGCACTTTACAAGACTGAAGACTTTATACTACTGATAACATTGCTCTATTAAATTCTTTATTTGAATGTCACTTCTACCCTTCTGTAAGTCTCTTAAAAATCAGAAAGTGTTTTCTCTTTTATACTAGAAATCCCAATCCCTGGAGCACTGTAATCACATCAAAAATTGTTATCAGAAAGGAAAAAAAAAAATAAGGGGAAAAAAAAGGAAAAAATTGAGAGGTGGAAAAAAGAAAACTATGCCAAGAAAGTTTAAATCATTTTTTAGCACCGCAGCAAGTTAATGATAGAGCTGACGGTAGAATCCAATTTCCATAAATTCAGGCAACTGAACATTTTTGTTATGCGTGTATTCCTAAGTGACGACATAGAAATTTTTATAATGTTGTTGGTGGTGGGGGAACTAATTAAACTAAAAAATAAACAAAACAGAGAATTTACTTTCTCTTTCAGTTGAATAGTTCACGGAGAAAATTAGTTTAAATGTGCTTTGTCCCATTTTATCGTTTGGTTTTCAACTCTGTTTCTTTGCAATTCTCTTCTTTCTCTCTCCTTTTTTTTTTTGTTTTTTCCTTTTCTCTGTTTTTTTTTTTTTTTTTTTCTTTTTCTTTTCTCTGGTTTATCTTCAGGTTGTTGTCAGTACCCTTGATCTCAGGTTCTCACTCTTACCTATGATGTCCAGGGTAAGAGTGAGTGTTTCCCTCAGTAGCTCCTAATGGAAGAGTGAGTAAGATTTACTTTCAGTCACCAATAAATATCCCAGGGTATTTCATTGACTTTGACTGCAGGCTACACCACAAACAAATTGTCCTGGCTGAAAGGATGTGCTTGATGATTGACTTGATTTTTAATCAGGACCACTCAGCTGTCTATGGAGCCATCCCCCTGAATACCAGCTGGATCAAGACATAAATGTTTGGAAATCTGGGGGACTCTTAACAGAAGGAGAGCAAATGAGCATTGGACAGCCAAAACCACCGGCGCCAAACACCATTTGTCCCCAGAATAGATTGTATCCTGTGCAGATGATGACAGTGGCTTATTCAGTTTATGCTTAGTTGTTATTTGTATTTGCCACTGAATAATGGTTTGCTGCTGATGCTATTTGTTTTCTCATGACAAGTGAAAACTACTATCTTTATTAGCCTTTTTCTTCTGAAGATATGTTCTCCTCACTCATAGTTGGTAAGACCACCCACGTGGTATTGGAATCCCATGTGATGAAAACTCTGTTTAAATTATTAGATCAAGGGACATACATACTTTGTAGAAGAGAATATTCAGTTAATTAATATGAAAGCAATTACTAAAACTTGATTCATTATATCATCTATATATCCAGCTCATGTCATCCTATGGTTAACTTCATTCCACACGTGCCTTCTATGCTCTTAATTCTCATTTTCCTTACAACAAATATGCTGATTCTGTCTAAATGGGAAGAGTTCTGGCTTCATGCTCTTGATACTCCACACCTTCTCTGAGAAAAGGAAATCATTAATAAACTTAAAAGTTATTTTTCCCCCTTGCTAGTGGCTGCTGGGCTAGTGTAAACTATGACACTGTTTATGTCAACAAAGTATAATCAGCAAAGGGATAATCCACATGCTATTATCCAGACTTGACTAAAATGGATTCATTTCTATGTGGTAGTTTTGAAAACTTGTCAATGCACCACAGCCATGAGAGCCACTGAGCTTATCCAGATGTGAGAGTCTGGTTGGCCTGTGAGTCTCTGAGGAGGCCTTGACCAAGGTTTTAAAATCTTTGACCTTACTCTCACCTTCCAGCAACAGAAGCAATAATCCAAAGTGTTTTATCTTTCTTGTATTTTGGCTTTTCTTTTTTTTTTCCTACAGATGTGCAATTTCTATTTAATTTTTTTTCTTTCTTCATTTTTTTCTATCTGTTATAATCTTCCTTTCTTGGACCTTGGTGAAAAAAGATAAATGATGATCCTTTAATTCTTGAGGGAAAGTAGGATAGGAAGATACAGTGTCATCTTGGCAGGTTGTAATAAGTCAGAAGTGAGTTAGAATACCTTACAGATGAATAAAACTTTGGTTTACGTATCTCTTTTGTGTGCATTAGTGTGAATCTCAGAAAGGCTCAGTAGGATAAGAGGCTCAGAAAGTTGAAATAATATGTCCAATATCATACACATGTGGTAGTACAAAGGTGGGTGACGAAAGAACTCTAGTCCTGATTCCAGTATCCTTTTCACAGCTGTCTCCCTGTATGATTTAGTGCTGGCTAGATCTTGTGGAATAGAGTAAAAGACATGCATATAATCACTTATTTTTATTTGCTCTTTACTTTTCTCGGATTTCCTCTCATGTATTCTATTCTATTGAATTAGGCAGTCATATAATTTTTCTGTGTCCCTATAGTTTTGCTTGGCAGTCACAGTCCTGATTCCTTCATAGCTAAATAATTCAGCAATTCCAAGTTATTCCAAAGGCATACACTGAATCTGCTTGGCATAAGGCACTGAGTAATCAGTGTTAGCAGAGAATGGAATGGTAGTTACCAGGGACTGGACAGTGGAAAATGGAGAATGAGGAAATGTTGGTCAATGGGTATACAGTTTTAGGTGTGCAGGAAGAAAAGTTCTGGAGATCTAATTTACAGCATGACAACTATAGTTAACAATACTATATCTGTACTTGAAATGTGCTAAGAGGGTAGATCATAATTAGTCTCAGACACACTCAAGACAACTATGAGCAGTTATGGATGTCTTAGCTAATGTGTGAAACATTTCAAAATGTATATGCAAACCAAAACATCTTGTTGTGCATCTTTAATACATTCAATTTATGTTTTTCAATTATACATCAATAAAGCTGAAGAAAAAAACACATCTATCTATCTATCTATCTATCTATCTATCTATCTATCTATCTATCATCTATCTATCTATCTCCAGGCTAGTGATTACCCATGGGTTACACCCAGGAGAAGCCTTTTCAGAATAAGAAGACACAATCAAGTTAGTCTGAAGACGTGCCCTGTAGTGATTCTATGAACACCTGTGATCTTGGAATTAGAACAAATAGAAGGAGGAAGTGATGTGTTCCATATTTAAAAATTCAAGCATTCAAAGTGAAACAAGAGTTGATAGGGAATGATTTACATGGACCTTGGAATATATCAGGGTTCAATGGATCCCATGTACCAATCACCTACTTCCAATTCAGTGGCAGCACCTCAGATAAATTGCTAGGGCTCAGACAGGGTGACTTCCTGATGACCAGGTGAGAATGGGTCTTAACCGTGGGGCTCTTAGAATTCTCACTAATCCAGAGACCCAAGCAAATCATAGATGCTAGAGAGACACTGGGTTGAGGACACTGAAAGGATTGTGTTGTCTTGGGGTATGAACATCTAAGATATCCCCAGTGTTGGTCCAGCATGCAGAAAGGATGGAGCTATTCTAAAATATGCATACCTATAGAGAAATGGCACCATCTCTTATCTCACCTTTTCACAATATTGTTTGGCAGAGAGATCCTGTTTCATGTAACGATAGGTAACTTCAACCTGCTGGAATGACATTTAGTATCCTCATACCCCAACTATAAAAGACAGTGATGAGCTATCTCAGGAAGTGTATTTAGATCCATGACCCAGGTTAAACATAGCAGAATAAACATGTGAGTTTATCTCTGTTATTTCCAGAAACCCAGTTGAAATATCAGTGCAAGAAGTGAACAGTGATAGCTGGCTGCAAAACTGTAATGTCTACAGCCTTTATCACATATCCCCTTTCACAATAGAGGATAATAAATCAAGTGGATATTTCCCAGATTCTTGTGTTAGTAGGTTTGGCCATGTGACCCAGTTCTGGCCTTGTAGCTAGTTGGAGTAAATAGCACCTGCAGGTGCACTCTAGGAAACATTTTCCTCCTTGAGAAATAGTAGATATTGCTCTAACCTGAAAGTGTATATAAAGGAGACATGTGTGTTTTCTTACTGTAGTCAAAAAGATGACAACTGGATATTGATTGATAGCATTCATCATTCTTCTTTATATCAGGTTTACATTCCAATTTACAGAATGATTTTTTTAGATGAGCTAGGCTTTCCCAAATATATCCCTTATACATACACCTTTGAGATCTTCATTTTGTCATTGGAAGGTGGCCTTATTGGGATCATTAGCAAAATACTTGGAACAAATTCCGCAGTGTTGCATGGTATGGTTGAAGAAACAAGCTTCATTAGGAAAACTCCCACGACTAGGTTAAGCAAGACAAAGCATAAGTTATACCCCCCTTTTCTCATTTTCTCCATGGAGAGGAGTACGCAGACTAGGATGCATTGTTGGATATGTCGTTCTATTGCTCTCCATACTTACAAGGTGAGCATGAGAGCAACCTGCCAGTCAGAATTTGAAAGGACTATTTGACCAGTTGGCAGTCTGGGTTTATATGGCAGTTGATCATATGTATAATATTATCTCAGAAATCTGGCTTCCTGGAAAACAGAGCTTATGGGAATGGCCCTCAGGCAGAGGATTAAAATCATTATCCTGTAAGCAGTTGACTTTGGGTGCTCATTCTCATACTGGGAGAAGGTAGAATTCCCTAGTTTCTGGTGGCTCATGGTCCAGGTAACCCAGAATGACATTTAGACAATCCTGCCTCTTGCATCATAACCCAGCAATGGCCTAAATCCATGTACAGTCCTAGGATATTTGCCTTCAATATAATAATTGAAGTATTACACTTTGTTCAATACTCAGGATTAACTCTGTTCTAGGAATCAACATTTTCATTTTATATTCAAAATTTTTAGATTCTTGGGAGCAATTGATAAAAAATTAGGTAGTAATATAATTTTACTCCAGCAACAATTTTTCTAAGATTTAGAGTACAATCTTTATCCTTTGTAGTAAAAATGGCATTCTCTGTTTTCTGCCCATGAAGATAAATTAATCCAGAAGGATTCCAGAATGTTTGAGAAAGCATGATGCTGGACACAACGATCTAGCATCAATCAAGTTTTGATTGGACATTATGGCAATATTAACTTAAATAGAATGATGATGATATTTCAAAAATACATCCTTAATTATAGAGAGATGATTTTTATGTAATATAGTTGCAAAAGGTGCCCAGGGACTAGTGAGAATGGCCTGGCAATATTATGAATGTGTTAAATTCTCTTTTTAATGCATCTAAATTAGTTAAATGTTTATAGCTTATAAGAAAACTGAATTTCTACAGATCTTCATTTATGTTTACGAATTCTGCTAGTTCTTTGTCCTTTCATATTCTAATATAATTCTGGCATATTTCAAATGTATTCAAAATTTTTCATTTTGGCATTATATATACTCTTATTGCATTATGCTATTCAATTTATGTGTTCATCTACAAGAAAACAGTACATGTAATTTTAAAATTCAGTAATACATGCATGTTTACTATAAATATCATGAGTACTTAAAAGACCAACAACCTATTTTCTATGGTAATACAACAACTCAGGACCTAAATTATAATTTATTTTATATCAAATTTCGAGGTTGCTTTATATCCATGCACAGTTTTCCTAAAGGAATGCTTTTGTGCATTACACAATCCACTTTATTTACTTTAAATCCTTTTACAAAATATATACACAAATATTCTCCCATTCTCTGTGTCTGTTTTGAAAAGTAGTACAGTTTCAATTTAGAAGAAAATAATCTCAGGGGTAGCCAGGATTCAAACTACTGTGTGTGTGTATGTGTGTGTGTGTGTGTATAACTTAATTACTCCAACTTCAGTGAGCAACTAATAGATAAGAAACACATATATGCAGCAGAGATAGAAGCAATCTTAGGCAATGGATATGTATGCAATATGTTATTAATTCAAACTAAAACTTCCAGTTGGAGTAAAAGGTTAATTACTAAACAGCACATTGTAAAGAAACACATTTATAAATACAGTTTAGATATTATAAAATCTATGAAATTATTCATTTAATAACTAAAGTATACCAAAAAGTAGAATTTATATTTCACTTCACCTGCATCCTCAACTTGCACACATATTTAATTCTAATATTCCTAAATAAAAATAGTAATAATAATAATAATTATTATTATAATTATGAAGGATAGAGAAATGGATTCCAATTTATTTATTTCCTACAAAACCTAAAAAAAAGGGATCATAAGAAAGGATAATAATTGGACCACTGTGCTTGCTTTATAGAAAAATATAAAATTACATTTTCTACTTGGGATGGGGGTAGAGAGAGGGAGCTAAAGAGATGACAGATACAATATATATGATATGTATACATGTAAAAATATATGTGCATTCTAATAATGTTATAGGATTGGTATTTATTAAATTGTTTTTGTTTAAAATGAATTTTATTATTATTTTGTATTCAAATCACAAAATCACAACGTATTTTTGTGAGCTATTTCAATAGCATAATGTGTTTATTAGTTTTTTCTATAAAGCTATCTTTAAGTGCATATAATGAATTGTGCATTTCTTATTTCTACTAATTTAAAATATACATTGTTACGTTAATAACACTGAAAATCTTATATGGATATGTATATGAATTGCATGTTTGTGAATAAATCTGATAATACATTATTATATTTTAATTGATATGTATGAATTTGTAAGTAGTTGTTTCAATTACCATACCACACACCATAACTTATTTGGGTTAAAGAAAATTTTTAAACACAAAAGTAATAATTGCTTTTTATAAAAAATAATGGTGTGTCTCTACAGATATTATGTTCCTTCATATTTGTTAGAGTTTTGTCTTTATAAAATATCTTTCTAAAGTACCATCATTTGTGGAATAGCATAGAAACCCATCTCCACACACACAATGATACAACTTCAATACTTCTCAAATACTGCTGATGATAAGTGTCCAGCAGCGATAGATTCACAAAGGCTATCTCACATTTAAATAACCCGAAGAGTTTGTTTTTTCTATTTTCTCTAAGAGACAATTCCTGCTGAAAGGCCTTTGCTATCACCAAACTTTGGATGGCAGTCAACCTAAATTTTCTCTTGATTAACTTGGAGTGATTCAGGCTTTCTGATCTCAGCCTGAACAGTTCTTCTCCAGCCTTGATATTTACATCCTGTAAGTACTTGTAAACAATTACCATATCCCCTACTTAGTTGTCTGTTAGCCAAGCAAAACAGATTGAGCTCTTTTAATCTTTTCTCATAAATCAATCTCTCCATTCCCTTAATTACTCCTGATGTTCAGTTTTGAACTTACTCCAATATGCTCATCATATTTCTAATACTCAGTTTCCCAGAACCAAAGTGGTTTTTTAATGGATTCATGTTAAAGCTGTGCTTATTCAGTTGAAATAACTGCAGCAAAATATGTTTTTCTACAGTATTCGGTTCTCTTTGGTTGCACAAAATGAGACAAGACAATGAGGACACTCATCATCGAATATATTATATTCTCTTTTTTTCACACTTTATGGCCTTGCACCTAAGCGCAGGGCTAGCATATGAGATGGGAAGGGTAATGGCTTTAAGATTACATGGGATGAGTGAGAAGACTCAGGAAAAAAAAAAAAAAAAAGATAAAAAGATACTGTTTCACAACGTAAGCAGGACAGTGAATTCATTTTCACATGTTAGCTTGGTAAAGAATTGCCCTATAGATATTGTGGGCCAAATTGTAAGTATCACCTCACCAAGTCAATTCATACTTAAACCAAGCCTCTACTATTGGTTTTGTTGTTGTTATTTTTTTAAATATAATTTTATTAAAATACAGCTGGTATACAATAGTATATTAGTTTCAGCTAATATACTATTTGGATATAATATAATATCCAAACAGTACCCACCTAGCACTATACAGTGTTATTACTGCATTATTGATTTTATTCCCTATGCTAAAGAAGTGATCCCCATGATAAATCCAACAACCATCTGACACCATACCACACTATCGCAATATTATTGATTTTTTTCCCCCTTCCCTTTAAAATTTTTCAGTTAGTTGACATTCAATATTAGTTTCAAGTGTATAGAATAGTGTTTAGACATTTATATAATTTAAGAAGTGATCCCCCTGACTAGTCCCACCTGGTACTATATGCATACATAGTTATTACCATATTATTGATTATATTCCTAGACTTTATATCCTCATGACTGTTTTGTAATTACCAGTTTATATTAATACGTTCACCTTTTTCACCCTGCCCTCCAACCCCATGCCTATCTATCACCCTGAGAGATCTAGCAAAGCTTTCATTTAGAATTAAAGGACATATAAAGAGCTTCCCAGACAATGAAAAGCTAAAGTTCATCACCACCAAATCAGTAATACAGGGAATCTGAGAGGGACTTCTTTAAGATGAGTGTGGGGTTAGGGATGTGTGAAAGGAGATAGGATTAAGAAGAACAAATTGGTTGTTACACAGTAGTCATGGGGATGTAGGGTACAACATAAGTAATATACTCAATAATATTGTAAACTACTTATTGCTACTGTTATTTAAATCAATTCTCTCTTAGAAATGGGGAGCTATGAATTTTTAGTGTTAAATCTAAGATCTTGTAAACTCATTAAACTCATCACAAACATATAGTATCATTAAGGAGAAAGGGAAGAACAGTTGAACTTGGCTGTGGTCTGTAGCACAGCAGCCAGTATATTGGGGGCCTCCCTGATCTCACTTGGTTCTCACTTGGTAACCGTAGGAGGGTGAAACTGACCAACATGAAGACCAGAATTAGGCTACAGAGCGAGGAAGTCACTGGGCTGGGATGGCAGCTTGCCTCCAAGTATAGAGTAGTGATGAAAACATTTTCTAGAATTATTTTACAAGTATGTATAGCTATTTCATAATGTTTTTATTCTTTATCATGAAAATCTGCTTTAGAAATGTTTTCAAGTCATAAAATAAAGAGGATTAAATTCATTAAAATAATTCAGTAACATAGCTGGGGAATCCAAGCATATGATAAATAAAAAGGGATATGTGGCAATAATTACATGCAATTTCACAAAACACAGGAGCCATATAGATGTGTCACTAACTCCACTAATTATTTCAATAAGGCTGAAGAGGTCATCTTTCTACCTTCTCTCCCATCTTCTTTGATCCTTCATATTTTACTGAAGCCTTATAGCTTTTCAAAATGTTTTTAAAGAGTTTTGATCAGTTTCTCAATTAATCAATATTTATGGAAAACATGTTAAATAGTTTAAGAGTGTAAGAGTGTAATAATTACCTCACCAAGGTTAAAGGCAGTTTTGGGAATACATTTTTGATGTTTTTTCTCAACAAGAGGTTTTAAGATTACAGGACACATTTCTGCACTTTCAGTATTTTGCTCTTCTTTACTGACCCCTGATGTTTTAGTTTTGGTTCTATCAGAAGCAGACCTGGCGACAAGGATTCAAACGGAAGTAGATGATTTCAAAGGTATCCCAGGAAACACCAGTAGTGAAGTTGAGAAACGAGATAGGGAAGGAAACAAAGCCAGAAATGGTTTGCTTAAAACAAACCCATTTCTGGCTTTGTTTTAAGCAAACCATGTTTCCTAGGGGATAACAGGAGCCTGTGATCCTGTTAAGGAACTTAGACATCAGTGGAAAACAGCGTAAATAAAACACATATTTAGAGTCATCCCACCTTTGCCACATACTTGCTCTATTCCAAATATGGATTCCCCCCTTGTGTTTTTTCCACCTTGTCACCCATTTCTTAAAGAGTTGCCCAGTTATTTTAAACAAACAAACAAAAAAACAAACACCCTTATAACAGGAATATCAGTGATACTAGCCAGTCTCTATTGCTGTTGATTACCTCCCTCCCATAACCCTCCTTCTAGTCCCCTCAAGAACCCCCACCTGCAACCAGGACTTCGTCTGATTCAGGTTCCTTGTGGCTATTGCTTGTGGAGCTGAGAACATGAAAGTATAATGCTATCTGTTCCTAGTGAGTGGAAACTACTGATTCTCCCTCCTGATAGAGATCAGAAGGGACCCATTTATGCAATCAATAGCCACATGTGAAGTGTCAGAGGGTGTGCTGATCCAGTCAAGTAAAGGGAAGCTCATCCTGTCAGTAGTTTCTATTTGGTCTACCACTTTGTTCAATGTACAGTTTCTCATTGGCATGTGACAACATCTGTCTGGGGCCAGACCTGGGACCAGACTAGTGAATTAAATAGGGATATGATGGGTGTCACCACCTGTGAGTCCTGTGAATCTTTGAGAGGTTGTTAGTCTCTCTCATCACATCTAAGATTCAGTATCAATTCTGCTTTACTCTCTTGGCCCGGGGTGGAATTGGGGATGGGTCCATTTTCAGGGCCTTTTCTTCAGCCTTCTGTCATTATGACTGTCATTTCACAGGTAGAGACACTAATATGAGTGAGGAGTTTTGTAGATACTAAGTACATTCATTTTAATCATCAGTCAGAGCTCAAGATTACATCTCACAGGATAGATATTGTGGATAATCTGATATGAATGTGGCTACAACTCCATTTGTTATCTAACTTCCATAGCTCCCATGCTAACCAGGGCCATGATGGGCTTTCCAGGGTTACCTCAGTCCCATATCCAATAGTCTAGATAGTTTCCTTTCTGTAGTGTACTTTCTCTGGTAAACAGCTGCAGGAAGAAATGGAGGAATTACTACTATGCATAATTCACATGCTGTGGCAAGTCTTAAGAGCTACCTCCTCCTTCCATTGATGGGCTCTGAGTCTGAGAATTGTTGCAGGCCTTAAAGCTGGTTGAAGAGTCATAGTTACTTTTTCTTTCTTTCCATTGTGGTGGGTGACATTCCATTGTGGTGGGTGACATTAGCCATCAGCACACCTGTTCTTCATTAGTTTTGGTTCTATAAATAAAACAATATCCTGTTTGTCTATTTACCTTGCTTCTAGATTTCTCATGATCCATTAGCCATCACGACAGATCTTGTTGGGCCAGGGATCCTTTTGCCATTCTGACCTTGTTGCTCATTTAACAGTTATGCCAACCTTGACTTTGAAGAGTTAGTGCAGCCACCAGGGCTAGCATCACCTTTT
Source organism: Aselliscus stoliczkanus (assembly GCA_033961575.1). Classification (NCBI taxonomy): domain Eukaryota; kingdom Metazoa; phylum Chordata; class Mammalia; order Chiroptera; family Hipposideridae; genus Aselliscus; species Aselliscus stoliczkanus. Next base: position 49,611,159 of record CM066727.1, read on the forward strand.
AATACTAGGACACTCAGTTCCACAGTGATTTTGTTTTTCCCCCCTAGCTTGGAGAATAACGGAGAAACACCACTGACAAGCTCATCAGTGCTCCTCACTACACATTCCTCATTGCTTTAGTAAGGGGATTGTTCTATGGGCCCTTCCAGGGAATATAATCATCTAGTAGGTTCCATATTTTACATAATAAATCCATTATACAATGCCTACCTGCTATAGACTGAATGTCTGTGTTCCTCCTGAATGTAGAAGTTGAAATTCTAACACCTAATGGAAAGGTATTAGGACGTGGGGCCTTTGGAAGGTGATTGGGGTTAGATAAGATCACGAGGGTGGAGCCTCATGAATGTGACTAGTGTTTTAACGAGTTTATGATAGAGCTTGCTTCATTTGTTTGCTCTCAGCCATGTGAGGACACCATAAGTGAGCTGTCTGCAATGTGGAAGAAGGTTCTCACTAGAGTTTGACTGTGCTGACCTCAGACTTCTAGCTTCTAGAACTATGAGAAATAAATTCATTGTGTTGATAAAACACCCAGTTAATGTTATTTTGTCATAGCAGCCCAAAATGACTAAGACACTACTCCTTCCTGATCCCTTTTGATCCCTCATATCATACTCTTCCAAGAGAGTTTTATCATCTCTCCCTCACTTGCTCAAGCTTCAGGGAGCAATTCCAATAGCATATTAGGGTCACTTCATTAGAGATGAGGTATAAGAGAGAGAACCCAAAAGTCAATACACTCTCTTTCTCTTCATGTCCTCTCCCTGTTCACCCTGAACCCTAAATATCCATTGACAACATGTTGTTATCTAGGTCTGATGTTATTTTGGTGGAAAGCCCCTTTCTGCCTAAAGCTGTGATTATACCTCCCTCTTGGGCCTTACTGTGACTTCACACTAGTCATTGGTGTAGAAGCAATGAGAGAAGGAGAAGTAGATGTGGAGAATGGAAAACACCATCTCCTGGGGCCTTTACAACATCTCTATGCAAGGGAAGCTGTTATTCTCTAATGAGTGTTAGTGGGCCACTTCTCCATCACAAAATTCATGAGAATCTGGGGTTCAGGTCCTCAAGCACATCTAATCTGATGCCTCTCCTCAATGTCCCAGTGACCCTCTCAGGATTGCAGACTTCTACTTCAGTGTAGGGTGATTGCTGACCTTCTACATTCAGCCTTTTCTTTTTAACTCTATTACTTTATTTTTACAATCAAGCCCTGAGCCTGTTTCTCTAGCACAATCTGCCCTTTAACTGCAGGAGATAAAGGTCTCTTTACATGTTGCCAGGGAAACTTCTGGTTTTCACCTTGTGCCCGAAGGTGATAGTTAGGTAAATCGAGTTTGTAATGTTATTCCTTCAATGCATCCATGACACTTAACTGCCAAAAAACGACTCTGGCATCCTTGGAAATGCCATTGTCTCCACAGGTCCTCAATTCTAGAGATAACACCTGACCCAGTTTATCCCCTCCCAAGTCATCATCCTTAGGTCTTTAGTAGCTGTGCTGGTTAAGCATAATGGTGAGATAAAAAACCTTTTCTTAACACCAGCAAAGGAGTCCTTATTGGTATTCCTGGACAGATGGCCTAATTCTTGAATCTCATTCTGATGATCTACTCCCTATAGCTTTTTATGGCATCAACTTTCTTAAATAAATTACCCCTAACGCAGAATCTGAGAAAGAGATTCCAGTGAAAATAGTTTATGTTGAAGTTGATTCCAAGACAAAAGTAGTAAGGAAGTGGGAAAGTAAGACAGTCGAGGAAAAGGTAGTTTGAAAAGTCAGCTATCAAGTGCTTTGTGACTGTGAGTAGCAGGGGCTTTATCCCCCTAGTCAACTATTGAATGGTAGAATAAACCTGCATCCTGAAAGTATTCCATTGGCTGACAAGGGAGCTGAAAAATGTGTATATCAATTTCCACTAGTCTTTTGTTAAGGGCTATTTTGGAGGAACATTAATTCCCTGGTGCTTCAGGCCTCCATGTGGACTTCCAAGAACACAGAAACTCCTCAGGCAAAGGCAAGGAGGTGCTGTCATCTGGAAGCTGGGCTAAAGTACAGAGTCATGAGGACAAAGATATCTGGGTGCATACTGACAGCATTGGCTATAGTTGGATAAAAGACCACTTAAAAAAGAAAAGCAGCATTTTCGAAAATTATAACCTCATAAGCTTTCCCTTCAAGAATATCATCATTGTATACACTGATATGTATATATATTTACTTTTCCATGCTTTTCTTATTGCTGTTTAATTTTCATTTCAATAGACTCATGGTATCATACGTGTAGTTACAAACTCATATCTCTATTTTCATTTTTCTTGTAACTGTTACGAAAAGAACTTTGATTTACAAAGTGTCTGCCCTTTGTCAGAAGGCTAATATGAGCTATAACTATAATATGTTATAACTTCAAAAATAATAACATTTCTTATTGGTAGATAGAAAGGTGTAACCAAGTTGAGAAGGTTAGTGATGCCAGATGAACAGGACAGTGAGAACTGGAAAAGACCAGAAGTCCACACACTAATCTGTGCTTGGCTGGTTAGAAAGCACACACACACACACACACACACACACACACACACACAAAAGTGTGTTTGCATATATATAAATGTGTATATACACATATATAATATATAAACGTATGTATATATTTTGTGGAAAGATTGCAATGTATCATTACAATTTGTCAAAGAGAACCAAATAAGTTGGTAGTAATGGTAGAGGAAATTGATACTATAGTATATACACATCCATACACAATTTTCCTCAAAACAAAGAAGGTTAAATATTCAGTCCAAAACTAAAAGCAGCTCTCTGTTCTTAAGCCATATTCCTAAAATATACTTATGTATCGATTTATTAAAATTAGATGGATTATTTGGGAGGAATGGTAAGAGTATATTTCTGAAAGTTTAATCTATCTAGTCACTTATATAAATCAAATATAATTGTATCTAATCATTGACAGTTTCCTGCAGGTGTTGCCTTTTAGTCTTGAAAACCTATAAGGAAAGTAAGAAATTTCAAAGGATTTGGAGATAATAAGGGTGAATGTAGTTGATGGTAAAAGAGCTATTACTAGCATTACTGGTCTTATTGTCCAAAAGCCTTAGCAATTCAAATCAGGCACCTCCATTTCCCATCCCCAAAACTGTCCCCTCATGTCTTTCTAGAAACAACACTGTAGTGACTCTGTTAATGATCAAGCAATAATCACTTGCAACAATTTAAAATTTTTAAAGGCTGAAATCAGATTTGTTTTTTGTTTGTTTGTTTTTGTTTTTTGGAGGGCAGTGTCACTGGCCCTCATATGTGGGACCGAACCGGGGCTGCTGGCTTCCCAAGCCAGCGCTTATCCACGGAGCCACTCGGCCAGCCCTTGAACGTTTTTTTTTTTTTTGATTGTTTGTTTGTATTGTTAGCTGAGCTGTCAGCTTGGGCTGGGCATCGAACTGCTGTTGCTCAGAGCTCAGCTCGCACTCTTGAGCGAGCTCTTAACCAACTGAACCACTCAGCCGGCCCTGAAATAAGATTTGAAAAGCAATTTAGGAGGTGAAAATATATGAATGTTTGAATACATACAAAAACTATTGACTACATTCAATATCTGTTTTGATAAAAATACTAAGAAAACTAGGAATGATAGAAATGATGCAAAACTTTTTCCAACTGTTATAAAGCAAAAACAAAACTAAACAAAACAAAACAAAAAAAACCCTAAAGTTAGCATCATTCAAATTGTTAAAATATCAAGCTTTTCTCTACAGGGTGGTGATTCGGTCAGGACATGTTCTCCTACCCCTTCTATTGAACATTGTACTGCTATTTCTATTCATTACAATAAGGCACAAAAAATAAAAATAAAAAAATACATAAAGATTTAAAAACAAGAAGTACAGTTCCCCTAATTAGCATGTGATGTAAATGTGTACATAGAAAAATCCCAAGAAATTTACAGGAAAACAAACAAACAAATCTAAAAACCTGCTAGAACTAAAAAGTTATTTTAGAAATGTGACAGGATACAAATTCCATATGCAAAATTTGATTGTGTTGCTATGCTGACAATCGACAATATTGAAATTAAGCCATAAAGCACTTGGGTAAATTTAAGATCTGTATTCTAAGAACACCAAAAATTATAGTTTTCCTAAAAAATTAGACATGCAGATCAATGGATGAGAATGGAGAGTTAAGAAATATATCCATATGTCATGTTGGGAGCCGACAGCACCCCAGTGTCTGACAAGGCCACATTGAAATAAAGATCCATGCTCAGCACTGGACATCTGGGATGCTGCCTTATGGTTGGTCATGTAATATCTCCTGCCTCTATGAACCCATGTGCCTTTCCTCTACATTAGATCCTATAGGAGACAGTACTTTCACTGCCATTTATGGCAAGTACCTGGGGCACCCTGATGATAGCTGGCTTTGTAAGTCAACAACGGTTAAGATTTCCTAAGAGGAGACAACCCAAGCCAGGCTACAGCCCCCATAGGGACCCCAGGACTGAGAAAAAGGGGACTCAAGCCCCTGGGAAACAGAAGCTCAGACCTCTGGTCACATAGGCCAACAGCCTGTCTGTGAGAAACTAACAGCCTCTGTGAGAAACTGGTGTTATCATCCGTCCTTGAGCTTACTTGCCTATGTTACTGTGAGAGGTCTCCTTGGAGACCAAGGTCTCCTGGCCATGAGGGTTCTGATAAAAGACAACTCGTTGATCATGGGGTATATTAATTAATAGCCTTGTTTTAACTCTTTGCTTTGTACATTGCTGTAGCAACAGATACTGAAGCTTTGACTGAGAAACAGGTGTTACCCTCTGTTGTAATAATATGTAGCCCTTCTTAGGATAAAAAAGGTTCGAGACCTCCTTTTGCTACTAAGTATTATAATCACATAGAAATAGACTTTAGATGGTTTTTGCCCTAAACTCAGCCACTGCTAGTCTCTTGGTAATAGCTCAAGAGTGAGCCCTGTGAGGTAGTCATGGTAACTACTCTTTAGGCGATAAGTGAATCCTTGACATAGAATAGGTCACAGCGTACCCTGGAGAAAACAATTACAAGGACTCAAAGACTGTAAAAGTCCTGAGAAAAAAGAAACATCAAAGTCATGTGATACATAACTTGTGTTTTAGGTAATGGTTAAAAGTCCCTATAACAGGGGACATGCTGTAACAATAAAGTTTGACACTTCCGTGAAACTCTCTCCAGTGTCTCCATTCTCTGCTTCTTTCTTCTTCTCGATGCTGTCTACACCTGAGGGAACCCCTGGATTTGCGGGGGCTGGCTCCCCACATGGTCAAATGATTTTTTTTTCAGCTTTATAGAGGTATAATGGACAAATAAAATTTTAAGGTATTTAAAGTGTACAGCATGGTGATTTGATATATGTATATATTATTAAAGAACTTAAAGAACCCCCCACCATCAAATTCATTGACAAATCCACCACTTGACATGTTTTTTTTTCTTTTCCCAAATAATAAATGTTTAATGTTACAAAATGATGCATGTATATATATTAATTCTACTGCAGATAGAACAAGTTGTGTTTTTTTTTAATTAGTTTCAGGTGTACAACACAGTGCAATAGTTATACATTTTACCCCTCAAAGTGACAACCCCTCACCCCCAATTCGCCACCCCACTCCCCCCCAATCATATATATCTATTACTCTTCCTCTGACTCTCTTCCAGAGTATAATCCGCATCCCGTGACTATCTATATATATTCAATTGCGTTAGGTATACCACCTCCGCTTTAGTTATACAGTACAGTGATCAAACCTCTACTCCATCCATGAAATGGTCTCCCTAACAAGACCTATGACCATCTGACATTCCACAGAATATTTACAACATTATTAATTATATTCCCCAAACTGTTTTTCATATCCCAGTGGCAATATTGTAGTTGCCTATTTTTTCTGTCTAATCCCTTCCCCTTCTCCCTCATCCCCATCCCCCGCCCAATTAGCAACCCTGATTTTTCCTCTATATCTATGAGACAGTTTCTGTTTACTTTGCTCATTCATACAGTTTTTCAGATTCCACATATGAGTGAGATCATATGGTATTTGTCTTTCTCTGACTGACTTATTTCACTTAACAAAATAGTCTCTAGGTCCATCCATATTATTGCAAATGGTACGATTTCATTCTTCTTTATAGCGGAGTAATACTCCATTGTATAAATATACCACAGTTTCTTAATCCAGTCATCTACTGATGGGCATTTTGGTTGTTTCCAAGTCTTAGCTATTGTAAATTGTGCTGCTATGAACATAGGGGTGCATAACTTTTTTTGAATAAGTGTCTTGGTTTTTTCAGGATAAATACCGAGGAGTGGAATTGCTGGGTCAAACGGTAGCTCTATTTCCAGTTCTTTGAGATACCTCCATACTGACTTCCATAGTGGCTGCACCAATCTGCAATCCCACCAACAGTGCAGCAGGGTCCCCTTTTCCCCACAGCCCCGCCAGCACTTGTTGTTTGTTGATTTATTGATGATAGCCATTCCGACTGGAGTGAGGTGGTATCTCATGGTGGTTTTTATTTGCATTTCCCTAATGACCAGTAAGGTTGAACTTTTTTTCATATGCCTGTTGGCCATCTGTATGTCCTCTTTAGAGAAATGTCTCTTCATATCTTCTGCCCATTTTTTAATTGGGTTGTTTGTTTTTTCGGTGTTGAGTTTCATGAGTGTTTTATAAATTTTGGATATTAACCCCTTATCAGATATATCATTGGCAAATATATTCTCCCATTCAGTAGGCTTCCTTTTTGTTTTATTAATGGTTTCCTTTGTTGTAAAAACTTTTAAGTCTGATATAATCCCATATGTTCCTTTTTTTCCTTTACTTCCCTTGCCTGTAAGGATATATCAGTAAAAATGTTGCTCTGGGTAATGTCTGCAAATGTACTCCCTATATTTTCTTTTATGTTTTTTATAGTTTCAGGTCTTACATTTAAGTCTTTAATGCATTTTGAATTTGTTCTTGTATAAGGCGTAAGGAGGTGGTCCAGTTTCATTTTTTTGCATGTGTCAGTCCAATTTTCCCAGCACCATTTATTGAATAAACTATCTTTACTCCAGTGTAAATTTTTGCTTCTCTTGTCATAGATTAACTGTCCGTAAATGCCTGGATTTATTTCTGGGCTCTCTGTTCTGTTCCACTGATCGATGTGCCTGTTTTTATGCCAATACCAAACTGTCTTGATTACTGTAGCCTTGTAGTAGGTTTTGATGTCTGGTAGGGTGATCCCCCCACTTTGTTCTTATTTCTCAGAATTACCGAGGCTATTCTGGGTCTTTTATGATTCCATATAAATTTTAGGATTATATTTTCTATTTCTGTGAAAAATGCTGTTGGTAGTTTGATAGGAATTGCATTGAATCTATATATTGCTTTAGGCAGTATGGACATTTTAACTATATTAATTCTTCCTATCCATGAGCATGGTAGGTGTTTCCATTTATTTGTATCTTCTATGATTTCTTTCTTCAGTGTCTTATAATTTTCTGAGTACAGATCTTTCACTTCTTTGGTTAAATTTATTCCTAGGTATTTTATAGTTCTTGACACAATTGTAAATGGGACAGTATTCTTAATTTCTCTTTCCATTAGTTTATTATTGGTATATGCAAATGCCACTGATTTCTGAACATTGATGTTATATCCTGCTACTTTACTGAATTTGTCTATCAGTTCCAATAGTTTTTTGATGGAGTCTTTGGGGTACCACTTGACATGTTTACCTTTTTTTTTTTTTTTTTTTTTTTTTTTTTCATGATCAAGTGGTTTTTGACAAGTAGTAAGGAAAGGAAATTTTATTTAACAAAAGGTGTTGGAACAATTAGTTAATTATCTGAAGACAGAAACCATGATCCACACTGTTCCCATACTTAAATTTACTTTGAGGTAGGTTATTGAGATAAAGAGCTAAAACTATGGAGTGTCTATGTGAATAAACAGAATGTCTTCATGAAATAGAAAAAGGACACACATGAAACTAAGTACAAAATAGAAAATAAAAAATTGGATTTATTAAAAATCAGGGCTGGCCGAGTGGTGCGGAGGTTGAGCGCTGTCTTTGGACGCTAGCAGCCCCGGTTCGGATCCCACATATGAGGGCCAGTGACACTGCCCTCAAAAAAAAAAAAAAAAAATGAGGTACATAAACTTAAAAAAAAAAAAATAAGAGAATTCTGCTCATCAAAGTTCATTGCTAAGGAACTAAATAGAAAAGCTAGGTACCCTAATATAATTAATATTTCACATTTTTTCCAAAACATAAAAATATATGTGAATATTTTCAATTGAATTTATGGAAGAGGTACTAATAATATTAATACAAAAGTGTTACAAAATATAAGAACAAATTATTATTCTATCTTGCTTATTAATATAGATATAAAATATTAAATATTGCCATCATAAGTGTTTTTAAAGCATAGCATAATTTAATACATTTGATTGCAGCAATATAAAAAGTTAAACACATTAGATGAACTATTGGGTTCAGAAAAGTCATGACGCATTTTTGCAATGAAAAACAGAAAAAATACTACATGGCTTTTCTGACAACCCAATATTACTGTAATTCATTACATTCAAGGAAAGCTCTTTTGCCATGCTTGACACAGAGTAAGCACTTCATAAATATTTGTTGACTATATTGAAGATAGAGATTAAATTTATTACCCCTTCATGATAATCCTCTGAGCAATGGAATAAAGCTGATACAGTTTCACAAACAAACTGTAAATAGCTTATTTTAGATGGCCTTCCAAAAACATTTTATAAAAAAAAACAAACGAGAATATCTATTATTGCTACTGATAATCTTTGTCTTACCAGAACTATTTTAATGAATAAAATAATAGAAAATCAGGTAATATATAAGTATTATGAAGACAGATGGCTTTTTCTTTAATTCCCCAAATCCAAGAGCATCAATTACAAAATTCTGAGAACAAAAATCAAAATAATAATATCGGTTTGATCAAGAGTACCATAAAAACTACCTATTCTTTCCAGCTATAACCAAATGGAAAATAAAACAAACCATGCATGGATATGCAACAGCAAAGAATATGAAAGGAAGCTGGGAAAATTCTAACAAGAAAGGTTTAAAGGCAATATAGTAAAACTCAATAAAAATTTAATAAAGAATATTATTAAAGTCCTGAATAATCAGAAAATATATTGTATTAATTGATGGCAGAACAAAATATTGTAGAGGTGAAAATTCTTTTCGAGTCAAGCTGTATATTCAATTTGAAACCAAATAAAAACTGAATTTTTTTTCATAAATTTGAGGTACTGGTTTTGTATAATAGTAATATGCAAAAAAATTGATAACTTTTAAAAATGACAAGCAATTTTATGTGACTTAGAAGATATCAGAACATACTATAAAGTGAGTAATTAAAGAATTATTATTTTGTGCACTACTAGATTAATGAAAGGGAATCAAGTTCTTATCTATGTAAGACCCACAAAAATATTGGAATTTATTGTATGATAAGGTTGATTTTCAAGTCATGGTAAAAGAATAAGTTAATCAATGGTTGCAAAAGCCATCAATTATTTATATATATATATATATATATATATATATATATATATATATATATATATATATATATTGGATTTGCTAAGAAAAACAAATGATGGACACCTGAAGAAAACAGAAAACTTATTTTAAAAATATTTCTCACACTGTAAAGATATTTAAGTTTGATAGTCATTTTTATTTACTTCTATTAAGCTAAAATGCAGTTACTTTTTCTTTAGCTTTGAACACAAATTCTTCTCTCATACAATTTTCCTCAATTTCACACTTATTTTAGCATGTTTAAATTAAAATAATTGTTAAATTATTTTGTGTTTTATTTAGGCACCTATCAATTTTCCACAAACATGCAGTTTGATTGCTTTTTTATTTTTCTTTATCATTTTACTGCTATGCTCCCCAAATTTTCTTTTAAAATTATTGGGTGGCATTGTTTAGAAAAATTACGTAGGATTCAAGTGTACATTTCTACAATATATCATCTATATATTGCATTGTGTGTACACCACCCAGAGTTAGTTCTCCTTCCATCACCATATATTTGACCCCGTTTCCCTCTTCTACCATCCCCCCACACCCTTACCCTCTGGTAACCACTAGACTAGTGTCTGTGTCTATGAGTTTTTATTTCTTTGATTGTCTTTTTCCTTTGTTGCTTTCAGTTTTATATCCCTCATATGAGTGAAATCATATGGTTGTTGACTTTTTCTGTCTGACTTAATTTGCTTAGCATAATAATGTCAAGATCCATGAAAATGTCTGTCCTTATTGGATACAGGATTGTCTTTGTTATTCTGAATGTATTTTAACATAACAGTTTTCTTAGTATTGCCAAAGATAACTATGTGGTATTATTCCATTTCGCTTTCCATTTGAAGATTTAGTTTCTCTGTTGTGAAATTTTTAAGGCCATTATTCACCTTGACTTCTGTTAATTTTTCAAAAAATCCAAGAAAGCTTTCTTTTAGTTAAAATCATTACATTTTTATATAGAATAGAAATTGCACATAGAAAAGGAAGCACTGTTTTCTCATCTTCTTACTATCCATTCATTATTTCTCAATGTCAGATAACACATTTCATAGCCATTACTTTTTAGGGTTTTTATTGTTTTGCTTTTTAAATGTTATTTTTTCCTACAATGTAAGACTATTTTGTTTTGTAAATAATGTATATGATAAACATAAGATTTATACATATCTATAAGAGTAATGAATACCAATCTCAGTAAGATAGCAATGCCATTTATTAACTTGTTGAAAATACCTTAGTGTTTTTGAATATACAATGCAGAATTTGAAGTTCAAAGATGCAATGTTTTAACCTACTCAATTTTAAATCCATCTCAAGGCATGTGTTTTCAAGTATTAAGGGCCAAGATACATTAGCCAAGTACTATTGCCTGATAAGAAAACTTGTTCTTTCTTCCAATGGTCTTCTTTTCTATTTCTACCTATTGTTTAAACTCTTCTTTTTCACCCTGTAATAAAATATTATTCAGACAGATTCCACAGGAATGACGTGGTGTTAATGTTAAATCACCCAGAGGACGATAAAAAAAACCATTTAACATTGTCGAATAAGACTCCATCTGAGATATTACTACCATAATGAGAATAGTTTGAGTGTGTTGGTGCATGTGTGTGTGTGCACGCACATGCACACACACGTGCAGGCATAAACATGTAACTCATGATTTACGTTAAAACGAACTTGAAGAATTCCAAATCATTTTTAGTATTAAGTACCTTAATTATTAGAATACATTCAAAACATTCCAAGGGCCGGCCGAGTGGCGTGGTGGTTAAATGCTGGCTTGGGAAGCCAGCGGCCCTGGTTCGGTCCCACATACGAGGGCCAGTAACACTGCCCTCAAAACAAAACAAAACAAAAAAAACACCTTCCAAATTGATGACTCTTAGACCAGTAATTCCTAATGGAAAGTGCACAAACTAGTGACTTATTTGTATACAATCAAATACTTGTTGCACAGTACACCAGTTGTTTGACTTTGGACTTATGATGTAACCCCTTTGTGTCTCAGATTCCACATTTATAAAATGAGAAAAACTATTAAGTATAGCATGAATTATGGCATAGAGAAGAAATCCCTTGTTAAGTGTTATGTTCCTATTTACTTCCCAACTTTCACCTTTAAAAGAATTGGCAAGTGTTAATTAGTTGGCTAAAAATCTTAGTTTCACCGGTTTTATTTATTTTTTTAAATTCTATAAATACTCAGATTCATCCTGATATTTAAATTATTCAGTAAACAAAAAAAAATTGTCATGAAACCTACATGATATTTTTAGCTGTTCTGAGAGTATATACACCATTTATAATCTTATGTACAGAGATGTTATTATTCATCTATTGTAAATAAAGCTTGTCATGTGTTACTCTCAATTGTATAATATAAGGGCATTGGGAAGCATTATGAACTTTCTTCTTCCATTGAGAGGACAAGATGGTAGGGTTTGTTTGAACTCACATGGGTGATATTGATCAACCTTGAGTAGAACCCAGCTACCTGACACCATAGTTCAAATATGTATACCTGCCACAGGAGTGCTTAGGGCTTCTTGTCCATCCTCTCTGTTCTGAGGTCACCATAGCTATGGGAGGGGCTAATTAAATATAAGCCTTGTTTTATCAATAAATATTAGAGCCCTAGCATCAGAGAAGAGGTAGAAAACTTGGAGAATAATACAATCTCTGAATTTATACATGAAGGTATGCAGTTGTAGATAAAGTTAAATGAATGCCAAAGATCACACAGCAAAATCAAATGGAAAACTGTGTGCTAATTACTGCTTTTCTCTGTCATATCACACTGAAGAGTTTTCCTTCTCTTTATGCTGTTATGATACATGTACCAAGGTATAGGTTAGCACCAATCAATTTTCTCAGAGCATGGAAAAGTAGGACCATCTTAATCTATTACTTAGGTATATCATTTGAAATCATCATGGGCACTAGAATTCACTCTTTTGCTCTTTAAAATATTGCGTTGTCAGAGAAGCCCTGACATATTTTTTCTGTTTTACATTGCAAAAATGTGTCATGACATTTCCGACAACCCAATACATTTTACGTGACATACATTTTATACAAAAACACAAAGCAAGTGATTAATATATAGATGGTAACTCAATTTTGAAATATGGTGCAGGTCATATTCTTATACAATAACCAAATACTTTTGCAAATTCCCCCCAAATCTTCCATGTACTGGAAGTTAGTTGTATTGACTGCAGCTCATACCAAAAGTGCCATTGGCAAGAATTTGGAAAGTTCCGTTATATAGGGAGTGTTTTAATATTTGTTGTAATGGTATTTACACACAGCAATGTACTTGTAGAATATTACTAGCTTTAGGCTTTCTCTAAGCCTGAAAGACTCAATTCCCAAACTCCCACAGCAATTTTTAAGCAGAAAGAGAGAAGGCAGACCTGGAGCCAAATGTATTAGTGATCTCATACTAGGTGGACATCAGAATTGAATATGGTAGAGGTCAAACAAAATTTAATAGTTTGGGGCACAATATGCTGACCGCTATTGCTTTGACATGCTGGGGTTCAGGGCAAGCCTGACCATGGCAGTGGAAAAGAGTACTCTTGTTATGATGTTCTCCAAACTCAGAGACAGGAAATTACACCAGAGCAATCTTAATGATAAGAATACACAATATTTATTAATCACTTATTTTGGGCCTTTTATTGAGGCCCAAAATACATACATATTTATATGTACATTTTACTTAATCTTTGGATGAAGTCTATTAGTTCATACTATTAATATCTCCATTCTTGCTCAAGATACTACAATGATAAATGAACAGATGTGGGACTAAAATGCATTAAAAACTTTACAGTTATTAATTAATACAATATAGTGTCTTTCATATAAAGTTCTAATAATCATTTCTTGCTGATCTAAATATAGGAGAGATAATAAAAAATATCAATAATAAAAACCATGAAGGATAATGCTCATTATTAGCTACTTGAGATATGTGTACATTTTGAGACTCTTGAAGTTGCAAAGTCTGTCCTAACTGAACTCTTTCCTTTCACCTTGGGGTGACCTTAGGAAGCTCATTAACACATTTGTTTTATGAAAATATTCTGAGTATAAGAAAACAAATTTGATTTATTGTTACATATTTATATGATCTAGCAGGAGTGTTTAAAATAATTTTAATTATTTAAAATTATTCTGCATTTTCTGATTTCATTAATGTGGCTTTATTACATTTTTAAAAGCTTATCAATAGCCAATTTGAAGCAATAGAAATTAAGTTGAGTATTTAACTTCTAGAAATACATAATACCTAAGAGAAAAAGTTGCTAGTTCCACTGAGGTTTTAGGTGTTCTGGTGAGACCTTCATCCCCTAGTCCTTTCTTTTTTTTCCTCTTTTTTTTTTTCTTTTTTAACATTTAAGAGTTTTGATGGATTTGGCAGATCAACAAAATACGTTTTCCTTTCAATCCTGTAACCTCTTGCATTTTATTGTGTGGTGCAGCACACATGCTTTTCACATAGAGGGCAGCTTTATCCCTCTGAATTGTAGATTCTCTGCCTCTTGCACAGCCTTTCCCCAGACAGACAAAACTGAGCAGAGTCCAAAACATTATAATAACATTTGTCTCCGATGTTGATGAGGGCCAACACATATTAATTTGTCATTTGCCACATATTTATCAACCAGATTGCAGAATATTTCCAGACTGAAGCAGTAGAAAGCCTGTATTAAAAATGATGCTTTTGAAATCTAACTTATTTTAGCATATGCATATTTTTATTTAATTTTTATTTTATGTCTTGCACACTAACAATGTTTTAAAAGTGTTAAACAGTAATGTTATAATTTACAAATCTATTTTTTAAAATTTATTTGGGTACAACACTATTTTATATCTTTATCTTGATGTTTCAGTCCTGACTATTTTAAAGGAAACTATTAGTGGTACTAGTACACATAGCTGGTAGTTACTATGACAATCATAATTTTAAGGAATTATGCCTAAGACCTTTGTAGTGGGGTATTATCAGGCAAGTAGGATGAACAAATGAATCAAAGTAAGTCATCAAATAAATATTTGAACAGAGTTTTTCATATTCCACACAAAGGAGCAAAAGGTTAGATGTAAAGTTTGTGTTCAGATATGTGGCTAGGCTAACATCTGGAACAATGTCAATTCCTGGGTTGGTAAAAAAGATACAAGGTATTCTTATAAGGTTACCTGTGAGATGCAACATAATGCAGACTCAGTTTATACCTGCTCCTTAAAAGCTATTTGCCGGGAAATCTTTGCTGAAAAAAATATAAATATAAAAAAAATCATATTAAAAATGTAAAGAGATATGTATTTGATGATTTTTTTTACAATCAAATTATATTAGAGCATCTTTATAGGAAGCCAAAACATGTTGCCCACATTCTTTTATTGTGACATGAATAACCTTAAAAATTGATTTTTGATTCCCTCAATATAAGTTCTTACCCCCTAAGTTTTAAATATAGCTCAAAATAAATTTATATTTTAAGTATAATATTTATTGGACTCTTTTTGAACTTAAAACCATGGTTCCAGATTCCATAAAGGATATACAGACTTATATAGTCTTTCTCTATTATGAACTTAAAATATACTAAGGTAATAATGCAAAAATAAATAGTTGTGGGGGTATAAACTCCAGGTCAGTGGCACAAATAATAAGCTTTATAGGAATTTAGATGAATTTATCAAGCTGAATCTTCATGGTAAAGGTCAGAAAGCGTTTTCCAATTTGCATCTGAAGAACTGAACTTGACCCCTGATTCTGCTACTTATTATCATTTTATCATTTACACATTTCCGTTTCTTTTCTTTTTTTTTTCCCTAAGCTTTATTTATTGATCCAGAGAGCACCTGTATTAGTTTTTAGGGTTGTCATAGTCAAGTACCAAAGACTAGGTGGCTTAAACACAGAAATTAATTTTTTCACAATTCTGGAGGCTAGAGGTCCAAGATCAAGGTATCAGCAGGGTTGTTTTTTATGAGAGACTTCTCTCCTTGTCTTGAAGATGGCCAGTCTTCTCCTTGTGTCTTCACATGGTCTTTCCCCTATGCATGCCTATGTCTAGGTATCCTCTCCTCACAGGGACACCAGTCATTGAATTAGAATTCTCCCTAAGGATTTCATTAAACTTAATTACCTTTACAGACCCTATCTCCAGATACATTTGTATGCTGATGTACTGGGGCTTAGGGCTTCAACACATGAATTTTTAGTGGACACAGTTTAGCTCAAAACAACTAATAATAACCATGCTCGCACCTATTATGATGTTAAAATACAGTATTGACTGTGAAAGCACACTGTTAACTGAAAATTATTAATCCATATTAAATGGTATATTAGTGTCTATAACACCAATTGCTATAGCAAATAAATATTATGGGCTTAAGACAATAGAAATGTATTACAAACTCATAAAAATCCAGTGTGGTTGTTTGCAGTCGAGATGTGGTTAACTGAGGACACAGGCTAGTTTTATCATTTTCTAGAGTTTGGATGGCTTTCATTGGAGCCTATACTCACCCAAGTGATGAAGGAAGAGAGAGTAGGAAATGCATAGGGAAGAAATTTCTGGGATTAAGTTGGAAATGGCAACCTCCACTCCCATGTACTTTTCATCAGTGACAACTATTCAAATAGTCCTACCTAACAAGACACAAGGAGGCTGGGTAATAAAGTTTAGCGGTAAACCGAGGAAGAGAGAACACAGATACTCTGTACACTGGTGGAAAAAATTATGAAATTTTTTTTTCACAAATTGGTAAAAAGTTAGGCAGTCTGGATGAAAAAAGTTATCATATTTATTTTAATTGGACTTTGAAAACATGAGGAATCCAAGAGATAAAAATGGGGCAAGGATTATATTCTAGTTAAAGAGAATAGTATGATCAATGAATGGGAAATATGATACTTTAAATGGAGGAAATCCAATGTAGCAGTGGTAAGTCTGGACCCCCCATCGTTTAAGTTTATATTCTGACTCTCCTGTGTTAGCTGTGAAGCAATCCCTGTTATCTAACCTCTTGACACCTCAATTTCTTCCAAGGTAAATTTTCCATTATAGTACTTTATAGGTACTATTGTAAAATACCTTATAGGTACGTTTTTGTGAGAATTAAAATATAAATTATGGGTTAAGTAATTTGCACATTATCTGTGCATTATATATATGCACCTAATTAAAATTTGGTAATACTAAAGGACATTAAATAGCATCAATGGGTATAGATTAAAACAATGTCTTTATTTGTTTTTGCTTTTTTATTGTGTTGTTGGTCTTTATGTCTTCCTATTTCCCGATTTGGCCCAAGTGAATATTTGTTTAAACCAAAGAAGTTAAAATAAAAACTATAAAGATGAAGGTAGGAAAACTAGCTGAGCATAGCTTGTTTGCTACTCAGAAAACTAGCATTGGTTTGGCAAGAATACTTGATCAGGTTTTCTGTTTGCAGTAACTTTTAGGTAGTTTACAGTTCAGAGCTGCAAGGGCAATTTTTAGAGTAATTTATGCAAAATGGTTTCCCAAGGAATGTATGGTTATTCTGAGAAAAAACTCTTAGCCATATTTCTTGCCTCATATCTCACTGAGAACCCATTTCAGTATTCACAAAGGTTGACTGCTTAGCTAGACTCACAAAGAGTTTCCATTTATATCTAGGCTGACCTAGAAATCCAATGGAACCACTGACAAAATTCAAGCTCAAGATCAATCTCTTTGCGTAGGAAATTTTAGAATTTAGCCATGATCACTTTAGGGCATTACAGATAATTATTATAGACTAGATCTTTAACCAAAAAAACAGGTAGAAGATAACAACTTCAAAAACAGCCCAGAAGAAAGTCATTTGCTGGGACACTTACCAGAGAAGCAGTCAGGACTTTGACAGCATTCTAAGTTCAATGTCAACACAATGAATTGTATTCAGAAACGGACAGGAAGTCAGAGTGGCTGTAGAGCTTGGCTGGTGTATGCTTCCCAAATCCCATGACTTCAAGCATATCACCACTGTTGTTGCACACCACCAGGGCCTTCTGGGTATCACTCTACACTGACATCCCAAAGCAGATACTTATAATTAGTTCTCATCATTTAAGGTCCAAACTTCAGAAAATCTGAAAAAAAAAACAGAGGTGGTATATCTAGAGGTTATATAAGTTAATAAAACACCATTTGTTACATACAGAAATATTTAAAAGCAAACCTACAATAAATTCCTCAGACTTCACATGGTATTATGAAATTTTGCTATTTAGGTAATTTCTACTTACTAAATGGAAAGCATTCAAATTGTTGACTATGTTTGATAACTTTTGTGGGTCCTGAACGTAACCAGTCAATTTTAATATTGTAAGTCTTGTTTTAGTCTTCCTAAACTAGCCACAGTGGAATCAACTAAACCAAGCTGAGAAGTTAAAAGGATCATAATAAAAACTTGATTTGTTTCTTCTAAATAGAAAATGTTACTTAATTTTACTCTCAAGTAGATGTCAAAGAGGTATATATAAATTTAGTAATATTTACAAAAAAATATTATTAGCACACTGAACCATATCAAATGAAGTTTTCTTTATATGGTATTCATCTATCAAAACATGTTTTTTAAAATCTATTTTTGTCTTGTGTTGTGGGAAACAGTGGAAAATACATTATGAAGTTGAAGCTTGTTAAGCAAAACCTAGTAAAATTGGCAGATGGGTGCTTTATCTTGAATGCTGACATAGCTTCCTTTTCTGGCTCACGGGAAACTATTTTTAGGGCAAATAAGTATATGTGCTTCAAATGCACTCATTTAGGAAATACTTCCTGAGTGGCTAGTACATGCCTAACCTTCCTCAAGCTATTAGGAATATAACAAACAAAAACCCATCTAGAGTTTACTTGCTATTCGTAACAGAGTGGAAATAAACATACGCATTTATAATATATCAGGTCTGTTAAACAAGGTAGCACCAAAATCTGCTCTTTTCTATTGTATAATGTGCCTGGGACTTGGTCCCTTTTCAGTGAGTATTTCTCACCAATGCAAGATGAGCATAACTGACTTGTGTGATCACTTCTCACAGCTTATGGGAAAGCTCTTTGTCCTCTCCTCACTTCATAAGCTCCATTGTGTGACCATGACAAAGCCTTACAATAAGGCAAAATGCAAATGAGATGAGCCTCTAATTTTGAGTCCCCATGAAAACAACAGCTATCCAGTGACCAGGATCATTTTCAGCCAATATGTGAAAATGAAATAAGTTTATTATGCTTGACCATCAAGCATTGGGTGACCTATTTTGACTGCAGTTAAACTTATGTCAATTATTATACATAGAGCAACACATAGTATAAAGGAAAAAGAGGTCTATAGATAGTTGGGTGTGGAGAAATTTAAGATGGTCTTATAAACACTTGTCAGAAAATGATTTGATGAGTAAGAGAAAATGCCCTGACGAAGGCCATTACCCTCTATGTATCTTTAGATGCCACTTGCTTCCCATCCCTAACAAAAACTACTCAGGCATGTCTTCCTTCACTCTGCTGTATCAGCACTTTTTATGGCCTCTTTTGGGGACCTTTCTTGCTGGAATACATTCATGCTATGATTCCACTCACCTTAAAATCCCATCTTTACCCTCAGCTTTTCTCTTTCTGTTACAAGAAAACGTCTAGAAAAGTTTTCCATATTCATTGCTTCTTTTCCCGTCCTTCTACAGATGCTCTGTAATCAAAAAGTTTTTGCTCCCAATTTACTGAAACTGCTTAGGTGAAGTTCACCAGAGACCACCACATAGTCTTATGGTCATTCCTTGAGACTCACCCTATGGGGTCTCCAAAGGCATTTGAGACAATTCTCTTCCTTGAAACAGTTCCTTTATGTGGCTTTCAGGGTGCCATACTCACTTGGTATTACTTCTATTTATCTTCCTATTTCTTCTCTTCTATATTGCTTGTGCCTTCTTATCTCCTTGTTCTTTCAATGTTGCATTACCCCAGTGCTCAGTCCCTGAGTCTCCTCTTCTCTATCTCTCTTCAATACCTAGCTTATATCATTTAGTCTCATGAATGGATACACCATCCCTATGCTGATGATTCCAATTGTTATTTCCAATCCAGATCTTTCCCCTTAATTCCAGACCCATATATCTATTTCCTACTATGTTCAAACTGAGTCGCCAAGTTTCATAGGTCTGCTCCTCCTGTTTATATCCCTTTCTTAGTTATATTCACCCATATTTTTGAAGATGTTAGGGTCCCAAAACTTGACTTCCACCATGGCTCCCCCATTTAATTGTCTCCAGTCTCTTATTCCAATTTGTCAGTAATTTCTAACAGCTTCAACTGTATAGAATTCAAGCACTTTTCACCTTCTCAAATCACCATCACCTGCCACCCAAATGTTGTAATACCTCCATACCATCCAACCTGGGCTCCTTGCTCCTGCAATTACCTCTTCTAAAACAAAAACAAACGAACAAAAAAAAAAAAAACAGCCAGAGGAATTCAATGAAAATGCCATTCCTCAGCTGAAGTGTCTTTAATGCCTTCCCAATTCATTCACAGTAAAATGCAAAATCTTGTGACTATAAAGTCTGCATAACTGAGGACCTTTTTACCTTTCAAATGTCCTTTTATGTCTACTATCCACATTGGTTACCATGCACGTTGGCATCCTTGACGATCCTCTGATGTGAGAATATCCAGAATTCACTTATGGAAACCACATATTTAAAAGTCAACCCCCCAAAGGGACCACCGTTAGTCACCCTGTCTAAAACCCTAACAGCCCATGCTTCCCCCTCCCTGATTTATTCATTCTTTAGTAATCATCACTTTTTAACATATGAAATCTTTGTGTATATATGCAGACTTGTTCATTATTTCTGCCTTTCATAAACTGGTAGAGAGCTGGGCTTTTGTCTGCTTTTTCACTACATCCAGTGCCTAGGACAGAACACGGTACACAGAAGATGCACAATAAACATTCATGAAATGCTTGGCTGAAGTAATTAGACAATGGTATAAATTTTACATATAGACATTACACATGCTAGATTTATATAATCAACAATAACACTCAGCTATGTTTCTTTTTACCTTGCTAAATTATTCCACACTAAAATACTTTTTTAAAATAGCGTTTCAGCCCACAGTGTTGAATTTAGTTTACCAAAATATCCTGAATATATAATAAACATTTTAAATTAACTCTCATTTTTTGTAAACCATTTTCCAACCTGGGGGCAATAATGATACTCAGTGCTGAAATATAAAATTACAAACTTAAAGAAAATAACATTTTAAAAGATGAGTGGAGTGGTTGAAAAATAACTTTTTGTTGTTTTGTTTTGTTTGGTTGTTTTTTAACGTTTTACTTCAATAAGACAACTTAATCAAATTTGGCCTCTGTGTCCTTATATAATTTTTTGCGTATTCCTATTTAGCCCTGTATCATACAGGGTTTCAAATCATTCAGGAATAGGACAATTGACTTTTCTATTCATCAACTATGATTTCTAATAACAGTATCCCTGCCTTCCTTTATTTCAATGAATCTTCATGGAATAATCACAAAGTAACTTTCTGAAATAATCAGGTTCCCTTCTGAAGTTACCTTTTTCTTTCCCTTGAAGTGGACACTAAACATTCTGCTGCACATGGTATTTTCCTTACATATATATGAAGATGAAGGCAGTTCTGTATTTTTTTCTATACATTGCTTTATTTATAAGTCTTAAAGTGATAACTCAAATCTAGAATGCTCCAGAGTAAATTAATTGGTGCAAAATTTATTTATACTTATAAATATATTTCTTTATGTTTATATAAAAGTAAAATACTACATCTATGAAATGTCTTCAAAAATTCTTTATAGGTTATTTCACAGCAGTGAGTATATATGCATAAATGTCTGACATTTGACATGTTCCTATTCTGTTTTTAATTCTTTCTGATGCAGAGGTCCATATAGAGATGAGAAAACCAATCTAAATGGATTTCACTGTCAAATTAAAATGAGTTGTATCTGAAATTTTGTTGTGCCCAAGACAATTTAAATTCCTTTTGGATATCCTACACTTTTCTGGTTTTATATGAAAAAAAAAAAAAAGGAAAAAAAAAAGACAAAGAGCATTTTCGCTCATCAGCCTATGGTAGTGAAATGCAGAGAGATCAAGGAGACTGTGTCCTTGAGGGGCTGTGTTTTATTGCTCTGTGGACCCTGCAGCCATTCTAGGAAGGCCAAGGAGGGCATCTCTGAGCCTATGTGGGTACCCGTTTGCCTTCAGTAGCAACCTAAGCAGTAAGTCTAAAAAGGAGGCCAGGTTGCCCCTGAGGAATTAGAGAAGGAAATCATGTAAGAGTTGAAATGAGAAAAACCTGGGGAATAAATACAAAAGCATGTGTTCTCAAGGGCACGCGCTCCAAGGAATGCCACCTCAGCAGAAATCTGGTAACTAGGCCAGGCAGAGAACAATCTTCCTAGTATAAATGATTTGAGCAAAACCCTTCCCTGTCTCTTCCCTAACCTTCAGTTCTGCTGTATATTCAAACATGCAGAAAAAAAAATGAAGTATAAATTTGGGAAACAGACTCCTATTCAGCAAATTTTATGTTACATATTTATGGAGCCTTTGGCTGTAATTCCCTTAACTGCTACATACTTTATCCTCATACTGATATTGACAGGTAATTGATGATTTTATTTTCAGTTTGAGAATTCATCTTAGTTTCACTGTAATTTAGGCTATGCAGTAGTATAACTCTAGTGATAGTTTTGAAATAATATTTTTACTTTTCTTTTCTACATATTGCAGAATCCCTTTTTAAATATTCTATTTTAATTTGCTTAGATTTATGGACACAATATGTGTCAGTTGATAGAAAACAGCTTGCTAAGCCTAACCTATGTTTAAGGCCTTGTGGTAATTATGAAAGAATAGACTGCAGCTCCTGCTAAGGACCTCGTCAACTGTGGGTATGTTGTCAAAATGGAAAAAAATAAAAGGTGTATCCTAGTTATACTTTTCAGTCTGAATTTTTTCTCCCACTAGCATGGTGAGGCTCTGGAGACTGACTGCTTGGGTTCATAGCCTAATGATAATAGCTCATGTTTGTTGAATAATGGTGAATGACAGGAACTATACGAACCCTTTTATAAATGAATCATGCAATTAAGTTATCACAAAAATGTTGAAGTAGGTGCTATCACTATCTTTATTTTTTAGACAAACAGATTGAATCTTAGAAAGGCTAGCAAACTTGTTCAAAGCAATATGTTTAGTAAATGGCAGAACTGGAATTCAAATCCAGGCCTTCTGGCTCTGGCATCTATGCCCTGAAGCAGGAAACGGCACAGAGTAAGCAGCTGATAAATGTTTGCTTTGATCTACTTATATAGATTTGAAAATGCTTTTTAAAGCAAGATTGTTTTTCTTCCTCTAAGTTTCTCTGGAATGAAATACAATGTTACAGGGATGGTTGCAGTTCCATTTGTGTCTATCTGGACTTATTTCTCTCCTTCAATAGGGAAGTCCGATTATGTTAAATATGGTATATTTTTTCCCCCAGGCCAATTTATGATCATTTGGCTATAGATATATATGGTCATCCGTAGTACTCTTCCAAAGGTACACATTCTCTACTTTGATCCTATCATTACATTCTCAAGATTTACCCAAATTGTTGTACATTGAATTGTATAAATGTATCAAAATGTATCCATTCCACTATAAATATAAGATTACATTGATTCTATATTTTATTATGTCTACTGATTACATTGTTTCTATATTTTATTATGAACTTACTTGTTACTTTAAGAACACATGTGAGATGAATAAGTTCCAGAGATCTGCTGTACAACATAGTACCTATATTTAACAATATGAAATTATATATTTAAAATTTTGTTAAGAGGATAGCAATAAGCATTTTTACCACAAAAAAAAAAAATGCAGTTGGGAACGAACCTTTTGAAGGGGATAGATGTACTTATTACTTGACTATAATGATGGTTTTCCAAGTATATACATATATTCAAACTCATCAAATTACATATATTAAATATATGTGTAGTTTTCTGCTTATCAACTGTACTTAAGTAAAATTATTTAAAAGAGAACACATGTAAATTTTAGGCACAAGGTGCATGTGGTCACTCAATAGATCCTTCTTACAGGAATATTTCTTTAGAGTAGACAGGTGGAAGTAAGTTTGGTGTAGCAAAGTCTATGTGTAATTTTCAGTTTGTCAGGAATCTCCTGATTGCTCTCTCCCATGTGTTAAAAAAAGGGCCTATTTGAATTTCCTTTTCTTCATACCATTGTTTTATTTGCCAGTTTGTTTGCTTACTTAAAAAAAAAAAGTCACTGTAAAGGTTGAGACATGCTATATAATTAATGATTTAATTTATATCTTCCTGATTACTATGAAAATTGAGAATTTTTCCTAATAGTTATTCAAGATTCCTTTTCTTGACTTTATTCATTTATTTATTTGAGTTAAAATCTGAAGAGGAGTCAAGAGGAAGCCTGTGAATTGTTCACTATGTGGAAAGTGAGTTCAGGGGCAAAGGCACTAGCTTTTCTTCAGCTTCCATTTCCCAGTAGGCTATGGCATCTTTCAAAGGGAACAGAGAAGTGGAACATTAGCTTGACAGAGATGTGGGGTCTAGGTATTCTGTGTTGTGTTTTGTGAGTTGTGATGGTGAAGACACTTGTAGCATTTTTGTGTGATCATGTAATAATCCAGTAGATACATGAGAAAGTTCATTTGCAGAAGCAACTTTTTAAAGTATGTGTGAAAGTATAGGGGCCATTGCAAAATAGCATGAGATAGGAGCAGAGACCCACCAGGAGTCAGAATACATGAGTATACAGAAGCAAGGTGGTAGTGTTGGGAGGGGGCCATGGAAGTTCTTTTCTGATTTTTCATAATCACATTTTATAGTTCTAATCTTCCCAAATGGAATTCATTTATATCAGATTTCTATTACTTATGTTTAGCCTGAAAGTCGTTTCCTTTCCAAGAGAAAGCTCATTGGATAGAGGCTCTAAACAGTCTCCAGGCATGTTTAATTGCCTGGAAATACTCAAAAATTGGAAAACCTTCTTCAATAAGAATCTGCCTTATTTGCAATACTTTTGGGGGGTTATGCAACTGTTTCCCTTATGAACAGGAACCTGTCACTATTTCCTTGGCAAAATGAGGAGCACTTACACTATTGTAAAGAATGGTGTGTTCTGATACATATTCATAATCGCTTAAATTTACAGGAATTTTTTTTTCATTTTTAGTGTCTTTCTTTTTTTCTTTGCACTATAACTATGTTTCCTATGTTAATAGGACACCTTTGGACTTTCAGGGTTAATAATCAGATTTTTTTCCTGTGGCACAATCATTACTATTATAATGTAGAATGAGCTGTTATTTTCATAGTATGAATCATTTATTAAAGTACTAAAAACGTTATTTTCAAAATAATTTTTTCTGGTATATGTGTTTTTCAAATGAACATAATGCCAGTGAATAGTCTGAGGGAAGATGGCAAAGTCTAGCGGTAACAATTATGTTTAGTTGCTTCTGGGTACATTGGCATCCTCATTTCTCTATGCCAACAGCACTGACATAACCTTGCTTAATGAATGGCTACAGATACAAAGACACTGTATTCTTGCAACATCAGCCCTCTGCTGACATACCTTATCATTGCAATTTGTCTCACCTTTCCTTGTGTGTACTATCTTTCTGAAGTTTTATCTAGTCAACCGCCATAAGCTGCTGTTCTCAAACACATTTTTCAAATCTAATGAGAAAGGTGATTTTGGAAAAGAAAGTTAATGGTCTCTGGTGCTATCGGCTTCTTGCTCTCAAATCTGCACAGCTGTAGCATCAATTGTCTTGAGATAGATGTAGCTGATCTTATGTTTACTTGGGAAACTTTGAGAGCTAGTTCAAAGTGCAACACAGCCTGAGAGAGGAAGAGAAAAATGTCATAATTGTTTGGAACTCTGGAGAGGATGGAAAACTAAACTAACAACAGAAAGTATACAGTAATCTATACTTACCTATTAAACATGGAGGCTAGTGATCTTTAATGTCCATTTGATGAGAGGAAGAAAAGGAGAACTGAGTGGGAAGAAATTGTAAACCCCTTTGCTTTTAATGTAAAGTATGCATGGAGAGACAAATGAACAAGTGCATACATTCTAGGCTGACTCTTCTCTGTCTCCTCCCTTCCAGGAGTGGAGGGATGGAGGGTGAAGGGATGAAGGGATGGAGGGATGGAGGGTGAAGGGATGAAGAGATGGAGGGATGGAGGGTGAAGGGATGAAGGGATGGAGGGATGGAGGGTGAAGGGATAGAGGGATGGAGGGTGAAGGGATGAAGGGATGGAGGGATGGAGGGTGAAGGGATGAAGAAAGGAGGGTGAAGGGATGAAGGAATGGAGCGATGGAGTGTTTAAAACAGAGAACACAGTTTAGGTGATGGATGTTGCTCCCCCTTACAGTGCCTCTCTTGTGAGAGGTCTCTGAGGTAAAGCATGATTTTTAAGCAGACATAGAAAAACCAAATTTCACCTCTAATTAATAAAACGATTTTCACAAAACAGGCATTTGAACACTTAATTTCAGGAGCAATCCTTTTTATCAAGTCCTTTTGCAACACCTGTGTTTGTGACTCATATCCATTTTCTCAGGCAGGGATTGGATGGAAATGTGGTCACTTATTCAGAATGTTTTTTACATTTATTTTTTTCCCAGCTGATCTGTGTAAATCATTTTGGCAGCCATCAGTCCCTAGACCTGGCGGCATGCCCTGCCACTCCTCTCCATTCTTTGCAGCCCAGACTTTCTACTTTCAGTGCTGCTGAAGCCCACTTGAGGGCAGGGTCATCACCAGTAAGCCTCCTGAGAGGGCCTGAGGATCACTGCAGGGAGGACACACACACACACACACACACACACACACACACACACACCCATTTCAGCAAAGCACCTGTCCTCTCAGCAGCACCTATGATAGATCCGCATTGCCTAGTGTCCTGTTCACTTCGCTCTTCACACTGAGAATTCTTCAGTGAGATATAACCTTGGAGCCTTCATCTTAGAGTTTTTATTGTCCTGTCTTTATTCTCCTATGACACTTATCTTTAATAATCTGACTAAACTCCAGAAAAAATTAATGGCTTTATTTGGCCTTCAGAGTGTTCCCAAGGGCCATGTTAACAGTGAATGAATCCTCTCACCAGGCAATAAAGCACATATTGGAGTGTGGTTTATTTTCTGGAAGAACATTATTTTCCAGAGAGCCCAAGATCCCTTTGTTCCAGGATTGGAGTTTGTGTCCACCAGGTTTGATCTTGTTATTATTTTTCTTGGGGATGTAAACATGACCTTGGCTGCAGTGAGAAATACTGGGAATCGTTTTTTCTAGATTAATGAAATGATTTTTTTTTCAATTATTGGTTTTATTTTTAGTATTTTTTATTATTAAATTCAATACAGTGACATTGGTTAGTAAAATTATATAGATTTCAAGTGTACAATTCTATAATATTGTGTGTTCATCACCCAAAGTCAGTTATCCTTCCATCACAGTATATTTGACCCCCTTTATCGTCCTCTACCACACCCCTTTACTCCACCTTCTGGTAACCGCTAAACTGTTGTCTGTGTCTATGAGTTTTTTGTTTGTCTTGTTGATCTGCTGCTTTCAGTTTTACATCTCATGTATCAGTGAAGTCATATGGTTCTTGAAGTTTTCTGTGTGAATTAAGTGGATCCCTACATGAGTCCAGTAGTACAATTTAAGGTTGTTTTTAATGCTTGACAAATAGTAACAGATTCTATGAGAAACCCTGGCCAATTACAATGTAAATGATCTACTTCTTAAAGACTCTGTGAGAGATATTCTCCTCTAAGGCTGAGGGAGTCATTGGCTACCAGAAGTTTCATCATTTTGCCATTGCCAGGCAGCAAAATTTTTTCACTATAGGACATAAAGATCTAGCTCTTTAGTCATAAAACTCTCTAAAGATTAAAAATTTACATTAAATAAAGTCTCACAACATATTTAGGAATGTGTAAAGGTAAATGTAAACAAAAATATACCTTAAAGTTTTGGAATTACTATAATTTCAAACTTATAATAAAATGTAATATATACTACAGAGTATTTAACCTCAAAGTAGTGTTCTTATTTTGCTTTTCTTTTTTCCTCTGAAGATAAAACATTCACTAACAGCAAAGGGCCCCTGTGCTCTTTTGGGTTGCTACCGGCTGTCCTTTAACCTGCTTTCCCAAACTGTCACCCATGTTCTTTCAACTTAACCTTTCTGACTCTACATTTGGTGAATTTGCTGCCATTCTAACCACTCATTGAGTTAATGAATTTGTTAGTGATTCGCTGGCTCCACCTATGTGGGTCAAAGAGGAATTAATTGGAAAGTTCCCATTTCTTTGGAAACTGCACCCTGCTTTCCAGATGCCTAGTACATATTCTGCTTGGGTGGCAGACAAATGCCTCAAGCTCACTGTGTCTAAAATAAAGATTAGATTCGGGCGGGGATGGGGAAGAGGGGGGAAGTGTTCCATTCCTGACTCAACACTTTTGTCAATAATTTCCTTGACCCAGAACTGTTCTGTAGCTGAGGAAGCACTGTGGTTTAATATTAGCCTTTTGGATCCTTTAAGCTTTGTTATGATATTAATGTTGAGAGCCAGTGAGGAGTTAGCCACGAGGTGCTATGGAGTTAGTGAGCCAGCTGTTGAAGGACTGTCCACCCATGCATGTTTTACTGGGATGCATCCAGAGTTAGGAGCAGAAGTTAGGAGTGAAATGGCCCCAAGATCTAGGTTAGCTTTGGCATTTTGTTGGGTCAGGTTCTCCTATTGGCAGGCCATGTGTTAACAACTCATCAGGAAATAAATGGTTTGTTGAGGAACTTCTATCAGGTAATCAAGCAAGGGAGTGAGGTGGGGAAGGAAGGGAGAAAGGGAGAAAGAAGAAGCCAGCCATCAAGGCTCTGAGCTCAGGTGAACTCCTAGCCTCAAGTGATTCCTACCGAGACCTCTGAAGCGTAGCAAAGACACTTTGGAATTGGTCCCACCTTGAAGTGAGGGGCAGTTGTACTCACTCACCTTCAGACAGGACTGCTGTGTGTTGGTTACTAGATAATTTTTTTGGAACATCAAGTCTTGCATGCCTGAGAGCATCAGCTTCCTTACCTTAGCTGAACCTAAGGGAGGGCTCTCGGTTCCTTATGATCACTTGAACTCATAAAGATTCTGGAAACTGCCTTCTTTCAATGTATTCTGTAGATACCAACCAGCACTCTGATCCGAATGCTGCTTGGTGAGCTTTTATTTTAGGCGTGCTTTCTGCTTTATTGGTCCCTTTTATTCAGAAGCAACACTTACTCTAGACAAATTTGCTTTATTGCAACTACCTCTGCATGCCTTGTACTCCCACCTCCACAATTTTGGACCTTGCGTCAGCAGAGGAGGTTTTTCTGCTCTCTGTGCAGAAAGCACATCAAGTTCTTCAGGGGTCAAAGAATATTATGCTTTCTCTCTGACAAGGTCCCACAACCCTGAATCTTATGATGATCTTTCTTTCCTCCTACCTTGCAATTTTATCTTGTTGTTTGTGTGGCATTAAATTTTATTCTATATTTCTTTATTCACTGATTTATACTTTCTTTGAGAGCCAGGACCATAGAGATTTTTAACTTATTTTTTAGTCACTCATTCACTTGCTTTATGTATGCTGCTGGTAGGCTCTCAATAAATATCATGGTGTGAATAAAAAAAAAAAGTGTGATTCTCCAAATAGGCAAGATATACAAATGGGAGAAGGATAATAAATCCTTGAGATTAGACCTGATAATAAATTTCTCAATTGAAAGGTAAATGTGGTTTTGAGACAAAAATTGAAATCCAGCCAAATAGGTCAGGATCTACTTTGTTTAGCTTGTGTTGCAGTTTAAAAATTTTTGGCAGAATCACCTAGATTGATGAACTTACATAGTGAGATACCTCACATTACTGGGTGGCTCAGCTAGCAAAGCAGACTCAGGCTATGGAAAGGATACTGTTATCTGCTTAAAAGAAACAGGTCTATATTCTTCAGTTAGATTCCTCTATCCTCCATTCTTACAGTTTTGCCCTCTTCCTGCTTCTTTATAGGAGTTAGTCTGGATAAGATAGATTGCTCAATGTCGTTCCATGCTCTGTCTAAAAAATCTAATAGCCTGGGCCAGCCGAGTGGCGCGGTGGTTAAGCGCTGGCCTTGGAAGCCAGCGGCCCCGGTTCGGTCCCACATATGAGGGCCAGTGACACTGCCCTCAAAAAAAAAAAAAATCTAATAGCCATTTTGCTTGTTTTAGGACAAACTTATATGGTCAATTTATGCTTATTAGCAGGGGTATAAGTTGTAATGTCAGAATAAATTTGGGGAACACAGGCATGTCTGCTAGTGGTGTTTTTGCCATACAGATGAACGATTCATTTGTTTGTTTTTTAAAAAATCTAGTTTCTTGACATATTTATTAGCTCAGCACACTGATTTGAGATTTTATTCAGTCTCATTTTATTGACTTAAGCAATCTATATTTTAGCCATGCTATTCTCTTTCTTTTTTCTTTTGTTTTAGTGATTGCATGCTCTAATTATTTAGATATCTTTGTGAATTTTGTTGTTGTTTCAAACTTAGCAACTTTTTTCAGTCATTAAATCAAATATTAATTATTACCACAGTAATGATGTGTAACAACCATCATAAGTGAATGATTTAAGGCAACAAACATTTATCTCATATCATGACTGGGCAAGTTGGGTGTGGTTCAGCTAATCTAGGCTGTGATCTGTTTATTGACACTGCTTCAGGTTACAGGTCACCTGGATTTGCCTAAAATTTTCACCTGGATTCAAATATCTATCTATCTATCTATCTATCTATCTATCTATCTATCTATCTATCTATCTATTTGTCTATCTATCGATCTATCTATCTAATCTATCTATCTATCTACAGGTATCTAGTCTATCAATCATCAGAAGTTTTGCACATTCCCCACTCTCTTCTTATCCTATGGCCCTCATATGAACATAGCATATGGAATTACAAATTCTATGAGCCTATTTTTGTACACTAAAAGGGCAACTTGCAATATGTAGGCCTCTAATACCAACTAAATATTAAAATAGGAAAAAAAAAAGCACAATAGCATTTTGTTTGCTTCCAGTGTCAAGAGCAAGAGACTGTGTTAACATAAATTTAAACTAGTAATCCTGTTGCCAGAAGACATTTTGACCCCACTGCTTCATTTTTTAACAACATTGCCCTTAAGGCTTGTTTTAAGACAGCACTTTGGATCCAGTTTCCGAGATCGTGTAAGCAGAATACTTCACACAAGGTAAACTCGAAATACTGACTTTTTTATTTTAATGACTAAAACTATTAAAGAAATAAACACATTGTTTCTTTCAGAGGCAAATCTACTCACCCTTGGAAGTGTGTCATGTTTCTATACAGTCCAGTGATATATTGCCTAGAAGATGTATTGCCTCAATGTTACTAAGTCCAGGCTCCTTCTCAGCCATTTACCCAATACAGTACTGGCTTTCATGGAACTCGTGAATAATCTATGCTTCTACATCCCACAGTTCCAACTCTGTAGTCAGTTGGGCAGATGCCAAATGAATTGACTCCTTAGATATTGATCAAATGTAGCAGCTTCTCAGTCTATTTCTCTTTTTGGAAATGTCATATAACATACAGAGTTTGGCTACATGATATTATTATGTTTTAGCCAATGTCTGTTTAAAACAAATATTTTAACAGGGGTTGTATCACTGGTCCATATGATGCTACTTCAAGAAAATATAACTGTACTCATCTGTGGGTTATTAACTATAATACCTTTCAAACTATTTGTATGTCCTATAAAGTATAATGCCTGTTTAGTAAGAGAAAAAATGAGACAGAGTTTGCATATGTATCCTTCCTAAAACCACACATCCTGAGCTAAAAAGCAGAGCTGTGTAATCTCAGTCATCCTTCAACTATTTATTATGTATAATTTCTCTTGAGGAAGTCCCTTCCAACTTTAAATCTTTCACAGTGTCTCCAAAACCATGCCTCCTATTTCCTCTCAATATTATATTTTTGCTACAAATACCTGGGATATTCTCTCCCTCCTTCCTATATGTTCCAAATGTTACCCATGTTCAAATTAATGTAAAAATGCAGTTTAATCCTTGAGTTTCCTCTGTTCATATTAGTTCTTAATGTCCATTGCTCCTTTGACCTTTCCTGGCAACATGTCTCTCTGGTCCTTTCCATTAGTTTGCTGTGTTTTACAGTGGTTGTTTTGTTTTGTTTTTGTTATTTCTAGATCAAAAGCTTCATTTAGTTGAGAGAGAGAGAGAGAGAGAGAGAGAGAGAGAGAGAGAGAGAGAGAATCTATCACTGCATGTAACACATTTGTTGATTTTGATTATTTACCACACTATTCCATAAAGAATATTTTCATCCAGACTCTGAAAGTGATAATAATGCTTACTCTTGTGGGATGAGGAGATGATATGTAAACATTCTCTTGAAATATCCTTCTAAGTATGCATTCATATCCACAGTTCTATATTAATAGCAAACTCTTTACTCCTTAACAAGGTCCTTTGACAAATACTTACTGGATATTACACGTCCTTACTGGACATCTCCATTAGATGGCCCCTGATACTTTAGTTGAAGGGCCTATTATATTCTTCTAACCTCTTACAATTATCTTCTTCCATAACCAGTTAAGAAAATTTTCCTTAATCTACCTGGTAAAGGCAAGGATGATGTAGTGTAACACCTTTTTTTTTTTCTTTGAGGCCAGTATCACTGGCCCTCATATGTGGGACCCAAACTGGGGCCGCTGGCTTCCCAAACCAGCGCTTAATCACTGCGCCACTCGGCCGGCCCCAGGATGTAGTCTAAAGAGAAGAAAACCAATAAACAAAGAAATAAACAAACGAAAGACAGGTTACATCAAGTCTGTTTGATTTCAGTCCCTGAATACTTCTGAATTTATCCCCTCCTCTCCTGTTCTGCTACCATCATACTGACTCCAACTCTGATTAATTTTGAGGCTATTTTTACCTTAACCCAAATAAGGCCTTGGCCTTGTGTGCTTCTTAGTTCTAGAACATTTCCCACTGACCATCATATTTTTTCTATAAGTTAAATCTAATCATATGTATCACCAGCTTTAATTTTTAAAATTAATATGATCTTATTCAGGGTAGACCTTGTTTTCAACTCTTGGTTTTTATATTAGTTTGCTAGGCATGCCATAGCAAAATGCCACAGGCTGTTTGCCTTAAATGGCACATTTAATTTTTTCAGTTTCAGAAATCTAAGGTCAAGAGGCTCACAGGATTGCTTCCTTCGGAGCCTTGTCTTTGGCTTGCAGAAGGCCTCCTTCTAGCTGTGTCTTCACATGAGTCTTGTTTGATCCTGGGATGACCTCATATTTAATCTTCAAGGACTTTACATTTGCTCTTTGCTTTCATTGGAATATTCTTCCAATCACTCTTCATTTAACTATATCTTCATCTTATATTTAAGACCTCTTTCTCATGGTCTCAATATGTTAATTTCCTAAATATATTACCTTATAGCAACCTAACCTGTTCTATCGTAGCACGTAGGACATTAAGTCATTACAACAGTAGTTGTGTCATTATGTGTACCAAAGTTTATGGTCTCCACTAGATCTAGAGAGAAAACACTGAGTCTTCTTTTTTCAACTCTATATTATAGCACCTAGCATGCACAAGGGACTCAATGAATATTGTGGAAATAATGAAATGTGGCATCTCTTCCCATTCTTGCTTGGTGAATCTACAAATAATCCCCAGGTTTCAGGCTAAAAGACTTCTGCATGATGCATTTCCTAATTTATCAAGGCAAAATAGATGCTTTCTCCTCTATTCCTTGACGACTTATACCCAGGCCCTCTTAGTCACTAGGATTAGGACTCCTGAAAATTTGGGGGATACAGAACTAGAAAATATCTATTTGAAGTTTTTATTATCATCTATTCTTACCACTTAGATTAAATGGCATAGAACACACGAGTTGTGAAGTTTTTATAGATGTAACACAGATTTTGGCTGCCTGAAGTTCTTTAGAATTACTACAAATGGGGCTTCCATTTTTGTTAATGCCTAAAGGAATATCACCAAGTCCCTGCATTCCAAATATCATGGAAAACCTGCCTCCACTCCTGAAAAAACCTCTGAAATTTTTGAGAAATCTCACATATTTCTTGGGTACTCTTGGGTCTGATCTTCTTCTAGTGATGAATTATTGATCTCTAAGTAACTATATAATTTATCTTTTCTTCATAGAATCAACCTGTACATAATGTCTCGCCAATATCTTGCTCTATAAAGCTGTATGTATGTCAGAGAAAATTTGCAGAGAGGTGTGATTGTATGGTCTAACACCATGTTAAAAATTAGAACTTGGTGTCCTTGTTCTGAAAAGCCCCTTGATTATTTCTGTGTGTCGTTGAGTTGGCTTTGACTCCTGGAAACCCTATGAATGAGTGACATCCACAGTGTCCTGCCCTCAGCAGCCCTGCTCAGCTCCTGCAGACTCAGGCCTGTGGCTTCTTTTATAGAGTCCATCCACCTCATATTCCTTTAGTCCTGCTTCCTTCTCTTTTTCCCAGCATGACTGTCTTTTCCAAAGAACCCTCCTTTCTCATAATGTTCCCAAAGTAGGACAGCTTCAATTTTGTCCATAATGTTTCAAGATTATTTACTCTAGGGCCCATTTGTTCATCTTCCTGGCAGTTCAGCATGTCTGTAGAGCTAACCCAACATTGTGTTTCAAATGAATGCGGTTTTTCTTAATTTCTTTAAATCTTTTTAATTTTTTTTTGAGGGCAGTGTCACTGACCCTCATATGTGGGACCGAAATGGGGCCGCTGGCTTCCCAAACCAGCGCTTAACCACTGCGCCACTCGGCTGGCCCGAATGCATTTTTATCCTATAACCTTTCTTCATTGTCCAGCCTTTGCATCCATACATAGTAACTGGGAATATAAGGATGTGGATGATCTTAACTTTGGTCTCTAATGACACATCTTTGCTCTTGGTGATCTTTCCTAATTCTTCCATTGCTGCCCTTCTAAATCTCAGCCTTCTCTTCGTTTCTTGGCTGCAATCTCTATTTGAATTAACAAGTAATCCAAGGTAAGTAAAATCTTTAACAATTTTGATGTCTTCATTGTTTATGTTAAAGTTGAGTGTTTCCATTATGGTCACGACTTTTGCTTTCTCCATATTCAAGTGCAGTCCTGCTTTGGTGCTTTCTTTTCCACTTTCATGAGAATTTTTTTTTTTTTTTCCAAATCATTGTTACTTTCTCCCAATAGGATGGTATCGTCTGCATATTTTGTCACAAATATTTCCTCTACCAATGTTACTCTTTGCTCTGGGTCTAGTTCAGTTTTTCCTATGATGTATTCAGTGTACAGATTAAATAAATAGGGAGACACAATACACCCTTTTCTGAAACTTTTATCTATAGGAAACTATTCTGTCTCTCCATATTCTATCTTGACATTGGCTTCTTGTCCACAGTAAAGATTAAAAATTAGGACAATCAAATACTGAGACACACCCATTTATTTCAGATCAGCCCATAGTTTTTCTTGATCCACACAGCCAATGGCTTTACTGTAGTCTATGAAACAGAGTAACCTTCTGAAATTCTTTGGAGCACTGCAGAATCTAACTAGTACCTCTTCCTTTTCTGAATCCAGCTTGAACATCAGAATTTCTTGCTCCATATAAAGTAGAAGTCTTTACTTCTGTGGGAAAATAGAGAAATTGTTCTATAGTTACTGTACTCTTTGGCCTCCCCATTCTTAAAAATTAGGATGGCTATTGAACACTCCCAGTCTTTAGACTAATGTTTTATTTCCATCTTTGTTGACATGTTCTTGTTAGGATTTTGACAGATTCTGTATCTGTGGCTTACAATGATTCTATCAGTATTCTGTCTACCCCTGGTAATTTATTTCTTCTTAATCCTTTCAAGGCAGCTTTCACTTCACTTTCTAGAATTACAGGCTCTTCTCCATAGGAATCTTGTTCAAAGATGTCTCTCATCCTTTTGTCTCTTCTGTATAGATTTTTGGGATTCTGTTTACACTTTCCCTTTTTTTTTCTCCTCATTGCATAATATACTTCCTTATTGGCCATTCAGCATTCCTAGTCTAGGATTGAATTTCCCTAGGTTTGAATTTCTTCTGGTAGAGATCCCTTGCTTTTCCTTTTTTTATTGTTCTATTCTATTATCTTATGAAAGCTATTGTAATAATTATTTATATCTCTATGTGATAGTTGTTGAAAAACCATGGTCAGGATTCTAACCCTGCTTTTGTCAGCTTTTTGTTTTGCCTCTCACCTGTCTTTCACAATTTTTAGTGTTTCTTTCTGTCATTCATCTTGATTGTTTTTTTTCCGTTTTTACTTCTGGCAATATTTTTTCTCATTCTTTCCTAATAATATTTCTAGTTTCAATTAACCTTTCTGCTGGTTCTCAGTCAATGAACAGTAAAAATCTGTTTTTGTTTTTTAATGTGGAATTTAAATCCATCAGATATGTTATTTATGTTATATTTTGGCAGTATAACTCTTTTAGTTCTCTTTTTCAGCTTTACTCTAAAGTTTGATATAGACAGTTTGTGGTCAGTACCTACCACAATCTGCTCTTGGTCTTGTCTGGCAGAGAGAATACAGCTTCTCTATCTCTTGCTTCCAATTATATAATCTATTTGATTTCTATTGGCCTTCTAGTGGTGTCCATGATATAATCCCCTGTTCAGTTGTTTGAAACACATATTTCGATGGAGAAGTTGTTGGCTTCACAGAAATTCATGAGGCAATCTCATGCTTCATTTTTGACCCTTAGTCTGAATTTTTCAACATTTGATTCTGCTTTATTTCCTAATTTTGTATTCCAGTCACATGTAATTATCAACATATCTTGTTTTGCTAGGTCATCAAACTCTTCTTGAATACTTGCGTAAAAGCTTTCAGTTTCATCTTCTTCAGCCTCTTTATTTGGAGCGTAGACTTCAATGATGGTTATGTTAATGGGTTTTCCTAGAAGCCTGATTGATATTATTCAGACCCACCTTGCATCATTATCCCCAATACCTGTGCTACATCTTGCCTCAGTCAGTATTAAAGCCACTCTGTTTCTTCTGAAGTTGTCGTTTCCATTGTAGAACACTTTGTCGTTGCCTGACTAGAAATGTCCCATCTGAGTCCATTTTAGTTCACTAACACCGAGCACTACAAAGTTTTAATATTCCATTCTTACTTGACAATCTCCAATTTACCATGGTTCATGCTTCTTACATTCCATGTTCCAGTTGTGAGTGTTCTGCAGTGTCGTACTTTCCTTTTACCTTTTGAGCACCTCAGCCATTAGACGTCCTTCCAGCTTTGGTCTAGTTGTGTCATTGACAACAATGCTATTCGTACTTGTTCTCTCCTCTTCCCCGGTAACTGAGTGTTATCTGACCTGGGAGTCTCATTTCTCAGGGCTATCTCATGTTTCATTTTGGACTTCTCATCATATAGTTTTCAAGGGAAAACGAAAAGAAGAAAAATAGAAGAAAAGGAAATACAACCGAATATGTCTTTCTATTTTTCTAACCCCCAGTGAAAATCTGAGCTTCCTTTGATACACTGAAATTGCATTAATATGTAATACTGAAGAACACTCATTTGTCTGGTCATCATAAAAGATGTGGCAACTAAATCAATTTTAGACTTCTGTTCATTATTAAACAATCATATTATTGCCCATGGTTCAATGTTAGTCTGGCATCTTAGCTGTGGACAATAAAACGTAGTTCAGGCAGATTTAAGAAAATGATAATTGTACAGCTTTATATCACAAGAGTAACTGGAGTAGAAAGTTATAAATAAATAAATAAATAAATAAATAAATAAATAAATAAATGAATAAATAGGAACAGAGGGAAGCTTTGCAGGTAGCACAGCCTAAGTCAAGCCCCAAAACCAGCTCAGTGAGAAAACTGCTGCTTTTTTTCACTCAATTCTGGGTGTCATATCTTAGCTGCTGTTGTCACTGCCACCTAGACCTCCCACTAATTTCCCAGGTATCAGTTCCAATGATTGTGTTTCCACTTTTGTTTTTATGACTCCTGCACCATATCAGTAGATTCTAGTTTGAAATCCCAGGCAAAAGTTGTTGATTGGCTGAGCTGAGGTCATCTCCTAACACCTCTTCTAGTATGGCTTGGGCTCAACACCCCCAAATGCTCAAAATGTGGAAGTTCCCAGATATAGGGAAAGTAATCAATGTCCAGGAAGAGAGTGATGACAATGCAGATGATGATGATAGTAATAATTATAACCCTCTGTGTCCTCTTTGAAACATATCTGTTAGTGGACAGAAGCCACACAGAGATTTCTCTAACATTCATGGAGCATGTCTAACCCTTTGATGAAAAGAAGGGGCTGCTACACTAACATTTTTGTGCCTTTCTTGGTTTTAAATAGCAGATGTCCTCCATTTTCCTTACTGTTGACATTATTAGACATTTTAGGGTAAAACAAAACGAATATTTCTAGACAATATTTTTATTATTATTATTTTAATGATCGTCATGTATCATTGTTCATTTAGCTTCTACTTTGTTTCCTCTTTTTGTCTGATTTTTCATATGTAAATGATAAAGAAATGACTACCAGTTAATAATGGCTTTATTAAAACAATTTTGATTTCTTTTGGGTCCTTAGAGCTCAAAAGAGAGTGAGGGAGGAAGAAATAAAGAGTGAAAACATATTTAGCTCTATACCTAATGTTAATCTTTTAACAAATTAAAGAATTAAAAAAGATCCAGTTTTTAATTGATATTATTATTCATTTATGTTATATTATGTATTTATATTCATATTACACATCAATGGTTTAGAGACATTTTCTCACAAAATTAAGTACATATTTTATTTTTGTTTATCATTAGAAAACTTGGTCAATTAACATTTGGTTGCTATTCTCGGAGGAATTATGAAGTAGAAATATTTTTCTAATAATACTGAATGAAATTATTTGTAATTTTATATTATTAAGCCTAAAGGAACCAGAAATATATAAATAATAAATTCAATATTTAAGACATAAGTTATAATTGGATTTTCCAAAATTATAAAGACTATTTCACTGTCTATTTTTATTTATTTTGAAATTTGAACTCAGCACCTTAATTCTGAAAATGTTGATAAGTATAGGGTTTGGATAAAATTCAAACACTTAAGTTGGCATTGAACCAAATGACAGCTAGATGAAATTATGTCACTCTCTAAATTTCAAGTAAAACTACCTAAAAGAAAGATGAAAAATATATTTAGCTTTATTGAGAAGACTTTCACTTCAGCTCCAACATATAGAGTTTTGAAGTTATCACTCCTGATCTTATAACAAGGAGGAAAAAATGGACAAACTAAAAACTGACTTTTCTTGGCCCATGAGAGAGCTCAGTTTTGAGGTCTAGCCATTACCCTGTACTCTGAATAGGTGGACAAATCCAGTCACAGCTGGGGTCCAGTTCTCTGGAAGAGATGCTGCTCCTAGAGTGATAAACTGGTAGAAACATTGAACAGACAATTCTGACGCATTTCTGGAGGTTACGTGTGGACTGGCATGGGAATGAGAAACTCTCTGAGAGGCACCTATACTTGCATGGATTTTACATTCAGGAATCCCACCACGTTTTTGTTGTAAAGAGCCAAAAATATCCCTTTGTGGATCTGGCATTAAAGGTGGAAAGTAACCACAGGGAAATATGCTCAGAGTATTTGCCATAAGAAAGGATAATTCTCCAGGATTAAGACCTTTCCCAGAGCCTTGTCTTCCCAGGGAAGGGTGTGCCCTCTCTTAACTCTTGCCACTCCAACCCTTGCTAGCTTTTTTGTTTCACCTGAGGGGGCAAGAAGCATGGGCACCAATCCCAGAAAAGAGAAAATGTGTCTACCTTATTAAAGAGTGACAGCTGAAAGCAATAACAGTAGTGATAGACCTGTATTTAGAGTAATTAATATTTTCCTGATTGAAGTAGACACTACAGTTAATCCCAGTGTCTCAGAGAAATACAATTACAGTGAGAACATTGAATATCTTCATCTGCTCATTACAAAAAACTAAATTTTAAATAAATTACCATTTTCCCCCAAAATTCAGTTTGTGAGAGAGAGGGGAGAGAGAGAAGTTGTGTTTCTTGTTTAGGTCCCAAAATTTATGGAGGTGTTTTCAGTGAATGTAGTTTGTGGAGCAGAATAAGTAAATCTGTGGGAAAGTTAAGACATTCTACTTCTAGCCCTGGTATGGGGCTTTAGTGTCCACATAGAGTAAGCATCTGCACTTGTTTATGTTGACAATGGCTTATGTGGCTAGAGACATCAACATTGAATACCATACCTCATTCTATGAAGGTCTGGAAAATAATGCAAACAGTTATTTCATTATGAAAAAATAACAGCTTCTTTTTATTGGAGCTTGCCATGCTCTGGTCCCTTTGCTGAATACTAACAGCTTTTTTTTTTTTTGTCAATAACTTCACAAAATATATATATGAGGGATGTACAAGTTCTGTTTCCAATTTAGGTGAGAAAACTGATGTATATATGTTGATTGTACAGAGATATTTAGTTATTAGGAGAGAGGGTCTAGGAGTAACCCAGGTCTTCTGACTCTATCAAGGATACTTCAAATTTATATAAGTAATATACAGATAATGTAACATAGAAAACAGTTTAGATAAGTGTATGAATTAATTTTGGCTTAGTTGAAATTATATAGATGTAAGTTTAAATTAGCTTATGAAGTAGAATTTACGCAAATTTACAATTAAAAACACGTTTAGATCTAGGAATTTTGTCACTAATTGCTTAAAATTTATATCCCAATGATTTTATATGCAAATAGGAACTGTCTACTGATCAAATGGAAAAAAGCAAAACATGCATTTTAATTACAAAAAAAATGATTGCTAATATTGGGATTTTAATAGACTTGTAGACAGATGATAGAATAATCAGCAAGATTTGTACTATTTTATTGTAATTGAATTGAATATGATGAGAAAAAAATGGCCTTACCTATGTTTCAGGAGAACCTAACCATAGTATTTTAACAACTAAAATAAAGGTTATAGAAAGTACAAAATAGCATGAAATCCTTTCTAGGAGAAAAATGTGTGCAGCACACACAACACGTAAATGTGTGTGTTTGTATTTAGACAGTCCTAATTCTGATTAATAGTATTATAATAATAGGAAGAACATATTGTTCTCCTCTTATCAGGAAAGGTACTCTGCCCTTAAATATCTAATATTAGTGTGCTTCAAGATATTAAGAACACACCTGAAAATATAGTTTAAACTTGTTTCATTTTGAGTAATGAGAATTAATAGGCCTGTGGTAGTTTTAAGAGGAACTGGCAGGATCTTTTGAGGAACGTATTTGAAAAAGAGTGGGACTTTACACTTAACATTATATTAGCAAAACCTGTATAAATTATTGCCCACTTTGGATGAATTTATAAAATATTGTCTTAAACTACAACCTCAGCCCATATCTAAAGAAATTTTAAAAACACTTTAAATATTTTTTGTTATTTCTCAAAAGATCACAGACACAAATAAATTTTAACAACAACAACAAAAAATTGTGAAAGTTCTCTTTCTTCTTTCATACCCCACACTGGACTCCCTTCAGCAAAGCTGTGCTATCTCTTTCAACCCCTCCCCCTTTCACATCTCCCCACCAAAGCAAAGTAATGCTTTTATGTTTATCCACAGTTCCATTTTCTATATCTTTTATTTTCTAGGAGTAATCCGCTGCCTTTTCCAA
Organism: Aselliscus stoliczkanus; assembly: GCA_033961575.1. Lineage (NCBI taxonomy): Eukaryota > Metazoa > Chordata > Mammalia > Chiroptera > Hipposideridae > Aselliscus > Aselliscus stoliczkanus. The sequence continues at coordinate 49,652,765 of CM066727.1, forward strand.
CAAAATCAATCAATTTGTGTTTGGCTTCTTTAATTTCCACCCTTTTCACTCCCCCACCCCAATTTTGCCAATCTCCACATAAGACCCTGAATAAAACTGGCAAAAATAGAATTATCTTTAATGGGGATTGAAAGGGGAGAGGCTATGAGTCTCATATGTTAATGTTTTTCCTGTCACACTAGATTTCATTTTTTAAAGCTTTGTAATGCTGCCCTCTTAAATTGCTAAGTTGGTATCTGTCTGCCTTCTGGGCCATAACACTGAGTCCTGAAAAGTCAGGGCCTTAAATCATGCCAGAACCCTGCAGGGCTCTCCCCAGGGGGATGGAGAAAGGCGCTTTCCTTTGAAAGATAAACTGAGCTCAGAGGCTTTCTGAACTTGTTATTCAGTTTTGATCCAGGTATGCCAGTAGAGAATGTGCCTTAGAACCTTGGAAAAGTAAGGATGTACTTTCGTCTGGGTAAATATTCAAATGTGCGCATCAGGTGTTAAGAAATTCCTGTGCAATTGCTGCTCTATCTGTCACTCAAGTGCTTAGAGATGGCTGTGGAAATGTAAGTAGAAAGCAAAAATCCCATCACTCATATCCTTCTGTGTGTTGCTAATACTATTTCACCTCTACTTGCCAACTTCCTATATGTCATATGACTTAAAGTACAGGCAAATAATTGTCTTAGAGTGGTAAGTGAATAATCAGTGTAATACCTTGGGGATCAACAACCATTTGCTTGAATTTTCTCTATGAATCTCAATAGTCCATGACATCTGTTCAATGGTTTATATTAAATTATTCCTCAGATGCAACAAAATTAATTTAGCAATTTGTATTTTATAACAAAACCTTCAGGCTAGAGTTTGCTCATTTGAAAGTTGTCTTGTTTTGTTTCCACTAACTTTGACATTTATATAAATATCAAAAAAAAATATGGTGTGGATTTCTCTTAAATTAAATCAGATTGGGCCAACAATTTAAGTTCTACTCTTAATTGCTATTTAATTCTATCCGTGCAATTCCTTCACGATTGTGAGTGTCTCAGAGAGGTTTTAAGCGTGGGCATATGGATCTACTTACAAGACTTCACACTAAATTTGTTCAGTGCTTGATCTTCCATCTCTCTAAAGGAGCTCTTCATTTTTTTTTTTTTTTGTTACCAACACATTCATAGCCTACAGTTGACTGCTTTTATTGCTTTTAATTAAAGTCTGAAATAGAAAGTGTCTATTAATCAGTGTATGAAACCAATCATGAGTAAGGGCTTTATAAACTCCTTACAAGATGGATAGTAGTTACATAAATTGTCCCACCTTTGTCATCATGGCAGAAAGATAGTCATTTAAGTTAATTATATCATGGGGAACACCTGTAATCTGGAAAATTTGGAAGGTAGCACCTACTATGCCAGACCAGCACTTTTTTATTTTACTTTTTTTTTTTTTTTTAAGGAAGAAGAGATATATTTAAAACTTTATCATTTTATGATCATTGTATTCATTTCATACCATGTTGGAGAGAGAATGAAGAATGATTTTTTTAATGCACCTTAAATCAGAATATAGTCAGCTAATCACTACAAATGAGTTGAACATTTTACTGTTCTCTCTTCCACTTTCTCCTAATATATTTTAAATGGCTTGATTTTTTTTTCATATTTCCCAATCCAGATTTATAGAATATGAACTTCTGATGATAAAACACCCAGCAATCTATTTCCTTCAGTTTTTAAGATGAAGAGAAATGAGACATTTTCCCTGGTCTTTCTTTTCATGTGTTGGAAAGTATTTCCAAATTCAATTTAAATTTTATTCAGAGAAGAGACATCACAGTTCATTGTGATAATGACAGTGTCCAATCTCACCAATACAGATAGTTGTGTGGATTGAAATAAAAAATATTCAATTATAATTCAGTGAAATTTATCTGAGGTCCTTGAGGGGTTCAGTAGAGCTCAACTCATTTTCAGTTGTTCAAGTGAAATGGTGGGATTTGAGCAGATGGTGATTTAGTTTTCCAACTTGTGTAATTCCAATAACAGCATAAGCAAGCAGATTTCAGAGAGAGAAGTGCAACATTATTCTTTAAGGAAAATCACTATTATTTAGAAATGTGGAAAGCCAGATTTCCTGGTCGTATATTACAGGCTGAGACTGGCAAGGAATGGGGTTACTTTTTAGTCAAAAGAACACAGGGGTCCAAAAAGTTGGTATCAAAACTTGAAACTACTACAATCTGTAAAACCCATATCTGTGCTTTTCATGCCTGTTTTTTAAATTTCCTCATCTTACAGGTAAAAAGGTTGAAATAAATTATCCCAAATTCCATTCTGCCTATAAAATACATGAACAATTATGAATACTGTTTTTGCTAACTCTTTCTTTCTCTTCCTCTTTCTTCTCTTGCTTACTAGATCCCAACTCCAGCATCAGTATGAAGTAAAGGGTTGCAGGAAGTGGGTACCCCAAGATAAAGAAGTGGGGAGACTGTGGATGAAAACCAATATCTTGCACACCAATCAGTTTCACAGCGCAAGCCTGGGAGTCAGCTCCCAGGCGACTGCTGACCACCCTGCACTCCCTTTGCTGCCACAGCAGTGTGCGTCCTGTCCTTGTCCTTGCCCAGTGGCCTCCAGTGCTCCCTCCGTGCTTAGAATGCACTCCCCTCCATTGTTTGCCATTGCCCTATAACTGGTTCTGACCAGTAGAATGTGAGATACATCACATTTATGCAAAGATTTTAATGTGGCTTGTTGGTTTTCATTTGTCCTCTGCCATATGAGTTAACCCCCAGGACAGAGGCTGCTCTTTCAACACGGATTAATGAAAGAGGAGACTCGTGGAACAGAATGGCAGCCGGCGGCACAGCCACAGTCAGCCTACTGTAGGGTGAGAGAGAAATGAAGGCTGCTTCTTGTATAACTAACACTTAGGGGCTGTTACCACAGAGTTTTCCTTGTAATAGCTATCATTCTTGTATTCACATGGTCCTGATAATGGCCAAAGAATATCAGTCAACCAGGAAATCTTTCAGAAAACATGATCTTTGCCCACTGCCCATTTCATGTAAATCTGCTCAAGTATATTAGAAAGATGTAGTCAAAATATGTAGTCATCAGTCTCAAAGGTAACTTATGAGGATCACAGCACACAAAGCCCTAGATCCAGAACTTACATATTTAGTTCCCATTTCAAGGAAATGGGTTATTTGGACAAACCGGGTACTTCTTAATACTATTTATATCATCTGTGTGGCTTCTCTCTTATTACTGTCCTCCCAAGGACAAATACCTTTCATCTACCAAGACATGTGCATTTTCATTTCAATTATATAAATGTAGTTGGTTCTGCTGTATTTGGGCAAACACAGCTCTCTGCTTTGTTCACCTGAGGGCCTGTTATTAACACATATTTGGGTATTTTGTAGTCTGCTCTTCTTTACTTTATCTGATTTCTCACATCTTGATGACTGATAACACTTTTATAAATTGTCTCATTTTGCATGTTCTAGTTTTACTCACAGAAATAGTAAATAAGTATAACCCTGATGTATTTTTTACTTTCCAGGCTAATAGATTATGTTATAAATCAGTATTACCCACATGCTTCCAACAATATTTCTTTCAAAATATTTTACTGAGGAAAGCTCATTACGTATGTATTAGATATTTTTCTGGGTTTTATCAGGTAGAAGAAAATAGAGGGACTACATCTGATTTTATAAGATAAGATAGGTCATAACCTAGCAACTCTGAGACAGTGGAGCACAGTAGAGATGGAGGGCTAAGGATATGAAATACTGTCAGGAGAATGACAAGTTCACGGTGGGGCAGTGGGTAATAATTGATCAATCTCAGTATCTTCCAGATAATGAGGTCAGAATAAAGCATAACAAATAGGCATAGAGGTTAAATTTTCATAGAATTACATTTTTGTCTAATTAGTGCCCAATACAGAATTGTCAATTTTTATTATGTCTTGGTATACAGATATAGAGATAGATATAACATTGTATTTTTTTTCTCCTTTTGCTATAGAATAGTGAAATTTTATTATGGATAGGTAATCTGTAGAATAGTATTGAGAACTGCTTGGGCAGAATACCCAGAATGAAAAGAGGTATAAAGGTAGTAAAGACAAAATATACATATCTAGACAAAATCTAAATAACCTTTCTGCTTTGTTAGTGAATGAACTTGGCACATTAAGAAGAAACTATTTCTAAATTGGTTCCTACCTGTATAAATCTCTCTTAAAGCTAGCAATGAAATCAATTGTTTCTAAGGTTTTGGAAAGTCTGGTGATTGGGAAATTAAGCCCAATCTTTACACACCAGAATATCCACCAAAAAGGTTTCAATTTTACTAGATAAATGTCCCTCAATTCAAAGATATGTTCTTTTTAAACAATGACAGAAAAGAGTTATTTTTGATTATACAAAACTCACAAAAACTGTTTGAAAACTGTGGTCATTTGTTAGTAAAACCACAATCTTCACTTGGATCTTTTTAATAAAAGAACATAAACATATGTATCAATAGGTATTGTGTCAACCTTTTTGGATCTACAACATCCTCCTTAATGTCTTTTGTTTCCTTCTATTGGGTTGTTGAAAAAGTCATGATGTATTTTTTCTATGTTTTTCATTGCAAAAATGCATCATGCCTTTTCCAACAACCCAATACTTTGGCATGTTTACAAGGGAAAAATATTGCATTAGTACCTAAATAGGTCAATAGAGAAATAGAATGACAATAAGAATCCATATAGTGGGTAAGTCTGACACAGCATTATATTGCAGGGTGTTAAGCATGGCTATGCTAGTTATTCACTCACGCATTAGCCAGTCAAAAACATTTACAGTGAACCTACTATGTGCTAGTCACTGTCCTAGGCACTGGGGATATTACAGAGAACAAGACATACAAAAATCCGTGCCTCCAGGTTGCTAGCCTAAGCTGTGATATCCTAAAAGAATTAAGATTTAGGGCCTCCCCACTTTGCTCTATAGCCCTAGCAGACTATGCTTATACAGTTGGCCCCTGAATAACATGGGTTTGCACTGTGCAGTTCTACTTATCCAAAGATTTTTTTCAATAAATCTACGGTCTGCAGTCTATATCCCCAGCTTGCACATCTGTGATTCAACCAACTGTGGATCAAAAACTATTTTTTTGTCTTTGGTTAGGGATCTGCAGATGTGGTGGACCAACTGGATGCATTGTTCTAAACCATTTTATATAAGGGACTTGAGCATCCATGGATTTTGTTATCTGAGAGGGTCCTGAAAGGAATCTCCCACAGATATCCAGGGAGGACTATAGTTAAGTTTTGTGTTTTTTTTTGGAGGTGGGGCAAAAGTTATATGGATTTTTTTAATACAGGTGTTTGGCACCCCTAACACTTTCATTGTTCAAGGGGCAACTGTATATTTTAAATAAATAATTTGGTGTTCATTAAAGAATCAATATGTAACCACTGCTGAATGGTGGGGCTACAAGGATAAACATGTTATGCTCCTTTTCTCAATAGAACTCTTAATTTATTCAGCTTAAAAATGTAATCACAATTTAATGTGATGAGTGCAAGAGTCAATGTATGTGTTCTGCCCAGAGGCAGCATAGGCAAGGAACAAATGCAGGAGATGTTAGGGGTAGTGTCTGTGTTTGGGAAGATTTTTTTTAGAAATCAACATTCAAAAATTATAAATATTGTTTTTCATTTTTATTATTTTAATTATATAAAGTATCTTCATAGTTGCAAAATCCAAAGTAAATAAGTCAATTAAAAAATATGACTTCCATTATGGTCCCATCAATCACCACCATGCATAGAATTCTGCTTTAAGCCTAATCTGAAGGAAGTATCCAGCTTCCTCAGACATCATCGTTGTGGTGCTATTAAATATTCAGACTTCTATGTCCAGTGCACACATGCTGAATCTGAGTATCTGGATGTGGGATCCTGGAATCTGCATCTCAAACAAGTGTCTTATTCTTAAGCATATTGGAGTCTAAAACTTCTGGTCTACAGGTTTTTGTAAGATGATTTGGTCAAAGAAAATGATGTGGCATTGGGGTAGAGTGGTTGAGAAGAGAGGTGTTCCTTGGGCTCCCACTAGAGCTTGGTATTTTGATCATAGGATAGGCTTTGGGGAGGTATTAAAGGGTGATCTAAAAGGAGAGTGATGTAGACTTTCATTTAGACAGTTTAGAAAGATGAATCTGGAACCTTGATGGCTCCCAAATGAAATGATACTTTAAGTTGGGAAGAAAGGGGACCAGAAAGGGAGCAATCTCAATGGTCCAGGGGAGAGAAATGAAGGTCTATCCCAGGACAAGAAAGGGTTCCAAGCATGGCATCAGCTCTACCTATTACGGGACCACAGAAGTTTTCTTCAACCTGAAATTTGCCACTGACAAATTTCAAGTTATATAAAAGTATCAGCAATCACTTAAGACTGTGATATTCAGACTATTCTTGCAACTCTTCATCTGCTTGTTAAAGCTCAATTTATTGTTTCAAATAGCATTTTAAATAGCTAGAAAATGAATTATTCATTCAGTAAATGTAAGTGAACTTTTTTTTGGAAATAAACAGCTAGTGCATAGTTTCCTTTCTTTTGATGTTTTTTCAGCGTGGTAGAGAAATATGCTACAGTTGTAATTAGGTGTCTGGAGCATGCATTCAATAATTACAACTCACGGGCCGGCTGAGTGGCTCTGTTGGTTAAGAGCTCACTCAAGAGTGCGAGCTGAGCTCTGAGCAACAGCAGTTTGATGCCCAGCCTGAGCTGAGCAGCCGCTGAGCTGCCAACAGGTGGCAGGATGGCTCAGCTAAAATAAAAACAAAACAAAACAAAACAAAAAAAAACAATAATTACAACTCACAAATATATATTCTGTAAGTTCATGTTTGAAAAATACTATAATATTTGCTAATATATTTCAAGCCCTTTGGGCATAGAAACATGTCTATTTCTAATTGGGATAGACTGGTCAATACCTTTTTCACATACATAAAATATGTATATGCAGGTTTAATAAAATATGCAAACATAGATATTGACCAAGATGACCTTAATGTTCTCCTCAGCCTGACTAATCTTTAGATAGATTTCTATGTGACTATAACCCCCAACTGCCTTTTTCTCAGAGCATTTCCTTTAGGAAACTTGGAATTGTAAATTCTTTCACTGCCTCTTTGAGATGTAAATCTCATACAACCCAGGGATGTCTGTCTCAAGGACCTGGGAGCCATCCCTTTGAAATATAATCATTAGGAAAGATTGTGTCACATCTCCCAGTCTCTGTGGGAAGTTAGGATTCTAACTTTATTTTCCAAGCACCAACCAGCAAACACAGATGGTCTCATCACATTGACAAACATCCCCAAATGTCCTCCATTACTTTTCCACAAGCTCATCCCAGGGCTTAAAAACTCTCCCACTTTTTGTTTCAGTGGAGTTGAGTTCAATCTCTCTCTCCTGTTGCAATAGTCTTGACTATGCCTTCCTTGTTTGTATAACTGTGCTAGGGCATTTTTTCCTTTACAGCTGTACATGAGCACATAACAATACACTCTTGTGGTATCCATATACTGTAGCAAAGACACACACACACACACACACACACACACACACACACACCCCTTATCAATACATTTTACTAGTTCATCTATTTTAGAAAGGAGAAGAAATGGCGCTTAATGATCATATTATTTATGCCTTTTTGAATTACAGTTAATTTATTCATTCATCCATTTGTCATTCATTCAGCAAGCATTTAAAAGAAATGCATTCAGGGGAAGCTTAGTGTATCCTCCATAAATGGAAGTCTATAAAAAGGAAAGTTTGTTCCTTTTAAAACATCCTTCCCCTTTGCCCTACTATCCTGTCTGAATTGGGAAAAGCAGGGTTGATGTATTATTGCACTTTTAGCAGTCTTGTTCTGGCTCGAGAGGGAAAAGAGGAAACTGATTTATTTAAATAGTTTTGTTCTCCTTTTATACAGAAATCTGAAATGTTTTTTTTTATGACATATGATTTTATTTCTATGATGTGAGGTCCACAAATATCATCTTTAACAGTAAAACAACAAAAACTCCCTCCAAGAATTTTAGTGTTTTTCTTTTTTTGTAGTTGCATTCATGGAATTTTTTCCCCCAAGAAAGGAGTTAGGAATACATGTTTTTCTTCTAAGCAATTTAGGGCCTGTTCAAATCTGAGGATACAATTGCGCACAGCCACTGACACCCTCACCTTGAAGCCGGTGACCCTATGGTAATCTAACCTCTGATAAAAGTGAGAAATTTTATTTTGCTTTCTAATTCTTCGTGATTTAAAAACAAGTCCAAGGTAGGTAGTTAAGCTATAATCGCTTCTAATGACTGTGACTTTTAAGAACAATGACCCTCTGAGATGAAGCCATTTGGTCATTTCATAGGTTAGTTAACCTTTTGGAAACTCAAAACCTCAATTACTTCAAGTAGGGAAGGAACTTCAGAGCGCAGACATGCCTGCACTTTCAGTGATAAATGGCACAGTATAATTTAACCAGCGGATTTATGAAAGAAGAATATTTACTCAGGTGTGGAGTGAATGTTTTATTAATAAACAATGAAAATGAGTATTGTTAATTAATTAACAATATTGGAAATGAGCTAATTACTTAAGTTTTTTCAAAGAATTTTAAGAATGAAAATATCATGGGAATTCATTTAAATTGCTAACTTGGTCAGGCTATCAAAATTGTGACAGATATTTACTTAAGGAAATAATTTGAATTTTCTGTATGTTGTTTAGCAAATAAAGAAATGTCTGCTCCCAGATAAATATCCAGTGAGTTTGACCTGAATGTGCATTGATATAACAGGGAGAATATACTTGCATGACATTGAGGTCATTTAATTTGTTTGTATTTCACAGAAAGATGCTTAAACTGTACTGTTCTATGTAGGATAATTTACATTTCAGCATTGTGTGTGTGTGTGTATGTGTGTGTGTGTGTGTGTGTGTGTGTGTGTGTGTGTATTAGTTTTCTTAAAAATGTGTGATCCTAAAATGTGATAATTTAACTATTCTAGCTGTGAATATCTGTACCTTTTATTACTTTTGGTTTTTTTTCATAGGCTACTCATTGTATAGGAAATGCATAAGGTCATGTTATTCTTAATATTCAAAGTAGATATGTTCAAGAAAGATATATGAATTATATTATCAGAAGACTGACTTTCCTTTCTGCACTGTTCATTGGTATACTATGTCTTAGTTTAATGCCAAAGATTAGTTGATTTGATTTTAAAATGTTAAGCCATCAATATATAAATCCCTATACTATGTAAAGCACTGTACTTGACACAATGAAGAGAAAAAGTCCTCAAGCCATTTAAGAGCTTTTCCTTTTCTACCAGATGCTGCCTCCTAAGTGATTATGGCTATCACTAATTTAATTAAAAATTATCACACTTATTGAATTATGATGCTCCCTCTTTATCTCAAAATAAGTTTGATATTTATAATTTTTATATCTGCATTTCCTTTCAACTCTCATCATAAGCTGTTATATTGTTAGGTCTTTATGCCATTGCAGTGTTTCATTGCTTGTTTGTTACAATAATTTATCAGACAGTGCTTGTTTTATATAAGCAGTGGGGTATGTGTAGAATGAAGAGTGGTACCACTGGGAGTAGTCTCTTTATATATAACTGCTCAGAATTTGCTACCTGAATCCCATTTATCTTCCCAGGTGTTGGGTGATAAGAGATACTTGTTTATGCATCACTAGCTTAGATCATAGTGTAAGAACTAGGAATTGTATTTGCAAGTACAATTTCAAAGTGCCTGGCAAGACTCACCATAGCCCAAGAATGACAAGGATGTTTCCAGGATGCAGGGATAATGTATATTATACAGCCTGTTATAAAATGTCAAGTGTGTTGTAAAATTGCTCCTCCTCTCCTGTGCCTCCTCTCTGTCTGCCTTTGTTGGAGCTTTGCTGGGTTGTCTGTGAAGCCCACATAAGATGCATATGGCAGAAACTGGGAGAAATAGCAGGCTTCCTTAGAGACTTCTGAGAGGGAAGTGCGGAGGATAAAGGAAATAAAAAAGTACATGGAAAAGAAAATGATTTCTAGATGGAATTCAAATTAGCATCTCAATGCCAAAATATTATATTTTCACTATGTTATTGAAATCATATTAACCTTTTGCAAACTATAATATGAAATGTAGAACTGTATAATATGATGTTTTTAGGTTTTATTTTAGGAACACTTTGGCCATCAAAATAATGCAATGTGATGCAAAAGACAAAAATACCTAGATGGAGCTAATGTTATTATTGGACATCCAGGTAGACATACAGGCAATGATGACTTGAGATATCCAGAGAAATTTTAAGACATAAAATACATGACTTTGAAATCTATGCCAGATAATTTAAGACAATACTCAGTTTTTATGTGTAGGATCAAAAAGACATAGTGATCTAGGTTATATTTTGTTAAAAGGAAAAAGGAGGAAGGTGAGGAAAAAAGGTAAGCATAAAGCATAAAGCATGCTGGTTAAAGAAACAAGGCCGAGTGGTTCAGTTGGTAAGAGCTCGCTCAAGAGTGCGAGTTGAGCTCTGAGCAACGGCAGTTCGATGCCATCCCGATCTGAGTTGCCATTGAGCTGCCAACAGGTGGCAGGATGGCTCAGCTATAAAAAAAGAAACAAGATTTTTTATTTGATTAGGTTTCCATAGTTGTATAATTAATATCATATGATTTAAACGGATCCTGTTGGTATAATCATATAAATGGGAAAAGAAAGGGGACAAAGTAAGCATAGAAAGAAATTAATGTGCAAAAATATATTATAAATAAAAATCAAAGGATTCTGCCATTATGTATATTGACTTCCCAAGGATGTTTACCAAAAAAATGTTGTTTTGATAGTATTCTTAATTAGCATACTTCACTATAGTATTTTTTATTTAAAATATCTTTGGAAATATACTATAATTTAAATCTAAAATATGTGAATGTATTTTAATATGTTCATATTATAAAAAACTGAAACTGAGTCACAGAAAAATCACATGACTTGCATTAGTCTTGTTTACACATCACTCACCTAGATCATTTTGCAAAAACAAGGACTTGAATTTGTCAATATACAATCCCTGTATGAACACACACACCAAAAAGAGACAGTAAGTAGTCAAGTAAATACCTTCAGAAAGGGAGTGAGGAGTTTCCTGGTTGTTTAGAGATGGGGATTGTCACTGCAATTTTTAAATTAAAAATTGAATTTTCAAAATGTGTATCTCTTAAGTACTTGAGTGCTATGTTGTGGCCTTGCTAAAATCTTGCACAATTAACCAGTTGGCAGGGTTAGTGTTTTGCTCTAATGGTTTTTTTGGTTATGACTTTGTCAACACATTATCTTTTCCCAAGAGAGCATCACAATAAACTGTATGAAAGGTGAAACATCCCAATTTAATGTTTGCTATTGGTTTTCTCTCAAAGAAATACTCAGCAAAACTACATAAGAATCACGCATGTTCTAGAATGTAGATATTTACATTATCAAGATTTCAAAGATATTAATGTAGTTTCTTTAAACTCAGTGCACTGTGATTCATTTTAGTAAAGATGTTTGCATATTATATGTAGTATTCCCTCAAGCAGAGGGCAGGATAAAAGTGTTTATTGAGCTGAGTTCCGGAAAAGTGCACAAGGATTTATCTAAAGGTCAATGAATATTATAAGGGATGTTTTTCATCAATAAAAGTAGTTATAATAATGAAGTTGGAAGTGTATACCTAAAACTCAGATTTGAAAAAAAAAAAAAGTTCTTTTTTTGTAATATCTTATTTGTAATATCTTGATTTCCACCTCTATCAGAAGACATGTGATGGGGTGAGCACAGATGGAGAAGCTTTTAAACCTTAAACGCATTCACTAAAGATATCTTTGTTTCTTCTACCTCAACACTGTCCAGATGATTTCATTTATCTTAGTATCTAGGGAGTAGAATTTACCTAGGAGTGAAATGGCTGGATCAATGCATGATTAAGTTTTTCAGAAACAGTGCAAATATTTTTCAGTTTTTGTACCATTTTGCTCCCACAAGTTGTGTATGAGAATTCCAGGCCTTCCACATTTTTATCAATATTTGATATGGGTTGTCTTTTTAATTTTAGCCATTCTAATAGGCGTGTAGTGGTATCTCATTTTGGTTTTAATTTTCATGTTCCTAATGACTAATAATATCAAACTTTTTTTATATGCTTATGTATTATTTTCTATACCTTTTTTTGTGTAGTATTTCCATCATTTGCTTTCCTCCCTTTTAACTAAGTTGTTTGTTTTCTTATAATGAGCTTTGAGAGTTCTTTATGTATCCTGGACCCAACTGCTTTATCGGATATATGAGATGCAAGTATTTTCTTCTAGTCTGAAGTTTTTTCTGTTCATTTTCATAGCAGTATCTTTTAAAAAGCAGATTTTTTTTGCATGTGTGACAAAGAACATTTATTGATTTGTTCTATTATGGATAGTGCAATTGATGTCAAATCTAAAAATATCTTGGTTTAACCAAAGAACACAAAAATATTACTCTATCTTTTCTTCTGAAAGTTGTATATTTTTAATCTTTATATTTATTTCTGTGATCCAATACTTTAAGTAAATTTTTGCATGTCATCCAAAGTGTGGATTGAAGTATAGACGTTTTGCATATGGATATCTAATTATTCTAGTACCATTTGTGAAATTACCCTTTCTCTCCATAATTGTCTTTGTACCTTTGTTGAAAATCATTTGTCCATGTATATGTGGGTCTGTTTCTGAAGTCCTATTATGTTTTAGTGACCTATTTGTTATTGCACAAATACCACACTGTCTTGATGACATGTTTGCTCAGCTCCTGATTCAGGCAATGGAAGCCTAGCCAGAAGACCAAGGTAGTGCCGACCTGAGCCTGGGTTGGTGGTTTCTAACCCCTTTCCTCCACCCCCGCCACACACACACACATGCCAGGGTCCCTGCAGGGCTGCCCACATAGTCCCACACACTTCATCCTGGAGCTGCCACCGCCAAATTAGGGTCCTGCGCAGGGGGCCTCTTTAGCTCCTGGTTTCCACAGCACCTACAGGAGTACACTAACACCTTCTGAGTCCCTCCCACCAACATCAGCTTGCTGTTTCGCTGTCTTTGGGAACAGTCATGTTTGCCTGGTGATTCTGGACCAGCTCTGGCCCAAGCAACCCAACACATTCCCATCCCTTTGGTCACAACACCACCTCCTGCAGCAAGGCTCATCTCTCCTCCCCAGTGTGCCTGGGCACTCTTGCGGCCTTGGTATACCCTTGAGTCCTCTTTCCATGTTTTTACTCGCCCATCTATAATTACTTTATACTAAAAATTCTTTATATTTTCTATACATTATATAAATTGCATTATAAACATAATTATTTATATAAAATCCTCTTTACTATGTGGTGCCTCTCCTTAGATTGAATAAAGACTAATCTAATCTTTTCTATTGTTTTAGTTTTAACACATTTTTGTCTGTATATTTAAAGCACATGTAGGCAGCATATAACCAGGTCTTGCTTTTTTATACAATTGGCAAATGGGGAATTTAGACCCCTTACATTTACCATGACTAGGGATAAAATTAAGTTTGAATTTGTCATCTTGCTATTTATTTACTATCAGTCCTATTTGTTTTTTCTTCCCCTTTTCCTTCTCTTATGCCTTCTTTCTAATGAATCAAGTTCTAAAATTATTGCACATTATTTGTTTGTTGGTTTATTAGCTAAAACTGTTTTGTTATTATAGTGATTTCTTTAGGCTTTAGGTTATTTATATGCATTTAACTCATCACAGCTTATCTTTTAAGTGATAGTATATGATTTCATGTAGAGGAAATAAGCATACATAATGTACTTCCATTTCTCCTCTAACCAGCTTTGTGCTATTTTAGTGATACATTTTATCACTTTTACATATGTTATAAACCTCCTGTACATTGTTAGTATGTTGCTTAAATAGTTAATTATCTTTCTAAAATTTAAGCAGTGAAAACAATATCTTACCACATGTAGTTACCTTTGCCAGTGTTCATTTCTTTGTAAAATTCAGATTTCCATCTGGTATCATTTTTCTTCTTCCTGAGGACATTGCTTTCAAATTTCTTACAGTGCAGATCTGCTGGTGATGAAGTCTCCTGGATTTATCTGTCTGAAAGTCTTTATTTTACCTTCAGTTTTTGAAAGATTTTTAATTGAAAGTATTGAATTCATTGAGTATAGAATTCAAAGAGGTGGTTTCACTATCTTTTCCTTTACTTTCTCTATGACAAAATACCTGCTGTCAACTTGAGTTTGTTCCTGATGTTTTTTTCTCTGTCTTCTTAGAAGATTTTCTCTTAAATTCTGGTTTTAAGTAATTTGACTATGCAGAAGGGCTTAGTATTCTTTTTTTTGTTTGTTTCTTTTTTGAGGGCAGTGTCACTGGCCCTCATATGTGGGACCCGAACCGGGGCCACTGGCTTCCCAAGCCAGCGCTTAACCACCACGCCACTCAGCCGGCCCGGGCTTAGTATTCTTTATGTTTATAGCATTTGAGTTCATTGAGCTTCTTGGATTTAAGGGTTTATAATTTTAATCAAATTTAGAAAAAGTTAACCATTTGTTTTTTCAAATATATTTGTTCTGCCTGCCCTTACTCCTTTGGAGACTCCTATTACATGTATATTATGCTTCTTGAAGTTGGTTTCAGAACTCATGATACTCTGTTCATATATTATTTCATCTCTGTTTTTTATTTTAGATAGAATGTATTGTTGTATCTTTAAATTCACCAAACTTCTGCAAGACCTAATCCATTGTTAGTCTTATCCAGTGAATTATTCATCTTTGACATGCAGTTTTCATCTCTGGAAGTTCAATCTGGACCGTTTTTATATCTTTCCTGTCTGTACTTTCTTTATGAGCATGTAGGACACACATATGTTATAATAACTATCATAATGCCTTCCTGCCGATCTAGCAGATTTCAGCTCTGTATCCATCTTGATTGATTGGACAATGTAAATACATATCTCACTTGTTTGAGTGGATGCAAGATTTTGCAGACTAGATAGATTTACTTCCTCTAAATATTCCCAAGCATAGTTCTAGGATGCAGTTGATTACTGGGAAATAGTCTGATACCTTTCAGGCTTCCCTTTAAGGTTTGTTATGGAGACCAGGGTGGTGTTCAGTTTAGAGCTAACTGGTTCCCACTGATGCTACAGGACTGTCCTCTGTACTCTACGAATGTGAGTTTTACTGAGCTGCCTGGTAGGGTTAGGCACTATTGCTGGCCCTGTGTGAGCTACTGACACTATATGTCAAATCACTTTGAATAGTTCTTTCCAGTGCTTCATTTAGTTTCTTCACATGCAAGTGCTGATCAGTGCTCTACTCAGCCCTCTAAGGGAAGTCTTTGCAGGACACCAGTGCTCTCTCTCTCCCTGCACAACTCTCTCCTCTGTCTTGTGAACTCTTTCCACCTTGGTCGCTCCTGACTCTCATTTCTGTCTGCTCAAAGAATGGAGTTCCCTGGGCTCTGCCTGTAGTCTCCCTCCCTGAGCCATGGCCTGCTCACTCCTTCAAGTCTAAGCTGGGAAGATTGTAGGGATCACCTTGTTGATTTCCCTTCTTTCAGTGTGTCAGTATTTGATTGCTGCCATAGCAAATTCATACAAACTTAGAGACTTAAAAGCATATCCACTTATTTTCTCACAGTTCTATAGGTCCAGACATAGTGTGACTCAATTGGTTCTCTGCCTGTAATCACAGAGGCTGAGCTGAAGGGGACAGCAGAGCTGCATTCCTTTCCTAGACTCTAAGGGATAATCTGTTCCCAGACCCATTCAGATTGTTGGCAGAGTTCATTTCCTCATGGTTGTAGGGTAGGGGTTGTTCTCAGCTTCTTGAGGCTGATCATATCTCCTGGTAGTTGCCTTTAAAACCAACAATGGTGTGTCAAATCTTTCAGGCTTCTAATCTCTGTGAGCTCTCCCAGCACCCTATTTTTCCTGCCTGTTTTTCTCTACTGCTTAATTGCTCCTCCGGACTGTTCTACCTCCTTCTACTGTGATCACACTGGGATCCTCTAGGTTATTCAGGATGATCTCCGTATCTTCAGATCAGTAGATTAGTAACCTTAGACTCTATCCACAGAGTTCCTTCACAGCAGTGCTTATATTAGTGTTTTAATGACTAGCCAGAGGATGGTAGTTTTAGAGGATCATCTTTGAAATCCTGACTCTTCTACTCAGAAATTACTGTCTTCCCTCCCTTCCCCACCCCCCATATCCCTCCTGCTCTGCCCTTTGATCTGACAGGCAGTACCTTGCAAATTATTGTTTCTTACAATTGGCCTGGTGTTTCATTTGTTCCAGATAGAATTATAAATATATTTCCTGCTACTCCATCTTGGACAGAAGATGATGTCAGTTTTCAGACTTTCAGGGTTTCTCTTCCCTCCACTACTCTAAGGCAGTGTATGTGCTATAAGAGGTGGCAAAGGGGCAGCTGGCCTGGTGAGAGCTTGTGCTTATTTCTGCCAGGGAGTGCCTGGATGAGTTGATCCCTGTTGCCTTGGTGTCTGCACACATATAGCTCATCCCACTTGTTCTTTGGATTGTCACAACGAAATCTACTGTGGGAATCCATTGTCCTGGTCATTCAGCTCTAATGCAGAATTACCCATACACTTTGTTCACTTTGTCTGAATCCTGGTTTTCTACTGGAGAACTGAGACTCAGAACACTCACTCACAAGCCCTTTTCACTCCCAGCATTTTACCTCTCCACTTAGAGTAACTTTTGACTATCTGTACAATGTGCTGAGTAATCAGAATTGCTACCTTAGGTGAGTCTATATGTTCCCCGTGCTGTGGTTTTGCTCCTACAGTATTTGCATAGACTATCAAATTGTAGTATTTCTCTTGGATGTTTGCGACCTGCCCATGCTACATCTGTAATGACTGCCACCCAGGTCTTCAGGTTATGGTGTCATGCTCCAAGTCTGAGGGTGCGGGCTTCTGACTTCTTTCCTTCCTCCCACCGATCTTAAAATCTTCCCTTTATTCTAAACTGGACAGAGAAGACTTTTTTCTATTTCTTCCTGAGTGAGTTCCTGAAGGAATCTTTTTTACCCTAGCATCTCCTAATTATTAATATAATGTATGCTTTCTAAGCTTTCCTTTTGATACACAAAAAAACCCAAAAGAAACATGTATTAATACATTTTAAATATATTTCATAGAATATCATACAATAAAATGAAATCTATAAGATTGTAAAGTCTACATGTTGGCAGATGAATGCCTTTCTATCCTTTCAAAAGATATCTAAGGCATTTCTGCATGTAGATTGAGGCTTTGTGAGATAAATATAAATAATGGGTAAAATTAGAGCACATTAAAGGAAAAAAGAGGGAAACAGAAGATAAGTTGATCTGCTCAATATTAAATTACTGATTTTGGACAGCAATGGAGAAGAGAAAATAAAAAGCCACTAGGAGCAGAGGTTTTTGGCAGAGAGTTTTCAGAAAAAAAGTACAGAGATAAGAGAGGTAGATTCCACAACAGCCATCATAGTCAATTAGAAGACAAGTAAGTGAAAATTATCTTTACACTAAAAAATGTACACTATCATATTGCAAAGAAAAATCACTTAATGTGAATTTCATTTTTAATTTTTCTTGGGAATGTAACCTAGTGCACAGATGAGGCACAACATAGAAGCAGAAACGCAGTGTTATTTTGGTTCCTTATTTGTAGCTACATATATTTAATGGTATGAATATATGATCGATATATTCCCTCAAAAAAGACATCACTGGAACTCATATCATTTTTTTTTATATTCCATTCATTCAAAATAATAAACATAAATTTTGTAAGATCTGATATGTATCTACTTTTAGGTCACATGTAAGGAAAGGAAAATTGACAATAGCAGTGAGTTAATGGGGAAAAAATTCCTAGCACATAGCAGTAGTATTGTACTTTATTCCATCTGAGTGGAGCAAGGTGAATGATCTGAAGAATGATGTCATGACCAAATTGATCCACACTGAAGAAAGAAGAAATTTATTAGTGCTCAGGGTGGTTGATGCTAGACCTGATATTTTTCCCTATTTCTAAATACCAAAGCTAGAGAAGGAGCATTTAGAAATAAGCATTTAGGAGACTTTCTATTATCATTGGGGCAGGGGTGTGTGTATGTTTAATCTCTTTGGACAGCAACTATAAGTTTGAAAGAACTTCTTGTTTTTCCAACTCTTTCTGTGAAAGTGGTTTCCCTAGTTCTATTGTCTACTGGCAAAAGTGTTTAATAACATTTATCTTCTGACCTTTTATCTATTTGCCCTTTGAGTTTATTTGTACCAGTCCTGTGAAACCATAAGATACAGAGCAATCTAGTGGGTATTTACTCTGTAAATCAAAACCACCTCAAAGTAGCTTGCAACAATTCAGAACTCTACTTTTTCTCCAAGCTGTCTGCAGACAATAGGCAAGTATAACGGAAAGATGCAAGTGTAAATTATAGGCTCAGGTTATTTTCTCCTTGTTATGACCTTTCTTCACTTATATTTGAAGAAAATCTGCATCACATATCTCACAACACAAAGATGATTATCAAATCAATAAGAGATACATATGCAGCTTACATTTATTGTCAAGAAGATGTGAGAAATTTACCTTTTCACTTAACTTACAAATAAATTTGAAGGAGATTGTGTTAAGTGGAATGAGCATAAACTATTATTATATTCCTCTTTTTCTTTTTATCATACTGTCAAAAAGATAAAAAAAACACCCAGATATATGCACAGCACTGGCTTATTTCCAAACTCTGTCATCGGATTAGTATTCAACTTAATGTTCAGAGGTTTAGCCATTATAATTAATCATTTTTCAAGTGCAGAAAGATACTTAATTCTCTGTCCCTACTCATTATTTAGATATTTAGTTCTGTCGTGAAGGGCCTCAGAAAAGATTAATTAAGTTACACACTTTGGGGGTTATTGTCCCATCATTGTACAGAGGAGATATATATATATATATATATATATATATATATATATATATATATATATATATTTTTTTATAAATATATATATAAATATATATTTAATATAAATATAAATATATATATTTAAATAAATATATATAAATATATATAAAAACTGACATTAGTGTTGGTGAATATTCTTCCCGTAATTCTCTAGAATATCAATGAAACCCATGATCCTATAAGTGAGTTTGTCTAGCAACAATAATGCACACCAGGATTATCCTATCTGATATTTTACTTTTATTATTTACTTTTTTTTTTTTTTGGTAATCAAACACTTTTCATACATAAGGCACCACATACTATGTTTTAGAAAAAAAAAAATGAGAGCTCATTTTAGCTTGGAAAATAACTAAGTCCATAACCATGTCACATCCATATACTTGCTGAACCTGTTTTCTCAGCTAATAAATGATGGGTTAAAATATATTATCTCTAATATTGCCTACAATTTAAAAATACAATATTCGATATGTATTTAAATCTAGGTGAATCTCAAATGTCAGAAATCTAGAAGGACAAAGTCTGGAACTTGCTACTTAGAGTGAAGCAAAGAGATTACCAATTTTAGTTTTGCTAGTGCTAATTCAAAATGCTTGAAATTTGTTCTTTTACATAAAATGAGAAATTATTTTTTAATATTCATTTTTTCCTTCTTTGTATGAAATACACAGTAATATGTAGAAATGACCCAGGGGCCATCACATCAGATAGGTGAGAATACATGCAATGGACAATGCTTTGCCTTGAAAATTTCTCTTGAGACTAATTCCACACATACTCATAAATATTAGCATTGTGGTAGAAAAAAAATTCAACAGCACACTAAAAGAATCATACACAATGACCAGATGTAGTTTATTTTTCCCTGGGACACAAAAGTGGTTCAACATACTTAAATCAATTTATGTGTATCACTACATTAACAGAATGAAGGATAAATATCACATGATAATCTTAATAGACACAAAAATAGTAGTTGACAAAAATCACCTACCTTTTTGGGGGGGGGGAATCCTCAACAAATCAATATAGAAAGAATTTACCTCAACACAATAAAGGCCATATGTGAAAGCGCACAGCTGGCATCATAATCAGGCCCAATCATGAAAAATTGAAAGCTTTGTATCTAAGATTAGGTACAAGCAAGGATGTCCACTCTCACCACTTCTATTCAACATAGCACTAGACAAAAATCAGCATACAACTGCCCAAAAAGGAAATTAAGAAAACAATCCAATTTATGATAGCATCATAAAGATTAAATACTTAGGAATAAACTTAGCCAAGGAGATGAAATACTTGTATACTGAAAACTACAAAACATTGATGAAAGAAACTGAAGATACAAATACACGGAAAGATATCCTGTGTTCACAAATTGGAAGACCTGGGCCAGCTGAGTGGTGCAGTGGTTAAGCGCTGGCTTGGGACGCCAGTGGCCCTGGTTCAGGTCCCACATATAAGGGCCAGTGACACTGCCCTCAAAAAAAACAAAAAACAAACAAACAAAAAAACAAATTGGAAGACTATATTGTTAAAATATCCATTCTATCAGAAGTGATCTATAGATGCAACGCAAACTCTATCAAAATCCCAATGGGATTTTTTTACAGTAGTAGAAAAAATACTAAATTCATATGGTACCACAAAAGACCCCAAATAGCTGAAACAAATTTGAGAAAGAAGAACAATGCTGGGGTTATCACACTTTCAGATTTTTAATATAATAAAACACTACAGTAATTAAAGCAGTATGGTATTGACATTCAAAAAGACATATAGGCCAATGAAACAGAATAGAGAGCCCAGAAATAAACCCACACATATATGATCAACTGATCTTCAAAGTTGCAAGAATACACAATGGAAAAGGAATGGTCTTTTCAACAAATAGTTTTCAGAAAAGTTTATATCCACATGCAAAAGAATGAAATTGGACCTTTACTTTACACCATAGACGAAAACAGCTAGGGCTGGCCGAGTGGCTCAGTTGGTTAAGAGCTTGTTCAAGGGTGCGAGCTGAGCTCTCAGCAATGGTGGTTCAATGCCAGCCCGAGCTGAGTTGCTCGTTGAGCTGCCAACAGGTGGCAGGATGGCTCAGATAAAAAAACAAACAAACAAATAAACAAAAAAAAACAGCTCAACATGGATTAGACTTAAACCTAAGACCTGAAACTATAAAACTACTAGAAGACAACATAGGGAAAAAGCCTCATGACATTGGTTTTGGCAGTGATTTGTTGGATATAACATCAAAAGCACAATCAAAAATAGACAAATGGGACTGTATCATACTAAAAACTAAGACAAAATGAAACAACAACAAAATAATTTCTGTACAACAAAGTAAACAACACAGTGAGAAATCAATCTATAGACTGAGAGACAATCTTTGCAATCCTCATGTATCTGATAAGGGGTTAATTTCCAAAATATATAAGAAACTCCTAAACTTCAATAGTTAAAACAAAAACAAAACACAATTAAAAACAGGTGAAGGACTTGAGTAGACATTTCTCCAGCAAAGATATACAAATAACTAACAGGTATATGAAAGAGGCTCAACATCATTAATCCTTGGGGAAACGTAGATAAAAACCACAGTGAAATATCACCTCACATCTGTTAGGATAACAATTATCAAATAAAAAGATCACAGGTACTGATGAGGATGTGGAAAAATTGGAACACTTGTACACTGTTGGTGGGAATATAAAATGGTGCAACCATTGTAGAAAGCAGTATGGAGATTCCTCAAAAGGTGAAAACAGCTGCCACATGATCCAGTATTCCCACTTTTGGGTGTATCCGAAAGAATTGAAATCAGGACCTCAAGAGATATATGAACTCCCATTTTCTTTACAGCATTATTCACAGTAGACAAAATATAAACAACCTAAATATCCATTGATTGATGAGTGGAAAAATAAAATGTCACACACACACATTGGAATATTATTCAGGCTCAATAAAAGAAAGAAACCTTGTCATGTGTGTAAAACACTGTGCCTATAGTTAAGAACATTGTATCGTACACTGAAAAAATTGTTGAGGGTAGATTTCATGCTAACTATGCTACCCAAATAGAAAATAAATTAAAGAGGCACAGGCAGCTTCACTAACATTCTAACACTGTATTCCCTAATAATATAATATTTCCTCATCATCATATTAACATTTGTTTATTTATTTATTTATTTATTTTACAAAATGTAGTTTCTCATCCAGAATATCAATTCTCTACACAACTCAGGAGGCACATCCAGTCGCTCAATTAAGCTGATCAATTTTAATAATTCCTACTATAGGAGAATCTTTCATTGTTAAATAATTTTTCCCCCTGTGGCCTTAGTTTCCTCTATGGAGGCCATTTATCAAAGCATAAAACATATGTGGGCTTGAAACTGTTTCAATTTTATAGCCATGTCTATATTCTCAACCAGAAGCATTCCTTTTTATAACTTCAAAAGGAAATTCCAGATGTAGTTTACTCTTGAGTTGTTAAATCAAAAAGCAAAATATAAATCACTAGTACATTAAATGCTTAAGAAATCTAAATAGGTGGAATAAGTTAATTATTTTTCATTTGTTTTCAATTCAAAATTTAAATTTTAGTTTCTTATTTCACTCTAGTTATTCCATAACAATCATTTGGCTTAAATTGCCAAAGATTATTAAAGATTACTCCAAATTGGATTTTTCCCCAAGTGGGAGAACACTGCTTGGGGAGCTTTTTCGACAAACTAAAGCAATTAGTGCTTATTTATTTGATATGTAATTTTTTCTGCTCAACTGGATTGTAAGTTTTTTTGAAGCAGTATTCAGATGTTATATATCTTTGATATTTTAATGTAGGAAGTAGCAAATGTTTTTCTGTAAAGGGATAAATAATATTCCCAGCTTGGTGGGCCATACCATCTCTGCCACAACTACTGAACTCCGCCATGTTAGTGCAAAAGCTGTATAGACAATATGTAAGAAAAAAAAAATATGTGGCCGTGTTCCAATAAAACTTTGTCCACAAAAAAATAGAAGCTAGTTTGGCTTGTGGACAATAGTTTACTGATTCTCCCATATAGACATGTAATTATGCATAATAAAAATCAATTTAATTATAAAACCTGTGTAAAGTCTCATTTGCATTTTAACATTTTCCCTGAAATATTATGTTATCATTTTGTTATAATTGGTAATGTGTTATACTATTGTCATTCAAATCCACGCAGAAATTAACCACTGACAACATTTTGTATTAAGCTGATTGTTGTCATATATAAGTACAAAAATGTATAGAATAAACCTAGAAGGCCAATGGTAGTCTTGTAGGGTAATACTGTGTAAACATGTTTTATTTGTTTCTGTTTTCCCAAATTATTTCAATGTGTATTAAATGTATTGCTATAACAAAGATAATCATTTTAATAACACAATATATTGGGATATAAAACATGAGTCAGTTATGCATAAAAATTGATACAGATGTTCATGATTCGTTATTTGGAAAACAAAATTTAAAAATACATCAAAGACATCCTATGCTAAGAAAAATGCTGGTTGTGATAAAAAATGATTCAACATGCAATTATTTTAGCTGATGTGATTCCACTCTGTGATACAGCACAATGATTCTAAGACTTTCTGCATTTTTATCAATAGAAAACTTGTGCGGTTTTTCAGTATTCTCACAACACCATTTGAAGATAGCCATAAGATCATACATGGTAAAGTTTGCCTTGTATTGTTGATGTAAACCAGAAACACAGACTATTATTGGGTTTTGATTTCCATAACTTAAACTGTGTTTTTATTGTTTTATTGTGTGTAGAAACCCGTACGTAATGTTGTTTCATTCTTGATTTATGAATTAATGAATTATGAATTAAAAGCAATCAGGGCTCATAAACATATTATACAGAAAAATATTACTGTAAAATAATGTAAAGGAGATGCTGAAATACATTTTAAAATGGTCTCCTATGTCATTATAACTTTTGGTGTGTGAGAGACATAGCTACATTGTGAGGAGTCTGCATCCTGTAAATAAATATATCCACATGTGCTTATTTTTGTGTTTGGATATTTACTCCTATCTTTACTCCCATCATTTCAAAATATTTGTACTAGACATTGATTCCTCCTTTGGAATTCAAATTCTTAGAAAGAATGCCTGAAGGAAACTTCCTGAGCCTAAAAAAAATATTTTTTTCTTGAGTGAAAGAGGGAGGCTTCCTTTAAAAATAAAATAAAATAAAGACCTTTTAAGTCTTTGAAAATTCAAAGGATATCTTTTCCATTTTCCAGGATTTTTTTCATGACTCTAGAAAACAAATATGGGAATTAACATATTACCTATAATGAAGTGAGCTTTAAATAATAATCCAAATTGTATTGATTTTAGTAACAAAAAGAATTAGTGATGAATATATGGGTCAGAATTTGATTAGAATTAAAGGATTGAAACAGTGAGAATCTAGTAGGCTGTCACACTTTACCTGGAACCTGTGTTTGTCTTTCCTCCTACATATATCTTCATGTCCTGTATTCTCCTCATTCATTAACAACTTTATTTTTCTTCTTCACTTATGTGACAAACTTGGTTACCAAGCGAGACAGTATTTACTTGTCCTCAGTTTCATCCACTCAGAAAGATAATTATTTCAAAATCTTGTGTACACAGTCAGATTACCCCAGTTTGCATCACCTCTATACTAATCTACTGTAGAATCGGTGGGATAATGATATACTAGAATATCTGCTTCTCATATAAACATATAGATCAAGGAAGGTCAGCAGTCACCAGGTATGGTGTGTGACAAATGTATGGTTTGCATGAACAAATAAAAACACAACAAAAGAGGGCTGGCCGAGTGGTGCAGTGGTTAACTGCTGGCTTGGGAAGCCAGTGGCCCGGGTTCGGGTCCCACATATGAGGGCCAGTAACACTGCCCTCAAACAAAACAAAACAAAACAAAACAAAACAAAACAAAAGTAAAACAAAAAAATAGGTGTTTCCTAACATACCATGTGTTCATTAGGAAAAATAACTTTTAAATCTTTGAAAATTCAAAAACAAAAATAAAAATTAAAAACCATAATCTGATTTTATGTACATCGGTATGCACATCCATATCTATTATTTATTTGGTGAAGAAATGCCGTTTATCCATATAACCTACTTAGAAATTTCATGAATATCTTCTCCGATTTCTTAAAAATGATGATACAACTTTTCTCACTTCACTTACTAATATAATGATTTATCTTTTGCATTTCTGTGCCAAATTCCACCTATTAATAGAATACTCTCATTTTAATACAGCGCTAGATATTTTTGTTATTATTTTAATCAGGTATTTGTAATTATGTACATAAATGAGGTTCTTATTTCTTTGATCTCAGGTGAGACAGTTATATTTCCTAAAGGATATACATTTCCAAGGTCAGTTTTAGAATTCACCTTAATTATCAATAACATTTGTCTCAGTTAAGCAGTCTTTTTGGACACACTGTTTTCTTCCTTCATTTGTTTGTCTTGTTCTTTTGTTGTATTCAGTTTTATAAACCACATATCAGTGAAATCATATGGTTCTTGGCTTTTTCTGTGTGGCATATTTCAGTTAACATAATAATCTCAAGATCCATCCATGTTGTCACAAATGGTACTATTTCATCTTCTGTTATGGTAGAATAGTATTCCATTGTGTATATATACCACAACTCCTTTATCCAATCATCTATCAAAGGATACTTTGGTTGTTTCCATGTCTTAGCCACTGTAAACAAAGCTGAAAACATTGGAGCACATATACCTTTACGGATAAATGCTTTCAGAGTTTTGGGGTAGATACCCAGGAGAGGGATTGCTGGGTCATATGATAATTCTATTCTTATTTTTCAAGGAACCTCCACACTGCCTTCCATAGTGGCTGCACCAATCTGCATTCCCACCAACAGTGTATGAGGGTTCCTTTTCATCCACAGCCTCTCCAACACTTGTTATTATTTGTTTTGTTGATGAGAGCCATTCTAACTGGTGTGAGATGGTATCTCATTGTGCTTTTCATTTGCATTTCTCTGATGATTAGTGATGCTGAACATTTTTTCATATGTCTAGTGGCCATTTGTATGTGCTCTTTGGAGAAATGTATATTCAATTTATCTGCCTATTTTTTAATTGGATTGTTTTTTTTGTTGTTGTTGTTGTTGTTGAGTTGCATGAGTTCCTTATATATTTTGGATATTAGCTCCTTCTCAGAGATGTCATTTGCAAAAATCTTCTCCCATTCAGTTGACTGCCTCTTTATTTCATCAACCATTTCTTTTGCTGTGCAGAAGGTTTTTAATAGTTTGATGTAGTCCAATTCATTTATTTTAGCTTTTACTTCCCTTGCCTTTGATGTCCAATTCATAAAATACTCTTTGAAGCCAAGTTCCATAAGTTTAGTACCTGTTTTCTTCTATGCAGTTTATTGTTACAGATCTTATGTTTAGGTCATTGATCCATTTTGAGTTAATTTTGGTACATGGTGACAGATAGCAGTCTAGTTTCATTATTTTGTGTGTGGCTTTCCAGCTCTCCCAGTAGCACTTATTGAAGAGGCTGTCTTTTCTGCATTGTATGTTTTTGGCTTTGTCAAAAATTATCTGTCCATATTAATGTGGGTTTATTTCCAGATTCTCAATTTTATTCTATTGGTCTGTGTGTCTGTTTTTCTGCCACTACCATACTATTTTGATTATTGTTGCCCTGTAATACTAGCTGAATTCAGGGAGTGTGACACCTCCAGCACTGTTCTTTTTTCTTAGGATTGCTTTGGGTATTTGGGGTCGTTTGTGGTTCAATACAAATCTGATGATTTTTTGTTCTATTTCTTTAAAAAATGCCATTGGAGGGCTGATCTAGTGGGAAGCCAGCGGCCCTGGTTCGGGTCTCACATATGAGCGCCAGTGACACTGCCCTCAAAAAAAATAAAATAAAATAAAATAAATGCCATTGGGATTTTGATGAGAATTACATATAAATCTATATATTGGTTTGGGTAATATGGCTATTTTAATTATGTTGATTCTTCCAATCTATGAACATGAAATATCTTTCCATATTCTTGTGTGTGTATTTAATTATTTTTTTAAATGTCTTATAGTTTTCAGTGTATAGGTCTTTCTATATATAGGTTCAGTTTATTCCTAGGTATTTTATTCTTTTTGCTGTAACTAGAAAATGAATTGTTTTGTTTATTTCTTTTTCTGATGTGTCACTGTTAGTATATAGAAATGCAATGGATTTTTGTACTTTGATTTTGTAGCCAGCAACTTTACTTACTGTATTCATTTATTGTTTCTAACAGCTTTTTGGTGGAATCTTTAGGGTTTTCTATATATAGCATCATGTCATCTGTAACAAGTGACAATTTAACTTCTTTATTTCTATTTTGGATCCTCAGCTACAATGAAAAATATAGACTGAAAGTGAAAGGGTGGAACTTTTCTCATTTGGTTTTTCCAGGGTACCATTTTCACCTGTTTTCCCTCCTGTTTAACAGGTTGTTGCAAATCCATCTCCTGTTAATCTAGTTATATAAAGACACAGCATTTAGTTCCTGGATTCTTATATTCTTCTCTACTCTCCTGAGTAAACCCATCTTAGCTTTTGTTAACTAACATAGATACTGAAATTTCCAAGATTTGTATGTTCAGTTTTGTCTTTTCTCATTAACTGTCCATTATATCTAAGACATCACTGGTATATGATGATAATATTTTTTTTTTCTGTTTTCTTTACTACATTGAAGCATATTATCTTTAAAATCTGGAATCATTCTAAAAATTCTGTTTTGTATCTTGTTTATTCCACTTAACTAAATTATGATAAATTTTCTCATGTCATCAAAGAAAATGTCTGCAAACACATTTCATTGCTGTAAGAATTTCATCTCAATATACCTTACTTTGTTCATCCAAAATATTACTGCTAGACATGATACATAAAGTGGTGCCAGTTCTTTTATATGTACTTGTGAATATATCACTGCTGAAACCTATGAGTTTTCCTAGAAGATAAATTGATGTATCATTTACTAGTCTTATTTTATTAAGGTGTACAGTTTTAAAGACATATCAACTTGTCAATTAATTGCCCCATAAAACAGAGCAGTAGCAGTAGCAGTATATGGGAGTGCCAAAAATCTCACAAAAAAATCATAAAAAATTGTTAATACTGTTGACAGTTAAAAAATTGAAATCATTTGGTCTAAATTTCATTGCTTATTATTGATCTTAAAGGTTTTTTACATGCATATTATCATGTTTAAGTCTTTGTACTTATTTTCAAGAACTATAAAGGGTGTTAGATTTCACTTTACTTACAAACTGATGTAGTTTTTATTCTTCCTGAATGGTGACATCAGACAAGAGACTCCTGACTCAGTGTCAAAGGACTTTATTATCACACCTATGGCAGTAACCACCCAGAGAAAACAAAAAAACAGGTGATGCTTGCAAATAGGTGTTCATTTTGCGGGGAGTGACTGTCCATATGAATGGCTTTGCTACCCCTGATGAGCCCGCCTTATTCCATGTAGTTGTACACAGACATCACACCTCTTGATTATTAAATCATGATTCTGAGCTCATTGTTTCTTCACCTCTAAAAAAAGATGATAAAACCTATTTTATGTTTGAGAAATTAAAATATTATTGAGACACTAACATTTATTTTATTTTTAAGATAAAATATATTTCCATTATATTTTAAAGGTTTAAATAATAGTAAATAAATAAAAAAGAAATAAAACAAATTAAATACTGTCACAGTGGCTGGCAAATATTAATCTTCCAATAAATTTTAATTATTTTACTTCCCTTTTTCCAAAACTTATCCAAGATTTTTGAAAGAAGTCAGTTTGTAATCGTTTTACATCCTGCAAGGTAATAAATAGATATTCAAGATTTCCAGTTGCAAGGAAGTTTTTTTTTTTTGTTTGTTTTTTGAGGGTAGTGTCACTGGCCCTCATATGTGGGACCGAACCGGGGCCGCTGGCTTCCGAAGCCAGCACTTAACCACCGCGCCACTCGGCCAGCCCAACTAAATCTTTTTTTTGAGGGCAGTGGTGGGACCCGAACCAGGGCCACGCAAGGAAGTTTTTAAAGATGAAGAATTTAACAAATATGTTTTCAATTTGTATTGAACTAAAGATAAATCCAAATATTTGAGGGGGGCAAAAGAGTGCTAAACACCTTGTGGGAATAAAATTAATAGATACCTTTGTTTTTGAAGAACTAACCTTCCCATAATTAGGGGAGATAAGGAAGAATTTGTAGAGACCTGAGTTTTACTTAGCTAATGAGATAGTAACAGAGGCATTGAAAACAAGCCTAGAGAAGCTCAGGTTCAACTTTTCCAAACTTCTGGGAGTGTGGGGGAATGAAATGAAATAGTAGCTTAAGGATCTCATTAATTTTGTTGAATGCTAGACAACTAGAGGGACTAAAATCCAAGTACTCTGAGATCACTGTTTTGTGGTTCCTATTGGTGGTATGGTGGGGGTGGGTTTAATTTTGTTCACCCCACACTGTTTCCAATTTAATTATATCTAAAGAGCTTGGGAAAATTTAGTGATATTCTTTTTAATAGTATTTAAACTCTGAGAAATACAATTTACAATGGATAAATACTAAATAAACTGCTCCTTACTATGATACTTCAAATTCCTTAAGCTTTTAGTAATTACTTTTCTCAGGAAAAAGTGTATAATTATTCAACTGAAAATTGATTTGGTAACACCTGTTTGAGACTCTCTCTCTGTGTGTGTGTGTGTGTGTGTGTGTGTGTGTATAAAAATAGAAGTCATATTTGAAAATGTAAGTTATAAGATTCAGCTTTAGGAAAATGGTTTTAAACAACTCTATGAACGTATTTAGCTAAAAAGCATATTAAATTTATTAGTAGAACTCTTATGTTGAATGCTCCATGAATGACTTAGCATATATTTTGGTAAAGAAGATATGCGTAAAGGGAAACCATAAATGTGTTTGTAACATGCCACACCATGCTGGAACTTGTGGAATGAACAAATTACTGTGGAAAAACCAAAAGTAGATTTCATAAAACTGTAAACATTTTTAAATTGAGTATATTAATTAGTTAAACCAAATAAGCAAATAACAAAGTAAACAGAGCCATTTATTAAAATGTAATCATATATTCTATTTGACTAAATTAACTATCAAACTCAGTTAAAAATGGATAATTAGGAATAATATGAAGATGCCACCATCCCTTGATAACTTGTTCACAAAACTATGAGACTTTACGGTCACATGTGATGGAATAGCCTTGGACATGTCCAGATGGAGACCACAACAAGATAACAAACTGATGGCTTGTCCTCACCTAATGCTTAGTATAACTCAGTAGAAAATATGGCATTATATTTTGCTTTGAAATTTAAAAAAAAATAAAAAAAAATTCCATCATATAAATGTTTCCCTGACAGAGAAAAGTGGTTAATTATTTATTTCCCAGTTTACCACCTAATAGTTAAGAAATGTAGAAGTGGCTTCCAAATATTTGAATGCTACTAACTTCCACAATAAAATTAATATATGAGCTTGAATGTTCAAGAAATTATTTAGATCATTGAAATTGCAAAAACATTCTTATCAAATTATTATAGATGTTTGCTTTTAGTTTGATGAGCCCTTTTCTTTTTTTCAATTATATCTAAGATAGGAGGGTGATTTGGAATTTTCAGTCTAAAAAAATGGGCACCACTCTACAGTAAAATCAAACCAATGGAACTATTCTGTGCCTCACTCTGAAAATGAGGACAAACAAGTCTATTTGATAAATATTATAAAATTAAAAAAATAATATATGAGATAATTTGTTGATAAACAATATTGTCATATAGAATGTTTTGTGAAAATCAAAATTAACATTTAATTATGAGTTCTGAGTGTATGAATTTACATATGTGTATTAAGCTTCATAAGACATAAAAATTTTAAGTTTCAGAAAATAAGACATCTACAAATATATATATTTATTCTATTTCATTAAATTAAACATGTATAATTTTAATGCATCAATGCATTAATTGCATTAATTTAATGCATTAATTGGAGTCTATCATCCAAGGACAAGCTGTTTATGTCAGTCAAAGCCTTAAAGACTAAGCTTTGTGCTCTTCCCTTGAGGTCAAGGGAAGGGATAATGGTAAATGGTGGCAACAGCAGGTTAATGTTGAAATTACCTATCAAAAACTAAAATAGAAAAATTAATCTCTCAAGATGGCATCCACTACAAGAAATCATGAAATAAGAGCAGGGAGCACATTGACTAGCCTTGAAAAAAAAGACCAGAGACACAAATAAGACTTGATAGCATAATTTGTGAGTGGCATCAGCATCTCTTCAAGAGAGAAGAGAGGAAGCGAGGTGATATGTGATGGACATGATCAGTGGAGAACCCCAGAACTACCATCAGGCATGCACTGGTATGTGGGCAGGACAATTTGAGAAAAATCCACTAAAACTATAAGTATATATTTTTTTACACTCTAAATTGTGGATAATTATCATGGGTTCATGATTTAGGATAAAGAGTCAGGAATAATCTGATATCTATGAAATCTCCAAAATCCCCACAACCACAAAGCTCCACACTGAGGAGAAACTGCTAAAAAGATAATGGAAATTTATCAGAAGAGAAACCATAGGGGCAAATCAAGAATCAGTCATGTTTAAAATGAGCAAAGGAAACTGCTAGGAGATTTCAAATGGTAAGTGATCATGTCTTAAAGAATCGTTAGAAATTAGAGGTGAGATCATTAGAGCTGTGAAGCTAGAAAAACTCTTCAGACCCACCCCTTTTTCCTAAAATGTGTCAGTACTAACTTCATGTAGAGAGAGAAAAAAAATAGCCCCCACAAAATTATCATAATTAAATGCCATACTAGGTTAAAAGAAAAAGAAAAAGATAAATTGAAACAGAACAATGTCCCTGTAAAAGATGAAAGCACTTTAAAAAGCACAGCACAGTACAGAGGGACACTAAAGCCAAATGTTTCAAAACAAATTCAATAAGTTAAAAACATAAGAGAAGGAATAAAATAATAGCATAAATCAAATTAGGAAAATCCAGGAATGAGGTAGTAGCACCTAGAAAAAAATTTGAAATAAATGAATACTATTCTTTCAAAAACAAATGTTAATTTAGTTGGCATGCAGCTAATGCCTTCAAATATATAGAATAAAGGAAGGGGGAATTTTCTTTGAAATCAGAAATAGATAGAGAGATAAAAAGAATCAAGAAAAAGTAACTGGATATGGGCCGGCCGAGTGGTGCGGTGGTTAAGCACTGGCTTGGGAAGCCAGCGGCCCCGGTTCAGGTCCCACTATATGAGGGCCAGTGACGCTGCCCTCAAAAAAAAAAAAAAAAAAATAAGTAACTGGATAGATTGTTATTAAGGAATATTCAATAGCTCTACAAAAGATGACCTCAAATAAAAACCAAAGCAATGAAACAAAAAATGTGAAAGTTAAAAATTTCTCAAAAGCATTAAATTCTACTAGCAAAATTCCACAAAGCTTCACGTAAGGTACTTCATAGTTTTTCCATATCTTAGACAGTATCATAAAAAGGTGTATTGTAAAACAACAAAATACCATTAGTTTTATGATTTTAGTTGTTTAAAATACCTCAGTTTGGTATAGGTGATATGTCTGACCTTTTCCTTAAGAAGAATCAAATAGAATCCTTCCTTTTTCTTCCCAGTACTCTTAGTGCACATCAAATCAGTTGCCAAAACACTACACTTCTTCTTTTCTTTGAGCATGATTCTGGCACTTATCTCCTTAGGTTTTTTTTTTTTTTTCCTTTCTTTATTTAACTGATCTATATTCTCCCAAGATACTCCAAGCTTTAGTCAAATTACTCATTCAATAAACATGCAGTGAATTTTCTTCTGTGTTAGTGTGAATACCCCAATGAGAAACATCCGTCAGCCAAGCTTTATGAATGTTACACCTAATAGTAACGTGCTCTACAGTTATATGTGTCTTTCCAAACGTTATTAGTTCCTCATATCTACCTGACATAACCTGCCATTGCAAGCCAAAGCTACTTCTATTTGGAACATTCTGCTGTATGATAAAAAGAACAGACTGGTTTCAACAACACTGAGGCTTAATCCTCATCTCTGGTTCATACTAAATATATAAATTTAAGTAAGAAACTTAATCTTTCTAAGCCTCATTTCACCAGCTGTAAGAAAATTTTAATGATATTTTACTACATGGGTTTATTGTGGGGATTAATGGAGCTACATATGAAAGTGCTTTGTAAACATAAAGCAGCAGAGAGGTTTCATGTTACTGGACTACTGAAAATTTCCACATCAAACTCAATGTGTCTAGTATGGAATTCATTTAATAGTCACTCAAAAGCATTTAGGGAATGCCTGCTAGCCCCAAGGCTGAGTGCTAGTTGCCATGTTTCTGTGTAACTACCCTAGTATTTCTCTCATCCTAAAGCTTAGGTTTTTTGTACAGGATGCTGTAATCTTCCCATTTATGCATTTGCAAAAACTCAGTTTCATTTAAATAATTTCCCCCACCCTGATTATCAATAGGCAGTCAATGTCCTTCTTACTTTCTGATGTTTTCTTTTCAAAGTTTCTCGCATATTTTTGATCATCTCCTTCTCTATTCCTATATATTTTTAAGGAAACCAAAAAAACTATGACTTGAGACTTGTGCAATTATGTTTAAAAACTGCTTTATTGTGTTCAAAATTAAGTCAATATATTTTAAGTATCTATTTTTACCAGAAAAAAATGCTACAAAAAAAGTGACTGCAAAATATTTAAGGAAAATAGGCAGTAGAACAAGCTTAATGAGCACTTTTAATGTCAAAAGTCTAAGGCACGATGAGATAACTCTAGGTGCATGAATAGCTACATTCTAATAGGAAAACAAAAAACATTGATCAGTGGTATAGCTTACTTTGCAAGATAGGCCTAAAGGAATCCTTGGTATTTTGCAAGGTTACCTTTAATTTTTTTGACCTGGGAAATGGAAACCAATTTATTGAAATTAAAAGGAAATAAATATAGTCATTTTTTCTTCATTACTGTTTGATCAATATTCTAAAGTTAAATAGGATATTGTTGTGGCTTAGAGTTTAGATGAAATTTATAGGGTAATGAAAATGGTTGAGAAGCTTCTCTTTAAATCAGTGAATTGTTAAATACTAACTCTCATCAGAACTTAGTGCAAAAATAAGGAACACACACACACACACACACGCACACACGCACGCACACACCACACACAAGCAACACACTGATATATATCCAGACACTGATAGATACAAGTAATCTGAGAGATTCATCTGAAGGAAAAGATTCCAGGAGAGCCTCTCAGAGAAGTAGTCCTACCAGAATAATTTCCAAGGCATCATCATTCTCTCTGTAGATCAAAGTCTGGAGTTAACACGGGTGGCAGAATTATTGTTGTTGTTGTTGTTATTAAAGTCAGTAGTGAAAGTAATAATCTACAGTTTTATTTTTAACCCAACAAGGATGCCTGGGTCCCCACTGAATGATCTGTGGATGTTAGCTTGGCTCAAGTCATTGTGGAAAGGTCACACAGTCCAAGAAAATATAAAGTAACCAGGTTGACATCTAGAAGAAATAGAGAAATTGTCAAAAACAATTCCAAAGCATAGTCCATCAACTATTTAAGAAACACAATGAAAAATAATTAATCAATATAGTGAATGAAATACCTAGGAATAATCTTTAACAAGAAATATGCAATATTTACATGAAGAAACTTTAAAACACTACTTTTCCTGTCATGGAGCATTGAAACAAAAAAGAAAAAAAAGACTTCATTTTTAAAAAATGAAGCAAGATTACACTGACATCAAAAATAGCTCAAAAAGACAGCACACAGAAAATCACAGGCAAATCATTCTTTTGAATGTCAATGAAAAAATATCAAATAAGATATTAGAACAGAATCCAGCTTCAACGTGACATTGATACATTATGACCATATAGGATGCAAGGTGTAGTGTCAAGATGCTTTGGTGTTAGAATATTTTACTCATCATATTAAGAAATGAAATTAAAACATCTATGACCTTCTCATTATATATTCAATGGGCAGTTTAAAATGCAACATCATTCTTTATAAAAATTCTTAATTAAATGAAAAGAGATAATTACTTTCAGAGCATATAAAATGAATCCCTATGTCTTTAATAGATAAAATAAAAATTCCTATATTAACATTCTCTTAATGTTATGAAAGCATATGAAACTTAAATGAAAACATTCTCTTTAAAGTAAGAGTAATATAATAACAAGAGTATCTTATTATTATTGTCATTATTAAACCTTGTTCTCGATGTACACGTTAACGTAGTTAGATGAGAATAGAAATGAGAGATAAACATTTGAAGGGAGATTTCTGCTTTCAGGAAAGTGGAGTAGATATTCTTATTCCTCCTGCAAAACACAACTAAAAACCCTGAATATTGTATATTAAACAACCATAAGGAGACTCTGAAACGTGGGGAGAAGGCATGTTGACTCCCAAGGAAAGATGTGGTGGTGATGTCTCTGTTCTTTTTGTCTCATATTTCTCAGACTTGGAACCAAAGAAGCTATGAACCTGAAAACCCAATGTGTGCAGAAAAAACAAAAATTGTGCAACAAAAGCTTGCTCTTACTATCCAAAGGACCAGAAAGGGGAAGTGAAACAAAACAGGCAACTTTAGACAATAACTGCTCTACTCCAGCCAAATGCCACAGATAATAACACTGTGGTTCCGTCTCCAATCACATCAGCAAAAGCCAAGGGGGCAGCCCAGAGTTCCACCTCTGCAAGGCTTTAATAATGTGCCCCAACACTCCCACCACCGTGGGTGACAGCAGGTCAGACAGGGAGATGGGACCTTCATCATTATCAGACAGTAAAGCGTCCCTTCACAGACAATGCTTCCCTTCCCTGTAGAGTCCCCATAGACCAGATGGAAGGCCGGGACTTCCATCCTCACCAGCATAATGAGATGTCCTTCCCCGTCCTTGCTAGATGTTGTTAGAGCAGGCCTAGTTAGAACAGGACAGTAGGGACTTTCACTATTATCCTGCAGTAATGAGGCTACCCTGCAAGGGTGTCAGTCTAAACAACCCAAGAACTCTCCCCCTGCCCAGTGTTATCAAGGACACCCTCTCCCCATGGGGTGTCAACAGACACTCTTGTGGAACTAAGCTTCTATGCATCTGATAGTGACAAGACAGAATCGGAGTGGTGGCAGAAAAAGCCACCTCAAACAGAAGGCTTAATGATTAAGACCCACAGTATCATAACATAATATAGAAATGTTGGGATTTCAAGAAAAAAAAAATTACTTGACATACCAAGAAACATAATGATCTCAAACTAAATGAAAAAGAAAAAAAGATAATTAGTAGACATCAACACCAAGATGGCAGAGATGTTAGAATTATCTGACAAATATTTTAAAGTAGCCATGATAAAAAGATTCATTGAGCAATTATGAACACAATTATGAGCACACTGAAACAAATGAAACAATAAAAAGCCTCAACAAAGAAAAGTTTCAGCAAAGAAATAAATGTAGAGAAAAAACAAGTGAAAATTCTAGAACTGAAATATACTGACCAAAATACAAGTTCAATGGATGGGTTCAACATCAGAATGGAGGGTGCAGAGGAAAGAGTCAGTGAACTAGAGGAGAGAATAGTAAAAATTACCCAATCTAAAAAGAAAGAAAAAATAGACTAGGAAAAAAGAATTAACAGAGCATCAGAGACCTGTGGGGTTTTTAGAAAAGATTGTATATACATTCTTTCAGAGTCCCTGAAGGAAAAAAGAAAGAGGGTAGGACAGAAAAAAGTACTCAAGGAAATAATGGTTAGAAAACTTCCCAAATTTGTCAAAAAGCATAAACTTATACATTCAAAGAAATGAACAAACCTCAAGCAGGATAAACCCAAGGAAACCTGTGCCAATACACATCACTATTAGTCTTATGAAAACTAAAGACAAAGAAAAGAATCTTAACAGCTGCCAGAGAAAACTCACAACTCATCCATGAAGGAAGCATGCCTATGATAATAGTGGATCTATCTTCAAAACCCATGGAGGTAATACGGAAGAGGAACGAAATTTTCAGATGGTGAAAGAAAGTACTCTTGACCCAGTATCAGATACTCAGAAAATAACCTTCAAGGATGAACAGGATCAAGATATTCTCAGATGTAGAAAAACTAAGAGAATTTTTTGACAAGTTTATTCTAAAATTTCTATGGAGAAGGAAAAAGACTAGGATACCTAAAATAAGCTTGATGAAGAACAACAAAGTGTAGAAATCACCCTGCTTAATATTAAGGTTTAATGTATACTGCAGTAATCAAGGCAGTGTACTACTGGCTGAGGGATTGACACATAGATCCTGAATCAAAATAGCAAAACCAGAAATAAACCCACACTATTCTTCCCACCAGATTTTTGACAAAGGTATAAACGCAATTCATTGGGCATACATAAAATAACCTTTGTAATAAATGGTACTGGAGCAAGTGGACATCTATAGGAAAAAAAATAAGTGACACATGACCTGACTCACATCTCATACAAAAATTAACTCAAACCTGATCAGATAATTAAATATAAGGCTAATTTTTTAAACTAAAATATAGGAGAAAATCTCTGTGATATAGAGCTAAAGTTCTTAGACTAGACAGCAAGATTTAAAAAAAAAAAAGCTACAGAGCAGGAGAAAATATTTGCAAACCACTTATCTAACAAAGAGCACACACATAGAATATAAAAAGAACTCTCAAAACTCAGCAAAATAGATAAATAAATAAAAGGTGAACAATCCAATTAGAACAAGGCAAAAGTCATGAAGAGACATTTCATTGAGGAAGATACATGGATGGCAAATGAGCACATGAAAAGATGTTTAACATCATTAGCTATTAGGGAAATATGAATTAAACCACAATGAGATATCACTACACACTTATTAGAATGGCTAAAGAAAAAATGGTGACAACACTAAATGCTCATACAAATTTTTCTCATAACAACCAGAAACTGAACCAATCCAGTTGTCCTTGAATGGGTGAATGATTAAATAAACTGTGGTATATCCATACCATAGAATCAGCAATCAATGGCATAGACTATTAATACGCACACCAACATGGATGGATCTTCAGAGAACTATGCCAAGTGAAAGGACTCACAAAATTTTTATACTCGATGATCCTATTTATGTAATATTCTTGAATTGACAAAAGTATAGAAATGGAGAAAAGATTAGTGTTTTAGTGGGGTTAAGTAGAGGTTGGAGGTGAGAGACAAGTAGATATGGCTATGAGAGTTAGATCCTGCATGAGGGAAATCTCATGTAGTTTGATTGTATCAATGTCAATACCCTTATTGTGATACTGTGTTTTACACTGTGTTGTGTTTTTGCAAGATGCTAAACCATTTGGAGAAACTGGGTAAAGGGTACACACGATCACTTTGTATTATTTTTTTTTAGGACTGCATGTGAGTCTTTCAATTATTTCCCACTAAAAGTTTTTAAAAGGTCAGAAGGGAAATGTTTTTTTGTTTGTTTTGTTTTTAAATAGAAGCTTATAATTATTTTTAGATATTATATTTCACCTAGAATATTATGATAAACAAGAAAAGATAATAATGACCCTCACATTAAAATATGACATTTAATTGGCTGCATACAAAATTTAAATATCTTCTATGTAGGCAAAGAACAGTGAGGTAAGATAAAGTTGATAAAGAATAGACATAACATCAGGTGACTTTAAAAAACATTCCTGACACAAAAGAGTAATAAGTAAAATTATATCATATACTAGAAAATGAAGACATAATATATTCTAAAAAGAAATGATTTGTAACTAAATCAATCTCTAAATTTTAGGTATTCCAATGAAAATGCCAACTG
Source organism: Aselliscus stoliczkanus (assembly GCA_033961575.1). Taxonomy (NCBI): domain Eukaryota; kingdom Metazoa; phylum Chordata; class Mammalia; order Chiroptera; family Hipposideridae; genus Aselliscus; species Aselliscus stoliczkanus. Next base: position 49,691,902 of record CM066727.1, read on the forward strand.
AAATATTTTTCAAAATAATAATATTATTTTGGTGTCCTTGGACAAAATATATAAGGGTATTTCTCAGAAAGAAGGATACAAAAATTATTGGATCCGACAAATATTAAATAAATTATTAGAGAGTGCTAGTGACATTTAAATTCAAGAAATTTCAGAAAGAAACCATAATACATTGAGAAATTCAGTATATTTACAGGAACCATTTTAAGTCAGAAAGAAAACATAGTTTACGTAAATAACATGGCAATACTTGATTTGGAAATATATTCTAATTCTTACATTACAATTTTTATTAAAACAAATTCTAAAGATATCGAATAACAAAATGAAAGAAAAATACCATTAAAGTGCAATAAAATTAACATAGAATATCTCATTTTAATTCACTTTTTCAGTGGTTAGACTTTTTTTCAGGAGCTTAGAAATCCCAGAAGACATACATGAAAATTATTATTAAATTCAAGTTATATAAATAAAAAACACTACATTTTTAAAAAAGATAATGGCAATTAGAGATAATTGACAATTTAATATCTGTGTCAGCTGTTGCTGTGTAACAGACTACCCCCAAATCTCAGAGGTTCGCTGCAGTAAGGATTTATGTTCATGCAGTCTCAGGTTGCATCTGGTTAAACTCCACTGGGATGCTGTGGGGAGAGGGGGATTCCGCTTCAGCCTGCAGCCCCAGCTAGCCTTGGAGGCTGGCAGTGGCTGAGCTCAGGTCTTTCTTGTGTTCATTGTGGTGACTCAGGTAACAGGGCAATGTTACCTGGAGGATCAAACAGTGACTGAATTGAAGACCAGTCTTAAAGTATATTTAAATTCTCCACTGCTGTCACATCCATGACCCCATCCTTGGCCAAAATAAGTCAAGCTGATAAGGACAATGTCAACTAATGGAAAAGTACTCTGTCTCATAATGCAAAGGGCCAAGGTTTGGATATATAATACTATCAAAGAGAAATGAAAAACTGGGACTAATAATTCAGTTTTTGCCAGCGAGGTTGAGATTTGCAATTCATATTACATAAAAGGGAAATTTCCTTGTACATAAGTAGCTGCTACAAATCCATTAGATTTAAATTGAAACGCAAAAGAAAAATTAATGAAGAATATGAATCAAGACAGTTTTCAGAAAATAAACAAATATGCTTTAACTATATGCAAATATATTCTCTTTTATTCATAATAAGATAAGTGTAAATGAAATTTGACAAAGATTAGCAAAAAATGAAAACAAAATCACAATACCTTGTGTGTTGCAGAGGTATTCTTATATATTACTGACAGTTGTGAAACCAGCACATCTAGAGAAGGCAATTTAAAGACACACACACACACACACACACACCCATTTACTTTTATTACTTATATTTCATAGGTATATATTTAAAAAGGCGAAAGATTTATACGATCTGAAGAGAAACCAGATTAACAGGTATATATTTAAAATGCACACAATCTTTGACCTAGTAATTCTGTCATATATATATATATATATATATATATATATATATATACTTGTTCCTCAAGTAAATGATCACAAGTTCATTCATGACAACAGTGTAAAGCAATAGAAGATTGAAAATACCTAAACGGCTACCAATTTCTGACTGGTTATATAAATACTACATTTATACAATGATACTCAGCCTTCGGAAACAATTAGCCAGCTCTGTGTGCACTAATGTGCAATGATATCTGTGACATATTAAGAGGCAAAAAGCAAGATGGAGAAAAGTGTTTATCATATTTTCACATTTTAGAGGAAAGAAAAAAACAACATAAGTTGGGATTCTGTTTGTGGGAAACTTCATAAAAATGTAAAATGTGCCTGAAGAATAAACTAGAAATAGCAGTGTTGATTCAGGAAAGGAAAACTTGAAAGCAATTAGCAGTTGTCATTGAGATGAGAGGTAAAAAAAAAAAAAACCAGCATTCCCATCAGTAGCCATCTGAAGAGCATCGGTGTTATTTTTAATCAATCAGGGGAAATGTGTGAGTATATTTACAACTGAAGACATAAATTTAGAACCTGTAGATTTCTGTTTCCTACCTACTTTATCTTGATAGCTCCAAGATGCCTTTCATAATATATGCATTCAACAAAGATAATATGAATTTTAGTATGCAAATTTTCACAGGACAATCATCATCCTCTTTCATCTTCTTTGAAATTAACCAGAATTATTCCACTGATGATATTGATAATGATGACAATCCAGATTATAATAATTTCCTTATTATGTTTCAGCTTTAGAAAATATCTGCTCAAAATTTTATAATACTCTAATTTCTTCTTTATAAATGTTGTCTTCTTAAGATGTCAAATACAGCAATTGAAAAGAAACCTTAATAAGGATATTTTTTTCTAGTTGGAGAATTTTTCCTTTTCATAGTTGTTGATGATCAATTTTCTCAAAAGAGGAGGAGTGTGATAAAATAAATTATCTGGTATTTGAAAACCACAGTTTTTCATTGTCATGCTAAAATATAAAACACATTTTATCTAAGCACTTGCTTTCTCTTAAATTATATTTTTTTACAGAACTTTGTCATTACAATCTGATATAAACTTAATCTCTCAGGCTTTTATTTTACAAAGTCGAAGTACAGTTAAAGCAACTTGTTTTGGTTACATCTCTAGTCTGTTACAGGAAAGCTTAAGGAATACTCAGGTCAAAGAGAAATAATCAATGATCGCATGGTCTAAATTTTCCTGTGAATTAAATAATAAATCAACAATTTGTGATACTTTAAGAAATTTATTGAAGCTTTTTATGCCTCAGTTTCTTGATCTACAAAATGTGAATAATAATAATAACAATAATTCTGAGGCTTTTGAGGCCAAAATGAAAATCATTACAACAGTGCTTGAGGAGAAAATAATTGCTAGCTCCTTTTACTAAAGTTTTTATTGAATGTTACAGGGAAACTTAAAGATCTGCTATGTCTGCTACTTCTTTCAAGGGAGAACTTTGTATATTTTGGCATGTCAAGTCATTATAAGTAGTGCTTGTCACCTAATAATAACTAAAATAGATTTTGCCTTTTTAACACTCAGGATTTCTTAATTTGACTAGATGGATGGATGGATGGATGGATGGATGGATGGATGGATGGATGGATGAATACAATATATTAATTTAGTATACTGGTATTCAGTAATGTTTATATTTGGTCTTTCCAGCTATTATCTCAGGTATTTCTCTGTCTTGCTAATACTTTGGCCTGTTTTCTGAATTAAACCTCCTCTAGAAGTGAACAAGTGTAAGGCCAGAGATTTTTACAGCTTTCTACCAAAAACCAATTAGTTTCTGATCCCTTACTTTCTTTAAAGAATGATTACACATTTGAATTTCAGTAAACTTGTAATTTTGAGCAACAAGCTTAGAAGTAATTTCACGGAAAGGCTTTGAATGTTCTTAAAGGATAATTCTGGCTTTCAAAAATAGCAAGGTGTCTTAGTAAAAGCACTGAGGTGAAGTGATATTAATAGTAATGTTAACATTGTGCTAGCAATGATCAACCACTAATAGGTGAAGTCCATGGATGAGGAGGGAGATATTTCTATTCCAATAATTCCATAATACATCCACCAGGGAGAATATATCCATAGCAGAACAATGATTTTCATCTTGTGAGGCACATTTATTTTTATATATGTCACTAGATTTAAATCTTATTACAAATTTAGTGAGACTTACTATGTATATTTCATAGATAGAAAGTCCAATTTAAAGAAATTTAGTGATTACATATTTTCAAAGTGTCCTAAAAGTAAGTTAAAAATCTAATAGAACATGGATTTTTAAAATTATATCCCAAATAGTTGAATGATGAATAGTAGTGGGGAAAATGAATAAATACAGTAATTAATTAATGGGAAAAATAAGTTTAGCTTATTAAAATAGCTTAAACTATTTTAACACCCACTTAGATAATAGTTATAATATATTAAATCCTTAGTAATAACCTCAACTCAGGGATACTACTTTAAGTGAAAAAGCATTTTATTTGTTGCAAAATTAACTAGTAAATGTGAGAAGATTTTGTAATATAATTTTAATCTTTATTCTATATGATTCAGATAAGATTACATTACATATTATATGTGAACATGATACATAATTAACACTGAAGATAATTGAGCATGTTAATGTATAAATATTTGTTAATATTATTTTGTTTATAAATACATATATAGAATAATTTTGGCTTCCAGTCAAAGCATTTATTATTTTGCTTACTTCATAGTAAGAGAAAATTCTGTTAGCATTTTTTTAAAGCCCCCATTTTTTCTTAGTAATGCTGTAGTTTTACAATCTCATTGTCACTAGGATCCCAGATAGAAAGTTAATTTATTTTATAACACACAAAGTTAGAGCTGCAGAATAACTTGAAAGGATTCAGAATCTTCAGATCATTGCAGATGCCCCAAATGAAGTCCAGCATCTCTGTATCATAAAGAGTTCAAAAATGTGGTGCATGTGTAAAACGGAGTATTACTCTGTAACAAAGAAGAATGAAATCTTACCATTCATGACAACATGGATGGACCCAAAGGGTATTATGCTTAGTGAAATAAGTCAGACTGAGAAAGACAAATACCATATGATGTCACTTATATGTGGAATCTAAAAAACAAAGGAACAAACAAAACAGAAACAGACTCATAGATACAGAGAACAAACTGATGGTTAACAGATGGGAGGGAGGTCGGGGGCTGGGTGAAAATGTGAAGGAATTAAGAAGTACAACTTGATAGTTACAAAATTGTCACAGGGATGTAAAGTATGGCATAGGGAATATAGCCAATAATATTGTAAAAGCTATGTATAGTGTCAGGTGGGTACTGGACTTATTGGGGGTATCACTTCATTAATCATATAAATGTCTAACCACTACATTATATGCCTGAAACTAATATAAAATAATATTGACTGTCAACTATAATTGAAAAAAATAGTCACAGTGATGTAAAGTACAGCACAGGGAATATAGTCAATAATATTATAATAACCATGTACAGTGTCAGATGGGTAGTAGACTTATTGGGGTGGTCACTTTGTGAGGTATATAAATGTCTAATCACTATGTTGCTTTGTACATCTTAAATTAATATGATATTGTACATTAACAGTAATTGCAAAATAAATTTTAAAAAAATTAAAAAAAGAAAAGACAGCTATGGTAAACCCGTATTTATTGACAGAGAGAAAAAGGACAGAGATAAAAAGGAAACAAAATATGACAAAAAAGCAAATGGGAAATGGAAAGAGATTTTAAACATAATATTTTAAAACATTTGATCTGTGAAAAGCATCATGGTATCCATTATCACGGGACCCTCATATTTTAGCTCAGTACATGCTTGAAAACAGTAATGTCTTTTCTAATGAGAACTGAGCAAATTCAGTTCTCCTGTAAAAGCTCATAAAATGCTTTATGATAAGCGTTGGTAAAAATTAATGTCTATTAGTTCATGATGACCAGATTTATAGTTCAGTCTTAGGGAATTTCTTAGATCAAAGGAACTAGCTATTAGTGGGGTGAAAGTTTCTGAATTTTGGGTAATTTTTAGGGTTCACTAGAAGACAACAAAATTTGAGAAATTGGATCCTTTCTCACTAAGCTTTATTCAATAAAATATAATTCTTTAATTAAAAATAGTTCAGAATTGATGGTTTACAGTCTACAAATTGGAATGAATATTGTTCTACAAATTGGAATGAATACAAAATAAGAACAAAATTGGAACATGCACTAAAGGCTAACATTAGCCTTGAGACTGTCAAAAAATAAGACAACTACAAACTTAAAACAAAGCTAATTACAAATTTTGCTTAGCAGTTTCAAAACAAATAAAGGAAACAGAATTGGAAAAAATGGTCCTATTTGCAAGAAACTAAATATAGAACACAGGAAAAGTGCTCACCAACAAATTTTGCGCTGGATTCTAAATACAAAATCACGATCACAGAAATAAATTTAAAAAAAAAAAGAAAGAAACTGTTAAATTTACTTAGGGCAAGTGCTATAGTACTGTAAATCACTAAATTTAGATGATATTTCCCTAGTGGTTTATTTCACAATGCCTGGTCCAATAGTGCAACAGCAATTGACTATAAACAATAGTTGTAAGAGTCCAAAAATAATTCTTTAAAATAAAACAGTTTACACACTGGACTAAAAGCTGAACTCTTTCCCACAGAGCCTCTGCCACCAATTACTGTCAGTAAAGCTGCTTCAGTCTCTACCTCCCATGTCTGGAATGCCCCCTCTGGAAAGTGAGCACAGAGTTAATTAGATGACATTGTTCATCTACTTGGGATAAATGGGTTGGCACAGGGGATAATGGATAAACGGTAGACCATGAATTTGTGTCTGGTGTTTTTCTCAAAGCAAACCTGAGGACATTAAACAAAGTCATCATGGGCTTAGTCTTAAGAAGTCTAATCTTTACCACACATTAGATCTCATCTTAAAAGGGGACCTTCTTCCTTTAAGAGATGACACTTTCTAAATAATGCTGTCTCCAGGACCTAAAGGTTGTCTTTACCTTTTTTCTTGCAATCCTATTTTTGTTTTCTGCTCATCCTGTTTTCAAAAAGAAATGACCTTCCATTTAATAACAAACATATTTACTTTTTAAAATCAAAGCTGTCAACACATGAAAAAATATTTTGTTTGATGATAGAATACCTGACCTTTGGATAGCATTGAAATCCACTCACTTATTCCTTCCAAAGATTACTGAACACGTACTGGTGCTGAGACTTGGGAGAATGCAAATTTTGCCAAGCAGACATAGATCCTTGTAGGTCTCTATGGCAGCATCACTCTGCCTGCTTCCGGGAGGCTGGGGACATTCACATGGCCATTGAAGCCTCTGGGTGCCGGGCTTGGGACATCAGGGCCTGGATAGTTTCCCCAAGAGCTCTAGGATTTTATCAGCCTTTGTCAAAAGAATTTAGCAGACAGCCTTTTCTCTTTTCTTTTTTTTAAAACAAAGTTTTCTATATCAAGTGGTACAAGATCCTTGAAGAAAGTTTCAGTGAGTCCACGTTAGCCTCTAACACATGGATGAATACGATTTAGTATTATTGCAGTTGGATTTATAATCTAATTCATGTTGACAAGTACAGATGAAGAAACTATAAGGAAATGCCCCTGCTTTTAGCTACAACATCTTAATTCTTTTCTTTTAAATTCTGATTTGCAAACTATTCCTGAGAAGGAAGAATTTCGGTTAAAATACATTTATCATCAATTCCAATAGCTTGTAAAGATTCAGTTATGCCCACCACATTTGTGAGTTTGTGAGATGGATGGGAAGGTGGTGGGGAGATAGAGAGAGAGCAAATTTTGAAAAATAAATCTAGGCAACAAATATCCATATCCCCCCTCCAATTCAACACTGGAAATCTTTAAGTTGCTATATCTATTCACCTGTAAAGAGTATTTATGTTAATATTTAATTTCTAATCATGTTATTCAAATAATCCACAAATATTTTTCTCTTGGTGAACATTTTATTTGAAATCCCCATTTTAACATATTACACTTATTTTACTGTTTTCTGGCTTGACTGAGACACAGCAGAGAAAATTTAATTAAGAAAGTTAGCCTCTGAATTTCTACTTAATTCTGGGATAAAATATTGAAATTCATATTCTTGTTTAGGCAATAGTGGACATTATCATCACATTTGTATCAGACACATATTCTAGGCCATGGTAGAGAGTCTCTGAATAATACTGCTTTGTCATTTTTCTTTTCTGCAGTATTTTAGAACTTCTGAGTTTGTATTGAATTTTGTGCTGGTGAGATCAGGAACATATTTTAAATTAAATTATTAAAAGCAGTTTAAAGAGGATCATCTTTAAGAATCAGAACTGATTTCATTTTTATGAAGACAGTTAAATACACTGATATATCTGTTAATCAGGATGCATTTTTACTTGCACTTAAAAGACAAAACTTTTATTTGATATTTTACTATGTTTATACATAGAGCTAATAAGACAAATTCAATTGACATATTTAGTCTGATATGTAGAATCACTCAAAAATGTTCCAAATTACACTTCCTTTGTGGGGGAAAAGAATCGTGCTTTGAAAAAAAATTACCTATCATAGCACCGCAGTGATGGGAACTAGGGACTTTTGAAGTTAATAATATAGAATTAGAGTTATTTATTTAATTGGTTCCAGTCTACTGCAGTGTTTAACAAGCTCAGATAAATGGAATAATCTTTCACAATTAGTCTGTTAAAGTCTAGTTATTTTTAAAACTTGTATCAATTGTAATCAGGGGTTTTCCTAAGACATAAAGGGTCTAGCACCTTTATACTTTGAGGACATTTAACTTGCTATTCGGCTATTTGCTCTGTGAACTTTGTTTGTTTTAGCATAAGGAACTCCAGAACGATAACAGATTTCTGAAACACCACAGATGGCTTCAGTGAATGAAATACATTAATTAGTATTAGTGACTAAAAGGGATCCTCAATTCCTATTGAATAAGCATTTCCTATTTTTAAATTTGTAAGTGCAAACAGTGGAAAACATAGTGCAATGATAACTTTTAGGTAGCACTAATATGTAGAGTATTCTTGCATCAGGTACATCATCCTAATTTTCTACTATGGGATTTGCATTTATTTAATCTCAAGTATACCACATTTTAACCTTTTATAATCTTTCACAACTTCTTGAAGGGATAAAACACATTTATTACACTTCATAGTTGAAAATCAAACCATTTCCTGTTATATAGTCCATCACAGTGAACTTTATAAAATGAATGAATGGAAATAATTGGCACACTATAACCTCAAGGTCAGAAGTAATAACCAAATATGTTTTTCAGTAAAGATGAAAGATTCAAAGCACAGGTTTAATAACTCATGATCTCCTAATTGATCCCTAGCCTTCTCCTCCATCTACCAACTTTCTTTAACCTCTGACCAACACAGTTTCATACTCATTCCCAGTGTGCGGCCAACTTTGTCTCCTCTGAAGTCATTTCCAGTTATTCTGTTTTTTCCTCCTACCCATGTGTGAACTCCTTTAAACATGTGTGCTTATAATTTTGCTAGCTAAGTTTTGATGAAGTTTCAAAATAAGTCTCTCCTTACTCTGATTGCCTACCAAACATTGGAAAATTAAATTAATTGATTTTATAGTTTGATCACATTAACACTATCATTTAAAAACTACATTTATACTCCTACATTAGAGTCCCTTGAAAGCTGAAATGTGTTAACATACAAAAGAAATATTCAAAATTTTTGATAATTCTAATGTGATTGAATTCAATGATGAGAATTTTAAAATAAAAACTGAATTTTTTACTAAGCATCTAAGAGCAAGCATAATTCAGTGTTTGTGTATGTTTAAATTGATTTTAATAATACAAATAATTGAAATTATAAGGGTAATAATAAAAATATAGAGAAAGAGAACAGATTATATAGTAAACTTTCTTTTATAAAACATTTAAAAATGTAAATGTTTAACATTTAAATATAAATTTACATGTAAATGAAAGACTTCTAGTACAAGATGGTGAATAGAATAAATGCAAAAAGTACTTAAGTAATAGTAACATAAAATGTAATGATAAAATGACATAACCACAATTTTCAATCAAATGAAAATAATCTTCACATACAAAATGCATACCTTCCATATCTGGTATCTTTATTAACACCAGGAGTGCTGGGTAGGTCTAGAATTTAATCTATGGTGTACCTGCAGGTCCTCAACCAAATCATGGCTCCATGAGGTGAAGGTTAGGAACTCGAGTACCTGGGAAAGAATTGTAAATGTGTCAAGTTTGTATAAAGACAATGAAGAGGATTTCTCCAGACCACTCTTTAACGCTGTTGTTAAATTCCAAAAATTACCTAAATAAAATACTCTGAGGAAAATAGCAAATATTATCAAATATATGAGGAAGGACAGCTACTGAAAACATGAGAAGTAATTTCAGGGCACAGAAGATAAAATGATAGAAATTGCCAGGTACGTAACAGAAAATGTACCAGAGGGGAATCAACAATTATGTAGTAGTTGGAGAGGGACAAAGTATTTGGAATGGGATTGATGGTCAAAGGAGAAAGAAACTTTAGTTGTCATATTCTGACACTCTTCAAAAAGAATACCCATTTTTGAGAACAGAACTGCACATATGGAAGATGGTTGGAAGTCAGTGTACCAAAATGCTAGCAGTAATTGATGCTAGAGGGTGGTTCTTTGAATAATTATTCTTTATTTTTAATTAGTCTTAGCTCATGTGTAGTTAATATTTAACTATAGGAGGCAGGGATTGAAAAGTCAGTGACCTACTATATTTAGAGAACAAAATAAGTCATAAAATCTTTTTTATTATGATAATAGATTGAGATAAGAGTCCTAAGACTAGTTTATAATATGTCAGTAGTTAAATTAAAATGTTTGACATTCTACCTCCCTTTGAAGAAAATGAATAGCACATCTTTATTTTTGCCTTACCAGTGAAGAAGAGAGCTCAATTTTTCCCTGAAGTTAGACACAATGAAAGCAGCACACTTCACATTTTGCTCAGGTAGCAGGTGCATGTTATAAGTTCTGAAGAAACAGAATTAGTAACTGCAATGTCTTGTTTGCTCTTTGGCAGTTAAACACTTATAAATTATAATGGCATAACCTTTTAAAGTAATTAACAGAATGTCTTTCTATATTTATTTTCTCTGTGATAAATTGTTGACTTTTGCAGCCTTAAAGTTTGGATAATAACATCACTGTTCCATCTAGGGAGAGTATTCATTTATTTGTCTGATAAAAGAGACTTGGGTAAAAGGTTGCAAAAGTGCATGTTAAACTCCCAAGCACCTCAGGAAAGGGAATATTGGGAAACATATCCTCTGATTCAGTGGGGGCCATTTAATATTTAATTTTTTCAACATTGAATCCTTTTTATGAAAAAGTGTATTAGAAATATATACTCTTTACATGCATAGAGTTTCAATATGATTTTTATCATTATGTTAAAATATGAATATATTAAAATTGCAGCACTTTAAAATTAATACCTAGAAACATTTTTTTATAGAATTTGTGTATCATTATTTATAAGTTCTACCTGTGCAAGATAGATAGGCTATTAGCTGTTTATGTTGCAGCTAAATAAACTGAGGATTAGATATTTAAATATTCTTGCTCACCAGGCTAAAACATTTTAAGTGTCAGAATCAGAACTGATATCTTCTCACATGTAGTCCAAAGAGGACACCATTGTACCACGTTGTCTCACTTACCTCTCAAAGCCATGAGAACACAACGCTCAAAGTGCATTCCTCAGATCAATATTTGGAGGAGATTATAATACCTGTTCTTCTGATTAGCTATGATATTGAAATAATCATGGAAAAAAATATTTCTCACTCTGTGCTTCCTACTGCACATCTCCAGAGAGTCAGAAAACACACACACACACACACACACACACACACACACACAATTTTTCAACTTTGCTTAGTCTAGCATTTTAAACACTTGGAAGTCATTTTCACTTAGCATCTCAGAATTAGTTTTTCACAGCTAGTTTGAGAAAATCAGTCAGGACTAAAACATGAATCCTTATAATCAAATCTGTTAGTATTAATACCTATGTTGTTTCAGCAAAGTATGCACAATTAAGTCCTAAATTCACCAGGTTATGTGTCAAACTACAAAGCATAAATTTTGCTTGAAATATGAAAAATCAATCTAATAAAGTTAAGTAAAAATTTAAGACATAATATAAGAGTATATCATCGCTATTACTAATACCGATTATATAGACATACCCCATTGTCTTAGAAAATGAGTACAAAGATATATTGTGATACATAATTTAAAATAGCAGTGTTTTCTGGGCATCTGAAAACATTTACAGTAGAAATCTTTAAAAGTAAATAAAATATAGATACAAAAACCACCATTATTAGTTTTTTAGAATGTTCCCTTATTATCTATACACACAAAAATACACATACACATGTACACATGCACACATTTAAACATTCAGTTAGTATAATAAATAGATGATCTCATTCCTATTAATTAATTCACTCATTCAGCCAATATTTATAGCGTACTCATTTAATCAAAAGTACAGTGTCATATATTGCATCAAAATTAGTATTTTCTTCAAGTTCTGTTTTTGGAAGTTTACTTGGTGAAAATGTAATGTGTAGGTTTTTTTTTCCTACTTTTCCCTGTAATACATATTGCAATATAAGAATTTTCTCAATTCAAAATCATCTTTAATGTTTCTGCCATATTTTAGTACTAGGGTGGGTCAACATTAATGGATTCTGAAAGTTGTACACATCTATGGTATTTGCAAATTGGGCAATGATTAACTGAATACAAGCATGGCTCCTGTTTCCTTTTTCCTTACTACTACCCTTTAAAATATTCTGGGACCTCCCCATTACTTCCCTAACTCCTCCTATGGCCCAAAAGCAGCCATTGACTCTTGACTACTCTTAATGTTGCTCCATAGATTTTTTACAGATGGTCAGAAACTAAACTCTTTCACCCCTCAGGGTCTTAAAAACCAGCTTTATCAATGCCTGGAATGCCTTCACACAACTCTCTCAGTAGCCGTCTCCTTTTCATTTTTCGTTCTCAGCTTAAATGTACTGAAATACAGAGGATGTATAGGATGGAAAAGTGAATAAGCATTTATGAGCAGCTCCAGTGCTAAACTTATGCTCCCACTTCACCCCCAGACTCCCAGCTCCACCTATCAGTCCACAAACACTGGAAATGTAGGACTAAATTTTCTTCTCTGTCTCTTAGATAACAAACCATGGAAGGCATACAACAACACAGGTTTGAGGGTAGAATGAATGGTTAGATAAATGGATACATGGATGAATTAATTCTGAAGTCTTTGTAGAGGGTAATTGTTTTTGTACAGACTTTGAATATATGATGAAAATGAATCCAGGCAAGAAAAAGCACAGTCACATAGCATTGTAGTCAGTAAAGTTAAAAAATAATGCTAAACTTTTAGGCAACATGGCCTTTTAGTGGCCTGTCTTCTTAAGTACATGGATTTTCTTTGTCTATTTTTATAAGCAGTGTTCAACAATATTATAAAAATCATTTAATTATAATAAAAGAAGATGCATATAGTTAAGAAATTATTATAAAAATTATAAAAATCCCTCCTGGTTATGAGGCAATATGCTAAATAAAATTTAGTTTCTCATTGATCTTTTGGTTCCATCACAGTCCTTTAAATCTTTCTGAATGAAATCAATAACATATTAACTACACAGAGATATATCATAGTTTAATTTCAGGAGAACAACTAGTCAACAATTTTAAGGTTTACAGTCTTAAGTTTTTCAATAAAATAGTTGGATATGCATAATGTCATTTTAAAGTATTGTCAGTGGTATAATGTTGAAACAATCTCACTGTTTTTGTTCATGAAAAATAACTATTTCTGTGTCTTTTTTCGACTGTGCATGTGTGTGTGTGTGTGTGTGTGTGTGTGTGTGTGTGTGTGTTTAAGGCAGAACGATAGGGAGAAAATATAATTTAAAATTTTTCTAGGGTATGATTTGGGCATTTCCTGATAGTTAAAACAGCCTGGGCCAGCTGAGCAGTGCATTGGTTAAGAGCTGGTTTTGGGATGCCAGCGGCCCCGGTTCGGATCCCACATATGAGGCCAGTGACACTGCCCTCTACAGCTAACAACAGCTCCACCTAGAGCTGGGCTGTGCAAGCCCCCGGAGATGCTGTAGGCCGCAGCCCCTGCTGCAGTGGGCTGCCATAGGCTACAGTGAGTAGCCGGCAGTCAGCGTGAGTGGCTGGCAGCCAGCGTGAGCTGCCAATGGCCGCGGTGAGCGACCATCCAGAGGCTGGCGACCGATATGTCTCACCCGGGAAGAGCACGGTGACTATGCCAGCATGGGCCAGTGAAGCAACATCCTCCACAACTAGACTGAAGAACAAAGGGACAGCAACTTGTCTGTTCCCCTTCCCCGATTCCCCAACGCTGTTCTCCTCCCCCAATTCCCCAATAAAAAATCTTTAAAAAAAAAAAAATAGCCTGACTTCAGTTTTCAATATTTGAAAAACACAAAGCATTAAGGTTTTTTTTCTTTGTTTAATTTTGTTTATATCAACACAGTATTTTTTTTTACAATCCAGTTGTTGTAGGGATAGGAAGTATTAGAATACACCAAAACATGATTATCATTAATACATTTTGCAACTCAAAGAGGAAATTGGCTGTTTTTAAAGGCCTGTGTGTGAAGTTTTAAAAATTATACCACATGTTTCTAATTGAAATTTTAAAATCATGTCTTTGAGAATGTATCAAGTTTTCCCTTGTCCTAATATTTATTTCTCCTAAACCACCACTAAAACATCCATAAGTATAGATAAGGTATCATAACATATCACAGAAGAATAATGCCCATAAAAAGCAGGTAACCTGATGCCAGGATCTATGGGTTAATTTCCTAAACTACAACACAGCGAGGACTAGGTTTAGCCAGGATGCTCATGTTTTGCTTTACAGTGAGATGGTCCTTCAGGAAATAAATAAGTAGGTGAAAGAGGGATGGGAGGGAGAAGGGAAGGAGAGACAGAAGGAGGACTATAAGGAAGAAGGGAAAGAAAAAGAAAGGAAATTAAAGTGTGTTTCCCATCTTAATCAGGACAGGGGAGGGGTCCTGTGCCCTCTTAAAGGAGAGTAAATGGTTTTTAGGAAAGATGAATGGATCCTTATAACCCATGGGAGATACTAGTATGATAGATTGTGACAGTTTGTCTGAGTGTAGAGTCAACTAACTCCTGGTTCCTCACTTGTGACAAGAGTCACTCTTCCCTGGCTGAGAAACAACCAGGAGAAGATGGCAACTGAGCTCCTTTTGGAGGACCTGTCTTCAGGCAGCTAAGGGAGTTCAGAGAAAGCTTCTCTCCACATTTGCTATTCTCAAGTGTTTACCCTTAAAATAATCAATATTTCAAAGTGGCATATTTTGGGTGGGCATGTGCTGAACTCCTAGAATTCTGTTTTGGGGCGGCACATTCTGTATCCTTTTCATGCATTCCAATTTCCATAGATATTGCCAAATTGCTTTCCATGGGAGCTATAATATAGGTAAATGCCTGCTTCAAGATATTGTGTTATAAACTTTTCAACTTTTGCTAGTCTGATGGAGCAAATTGTGTATTAGTGTGGTTTTAATTTGTGTTAGTCTTCTAAGTATGATCATCTTTTGCAATGCTTAAGTTATTTGTACACTTTTTATGTGAACTCACAGCATTTACTACTTATTTTAGTGAATGGCTGATTTCTTTTATATTCATTAATAATAGCTACACATAATTCAGGGGGATTGGCTTTTTTTGATGTTGCTATCAGATCAAAATAGATTTTTCCCAATTTGTCACTTATTTTTCAGCATTGCTTTTGTTGATTTTCCCCCATAAATAATTGTAAAATTTGTAAGTGGTTGTATTTATTAATATGTATTCCACAACTCTCAGTTGAATCACAAGAGGAAAGCCTTCCATATTCCAAATGCTGATAATAATTCTCTCACATATTTAGTACTTTGATGATTTTTTTTTTAACATTTACCTTTTGATCCATTAATGATTGCCTCTGGTTAAAGTAACAAGCGTGAATCAGAGTTAACTTTTTTTCCCAGAATGGTATGTGCACTATTTATGGAATTGTCCAACTCTTCCCACTTCTAGCACACTCATTTAATATGCCAAGTAATACCAAATTCCTGTATTTATTTAAGTCTATCTGTGGATTACTAGTGTGTTCCATTGTTCTTGTTTTCTGTCCCTATCCCAGAATCATAAAATTTTACATTCTTAGTCTAGATAATATGCTTCAATTTCTGTTCATTGTACTCTCTCTTCCTTTGTTTTTCTAGAGTTTCTGTAGGTATTTTTAATTATTCATTTCCTTCTGCATAAATTTTTTAATTAAACATTGGAATTAAAAAGAATCCCAGTTGATATTTTATCAGGATGTTGTTAAAATTTACAAGCTAACGGGCTGGCCAAGTGACACATTGGTTAAGAGCTGGTTTGGGGATGCCAGCGGCACCGGTTCGGATCCCACATATGAGGCCCAGTTACACTGCCCTCTACAGCTATCAACAGCTCCACCTGGAGCTGGGCTGTGCAAGCCCCGGCGACGGTGTAGGCTGCAGTCCCTGCTGCAGTGGGCTGCCATAGGCTACAGTGAGTGGCCGGCAGGGAGCATGAGTGGCCAGCAGCCAGCGTGAGCTGCTAATAGCCGCGGCGAACGACCATCCAGAGGCCCGCGAGTGATCTGCCTCACCTGGGAAGCAACGTCCTCCGCAACTGGACTGAAGAACAAAAGGACAGCAACTTGTCTGTTCCCCTTCCCTGTTCCCCAACACTGTTCCCCTCCCCCAATTCCCCAATAAAATCTTTTAAAAAAAAAACAAAATTACAAGCTAACAAAGGTACAAATTATTTCATGATGATCAGAGTCTTCCTATCAAACATCGTAAGGCATTTCTCTTGTTTAATGTATCTTTTGTGCCAATAAGAAACATTTAAAAATTTAATTTATCTAACCTTTTGGATGTTTCTTATTTTTATTCCTAAGTATTTTATGTCACTATGAATAATATATCTGCAGTTTTGGATAAGTATATTCATTTTGTATGTATCTATAATTAACATATATATTAAAATAAAATATAGCATAATTACTTAAATTACATAAAACATGAATGGACAGTCTAATGCATCATTAAATAGCAAATACCCACATGATAACTATGCATTTACAGCTGGAGATGTAGAGTGTGGTAGCTATAGTTAATTTATTTTAATTCGGAATACTATATATTTTATGAATGTACCACAATTTGTGAATAGCCATTTGGGTCACTCCCAATATTTTGCTATTATAAGCTATGCTTCTGTGAATCTTTCTGTACAATGGTCTAGACCACAAACCTTTCCAATGTATATACCTAGGAATGCAAATATTGCCTCATATGGTATGAGCCAATTCAAATTTACTAGATTAGTGTAGAGTGGACTATATTCCAAAATTTCTATCACTATGCAAAACCTCAAATTTGAACCTTACATGTTCTATTGAGTCCAAAACACTTCAACATTGATAAATACCAGACTGATTCATTTTCCTCTGCAAATATGAACTATCTATAGTGTTTCTTCTCTCAATCATCAAAGCCAGAACCTTAGACAAATTCCTGACACCATCTTCCACCCCACTGTCCTTACCCAGCACTGTGGTTGATTTTCTTTCTCCTCATCTTTTTGTTGTATTCATTTGTTTCCACATTTGTAATCAATTCCCTAATGTAAACTTTCAGCATCTAGTTCCTATCCCATCAGAGAAAACTGTTGATCATCTTCAAAGAATTCAAACTATATCCTTTCTTGTTAACCCTCTTCTCTTCTTTACGAGTAATCTATTACAAATCGAAGTTTGTTGTGTCATACTTCGCATAAAAGTTATTTGCTCTAGAATATAAAAGAAAATTCAACATGGCTATTTAGGACAGCCTACTGACAAGTCCTCCATTTTTCTTCATGGAAGCCTCTTCTTCAATGTCAACTGTCAAGTCTTTTTAGTTCCATTTGAATACTTCAGATTTGTGATATCTCTCCTTCCACAAGACCTTTCACATTCTGTTCCTTTTGCCCAGAATACTTTCCCGCCTCTTTTCTATTTAACTCTCTTTTATTCTTCTGCTGCCATCTCAACTGTCATTCTCTTAACTAAGCTTCCCTGACTTCTCCCTCAAGACTAGATCTACGTTCACTTGTTTTAAGTCCTACAAATCAAGTTTGTACTTACACCACTAGTGACTTGAGATTATAAGTCACAAACAGATAGTTCTCTAAGTATATATTTTTCTTATCACAGAAAATTTAATGATATTTATAATAAAAGAGCATTCTTAGAATGCAGATATCAATTCTTATCATACCACTCTTGTGCAGACAAAAAAAAATAAGTAAAATAAACCAGTTAGATATTGATTTCTGTTCAAAGTACAAGTCTTGTGAATCACTGTTTGACTCAGAATTATCAATGTCATATATTTTTTTTAACACAATACCATGCTATGCCATCAAGAGCAATGGTGAGGTAGTATTTCTTAAAACAGTGCTGCATTATTGTGTTTTGTTCAATGTAAGCAGGAAATTCCTGACAAATTAATGCTTGACTCCTTAAGGATAGTCCTGTTTGATGCATAAATCTGTCCCTCCAGCTCCTCTTTGCTTTGAATTGTTTTTCATCTATTCCCAGCTATTTGGCAATTTATCCTGACATCAACTCCATTGCTCATTGTGCTACATATCATCCAACCTCAAGAAAGATGCAGAAGAGCTTAAAATTTGTGGATATCTTACTTCCTTAGGTCTCATAAAATATATTCTCATTGCTTTGCATGAAAATGTGAAATCATAATTATTTCTCCAATGACAAATATGTCTTTCACTGAAATCAAACTTACTCTCTTCTGCTAGAGTGACATTCTTCTCTGTGGACACACTATCTTTTTGTTTTAATACTGATTCATGATATAATTTTTTTAAAATATGCTTTAATTGACAATTGAATCCCCACAAGTGGAACCAAACATGTACAACTGAGTTAAAAGTGAGGACACTCTAACAAGCTCTAAGCAGTCTATAGCAATGCAAAGCAGTAAAAATTATGTTCTGTCTATGGCCTGGTTAATGACAATTGTAAGACACATTTGGAGTCAAAGTATATTAAAGTGTGAAATGTACATATCTCCTAGTTGATAAAATATGACATTTTTGAATTTGTAAAGTCTATCAGGGCCACACCACTATAAGAAAATAAATCCAAAGCATGAAGGATAAGTACGTAAGAAAGAAGCAAGTAAAGCAAAAGATTATCATTAAGATGAAAGATGAAATAATTCTGCTTGGTTTTAATTCCCTTGAGTTTTATGGGGCTTATATGCAAATCTCTTCTAAATGATCACTTACTGATTTATAATCCGGATATAAATGTTCTTAAGTGGTCATAAGTAAATTTCAAATCTCCAAATCACTGCAGAATTTCAGCTGCCTTTCATTATGACTAATGAAGGAAAGGGTACGTGTTCGTTGCTTTCACCTGCCAGTGCCCTCCTTTGGCGAGTAATGGCTGGAGTAGAAGAGTTTCCTTTTCAGATCCCCAAGGCTCATGATTTCTCTCCTGGGGTCCAATGTCTTGCCAAGGCTGCAAATATAAAAATAAAGTTAACTAATAAACACAAAATCCCTCAATGCTAATTCCAAAACAAACAAGCAAAACACAAAACAAAATAAGCAAACAAATTTCAAAAATTACAAAACAAAGGAATCATCTTCACTGTGATGAAAACTTCTCTCATGGTACACTACTATGTGTATGCATACGATGGTCACTCAGAATCAGCAGCAATACATGGACTAGCTGAGGACAGTGCCCACTCCCCCACGCAACCCCCACCCCATTACACTTCAGTTTGGAACCAAGAAGGTAGTTAAAGACACAAGACAAATGAGGACAGAGATTATATTCCCAGCAGCATTGAATGATGCAGGAAACAAGGGTAGACAGGGGCACTGTACCCCTGACTTTAGGCAAGGATACCCATGGGCCATGAGAAGCAAAAGTTAAAATTTCCTGCAGTGACTTCAGCTTTTTGTAAATATTTGTGCTTCCCATTTTAACCACATCTATCAAAATGCCAAGGACATCATAAGTGTGATTCCATGTTGAATGATTTTTTTAAGATCGGTTGAGATAAATTTTGAAACTATAAATACCTCATGTCCAATCACATATTAAAACATCTTGGAAAACTAAAATATTTAAAATAATACGACACTTATGTAAATCTTTATACATAGGTACATGTGATATAATAAATAGAAGTGAAAGAGAGCCTGGCCTATATTTGAACTTGAAATTTTGAAGAAAATTTTATATATATATAACAAGGTGGAAAGAAAGCTGAGAAAACATTGTCAAATTGGAGAAAAATAATGCAGTTTGGGTCAGAAAGCACAACTTATAGAATATAATTTTTCAAATAAATATAATAGTAAAATGTAATAAAATAATTGGATCAGTAAAAGAAATAAATAATGATCATACCTTGAGAATATGAAAGTTTATTTAGATAAACATCAAGCTACTTTCACAATTGTCATTTGTATTTTCAGGACTTCTTTTTTTATTGAGTTATAATTGACATATGAGGTCAGACAATTAAGTTTGCGAACTCATCCTAGACTAAGTGCACCATACCTCATTACTGAATATCACTATGGTCACCTTTGAAGTACTCCCCTTGGGAAGCTATGCACCAACACCAGTGCCTAGTCCACCCTTCAAAGCAATTTTGGAACTCTTTTTCTGGAATGGCCATCAGAGCTGTCATCGTATTACCCTCGATGTCCTGAATGTCATCAAAATGTCTTCCTTTCAATTTCCTTTATCTTCATGTAGAGGAAGAAATCATTGGGGGCCAGATCAGGTGAGTAGGGAGAGTGTTCCAATACAGTTGTTTGTTGACTGGCTAAAAACTCCCTCACAGACAGTGCCGTGTGAGCTGGTGCATTATCGTGATGCAAGAGCCATGAATTGTTGCCGAAAAGTTCAGGTTGTTTTGGTCTAACTTTTTCTCGCAGCCTTTTCAGCACTTCCAAATAGTAAACTTGGTTAACTCTTTGTGCAGTTGGTACAAATTAATAATGACTAATCCCTCTAATATCAAAAAATGGTTAGCAACATCATTGCAACAAGTTCACGAAGCTAATTATCAGAACTAGTATAACATTATATTAGTTTCAGGTGTACTACATAATGATATAGTATTTGTATATATTGCGAAATGACCACCACGATAAGTCTAGTTAACACCAGTCACCATACAATTATATATTTTTTCTTGTGATGAGAAATTTTAAGATTTATTTTCTTAGCAATTTTCAAATATGCAATGCACTATTATTTACCACAGGCATCATGCTGTACATGACATCCCCATGAGTAAGCTGCTTATTTTATAACTGAAAATTTGTGCATTTTGACCCCCCTTACCTATTTCACCCACCTGAACTTTTTATCTGTATAGGTTTGTCCACACTAGGACAATTGCAATGAATACAATTATATAAAATATGGCATTTATGTCTCTCTTCTTTCACTCAGCATAAAATTTGCAAGATTCATCCACATTACAACATATAATATTACTTCATTCCTTTTTATGGATGAATACTATTTAATTTTCTATATATATCATATTTGTACATCCATTCATCAGTCAATGAGCAATGGAGTTCCACTTTTGCCTATTATGAATGACACTGCTATAAACATTTCTGTACACATTTTGGTATGATCATATATTTCGAATTTTCTTGGTTATATAAATAGGAGTGGAATTCTTGTGTCACATGTTAACTTTATGTTTAAATTTTTTAAGGAACTGCCACATTGTTTTCCAAAGCAGGTTCTGAATCATTTTACATTCTTACCGACAATGTAGTAGTGATGCCAATGGACAATAATTAATTTTTATTTATATTTTATTAAAATGTATAATGTAGTCCATGTTTCTGTGCCTGTTGATAGGTACTTTAAAGGATTTGGATGAAAAAGTTACATATCAAATTAAAATGAAGTTCTGACATTATCTCTATACTCAAACCATTGGTAGGTATCTCCATGGAAATTCCCTAATGGACTATACTGAAAAAGCATACTATCTCAAAGGCATGTGTGCATGTATATATTTTTATGTTGTTTTTGATATAATTTGTTAATACATTTTCCATTTACAAAACCATAGTGATCAATTATTTAATGATTACCATACCCTGAACACTTACTATAGGCCAGATATTGTGGTACTAGTTTTCTATATATACTTTTATATAATATCTCAATAAACCTAAAGGTTAGTTAATATTATCTGACATAAAAATGTGAGTTTTAGAAAAATAAGTAACATCAGGTTCACTGTGACAATGCCCAAATTCAAACAAATATATGTCTACATTTTGTAATTCTTTTTGGTATGTATTAAATTTTCATAAGTATTAAGTCATATATAGCATTTGTATTAATTATTCTGTGACTTTTTTGAAATTAGAGTATATTATTGTATTTACATATGAACCTAATAGAGTTTTCTAGGGCATAGGGACAATGAGTATGGCAAAGGAAGGTAGTGGGGGTGGATGTAAATGGGTAACAGGAGGGATCCTTGTAGTGTTGGAACTGTTTCAGTATCTTGACTTTAGTGATGGATACCCAAACCCCTCTTCGTGTGCTCAGATTGCATATAACTTAATACATATGCACTCATACACACATATGAAGTTTGACAATTAAGTTCGTGAATTTGTTGCAATAATGTTGCTAACCTTTTTTGATATCACAGGAATTAGTCATTATTAATTTGTACCGACAAACAGTTAACCAAGTTTACTATTTGGAAGTTCTCACAAAGCTGCGTGAAAAAGTTAGACAATCTGAACTTTTTGCCAACAATTCATGGCTCTTGCATTACGACAGCCTACTAGCTCACATGGCACTGTCTGTGAGTGAGTTTTTAACCAGTAAACAAAT
Organism: Aselliscus stoliczkanus; assembly: GCA_033961575.1. Taxonomy (NCBI): domain Eukaryota; kingdom Metazoa; phylum Chordata; class Mammalia; order Chiroptera; family Hipposideridae; genus Aselliscus; species Aselliscus stoliczkanus. The sequence goes on from CM066727.1 coordinate 49,714,580, forward strand.
AACTTAATTGGGAACCCCCCCCAACTCAGCTGATCTGGTCCCCAATGGCTTCTTTCTTTACCCAAAGATAAAGGAAATGTTGAAAGGAAGTCATTTTGATGACATCCAGGACATCAAGGGTAAAATGAGGACAGCTCTGATGGCCTTTCTAGAGAGAGTCCCAAAATTGCTTTGAAGGATGAACTAGGTGCTTGTTTTGGTGAATAGCTTCCAAAGGGGAGCACTTTGAAGGGGAACATAGCTATATTCAGTAATGAGGTATGTATCACTTTTTCTAGGATGAGTTCATGAACTTAATTGTCATACCTCATATAAATACATGAAAGAGGGGAAATCTGAATAATATTGGCTGATTTTATCAATATCAATAATTTAGTTGTGATTTTGTATTATAACTTTTCAAGATATTAACATTGGGGAAAACTGGGGAAAAGGTACATAGGATCTCTCTGCATTGTTCATTATTAACTGCATATAATCTACAATTATCTAAACATTCTTTCAATTAAAAAAGCTAATGTTTATGAAAATATAAAACAAAACTCAAACAAAACTTTTATTTTTAAAAAAGTGACTCAAACTGAAAGCTTCAGAACAAGTGCAATGGAAATGAAATGAAAGGATGAACACAATGTTTCCTACAACCTTTAATTGTCATTAGAGATGACAGCATTAGTGTCCATCCTGGTGTAATGCATGTTATTATTATAATGTTCCTGGTGCATTTGAACATGAACCCTAGACATTTTAGGATAAACTAGGTTCTTTGTATTCTCCCTATGTGTGATTAAAGATGTTATTAGAATAAGAGCTTTCTGGCTAACTGATTTATTGACCCGTTTGAGGACAATAGTTCTACACCTTTAGAAACAATACACAGATATAGACATTTTCCCCAAACCTACCACTCTTGGGATGCCATAATCTCACATTTTCCTGATCAGTGTTTCTGGTGACGTCCTCACTCAGTGAATGGAGCAACACATTTAAAAAAAATGATGACACCAATTTATTTGCAGAATGAGATAGTTTCAGAAAAGTTGAGAGCAACCTTCGCTGATGCCATGATCATATAGGAGCTGGGGCTAAGGATGAAGGGTTGGAAAGAGAGAGACAGTGAAAGTAAAAAAAAAAGAGAAAGAGGGCAAGAGAGAGGGATGCTAAACAAGCCAGAGACCTATTTTTCCTTGATGCTAAATACTCTCCAGTTTTATTGTTACCATTGTTATTACTATTGTCATTATGTTTGTAATTTGGCTCTCAAGTACACCAAATTTGATTATTTGTAACCTTTGTTTAAAATTATCATTATTAATAGTCTAATATATTCTGATAAATCTCTGCTATATTATAGTATTTGAGAGTTACGAATATCTAGAAAGAAGCTGGAAAACAAAACATGGTCTCAGACATAGCATTTTGGGAGAAAAAAAAATTCAATGACTACAAATCACAATTAGAAGTTTAATTAGAAGTGAGATTTTGATTCTCCCCTAGCACCCACGAGTTATTGAGGGTTCACAGAAATATAGCTAACCCAAATTTAATTAATTTAATTAATGAGCAACAAAGAGATATCCACTAAAGAGTTGGCAGCATGATAAAGTCAGACCCATTTATCAGTGTTAAGTAGGCCTCTGTTATTGCCTGTTGATACTCTTTTGCTTACCCAGCCACTTCTCAGGAAGGTTTGAGATGCCTTTTCCTGACATGTGGCATGTTAGCATATTGAAGAGTGTTTCTTTATTTCTTCTTTTAAAGAATTTTAGCAGTGATATAACAATGACGGATATGCTGATATATCCCCTCAGTAATTTAGTTACTGCTCCATTTCTGTGAATCACAGCCAAGTAATTAATCTTTTGCCTAGGAGACAGAACTGGTGATGTTAATAAAACACAGGAACAAGAATACATTTATATAAGAGAAAGGCCAGGAAAGACCTGTTTTAGGGTATTATTAAAAGAGGATGTTTTGGCAGGCATGAAGAGAAATAGAAGCCTGATATCAGTGTATGGAATATCTTATTACTGGTTAATAGCAGTGTACGGAAGACACACAGGGAGTAATGTTTGGCTCAGAAGAAATACACTGATTTTTTTTTTTAACACTGCAAAAATAAGATTGGAAAAGCATTATCTTGTATGCTCCATGTATCCCTTCACTTGGATGACTATTCCAGGGGTTGGAAACATATTCCATGGACAGGATGACATATCTTTTCCCAAGACATATATTATTCTAATTAACTACCTGTGATTAAGATGAAGGGATGTCGGTATGCTCATTTTGAACATACTGACCGATTCAGTGGGGAGAAAATTTCAGCAACCTCTGGCGTTTCAGCAATCAGAAGTGGAGTGACTTTGTGAAAGTGTTTTATTTGCATATCCTGAAACTATGGAAAGGAAATAAGTTTTGACATAATTCTTAGGGAGCCTGTATATATTTTAAAAAACCTTTTATTATTTTTGAAATGACAGTTTTCAACACATGTGAACCATTATCATGGCTAGAAACAGAGGCAACAGCATATCATATAGTTCCCCTAATGCTTATTTTTCTTCTAAAAGTCAATGCCAGTACCATCTCAAGAGTTGAATTGAAATCCAGAGCTCATAAAACAGAAATATATATTTTACTAAGGTGTATAAGCATTGCCATAGGATGCCAACAAAAGTGGATAAGGAGTGAAAACTTTATTTAGTGACCAAGATACTTGCCAAACCCAATTTTGTTCATTTATATATGTATACTGAGGCTTCATAAGGAATTATGGAAACCGGTTGTCTTAGCTGTTATTTAAAGGAGGAAACACCAGTGTATTTCCTCTATATCATGCAGTATTTTTTCCTCACTCCATTAAAAATTGCAATGCCAACATCAGCTGATTCTTGGAGGCTGCAAACTGACGTTTTTTATATTGTTGTTCTATAATGATTTTTGTTCATAAAGTGCCTTTGTTCTTAAAGCTGTAATTGATACATTGGAATTAAATCTATAATCCCCCTGATTCCTTGTAGTGGGTTGAGTATTAGACTGTCAGGAGAGTAGAGCCTGGAGGCAGCTGTTATACTAACTAGTAAAGTTACAGAGGCCTCTGTGTCTCAGTTCCTTTGTCTTTATGAAGAATGGTTGTAAGGTAGGTGATGCCTAAGGTATCTGTTAGATCTAAATTATAACATTCAACGCATCTAATTTGAAATGTTAAACAAAATCTGTCCAGTATAATATTCTTCCACACAGGTCTTTTATATTTGAAGTCCTGAGGGGGAAAAAAAAGAAATGTAAACTTTAAATATTACTTTTTGAATGTAATGGTCAAAATGTCAATAGTTCATTTTTTTTAAAGAAGTCTTAAAGATAATGTTCTATACAGATAATGTTCATAAGGAAAACAAATGCTTTTTTCTTTCCCATTGATTTTGCAATAAGACAAATTTAAATTTAAAATAATTATTCCATTATTTTAGACACAGGGTTCTTAGGCTAACTACTATGATTTATTCAAGCAAGTTGCTTGGAAAGAAATAGATCAGTGACAAGAATGAAATTGGTAACCAGATTGGTATCTGATAAGACAGGTTAATAACTCTCTTTTTAATACTTGTCTAGTAAATTGATTGTTTTCAAAACATCTATTGGTTTAATTCAGTTCAGTTCACTGTTGTGCTTTCTTTTTAAGTAAATACTGATTTTATGAATAAATCCAGAATCAGTTAATTTTAACTCTAAAATACACTCATGATCAGTTTTTGTGTGTTTGTTTTTTCATTTTCTGTCTGAGATAAATATCTACCAAATCACGGGGATGAGCTATTTACATCCCCTGTCAAAGATCTGGCAAAATGCTGTTTTTATTGTAATAGGAAATGTTAGGAGAATGGGGGACAGGGAAAACACTGAGAGATCCTGTGATATGGGACGTGGTTCCAAGGAATACTGAAATCTTCATTTAGGTCCAGATGCATGGACTCTAATCCTAATTGCAGTCCAAGCTACTGTTCAGCGCAAGAAATGTTTTTCGTTGATGGAAAAATGAGCCCACAATCTGAAGGTATTCAGACACCTCATTTTCAGAAATCCTCACAATTTTCCGAACAAGCTTGTGCTTTTTCTAGTTAATTGTCCATACGCAAAGTTCACCAATCGTCCAAGCTACAATCTTAGTCATTCCCTGTCAATTAGACCCAGATGGCAAAATTAAAGCCCCTTCACATCATGGCACAACAGTAATTTTAGTTCATCAAAGATCCTTACCCCATGCCGTTTTTTCACAATTAATATTTAAGTTCCTGTTGGGCGAGTGCTTCATGAACAATGACATGTACTCTGTAGCGAGAGGATCCATCTTCTTGTCAAAGCTGATGGGGAAAAGAAAAGTACTTTGTGGACATGATAATTACATAGTGGCTGGAAAGGTGGAAGGTGAGACACTACAGATGGGAGGGAAGATGAAAGAAGCTCTCATTGCCAGAGAATTCCAAGAACAACTGAAAACTCTGTCTTAACTGTATTGCATTCACTACGTCAAAGAGGCTAAAGAAAAAATGAACTGTAGGGTTTGGTTTGATTTTTAAATGCAATTAATAGCAAACACAGATACCATTTCGAGAATGAGAGACATTAAATAACAAGTAATTCTTGAAAAATCCTCATCTCTACACACACACACGCACACACCAGTTTAGCTTTTATGAAGCAGTGACTTCAGACATAGACATTTTACATAATCATTCTGAATTAGTTACTGCTTTTGGAGTGAAAGTAAAGAAAGTTTCCCATTGCTAGAAAATATATTCTCCTATTAAGTTGACCAAGAGGCATTTTTCATTAATTTATAACAACATCTATATTAATTAGTAATATTACCTTGGATTTTCAGATGAGAAAGCAGTCAGCAAAATATCTTATCTCGATTTGTATCTGTTGCAACAAAAACAAATGGTTGGTTTTATCATTTCAATTTCAATTGGTGCAAAAGAGCTCCAGAGAAATTAAGTGATTGATTCAAGATCCTGCAGCGTGTAAGAGAAAGATTTGGGGTTAAATACTCGTATGTTTCTGGCACCAAGTTCAATGTTCTTTCTCTGAAAACAAAACTACCTCCCAAATCCTAAAGGAAGCTCATTATTCCATGTGCATGCATTTAATGTTCTGTTCCAGTGATGTTAAAAATAAGGGATAGTGGCTATTTGTAAAGCAACAAAATTTTATTTTAGTGGATATTCTTGCCTGATTTTAATCCTAGTGATAATGTGGCATCAACCATGATGTACAGAACATGGTGATGATCTTTGTTCAAGATAGTTTTATAAATAAGGAAAATAATCCATTAATCTCCAAAAATGAGTTATTTGTTTGTAAAGTAAAAGATATTTGGCAATGTTTTATACATGTTTGAAGAAAAGCCAAAAGGAAAAAAAGGCATATTTTGAATGAAAGTTTCATGTAAAAATAAAGTTTGTTTGAAAAACATAGAGACAAAACAAATTATTTTCTTATTCTTTTGTGACTGATTTCTTCGGGAAATAAAAGATTAAGTTAATTTTGCTGTTTTTCAAAATATATTTTTTTCCTTGCTCATTCATTAATATTAACTTAATACTTTCTTCTTACATTGATTATCATGAAAATAGTGATGGTGGTGGTGGTGATTGGTGGTGGTGGTGATAATAGTGATGAAGATGATGATGATAATAATAAAGCTAACAATGGTAATTGATGACTTAACATGGGCCAAGAATTGTGCATAGAAACTCACAAAAACCAGGAGCAGTCACTATTATTATCCCCAATTTTATATGCAGGCAAAGGGGGTCAGAAAGTCTCACATAATCAGAGAGATGAATAGATTGTTCACTTCCCAGGAAGCAGCGAAGTTTAAACTCTCACATCTGACTCTAGAGTTCCCCCTTTTTCTTTCAATCAGCAGTTTTCTGTAAAACAACAACAAACAAGCAAAACAAAACCTAAAAACACTTTACCCAAGAATTGTAATTGTCTGAACTGAGATAATTACAATATTGACTTAGGAAGAGCTTGAGTCATTGGAGATTTATTTAAATTTTCCTCTATAATTTGTATGTAAGCAAGTTATACTTGCATATTACATCAAAAGCTGTTAATGATTACTTTTACATTTTTTGGTAATTTAAACTGCCAGAAGTATGTAGTACATTATACTGAAAATGATAGTTTAGGAAAATTTTAGGATCATTTATTTTTTCCATCTAGCTGGTTTATCCTTTTGCTTTCACTGGCAAAATTACTGTCGTAAATTTTATTAATTCTTTATGAGAAGAGCCTAAGTTTTACCTCCTTTACACACTTCTGTTTTTTTTTTAACCCCTCAGGTGTATTTACCTGTGCTGCATTTAAGTTTCTGTTGTTTCTGCATATAACTCTATTATAGCATCCATCTCTTTTATTGTTTTTTTTTCCAACCATATTTACAATTTTCCCCTAGCAAAAGTATAAGCCAGGGCCTCCGTGAATAGCAACCTTACTATGCATTAGTTGTTTTCACTGCCTATTTTATAGTGGATGTCCAATTAATGTTAGTTAATTTATAATTCAAACAGCTATTCACAAAATGCATGCTAACAAAATAAGGAGTTGAGATTATTTCTTTTCTCTTCATTTCATTGTACTGTTTGCATTTATTATAAACTAAGAAACTGGCTTGTCTACATTTTCCTACATCTTAAATTCTTAAGAAACATACCAAAAGTCATGGGAGGAAATATATTTCAAGTCTACAATTTCTATTAACTAGAGCCATAAGAGAAAACAGTAGGATTTGATATGTGGATAATTCCACAAAGATGGACTATTACTAATTTCAGAAAGCATTTGGCTATTATTTTACTTTTACCAACCCCCCCCACACACAAAAAAATACTAAATAGCCATCCATGCTCTAAAGAATGGAGCTAATTTAATTTTAACAGCATTTGTTCTTTAAAGTTCTTTATACTCTTACATAATTTACCTCCTCTCTGTAAGTGTAGACAAGAGACTGTGAGGCGAAATAGTTGAGGATCAACCACATCATTAGAATTAAAACGTAATAATGCTATTTTCTTCTAATTCTGAGAAAAGTAGTCATAAAAAATACATGTTTATATATGTTAATATAAATAATATATAGTAAAAATATTGCTCCGGGTAATGTCTGCAAATGTACTCCCTATATTTTCTTTTAGGATTTTTATGGTTTCAGGTCTTACATTTAAGTCTTTAATCCATTTTGAATTTGTTCTTGTATAAGGCGTAAGGAGATGATCCAGTTTCATTTATTTGCATGTGTCAGTCCAATTTTCCCAGCACCATTTACTGAATAGACTATCTTTACTCCAGTGTAAATTCTTGCTTCCCTTGTCATAGATTAACTGTCCATAAATGCTTGGATTTATTTCTGGGATATAGTATTGATAATTTTCAAATGTATATTCAAGAATATAGTTCTCAAATATATATTTATGCTTTTAAATATATTTTAATGTATATTTATATGTTACATAAATTAAATTATTTATTAATTATGTTCTCTATCTTCTATGTCTTTATTTTGACACTGAGGTATACATTAATTTTGAATAAACTGAAATAGCTTTATTTATTAAATAGTATAATTGTTCACATATTTTATGGAGGTTTTTGCATTTAAGTAGCATCTACAGAATATATATGTATGTGTAAGATATATATATATATATATATATATATATATATATATATATCTTATATTACATAAACTGAAGAGTAGTGAAATAGGTGAAGAGACAATACTACTTGTAAATTATTTAGAGACATTTATTAGAGTTTGTATTTTTTTTTTCAATTAGGTAAGGATGTGAGTCCTGAGATAATTTAATATGTAACTACTGCAGGTGAAAAACTGGGTCAGGGTAAAGTGGTGAACTCCTAAGTAAAAAATTATACTACAAAACATGTATAAAATGTGTGTGAAACTTTTAGTACCAACAAGTTAATGCTTTTGATATGGGTAAGAAGCTAAGAAATACAAAGACTACTTGAATTATCAGCCTTACCCAAGTCTTCACTTTCTAGTGATTTTGTTGACTTCTGCTTGTCATTTTACTTAGAAAAATATAATTTTTGTGAACACTAGCATTTTTCTCATTTCAACCAAAGAGCAGACAACTATAGTTATTAGGTGTGTGACACAATCCTCAAAAGGTGTTTTGATATTCTTTGCTACTTTTTTTTTTTAAGATTTTATTGGGGAATTGGGGGAGGGGAACAGCGTTGGGGAATCTGGGAAAAGGAACAGACAAGTTTCTGTCTTTTTGTTCTTCAGTCTAGTTGCGGAGGACATTACTTCACTGGCCCATGTTGGTATCGTCATTGTGCTCTTCCCGGATGAGCCAGATAGGTCACCGGCCTCTGGATGGTCACTCACTGTGGCTATTAACAGCTCATGCTGGCTGTCAGCCGTTCACGCTGACTGCCGGCTACTCACTGTAGCCTATGGCAGCCCACTGCAGCAGGGGCTGCAGCCCACACCATTGCCAGGGCTCACACAGCCCAGCTCCAGGTGGAGCTGTTGTTAGCTGTAGAGGGCAGTGTCACTGGCCCTCATATGTGGGATTCACACTGGAGCTGCTGGCATCCCAAAACCAGCTCTTAACCAATGAGCCACTTGATCAGCCCTTCTTTGCTACTTTTTATTTCTTCATGAAAAACATCCTGACATGTTTAGGAATGATTAGACCTTCGCTGTAGTGCAGGTTTTCATTCCAGTTGGATCAGTAACTTGTCCATAGGATTTTATTTTGAAAACTAGTGGTATTTAGAGGGCTGATCATGGAATGCAAAGTTCAAAGTTGTAGGGTAAAAGATCAATCATAATGTAAAAATATGAAGCAAATGATTTACACCTGTTCTTAGGACAACATAAGATTAACTGACAACACAGTGGTGAAAACAATCAAATCATTTTAACGTCTTCTGTCTTATTAAAATCTAAATGAAGCGCCTGCCTTTGCAATGCAATAAGTACAAAAAAAAACAAATTAAAGGAAAATGTGTGTTAAGTACTTATTACAAAATAGAGAAACCATATCAAGGGCCCTAATGTTACTTGATTTAATTTGTAGGAAGAATCTTAAAATAAAGGGAAATCTTAATCTGAATTTAAATCTTTAAAGTCTTCCTTGAGATTACAGAAAGCAGGGCTAGCAAATGAGTTTTCCCCATAAAGTAGAATATTAGAGGCAAGTATTTCACAAAATGTGACTCATTTGACAAAGCTAATAATGAACTTCTAACATTCAACTGTTAGAATGGGCTGAAAATACCCAAATTGGAGTCTACAGATGGGAAAGCATCCCCTCAGTTTCTTCCAACTATGCAAAAATATTATAGACCAATGTGCACCTAAAGAGAAGGTACATGCATGGTCTTTTGCCTCGACCCTCAGGGAACGATGACATCAACTTCAATAAAACTATAAAAAATACTAAGTAAGGGTTAAGAGCTCGCTCAAGAGTGCAAGTTGAGCTCTGAACAACAGCGGTTTGAGGCCAGCCCAAGCTGAGTTGCCGTTGAGCTGCCAACAGGTGGCAGGATGGCTCAGCTAAAAAAAAAAAAAATACTAAGTAAGAGAGAAAAGGATTTGAAAAATTACTCCTGAATTTTCTTATAATGCTTTAATCCATATTCCTTAAATTTGATATTCTGAAAAAAACAGTGATGTTATTTATAGCAACATTGTTTACTACTGCTTACCTACTGTCTAGAAGACTATTTCATACACTCCTGTGTTTTCAGAACCCAGTGTACTTCCAAGCATACAGAATATATTTATATTGACATCCATATCTATATCAATAACTATACAAAAGTACATCCACACATATAGAGATATATGAATGTAGATATATATGTAAATCTGTATCTAAATAATAATAACTATGGAATAAATAACTAGATCCTAAGAAAATATTCAGATTGATATATTTAGATAGACATACACACATATGTATTGATACATACAAAATAGAAATGAATTTATTTTAAGAAAACCATCATCAATAACTTCAAAGAAATACATTAGTTGTCAATGTAGTATGAAGGAGGGTCTAACGATTTATGAAAACCACAATGAAGGACAACTAATTCTAGCAAGTGAATGGACGTGGCTTTCCTATTCATTGGTAAACCATTTCAGAAACAAATTGGCAATAAGTGCACACAATGTTTAAAGGATCATATACCTTTCTATTTGCTAATTGTTCTATTAGGCAACTCTTCTAAATTATATATATATATATATATATATATATATATATATATATATATTCATAAGAAAATGTTTATGTGCAGAGATGTTTACTAGATTACTATTTATGTTGCCAAGACTTAGAAAAAAATCGAAATAGCCAATTATGTCATCAGGAGTGTTTAGTAAATCACAACATATAAACCCAATGGAATAATATATAGCCATTAAAATAATGAATATTAAAGTTGTTGATATGGGAAAATTTTTGAAGAAAACATTAAACAAACTGTAGTCTGAAGTTGTATGAAAATATGATATATAACTCAATGGCAAAAGAATGGGGAAAAATAAACAAAATATTGTTATTTCTGGATAAAGATCACTGGAAAATTTTTTTTCTCTGCATTTTAACCCCTTTAATTTACCCCAATTCCTCATATTTTTTTCCCAAAGATTTTATTGGGGAATTGGGGGAGGGGAACAGTATTGGGGAATTGGGGAAGGGGACCGGCCAAATAGTTGTTCTTCAATCTTCGTTGTGGAGGCCGCCAGTCACCATCTGGCTTCCCAATGGCAGCTCGTGGCCTCTAAGCTCAAGGTGCTGTGTTCAATCTTAGTTGCAGGTGGGCGTAGCCATCATCCCATGTGGGAGTCAAACAGCAGCCTTGTTGTTAAGAGCACACGCTCTATCCACTGTGCCATCCGGATGGCAGCTCAGCTCATGGTGCCGAGTTTAGTTTTAGTTGGGGTTGGTATAGCCCATCATCAAACAGGCAATCTTGTTATTACACCAGCTGAACCATCCTGCCACCTGTTGGCAGCTCAGTGACAGCTCAGCTAGGGCGCAGTGTTTACTGGCCCATGTGTGAATCAAACTGGTGGCCCTGTTGCTCAGAGTTTACGCTCTAAGATAACTCTTAACCAAGTGAACCACTCAACAGGCCCCAATTCCTCTTTTTTTTTTTTTTCTTTAGAGGGCAGTGTCCCTGGCCCTCATATGTGGGATCGGAAACAGGGCCACTGGCATCCCAAGCCAGCTCTTAACCACCGCGCCACTCGGCAGGCCCTCCTCATATTTTTAATAATGGTGTGCATTAGGTTATAGTGCATCAAGTAATTTAATTATTGTTGAAAGAAGTCATGTTTTGTGACAAATATTTGTTAAATACTACATGCTAGGCATGGGGAAGAAAAATTATTGTAGATATGATAGAATCCATATCTATGATAGAATCTCCTATGTATGACAGAATCTCATATCTATGACAGAATCTCATATCTATGACAGAATCTCATATCTATGATAGAATCTCATATCTATGATAGAATCCAGAATCTCACATTAATGTCAGAGATGGAAAGACTGTGTGGATGGTGCTGAAGAGTGAGCAGAGAGTAGGGAGTAAGATAGAAACAGTGAGTCAGGGTTCTGTGAAATTGGGGAGGGGCCAGAGCAGGTCAAACAGAGACTTGTAGGTTTCTAATTATAACTTTGACTTTCACCCAGAAGCCAAAAGGAAATCTCTATAAGGTCTGAATAAAGAAACAATGGAGAATATTTCAAAAGGAATAAACAGAGTGTTACAATAAGGCCAATTAAGAATTCAGTCCAACTATACAGGTAATAAGTGAAGTTTAACAAGACTGGTGCTTGAAAGACTAGCACACTTCAGGTTTACAAAAGCTCAAGTTGTCTCTACTTAGCTTTGCATCTGTGAGAAATTATATAACACCGCCCAACCCCACTTCCCTCGTGTGTAAAATGGAGATGATAATGGTACCTGCTTCATAAGTTTGCTGTGATAATTAAATAACACAGCTAATATAAAGCAATCATTGGAGAGCTTAGCACTTTATAAGCTCTCAATGAGCATTAATTTTACTAATTAGTTGGGGGCTGTGGAAATGTAGGGAAGGATGTGGATAGAAACAATTTTTAGGGGATAAAGTCAACCAGTGATACATAAACTATGGGAGGTAATAAGTGCTCAGATATATTTATAGCTGAAGGATAAATAGTGCTGGAAGTATTATGGTTATGCTTCTTGAAAAATAATTCATAGGATGAGAACCAGTTTAGGGGACAAGATCATCAGCTTGACTTTTGAATATGCTGAAGTTAAGGTGCCTCTCTGATGTCCATATGGAAATATTGGGTAATTGGTTGCATATAAAAGTATGTCAGAGTTTCCTTACGGCATAGAATGGTAAATCAGGGAGCTGTCAGGCAAATTTTGAAGTGTTGAGTGGAGCAGGTTACCTGGGGTGAGATCAATAGAGTAAAGGTGAGAGGCCTAGGACCTAAACGTGAACACATGCATTATTACATCATGGCAAGAGTCAAGCATGAGCCTACAAAACTGTGAAATTGATGACACTGTTAATTGGGTTGACAGCAATCTCCTTGGTTGGAAAAGATGAAAGCATAATAAGAGTGAGGTGAAGATAAGCTGGAAAAGAAGAAAGGGAGATACTCAGTTATTTGCATTTTGAAGGAGTTTGTCTGTGAATGGAAGGAATGATACAGAGTGGGGAATGGAAGGAAACTTGGGTAGTGGGATAGAAGTCCTCCATTCAGTGGCCCAAATCCTGAGACCTAGATGTGTTTCTGAATTCAGGAAGTTTTTTATAAAAGGAAATGATACAGAACATATGCCATGTCATGGATCATTCAAAAGGTACAGCTCCACCTCAGCCAGCCTCTCATCTACACCTGGCCCATTATAATGAAAACAAATGTGCCCATTTGCTTCATCTCTAGAACCTCTAATTAAAGTGACCACTTCTATACCACAAAGTGGGGGTAGAGTCGCACTGTGACCCCACTTTTGCTGCTGACTACCCACTGACCACTGGAGCACAATAAAAACTGCCCATCTCACCTTGCCAGCAGGTTCTGGGGGGTGCTGCCTATCCCAGCATCCCTGCTGCCTAAATATACTACCTGTTACAGTTTCACATTCCTATTGGGACAGCTTCCTTATTCGGCTCCTCTCCTCACAACTGTGCGTGATCTTATTGGGACTCCAGGTTACTGACACCTCTATTCTTTTAATGCAAAATTTGACTTAAGGAATTTAGGCAAATAGTATAACTTAATAGGTTACTCTTTCTCATAGATATACAATTTCTAATCTTAAAAATATGTACTGACTGTTTTTTTTTTTATATATCAAGACTCCTGTAAATCAGAAGGTAGTAAGACATCAGAAAACAATACAGAAATAAACAAATCTATAATCCTTAAAGATGATGTAAGGATGTTAGGAATGTGCATGAAGCCCTTTAACAACCTATGCTTGAGATCTAGATCAGAATGAAATTTGGCAAGTGAACCAGATCCTGGTTATGTGATAAGATGTGTAAAGTCTGGGGTTTAGAGATGAGATGAGAATCCAATTTTAGAGACAGATAACTAAACACTGTGTGATTTGCCTAATTTGACATCATAAAATGAACTAAATATTGGTTTGTAAGGCTCCCGTGGGCAGAAAATCCATTCATACATGTTCCAGACTAACTTTATTAACAAGTGAAAGCACCTAGAATGGCAGAAACTAGTCCTTGTAGGAAAGCAGCTTTGTGAGTCTTGCATATTTGTTTTTACCTTTATTTATTTATTATGGAACTTGACCTTACTAACTAATTAACACCTACTGGTGATTTCAATTGGGGCTATGCGCAGATCATTAGATGAAGTAATTTTAAAGGTATTAATTAAGTTCTAAAGAGATTCTCAAAAAAATGTAAATGAACTATTTCAATTTCTCTGCATTTGACCACCTGCTTTCTTGTTTTGCCGCCTATTTTCACAGTCCTGACATGTAGCAGTGCATATATTGACATAAAAGAACACATCTGTAACTCTGACAAAGTGTATATTTTTTCTGCTCTAAAGCATTATTTTTTCTTTTCTGTTCAGATGATTATATCTAATTTTTTTTTTGGAACTGTTTCTTTTAAAGCGTAAGGTTTATTTTCACACTTCTGATTGCCAGAGGAAGAGGAAAGAGAGTGTCACACATCAGACATTCAAATCTAGACATTATGCAATCTCAATGACAAGGATTAATAAAGATGAATTTGGTTCCCACTTAAAAAGTCCTAGCACTTCAGCAAAGCTGTTGCTGGGCATGTAAGGAAAAGAATAATTATCACCTGTTTCTGAAATGTGCTTTCTTTTCATTGTAGATCATGTCTCTGTTCATGTAGGCAGCTTGTTTTGTCAAAGTTTTCTCTGGCTACAATTTTCCAAAAAGCTACAGCTAGGTGATCAGACTTATGAGGCAAAGACTTACTATTGGTGGGAAAATACGATCATTCTTCAAGTAGCCACTCTGCTGGGTTTGCATTATTCATTTTTTTTCGATACTTTTACTTGTATATTTAAATGGAACATACAATGTATTTAAAGATGGTTTCATAATACTATTTCGGACTTTGCTTTTCTTACTTATTTTATCAAATAAGTTGAGTTCTCACAGGACTGCATAATTTTTTTTTTCATTTTTTTAATACTCACTTAGAAAAAAGGTCTGTCCAAATAATTTCTCATTCCTTTCGCCCAAAGTGGCCATTGAATGAACTGTCCAACTACTTGGGACAGTTCTGTTTGGTAAACTCAAGGTGAAATCTTTTGAAAGCTCTAGTGTAACGAGAATGGTAATAATGTAAGCAAACAAGGAAACATAAAAATGCCAGCAGATACAATAACTACAATTTTTTTTTGTCCCTCAACTTAAAGAAGTTCAATTCAGCACATACTGGTTGAAGTTGTGACACCTACTTGGCCTGAATGAATTATTATTTGGCATTTCAGAACAAGGAGGGAAGAATCATCATTGTGTACCCCATATGTGTATTCGTTTCCCAGAGCTATCATAACTCAGTACTACAAACTGGGTGGCTTCAATAACAGAAATGTATGGTCTCACAAACTGGATGCTAAACATTCAAAATCAAGGTCTCAGAATGGTTGGCTCTTTCCAAGGATTGTGAGGAAAATGTTTCTATGGTGCTGTCCTAGCTTCTGATAGCTCAGGGGTTCCTTCACTTGTAGATAGCATATTCCCTGTGTTTTTACATGATCTTTTCTCTGTGGATGTTTGCCTTTGTGTCTAATTTTTCCTTTGATAAGGATACCAGTCATAATGGGTCAGGGCCTATTCTAATGACCTTATTTTAACTTAATTACCTCTGTAAACTCTCTTATTTCTTAATAATGCTATATTTTGAAATGCTAGAGAAGAACACAATTTAACCCACAGTAACATGTTTCCTTTTACATTGCCAAACATAGGTAGTTATGGAATACAATCCCAGAGTCAGCATCATCCTTCTCTTTCTTTCTCTCCCTATCTTATCTCTATTAAGTTTTCCTGCAATTATTTGATATGGAGTATTTTCAGAGGCTGAAAGTTATCCTTTTAAAAGAGGGTTTCAGCTCCTGTTGTTCTTTTCATCTTACAGAAACCAGGAAAGAATGTGTAGGTCCATCTTCATTCTACAAATTTGCACTGACTATCTTCTGTGCACAGAGATGTGGGGTGTTATAATTAATAAGAGAGATGCATGATATCCCTGTTTATTGGCAAGGAAAACAGGGTTAAGGGGTGCTCTCTAGGGTCATACTGCTGGGGTTTAAAATTTGCTTCTACTAGTTGCATATTTGGACAAATTACTTGATTTCTATGCTTTGGTTTTTATATCTCTAAAATTTGGATGATGACTGGATAATAGTGATGATGGTGATGATAATTATAATAACTCTCTCCATATAACACTTAAAAGAGTCTAGCACACTTTGGATCTTATTTTAAATGGTACGGCAGGTTTCATTAGCAAGGCAGCCTTTTCACTGTTATTTGTTGCATTTTTTCAATTTGGATCTAGGATCTTTTTTGGTGAATATTAGAAGGATGAGGGAAGAAGGACAGGCCTGTATTGGAAAGATAAATCAAGGTACATGACTAAGAACATGAAGAGGGATAGGTAGGAGGAAAAAGAAATGAAAGCAGAGACTTCGACAGGGTATAGAACTTCAGGAAGAGTGACAAGGAAAAGATTTTGGAGTAGTTATAAAACGCAAGCACTTTGGTAGAGATGAAAGTGTTAAGAGAGTTTGCTATTGGATATGACATTCTCATGAGCTCTGTATTATGTTTTCATGTAAGGATCGAGAGATTTCTGTCCTGGTTTCATTAGTCTTGTTTGCTGGACACTAAGTGATGGTAGGGAGCACTGGTTTTGTTGTTAAATATTAATGAGAAACCCAGGCATTCAACAAAATACCACAGGAGGAACCAAGAACAGTAGCAATACATCTTAAACACTGGAAACTAAATGTTTGGAAAGCAAAGGATTTCTGTTTATTCAAAACATTGTCTAGGGTTTTCTCTATTAGTGGCCAAGAGAATTAAATGGGTTGGCAAAGCTGAGGGTGACGTCAGCATACTCTGGAATTAAAAAAAAAATAATGGATAGTACTGCTGAAATAAGGACTCATTATACTCGTTGGATAACCTGGATATACCTAATGAAACACAAGTCATAGTCCTTTAGGTAAAAGTAGAAAATCTTATATGGTGTTTTGTGTTCCTGTTATTAGACTATTAGAAAGTAACCTCTTCTGTTATCTAAACATCACCTAGATAGAATATATTCTTCATCTCATTAAAGATACGGTGAGTGAAATGGAGTTACATAGAATTTGTAAATGATGTTCTACTAATTATTTAATACTGATATAGAGTATTGTCATTGACTGAAAATGATATTTTGAGGGAACCTTGACCACTGTGACCTTTTCATCTTAGATCAACAAGGGAAAAGTATGCCTTCAGTCAGTAAAAAAAATTCCATTGGCTACCTTATCATTCTCATGCTATGACCTAAAACAGGGAATATCAAAGTGAATAAAATAGAGGTGGCGACTTTACTCATGAAGCTTATATTCCAGAGGAGCTAACACCATACGCGGTAAAATGATGTCTTTACTATACTGCTTTTTCATTTTTCTTTAAATTTTTTTTTATTCAACTAAGGAACTGTGGCAGAGTTTTTTTTAAGGAAAAAATAATTACTTAATAAAGTGTGAGAATGGCTACTCATCACTATATCTGGTCACTTTCATCACAGTGTAATCATGCCTTTTTCATATTGACCCTGTTTGCCTGTAAATCCTCTCTACTTCTTAACTTACATGCTTGGATGTCTTCATATTTTTCATAGCACTTTTAAAAGTGAATGTCTTAAAAACCTCCAATATGGTAAATCCGTATAATATTCATGGATTAATTCATTATTCCTTCTAAAGACAATTGCACTAAAACCCAAAAATGACAGTGAGGTGTGGGGGAGTGATGTAATACCTCCACACTTAGGATGAGTTTCTCATCCACAGAGTTTTACTCACCATCATCTGCCCTTGGGAAGTCCCCATCAAATCCCCTACTTCTCCAAACCTATGTGATTTGAACCCTTAATTTATTTTCATGACTCTTGTGATCAATTGTAATCATTTGGATTAAAGTTGCTTAGACGGATATAAATTGATAAACCAAAAGAAACACTATGTTTGGAATAATTTTCTTAGGAAGTAAACAGATTTAGGAAAATCCTGATTGTATAAATTCCTAAGTTCTCATACTTCTCAATATTATCAGTGACTGAATGTGGATTTTTTTTCTAAAGTGATTTGAGTTAGCTATATTTGTAGTTACTTTTTCCTATTAAAGCAGAAGTTACTCGATGAACTGTTGTACATTGCACTTCACAAGACCCATCCTTACACCCTTTCACCAGCCTCCTAAGATTTAGTAATGCATTCAGAGCAAAGATCAATGGTAATTTACATGTCTGGTATGAAAAAGCACTATAATTATCCAGGATATAGAAAACTCTTTGGGTATAGTGTTTTATTATCATTTTGTTAGCAGATGGGTTATGATACAGATTTTCAGAAATCCTTGAAATAATCACTCACCATAGTCAGTGACTTGTGTTGTTATTGATAAAGCATTTTCAGAGTTATACCCAAACAATGTGCTAAAACCATTAGAAAGTCCACCAAAAATCTTATTTTCACCTAGGCTCAACGATGTTTACTGGAATATGTGATTTTTTATTCCTCTTAGGAGTTATGATGTGGAATATTTTGAAGATGGTTTGCTATGACACTACATTTTGAAGTTAGAGAAATAATTTTATTTGTTCTGGTCAAAATGATATGTGTAGTCATTTTAAGGGCACATTTTAAATAAACAGTTTCTGTGAATCATGTCTTAATGGTCTAAAACCCAAAGGATAACCCCAAAACCATAGTGTTTAAGAGTTTGGTCCTTGGGCTCAGGATGCCTGGTTTGGAAAGTTGACTCCTCCAATTCACTAGCTATGTGACTTTAGAGAAGTTACATAACTTTTCTGTGAATCAGCTGCCTCCTTTGTAAAATATTGATGATAATAACAGAGCTTCCCATAAACAAGCTAAATATGTTAATTCCTAAAAAGTATACCTAGCAATATAAAAACCTAATATTAAATCTGTATGATTTATTATTATTATTTTTATTATTATTATTAGTGTATATTATCCTTTAACCAATATGATTATAGTTTTACATTATGGAGCCCCTTGTACCAGTTGACCTGGGTTTCTGGGCATCATGGGTGAACACATGGATACTTTCAAAATAATCCATATGAATAAGTGTTACAGACTGAATGTTGTGTCTCCCTCACATTCATATGTAGACATCCTAACCCCAAAGTGATAGAATTAGGAGGTAAGGGTTTCGTGGGATGATTAGGAAAATGGGATTTTATAAGGGATTATTGCCCTTAAAGAACAGGCTCTATGAAAGCTCCCTGGTTCCCTTCTACCATGATAGATCACAGTAAAAAATTCAACCCTGAATGATGAAGCAGGCCCTTACCAGCCACCAAATCTGCTGGTGCCTTAATCTTGGAATTTCCAGCCTGTAAGAAACAAATATTTGTAAACCACCCAGTTTATGGCATTTTGTTTCATCAGCCTAAACAAACTAAGACAGTGGGCTTATTTAAAATCCTTACTTTGTTAATATTAGTTTCTGGCAATTAACTTTCATATGATGGTGGGAGCCATCTCTTTCTCACAAGCATTCTTCCAATGGACAATCCACTTGATCTACAGACAATACCTCACAGTACAGGCCTCTCATCATATCATGCTCTCATCTCAAACTGCAGGAGATCATTAGCCAAGGACTCCAGATACTGGGCTTTGAAGTTCACCACTGCATTTACTCATACGCAGAGGCCACAACTCCTATGGCTGCTTCCCCCACAAGCATGGAGTGTTGCAATAATACTAAGGCAGACACATTACTGGGATACAGGTGACATCCACCCTTAGCTCAAGCACTTCGTGAAGGCCTTGCTGAAACTTCCTTAATGGCACATAACCCACATTCCCTCCTCTCTCCTTCATTAAGGCTCTGCCTGTACTGTCCTAGCCTCACAGTTGACTCTCTCCGAGGCACTCCCCCTAAAACCCTCGCTCAATTAGTCCTGTCTTGACATCTATTTATTGGGGGACTCAGAATAACAGTCACTGCATGGTTGAGTGGCAGGTAATGGGCATGTTACCCAGGGCTTTTAATGTCAGCCTCCACAGTCATATTGCTTGTAGGTTTAGACTCCTGTAGAGTTGTAGTAATTATCATCTTCCCTTATTTCTGCATCACCAATTACTGCTCAGTGTGTCTTCCACATGTGAACTAAGTCTTATAGAATCTGTGAAAGAGCGTAATTGTGGATTACTTAAATGCTCTGCATTAAGCATCAAAGAACAAACAACAACAAAATGCATGTAGGTACCCTAGTGTAGGCTAATCTATTAAATGACAGGGTATGGGGCATGAGCATATATTCTAGTTTATACTATAGTTTTAAACTTTTTAAAGTTCTTTCTAGTCAGTAATGGACCCCATAATTATTTTGCATCAATTGACTTAATAAACCTAACATCTATTTTTATTAACATACACGATCTTGCTATTTCTTAAGAAGAAATTAAAATAGGAAAAAAAATGCATATTTTCTAACTGCTATTGGACATATAATAAATATAACAAAAATAATCGGTGCAGAAACGTGGTTTTGCTTTTTCTCCTCGGACCTGCTTGTCCCACCATTTCCTTCTTGCAAGCGGTGCCTCCATTCTACAAACCAGAGACTTGGCTTCCTCTCTGACCCCTCTCATTTACTCACTTCCCACAGTCAAAACATCAGCAAAAACTGAGTATCCTCTTCAGGATACACAGTCAGACCAATTCTTAACACTTCTACCACTGCCAAACTGGACCCTATCACCTAATTTCTCCCTTCAGAGATCTAGCTGGCCTGACTGTTTCCAGGCGTCTTGTCACAGTCCACTCTCCACACAGTAATCAGAATAATCCTGAAAATACTGGCCATTCCTCAGCTAGGCCTGGTCTCCTGGCTTTCTTGGGCTGCAGTCCTTATCAGGAAGCCTGAGTTCCACAATTTGTACTTGCTTCTGTCTCACAATTGGCATTTGCTTGTACCTTTATCTGGAATGTTGTTCCCTACATATCCACATAGTATTTTCCAAATCCCTTTGGTTTCTGCTCAAATGTTACTTTATATCACCAGATCTAAAATTATATTTTCTTTCAAGCACAGTCTCCTTATTCTGATTTTTTTTTAAACAATTGCCTCACTCCTTGACAATTTTACCCACTACAGTTTAAGACTCATGTAGGAATAGATTTTGTCTGTTTCTTTCCTCACTGTAACCTAGGTCCCTGGAGAGAATAGCCCTTATAATTATTAAGTGCTGAATAACTCTTTGTTGACTAATTAATTAAATGAAAAATATAAATTCATTCTGAATCTATCACATAAAAATATTTGATTTATTAAATGGTAGAATCATTAATAATATGACATGATTTTTAGAATGAGATAAACCCATAATACAGAATTTAACCAATCAAGGAACCTGGATCCCAGTGACTAGATAAAATGAATAAGATCAACTCTAACTCTGATCATTCTAATTTGAAATATAGTCTAATAAGACATGTTAAAAGAGTTGAAACAAGGCTAGATTATTATCCTTGAAATTGATAGTACTTTATGTTATAATTATTTTTTTATCAGTTGGAAAATATTTTGTTTATTTAGTTTGTAAGTCTCAAAAATTAAGCCCTAAGATCAGGCTCTTAATTACTATTTAATTTAAATGGTTTAATTTTAATTGTATTTATTGCATAATAGTTAGATCATCTGTTAATGTCAGATTTTGCATCCAATATCAAATGTATATAGTAATTTCTATGTATACAATATCAGCGAGACTCAACAAATGTTTAGTGAATTCAATACAATTGTTCATAATAATGAGCAACTGTGATTTTGTACTCAGTGTAGACCTCTTTTTTCTCTACTAGGACATATTTTAGACACTCCTCTACTACAGGGAAAGGAATATATCTCATTCAACTCTCCTTCCCCTCCTATTTTCCTAACCCCTACCTTAGCTTCAGGTCCATATGGGTATTGGAACTAAGGAAGGATAGAGAACAATAGGGGAAGAGGAAGTTCTTTCTTGGTAATTTTGTGAGGGGGCTTTATGGGTTCTAGACCTAGATATGGGAAGCTGGCTTCTTCTATCATTGGTGATTTTGTGGATTCTTTGGAGGTTTTCATTGTTCTGGACGTCTCACATATAGTGTCCTTGACTTAGGCTTTTCTTGCAACTCCATTTCCAGTCCCTATGCATCCAGCATCAACCTCCAGCTTTCTCCTGTTGTGGTTCCTCCCCTTTCAAGATTGCCCTATAACAGAACCCTGGTGACCCCATGTCAGTTGTGTCCTTTGCGGGGACACAGTATATCCTTCATCCTGACAAATTATAGGAGTTCAGTCCAGTTCCAATACAGCTGTAAATCCCCTGGGTCCTCTACCAAAGCAATTGTTCAACTGTCTTTCATCCTCTTGGTTGCTTTGGGGGAAATTAAACCCTTTTCTAGCTACCTTGATCACATTTAATCTCTCCAAGTAGCCATATTCAATGCTTTCCTCTCAATATGGCTTGGGATTCCAAGCAAGGTATTGTAAATCATTGTGGCTCTTTAACATTGACTATTTCTTTTCCATACAGTGACCCATTTTTATATCCTGTATACAGACTAAGGAATTCAATTATTGTGGAACAGGTTCACTGATATTTCCTTTGTGAATTCCACTTTATGGTCCATCACTGTTATTTACTACACAGCATTTATACTACAAATCTGCCTCAATTTTTAAAAATGATTTTACAATTTATTTTTGGTTTGTTGTTGATAATACTTAAAAGATGTATTTTTGTTTTAAATATAAGCTGTCATAGCCCTAAATCTTCAGTTTCATGCAGGCTAATGCTCCTGGAATTCAACATTTATAGAGAAAACAAGTTTAATATTAGCTAATGTTTCAAATAGGAATTTAAAGAAAAGAATAATAAGGGCCGGCCGAGTGGCGCGGTGGTTAAACGCTGGCTTAAGAAACCAGCGGCCCCAGCTTGGTCCCACATATGAGGGCCAGTGACGCTGCCTTCAAGAAAACAAACAAATCCCCCCCCCAAACAAAAGAAAAGAATAATATGTGATAATTATTATAACATATATTAGCCTGTAATTATATGACTATATATATATATATATATATTAAATTATATATAAAATAATCCTATGTTATTTTAATAAAAATATCTACTCTCTCCTACATCTATTTTTTAGTCTATCAAGCAATTTTCATACTTAAAAAATATTCAAGATAAAAGCTCTTCAGTGCAGATGTGAAAAAAATGTTAAAGCATTCACATAATTACTTTCCTCTTGAAAATGCAATTTTAATTTTGCAATTTAGAGAATGTTGGCTCTTATGATTTTTTCTCCAAGCATTTTCTTTCATTTATTTAGTTTAGTCATTTACAATATTAATAATAAATATTTTGTAACTTGCTGGAAGCTTCTTTCCTATCTTATAGCATGCAGTTACCTTCAATGTAGCATCACCATTTTTTAAGATTTACAGACTGATTGGATAAAATGTTATTTATCCCTAAATATTAGGTTAAGCTACCCCCTTTCTCTCTACTTTTAAAATTATGGTAAGGTATTTCAACATCAAATTTTAATCTTCTATTTAACTAATTACCACTATCAAAGCTAAGTAAGTATCAAGAACTTATGACTTTCTTCTCAATTTTCCATTATCAGCACCCTCAGGATATTTTAAGGATTTTTTGTGAATATCAAATTGTCACTCCTAGTCTTTGTTTCAATACATCCTTAATCCCATATCTATAACAGTCTTTCTAAGCACTTCTTTGAATGTCACCCCAAATTCTATCAAACACACACAGACATATCCTAATCTGTTAATTGCCATTTCCATTTTTGCAGGCAGAGATGTTCAAATTGTCCTTAGAACACTGAGAGAAGAGACGAGTTGAGAAGTCATGGACTCTGACCTCCTCATTGCTACCTCCCAAAAGCAGCTTTGATTTCATTTGCTTCATATGCTGGATTTCCAGGTATGATTTTATGATTCATTTTCCTCTGAATATGTTTCTATCTGAAAGAAACAAATGAACTACTAAAATTGTTTATTTAACACCATTATCCAGGCCCCAGAAATATCTCCACATTCTTCTTTACATGTTTAATTCTTATAATAATAGAATTGTTTAAATTCTGTATTCTTTCATGATCACTCAAGCAACTCCTAAATGGAATTCTTACAGTTCTTTCTTTATTATGTCTACTGTTTATTTTTTGATTTAATGTCATTGCTATTATATATGTGGTATTGCTATTGATCATTTTCTAAGGTATTAAGCATCTCAAAGTAATTTCCAAGTCAAAGTGTGGAGTGATATAACATTTTGTATCTCATTGCCTCTCATGTTACCTTTACCAGGGAGGAGAATATATAGATGTGTGTGGTTCATGATGATGGGTATGTTAGAGTAATGGTATAGAACAGAAAAAAGGTCCTTCACTGAATAGACTTTTGCTAGAAGTAATTTTTGAAAATGAATTTAATCAAAATATCTGACACCCTAAAAATATTTACAGCATTATTGATTATATTCCCCAAACTAGCTGAGCCATCCTGCCACCTGCTGGCAGCTCAGCTCGGACTGGGAATCGAACATGTGACCCTGCTGCTCAGAGCTCACACTCTTAAGCAAGCTCTTAACCAACTGAACCATTAGGCCTAGGCTGGCCCTGATTTTTTTTTTTTTTTTTTTTTTTTTACCGTAATGTGGACTACTACGCTTGAATTGAGAAATTAAAGAATTGTTTTGTTCTGATTTTTTATCATATATTTCAAATTTAATTTAAAACAACACTTTGTTCTTTTTACCATTTGCATGTTGTTGAACTAAGCAACCTTTTCCTTTATATATTGTTCCATTTTTTTCAGAAATAAGAGCACTTATTGAGCTGGGATCATAAGAGAAAAGATGATGGGATGGCTTGGGAGATGATCTTTTTAAGAAAAATTTTTTTCTTCCATATATTTTTTTCTGCATTTAAGGCTTTGTGTAACTGAACTATTACAAAAATAAATGATATGCTCACATTAAGTAACAAAAAAATACTGCAATTATAACTTAAATTGATAGAAATATCTGCCATTCAAATAGACCCTTCATTTCTAGGAATTTCACAGATTAAAAATGTTTTCCCTTCTGCTGGAAAAATAGGTAAGGGATTCTTTTCTGAAATTGTATTTATATAGAGAGAAATTAAAAACTACCATATGTTTAAATCACTTTTGATGGCCCACTTCTGTGTTAGCTGTACTGTATGAGATGTGATAAAAAAAATACAGTGAATGTTTAAATTAAAAAATGTATTACCATAAAAGACACATTGCCATCAATCCCCCTCAAAATATTCCCCTTCACTTCCAACCCACTGATGCCATTGTTCTTGCCACTTTCTGAAGCAGTTCTGGAAGTCCTCTTTCCTGAGTATCTTTAGTTGCGCTGTGGTGGCTGCCTCGATGTCCTGAATCAATTAAAACATATACCTCTTATGGTCATTTTGTCTTTGGGGAAGAGCCAAGAGTTGCATGATGCCAGATCAGGTGAATAAGGTAGAAGAGGACACACCATAATGTTTTTATTTGACAGAAGCCATTGTACCAGAAGTGATGTCTGACACAGAGCATTGTCATGTTGGAGGATGAAGTAAAGACACTCATGAAAGAAGACTTCCTGAACTGCTTCAAAAAGAGGCCAAAATGATGGGATAAATGTTTTTGGAGCTAGGGGGAGTATTTCGAGGGTTCTTTTTCACAATGTGTCTTTTACTGTAATAATTTTATTTAAACATTCACCATATGTTTTGATCATACCTCTAACTTGCTGCCTCTACCTGATGAGGAAGTCATACTGCATTAGCAGATTCACCCTACTTGGTGCGACCTCATCTTAACTAATTACATCTCCAAGACCCTGTTTCCAAATAAGGTCAGGTTCTGAGGTGTGGGTGTTAGAACATCAACACATAAATTTTGGGGGGACAGAATTCAATTCATATGAGCACAATTTCGTTAATTTATAAATTAGGTAGTCAGTGCTAGAGGAGATAACCACACATCCAAGTTTTCAGATTCAAAGTGGATGACTGCTTACATTAGATCCCTTGGCATTTACTCTTTCCAATATAGCAGGTGACCTCCAAAATTAAAACAATGAGCATGACAGCGACCTTCATTTTCACTCAAAGCAGCTTGGCAGCTGAATGATTAAATAAAACTAAAATTTATTTAATTGCCAAGTTTGCAAGTAGAGATTAATATGTAATATTGGGATTGTTTCCTTCAATATTTCCCCAGGATAGAATGAATTTTATTTTATTTTATTTTATTTTTTAAAGCAAGCAAAATTTTATATTTAGAATTAGCCAGCTGGACTGAGTTCAGATGATTCCAGTTTTGTTGGCAACATCCAAAGCACCATAGTCAGGAGCCAGCCAAACATATGCCTTCTTCTGTCCATCAGGCCTGATCAGGGTGTTGAACTCGGCCACGTCAATGTCATAGAGCTTCTTCACAGCCTATCTGATCTGGTGCTTGTTGGCCTTGACATCCACGATAAATGCAAGTGTGTTGTCTTTTCTCTTCCTGATGGCTGAGTCAGTAGTTAGGGGGAACTTGATGATGGCATAGTGGTCAAGCTTGTTTTTCCTGGGGATGCTTTTCCAAAGATATTTAGGCTTCCTTCAGAGCCACAATGTCTTGAGCCTTCGGAAGTTGGGTGATGTGCGGATCTTCTTTATTTTGTGGCTGTGGACGCCTTTCAAGACTGCTTTTTTTGCCTTCAAAGCCTTTGCTTTGGCTTCAGCTTTCGGAGGGGCAGGGGCTTCCTTCTTCGCTTTCAGCACCATCTTCTTGAAAAGGGTCAGAATGCATTTTAATAGGCACAGCAAGATACTATGGCGAATACAACCGAAATCCATGATGCTCACCTCAAAATATCCTTTCAACTGACTTAGCGAACCTATTCTTCATCACTATCACTATTTATTTATTTTAAAAATTTATTTATATTTATTTCTTTTGAAAGGTATTTCTCATAAACCTTTTCTTTAACAACAACCCCTCTTTAAGCTGTGTTTATTCCTTAGATTCAGAATAGTATGCCCAAAATGTTTAGGGGTGGAAACATGATGGTGAAGGTGCACTAAGAAGGAGAGCTATACTCATTGTCAAAATATTTCTGGAATTTATGTTTTTGTGTCATTTTGTGTGATTTTGAGTCATTAAATTTAAGTTATTACTCATCCACTCTTATCTTTTGGAATTTACTTTAAGATAATATAGAAACTATTTTGAGCAACTACTATGTGAAAACAAAAAAAAAATTATTTATAAATCAAATTTGGACTTTGTTCCCTCTAATTCCTGAATAACTCAACTACTGCTGCATGGTAGTATACTTGGAGCAATATATATATATATATATATATATATATATGCTTGTCGGAAAAATCATGACGCATTTTTTCTATGTTTTTCGTTGCACAAGTGCATCATGACTTTTCTGGCAACTCAATATATTAATTTAAAGATAATACATAATAATTTAAAAATATACATAATAATTAAATATAAATAATTATCCTTGCATGATATTAAGTCCATAAATTGTTCATTTTGTCTTAAACATAATTTTAGAGCACACTCGTAGAAATGTTTTAAAGGAAATCTGCAAGATAGAAACTAGCAATGCTTTGAATGAAATTTTGAAAATATGATTTATACTTGTGATTTAAAATACATATATGGGTATTGAATTTATTTTAGAGAGAAAAAAATTAGCAGCCAATAATTACTGCTGCAATTGGATAATTGTTCAGGCAATTGAGCAATTCCAGTTGCAATTGGATGCTTTCCACTTATCCCTGAGTTATAATTAACCAATTTTAGGTATAATTATTTGTACCTGGGCTTTTAGCCCCTTAAATGATTCTACCTCATGCTTCAAAAACATGTTCCTATGTTTATTATTTCTTATTTGGACTACCACTGATTTTTCTGAATATAAGGCAATACCATCAAAGAGAGTTCCATAGACTGAAAAAGAAATCCCTGAGCCCACTAAAGTTGTTAGTATACACAAAATTGCTTTAAAAGCATTGACTAAATTGAAAAATTAACTTTATCAAACAACGAGCTATTTTAGACAAAACAATTTTTTTTTTTGGCAGAATTGACTTCTTGACCAATTATTCAGCTGAACTGATAGTTTGTTTTATTTAATTTGCCTGTCAATTTAGCAAAAACTCTGAGAATCTGAGTTACTGCCAAAACTATTCTTGTAGGTAAGCAAAATAAATTACAAATATATATATATATATATATATATATATATATATATATATATATATATGTAATATATATATATTTATTTATTATAATATTATGCTATGTGAAACTCACAAGTGATGTAATACAACTTTTAAATATGGTGCTATTTCAAAATTTGATATTTTGACTATTTATGTTTTTCATAGTAGAGTATTCTACAGATGCTTACTTGATTTTCTATCTCAATGCCTTCAACACCATTACTGTGTATAGGCAATTTGGTTATATTTATATGCATATGGAATGTGTAAGTTTTTTAGGCAAACATTCCATCTTATTTACCCACATATTCCAATTGTGTTACATACTTCCCAGCACCTATTTAGGTGCTAAATAAATGTTTGCTGAATAATCGCTCTACGAGACAGGGATAAATAATGCTAGCTTATTTAACCCCACATTAAAAGTACTTTTTTTTACTTCTTTTGTCTCTCTGGCTTTATCTAAAACTATGGCTTTTAAAAGTAGAACAGATATGCAAATAATTAATAGCAGGGCACCAAAGGATACTACATCCAAGATATCAGTGTTGATCAAACCTAAGAGCCTAAGTTTTCCTTGAGGGGTAGATTGCATATTGTAGTAGGAAACCTTTAGATGGTCTGCGTCAGGGGGCTGGAGAAGCCACCTGAGGTGGAAAGCGGGCAAAGTATTCTTACTGCCTTCCCCCTTAGTCCTTAACCCACTCTCCAGTGCTTCCTTTTGGCTGGACCCAGTTGGCAAGAGCGCCTGAGAGATGAACCCTAGGAGGGCCAAAGGATGCGGAATAAGATGGAGCAGGGAAAAGTCAGAAATCAATCTGAGATGTATAGTGGAAAATAAACAGCAGAGTATTCCTTGTGACTTTATATAACATAGATTTTTCTCCTAAATTTATCAACTTTAGAAAACGTATGCTTCCTCCCACTATGAAAGATGAGCTCATTAGCTAATAATCCACTAGCAACTTTTCCCACCACCCCTTTACATTTTTTTTATTCCTTCATTACTTTTTTCTCCATTCTAGAGCTTCCTTTAAATACCTTATATTTTATATGTTTATCTATGCATCTAGAGTTCACAGTGTTAGAGAGAGCAATTTACTTTTGGCCTTGAAAGGGAAAGAAATAATATTTCCCCTAAAGTTATCAGCGCCCTGGGCTCTTGAAACCTCCTGGTATGGAAATCAAGGGTGATCAACAAAACACCAGTGCAGATAAAGAGAAAGCTTTATTGAGCTTATGTGCAAGGAAACCAGCATTGTGAAAAGGTAGAAATGGGTGTTTTCCTGAGAGATGCTGAGGTAGAATTTTTAAAGGGAGCAAGGCAGTAAGAGAACAGTGTTTACACATGTGGAGATGGAGGTTTCTTGGCACCTGTGCAGTGTGGCTACATCTTTTATCATGTGTCTCATGTCTCATTAGCATATTAGAGCTCCACCCTTGGACGTGATTTTTAGCATTAAAATGAAGAAAGGGTCACAGAGCAGGCACCTCTGAGCCTGACTGTGCAGGTAGAGCCAAAGGGAAAGTTCTTTGTTCCTTGTAAACAGATCCTTATGGCTAGGGACCCTGGGTCCTTAATGTGGATTGGTCTCCCTAGGGCAGGTGTGCTTGGGGCAACTTCTCTAAGTATTAGCAGCTGGCTCTTGTCTGTTCAACCCGTCTGACTTAGCAGGAAGTTGTCTTCCTGTCTCACTTATTTTCCCTTTTCTCCTCTCTAAAAATATTAGATACCTTTTATTTTATGAAAAGATCATTTTATGTGTGAAAAATACATCCAATTATTCAATAACTTCAATTATGTGTCCTATGCTGACTGTTGACAATTTATTAAATTGAAAAATCAAACTCACAGAATTTATATGACTAAAAACTGCCTACTATTTCTTGTAGCACGAAGTAACGTCAGTCATATGGAAAGAAATATAATCTCAAATCACGTAAACGCTACTATTTGAAGTATATAAGTACTAAGGGGACTAAGATTTTTTTTCATTTTAGTTTAATTTTGTTTTTTCTGGATTACATGTCTATAGGCTGAATAATGGTCCCCCAAAGATGGCTGTGTTCTGATCCTTGGAAACTGTGACTATTACCATTTATGGCAAAAGGGATTTTTCACATGTGATTAAGGACCTTGAGATGGAAAGATTGTCCTGGATTACCTCATTGGGTTTGAAAGTAGTCACAAGGGTTCTAGTGAGAGAGAAAAAAGGTCAAGGGTGGCAAGGGAAGGCAATATGAGGATAAAAGCTGAGATTGTAGTGAGCAGTCAGGAGCCATGGCTGTAGCCTCTAGAAGCTGGAAGAGGAAGGAACAAATTCTACCCTGGAGCCTCCAGGACCAACCAGCAATGCAGATATCTTTATTTTGGCTCCTTTCATATTTATTTTGAACGTCTGCCCTCCAAAATGATAAGGGAATGCATCTGTGTTGTTTTTTTTTTGCCATTAAATTTGTGGCAATTTGTTACAGCAGTTATTATGATTAATATTTACTTTATCTCATATCTACCTATAATTTATTTTTTCCTAGAGTACAACTCATTGAGTAATGTCTTCCATAAGTGTTGCACAGATAAGAAAGCTTCAGAATTCAGAATTACATCTGTGCTTGATTTAGTATTTACATGGTTAAAAAAAAC
Source organism: Aselliscus stoliczkanus (assembly GCA_033961575.1). Lineage (NCBI taxonomy): Eukaryota > Metazoa > Chordata > Mammalia > Chiroptera > Hipposideridae > Aselliscus > Aselliscus stoliczkanus. The sequence goes on from CM066727.1 coordinate 49,745,397, forward strand.
AAAACAAAAAACAAAACACAAAACATCTGAGGTCCAAATTAATTATTTGAATACATAATTTGCGATATATGTCCAGTAATATTGTAGCTAAGTGTCTAGAGCTACCTACTTTGGTCAAATAGCTAATCTATTAAAAAAATCCTCCGAGGGCCGGCCGAGTGGCTCAGTTGGTTAAGAGCTTGCTCAAGAGTGCGAGCTGAGCTCTGAGCAACAGCTGTTCGAGGCCAGCCCGAGCTGAGTTGCCGTTGAGCTGCCAACAGGTGGCAGGATGGCTCAGCTAAAAAAAAAAAAAAAAACTCCGAAAAGTAAGCACGATTTCATAGGATAGCAAGGAATCCACAAACCAGATTATATGTGATTCCCTAACCCTAACTTTCTAAGTTATAAGAAACTGAAGCTATTTTTATTCTGCCAAAAGCAGAGAACTTGAGATTCAATTAAACAGTGGGATCAACACACAGGATAAAATTAGGAGTACACTGATTATATTAAATTGTTCCATAGTTAAAAAGAATAAGAAGACCATGCTTTAATGTGGAAGTCTCTTACAAACCAAATATTAATCAAGAAAGGAAGAGAAAAAAGATTCATAAAGTGTGATTCATTTATGCAATGATTAAAAATAAGTACAGTAATACCTCAGTTTGTGAGCATAATTCGTTTCAGAAACAAACTACTCATATTGTAAGACATCACTCGTTTACCAAGTTAAAATGTATTATTAGGTTGGTGCAAAAGTTTTTTGGCCAAAAATGTTTTTTTGGCAAAAAAAAAGGTTTTTGTCATTACGAGTACTGGGTAAAACTGCTAACACTTTTGTATCAACCTAATAGAAATGTTTGCTTGTCTTGTTAGCAAGTTACTCGCAATCTGAGGTTTTACTGTAAAACTAAATAGTCACACACACACACACACATGATAACATTTTTAAGAAAAGCAAGGGAATTAATATCAAAAAGTCAAGAAAATAACTACCTCAGTGGGGAGTGAGGGGATTTTTTGGTTAGGGCAGAGCATATAGAATGGGTGGGACTTTTCAGCTCCTGGTAAAACTCTATTTCTAATATAAGTGATTAAAAGGGTGTTGCTTCTTAATGAGTCCTTACACTTTATTCATATGTAAAGCACTCCTCTGTGTGTCATACATAATTCACATACCAAGTAAATACAACACACATACACAAGTATCATAATTTGAGATTGTTAAATAGCCTAAAATTTTTTTTTTAATATTGCTCCTTTTAAAAACCCTCTTTTCCCAGACACACTCAGTTTGAAAAGACTTCTGCAGGTTAAATTAGAAAATGTAATTTCTATTTTCTAGCCTCCCTTAGAGCTATGTGTGGCCAGTGATTGAGTCCTTGCCAAAGAGGTGGGTTGTATTCTTAAAGCAAAGGATACTCTAATCCTTTCATTTCCCCTTATAATAATAGCATTATTTAAATGCTATCTCCTATGTTCTCTCCTAATATTGGTAAAGTCAGCTTTAGTTATCACTCCTTGTCCCCCATTTATTTATTTGTTCATGTTGATATTTGCAACAATATATAGACTCATGAATCTATTCTTTCTGTTATTTTATTGGATGAATTGTGTATTCCCAAGGTTCATATATTGAAGTTCTAACCCCCAGTATTTCAGAATGTGAATTTTTGGTGATAGGGCCTTTCAAGAGGTAATTAAGTAAAATGATTCCTATGAGTAAACCCTAATCTGAGTGGTATCCTGATCAGAAGAGGAGTTTAGGATATAGACACAAATGGAGGGAAGAGCACATTGACACAGGGAGAAGCAAGCAATCTACAAGCCAGAGAGGCCTCAGAAGAAAACCTTTGATATATTGATCTGGGACTTCCAGCTTCCAGAAATGTGAGGAAATAAATTTCTGTTATTTAAGCCACTTACTTTGTTGCACTCTGTTATGGCAGCCCTAGTAAATGAATATAGTTATATCTGAAACTATCTTTTTTTTTTTTTTTTTTGATAGTGGTTGATGATGACTTTTCTTTGAGATGCAAAGACTGGGGAAAGAGGTCAGTAAGTGAGGGTAATTGGGGAGGTATTAAAGTGTTAAGGTATGACACAGGTGACAAAGGATTAGAGAGTTTCTTAAAAGTGGGGAAAATTATTTCGGTTGGTTGTCTATTTTGTCCATGGTTTCTTTTTGCTGTGCAGAAGCTTTTTAGTTTGACATGTTTCTTTGGTCAGAACTTGGCATTCTAAATAATAAAATAAACCAGTTACCTAATTTGGGTGGATTCAATTTAAGGTCTTTATTTACCTAGATTGGGGGTTGGCAAACTGCGGCTTGTGAGCCACATGCGGCTTTTTGGGTACATATATGTGGCTCTGAAGTAAAATTGAAAATGAAAATAGAACTGTCATAGTGTCATTTATAAAACCTTTAAAGGCTATTATTCACATAATGGTGATTTCATTTGTTTTATGGCTCTCAAATAATTTTTAAATTGTTGTGAGAGTCAGGATTGCTTCTTCCGTCTCAAAAGTTTGCCGACCCCTGACCTAGATTATGGATTGTGAATTTAGAACTCCAAGGTATGATAGACAGAATTATGCCCCACTCCCACTATAATGTCTAAATGCTAATTCTCAGAACCTGTGAATAGGTTATCTTATATCACAAAAGAGATTTTTGCAGATGTTATTAAATTAAGGGTTTTGAGATTGGGAGATTATTCTGGATTATACTGGTGGGTACCATGTAATCATAAAGGTCCCTAAGAGGGAAAGAAGGAGGCATGAGAATTAGAGAAGATACAACAGAAGCGGAGGTTGGAGTGATGGAAGGCCATGAGCCAAGGGAGGCAGATAGCCTCTGGAAGCTAGAAAAGGAAATGGCAAGTTTCGCTAAACTGTCCAGAAGGAGCACAACCCTGCCAATCCACTTTAAACTTCTAACCTCCGTAACTGTAAGATAATACAATTTTGCTGGTTTAAGCCACCAAACTTTAGGTTCTTTGATATGACAGAGATATTCCCAGGCATATAAACTATTACAACTCCTGGATGCTTATGGAGGGACACTGAGAAAAGAACATGGATTCTATGGCGAGGCTGTCAGAGGTCGTAGCCAGTAACTCCTTGCCTGTTGCCTGACTTTTGGTGTGTTGCTTAATCTCTTCTTTGCCTTCAATACGTTTCATCGGAAATAGAAGGATAGAGTTTTTATCAGACAAGTATCATAAAATAGAAGCAATCTTATAGGGACTTGTGATGTTTAAATGATTTAATGTGTTTCAAGCTTTTAGAATAGGACCTAGAACAAAGTAAAACAATGAATAGAGCCAGCAAACTGGAATGAAAGGAAACACAAAAGAGTTGAAATATCATATCTTTTGAAGTTGGTCTAAGGAACTAATGCTTAGAAAAGAGACATGAGGAAGTAGATTTATAGAGATTCTTGCTCCTGCTTTCTGTCATTACATCTTCCTTACTTATAGAAGTCGCTTGAGTATTAAAACAATATGGAAAAAAGATGACATTTTCTTTACTCCTGAAATATTAGACAAAATTTAATAGCCTTCTTACCTAGACATCAGATAATTTCCTTCTAGCAGTATTTCACAGTATATAATAAACATTGTCAGCAAACAGTTATTTTCATTTTAAAGAAAATGCGTATAACAATTTTAAGAAATGTTCATAAGGAATGTTTCAAAAGAATAAAAACATGAATGTTTTACACATCATTTGATTTTAATGAACAATATAATATGCAATAATGTGGGTTGCCAATGAACCCAAGCCTTGAAGATGGTCCATTTTAAGTTATGGAAGAATCAGAATTTATAGGAATTTTTAATATCTAATTATGACCTGAATATGGCTCCAAATCTAAAGATGAGCTAAATCTAAAGATGCGTTTTCAAGGGAGAGTTTGCTACCACCTGGTTCCTACCAGTCTCTCCCTAACACAAATTAAAGTAGATTATTGAAAAAGGAGGAGGAGAAGTAACAAGAAGAGGAGAAGGAGGAGGAAAGACAGAGAAAAAGAAAAAATAAGGACAAGAAGTTCTGCCTAAAGAAAGCATTCCATTTCATTCGTTTCCATTTTTTGATTCTCAGTATAAGACTTACTCTGGATATCAGTTACTTATACATATTGGACTTCTTATATTGTAATCTTTCTTAATGTTTCATTTATTTTTAAGTTCAAAAGTGCATTTTCTAATGTTTGTCTTTAGCTCTGTCTATATTATTTAAACAAAATCTGACAGAAAAAGTATCTGATAATAGCCCACATAAAACTTTGACAGAGCCTGAAAAGATGGAAATTGGCTGGCATATTAGTGAAGTCAGAGGCTACCAAACAAGAACTTGAATACCAAACCAAATGATTGATTTTTGAACTAACTGTTTTACTAGTCTAAAACAAAGGCTTGAAAAAATGTGTTTTGGTACATAAATGTCATATTTCCTCATTACTTCTTTTGACAAAGGAATATATTTATATATAATAACCATCCAGAAAATATTTCCAGAATTAGTTTATATATACTATAATTATATATTGTTTTGTTTCTATAATTATATGGGGAAAACAAAAACTCCCATAGGCAGATTTTTCAAAAGCTTAAAAGCTGTTTGATATCATATGCTACATTATGACTTATTTTCCTAAAATATAAACTTATATGGTATTAAATAATTATTGTGACACAATTTTCTACCACATTTTCATGAATTCTAAATCTTATAAGATAAACACTTGACATTTAATAAAGATGTGTTTTTCTGTTCCTGTAAGAGCATAAGGATCATAACATATTTCACATTGAAGTACAGCTCAAAGATGTATTATTTACTGACAGGGATAAGGTCACTTGTCAAAAAACTGTCTGAAAATTGATATGTAACCCCTGAAAAAGTAAAAACATTTAAAATTTTAGATGTGTAGTGGAGTTTTGACCTTTCTCGTCTACTGTTTTATATATATATATATATATATATATATATATATATATATATATATATATATATTTTTATAAAATATATAAAATTTATATATGTATAAAATTGTCAAATTATGCAGTCTTTTCTCAAAGTATGTGTATATTATTTGAAAAGGTAATCTCTGTCATTATGATGGCTGCATTGTTTTTTTATTCTTACTATGAATGCATTTTAATTTTTAGTTCTCGTATTTGAGATATTAAGTAAACTTCAGTAAATAAACTTTAATCTGTAAGATTTTTCTGAGAATGAAATATATCTTTAGTTATAGACAATAGATAAATTTAGAAATTTCAATTTCTGTTGAAACCATGCAAAGGAAAATATCTATAATAAAGTAAAATTTCTAAAAATATGTGCAATATGAATGTAGGTTAAAAGGAAGACCGAAAAACAGAATAACACTATTTTAATAATAATTTTCAAATGATTTTTTATTATTATATGTGTTCACATATATCTAGACATTATGAAAAAAAGCTTCTAGGATATGAAAAATAGAAACATAATTCTTATAATTATTATTTTTGAGTTTTTATATATTTGTGATTTTTTTCCACACTTATTTTATATATATTTTTTTGAGAGCAGTGTCACTGGCCCTCATATGTGGGACCCAACCAGGGCCGCTGGTTTCCCAAGCCAGTGCTTAACCATTGCGCCACTTGGCCGGCCCTTCCACACTTATTTTAATATGTGCCATAAGTTTTCTGCGGTAAGCAAGTGTGATATTTAAAATTATAAAATAGCATGCCAATATAAATTTTAAACCACCCAATAAGATTATAAAATGTTATTGTTGACTTTTAATAATTTTCTAGACTTATACTTTAAATTGTTTTTCATTTATCTACATCTCCTTGAGTTGTGTATTGAGCAAGGTTAAGATAATTGATATGAGAATTCAAAATTCCCAGTTGGTATCATAAGTCCGTTGTATTTTGGGTTATCTCAGTTGATTCTTATATTTATAGAGATTGAAGTTAAAACCAAAGAGATCGCTTTCCAAATTCTCAGTATCTCTGCATTTATTTAGTATATTTTTTGAACCATTTTTATGACTATAAATAAGATAGGTTTATTGAGGACATGTATATACATTTCTTTTTAATATAAAAATATAGAAAATAAAAATCTGTCATGATCTCACAACTTGCAGATAACTGCTGATAATAATCTCTTGAAATTTCTTTTTGTAGTACAAATATATTCTTTCAAAATAAAGTTAGATTATAAGAGCAGGGAATTTTTTTTTTTTCTATTTTATTTTAGGACATACCTCCTAAAAACACATCTGACACATTGTGGATGGCAAGCAAAATTTGTTGAATTAATGAAATGAAGTTCTGCCTGTTCCTTATTTCCCTCAAATTACATTCTAAAGGATTTCCCCAATGTCTTTACATATTCTTCACAGCAGGTCTTTTTAAGGGAACATACTCTTCTTCCCTCCTTTCAGTCTACCTACCAAAGAAAACCATTATTAATATTTTAGTGTGCTTTTCAATCACTGCGCTTTCAGATGAAAACACCACATACCCCTCTGTAAGATATCCACAGCAACAGGGTCAATTTATTGGTTCCTGTATGTGAAAAGTCAAGTGCCATAGTTTGGTTTAGTGCATGGTTTTGTGAGAGGCCTTGTTCTTATACGTGATTCTCCTATCTCCACTCTTTGTTATGTGTTGACCTCAGGCTGACCCCTTTCACTATAGGATAAATGCAGAGCCATGAACAGGCCTCACTGCCTGACAGCTACTAGAGCAAGGTAGGGCTCCCCCAGCCATTAACAACAATTTCAGTCCCTGCCTTGAGAATGGCGAGGCCCTGCTTTCACAGAGCTTGACTCCCAGAATTTACAAGCTACCTACCTATACAGTTGCTTGTGCCAGGAATGTTTTGCCCAGGAAGATAAATCTGTAAATCAATCAATAATATCATTGTTTGCTGACAGATTACTCAAACTGTCCCTTCACATATATGAAACTGTATATATATATATATATATATATATATATATATGTATATATATATATATAAACACACACACACACACACACACACACACACACAAATAGCCTTTTTCTCAGGACAATAAATCAGCTAACTGAGCAAACAACACACTTATAAAAACATTATTTATTATCCAGGCTTCTTTCAAGACCCTCATCTCACTCTGTGCACTAATCTTAAACTAATATATCATACACTTTGTCTCATCCTACTCAGATCTCAAGATCGAAAGGGCTGATTTAAGCTACTCAAACCCAGAGCACAAAACCCTATTCTGATTTTCCTATTCTGAGACTCTAAGACTCCATGAACGTGGCGTGTTCCTTGGTATTGTAAGAATGAACTCAGCTTTCCTGGTCAGCAGATACTGTAGTAGTCTTTTTGAAAAATCAGCACCTGACAATTTTGATTAAACCATAGCCAAGAATGCAGTGCATAGATTGGTCTACCTTTCTGTCCAGACCTAAATTTATCATTCTGGCAAGGACCATGGTATTACTCTCAACAACCAATTTTTTTTTTTTCTAACTCTCATTTATATCAGTTATTCGCCCAATCTTATAGTGAAATCTAGGTGAAGGTTGAAAAGAAACATCTGGTACTATAATGAATCTAGCTGAACATTTTTAGAAATCATAAAAAACAGGAATGTCAAACGTAAATGCATTTTACGGAAATGCTTTCCTAACCCATTTTAAAAAGAAATCAGAGTCTTTAAATCAAACACTGTATTGGTTGATTGATTTATACACACTCATCAAAATATTATGGTGAAAAAAAGTTTTCCAATAGTCATTTCTTCAAACCGGATACTCATCTATTTGCCAGAAAATAAATTGCATTCTATCCTTGAAAGCACTGAATCCATTTGATATATAAAATCCATTAGGTTTGACTAGAGGCCAAACTTAGCAGAGTGTTTTCACTCATCCTTGATGTTTAAGCTGGTGAACATATGACCTAGTATATAATCCATGGTTTTAGAATTGCTGTGAAATGTGTTATGAAGCAAGAAATAAACCTTAATATTTGTATATCCAAATTTGATAGTGTTTTAAATTCATTTTGTAGCATGTAGAATTTTTTAAATGCTATTTCACACTTTATTGCTATAATCATATCACCATTGTATTTGCTATATATTAAAGTGTAAAAAAAATTTAAAATGTCAAAACTTCTATTTATCTCCTTTGACATACTCTTTTCTTGGAAATATTTAAGAATATGTCTGTTTCTTTCTGTATTCATAATGGATTGATTACAGTTTTTGTTCTCTTTGCCTTTAAATATGAGAGAAAAAAATCTGTACATGCTGAAATTGTTGGAGTAAACTTCAATTTAAAAATAGGCATTTATTTAAAATATACCATCTTGTATCTCTGGGAAAAGATCCAGCCCCTACCCTCTATGAAATCATTTTAATCTTTGGAAACAAAACTCCCAGAATGTTCTAATGTGAGATAAATGATAAAGAAATATACAGGGTACCATTTTAGAAGACATAAAAGGGTATTTAATCTAGAATAAAAATAAAATATTAAAATGTGGAAGCAGAAACAAATCTTAAACACTCTGACAAAAAAATGCTGTAATATTATAGTTGGATAATGAGAAAGTGAATAAAGAAAGTGAGGGATTTGCCCGAGATGATGAAATTAGCTTGTGGGAGATAGTGAATAGGGCAAAAATCCAGGTTTCATTATTCCTGACTGGTGACTATTCCATTCAATTTCAACGCTGTGTGAACATATTAGTTGAGTCCTTTATAAATCTTTGCCTTCAGTCTTCAAAACTGTCTTCTAAAAACATTTAGTTTGTGAAGATGTTATTTACTTCCTTTGGCCATGCAATGTACAGATAATTCAACACACCTGATTCCTAAGTGAGGTTCACTCCTGTCGTGCCCGGAAGGAGGATTAAGACAGAAAGAATCACAAAACTTCCAAGAATTTGTATCTGTCACTCTAGGGTAAAATGTCTTGCTCACATAAGGGAGAAACACATACATTTAAATGAGGGTGAATTTTTACCTTTCTAAGCATCATCAAATGAACTTTATATACACATTACAGAGGAAGACTGATAATGTTAACTAAATAAACTAAGTTTTAAAGCAAAAGATGACAAAAATTAGAAAATTTTATTAAGATTCAAAATCTCCCTAAACAATATTACCACTGATAAAAATTTGTGGAATTTCTTTTAACTCACATATACCAATTATGAAAGTCAGTTAAGTAAAGAAAGATTTAAGTTTATAAATAATCACAAATGGCACATAACATTACTGAAAATTTTTGTAAAATGAGAATTATAATTTGTACATTTAATATATTTTCTAAATGTTTATGTATATATATATATATATACTTTAAGTATGGTTATAAATATATATATATATATTTGTGTATCTTTTGTTATGAGTAGGAAAAGCATGTGTTAATGTGCAGTGTATAATACACACATAAACATAAAAATGAACACAACTGCACATTTATTTAGGATGTATATGTTTTGTGCATATGAACACTGTAAATCTACAAAATATGACATGTAGGTTGAGGTGGTATAGCAATAAATTACTAGAACTAGTAAATTATTGACATTACAACAAAACATTTTGAATTAAAATTCTATTTGATAATTATATAATATTTTTTGTTTTGTGATAATTTTGTATTATATTTTTAGCACAAATATTTCTCCTTCATCAATTGTAAAAATGATATTAAAAGTGACTAAGATACATGAACTTCCTGATAAGAATTACATGTCATTTTATGTTTATTAACTGAATAATCATCAACATCATCATGATTATAGATTTAACAAAGACTTCTTGAGCCCTTGTCATGTACCAGGCAAGGTTCTAGCCATGGGTATATAGTAGTGAGTGAAATAGCTTCTTTGCCTAAAAGAACTAATATTAAATGAGTAGCTCACTTAAATTGTTAACATATGGAAAGATGCTCTACATTATATATCATTAGTAAAATAAAAATTGAAACCACAGATACCACAATACACCTATTAGAGTGACTAAAATCTGGAACACTGATGACATGAAATGCTGGTGAGGATGTGGAGCAGCAGGAATCCTCATTCTTCGTTAGTGGGAGTGCAAAATGGTACGGCCACTCTGAAAGACAATTTGGCATTTTCTTACCAAACTAAACGTACTCTTACCATTTGATCCAGCAATCACTGTCCTTTATATCTATCCAAAAGGTTTGAAAACTTATGTTTACACAGGAAGCTTCACACAGATATGTATAGCAGTATTATTCGTAATTGGAATAACTTGGATGCAACCAAAATGTCCTTCGGTTGAATAAATCAGCTGTAGTACATCCAGAGAATACAATGTTAATCAATGCTAAAAAGAAATGAATTGTCATGTCATGAAAAGACATTGAGGAAACTTAAATGTGTATTACTAACAGAAACAAGCCAATCTGAAAAATGTACATACTGTAGGACACCAAGTATGCCATTCTGGAAAAGGTAAAATTATGGAGACAATAAAATACATGTAGATAGATAGATAGATAGATAGATAGATAGATAGATAGATAGATAGATAGATAGATAGATGGCAGTTATTGCCAGAGTTCAGGGGGCACAATCACCTGGTATGATCATTAGAAAATAGAGTTTATCAAAGGTCATTCCTCCCAGAGAATGAAGTCTCCTATGTTTCAACATGTTGGCCTGTCTGTGTTCAAATTTTGATTCCTTGCCTACCCACTTCTTTACCTCCTCTTTCCTTCCCTTTAGATTAGCTGGGGAATTCAGTTAATGAGTGGCACTGTTGAAAAATTAGAATAGGAAAAAAAGAGAATCCAGAAATCGCTGCTCTTTTCTACTTGCATTGGTGTCATGGTCAGGTCCACCCTGGTTTCATATTCCATCTTCCAAACTTCTACTGATGATGGTAGCTTCTGGTCTCCAGGAATATCACCTGCTCCTTTTGTTTGATAGCTTCTTAGAGCAACCAATAAACTCAGGGTTGTCTCACATGCCATGGTTTCTCTTTTGGTCGTTGCTTTTGCATTCTTAGTAGAGCCCTGACTGATGCAATAGGGCAGCAAAGACCAATGAATTAAGGAAAACCAGATTGAGAGAGGAATCTTTAAGAAAGTATTATTGGGAAGGTTCACAGAAATCACAATGTCTAGTATATCAAAAGAAGACTGGTTATTTTTCTATATTTCCACAATGCTCTATATTGTAGTTTTTATTGTATACTCTATCTTGCTTTCTTCATGTTTTGTTTTCCCCAAACTACTCTAAGATCTTCCACCCTATTTTTTCTCTTCTGTATATCACAAAGTGCCTATATATTAAAATTTCTTGATAAATATTTTTGAACAAATCAGTATATTTTTAATTTCTCAGTGCTGAAATATTCAAATAAAATTTTTTATGGAAATGAAAAATTTGCAAGGCAAGCTATTTAAATGCTCTGTGGGCCTCCTAATTGATAATCTATATAAATTAACTAATAGCTCTATAAATTAAATTTATATCAATCAAATGTTTGCCTAAAAAGCTAATAATATTTTATATAAAAATATGAAAAAAAAGGGCTAGCCATTTCATCAAGTGATGCACTTTTAATAATTTTTCACTTAAATACTTAAAAAAAAGTATGCAGGGGAGGAGGAAGTGGGTAGTCACTTTGTATGGGGTGAAAAACAGAACTATTGCACAGTTTTGTACATCTGTAACTATTAATAATAATAAAAATTAAAATTAAAAAAAGTATGTTTCCTAGTTCTAAAGTTATGCAACTTGTTTCTTCCAAGTCTTTACGCATTGCATTAAGACCATAGCTCAGCTGTAAGTAATCAAAATTCTGCTTTTAAAACACCCCTGTTTTAGTTTGTTCTTTCTATGATTCTGTCAATAATTTAATTTTTTTATCCAAATCATTTGACATTGTCATATATACATATATATATATAGATAGATAGATAGATACTTTTATGACATATGTACATATACGTGTGTGTGTGTGTGTGTGTGTGTGTGTGTGTGTGTGTGTGCTTTATTTTCCTGTCAATAGCCAGGTAATAATAAAGTGTAATTCTGGAAATCTCCTTTATTTCTCAGTGGGGTTGTTGGACATATATGAGTTCATTATCTCTGAATATATTTTACTTAAACTTACTAGGAAAATCATATATGACAGAATCTTGAATAATGTTAAAGTAAAAATAAGGAAGGCCATTACATTTCTAGAAAATAGCTTGCTTATACTGCCTTGCTAGGTTTCTTCAGATTCACTGCATATATTATCAACTGACTAAATACTATTAATTAGTATAAAGAAATCATAAAAGATAATCAGAAAGGGCCTTTTCTATGGGTATTAAGAAGGGAAACATTTTGTATTAGACTTTTTTATTCTTTACCTATGTTGTTCTGAAGCAATGATTCAGAGGCATACTCAACCTCATGTAGATTTATCACCAAAAGCCCAGACATTAAAGCTCTAAATTTTCCTGCTTTTTCACTTTTAACTTCAATCACATCATAAAAATATGGAATGGACAATGAGATGGATCAGAGTTTGGCTTACAAAGTCCTCCAAATTGGCTTCATCACTATAACCTCAATAAAAAGAATTAAATTAATGAAAAATGTGAAAACAAGTGTCAGTATTTGTTTTTACTGAGTTGAGAAGTAATTCTCATTCATTTTTAAACACATCCAAAATTTAATTTGGGAAAAACTTCCATAATTGGCATCTGTTAATAATTTCAGAGTTAAATATGACAAGTGAAGGCGAGAGGAAGATTTTCAGGGGAAATTAATTTTATTTGGATTCCTTGGCAAGGGGATGATTGGAAAGAAAAGCCTCGCTTGAATAATTAAAAGCAACATTTCTTATTAAAAGGCCTTAGCAGACATTTGGAAAATTGCTCAAAAAGGTTTAAGATTAAGAACAGCCAAACATTTTTTAAATGTGATAAGAGGAAGATTTCCATAATTTAAAATTATATTTAAAATATCAGCATGGTTTTCTCCTTGGCATAAAAATTCAGATACAGTTTTAGCTGCCTGCCTATTGAATACTTGGCATTTCCAAGGCAGTCTATTATGTGTAATGTGTAAGCAATGGCAAATGGTAACTATCATTAACAGGTGGTTATTTGCAATGCAAATTTTAAACACTAACTCATAGCTGGTTGGCTCTGGTATTTGCCAAACAGCTGGTTTTAAACTCTAAACCCATAGAATACTCAACAGTATAACTCCACAAGAATTCCTCTAAACATATTAATTTTTTTTCCAATGTCATGTATCATGGTTATCCACAGCACCCAGTAAACCAATGTGGTGTAGACACCATAAAATTGAATTAGAAAGACATAATCCTTTTTCTTGAAAGATAATTTTCAAGGGAAAACATGTCACATGCAAAATTATTGAGAACATGCATTTAATAAATTTACTATTTAAAATTAATGCTGTCTATACTTTCCATACCAATGTTCCACTATTGCTGTTGGGCTGGCATTTGACCCCATAATTCTACTGGAAGTACCCTCATACATTACAAATGACCTACTCACAAAAATATTCTTTTCCCCAATTGGCTCTCATCCTTCTCAACCAATCAGCATATACTGCTATTGACCACCCTTTCTTATTGAAATGTTTTTCTTCCTAGCTCCTATGATATTGAATTATTCTAAAATCTGATTCTTTTCTTGAGTATATCTACTGGCAATTTCTTCTCCTTAACTTCTTTGAGGTTCCTCCCTAAGATGCCCTTTGGATCCCCTTACCTAAATTAATTTGTTCAGCACTCCTGATTATTCGTATGGCTTTCAGTACACCATGTGTAGGTGAATAACAAATAGTTATCTCCATCACTTAGTTTCTCTCAGTATCTTCAACTTAGGTTCAAATAAAACACGTTATTTTCTCCAAACCTACCCAATGTCTTCCAGATTACCCCCTTTCTGTCTTGGCACCAATACTTGGCCAAGTAAACAAGGATTGAGTTTTAGAGGTCCCTCACTTTCACTTATTTGTCACCTAACCTATTGTTCTATTTTCAAAAGTCCTTCTCTTTACACTCTATACCCTGTCACTACCGTCTATATTTTCCTAGGCTGTTAAATATGCTTCAATAATCTCCTATTCAGTCGCTGTATGTCAAAATTCTTACCATCCTGCTTCTATGATGCCATGCCAATGCTCTACGTGGATTTAATTGTTTCTTACTTTATATGTTTGATTGCATATTTCTAACTCCTTATCAAAATCACCAGCAATTTTACTTGTCATAGCATTTTATTAACATACTGAAGTGCCAAAAAATGTATACACATGATTTGTATTAATCTCTTGTTATCAATATATATTGAGTATTACAATTTTAATCAAGTTTTTTCCCTTCTTAAAATATGTATACATTTTTTGGCAAACTCTCTATATGTACATATGTATGTATATACATATGTATGTGTGTGTGTATACATATTTTCCCTTAGTAGATTTTAAACTTCTTAAAGCTGCATCCTCATTATAAAATTTTATGTCTTACATGGTATAAATGCATTGAAAAAGAAAGCCATTGGAAAGATAATAATTGGGTATGTTAGAGGGATATAATTGAGATAAAAAGGATGATAAAAATAGATAGGAATGTGGGAAAGTAAACACAAGGATTTTTATTAAAGTTCTTATGAGTTCAGAGAAGGTTGTCACCTTGTATCAGACTTAGTTAAGAAATGTACATAGCATATATTTATCAACAGATGATACATCAGTTTAATAAGTAAATAATACAATGTACAATAAAATCTTGACTTACTAGGAAAGAATTATGAATCAGGAAGTCTGATGGGTCATTTTTTAGCGACAAACTTGGAAGCTATAAGTATAGACAATTAATAATATCATGATTTTAAGTTTGGAATTTGATGTCACCCTAACATGAAAATTCTAGCATCACCATTTTGTTGTTTTGTCACTTTGAGAAATTTGCTTGGACCCTTGAACTTCAGTTCTAGCATATATTCAGTAGGAACAATAATAACACATACTTGAATGTGTTGTGCTTGTTTGTTTTAAAATAACATTAACTATTTAGCACAACTGTAGCATAAAGTAGGCACCTGGTGAATGGTAGTTATTATTAGATTGTCAAGAAATTATCTCTGTTAGTACAGATTAAAAAAATTTATGTTCCTCCTTTATTATATAATTCATTATACTTTACTGGAATCACATATTTAAAGTTTTTTTTGTTTGTTTATTTGTTTACCACACGACTGTGAGCTTATAGTCATAGAAAGTGTGCCTTAACTTTTTGTTTACCAGACTTCACCAAGCACAAAGTTTAGTATGTAGTTAGTGGCAGAATTCAAGAAAGAATTGTTGAATAAATTTTATAAGTTAATAAATAAATAATGTAATAAATATATAAAATAGATACTATCAATAACAATTGAATATGTAAGTATATATATATATATATATATAAATTTTTAAATAGTCATACATTAATTTCTTATCCAATCACTCAGTTTTCTCAACTTATTTCTTCTTTCCTTCTAGAAAAAAATGAAATAGACTGATCATGGCATACAATAATTTAATCTCTCTATACTGTGTTCACAAATTGAGAACTAACAATTACTCAGCTAGCCAGCAAATATAGAGTATTCCCAAATTCCAGTTTTTTAAAAATAGACTGTATTAGTTTTTTCAGCGTTTTTCTTAAATTCCAATCAGTAGTACATCATGGCCAAGCCAACCAACCATTAAGATGTCCTTGAATGTAATATACAATTAGCACTCCAACATTTAAAAAAATATTACTGTAGGTTCTTTACTGATATAAACAGAGAGTCATAAAATTAAAAGCATATTTGATCAGATGAACTACACCAATGGTTAAAAATAGTCTTTAAAAATCAATTGATGCATACATGAAGTTCCCAGCTTCATGCTGTTTTTGAAGGCAATGTCTTAGATTTTGAAGTAGGGGCTATGAGGTAGTTTCCTTTTCAGTGATTCTCTGTCTCTCCTAATGCCGGAGCATTCCGACGTCCTCCTGCATGTCTCTAGTTCTGTTTGTTAGAAGTCACCTCTCTGTCTAGAGCTTAAAACTGACTGGATACTAGGAATATTCTTAAGTCTCACAGTCTTTGTAAAGTATAAAATAAAAAGAATATATTTGTGTTAAAAAGTAATAAAATTCTAATGAGTGGATTTTCACATCTGATATCTAACAAATGCACATTTCCTATTTGGTTCATTTGTGATGTCATCTTTGGGAATTTTTGAAAAATTATCAACAATTAATCAGTTTAGGGTGATATATTAAAAGGTAAATGATGTAACCTAAGTAAATCCAATAGAAATGTCAGCTGATCTATTTTCATTGATTTGCAGTTATGCTCATTTAAAAATAACTCTTTCCACCTTACAAAGACCTCTTTGTCTGAATACCCATTATTTTATGTTATGTTGGTACAATTGAATTGCATTCTAAAGAGAATATTCCAGCAGGCACCATCCCTGGCTTTTTCTTTTTCTTTTTCTATTTCTATTTCTCAAAAAAGAACTGCTTTTTAATTTTTCCAAATTATGGAATTAAAAAAATACAACTTTTTTACATGAAAAGGATGAAAATATTTGTAGTTGCTTAAAATTATCAAATATCACCTTTAATGTCGTATTATTGTGTGCTGAGCTAAACTAATGGGAACTTACCTATTCTCTACTCATTGTTTTCCAGTTACTGACTTTCAGCATTCTAAGATAAAATTCTTTCAAATGTTAAATCAATCAATTCTATCCCAAATTTGTAAAAGACATCCTACCACTGAAGACATCACCATCACAAGGCATCTTTATTTTCTCACAGAGCTCATTTCCAATCCCTCTTCCAGATGCCTTTAGAGTAGCAGCCAAAAGTAGTTATGAAAAAAGAATATTTGAAAAATGTAGCAGCACTGATGAGGCTAACAAAATTTGAAGGAATAAAGAACTTTTAGAAATTATCATCCAAATACATGTTATAAATTAGACAGGAACTGCCAAAGTTCAGCTATGCTGCTTAATAGCTAAGATCTATAAAATTAATTATCTTTGCCCAGTATTTTTTTACACAAGACCTCATGTTTTCATTTTTTCATTTGTTTTGGATTTAAAAGCAAATTATATAGTGGTCTTCAGGACATACCTGAGGTGATGATATTTTTAGGTATATTAAATAATGATTGTTCTTTCAAATAAAGATAACCTATTAAAAACCAAGTATTAATGATTGATGCAACTTTATTTTAAATGAAAAATGAATTTGTAACTTAAATAGATAATATCACTGTTTTTTTTTTTTTTTTGAGGGCAGTGTCACTGATGCTCATATGTGGGACCCGAATCGGGGCCTCTGGCTTCCCAAGCTAGATCTTAACCACCGTGCCACTAGGTCGGTCCAATAAGTATCACTTTAATTTAACTTTTACCTGCCTCATTTTTCTTCTACTGGTATTGCACACATATGCGCGCGCGTGCGCGCGCGCACACACACACACACACACACAACCTTTAAAAAACATCTAAAACTTTAGAAGCAAAAGCAGGTATATTACATAGTCAACCTGATAAAATGCTAAATTTGTTAGCTCTCAGTGGGCTTTTTCATATTAAAAAAGATACAAAATCTCAAGCCAGATATGTAGTCAAAATGATTCTCAGATGTTGACAGTTACACTCTTTTAAATGAATATAAATTTCAGCAAATAAATGTCAGCACTCTGTATGCATAGAGCCCTGTAAATTTGTAGAGAAGGATGTGATATGAAATGATTTATGCTGCTAGATATGAAATTCTTTGGTGGAAAAAGGCAGGTGCATTCAGTGGAAAATAGAAGAGTTATTCAGTTCACTGTTGCCAGGAAAGATTGAGAAGACATTTTTTTCTTTTTTTCTTTCTATTTTTTTCTTATCATCCTACATCAATTCGTTTACCTGTCCTCTGGAGATATAATGATAGGATCACTATATTATTAATTAAAAAAAAAATCCACTGCACAGTTTTTCCAGTTGTAAAGGCAACCTACTTATTACATTGGCTATGTTGTGTACTAACTTCTAATATAAGAAGTGCTTATCAGAAAAAGAAAAAATGACAATTTATCAATTTTATAAACATAATATATGGCTTAATTAGTATGCTTTTTCCAAATAGAGCTTTTCTATACTCTATGTGCCACCTTAGCAGTGGCATGTTTAATTAAATTATCTTAATGTACCTGTATTTCAAAACTCATATAATTCTGAGAAAAATCCAAAATGAATTGTAGTATTTGCTAGGCATATTGAATTTATGCAACCTTTTAAAATATACTTTTGTTGTTTTTATTAAGCCTGAACACAAATATTATATAGATGTATAAATTCATGCATATAGCATATATAACACACAAACACACACAAGCACACACACACACACACACACACACACATTGTGTGTTTAACTGTATAAAGTCTTAATTACCAATCCTTAAATAAGGGTGTTTGATTTTTTATAACCTAAAATAACCCCAGTTATATCCAGATTTCACTCTATGAGATGAATTGAATCCTCTGAGCCATATATATATATATATATATATATATATATATATATATATATATACACACACACACACACACATACCAGGAATCTTTAAATATATGAAAAGCAATTTCTCACACAAAGTTGGATATATTTAGACAATTATCTGTCCTTCCTTTATTCCTTTAGAGGGGACATAATATAAAGTTTTTCTTGCTAGCAAAGTATAATTTAATCTAGCCAAAATATAGCAGAATATTCCAGAAAGTGACTCAAGAGAATAAATTGGTAGATTAAATATTCCAGTGCTCTGTAACACATACTTAGCAAAGATTCTTAGGTGTAAATATTGCCAAAAAAGACTTCTCAAGTCAAATGAAACTTAATGGGTCTTGATGAGACTGCAGAAACATGCTAAGAATCACATGGTATTAGGATGCTTTGTTGATCTTTTGGTTGTGCTGAGTAACTCTGTGGTATAGAAGGATGCTATAAGTGTAAGTAGGAAGGAGAAGGGTTAAAAACCATGTTTTTATCTCTCCACTGTTTACCTTTCAAAGATTCCCTCCTCCCTTTGCTGAGAAAAATCAACAGGATGAGTGTTTGATCGCCTTATCTTGGTTTGTGCACACTTTTAATATTTTCCACCTAAAATCAGAATGGAGGAAGATACTGACTGTATTGATGCAAAACAATGTATTGTACCTGTATCCACTGTTTCATTGTCCAAACATTAAAAATAACCTTCAGCTGCACATTCTAAGGAGTAAGGTAACTGTATACCAAAAGTGTCTCTGCTCCAAGTTCTACCATTCTGTTTTTGTTTGTTTGGTTAGTTTGTTTTGTTGTTTTTTGGTTTTGTTTTTTGTTTTCCCAAAGTCCACTTTATTCTGTAACTTGGTGAAACATGTAACACCAAACCCTAAAGACGTTATTCTCAACGTGGGATGATTTTTGCCCTTACCTCCATGGGACATTTGACAATATTTGGACACATGTTTGTCTGTTATAATTGGGATTGGGTGCTAATGGTATCTAATAGGTAAAGACAAAAGATGCTGTTACCTGTAAACTCCTCTACAACAAAGAATTATCTTGCCCAAATTATCCATATCTCCATAGTGCAAGTTTGGGATACCCAAGGTAGAAAATGTAACGAGATTGCCAACAAAGAAAACATTAGAAAGGAGAAAGGAAAGGAAGAAAAAATGAGAGGGAAAAGCAAGGGAAGGAAGAACAATCAATCATTTGCGAAAGACATGAACAAGCATGCGTGTGTGTGTGGTGTATGTGGTGTGTGTGTGTGTGTGTGTGTGCGCGCACATGCACAATAACCAATTTTAAATAGTGGAATATGATGAGTAATAGAGTCAGCTAGATGAAAATTCTCTCTTCCTCTGTCTCTCACTCTGAGTCTTTGCCCTTCTCAGAGCCAGCATGACCGCACAGCCATAGGTATTAGAATGAGCAAACTAGTCTGGCAATTTCAGTGGAGTCTCTATTTTCCCACTCTTCCATTTCATTGTTCTGTGATACCAAACATGTTCCTTTAAGTGTTTGAGACTCAATTTATATTTATGTAAATCAGCCTTAGCAGTGCTTTATTTGCATCATAGAAGTAGTTATGGGACTGGATGAAATGCTATTAAACTATTGTACAAATCTCTAATATACCACTTAAAGGCAAGTCATTACTATTAATCTTGAGTATTGAATATTTATTATTACTACTATTGTACCATGCCGATCTGTGGCTGTACTAGGAAGCTAAGGCAGGTAAGGTAGGTGTAAGAGAGATCAGCACTGGATAAAACAGATAGTTGTTCCAGCAAGTAATTAGTATATAGGATCAAGAGAACCTTGCAGAAAATAGTAGATGGCAGCCCAAAGAGTCAAACAGTTCAGGTTGGTTTATAATGGCAACAGGTGATGATGCCTTTCTCATGAAGACAGAAGTTCAGGAGAAAGCCTGGGATCTGCAGAATCCTTTGAGGAAGGACAGCAAGTTCAGATAGTGAGTATAAGTGTGTGCTTGACATAGAAAACAAGGCAGAAACTCAGACTGAGGAAAATAATCCTTAGATTAAATTAATAGAACTGAAATATTAAGACTGCCATTTTTAATTGAGATAAAAAGAAATGTCTAGTTACTCTTTATTTCAAATTATTAAATATTTCCACTATACATCTAAAATTTATAGGAGCCTATTAAAAATCTAAAATAAATAATAACAGTTTTTAAGTGTCAAACTAAATTGACAGTCAAACTTCTCTGCTCTTTCTATGTTCTTCTATAAAAATGACTGTAAGATATTACAGAGGGAACTCTATAACACATACACACAGACACACACGCACACACACATACACATACTCACACACTGGGTTTTGTGTTGTCACTACCCTGTTTGCTATGGCAAGGAGAAAGCAGGGTTATCATTTAAAAATATGGCTTAATTTTAAAAATATACATTGTCTATAAACAATGCTCAGGAACTGGGTGGAATAAATTATGTAAAGTGATGAATATATGTAAAATTTCTTCATTTCAATTAAAATAATTTCCACTTTAACCTCAGTTATCTATGTTAAGTGGTAGAGACAGGACTAGGGGAATGGACAGAGTTCTTTTGTTTTAAAAAAAATTGCATTTTGTATACCATCTTTTAAAAAATGTAACTGAATTTTTGTGAATAGTCATTAAGTCAGAAAGCCAAATTATTTCTTTAGTTAAAATGATTCAAAGCAAAACATTCAATGTTTTTCTAGACAAATAAAGTCTGTCCTCTCATCTCAGTAGAGTACTGGAGAAATACTGGTCACTTCCTCTATAAAATGACTTCAAAGTATAAAGACATATCTATCAGCAAAGAGAAAGAAAGAGGAATTTATTTCTTAAAAGTATACCAGATACATACCTAAGCCCCAAAGATTGTGAACCTCACATAAAAATCAGGCTCAAGTGCATAATAAAAGTTGTAAATAAAGTGGTTCATAAAAGTTAGAAAAAAAGACAATGATTTATACTTGCAAAACCAGGCTTAATCTAGTCAAGAATATGCATTTAAAGACTTTTTATTCAATTGAACTAAAACAAAAAATAAAATTATTTAGAGAGATAATTTTTACTGAGTTCTTCTTGCCTGAACTCTCATAGGGGAAAAAATAAGTAATTTAAGCCCCATTTCTGGATTGCAAATAGGAGTACCCAAAGCATAAAAAATCTCTTTATCAGATCTCCTTGGATATGTTTTGTCAATAGAGCACAATTTTCAGGGAGGAAAGAAAATTACATATTCTATTTTGCCTTGTATGGTAGGTTTTACCAAACTTTAGGACAGTTGGTTTTATGATTTAATGTACTTTGTTTCCTAATCTGATGCCAATTTCAATTTAGGGTAAAATGGAAAATCTATACCTTAGATCAATTATCTCACCAGATAGAAATGTGAAATTGCCTCTTATGGGCAATATTAGATATCATTGCATAAGTGATTATCTTTGGTATTTATCTCAGCTGGTTCGAGCAAACTCTTAATAAAGTTTAGACCATAGACCATGATATAGGGATACAGGAAGTGTATTAATCCCCAAAAGGAGCATTTAGCTTAGTTATTGTTCTTCCATGGACTTTTTACCTATTTTTAACTAGTACATTTATAAGCAAAAATAGACCAAATAGAATGGATTATTGTCTATGAAGATAATTAAGCAGGATTCATTTAATGACTGATTGCTGTTTAAACTCCAATAAATCACTGAAGATAATAGTAGAGAGAACACCAACTAAACTTTTTGAAATAAAATACTGCTACGAGCTAGATAGTACACAGAGAAAATCTGCACCATAAATTGAGTTTATCATCTGGCTGGATTTTCTGGGTCTAAAACTTAGGACAAATAGTCAATGTAGTGTCTATTTCTCAGAGTTCTCTTGGCAATGTCATCCAACTGAAAAGTCTTCAAAGATAAGGCTTACTAACCACTCCTCCCTCCTCACCCCCCACATACACACAGAGTTTATATCTGCATTTGTGCTGTTCTGTAAGAGGTGAGGAGTAGCTAGAAGACTGCATGTTTTGCAAAACTGAAGACGTTTACTATATATCCCTTTAATGTAATGTAAAAGTTGGCTGAACACTTAAAATAAAGATTTTAAGGGGCTGGCCGAGTGGTGTGGTGGTAAAGCGCTGGCTTCGGAAGCCAGCTGCCCCAGTTTGGGTCCCACATGTGAGGGCCAGTGACACTGTCCTCAAACAAACAAACAAACAAACAAACAAACTAATAAATATTTTAAGACATCCATAAGAGATTTTCTGTCCCTCTACGTGATTGTACCTTGTACACTAACCTACTTTCCCACCAAAAACAAACACAGCCTCTGCTATTTTTGTCTCTTTGCTTCTAAAATTGATGACTTAAATGAGAAACTTGAAAATCAGAAGAAATACATTATTCAAAAATGGTTGCTAAAGTTTTGTCGAGGGGTAAGATAAAGTAATCTGTAGAAGGCCAATGCTCCCACTAAGAACAACAAAATAGATAATTCATAAAATTCAGAATTCCTTCCTGCCACTCTTTGTTATCTTTGTAGAATTTTCTCCTGTTTTTTTCTATTATAGGAATACTAGAATATATCCTTTATGAATGTTGGCAAGCCTTGAATTTTATTTGATCAAGATTAAAGGCTTTCAAAGAATAAATAAGAAAAGACAGTACAAGTGAATTTTTGGATTCACAAGATTATGCTTATCATATGGATAATTAAGAGCTTTGAAATAGATCAAAAGGCTTAAACTTAGAAAGTTTGTACTTTGAATCTTATTTAAATAAACAGCTTTTTTTGTTATTTTTCTTATAATGTCTTAAGATGCATGTGAAAGTCAAAATGCCAGCATGATTTTTTTTTTTTAGGCTATTGCAATAGGGAGATCATTAATGACAAACTAATCAAAGAAATGGTAGGGTGATTGGGGGCTTAGGGGAAAGCCAAAAAGGGAGTAGTAATCTATGAGTCAATGGAATTTATGTGGAAAAATGGAGACAGTTGTATTTGATTCATTGTGAAAGGGGAGAGGTGGGTGTTTATCTCAGAATATACAAGAACAGTATGAAGTGTGAGATTAGCAGATTCTTGGGGGAAATGTGGGTAAGGAAATTTCACAACCATCGCAGATTTCCTAGACCACAGGACTTACACATAATTCATTACTATGTTGAAAATGATGCTATGTAAAGAACAGAGTAAATGCACAATAAATAAATGCATCCATGATTAATTCATAATAATGAATCTATCAATCATTCTTCATTTTAAATCATATTATAAATTTTTAGCATCATGAACTTTGATCACATTAATTAACATACAACACTGATAATAAGAATTCAACAATGAAGACAATAAATAACTACATACTGATGTCCAAATGCATTTTCATTTTATTTTTGGCCAAATCCAGTGTTCATGGCACAAATAATCTACTAATTAAATGATTGTCTTGTTTGGAGTGCTACAGAAAGATTGATTGTGCATATAGGAATTATTCTTAGATTTTTACATTAATACAGTATACTTATATATGCCAAAACCTAAAACATTTTGCAAATACATATGTGAAGTATTTCCAAGAAATAATGGATATCATTCAGCATTATATTGTGGAAATGGGACTAGTACTTGAAATTCTCCTTCAATCTGGCCTTGACACATGACTAGCTATACCCACAGAACATGACAGAAATGATGCTATGCAAATTCTGAGCCCAGGTATCAAGAAGTTTGCAGGTTTTCATTCTCCCTATCTTGAAACACTATTCTGAGACTGCCCCTGGAGGAACCTTGGTTAGCCTCCTGGAGGATGAGAGACCACATGGAAGATATCCAAAACTGCTTGGCAATTGCCTATGTTGACTGTGAGATCTGTGAGAAAGGCACATTGGCTTCCAGACCAGTCACCTTGCAACTGCATGTATAAGGCCACGTGAAAGCAGCACAGCAAACTGAGAAATTGGCTGAATGTTGAGAAGTTACAAATCATTGCTATTTCAAGCTATTACAAATGGGACTGTATTTTTATACAGCAATGGCTAACTAAAGCATCTAAACCTAGTAGATTTACTTTAGTCAAAATTAGTCTAACTGAAAACAGTAATTCTAGAAACTCATTAAATATTATATATTGATAATATTGATAATTTGGCTTGCTATATTTGTTTGGTTGCTATAATTTTGCACTTTCCAGAACATGAATTTTCATTGCATACACACTTCCCTTGGGAAAAATTTACATATATATATATATATATATATGACTTTTCAAAATTATTGACCATTATGTAATTGGATGCAGAAAAAGTGGCTCTCTTGGTTTGTTTTAAAGGCTACAGATGTATTTGAAATATAAATATATATATTGAAGTGCTTTCAGCCTTGCTTTACAGTAAATATCAACCTTTTTGAAGTCAGGTTTTGTTTCTGTCTGACCTGAAGCTTTCTGACCAGAGGGCACTGGGCTTTGTGTTGGACTGGGAGTGAAAGAAGTACTGTGAACTAAGGGCTGTCATCGGATGCACTTGAGTAGTTCCCATTGCCTTCATTTAAGGCCATAATTTATCCAAAGGCATTTTTGTAGTTTATTAAATTGGCTTTTAGACCAGTTCAGAGTCAATAAGCCAGAATGTTAGATAATTGCCAAGGCAACCAGAGAAAAATTATTCACTATAAAGCTAGCAGAGGAAGAACCCTTTAGTTAAAAATTCCAGTCACTCTCAGGCTCAGTATTCATCAGAATGACCTGAAATTATTTCATTCACATGGAGTCACAAATGAAATGTCGAATATATTTAATGTTTTTTGTTGTTGTTGTTTTCTTTTTTATTTAGTTTTAGGTATATAAAACAAGAGAATGATTAGACATTTATACACCTCACAAAGTGATAACCCCAAGCCTTCTGCCCAGCTGATGCTGTCCAGCTATTACAATATCATTAACTATATTCCCTATGCTGCGCTGTACTTTACATCCCATGAATGAATATATATATATATATATATATATATATATATATATTCATATATATTCATATATAGTTACATATATATTCATATATATTCATATATAGTTACAGTTGATATTCAATGTTATCTTATATTAGTTTCAGGTGTAGAGCACAGTGGTTACTCATTTCCATAATTTGTGTGAGATCCCTCCTGATAAGTCTAGTACCTATCTGACACCATACGTAAGTTTTACATTATTGCCTATATTCCCCATACTATGTTTCACATTCCTGTGACTATTTTCTAACTACAAATTTGTACTTCCTAATCACTTTACCTTTATCAACCATTCCCCCAACCTCCTCTCCCATCTGGCAACCATCAGTTTGCTCTCTGTAACTGTGAGTCTATTTCTGTTTTGTTTGTTTGTTCATCCTGTTCTTTAGGTTCCACATATAAGTGAGATGATATAGTATTTGTCTTTCTCAGTCTGGCTTACTTCACTTAGTATTATCCTGTATGTCCATCCATGTTTTTGCAAAAAGTAAGGTTTCATTCTTTTTAAAACAGAGTAATACTTCACTGTATAAATGTATCACAATTTCATTATCCAATAACCTATTGATGGGCATTTTGGTTGTTTCCATAATTATTTGGCTATTGTTAATAACACCACAGTAAATATATATATATATATATATATATATATATATATATATATATATATATATATATATATATATATATATATTTATTAGTGTTTTAGATTTCATTGAATAAATACCCAGAAATGGAATTGCCAGGTCATAAGATAGTTCTACTTTTAATTTTTTGAGGGACATCCATACTTTTTCCACAATGGATTCACCAATTTGCAATCCCACCAACAGTGCACAACTCCCTTTTCTCCACAACCTCGAGAGCACTTGTTATTTATTTATTCATTTATGTATGTATGTATGTATTTATTTATTTATTTATTTTGAAGGCAGTGTCACTGGCCCTCATATGTGGGACCAGAACTGGGGCCGCTGGAGCCCCAAGCCAGTGCTTAAACACTGCGCCACTCAGCCAGCCCACTTGTTGATTTATTGATGACAGCCATCTCACAGGAGTAAGGTGGTATCTCATTGTGGTTTTTATTTGCATTGTCTGATGATTAATGATTTTGAGCATATTTTCCACATGTCTTTTGGCCATTTGTATGCCCTGTTTGCAGAAATGTCTATTCATGTCATCTGACCATTTTTTTAAATTGGATTGTTTGTTTTTACAGTATTGAGTTGTATGAGATTTTTATACATTTTGGATATTAACCGCTTATCAGATGTATCATTGGCAAATATCTTCTCCCATTCAGTAGGATGTCTTTTTGTTTTGTTGATGATTTCCTTTGCTGTGTAAAAACTTTTTAGTTTGATGTAGCCCATTTGTTTATTCTTTCGTTTGTTTCCCTTGCCCAAGGAGATATATCAGTCAAAATATTATTAAAGGCAATTTCTCAGAGTTTACTTCTTTATTTTCTTCTAGGAGTTCTATGGCTTCGAGTCTTACATTTAAGTCTAATCCATTTTGAGTTTATTCCTGTATATGACATAAGAATGTGATCTAGTTTCATTTTTTTTTGCATGTATCTGTCCAGTTTTCTCAGCACCATTCATTGGATAGATTATCTTAATCCTAGTGTAAATGTTTACTTCTTTTGTCATAGATTAATAGGCCATGTAGGGATGGATTTATTTCTGGTCTCTCTATTCTGTTGCATTGATCTATGTGTCTTTTTCTTTATGCTAGTACCATGCTGTTTTGATTACTATGGCCTTGTAGTATAATTTAATATCAGGTAGCATGATACCATCAGCTTTGTTCTTATTTTTTAGGATTGTCATAGCTATTCAGGGTCTTTATGGTTCATTATAGATTGTGGGATTATTTGTTCTAGTTCTGTGAAAAATTCCATTGGTATTTTGACAGGAATTGCATTGAATCTATATATTGTTTTGTGTAGTATGCATATTTGGAATATATTAATTCTTCCTATCCATGAGCATGGTATATGTTTCCATTTATTTGTATTTTCTTTAATTTCTCTCTTCAGTGTCTTGCAATTTTATGAATGTAGGTCTTTCACTTCCTTGGTTAAATTTATTTCTAAGTACTTTATTTATATTTTTGTTGCAATTTTAAATGGCGTTGTTTTCTTAATTCCTCTTCCTGGTAGTTCATTAATGGTATATAAAAATGCAACTGATTTCTAAATATTGATATTATTTCCTGCTATTTTACTAAATTTGTTTACCAGTGCTAATAGTTTCTCTGTAGAATCTTTTGGATTCTCCATATATAGTATGATATCATTGCAAATAATGACCATTTTACTTTCTTTCCCATTAGATGCCTTTTATTTATTTTTCTTTTTTGATTGCTGTGGCTAGAACTTCTTGAACTATGCTGAATATAAGTGGTGAAAGTGGGTATCCTTGCCTTTTTCCTGATCTTAAGGAGAATGCTTTTAGGTTGGTCTGTAGTTGCTCCTAGTATTTTCTTATTATTTCATTTATTTATTTGTATTTCTATGGTGTTTGCTGTCACATCTCTTCTTTCATTTCTGATGTTATTTATTTGTGCCACCTCTCCTTTTTTTTTTTTTTTTTTTATGAACCTGGTTAAAGTTCTGTCAATTTTATTTATCTTTTAAAGAGAAAAGCCTTTGGTTTATTTATTTATTTATTTATTTATTTATTTATTTATTTATTTTTGCATGTGTTTGGTTTACTCCACTCTGAATTTTATTATTTCTTTCCTTGTACTCCCTTTTGGCTTTGTTTGCTGTTCATTTTTCGGATATCTTAGGTGTAACTTATATTGTTTAATTGAGATTTTTCTTGTTTCTTGAAGTAGGCCTGCATTGCTATGAATTTCTCTCAAGATTGTTACTGCTGTGTCCCATAGTTTTTGGGTCATTGTGTTTTCATTTTTGTTTGTCTTAAGGTATCTTTGATTTCCTCCTTATTCTCATTGTTGACCCATTCATTATTTAATAGCATGTTATTTAGCAGCCATGAATTTGTGTTTTGTTTTCTTGTAATAAATTTCTAGTTTCATATCATCATGACCAGAGAAGACACTTGATATGATTTTGATCTTCTTAAATATTTTGAGACTTGTTTTGTGGCCTAATGTGGCCTACCTTGGAAAATGCTTTATGTGTACTTCAGAAGAATGTATTCTACTGCTTTGAGGTGAAAAGCTCTAAAAATATCATAAAACCATCTGTTTTAGTGTGTCATTTAAGGCCGCTGTATCCGTGTTGATTTTCTGTCTGGAAGGTCTGTCCATTGGTGTCAGGGGTTTGTTAAAGACTCCTACTATGATAGTGTTACTGTCAATCTCTGCTATGTCAGTCAGTATTTGTTTTATATATTTAGGTGTGCCTATGCTGGGTGCATAATGTTTTCTAGGGTTATGTCCTCTTGTTGGATTGATCCCTTTATTATTTTGTAATGCTCTCCTTTGTCTCTTATTATTGTCTTCATTTTAAAGTCTTTTATCTGATATGAGTATTTCTACTCCAGCTTTTTTCTCATTTCATTTGTGTGAAATATCTTTTTCCATCTGTTTACTTTCAGTCTATTTGTTTGTTTTGATCTGAAGTGGGTCTCTTATAGACAGCATATGCATGGGTCTTGTTTCTTTATCCATTCAGCTACCCTATGTATTTTCATTTGGAGTCTTTAATCCATTCATATTTAAAGTGTTTACTAATAGGTACATAGTCATTACCACTTTATTATTCATATTTTTTGTCTTCATTTGTTTGTTTGTTTTCTCCTATTTTCTGCTCAAAGGAGACGTTTTTTAACATTTTTTTGTAATACTGGGTTGATGATAATGAATTCCATTAGCTTTTTCTTGTCTGGGAATCTCTTTGTCTCTCATTCAATTTTATTTTTTATTTTATTTTATTTTTTATTTTTTATTTTTTGAGGGCAGTGTCACTGGCTCTCATATGTGGGACTGAACCAGAGCTGCTGGCTTTCCAAGCCAGAGCTTAACCACCACACCACTTGGCCAGCCCTCTCTTTCAATTTTAAATGATAGCCTTGCTGGGTAGAGGACCCTGTTTTTCATCACTTTGAATACATCCTACCACTTCCTTCTGGTCTGCAGTGTTTCTGTTGGAAAATCACCTGATAGTATTATGGGAGCTCCCTTGTAAATAACTAGTTGTCTTTCTCTTGCTGCTTTTAGGATTCTTTTGTCTTTAAACTTGGACATTTAAATTAGGGTGTGTCTTGGTATGGGCCTGTTTGGTTGGATTCATCTTGTTTGGGACTTCCTGCACTTCTTGTTCTTATATGTCTATTTCCTTCACCAAGTTAGGGTTATTATTTCTTTCAATAGGTTCTTTTTTTTTTTTTTTTTTGAGGGCAGAGTCACTGGCCCCCATACGTGGGACCCAAACTGGGGCCGCTGGTGTCCCAAGCTAGCGCTTAACCACCGCGCCACTTGGCCAGCCCCAAATACGTTCTTGATCCCTCTCTCCCCCTCTTCTCCTTCTGATACTCCTATAATGCAAATATTGTTACACATGATGTTGTCCCACAGGTCTCTTAAACTATCTTTGTGGGTTTTTTTGTTGTTGTTTTTCTTTTTCTTCTTGTTCTTCTGGTTGTGTGTTTTCTGTTATCTTATTTTCTAAATCGCTGATTTTATCCTTTGCATCATCTAATCTGCTGTTGATTCCTTTTAGTGTATTCTGCATTTACATTATTGTATTCTTTGTGACTGGTTCTTTTTAATGGTTTCTGTGTCCTTCTCTGTGTTTACAATCTCTTTGTTGAAATTCTCACTAAGTTTCTTGAGCATTTTTATAACCAACGTTTTAAACTCTGTCTATAGTAGATTACTTGCTTCCATTTCATTTAGTTCCATTTCTAGAGGTTTCTCCTTTTCTTTTATTTGGGACATGTTTCTTTGTTTCCTCATTCTGGCTGCCTCACTGTGTTTGCATCTCCTGTCTGTCTGTCTTTGCTGGGTGGCCTGATGTGCTACGTGTCCTGTGTGGTCCAATGGTGCAATCTCACTAATCTCCTATGCGTGTGTTCCAGGAGTGTTCCTTGTGTGTGTTGTGTATATTACCCTGTTATAGTTGAGCCTAGATTGCTTTTGCACATAAGTGGATGCAGTTGCTTCCCAGGCTGACTGACCATGAGGACTGGTTATGCCCATAGTGTATGAACTGCTGTGTGGAGTCTGACCCCTTCAAGTAGGGTTTGTCACTACAGACTCTTATTCCTGTTGAGTCCACCCACTGGATGTGCCACTTGTAGGGCTAATTAGGTAGTGTGCTCTGGTGTGGTCTGAAGCTGGCCTCTGGGTGTGTTGTCTCTGGTTTCTCTTGTGAGGGATTCCCATGCAAGCCTATTTCAGCCTTGTGTATGACTGGCCTGGGGCTACCCATTAGGGACTACACAGCTATATGTGGTTGGTTGCTGCCTGTGCTGGATGTGGATGCATATGGGGGTGAAAACACTGTGAACTGGAGCCGGCTGCCATGAAGATCAGGCCTGGGGCAGCTTAGCAATGACCCAGGGCCCCTCTAGGCCTGTTGCCACCTTCTAGCGGCTCATAAGGCTCAGCCATTGAAAGAGCCTCCTTAGGTGTGCGCGCCAGGCGAGTTGACCCAGAGTTGAGAGTGTACCTAGCAATGTAGTACTAAGTGGGCAGGGCAGGTTTCCAGAGAGTTACAGGGTATGGGCAGGTTTTTTTAAAAAAAATTAATGCAGTTTCAGTTATTGCATTGGTGTGAGGCTCATGATCCCCTTGTAAAAACACCCTGAGAACCCTGCTGCCAGCCACCATTTGCCTCAGGTGCACAGGTGTCTGAGAGCAGTCCAAGAGAGGCTGCAGTGAAGGTTGTGTCTCACTGTTACCATCAAAAGATTCCTGTGCCACTGCAGGTTTCCCACGCTAAAATAGGTGTCTATAGTTTGTGGGGCAAGGCCGGTGGCTCAGTAGCTGAGAGTGTCCCTGGCAATGCAACATTAGTTAGGTGGGGTAGCATTTCAGGGAGATACGGAGAATGGGTGGTGGTTTTTCACAAAGTTAATAGTTTTGGTTCTTGCACCTGTGCTGGGCCTGCACCCACTTTGCAAAAAAAGCACGTTCTCACCTAAGGCTCGCAGCTCTGAGAGCCACCCAAGAGGGGCTAATGTGCAGGGTGTAGCTCACTGCTCACCATCAAATGTTGCCTGGGCCACTGCAGGCCATTCACTGCTGAAAAGGCTTCTGCAGCATGTGGAATAGAGCCAGCTGCGCAGCAGCTGAGCATGCCCCTGGTGATGCAGCACCAGCTTTGCAGGCTGGGGACCCAAGGTACCGCCAAGGTGGTGTGCATGTGTGGAATTTACCAGATCAGTGAGGTCTTAGATTTGGCCCTATGGGTAGGGTTCAACACATAAAAGATGGCACCTTCCCGTAAGCTACATAAGAGGCATGCTCCATACAGGAACAATGGCTGGTCCTTCTAGCCCTAGTTTCGAGGCCACAAAGCCTAGCCTTTCCCTGTATATCTCCGGATCCTCTTGAGATGCCACCCTGCAACCAGACACCAGGTGAGTGTTTGCAAGTAAGTGAGTCTGTGTGTGGTTCCCTTAACAGAGCATCTGGGTTTCCAGTTGCCCTCTTCCATCTTACCAATTCAGACAGAGTCCTCATTGATTTCACTGCCAGATGTGGGAGTTACTCTTCCTGGCACAGGACCCCCTGGCCTCTGCGAAGGAGGTAACCCTCCCAGTGTTCAACTCCATCAGTAGGTTGGGTGTCAGCCCTTTTCGTATCTCCACCCCTCCTACCAGTCTTGATGAGGCCTTTTCCTCAGATCCCTGGTTATAGAGGTTCTATTCAGCTAGTCAGCAGATGGTTCTTGCAGTTGATTTTTCTATAATTTATTTGTAATTTTAGTGTGACCCTGGGAGGCAGTAGGCACAGCTTTTACCTAATCCAACATCTTGGACCTTCTCATTAACAATTTGTATTTAATGTGTTTAATCTGCTGTTATCATGTAAAATTTACCTCATTCTAATTTAGAATACTTTCAAGAACCAGAGGAAACTACTAGTTTTCCCTTCACTGCTGAGCCTTTAGGAGAGCATACTACATTGTCTGTGTATAAAAATATCTGAAATATACAAATCTCAGTAATGTTGCTTTTTCTGGGTAGCTTAGATGAAGGTAAAACATATTTGTCATTGTTCATTTTTTTTTGCTTGATAATAAATTTAGAATATTTACTTTAAAAAAAGTCATTGGACTCATATTTCTAAATAAGACATTATTCTACACACTCTGTGTCTAGCCTACATCTTCTGAAATTTTGACAAGTGGTTATGGTTTTGAAACTTAAGTCAACATGAATATCATTTTAATTTCCCAAATATATTTTGATGTAATTCCTTTCTTACAGAAATGTGTGTGTGTGTGTGTGTGTGTGTGTGTGTGTATTTACTGCTTGCTGCAGTAAATTAATTGCCTTGTGCTAAGGTCATAACAAAGTTACTCAGTTGTAATGATCATTTAGGATATGAATACTAACATTTAGGATGGAAATGTTCATGACAAGATTGGTATAAATCTTTCCCTTTCCATTTTTTAAGGTTATATAATTAGCGTAGACCAAAATACTAATTACTGGGTCATAAGTTGATATTTAGAGGATTCTATGTTAGTTAGTAGGTTTTATTGTGCTGTCAATGTAATTTCAGTTTAATTTTGTTTTTAGAACATGTTTTTACAAGTTTCCATTGTACCCTCTTAGAGATAAGGACAGATTCTGAAGATTTGATCATTTTAAGCATATAATGGTCTGCTTTCCATTCTTCAAATATAGACATTTTTACTGCAGAAAGTTGACTTTGAAGAAAACCAAGATGGGAAGATCTCTAGATTATTTTTAATTTTGTGTACAGAAATTATAATACATTTTAATTTTCTTGAGCAATATATGTTATATTTAGTTGTGTTATCATTGCACAATAGCCTAAACAATGCTATCTGTTTTTAAACTTATAAATTTATGATATCAATATATACCAATATAGTTTGAAAGCATATAGTATGTTAAAACATATGTATCTAAGTTATAGCGATATATATGTGTGTATATATATATATATATATATATATATATATACACACATTTATGTCTATGTGTATATCTATATCTATAACTTGTAAAATTGCATCACATGACCCAATGTCACTGCAAAAGTTTGGGAAATTTGGGAAAGCAGAAAACAAGTTCAAATTATCCCCATATTCTAATACCCTACTCAAATATAATTCAAGTCGATCGTGATGAGGACATTTTTCTTGTACTACAACACATTTGTCACACGCTCTGTATTTTTATTTGAAAACTTGCCGTTGATCTGTTGGAAATAAATATGTTTTCACTGCTGAAGTAAAAAGGGGATTAGATACTGGTTAGTGCTGGTATAACCATAGATGAAACAACATTGTCTTTGACTAACCATGTTATAATTAAGCAGAGGTGGCCATCAACAGAATGTGTTGAGTCATGACAGAAAGCCTGCACAGACAAACTTTTCTTCCCAAGAAGGATGCTAGAGTAAAGAGATTGTACAAAATGCCCATTGCATCCCACCTTCCAATATGTCAGCCTGACTATCCTCAGGTGGACAGTTCAGTCATTCCTGGTGGAATGAAGCCCAGTTACAAAGAGCAGAGTGAGCCTCAATAATGCAACCATATGTTTGTTTTAGTCCTTCCTGCCTCAGTCTCCCTTGTCCCTATAACCTTCTTTCTGGGATACCTTTCAAATAAACAATTTGTTCATAAATCAGGCCCTGATGGCAGGGCTGAGTCAAGTGACATCAAGAAATTTTAGAGATCTTTTGGTTCAATGTCATAATACTTTGGGGGTATGGCAATAATGCTTAAAAATGTTTTATGACATTTGCATAAATTTGGTTACAATTGACAGAAATGTGGTAAATAGCACACTACAAAGCACAGAGCAAGCTTGATAGGGAGTGGTCAGTAGGAAGGTTATATCTGACGGGCATTTGCTAGTTGAGCATTCAATTATACCTGTGCTGTAACACCTATATGGATATACCAGTCTTTAATGAACAGTTTGTGCTTTGGTTGTTACTGCCCATGCCCTCTGAAATAACTTGAAAGCCATTCCTAGTAATGGGTGAGAAAAAAAAATCCATAGCAGAAGGTGAACACTGGTGAAGTCTCCTGTGCATGCTGTGGGGAACCCTTGATTCTATAATGGAAAACGAAAGGAAGCAGCAAAACAAATGAACAAATATACTAAAAACAAATGAAACTAACATGCCTTCCCATGATCAAAGCTAAAACTAATATAATAATATTATGTTTACCATAATATTATTATATTATAATATATTATATAACATTATTCTAGAAATACTATAAATGCATTATAAATATTTTATTTATATATTATAATGATATATTATTAAGTATAAACATAAATATATAAATAAAATTATAAATTATATAAAAGAATAATGTAAATAGATAATATATACAATATAATACATATTTAAAATAAACGTGTTTTTATTTAACTCTTGGTATTAAAGGGCCCTGATCTCTGAAGAGAGCTTCATCAGGTGAATAATATACTCATAACTTTTTGGTGCACATGTGACATCAACTGTACTGATATCGAAACCAAATTTGGGTATCAAGTCCCACCATCTTTGGGTCTGACCACAACACCAGGATATTCCTTGTGCTTCACCTTCTCCAAAAGTAAAATGATTACTTCACAAAAGCTGTGACCCAAAATGACTATTTAATAATTTTCTAGTTAATTTCAATTAATAAAAACAAAGCTTTCAAAGAGAAAGGTAATTAAAATTTATACTTAAAAAAGCAAGAGAGAAACTGAATGAGAGGTTCAAGAGTATTGGCTTTTTAATTTTGATTCTAACATTGCCATTTAGAATATTTCAAATTGTGGATAAATATTTACTGAAACTTCTTGGTAAAATTTAGATTTGGTGAAATATCAGAGGTGCCAAAAAAATGTTTACACATGACTTGTATTCATCTTTGTTATTGGTACATATTGAGAATTACAATTTTAATACAGTTTTATTTTCCTTTCATGAATGTATATGCATTTTTTGGCACCCTCTGTACATAAAAAAATCAAAATGGAAACAGCTTACAGTTAAGTTTTTTTTATAAATCTATTTGTTAAATAAAGGTATTTAAATGCCAGGAAAATATATTGACTATGAAGATATGTGGGCTGAAATACTTTTAATTTTAATAAAACCAGTAAAGAAACAAGAAAGAAAGAAAGAAAAGAAAGAAAAGAAAGAAAGAAAGAAAGAAAGAAAGAAAGAAAGAAAGAAAGAAAGAAAGAAGGAAGGAAGGAAGGAAGGAAGGAAGGAAGGAAGGAAGGAAGGAAGGAAGGAAGGAAGGAAGGAGAAAGAAAGAAAGAAAGAAAGAAAGAAAGAAAGAAAGAAAGAAAGAAAGAAAGAAAGAAAGAAAGAAAGAAAAGGAATACTATTGGAAAGCTATCTATACACAGTTTATTACCAAATGGAGAACACAAAGCAGGTGGGTTCTGAGTAGTAATATTGATTTCAAGCTTCTCATCACTAAGATAATGATGGTAATTCTTCATACAAGCAGCTCAGGGAATAGTGCCTGTTCTAACCTAGTCCAGATGTTCTATGTTCCAAGTAGTTTTAGTGAATGCAGTCTCATCCAGGGTTTTCATGTCTCCCTTTAGGGACTTGGTCACTGAAGCAATTCATATGTTTTCAGCACACATCAGTTGATGGTTAGACATAATTTTCAGATTTTGGCAACTCAGTATCCCTGATCTTCAAAACTAACATGCTTCAGCGCCTTCTTCCACGGCCCCCTCCCCTTCTAGTATTCCTGGGTGTTCCCAAATTCTCTCCCACATATTCTAAAAAGGTGCTGACTGTGCTCTTCCTGTCACCCTTCCTCTCCTCTGAACCGTGCTTGACCATTCCACCCCACACAGCACTTCAAGGGTCAGTGGAGGTGCTCTGGGCTCACATAACAGACCCTTCCTGTGCTGATCCAGACATCCCAAATTCAGTTCCTTCTCCCCACACAGACTGTTTCATCTGTGGTTGAAACAGTGACTCTCAAACTGGTGAATCAAATTCTACACAAGGTCTCTGTCTCTATCTCTCTCTCTCTCCCTCTCCACCTCAATTAGGCGCACACACTGTGCATTGTGTGTGTGTGTGTGTGTATAATGTTCATAATATATAAATTATAGAATATATAATTTTAAGATGGTCATGCATAAATAAGATGTTTAGAATTCATTCAATAAAAATTTACCAAATTGCTACTATATTACTATGTGAGAAAAATAATTTTAGAATTTATATGTCATCCTTATGTAATATATATAACATATATATGTTATATATATATATATAACATATATATATGTTATATATATATAACATATATATACATATATATATCATGTATTTTAAATAAAATACATGTATTTTAAATTAAAAAGACTGCTTTGAGAATACAAGTAGAACATACTATCTTATTTTTCTGTGTTGTAAGGGTTATCTTTTCAAAGATTTAAAAAAAAAAAAGACCAAATTAAAATCTACATCTCATCCTGATCTCAGTGATTTGGCCAACATCTATAAACCTTCCATCACCAACAGAGTCCATAATAATTTTAACCTTCAGTAGAATGCATAATAACATGATGTGCAAATGGTATGGAAAATGGACATAATCATAGTCTTTCAGATTTTAATTCAATTCCAATAAATAAGTTCACTTTGGGGCTGTACCAGAGATTGTGGATTCTGCCTGACATGGAAGACTTCCACTATACTATAGTGAATTCACTAGACCTGTAAGTTGTCATGTAGGGTTGAAAGGGCAGGTTGCTGTTTTAAGAGAATCTTTTTAATCCAATTTAATGTCAGTCAGGTCAACCTCCTTTTAATTTTATGCTACATTATACATCCCCCCAGGATTCATCGTTCCTTTTTTATAATGCTGGTTGTACATGTTTGTTTATTTAAATTAGCATTCAAGGGTATGCTTTCCTTTCTGTGCTGATATGCAAATGATGTAAAATGTGATTCTGAAACCTTTTGTGCACATCTTAATTTTTTTTTGTCTTTCCAGACATTCATAATAGATAGCCAAAATATGTTCTCAGTTGCATGGCAATATATGGCAAGTTTTTAACTATAAAAATATTTATCTACTTTATTTCATGTCCTGGCTATGTTATTAAAAATTTTTCTAGTTCTTAAAACACATGCCTCTTAAAGCAAGTGGACCTAATTAGTCAGTTAGAAGTTAGAATATTTGGTGGGTGACTTTGAAAGGCATGTTTTAAACAAGTTTCTTAACCCAATTTCCTTTGCTTCCCTTTTTAAAATAGATCTGAATTTTTGAAAATAAAAACTATGATGACTTTAATTTACTATGAACAATTTTATGGTGGATATGCACTTGTTCTCATTCTTTTTTTTTTCCTTTCTGTGAACTGCTGTGGCAAAAATAGATAATATTATTTTATCTTATTTGAAGTATTTTTCATCCAAATATTTCATAGTTCATAGTTTTACAAACATCTATTCTGTATTTTAGGATAGTCAAGCATGAATAAGAGAGTTAACGTTTATTCAATAAGAATTTGCCAAATGGGTGCTATATTACTGTGTGAGAAAAAAACATTTTTAAAACCTGTATGTCTACCTTTAGCAAAGCCAGAAAATTTAGCACAGTCAGGGAAGGTAACATGTGATTGGGTCTTTGAGAATACAAAAGACATCTATATTTGGCGATTAGAAGGAGGTAATTTAAAGAAAAAGGAAATGGAAATAAAATATATAGCATTGGAGACGGAAATGTAGTTTATGTTCAAGAAATAGCTATTAGGTTTAATGGACAAAATGCTTATTTTCTAGTGGAAAACAAATGCCTGAAAAGATAACTCTCTATTGAGTTTCTAATATGTGCAAGTAATTTCATACAAATTTCTTATTCAGGTGTTGTAAAGATCTTAGGTAGAGTCATTGCGATTTCACAGATAATAAAATTCAGAATAAAGCATGTGAATTAAGTTGCCTGAAATCACAAAGCAAATAAGTGGAGCCAAGACTGAATTAAGTTGTGTGGGTTCTGAATCAAGTTTTCTTTTTTAGTTAGAGTCTAGCCACTAGAGCATGTTACCTTATCAAGATAAGGTCAGCAGGTATGTTGGGCTGGAGGTATTTGGAAATCAGGAAAATCATTCTCTTCACTCTTCCTACCACCACTCATTCTTGGGTAGGTGGGTGGGGGGCAACTTTGCCTACTATTTCACAAGTCCAGTTTTAAATTAATCCATCTTGTCTATAATATTTCTTTATCACCCAGTCATCTTACAGGCTATAATTTTGTATTTTTTTTAAAAAAAAGATTTTATTGGGGAATTGGCAGAGGGGAACAGCATTGGGGAATCGGGGAAGGGGAACAGACAAGTTGCCGTCTTCTTGTTCTTCAGTTTAGTTGCGGAGGATGTTGCTTCACTGTTGGTATCGTCATTGCGCTCTTCCCAGATGAGGCAGATCGGTCGCTGGCCTCTGGATGTCGCTCACCTCGGCTATTGGCAGCTCACTCTTGGCTGCCAGCCGCTCACGCTGGCTGCGGGCCACTCACTGTAGCCTATGGCAGTCCACTGCAGCAGGGGCTGCAGCCCACACCATCACCGGGGCTCGCACAGCCCAGCTCCAGGTGGAGCTGTTGTTAAAGGCTATAATTTTGAATCTTTGCAAAACTTAAGCACATCACATATTATTTTAATCCTATCCCTTCTTGAATTAAATAGACCCCAAATGTTTAGCCCTTTCTAAGTGTTACCTTATGACTCCCAGGACAAGTCATTTATTAACCCCGATTAACTTATAACAATCAATATATGATTTTATATTAGAATCTTATACCACAAAATCACTAGTTCTGAACTCTTACTGCACATTTAAAGCATGCCCAGAACTTTCAAAAATATGATCTCCCCATGTATCACTGAATTTCTTTTTAAACTAATTTTGTATATAGACCCATGTCCTGTCTTGCAACTGTGATAAGAAATATGGTTGTGAATGAGAGGGAAAAACTCGAGAGGAATGATTATGTAGAGAGGCAATGAAAGCAACAGAAGAGCATAATGCTGAGTATGTCAGGGAAGAGACTTTTCAAGAAAGTAGGCATAAAATGTAGAAAATATTTGTATATTTTAGGGAAGATGATTTAAGACCAAAGGGATTTGCTTATGGTAAGTTGTTGATGATTACTCTTAACCAAGAGGACCATTCATGTATGGACTGGTGGAAGCCAGCTTGAGAGGCGTTAAAGAATGAATAAGAGGCATGGAATTGGACACTGGTGTAGATATATTGTTATTATTGTTATCGCCATTTTATTTATTTAGAAAATAAATAAAAAATATTGCAAGCTTATTTGATCTTCCTAGTAAATAAAAAATTTGCCTGGTTTAATATCTTTGCTTTATGTTAGCATGGTAACTGTTGAACAGGTATACAGAAAGTGATTATGGAACTATTGAGAGTTAAATATTGTACAGTGCTGTAGAAGGCTTCCTATAGAATTTCAAGTTGTTTCATTTTGAAACAGTTTTCTCTTTTGGATTTTGTGAAACAAACCCTTCTCTACTCCTTCTCCCTCTCTCTCTCTCTCTCTCTCTCTATATATATATATATATATATATATATATATATATATAGAGAGAGAGAGAGAGAGAGAGAGAGAGAACTATAGCACTACGGAAATATGAAAGGTATGACAATTAAGTTCTCAAACTAATCCTAGAAAAAGTGCTACATACCTCATTGTTGAATATCACTAAGGTAACCTTCCAAGTACTCCCTTTGGGAAGCTATGCACTGACCCCAGCACCTAGTCTACCCTTCAAAGCAATTTTGGAACTCTTTCTGAAATGGCCATCAGAGCTCTCATCATATTACCCTTGACTTTTCCTGAATGTCATCAAATTATCTTCCTTTCAATATTTCTTTTATCTTTGGGTAAAGAAAGAAGTCATTGGGGGCCAGATCAGGTGAGTAGGGAGCATGTTCCAATATAGTTATTTGTTTACTGGCTAAAAACTGCCTCACAGATAGTGCCGCGTGAGCTGATGCATTGTTGTGATGCAGGAACCATGAATTGTTGGTGAAAAGTTCAGGTGGTCTAACTTTTTCGCCTAGCCTTTTCATCACTTCCAAATAGTAAACTTGGTTAACTGTTTGTCCAGTTGGTACAAATTCATAATATATAATCCCTCTGATATCAGAAAAGGTTAGCAACACCATTGCAACAAGTTTGTGAACTGAGTTGTCAGATGTTGTGTATGCATGTGTATGTGTGTCTATCTATATATCTATGCATTTAACCATCTATTTTTTTGTTTCTCCATTCAAAAAAATATTTTCTCATACTTGCTAATCTCTTTTTATGACCATACAATATTACAATTAATTCTAATGTGAAAATTTCAATCATCTGATGCATTATTTGACACATGATATCAACATAGTACAGCTGTATTTCCATTTCATAGACTCAATTGATGTATTATTTTAGCACTGTGCCCTTAATGCCTTTTCTGATTTTTTAGAGTAACTAATTAGAATCTATACTGTACACAGCATTAGTAGCCTTATCTGGTTTTAAGATATTTAATTTCTGCCCAGATTTTTTTTTAAAAGGAAATTCAGTATGTTCTTGTTTATTCCAAGCTAGCCCAGCAATACTTTGTTGTTTCTAACAGGATCACATAATCACAAGATGAACTAACTAATTTGTAAAGTTCTGTGAAAACAGCAGATTCTGTGACTGCCTGCACAGTCCTGGCTCTTCCTCCTGGGATTGTTCATTCAATAGCAGCTGAGATTGCTGATGAATAGCTCTACACATTTTGAGAATTATTTCCTAGTAAGATGACGTCCTGCTTTCTAAATGTAAACTAGATAGTATGTAACCATGACAGCATTTTAGAAGTCATGATAAGGGTATATAACATATGGGAAATTGTTTTCACCTGCAGTGATGAGATAAAATGGATGATTTCATTAACAGAGCACAAACAAGATTTAGTATAGCTTGATGTCAAAAATTGTGATTTATAATATACAACCCCAAATGGGATGAATGGAGCTCTGCCCTGGGGACTCATAGTCCCGGTGAAATATTTAACATCAAGGTATGCTGAAAATAGCATAGCAGGTGAAGAGGAGAAAACTCAGCAAGATGAAAGAGGTGGCTATGGAAAGCATGGCTCAGCTCTCCTCCTCCACACTATATAATAATTTAATGTACTCATATTATGGTAAAAAAAAGAACAATTTTTAAAAAATAAGGAAATGGGCTTTAAAGCACCCTTTTGTAGCTTGGATAACATTTAAATTATTCTTTGAGCCCTCTGGGAAGGCTCAAAAAGAGGGAAGTCCCTCTTTTTTAAAGTGATGTTACGTTATGATGGAGAGAAAATCAAAACTATGTTAGTATCAGCAGCAGCGCTGAGGGTTTTTGGCTCACAACTTTAGACTTCTTCTTCAGAAAGAAAACAAATTAGTACAACTTCATGACATTCTAATAGACCCACAACGATGGTTAGACATGACATCAATAATATTTGCCCAAGCGAAAGTCCTATGAGGAACATAAAAACCCATACTTTCTATGTCTCTAAGACTTGATCTAGCCTGGGCCTATCTATGTACTTTCCTTTCTTCCACTTTCCCGCTTGTCCACTAAGATTTTTCAAACACAAAAGCCTCCAGGTCTTCTGCTATCTCTGCCTGGAGAGCACTTCCCGCAGATGTGTTCGTGACAAGCCAATTAGGTCTCCACAGGGCAAGTGTTCCTGAGCAACCTCTCATTCCTTCCCATCTGCACACTCTAATAACATTACTTTGTTTTATTTTCCTTATCGGGCTTAAAAATCTCTGAGATAATAATCACATTGTTTTCTTAATTTATTGTCTGTTTTCTCCCACAAAAATGAAAGTCCTATGAACACAGGGGCGTCATATATTTTGTCCCACCTTTATTGCCCATGCCTAGAACAATGTCTGATTTGTAGAACATGCTCAATAAAAATGTGATGCATGAATATCCCTAAAAACAAATTCACTACAAAATTAATTGTGTTTCTGCTTTCTAATTTCGAGTCCCTTAAGAATACGTAAAGTTGTTTACTTTTTTAAAGTAACACAGGACCATAATTTACTACACCTGGAGACATTATAAATAATAATACGTTCTAACTAGCAGCAAAAAATAAATTTCATCACAGGGTGTAATTAGTGAATGTGTGGTAGTCAAAATCCCTAAATACATGAAAATATGATTTTTAAGTAATTGCATATCACAGGTTGAAGCTCAGTGAGCAATAGTCACTAAGATAGTACGTTATACATAATTCCATTATTCAAGGTTTGAATTCAAGAATAAGGATGACTTAGATGTGTAAACCTGTTCTTACATTTTGGTGAAAGGTTCTCCTCTTAAACAGAAAAAATAATGACAAAGCCAGCACTTTCCTAAGAATGGTTTTCATGAGCTATGCTAACCATCCATTCAGTCAGTAGATGGGAAGGAAGAATAATGTTTAGATTCTTTCTACAAAGGCCTCCTACCTCAACACAAAAGTAGTAGAAGAGTATTCATGATATTTCCTCTACACTAACTGTGTCTGATTCAAGTGGGCCCCAAACTCTCTCCCCAGTTGCAGAGGCCATTTTCCTTATTTTGAAAGTTAATTCCACTCACAGCTGGAACTCAAAGCAAGAAGTGAATATCGTACAAAAAAAAAAAAATATTCTTCCTTGAATTTGATCTTGTAGTTGTTGCAATGACAAAACTAATATTCCTCAAGCCTAAAGGAAACTCATTCTTTGATTCAGGTTACAGGCTTTAAAACAGTGATCTGAGGAATAATACTTTGAGTTAATTCATGCATAAGGATTATCTAGGGTGGAGTCCCTCTATCCCACAGAGTGGTGTGTCACTTTACAAATATGCTGTACCCTTCATGGCATAAAATACATAATATGGTGAGATCTCATCATGATCAGAAGCTTATGAGATGTGTTATCGCCATTCTTTCAACCATAAACACACTTGAGGGTTTCTTTCACCTTTCAGGCACCAGTTAAAGACCACAGATGTGGATGTAGCTTAAGCACAGTTTTTGTTTTAATAAGTTTCATGAATTACATACTTTTGACTCCTAGAATATATATAAAAGAGGAAAGGAAATAGTGAATATAAATAATATTCCAAAATTAATATTCTCTAAAATCCTCAAAAGCT
Source organism: Aselliscus stoliczkanus (assembly GCA_033961575.1). Taxonomy (NCBI): domain Eukaryota; kingdom Metazoa; phylum Chordata; class Mammalia; order Chiroptera; family Hipposideridae; genus Aselliscus; species Aselliscus stoliczkanus. The sequence continues at coordinate 49,789,395 of CM066727.1, forward strand.
ATTTTCAATTGATTGCTTTTTCAGAGGAAGCTGCTCTGTTTGCTCCCAATTATATTCTTCAAAAGCTCTGATAAAGTTGTTCGTGTAGTAAATATGTATCCAGCAGTCTCCGAGCAATGCCTAATTCTTCTCTTTCAACTTTTAACTTGAGAATTCCAATTATATATTATTATTATTACTACAGAGGGTGCCAAAAAATGTACACACATTTTATGAAAGGAAAATTCTGTATTAAAATTGTAATAGTTAATATATATAGATAACAAAAGATGACTACAAGTCTTGTGTATACAGGTTTTGACACCCCTGGTATTTTTAATTTTAGAATTTCATCCTGTCTATCATATTGATAGAGTTTAACATGTATATGGCTTTACCCTTTTTAGTATAAAAAATAATCACAAACTTAGTGGTTTTAAAAAACAAATATATTCATTTACAATTCTTGGGATCAGACATCTAATATGACTTTAATGGGTTTACAATCGAGGTGTCAGCAGGACCTGTTCTTTTTGGAGGCTTCAGGGGAGAATATGTTCCGTTGTCTCTTCCAGCTGTAGAAGCTGCCACATTCCTTCTCTGATGGCTTCATCATTCCAATCTCTGCCTCCTTTGTCACATCGCCTTCTCATCTCTGACCTACTGCTTCCCTCTTTCATGCTGTTAGGTCCATCTAGGACAATCCAGACTAATGCCTACATCACAAGATTAATAACTTAACAAAATCTGCAAGACCCTTTTACCATGCGTGGTAGCATAGGCACTGGCTCTAGGCATTAGGATGTGGACATCTTTGGGAGAAGCATTTTTGCATCTGCCGCGCTATGTAAACTATAAACATAAAATAGATGTTACCAAATAAACCAGCAATGCTGAGAAAGTCAGGCTGTAAGTATCAACTATCACTATGAAAATATATTACTGGGAGAAAGGAATATCCAGTTTCATCAATACATCTGTGATCATTACATACATGGTCTTTTGGTAGTAATTTGGATAATGATAATCAAAACCCAACCTGCTGATAAGAATACTAAATATTAAATATTTAGCATTAAATATTATAATCCTAAATATAAAGAATATATTTTATTTCTTTGTGAAAGTCATTTGAGAAAGAGATTCTTAAAACTTTTTAAAACTATTGTCATGTTACTATTTCATTAATTTTCAAATGTTAGCCTTTATAGCCTCCCTAAATAAAGTCACACTACAAAATGAAGTGAGTTATTATGGAAAGAAAATATTAAATCATAAGTCTGTACACATACATATAGTTGATACAATTATATTGTTTGACATACTAAAAGAGAATCCTAGAACTATGTTCATGTTAACAGTAACATAATATAGAGTAGGCATAGTAATGAAACTTTTTGGCAGCACTTAAAATGTGTGTATAGATTGACTTGGAATGATATTTTTACAACTAAACTTTCAGGTACTACCTTTAGGTGAGTAGTCACAAGATTTCTGAGTGATGTGATTAGATTAGATAACCAACTTTCAATTAGACTTATTTGTCCAAATTCCCTCTACTGATCTCTTTGTATTATTCATGACAATGAAAACAAACCCCACATTGTTACATAGTACTGAGATAATTGCAATTTATGAATACTCAATTTTTTATAGATAATTTTTCTATGATGTCTTATTTATCATTTTAGGTATGTATGTGCATGTGTTTGTGAATATAGTTATGCAAGAATTATTCCCCTTTTACTTTAGAACAAAAATGGCATATTTTTCTTGCCTTCCTAAAAGGTCTCCCAGGGCTCCTTTATCATAGCTTAGCCATATCTCTGCTTGAACAGGCTTTGCTTGCCACTCAAACGGTATCTGTCCCTGCTGGCCCATTCCTTACTCCACCCCTACAATTGTACACTCTACACTTACTTCCATTGCGTGCTCCAAAAACATCCAGGCTTTCCTGCTGAAGAGTCTTTGTTCTTGCTGTCCCTCTGTCATGCTCCCAGATCTTCTCCGAGGCACTTCCTTACCCCACTCAGATACAACCTTACCATCACCCTACCTACTCCCATTCACTTTTCAATGTACCCTCGTTTCCTTTCTTCCTGGCACTCCTCTCCTCTGAAGTAACTTTTTATACAGGTCATTTTTTGTCTTTCTAATTGGAATATAAGTTCCAGAAAGCAAAGACATTATCTTTTGTTTCATTGCCCTGTCCCAACTTCTAAAACAATGCTAGCATACAGTGGACCCTAAATAAATACAGTTTTTAATAAAGATTTTATACTGCATCAACAAGCTCTCCTTCTTTCACCAAGCATGGATAGCTTAGCCAGTAAAACTGCTGAATGAGAGTTGGAAAACACACTATGTATGGAACAGGGTATCAAATGGTTTTAAAAATATGGGAATTACTATTCTTTCCTTGCAGTTGCCATTCCAATTGTTTTACAACAGGTAGAGATGTTTGACCAAATTTGAAACATAAAAATACATAAATATATTATATAAATAAATATAATTTCTACAACCTCCCACATACTCTAATATATTGCTATTACTATTATCATGTAAAACATATTCTCAACTTTCTTTTTTTCTCATCTTCAGCATTGTTAGAACAAATAACCTGATAATTTTCCAATCAAATGAGAATTAACATAAATCCTTCTGCCCGCCCTTACCTTCACAGAAAAAAAAAGAAAGAAAGAAAGAAAGAAAGAAAGAAAGAAAGAAAGAAAGAAAAGAAAAGAAAAGAAAAGTAAAGAAAAGAAAAGAAAAGAAAACTAAAGTAAAGAAAAGAAAAGAAAAGAAAAGAAAAGAAAAGAAAAGAAAAGAAAAGAAAAGAAAAGAAAAACTGACTGGAGTTCAGAAACAGGCACATTGATGAGAGAGAATTAGAGTGTAACATGACTCTAGGAGATACATAAGTTTCTGAAATCAGGCAATAATAGTGAAAATTCCCTTCTATTATTGATAACTCAGGAATTCTGTCCACTGTATTATTATTTACCTATACTTGTCTTCATCTCCTGAAATTTTTTTGTTTCTGGATTATATTATTGCAATTATAGAATAAAATTTATTGAAGTTTTTAAAGTGTTCATAATAATTTTTAGTCATAAAGAAAAAAATGAACAAAATGAGAATGAAAGGGAAGGTAAGTGCACCAATAATTTTTCCATTTTGTTCAATAAAATTGGAAAAAAAGTTGTAATAAACAGCATGAGTGATGCCTACTAAGCAATATCCATGTATTTGTTTACTCTAAGTCTTTGGAATAAACATTATTCTTATTTTAAAGATGAGGGTACTAAGGCATAGGCATCCAATTCTGCCCTAAAGAATGGCAATGTTGACTTGTATAAAACAGATGAAAATACTGCCTTTAACTTGATTGAATGGGAGTTCATGAAAGTTATCGGCTGACAGAGAGACTTACTTACCCTCAGAGGTGTGCTAGCACTCTGGTTTCAGAGCAAATAATCACCCCCTCAGTGACTTGTAAAAGCATCACTATTGCATTTTGTTACTCTAGTATAAGGTTCTGACGGCCAAATAGGTAGAAATCCGCGCAATATCAGTAGGAGGATGAATGTATTTTGACAATAGCTCAGCTCTTTGCCTCAAATTGAAAGAGAAGTAGTTAACCATGAAAATTCATCTATTTTTCAAGTAAATTTGAATCATCTTTCTTCCCTAAGACTCTTTATTTGAAATCGATAACCTTTTGTGACCCTGAAAAATGGGGAAAAATCACGTTAGTGCTTAAACAGTGTTGGGAGTTAAACTCTTCTTTTTGAGAAACAACATTAGCTAAGGATTTAAAAGTTTTAAGGCTCTGTATTTATTCAGCACTAATAAAATATCCCAGGAATAAAACCATATAAACAGTGCAAGAAAGAAAGACCTAATAAATAAAGGAGAAAATTAATTTTTAGACTACTCACAGAATAAATTATAATCATCTTCTGAATGTCATAAACAGAAGTTGAGATATTAACTTCAGACATTTTCCCCCCACTGTGAATCCCAGTTTTATTAAGTTTTCAGTAGTAGATGCAAGTTTCACATTTTATTAAATCTTCAGAAAATATTCCAGGAAACACTGTACTTCAGTGAGTATCAAACAGAGGCACATGTAAACACTCACACTGTGCATATAAAGCAAATTAATTTTATTTTATTTTAAAATATAACTTGCTTCAGTGCTGCTTGCAAAAGATATAGTTTTCATTTCCCAGAAATTAAATATGAGTCTTTAGAAAATAAAGCCTAATTATCTCAATATCACAACCCACAAGTTCAGCTGGAGAGTAATATTTCTCATAGTGGAAGCATCATGAAGAGTATCTGACACTTGTGGATGCCTTCATTGGTTTGGTGCTTATGAAACATAAAGAAAGATCTTTAAGTGGTTCTCATATATGTGCTAAAATTGTGAAAACTTCCAAATGCCATTTTTGCTAAGTCTTTCACAATCCCTGTTTACAGTTTTTGCCCATGCAGGTAAATGTTTTCAATGAAAATCTTTTCTATTCATTTTTCAAGGGACTGAGGTCACACATGAAAAAGGAAAATATCGGAATAGTTTCAGTGTTTGTAGAGGATGTGAAGGAAAAGTAAAGAAAATGATAATAAATGATAGATTCTTTTTTAGAAGAACCCAAGTGTGACAAGTTCTCATTAGCAGTATAGCCATGCATTTCAATACTAAATGCAACCATTAATACTGACTATAGAAATGAAAAAGATGAAATTGTAGTGGTTAACAGGTGTTTTATCAAAACACAAATTCTGTCAAATCAAATTTTTAAAAAAATGATTAAGTGGCAAATAATAAATATCCTTGCTTTGAAGATACAAAATACTCGCAGCCAAATATTTTGTCCTATGATAGTAGAACAATTTGGAAGCAGACATAAAACATGGCAAAAATGTCTTACATTTTAATGTTGGATCAGATTAGCCTTTTTAAGGAGTAATCTTGGTACACGCATCATAAATTATACAAATTAAGGTACTCGTGACATAGTAACTTCTTAGCTTGCTTTTTTATATGGATAATGATAAAATACATGAAGTGTGAGAACATATCCTTTGTCTCATATCTTAGATTCTTAAAGATCTTTACATTATCCCAGGAATCTATTTCCTACCTCCAAACTGAGGTTCACAGAGTCTTGAGACTTGGGAGTCTAGAGACTTGGGAGTCAGATGGTTTAAAGAAATTGGGGAATGCTATCTATCCTCGTACCAGCTGCCTTAGGCTCTTTGAATTTCAGCTGCTTCCAGGAATGGACTGGTCTAAACAATATCCATATCCTTTAAAATCCCTCACACTTCCTAAAGCAGAACTAGAATAAGGTTTGTCTTCCATAACCACCTGTCAAATGATGACTTTCATGAAGTGAATTAATATGTATGTGCTTCAGAAAGAGATACTTTTATTCCATTCTGTCCATCTCACAGGTTCCAAGGCTAAGAATAGATGACAATAGGAATTTTACATGCATTCATTTGTTCCAACCAGATTTGACAAAGAAATTTCATGTATAATAACACTATCATCACCAAGTGATATAAGTACTAAATATGAAAAAGAAAGCTATAATTACTAAAATAACTATCTCCATTATTTCAGCCGATAAATACTGTTTTGTTTTGTGTTTTACTTGGGTGGCAAAATTATACTCAGATACTGATTCTGTCTTTGCTAGTAATTTATTGAGCACAGGTTCACTGTGGGTATTATAATAATTTCACAAGCCAGTAGCATACACGATAATATCTCTTAATAAGCCAATAAAGAAATAATATATTCAAAAGCAGTGATAGATTAATTACATTATTGTTTCAGGCAAAGGGAGATAAAAGGAATAAAGTCATATTTAACAAAGATGTGCCTTTTTATATGAGTAGGCACTAGGGAGATATGGTTTTAACCAATCTCAAACTGATTTCTAGCTGCCAGTGCTAAACAAATATCCCTTATGGCTAGAGCACATAGCTAGGAAACTAAGTTATCAGTGTTGGGAGGTGGACTGGTCTGTTTAATAGGGTCTCTGTGTGGTCATTCACCACGGCAGTCCAAAAAGCCACCTTGATCTCAGCAGGTGCTAATGCCCCAAAGGCCTTTGTAGAATTTTTAGGTTAGCCAAAAGTTGCTTTGCCCAAACTGAAACTCTGAAATAGTTCTCACAAATTCTCAGTATTTACAGTCTAAATTTTCTCTTTGTCATAATTGCTTCTCCATATTTCTTATCAATGACCAAAAATGAGATGATGACATCCTGACACAATTTATTTCATTCTTATATCAAAACAACTTTACTCCTAAAAACAACTTTTTTGGGTCATAAATGGGTACAACTTTACTTAAGTCATAAACAACTGGATTTGAAATCATTTCAAGCCAATACACAACAAATACCTACCAAAAATATAGCTATCCAAGTCAATCTCCGCCTTAAAAGCTACATACTAGCCATGGCTTAATTGAAATCATATATCTCAGTGACAATTGTGTGTGTGTGTGCATGCCTGTGTTTTAGTCTAATGTAGTTTATTTCCACAACTTTTTCCTTTTAGTTATTCTGTGAAATAAAATATTAAGTCTGAGTTGACACCATGTTTTGGACTTAGCCCCATTAAATGCATGTTTTTTGAGCTCTTGCATTTGTGAAAGTCATACTTTCTCACATCTTTCAGGAAGTATGTGGAAATTCACAAATAAGAAAGCTTGATGCTTGGGCCCTCCTATTTAAAATGTCTGTTTCTCTAAAAAGTGTCACCAGGAAAATATCAGATATTTCAGCTTGAAAAGAAATGAAAACTATCTGCCTCATATTATTCACAGCCAATCTGAATAGGCTACTGGGGAATTTATAAATCCCTCTGAATTAAGTCAAACATGCATAAAATCAGGTTTCTTTTGTGGGAAAAATTTCTTCCAGTTGAGCCCAAGAAGGGAAGAAAAAGTTATCCAGATACCTATTATTAAACTGGGGACAAGTTAAAAAGTAAATCCCGTATTTCTGCTGGAGTCTTCCTGAAAATTTCCTAATTTTAATAAATCGTTTGTGAGAACTGACATCAGCCTTGTTTCCATTCAGAAATGAAGAACATAGCTGCAAATGTAATTGTATTAGAATAAAGTAGCGTCCAGTGTTTGGTGTTTCTAAGTGGAAGTCTATTTGCTTCCTTATGACTTACATAACTCACTTTGAAGTAAACAAAAGACATACATTCTCAAAAAAGCCCTGGTGTTTTCTTGGAAAGAAAAATTACAGTTTATTATGCTTCCATGAGTAGAAGATAAATATGTTTTGCTAAGACAAGATCCATTACCCTAAACATTTAAAAGATAAACTATGCTGTAAAACTCATATATGATCATATAAGGGAAAGTTGTATTTTAATATTAAATTGGATTTAGTATAAGAAAGTACAGGCTATTCTTTTTCTTTGAGGGCAGTGTCACACCCTCATATGTGGGACCCGAACGGGGCCCCTGGCTTCCCACCAGCGCTTAACTACTGCGCCACTTGGCTGGCCCTAGGCTATTTTTAATATAACATTTAGGAGTAGGGACAGAAACAATCACAATTACAAAAATGCAATACACAAAACATTCGTGTTATGGAAGCCCTGTGACCATTACAAGAAAACAAAGCACCACCCAACTTCTGACTATGGCTGGGGAAAATCAGACCTAATTCATTTTCTATTTCCAGATATTCTGCCATCTGAACACATAGGTTAACTGATGACAGTGAAGGGGAGCAGAATTTGTCACTCCAAAATATGCCTCTTTGGCATAAGAATTATTTTAGGCTGATTATTTTTAAGAAACAGCAGGTACAGAAGAAACTTGGAAAACTGAGAAGTTACCCTTTTGTAAAATACATTTTCATTTAGAAGGGAAATCTCTACTTGTAAGGGTGACTTCTACTCTCTACCAGAAAGAGAAAGGTGACTAAATCCCCAGAAACTTTTATTAATGAAGACAGCCGACTTAGATGTGCATAATAATCATACACTAGCTACTGGTTACTGCTTTTGCTTGATAACCTACCATAAGTGTCCCTGACTTCTCTTCCCCTTAACATCTTCCTTTGTCTTTTGCTTGAGATAGTATTTAGGATGGTGGCTTGGGCCCTTTCTGGGAATTATGCAGTTTTCCTGGGTAGCTCTTATAGGAGATATACATGTAATTAAACTTCTATTTATTTTTCTCCTATTAAACTGTCTTATTAAAAGGGGGTCTAGGGCAAGAACCTGGAAAGGTAGGGGGAACATTATTTTTCCTGTCTTACAACACTGATGAATATTTCCCATTTCCCTAAGCTATAGGAGGAGGATAACTGATAACTCAGATGTAATTTTTGACCAAACCCACTGAGTTTGGGATTTATAGAAGGCAGTTTTCTCTTTTCAGATGTAGAGAACACATCCAACTCCAAATTATTTTGCCAATGTACCTTCTGGTAATTTCAGAAACTGTGCACTATAATTGAATATTTAATCCCAGTCTCATTCATTTTTACTTTAGCCGTTGACATGTCAATTTGAAAGAATGATTTTTCAGAACAAAGAGCTCTCTTTCTTTTTAAGAGGTAACACTTTGCTAAAACATAGCAACAGGTCTTTGTAAAAGATTTAAATTATATTTTACATTTTAGTAACCTTGTTTCCACCTTGCAGTCGCATTCTTTTTAACATTTAATATGGCTTTAGAGGATTGGGATGTTCTATAGCAGAACATAGTAAAAATGGTATTAATATTTGTTAATATAATCAAGATGATACATGAAGGGTTCAGATTTCACATAATGTTGGGAACTCCATTGTGGAATATGGAATGAAGAGGGCTTACTCGCAGATTAAGGCATAAAGTACACCTAAGAATATAGTTCCTTTTATATAAACACTTCATGGTCTAAGACAGGGGTGGGCAAACTTTCGAGACGGAAGAGCCAAACCTGTCCCTCACAACAATTTAATAATTATTCGAGAGCTATAAAACAAATGAAATCACCATTATGTGAATAATATCCTTTAAAGTTTTTATAAATAACACTATGTGAGTTTTATTTTCATTTTCAATTTTACTTCAGAGCCACACGTATGTACCCAAAGAGCCGCATATGGCTCACAAGCCGCAGTTTGCCGACCCTTGGTCTATGATATATGCTACTGGCACACAAAGGAAACATATGAAGTCCACAAATAAGCACAATATAAATCTGCAAATAGAAATATAGAGTTGAACCATTACAAAATGTTGCTGACTTAGTGTTAAAAATCCCAGGGAATATTACTTCAGATAAAGACTCACTAGGTTCATCAATCTAGGTATGAATGTTGAGAAACTCTCCCAAGTTTCAGAACTCTATAGAGCTGATTTAAAATACAGAGGTACTGGGCCAGCCAAGTGATGCGGTGGTTAAACGCTGGCTTGGGAAGCCAGTGACCCTGGTTCGGGTCCCACATATGAGGGCCAGTGACACTGCCCTCAAAAAAAATAAAATTAAAAATAAAATAAAATACAGAGGTACCTAGAGATTTTCCTCCTTGACCTATGCAATTAAAAGACTGAATAATGTAATTCAAGGATGGCGTATGGAACAATGAATATATGCATTGTCTAGAGCAAAAAGCAAAGTTGATAAACAGCTAGTAAATCTGTCTTGTGGAAGTTAGTAACATAAGGTGGGAGACAAATGCATAAATCACTCTGATTTTAAAAACATTTTTAAGTGGTAAATAGAGTTTCAAAGACAGTTCTCAGCTGAGATTTAAAGATGTAGTTGTTTGATTACAATAAATACATGTATCTTGAGTCCCTAAAAATAGGGAGCATTTACAAATCAAATACAAAAAGTCAGGTTTCTTCACACCTTGGTTGGGTAGGGGTGAGGTCTTACAGTTCTTAACATTCAATTTCCAGTGCTTCAGACTTTAAAATTGCCTAGTATGTAATATATTTTATTAATTACTTATCAAGTTTATAAGAAGTCATGCTTATAAAGACTCAAGGGTACAATGTAGGGTGTTTTCAGAAAACAAAAAGTCTTGTGTCATTATGGCTAAAAGTTAATTCATAGGTATTAGAGAAAGTGTTAAAGGAGGTCTGGAAATTAGGGATGTTGAAATATATATTTCAGTGTCTGGAACTCCTACTGAATAAAATAGAGAACAATTAGATAGATAGATAGATACATAGATAGATAGATAGATAGATAGATAGATAGATAGATAGATAGATAGGACAATGTCATAAGACAGATACAGATTTTTAGAACCTAGTTTTTATGCAAAGGAACTAGACAGAAGACATTCAAGGTTATACATAATTTCTACTAGTCTCTGAATAGTGCGAATCTTACATTTCATTTCAAGGTAGAGCCTGATATTTGGAGTTCATAGCACTAGTGGGAAAATATATTATCAGTTTACATTTGAACTGACTCAATCCACTGGAAAAAATGGACTGATAAAGTGGGAACCGCTGTGTATGACTGTCTTCAAATGTGAGAAGAGCTGAAACATAGTAGGAGGATTAGATCAATTCTGCGCTGCTATAAGGTTTAAAAACTGAACAAAAATCAGAATTTATAAGAAGATAGAGCTTAACTTGTGTAGGGAAATGATATGTAGCACTGAGAATGCTCCAAGAATGGATACCCTGTGTACAGAGAAACTGAGCTTAGGAGAAAAATTCAACCAGGGCCATAATTACCCTCTGCCAAGTTATCACAAGACAGATCACTGCACTCAGGTAGGAAGTTAGGATGTGTATGTATGTAGGGTTATTTTTCAAACCTAAGATTCTACAATATGTTTATAAGCCTATTGATTTTATTATTATTTATTTTATCAAGATCTGAACATCTTTTGAGTCAATAGAAAATATCAAATTACATTTTGATATATTATCTTCGTTGTAATAAATATTAGTGTTAAAATATACAACAAATACTATTAATTAAAAATGGCATTAGGTAGCTAATATATATATATTGGGTTGTGGGAAAAGTCATGACATATTTTTTCTGTTTTTAGTTGCAAAAATGTGTCTTGACTTTTTTTCTGAAATCCTAGTACATGAAATAAAGTTCTATCGGAGTGACTTGAACAAATTAATTTGAGAAGAATCACACATGTTTCTCTCATACCATGTTAAAATTCCTGGTAGAATTCATTCACTGTGTAGTGGAAAGATCATGAAACATTTCAGGTTTTGTAATTGCACATACGTAGTCAAATTTTGAGTAGCCTGACATTTTAAAAGTTGTCACTAGCTGAATATTTGAATTAAGCTTTGATTTTGGTCATCAAGCAGTCTTGAAATGTAGTTCAGTGACAATTTTCCTCCTTGTTAAATCATTTTTATTGCTCCTAATATATGAAACTCCCATTTAAACATCATCCAGTGAAGCAAATACTTATAAGTAAATTCCACGATGTTAAAATTCTTAGAATTTGTTCCTTTATGTTCTTTTTCAATCTACCTTTAAATCATCATTGTTTAATCAAAACATTTCCACATGCATTCAGAATAGTTTAAACTTGTCAGTCAGACACTATTGGCTCAAACATCTTAGAAGATATGGTATAAAGTATTATATTACATAATTTCCAGCTATTTCTTGTTCCATTTTAACTAAATTTCAATTAAGTCATCCTGATTCTATTTCTAAACAGTAAAATAACACTTTTCTTGAAATATCTGCATATCTAAAGAGTTGTCTCATTTTTCTCCATTAGATGTATAGATGCTATCTAATTTATCGTAGGGAGATGCTTTGTTTTTGGTTAAACTTAAATATAGAAATTAATTTTTAACAAATCACCCAGTCAATTAAAATGTTTAGTATGGTATGGATAAAGTATAAGACTAGGGACATGTGGCCAAATATTTTGCCTCTTCATTCCAATAAACATTCTGAGGTCATGTCCCTGGTTATTTAGGTAACAGCCAGAATTTATTGTAGAAATATTTAAAAAATCTACATGTCCTACTACGTCTTGAGAAACTTACAATCTTGAAAAAAAATGCTACAAATATAACTATACAGTTTTTCTTTCTAAAATATGACAATGAAAAGTGTCAATATGATTTTGTTGGGGAAGTATGGCACGAACATGCCCCTCAGATTTGAGTCACGTTTTAATTTTTGAACATATGCTTGTGAGGCGAGCTTTTCAGTTATTACTACTTCTTACAAAGCTTTCTTTTATGGAGATGCCAAATCAGCTTTGTAGCAGGCTTTTTAACTTTCACTCTGTGAAAGGAAAGTATGTAGTTTAAAAGTAAACTATATGCTAAGGAACTAAAAAGGCACCCAGAAGGCTTCATGGTCTTTGAAAATTCATGCCTAAAAATTTGCAGATGTCCCAATTAATTTAAAAAAAATAATAATGATTTACAATAAATATAAATAGAAAGATAAAATTTCTCCAGTAAAAATGGCATCCAGGCTCATTTAAATCTTCAGTTTGTAATCAAATATGGTATTCTGAATAATACAATACAGTATATTGCATTTACCTAGCAGAAATTCAGTTTTCTCTTTTTTCCCCAAGAGCATGAAATGAAAATTATTTAATATTTAAATACTGCACAATTAAGCCTTTTGTTTTCTCTTCCAGCAAGTAAATATCTATTTGTTATTATAGAAAACGTAAACATATCTTAGTGAGAGTTTGACGCACTGCGGTCTGCAGTTTTATGGTATCATGTTTGTTATATACTTCAGTCAATTAGAGACTGACTGCAGCCCTCAAATAGCCCAGTGATGTCCTCCTTCCTGCAATTATTGGTATGGTATGTTTGAGAAACCAAGTACTGTAGATCGGATCACTTATATTAGCAAAATGAATAGCTATAGATGGTTCATTTTCAGTTTTTAGTTGATAGATTCAAGTAAACATATAAAGATATCTAGGATTGAAAAGTCTGATGTACTTAAACATTTTCCAATTTTTCCAGTTGTTTTCAGGTAAATTTTTTTTAAAATTATTGAATTAGTTTGTGGGAGCTGCCATAACAAAATACCACACATTAGGTGGCTTAAACAACAGAAATTTATGTTTTTCACATTTCTAGTGGATAGAAATCTGAGATCAAGGTGTCAGCAGGTTGACTCTTCCTGAGGGCCATAATTGGGAAATGGTCAGATTTTTTTCCTTGACTTGTAGATGGCTGTCTTCTCTCTGTGTCTTCACATTATCTTACCTCTGTCTATGTCTCTGCCCAACCAACTTTCCTCCTCTTATAAGAACACCAGTCATATTGAATTAAGACCTATTCTAATGACCTCATTTTAATGTAATCACTTCTTTAAAGAACCTGTATTCAAATACTGTCACATTCTGAGGTGTTGGGTGTTAGGATTTCAACATAGGAATTTTGTGGGGACAAATTCAGCCCATAATAAATACACATGGGGCAAAAAAATCCCATTTTTGTTAACTTGGTTCTAGTATCTATTGGGTATTTTTGTGTTTGTAGTAATTAGGAAAATAACTCATAAAGGAAAACAGAAGAAGAAATAATAAACTAAAGTGCATGTAATCTAAGGTCTCATCTATATATGATTTATGTCAATATAATACTTATAATAAAATCCACTTAATTTGCTTTCACTTTCTTTAATGAGATAGTTTATTAGTATCTCGTAAATTTTTTGCATACCTTTTCCACTATCTGACCCCACTATCTTATATCCCTAATCTTCATCTTGTCCTTACTAGTATATGTCTGTGAAGCTAAAACCTTATTTTCACAAAAACAAAGTAAATCAAAAACGCATTTTTTTGGTTAATTATCCTTGACTCTAAAACCAATATTTGCTGCACATGTACTGATGTTATATTATAGCGAAACATGATTTTAGTGCAGAAAGTTACTATATTTCTACTTAAGTCTATTTTGTTTTATGAAGGCTATTAATTCAGTTTATGTATGACATCTCTGAGATAGATTAAAAGGTGCTAGAGGGCAATGCCTGTTCCTTTAATTTATGTTGGTACCAAAGGCAGCATCTGGGACTGTGAACTACAAACAAGGGCTCCTCAGTAAATGTTCTTCACAAATTTCACATTGCAGCACAATAATCATTCTACTATGCTCTACGGTTTATGGAGGTTGAGTTCCTGCCTCATAGTAATGCATGTGCAAACTTGTTTTACCATATCTAAATTGATCCAGGAAGCATATTTTCCTTGATATATGCCTCAAGCGAGCAGCTATTATGGAAAGTAAAGTTATTGGTCAGAGATGTTACTTGGACTGTGCATATCTTACATAAACATGCTCACATGTATTATGGATAACAACACATATTCTCTCATTCAGCAGAGTTACAAGTCAAGGTACTGCATGTGTTTTGCTTGGGTTATCTTTTAAGCAGCCATGCAACATATGCCATAGATTTCAATGCACTGCATGTGTAATTTCTTGTGTTGACATTTTTCTTCTGTAAAAATAAATGAAATGAATGTACTGTCAGAAGCTGAAGGAATTATATTGTAAGGGCCAAATTCTCACTGGTGGGCAAGCCACATGGTAGTAGTGAGTTGGGCACTTTGAAAAGTGCACTAACTACTTCTGGAGTCACACAGTAAGAATTAATGTACTTTCAGATTGATGGCATTTTGACAGACTCATGCGACGTCAACATACTGGCGAATATCACAAATATGTTGTATTCTAATTTATCCTTATCTACATGACCTCAAATTGAAAGATCATTGTCTATTAATGAACCTCTGCAAATTTTGGGTGCACCTGTGGAAGTACAAGCTATAGGACAGCATAAATAGGTAACTACAGTATTGTCACAGGGATATGAAAGACAGTTCGGGGAATATAATATTGTTAAAATTTTGTGGGATGTCAGATGGTTACATGTTTTGTTAGGGAGACCACTTCATCGATGGAGTAGAGGCTTGATCACTGCACTGTATACCTGAATTGATGTTGTATAATATTGTATGCCAACTCTAATTGAATACATAGACAGTCACGGGATGTGGATTATATGGTGGAAGGGAGTCAAAAGAATTATAATAGATAGTATGATATGGGGGAAGGAGTCGGCGGGGAGAATTGGGGGAGGGGAGTTGTCACTTTGAGGGGTAAAAAGTATAATTATTGCACTTTGTTGTACACCTGAAGCTAATTAAAAATATATATAAATAAATAAATTTTAAAAAATATATGACGAAGGTTATTTTTGTTTCTGAACTTCCTACATGTTTAAATGTTTGGTCACATATTGTTTAAATTTTTAATGTAGAAAATTTTCAAACTATACAACGTAAAGACACTAGTTTAATGGGGCTCCATTACCCAAGTTGAAAAATTAGAAACATTTAGCAATTATATAATTTTAAGCAAAACAGCTTATTCATGCAGATTGGGAATTTATTGATTGGCTGTTTGGTGGGTTTTGTTAGTTAATTATACCACTTCTGTTAAATAATTATAAAAATTAGTTTAAAGCACCTTTAATATTTGCTGATATATTGAAGAAATCTAAGTAGATCTGTTATCATTCATCATATTTTTTTCCCCATCAGATTAGCATGCCATTACATTCAAAACTTTGGCTGTAACGTGCACTGACTTCATGTTACATGGAGTTTGATGCAATATTCAAGTCCTGCTTTTTAAAAATCAGATTCTATAAGTCAGGAGGAATCTTGTTAGAAAAAGCAAAGTAAGGAGTTATAAAAATCTTAGTATTATTATTTGGTTTGCAAGATGAGAAAGTGGGTTTTGCTTTTTAGCAATGAGAACATAATATGAATTAGTCCACACTCTTTGTACCTGAATCGAAATCCATCTGTTCATTTGTTCATATGTTCAACCAAAAAAGTATTGATTGCTTTCTGTGAGTCAAGCTCTGTGCTAAGTGCTGGAGTGACAGTGAGTGATACAAACAAGCCTTGACTCTACTACAATTTCTGGAAAAGCCAGACACGAAGCAAGTCATTGCAACAAAATAGGGAGAATGAGATATGAGGGGGAGGAAAAGGGTGATGTAGAAGTGGTTAGGGGAATGTAAATTCAAGGAAGTCTTTCTCAAGCAAGCAAATGACCTGAAGTTGAAGCCCCGTAGTTAGGCAAAACTTAGCCAGAGTAAGTGGGGAGCCCAGCCTGGGGGAACTAAGGGAGATGAGAAATGGATCTGAAGAAGGAACATTATGGCAGGGACACACTTTAACCTGAGGAATTGAGATTTATCCTGGATCCCGTGCAGAGCTATGTCAGCATTTTAAAGTAGCATGCAATTTGATCAATAGCCACTGTGGTTGCAGTGAAGGAAATTGATTAACAGCAATAAGTCTGCAGGCAGGAAAACAAGTTAGGACCTTGCAACTATACAAGTGAGGTGGGATGGTCAGTTATTTTATGACATTATCAGCTGAACTGAGAGAAGAGGATAAGGGCAGAGACTGTACATAACACTTTTGTCTTATGCTTTTACTAGACATGAAATACAGCCCAGTAAAGATAAGTAAGTTGCCCAAAATCAAATTACACATTTCATTTTTTTCCTGATTCACAGTCCAGTTCATTTGATTTTATAATGCTTACTTTTAGAAAAAAGCTATCTATTGGTTCTACAAAACAAAACAAAACAGAAAAAAACAAAAAACAAAAAACAAGCAAAAATCAAAAAATGATCCTAGGATCCCTTTTATATGACAGAGATATATCTTCCTATCTCAATCAACCTGTGCTTATTTTACCTCCCACACGTTTTGTTTTCAGTATTCTTTAATTCAACTCCTGCCTGCCGCCATTTGATTTGTGCCTCTCCATTGCTAACAGAACAATGAAAAAGTACAATGCAGGCAGTAGGGAAACTGGTCACCAAAACGCTTGATTGTTTTAATGTGTCCTACCCAATTAAGATTTGGTGCATTCAAAAGTTGTATAAGATGTCTCCGCATGTTTATGGTCATCTTACTCTCTAATTTCTAATTTGCTTAAAATATTTTCCGTATGACATAATATATACATAACTACATTTAAAAAATTAATTTGGGTGTTCTAAGCAGAATTTTTTTTTTTTTTTTTTTTGAGGGCAGTGTCACTGGCCCTCATATGTGGGACCCGAACCGGGGCCGCTGGCTTCCCAAGCCAACGCTTAACCGCGGCGCCACTCGGCCGGCCCTAAGCAGATTTTTTTATGTTCTAAGATCTCAGAACAAATGACAACATTGAGAATTCACAATTTATATTTCCTCCTTGAAATTCTTTCTCATAAAGTTAGCCCATCATTTGGGTTGATTTGGAAAAGCTAAAACTAAATGACAAGAAAATACATGGTAGGTGCAGCCAACTCTAACAACCAGTCAATTTAGGTTAAAGATAAGCCAAGCTGGATAAACTGCCATGATCAAAAATAGTCACAACAATCTGTTACGTGACTGACTTTTAAATTTTTGCTTAGAAGCCAGAGCTTAGGTGAGAAAATAAGAGCCTAGTGTTTAATTTAGTTTTACTTCAAGAGTTTATTTAAGAGAACAACAAACGTTTCTTTTCAAATTACCTCTATTTTTTATTTCCCGTGAAAGAGCTCTATTTACAGAGAAGCCAAGGCATAAGAGTTATTTGAATTTGAATTAAAATGTGGGATGGCTCCAAAGTCTATTATATTTGCATTCCTGGCAAAACCTAAATATTGCTGGAAGTCAAATATTTCTTTGCAGACTTTGTAGGGACTTGAGAGGCTTTGGTGTTTTACAGTTCTTTTTTGAGGTTATGAAAGCTTCCTAAAGGAAATATATTGTGGCTTTACAAATTTGAAGGTGAGAATTCTTTCAATATGCCAAGTTCACCACAATTTTCTATTGGTATTAATTCATGGTATATGAAATGGAGGGAGTGAAATAGGAAACAGTTTCTCCCTAAGAGTATTTACTCCAGGTCAGTGCAGTCAGCAATTGCCATCTTCAAGCTTAAATGTAGCATTTAGTGTGCCATCTCAGTTTTTCAAAGCAATACATGCATATTCCAACATAGGACAGCCATTAAAATCAATGGTTCTCATACAGCAAACTTCCAAAGTGTTTTATTGAACATATATCTATGAGTGCATAGTGTGTACTTTGAACAATCTCATAGTGAATAAGTGTCTTCTAAAGATATTTTTTAAAGGAGCAGGAGGATTGATTTTTTTTTTTTTTAAAGCTTATTGGGATGACAATTGTTAGCAAAGTTACACAGATTTCAGGTGTACAATTCTGTAATACATCATCTACATATCATTTTGTGTGTTTACCACCCAGAGCCCATTCTCTTTCTATCACCATATATTTGATCCCGGGATGATAGGATTGGTTATTTTAAGCTATAATTTTATATTTTTTACAATCTTATGCCCCATAGAAGTGTACTTAATTTAAGACATCACATTTGAATTTTGTGCCCCTACAATACTCTGCCTTAGTACTTGAATATTCCTATACATTAGTATATTTCCCTCCCTAGACTCTGGGATTTTTTTTTTTTTTTGACGGCAGTGTCACTGGCCCTCCTCACACATGGGACCGAACCGGGGCCGCTGGCTTCCCAGGCCAGCGCTTAACCACCGCGCCACTCAGTCGGCCCTGGACTCTGGGATTTTTAAGGATACGGACTATGTCTTATTCCTGAACCTAGCACAGTGGTCCTTTACACAAGGAAGAAAACAGCTATTATTTACTAAGTAGTGTGATCAAATCTGATTGGAGAGTGAAGCAAATACACCAATTGCTACATCCCTAAATGTATGTTAAAGTCATTACTTGTCAGCATATATTTGCATAATAATAAAACTATGCAATTGAGGTTGTTCCCAGACTATTCTGATAGTGTTGTTGGGGTGCAGAACACACCCGTTCTCCATCCTGGAGGAACATCCGTAGGTCCAGCTTAAAATCCTATTAAATGTAAAAGAAACATTTACCATTACACCTTCACATGTCCTCATGCCTGCCTCTTTGGTAAGATATTTGTAAATAGGTGTAGAAATGTTAAGGGACTATTTCTGTGCATTGTACCAGATTAAACATAATGAGATTCTGAACATAAATTCCTAAGTCGTAAGAACTGCACAACAGGAAAAAGGGGGTGTAATGCTCTCTTTACCTAGAATAGCTTTTTCACAGTTGCATAGACAATTGAGTCCTTTCTTCTCAAGACAGGACCTTCCTTCAATCATAGGCCACTCATTGGTTATGTAAAGGCAGCACCCTTCAATTCCTGACCTTCCTGCTTGTGACTCTGATTTATGCCTGTTGTGACTCCCTCCATATTCATTTGTAGTAGTATCTTCTCATTGCAAACAAATGACCACAAAATTAGTGACTTAAAAATAACACATATTTATTCTTTTGCTTTCCTGGAGGTCTCGTCCAAAATCAGTCTTGCTGGGCTAAAGTCAAGGATCTGGCAGGGCTAGCTCCTTCTGGAGTCTTCAGAGGAGAATGCTTTTGTTGGTTTTCTAGCTTCTGCAGGACACCTACCTTCCCTGGCTCATGACTCCTTCTTCCCATCATTCCAATCTCATAATTCCATCATCATATCTCCTACATCCCCCTTTCATGCTCTTGCTTCCCTCTCATAAGGAACCTTGTGATTGCATTTAGGGCCCATTGGGAGGTAACCCAGGATAATCTCACCACATCAAAACCTTTAAGATAATCACATCTGCAAAGTTATTTTTGCTGTATAAATTAACACTCACAGGTTGTAAGGCTTAGAAAGGAATATCTTTGAAGTGACATTATTCAGCCTACTACACTATTACTTCAAAAAATGAAACAAAATATTTCCCACCAAAAATAAGCAAAGAGCATTAGCTCTACGAGGGGTTCCCTATAATAGCAACTGCTTCCTTAGGACACAGACTGGCCCCTTAATGTCTCTTCAATGATGTTTTCACACTCTTGTTAGTTAAGTAAACATTAAGAGAGCTCCATAAACATTTTTTACTATAATATCAGAATTATAATGTAATACCTATAACCAAATTGCCAAATTACCAGTGCCCAGTAACAGTAACCTACTGGCTGCCTTAATCTTGTTCCTCTTATTTTAGCTCTATGCTGATTCTAAGCAAAAACTCCTTTCTTACAGCCCCAGTATTATGTTTAAATGAAAGGCCCTTTCTTTCTATGATGCCTGAAGACTTCTATGGTCTCTCCAATTCCAGAAAAATATCATGAATTCATGAAATTGAATTAAATTCTCCTAAGTATAGAGAACATCTCAATTGATAGGCGTTTTCTTCCAACCATTTTTGTGCTAAGCACTGTGCAGTACTTTTTATGTATACCTACCCTTCCTGTCTCATTCTCTGAGCCAGGTCTCTCTCCCGAGGTGCTTCTTATTCTTTTCTAGTTCTCCTGAAATTTAAACACCCCTGTTCCTGCTAGGACTCTTGAAGGCAAAAGTCCTTTACCTTTATTGCATTTTTCTTTTGCAGATTATTACTGGTCAGGGCAAGGAGTCTCATTTTATTAAACAGACATGAAAAGCACTTGTCTACAACAGATTTCTCTACCCAACCATTAATTCACTGAATAATAACAGGTATCACTTATTGAGGGTTTTCCCTGTGATGGGCACTGAATTAAGTAATGCATTCACTTCATCTGATTTAACAGACACCTATCAAGAAATGATTTTGTGAGCAGTATAATGTGTCTTAAATGTGCCGTTTGAAGTTGAGAACCAGCAAATACTGTCAGATATTTGCAGTGAGGCCCAGGTATGATAAGAGATTACTTCTACTTCACTTGTGTGTCTTTACGTGATTACCCTGAAGATAAATTTCCACATCATAAGAATTTCGCAAGAGGAGCAAGGTTTATGCTCTAATTACCTAGATCATCTGGGTTCTCCAAGCATCTCTTGAAATCCAGGCGGTCCTTCAAAGATGTTTAAAAAGAAATCTTGATTTATTTTTCCAGCTTATACACGATCTTCCATGCAAGACTCTGTATGATCCTTGAGGAAAACGTCTATTTTTATTACCTTTCCCACAAACAAGAGCCTACCTAGCACATGCCCTTGTTTTACAATAGAAAAAAAAAGGAATAAAGTGGAAAATTTTATTGTCAGAAATCAAAAATGAGGAATAGAAGTTTTAAGGTCGAGTTGGGCTTAATTAGGAAGGACTAGTCCATGTTTTGCCAGAGTACACTTTGATTTTGTTCCTTCTCTATCATTGAACATGCAGGCTGCACAATCTTGTCCATATTTCTGCCCAGGGAGAAGCTCAGGAGTCTTGATCTCTGTCATATGCTCAGGACCTGCTTTGTACAAAGGCAGACACAAAATGTGCTCCATAGTACAAGCTGCCACTATGTCTACATCATTTTCCCTGGGCCCTGGCCATCTGATTCCAGAGGTTGAGTGTTGAGAAATAGCAATGCCTCTAATCCATTATACTTCCACTCCATGGTAAGTCAAAAGCCAGCTAACCCATGCAGGGAGCCCATGCAATGCTTACTTTTCATATGTGGGCAGCATTTGGACTGAATCAGACCTATTCAGTGTGTTGTCTGGCACTTTTAAAAAGGCAACAAAACATTTCTTCTTCTTACAGCTTTATTGTGGGCTCTATTGCTGGCTGCATAAGATCTAAGAGTTCTTTGAAAATCGTCAAGTGCCATCCAAATGTTGCATTCTGCATCCTAATGTGTGCTGCCTCTATAGCTTCTCTCCCTCTGCCTTGGCTCCGAGCCTGGCTCTCCTTTGCTCTAGCCCCAGCCCCACCCATTCCATACCTAGAAACCAGAGTGGTCATTTGAAAACATAAAGCCAATTGGTCCACTTCCCAGCCTGCCTCTCCTCTTAGACCTAATGTACAAGGTCCAGATGATCTGGCCAAGAACTCCTCTCCAACCTCACCCCCTCAATATGCCTCTAACTGCTCCAAACCTGCCCTCTTTGCCTCTGCTCTTCAACTGCATGTACTCTGCTCACGGCCTTGGTGCTTGGCTCTTTCTCAGTTCTCAACTCAGATGGCACAATGTTGGAGTTCTCTATCCTAATCAATGCCATCTCATCACTATCCCACCTCTAAGGCTGGTTCCTCTTATATCATTCCCTGTCCCCTATTTTTTACATTGCATTTGTCATGGATTTTTTTTTTTAGCTTTGCCATCCTGCCACCTGTTGGCAACTCAATGGCAGCTCAGCTTGGGCTGGGCATCGAACTGCTGTTGCTCAGAGCTCAGCTCACACTCTTGAGCGAGCTCTTAACCAACTGAGCCTCTCTAGGCAGGCCCCTTGTCATGGATTGATTGATTGATTGGTTGATTAATTACTTTCTGTCTCTCCATAGTAGAATTTAAATAGAATTCCCCTGTCAGATTTGTTCAACAGGTGTTGAATGTTGTGTAAATAAATAATTCATATTTTCTCTGCTTTCATGCATTTGGTGTTTACTTTTTGGAAGAATTTTTTACTATTTAATATTATCCATGCTCCCAAAACCATAAAAAATTGGAATTTGACATCTCAAAAATTTGTTGGAAAACTTCTGCCTTCTGAGAGTCCTCCAGCATAGAGTGAGTGAGGGTTTCTTTTCCAGAACCAGATGGCTTGTGATCTAAATACAATTTAATTATTGACTACATGGGTAATTTTGGATGAATCCCTTAATTTACCTGTGCCTCAGTTTCCTCTTCAATTGAACAAGAATTATGATTAAAAAACAATAATATCTTATGAGATTCCTATGAGGAAAACAATGACTCAAAACATATAACCACCTTAAACAAGCCATGGGCCTATATCTTAGTTATTATTAGATATTTAACATATTTAAAGAATACACAATTAAGCTTTTACTGAATATTAGAAGTTTTATATAGTTGACAATTTATTTTTAAAATACATAACATTTAAATTATAAAAATGTTAGCAAAACATTTTATTCCAGATTATACACATTTTTCAAGTCAAGAAAATCTAGTCTTTATTGATGTTTATACAAAGGGTAGTGTTAAAAAAAGGTGGCTCTCTGAAGCTTGTGAAATCATACAACTATTTGGCTATAAAGAGACACATAAAATATTTGAGTTGGAGTGTATCTAATGACTTCAATCTGCTCATTTATTTAATAAAAGCATTCATGGGGAACCAGGTATGTTGGTACTCGGCCTTACATGAAAGAGGTATGGAAATGCCCATTTGAATCTAACAAAAAAATCACACATTGCTCCAAATTCAGCTGAGCCACAGCTAGCATTGAGTCTGTACCCAATGCTAATTGTGCAAATAAATATCCAAAACTCTGTTGTGTCTCTCTTTGCAGGAAAAAGAAACATGAAAAATATAGAAAAAAATATGTCCTTCTCTATGGGGAATCCAAATTGTACCAATTCCTTTAAAGAAACTATGCTGATTTTATAATAAGAGAAAAGGAATAAATTATATGCATAGCAATGTTGATGAAACTAAAGCACACACATGATGTACTTTATTTATTAAGAGATCACATGTTCTGCTTCTCCATGCAACTACTGGTATTTGGTGGGGTTTATATTTTGGAACTAAAATATCCTGGAGTTCTTAATAATAACAAGAAATCCTAGCCACCAGACCACCAAGAATTCACTATATTAAAAAAACAAAACAAAACAAACAAACAAATAAAACAATGAACAATCATTTACCTTGTACACATTTCCAAATTGAGGTCCCCTTGTAATCTATTACTATTATTTAATTTAAGGAGTACTCATATCCCTTCTTTTTGTACAGATGATTTAGAAAGGTATTAGAATATTTTTATCCCCTACACATTACTAGAAAGATAGATAGATGATAGATAGATAGATAGATAGATAGATAGATAGATAGATAGATAGATATAGATGATATAGATATAGCTATAGATACAGATATTTTTTTTCTTGAATTGACTTAAGGCAGAAAATGAGAAGATGGAAGTGTTATTACTGCAGGTTTCTACTTCTTCTCTTTCATCCTTCTTGTAGATATAGTACAGCTGGTAAATATTTATTTAGATATGAATATGAAGAATAAATTTAAGTATAGAAAAAAATCACTATGTGTGTGTATCTATCATGCTTTTTTTTTTTTTTTTTTTTTTTTTAATCTGCAAACCCTAGTAGGCTCCATACCTCATGGGTTAAAGCACTGGTCTTATAAACCTGCAAACACAATTTGGGGTTTACATATTTTATATGTATATGAATTGTGTTTTCTTTTTTAACACTGTGCTTCCAAATATTATTAGAAGTATTAGACATTATTTTAGGAACCCTTGGCAATACATAGCTAAAACCCAACTTCTCTTAGGTACTGACTTCTGAGAAAGCTACTCCAATAATGCAACTTTATGAAAGATAAAGACTGAACTCTAGACAATGCTCTATTTAAATTAGTCTCTGATTTTTTAAAAATTATAATTTATTGGGGTGACAATCACTAGTAAAATTACATGGGTTTCAAGTGTACAATTCTGTAATACATTATCTATATATCACATCGTGTGTTTACCACCCTGAGTCAGTTCCCCTTCCATCACCATATATTTGACCCTATTTACCCTCCTCTACTAACCCCTCCCCACTTACCCTCTGGTAACCAGTAAACTGTTGTTGGTGTCTATGAGTTTTTGTTTCTTCATTTGTTTCTCTTGTTCCTTTGTTACTTTCAGTTTTATATCCCACATATGAGTGAAATCATGGTTCTCGGCTTTTTCTGTCTGACTTATTTTGCTTATTGCTAAATCTCAAGATCCATCCCTATTGTTGGAAGTGGCACTATTTCATCTTTTCTTATGGCAGAGTAGTATTCTATGATGTATATATACCACATATTCTTTATTTAGTCATCTATTGAAGGACATTTTGGGTGTTTCCATGACTTGGCCACTATAAATAAAGCTGCAATGAACATCAGAGCACATATATCTTTACAGATAAATGTTTTCAGATTTTTGGGGTAGATACCCAAGAGAGGGATTACTGGGTCATATGATAATTCTATTCTTAATTTTTTGAGGAACCTCCACACTGCCTTCCATAGCAGCTGTACCAATCTGTATTCCCATCAAGAGTGTATTAGGGTTTAATTTTCTCTAAAGCTTCTCCAACATTTGTTATTATTTGTCTTGTTGATGATAGCTATTCTAACTGGCGTGAGATGGTATCTCCTTGTGGTTTTTATTTGTGTGTTTTTTCTGATAATTATAGTAAAAGAATGAAACTAGACTGCTATGTGTCACCATGTACCAAAATTAACTCAAAATGGATCAAAGACCTAAACATAAGACCTGAGACAATAAACTGCATAGAAGAAAACATAGGCACTAAACTTATGAACCTTGGGTTCAAAGAGGATTTTATGAAATTGACCTCAAAGACATGGGAAGTGAAAGCTAAAATAAATGAATGGGACTATATGAAACTAAAAGGCTTCTTCACAGCAAAAGAAATCATCAACAAAATAAAGAGGCAACCAACTGAATGGGAGAAGGTATTTGTGAACAATACTTCCAATAAGGGGCTAATATCCAAAATATATAAGGAACTCATAAAACTCAACAAAAAAACCCACAAAATAATCCAATTAAAAAATGTGCAGAGGACCTAAATAGACATTTCTCCAAAGAGATCATACAGATGGCCATAAACAGCTGAAAAGATAGCCTCTGAATCTGATTGTATGAATGCTCTGTTTCACTTTGACTCATCATTCTCTAAATTTCCTAACCCAATTTTTTTAGTTTTGGTCATATGGATGCATTGTCTTATGTTTGGTATTCTTAAAATTTGTTTCTACCCTGACCCACCAAATGTCCGATTGGAGAGCTTTTTTGAATATCATCACCATTTCTAATTTTGCCACTCAGCCCAAGCTTTGCTCTTTTGTGGCTTCAGGAGCCTACTAACAAAGCCAGCACTGATGCACACAACAAAAGGTACCTTTTGGGGGTGAATATAGAACTTCAGTTATAAGGCTTGGTGAACAGAGATGTTAGATTTCTATTTTGCTTGTTCTGTAGGTCAAGGGCTCTTGAGCAGCACAAAGCTATACATCCAGACACAACAGCCCTCTGCAATTTGTAGCATATATTTGGGTGGACATAATCAGAGTCTAGGTATTGAGAGCCTGAATTTTTTATAAACTTTCTTTCATCAACTGAAATCATCACTTAAGAATCACCCATTCAATGAAAGAAATACCAAACAACTTCGCTTAAAGTGATGTTTTTAAAAGTACCCGTATTATAGAATTTCCTCCAGAAAAGGATACCTATTTTTCTTACACTACCTTTAACATCTTTTTTTTAATGGTTATTATGTATTTAAGTAAAATTGTGAATGAAGACTTTTTAAATCTTAAGGTAATCCTGTATGTGTACCTCTCATTAACACCAATTTACACTTAAAATAAAAGACTAAAAATAAATTACATTACTGTATCTAATGGTTAGTTAGTCTTCAGATGTAGACTAGCTGGGTGAAAAATCAAGCTAATGAACTTTTCTAAGACTCAATTTCTCCATTTGTATAAAGAGAGTAATAAGATAACCCAGGACATTTTTTTTTCCATGCAAAATAAATGAGAAGGTTTTTGTAACACACATGATCATGTTTGACACATGGTGTTTATTCAACAATTTGAGATTATATTATTATCGATTTAAAGTCAATCAATATTAGGTAATGTTATGTAAATAGTGACAATTCGTTTGCATCTTCAAATAGAATGTATAGCTTATAAAATATTACATAGTGCTACTCTTTTTTATTGACAAATAAAAGGAGACTATGAGAAAGTTGTCATAGGACGTGCAATAATCCTGTGTAGCTATTTGCCCTCCTTGGGAGCACTCAATAATGGATAATGCCATACCACAAGCAGAGGAAATGCCACCTTCTGCAAGCAGTGGCAAATCTATTACATGGCCTTGTCTTCTTTCTAGACTGAACTTCCTCATGCTATAGCAATCTTATCTTCACATGAATTTATCAATAACATATGGGAAAAAAATGTAATCCATTCTGATTCAGAATAAAGATTTATCTACGTATTTTCCTCTTTTATTTCATGGTAATTAAAGATATTTAACTGACCAAATATGTCATACTGGATTTAAATTCCACACTTTGTTTAAGCAGTTAATCCATACTGAGCTACCTCCTCCCATTGCTAAAGGGAAAAAAATGACAGCAAAGAAAATATGGGGCTCACTTTACCCCAACAGTTTTAAAAAACAACAGCAGAAGAGCTTGGTATGGGAGGTCAGGAAATCAATAAGTGGCATGCGTGTATATGCCAAGCTTTGAGATGATTTCATTTAAACAAACTTCCTTTCCTTCCCTATTTATTTGTCTGCAGGTATTAATCTCTTCCTTTTCTGCTATTTTATTCTAATAATATAGTTTTTATATGTCTCAATTATTGGATCTGTTACACAAATTAAAAATTAAAAATGTGACAGGGATTATACCTTAAACAACCTGTTTTTACATGAGAACATTCTGCATAGAGAAGGATTTGTTGATAATGTTGATTAAAAAATACCACAACACCATATTTCTGGACCATAGAAATAATATAAAAATCCTACATAATACTTAAAGCCAATGTTCCTCATACTTGTATTTTCTGATATCAAACGCCTATGTGTTATGAGTTGCTTCAGGGCTTCTCTCCTTTAAGGGTATCAGACTTGAATAAAAAGACAAAATAAAATAAAATGTAAAAATTCATACATAACAATGTAATTCTACATGTAGAATTTTACCAACTTAAATATTTAAGGGGATGTGACAATTGTTACATATTATTTTGGAGTTAACAGTGTTTTCACTTGCATACATTATTAAGTTTCAGAAATTTTCCCTAAGTGTGGCCTGACTTGATTTGATCTCACAATAACTGGGTGACATACTCAATACAAGTATTATTATTTTAATTGTATATAAGAGTTCTCTACTGCTGATTCCTCACATTTTTACCATGTTTTAATTTCTATTTGTGATATCATCTTCATTCCTCAAATCAATCTATGCTTTTTATACCTGCTGTAGTTTGGATCAGGGCTTTCAAATGAACTCTGCTGCATTTTTCTACATGTGTTATAGATTTATATATGCTGCTATCACAGTTCCTAGGACAGGGAAACAGAGTCAAGTATGAGTCAAGAGCCTATCTGACTTATCTAGCTGGAGACAGTCCAAGTTCCTGTGCACAGTGGTTGGGTGAGCTGCCCTCTGTCACACCTCCTCTATGCATATCCAACTCCTATCTGTAAAATGTTGACATCAGAGAAGAGTAATCATCTCATACACACCATTAGTTTTAAAATGCCATGATTCCATAAAAGATATATGGTCACATTGCTAATGTCTGACCCAACCGAGGCTAGAGACCAGATCTCCAGATCTCTACTTATCTTCCCTTTCCTCCTCCCTTTCCTATCATCTGACACTGAACCTGTTAAATGGTGGTGCATAAAAACAGCAGTATGAAACAGTGTTGAAAAGAGTCAACTCATCTCATCCCCCTCCTCCAAAACTCTTGTGGCCCCATCCATGAAATCAGCCGGAGGTACAGAAATGGGGTAGGGTTCTATCCTCTGTGCTTTCCTGGATAGGAAATCCACACATAGAAAAAGGGTTGTGCCTTATACACAGCCATAGCCAGCTCTGGTCCTCTTCCTCTGAGCCTCATAGGCTGACTTATTTTTGTTTTAGTTTCATTCATTAGGGAGTCTCCTATCTTATATTCCATTTTATAAATAGTTCTCTCTCCATTGCTTTCTAGCTCTGTTTCTGAACCACTGATAAGTATTTTGTCTGTCTTTTAATAACTTCAGATGGAATATAATATTCAATAAATTCTGTCAATTATAGTATATTTGTTAAGTACAAACTCTGTACCTGTTCAGAGTCAAGACATACAATTTTTATTTGTTTGTATTGGCAAGGTATTGAGCAAACTGTACACTGTAACTCTTCTCCTATCTAAAGTGCTTATCTAAGGTTGCAGAACCCTGTACCTGAACTCTTAGGTTGAGATATCATGACATTCCTCCTCTCATTCTATTATTCTTTTGTATTTAAAAAGAATTCTGTCAGTTAATACAGGTTCTTGGCCATACCTTTCCAGAAAATGATGGAGCAAAGAAAAATAAATATTTTTTTATGTCTTTTAGATTATTTTTATGAATGTCTAAATAAGCTTGTTTTGATGAAATCATTTTAAAATAAGAAGAAAACAAATAAGCCAAGTTGCAGAAAGTACATTAGCAATTATTTGCTAAGGGATTTCAGGGTTAAAGAAAACAAGGTCTGTTTAATTTTTATAAGTTATGATTAGCTTTTTGTGAGGTACATAGTCTTTTGAGTGTGAAATCTAACTAAAATTTCTCTGAGACAGAGGAGGTGTTTCCAGTCCCCTTTTTTCATCATAATATATTTGCCTTTGGGTGTTAAAATTAAATCATAATCCACATAAAAGTTGTCAATTTAAAAATGCATCCATTATGATCTCAAATAGATATTCAAACTATGAAATTGTGAATATCTACCCTCTGCCACAATCTAAATGCAGGAATGACAATATAAGAACGTATCGAGTGAGGGAACTTAGGACTCTGTTTTGATGGAAGATATATTAGAGAAAATGGTGTTGGATGGGCCTTGAATAACACCCAGTAATACACTGGGCTCTCTTCTCTGACGGTGATCCTGATAGGCAGAGCCATGGATTTCTTTCCTACCTTGGTATCCCAGGGCTGAGCTTGTGCCAACCAGCAGTCAGGGAAAAGGCCCTGAGTGAACAAAGCTTAAACATACTGTGGTAGTTCATACAGCTCATGATAGGTCTCTGCATTTAGAAAGGAATTGAGGTAAAACTTTAAAAAGTGAAAGTTAAGGGAGTAAAAATAACATGGCGGCAATGATGAATGGCTGGATTGGGGCTGAGGAGATAAAACAAAATGAATAGCAATTCTCACATTCTGTGATGGAAAGAAGGGTTACCATAATGAGAAAGGAGGTGGAGGAGGAATGTCTGTGGAGAGAAAAGGACGTGTGAGGAAGTGAGTGTGGGTACCTACACAGAGGAAGTTTTGATGGAGGTGGTGTCACCAGACCTTGGCTAAGACACAGCATAAGGGGTGCTTTCCTTGTGCACAAAGTTGTCATTATCAAAGATATATGTGCAGAAAAGGACTAAGATCATGTGTAATATTAGAGGAAAGATGAATTGAGACCATATTGACAGGACAAGAGAGGGGACAGTGAAAACCCTAGATTAAAAAAAAAAAAAAACCCACCAAAAACTGTGTAGTGTATTATACACATAATGAGAGCAATGAAAGATTTTTAAGCACCAAAGTGATATTGTGGAAATTTAGGTGAATTAATCAGACAACCGTGTGCAAAATCATGTTATAAAGATTATTACTGGCCCCTTATTTCAGACATTCTGAGGAATTAATAGTAAATATGGAGCTTTCTACCACAAACAGAACTAAGGGGGGAAGAATCTAGAGATAAGTGTGTCAGTGAGAAGCCTACTGTGCTGTTCTAGGTTTCATGAAAAAGAACTTGATTGACAAAAGGAAAGAGGGTTGTGTTTGGTTTGGTTTTGTCTTTTTGTTGTTGTTTTTTAGAAAAGTAAGAAGTATTTGACAAATAATTGGAAATAGGGAGTTAGAACGGGGAAATGTCAGACATCAGGTTTTAAAGTCTGGCTCTTGTGGAAATCATGGTGTCATGAACAAAAACAGAGTCAATGGAGAGGGGAAATTTTGTAATGATAAGTAAGAGGTACCTGAAATTGTATATATCACAATTTATCTAGAGGAGGGGTCGGCAAACTTTTGAGACAGAAGAGCCAATCCTGGCCCTCCTAACAATTTAAAAATTATTTGAGAGCCATAAAGCAAATGAAATAACCATTATGTGAAAAATATCCTTTAAAAATTTTATAAATAAAACTCTGACAGTTTTATTTTCATTTTCAATTTTACTTCAGAGCTACATGTACATACCCAAAGAGACATATGTGGCTTGCGAGCCACAGTTTGCCGACCCCTGATCTAGAGCATAAAACTTTGAAATCTTCTATAAATTGTTTTTCCTAAATTACTCTGACAAGATCAAGATACCTGGGCAGGGAAGGTGGAACATATGTGGGTGTGAATAGGTGTTTACATGTGAATGCACATTCTCTACATTATTGTGAAAAACAGAAGGCTACTTCTGAGGTTAAAAAAAAAAAGAAAGAAAGAAATGTCTGAGGCTAGAGTAAAGCACAGTGACCACCAAACTGAAAACATGTCTTAAGACTGAAATATGAAGCAGACAAATTCATTGAATAAAACAATCTATTATAGGGGAATTTATGCAGAAGATTGGTTTGGAGCAGACAAGATGACCCAGCAGTCTGCTAAGAATATTCTCTCCTACTAGAGTGTTGTTACAGTAAATGTTTTGTAGTATAGCTGAACTACTGATGATTGATACGACAAAGGGACAAAGAATGCAGTAGGAGCCAGGGACCATACCTCCTGGTCTTACAATGGATTGCTTAGAATTTACACTAACGCCTAGTTTGATATTTATCTTGGTTGCTATGCCATTCTGGCCATTTACTGGCAGGAATCTTTATGCCTTACATTCTGTAAGTTTGCAGGACACAGCTAATCATTAACTTTGAGGCTTTGTTGCTGGCTGAGACTAGTTAGAATGGAGACCTCAGCATGGAAACTGGAAGAGAAACAACAGGAAGGATACAAAGATGGAGTCAGTTTTGTTCACACCAACATCTATCCAGTATTGAAGTGAAATAGGTGACCTTTTTTGCAATTGCAAGTAAGTTTATATTCAATACCTATATTGTATTTCACTAAAAAGTTAAAGCAGCAAAATGATTTTTCACAACCAATTTAAGACAAGCCATGTGTGTAACTAGCCTATCCTGTCAAACTCAAACATGTACAAACTAGTTATGTAGACTTCTCTGGGCCTTTGCTTTCTCATCTTTGAAATGAGGAGGTTGGGCCACACAATATCATAGTACTCCTCCATTTTTATTGATATGTTTGACTGTGTATCACAAAGACTTGCAGAGGAAATAATCAATTTGCTCTCCAAAAGAGAAAAAGATATTTTACAGTCTTTCCCCATCTCACGGACCTTGTTGGGGGGAAACAAAAAAAAAAAAATTCTACATGTTGTGTAGAAAACATTACCTTCTGATAACCTGCTCTTGCTGATTCTATCAGCACAGTGTTCTAGATTATGCCCCACAAGGGGCTATATAACCAGGAAGTAAAGAAGTGTCATATGAAGCCACCTCATTCCCATGAGAGATGAAAAGGGAGAGAAGGAGATACCAAGCATCATCAGTTTAGTGTATAGGTGTGTGGTGTTCTTTCAAAGGGAGGTAGGGATGACTTTTATGACCAACGACATGATGAATTGGTTTCTGCTTTCACTTAAAGTATTTACAGTCTGTATTAGTAATTCACTAATCATCCAGATATCAGCATTCAATAGGCAATGGTTTCTAATCCTTTGGGGTTTAGATAAATTTAAATCAAACCTCCTACTACTCCAGTTCTTGGAAATGTCCATTGCCTGCCCCAAAATTCTGTAACTCTACAGTAGTTGATATATAGAAAGTAGCCAATTTCTGGTTCAAGTTCTTCTCCAGCTATTTTCTTTTTTGTTTGATTGTGTGTGTGTGTGTGTGTGTGTGTGTGTGTGTGTGTGTTTGTGTTTTCCCAGAATTGGTACTTCGTGCCTTTTTCTCTATTGCCTTAAAGGCAGAACAAATAAGTCATTACAAATCTATTTCGAAATATAATATCCATTATAAACTTACTTGCATGCAACATTCTATCCAAGTCATGTGTCAATGTAGCAGAGTTCACTGTTTTTAAATCCCCCTATTACTCTGTGGGGACATTGTTTCAAGGCACTTGACTATAGATTCCAGCCTCTTGCCATATTGCTTACCTCCTTATCCCACTTGTCTCTTTGGCACTCCCTCATTTTTGTCCAATTTGGTTATCTCTGTTGTATCCCATAAGCCCTTAATTTTGTAATCATTCTTTTCACATTCTCAGTGCTTGACAATTCATTTGCCGAAACAAAGACAGCCTCTTTCTGAGTAGAACTCAAGAGACAGCTGTTGAAATAATATAAACACAAATATGTGTATGTGTGTGTGTGCATGAGCACCAATTTACATTTAATCAAGTTTCAGTATGTTCTGAACTCTTCAGAAAATGTGCCATTTTGTAAACAGGCACAGGTGATTATGGCTCTCCATCATGATAAGCAGTTTTTATTGAAGTTGCTGCCATGCCACCCTTCTGGAGTAATAAAGGGCACTGCTGAGAGCAAAGTCAGTTGTCTGGGAAAGATGGCCTGCACTGTGATCCACTTCCCCGTACTTGAAACTTTGGTCCCATGTTTCACCTGGCAGGAAGAGAACAGGGGAGGGCGCTGACCTACTGGCAGCAGGCCCGCCGGGGAAAAGATAGTTGTTTGCTTTCCCCTTTGTGAAATACACAAAGGTTCAAAGAATACAAAATGATTTTTCTGTCCCCTCTGATGTTTTATAAGCCCCTGTGTTCAGTCCTGTGGGAGCTTCTTCTGAAAGGCCTTGTCAGTTGTGTGTGGTGTACCACCAGGCATGAGCACGTGCACACTTTACATTGTACTCATCACATGAAGTTTGAACTAAGCAATGAACAAATGAGTCAAGTTAAAAAACAGTATGAAGCTTATCATTTGGTGCTTTCAAAATGCCAGGAAGTACTAAAAAATATGTTTTGAAAGAAAAAAAACAACAAATATTTTTCCAACGAAGTATTCCCATCAGATCTTTTTCAACCATGATATTTGTTGCCCTTTCTGTCTTCCTGAATTTCCCTTTTGTGTCTAAAAAATTTAAGGTATTGGGCATGGGAGCTCAAATTACTAGTGATCATTAAGGAGCTGGTGTAATTCATCTTAATGCTATTCTTTAATTTAATTTACCCATTACTTATGCTGTCGTGTATCTTTCAAACTCTAGAAAAAAAACAAAGCAATAATATTTTGTACATTCAATTGAAGATGCCATCATAAGCTGGGAAGGAGTGATCTAAAGGATAGGATTCAAATCATTCGGTTGTTTTTGAAATCCCAGGTTTACCTAACCCACATCATGTGTATACCCAACTGAAATTTTGTATTGAGCTCTGATTGCAAAAGGACCTGAGATCTGGACTTAAAAGTCAATTGAAATGTTTATGGAATGTCACTTTTGGCCTAATTACCTATTGGCCTTTTTCCTTTCTTTAAAACTGTTCCTGCTACTTTGAATCTATACCAGCCCCATCTTTTCCTTTTTTCAATAACGTCTTTTTGGACAAGTGTATCAAAATACCTTAATTGAAGACACCTGCTGGAGAAGTACCTACATTTTTCTCTCACATGAATCCAACATTGTTTATCTTCTGTTACATTTGTAACATAAACTCATAATGTGTTAACAAATTTCAATGAACACGTTCTTGTTGATTTTGATAAAGATGGCCACATGTAACATGAGTGTTAAACTATGATTTGTGGAAATGTATGGTCTAGACGGAGGGCCCCATAATGAAGGGGGCACTGATGTCTGCCTCAGTGACACATTCTGCCAACTCATGTGGCTCCACTCCATAGTCGAAGTGAGTATTTGACAATGTATTTCTGGTGCAAGTGAAGAAACCCTCTTATTCCCTAAAAGCATTTAGAGAAGCTTAAATGTTGAAAAGCCGTGCTTTCTCTGGTTACATGTAAAACTAGCAATAAAAACAATAAACTTTGTTCTAAGCTGAGAGAACTGCAGGGTTTGTGCCGGTAGCTTTGGAATCCCTCAGAGTTTAAAAGCCTGGAAGCTACTTGACAATGTTGCATGTGGAGCCCATCCAGACTTGTAACCACAAACACAGTCCAGGCGGTACAGCCTACACCTATACCTCCTGGTTATTATCAGCTGTGACTAATACCCGTAACCATCTGAGAGAACAATGGCATTTTTTTGTTTGTTTGTTTCATCACATGGTGAAAGAGTAATATTGGCACACTTTTTATTTGTGAATCAGAGGTCCTTTCTCAGAGTACTAATAAGGAGAGGCATTTCACAAGCATGGTGACGTTTCCTCCACCACTAGTGGGAGCTCCTTACCTAATTCTTTCCTAGAGTTCATCCACCCTACAGTAAATATCAGCCACTGAAGTGAAGGAGCAGATCTTTGCAGAACAGTGTTTGTGTGCTTGCGTGTGTGCCCTTATGGGGTTTTAAAAGTGTTGAAAAGTCAGAACAAGTCTTCAGAAGGGCTTGCTGTTTGCCAGTAAAAGTGGCAGAAGTGGGGGCCATAAGAATGATAGCCTCCTGAGACAACTGTATTACAAAGCTAACTTAAAGTTATTCCCCCAAACTCTTTTCAAAAGTGGGCCCTTGAGGGTTACAGAGGTATCAGGCCTCACACAGGTTTTATGCAGATTGAGGACACTCAAAACAGCATGCACTGTTCACACACACCCTTCGTCATTCTCCCTGTTAGAGAGGACTTTCCCCCCACACTGACTTCTCTCCTTTTCTGGCCCACGGAGCTGGGGAAAGGCTTCTCTACTCAAACTGTACACAGATACCGGTGCCCAGTTTTTGTTTTTTTGACTTATGAAAACAGGAAGTAAAGGATTTTCAAAAACAGACATGGAGAAAAAAGATGAATCTGGAGATTAATAATACATGGACAATTTCAAATTTCTAAACTATTATAGTTCACATTTTAAAAGACTATTGTCTGTATTGCTTTTAGCTTGAGTGGTTGTGTGAAGATTGCAGGAACTCGTTTTATTTTCCTGAAGTCATGCTGGGTGTGTGTGTGCAGGGCATCAAATGTGTTGGGAGAGATTGTGTTGGTTTCAGTGGGGGTGTAGGTGGGGCAATGTATGATTCTTCGAACCTCAAATGTGTCTCTCCCTAGAATACCAAGTTTATCCAATAAATTACCATTATTAAGAAATAGCTGCTGAAGAGGAGGCTCCAAAGTGGGGGGTGGGCAAACTGGGGCCCAAAAAAGGTCAATAAAATTAGCCCAATCTACCATCAACACAAGATGGATTCCTATCTATGGAATCATTGCTGGGTGCTGTCCTTTCATAAACTCTGTCTGCTTTTAATTCTTGTTCTAATTCTCAGCTTTAGCAAGAGAAAAGAGGAGAGGTCTGTAAATGAAAGTACAAGAGAGAAAGAGAGGTAGAGGAGTTATTAAATCTGTTGAGCTGCTACCCTGCTCCAGTGACTGATGCTGTGTCCCTTCCTTCTCATGCCCTTTCAGAAGAAACCCTGAAAATGTATGAGAAAAATTAGTAAAGCTATGAGAAAAAAACATTAGAGATTTTGGCCTAGCCTTTTGATATGTATAGCCTATTGAATAGCAGATAATTCTGGGGAAAAGAAAATGCAAAATGAGATGAGTGTTCTGTAATCCTGTTATCTTAGCTAACCAGCATTTAGAGTTACTCTTACAGAAAAGTGAGAGCTGTGGGAATTTGGAAGATAACCCTAAGGAAAGTTATACTGGGGCAAGAGAGACTAGAATCCAAATATATTTACTTAAATTTTTATTTATATGCTAATAAATACCAATGACAGCCTTAATTAGAAAATTTTTATTAATTTTTTTCACATGCTGTTTATACTTTTTATCCCCCCCCCCCCCCAAAAAAAAAAAGAAACCTGTAGAAGATATTTTTAAGATATGTATTTTTTTTCTGGATTAGAGGAGGGACAAAATTATTTTATTTTATTTTTACTTTTATTATTATTATTTTTAACATGTGGTCAAAAGGAAATCATAAGAAGAGACAACTGAAAGGTTAGCAGGCAAGTCAACTATCACCCACAGGGAGAGCTAACCTTCTGTGATAGGAAATTTCTAGACATGATGTCCAAGATTCTCATTTATGGTTATTCAACCAAACATTAACTTAGTTGCTGCTGGGAAGGGATTTTACCAAGGTAATTGAGGTCTTAAGTGAGTTAACCTTAAGAGATGGAGATTACCCATGGGAGCACAGCCCAGTCAGGTGAGCCTTTGATTAGCAATATTTTCTCAGTCTGGTTGCAGAGGTCAGAGAAATTGGATGGGTGAGGGAGATTTGACCTGAGGGATTTACATGGTGCCATGTTATGAGAGGCCTGCATGATAAAGAATGAGGGTGGTCTCAGAAATTGGGAACAGTCCTGGTTAACAGCCAGCAAGGACACAGTGGTCTCAGTCCTCTAGACTCAAGGAATTGAGTTCTGCCAGTGAAAAGGATGAGCTGAAGGGGGACTGGGAGCCCCAGATAGGAGCATAGCCAGCTGCCCATTGATGTTAGCCTCCTGAGACCCTCAGCGTCCGACCCAGATACACTCTCCTGGACTTGTGACCTACAGATCTGCAAGGTCAAAAATGGGTGTTGGTATGTCTGATCGCTGTGTGGTACACCTGAAACTCATATAACATTATAGGCCAACTGTAATTGAGAAATATATTTCTCAATTACAGTAATGTTATATATGTTATGTTTTATATATATATATATATATATATAATTTCAAAAATTAAATATATATATATATATATATATAATTTCAAAAATTAAACTAAATCAATAGCTGTTTTTTAAGTCACTAAATTTATGGTAATTTGTTGCAACAGCAATAGAAAAT
The DNA here is from genome assembly GCA_033961575.1 of Aselliscus stoliczkanus. Lineage (NCBI taxonomy): Eukaryota > Metazoa > Chordata > Mammalia > Chiroptera > Hipposideridae > Aselliscus > Aselliscus stoliczkanus. The sequence goes on from CM066727.1 coordinate 49,827,145, forward strand.
TAATACATCTTCATTAAAGAAATAAAAGACAAAAGAAAAGGAGGAAGTCAGCAGACAATGCAGTGCTGCTACTTCTTCCTCTGCAGAATAGGCATAGATTTTCTCCTCCAATTCCTAACATGAGGACAGCTCTGGTTTCAATCCACAGGTCATGTAAATTCCCCACGTAATCACCCAGAACCTCTCACAGAGGTTTATATTAGAATGAGGCCCCGTTTATACATCGGGATGGCACTTATAGTCTAAGTTAAGATTTTAGAGACACTTTTCCTCTATTAGATTCTCATTTGAGTATATACTTCAATTTATGAAGGGAAAGCTGTATTCTTGTGAAATATCACCACTGCAGTTTTTGAATTATATATTCAAAATTCCAAATAACTGAGCTACAGAACACAAACACCTGGCAAATTAGAAATGCCCTTTAGCATGTGTATGTTCCCAAAATGACCTTCCTTTTAATTTGCTGGCATTTCAGTTTGGGGTTGAATAATATAAAGAACTGTAAGTGTATTAAATATCAGGGGATAAAAATATCATTCTAATATGCTTTTTGTTTGACTTTGGGAATCAATGAAGTAATTTTTAGAGCAATAACTATACAATGCCCCCGCAAAGAATACCTAATAATCTCTTACATCACCCTTATAGAGTTAATAAATAACCTTATTATTCCTATAATGAAAACAAGTTAGGGAATTTCCCAGGAACATATAAAGACAAACTCTATCCTAGTATTTTCCTGCTATGCATGTGATCAATAGGTCCACATTTGCCAAATGTATCCAGGATATGCCTAAAATTTTTGGCATATATAATGAAAGAAAGCAAGAGAACTGCAAAGAAAATAATTGTCTCTTATTTTATTTATTTATTTTTTCACAACTGGACACTGTTTCTCCCTGTAGTTTAGTTTTTTCTAGCCTCTATACTGAATCCAGTTATTAGGAAGTAAATTTAAAAAGAAATGCACTTGTATTTCCTTGTCAATAGATTGTGTGTGTTGGCAGGAATTATAAAGTCTAAACACTAAATGGGAGCAGCAGGAACCTAACTTAAAAATTACGTAAATAAGTGGATGAAGTAAGACATCGCTGTGTGAACGCTCAGCCTGCTGAGCACTTTAAATTTCTCTCTCTCTTTTTTATGATCTAAAAATATCCAGAATGGATCTGAGACTGCAAATAAAGAAATAGGCATGGGTAAAATTCAATGAGTTTTCGACAAACATTCATCCTAAAGAGAAAAGGGAAATTAAAACAACAGCAGCAGCAACAACAACAACAACAACACCAAATAATTGTAATCAACATTTGCCTGGTTATTATTAATATGGTATACACTGAATTTTTATAATGCAGTTTTCTAAGTCAGTTGTGTAACTAATGGTTGTAGACAAATGAAGTATTTCAAGGCCTTTCCTCCACCTCTTTGTTCTTTGTTACCTATTTCAAAACAAAAGTTCTCCAAGAACACCTACACAAATTACTGTGGACATATTCAAATCTATGGAAAGGAAGAAACTTAGTGAAGTTCAGGGATCTATCTCCATTGCTCTACATCTGTGTTGACCCCATTATCCTTTGATTAAGCTCTAAAGTCTATAAATATTTAATTTCTGATACTAAGAAAAATGAATTCACGGGCCGGTCGAGTGGCGTGGTGGTTAAGCACTGGTTCAGTCCCACATATGAGGGCCAGTAACACTGCCCTCAAAAAAAAGAAAAATGAATTCACACACACACATCCAAATTACTTAAAAGTATTATTTCTGCAGGACTGGCTATACAATGTCTATGGAAATTTTAAGTGTTTAAGGGGGTTATTGGAAGTCTATGGGTGGGCATCTTTTCCTGGTTTGGTAAAATTGACCTTGTTTTACTAGTTTGATTATTTAGTGGCTCTTCTATAACAGCTGGGGAGTCAATCATTTAAAATATAGTCTAGCTAATTTAAAGTTTACTCCTGCTCCTTAATATCAGATTAAATAGATATTTACAATCCTTTGAAAAATTCTAGCAAAATTGTACATATTTGCTCATATTTGAAAGAAGAAATTAGAACATTTTATTATTAAAATCTTATGGGAGGTGGTGGTTATGATTTCCCAAATAGCCTAAGGGTTCCCACATAGTAACTTCTTCAATGAGGAAGTGTGACTCACTCAACTGGTAGATGAACTGTTGTTTTTTCATTTTATCATCAAGTTTGAATGCTTCGTTTGGATAAGACAAGTGTTGTTTAGAAAAGTCTTTCTATCATTTTTTGACCACATGAAATAAGTAGAATTTACATTTTGATTTGGTCTATTGTAAAACTACTATTGTTGTATTTATCTGGAATGACACACACATCATCTAGTGTAGTCATGGAGAGAAAAGGACCAACGCTTACTTATCACTGACTCTATGCCAGGCACACAAGGCTACCCAGTTTCTATATTTCATTTGTCACCTTTATTTTCATAATGACAACTGGCTATTGCTATTTAGGAAGTCACCATGAAAAATGAACAAAGAATGTAAAATAAGTTAAACTTGGAAACCCAGCACTTATATACATTTTATTAGGAATATGAAAAATATTACTTGTTTCAATATGAAGCAGGAATCATTCTCCCCTCTGGCCACTTCCTTCCCCCGAAGTACCCACAAAATCAACATTTCTGTCTTGGCCCTTAAAAACAAAGCATCCATATATTTAATGTTTTTTTGGTAGTAACTCAACTGTTTGTATTTTACTTTCCTCTTTCATGAGAAATCTCTTCTTTGTCTTCAAAATCTAGGCATACATCTTTCCTTTCTCTCCCATCATTTGATTCTAATAAATATCTTCCATATGTCACTCCAGTTACTCTGGTCAGCCAACTCCCCCTTCAGGCTGACTGCTCTGTGTGAGCTTATCCCTAGCAATTCTTCTCTCTGCTCTTTGAGATCTCATTTTTGGGTGTCTTCATCAAAAGAGAGGCCTACGTGTAATTTAGACTCTTGCTAAGTAATGATACTTTCAATGCACTCATAACTTAATAAGTGACAGGGCTTTTTAAAAATTTTTAAAAATAAGATGCAGTTGCCTCTAAATGAATTAGAAAGCCTGATTTTTGAGAAATATAGCTTATTTATAAAAATAAATAGACTATAGATCATGAGACTATTATTAACTGTTTGATTTATTGTTCATCTTTATGCAGAAACCTCTGCCTTACGTTGAATATTTTTCCCAGTGACTACGGACTCAGGCTTGCCAAGAGTTACTAAGATAGATAGAGGCATCCTTGACTTTGACTGAGGGCCCAACAGTATGTCAGCTCTTCCTCTGGCAATATGCAGGGGCCCACGTTTAGCAAGTTTAGGACTTGGTTCAAGATTTTTGTTGCACAGACACTGGCTTAATTTAAGGACTTTCTATTCTCATGTCAATGTGCCTAAGTCTGGTTTACTTAGTAAGTGAATAAATATCTCTAGTTTCTGTTTCTGTGATGATAGGCATTTAGGTGAATAGGTAAAAGGTGAACCATAAACGGTTGAGTGAAAAACACATACTACGTAAAAAGGGCTCTAAAATCTTCTCTGCTTTTTTAAATAAAATAGAACAATGCTCTGATATTGCCTCCGTTAAACATTAAAATGAAAAAAGGCATGATAATTTGATTATTCCAATTATTTGGCATATCAAAAGAAAATCATACAAAAAGGCCCACCTGAATAGCTCAATTTAAATACACTAAACAGTTTCTCACTTCACGTGGGCAGGAGTCTGCTCATCCCTTTGTCTGCAAGGGGGTTTCTCTCCTTTATTTTTTAAGTACTTCACTGGAGAATATTCAGCCTCCCTTCTCCCACCCAAGAGATTTTTAATTCTGTCCACCCCTCCTGAAACACCATTTTTGGACAATGTTTCTCCCCCCACACCTCTCTCAGGACATAGGGAGCTTCCAATCACTGTCTTTCACCACTCTGGAGGGCATGAGGCCCAGTAAAGGTGCTCCAGGTAGGACCCATACACCTACATTTCTTCCCAGCCATTGATCCTCTACCATTTATGAATGTGTTGAAACTACACTCTGAGAAGTTAATACATGGTTTTCTATGCTCTAGAATCACCCAAATTTTCTGCAATTTTATTCTCACTCCCTTTGTGAACTTGAGTCTGCAGGTTGAAATGTTAAACAATGTCTCACTCACAAAGTGATATTTGAGTTCTAGTCACACAATTTCCCATCCTACCGATAATCATCTTACTCTGTGTACTCTGAGCTCTCCTGTTTGCATTCCAAAATGCTTGGCTCTCTTAGGAAAAACTCACATTTGTATATTCATGGCAAAAGGCAATATGAACACCAGTGACAATCAAATCCAGAAAACCCAGTGACTTCAATAAATAGAAAGTGACTTCTAATTCATATCATATTTAACCAGGGTGGGGGCAGTGAGAAGGGTCTGGAAGCAAGGGAGCCTCTACACCTTGAGCCTCAGTGGCCTCAGCAGACAGAGGCTTTGCTTTCTTCAACACATGGTTTCCTCCCATGTCTGTCCCACACTTTGGTATCCAGTCTGCTGGATGCTACGACGTGGACACAAAGTAGAGATTACAGGGGATATTTTTATTGGCCAGACTTCTAAGGAGTTCATAGCAGTCACATGCTCAGGCTTAAAGACAAGGGAAGAAAGAAAATATTGTCTATCTCTGTGCCCAGGAGGTAAGGGAGATAAGTGTTGTGAGAAACTGACCAATCTCTAACCCAAATTTATCTGTCACATCAAGAATATTTGTATCATCTTTACTATGAGTTCCAGCATCCTATCTAGGGTGAATGCTCACCCTATCTACAAACAAAACAAGAAAACAAACAAAATATGAATGTTTATTCTCAATTACCTTTTGTTTCATTTTCCCTGGAGCTGTACATAGAGAAAGCTTTTTGTACTATCTGAAAAGAGTAAAAGGGAATGATGGGTACAAGGGAGAAATGGAAGATCAAATTTTCTTAATATAAAAAATAGTATCCTAGTTCTTACATGTGTACATCTAATGTTTAGCTTTTTGGTGGTTTTCATTCCATCTAAATATTTTGCTGGATTTCTGGTTTTGTTTGTTTGTTTTTACAATGGAGCTAGAACTGTGTTGAGCACTGTACATGAACTGACTTAATCCTGTCAATCCTTAGAAAATAGGCACATATATTATGTCCATTTTTTTCGGAGTGAGTGAAATGCCTTGTTAATGGCCCAACAATGTTTCTTCTAGTTTGTTTTTCCTTAGAACTTAGTATCTAGAATGCTTAGTAAAAATATATCTTGACTATAAAATCACTACATTTTTGTATTTTCACAGTAAGAAAAACATTTCACATGCTCTAATACAACTAGTTTTTTAAAGCAATCCTGGGGTAAACATTTCCATAAGTCACATTTTTGTCTTGTAAGTGTCTTTTTTTCTTAAATTAAACAAATGTTTATTTTAATGTACCTACTTTCTATTCAGGTATAAAAATAAAAAGTGGTAAGCAGCATTAATTATGGCATCTACCCATCGGGCTAACTAGAGCTATGTCTGGGAGACAATGATAAATAAAATACACCAATCTGGTAGGAAATAATGACCCATAAAATATAGCCTGAATTTTGTCACTCAAATCACATATACTTATTATGCTTGTAAGGATTATGATGACCAGGTAAGGTTGTGTGAATAAGGAGGGAATTCAAATAGGACAAGAAAGGATACCCCAGGTTAGGAAAAGTAAAGAGAAGGGAGGAAAGGAGAAGGTGTTTGAGGGAATCATGGGAGAAAGCTCGAAGGTGAAAAAAATGTGGAAATCAGAACTGAAGACTAAATTGAAGCTGTGGAATGTTAGGCATTTACTTTTAAACTCTGGGAAAAGATTTTATGCTGAAGACTGTGGAACTAAGGAGTACAGACAGGAAATATTGGAGGTATAAAACGGGGCTTGTGGAAGAGTGGAAGTCTAGACACACATAGGCATAAAGTTGCCATTTCCCTACTCAGAATCCTTCAATTGTCTTTCATTGATTAACAGATAAAGTATATAATATCATCTCCTGACCTATCAAATCAGATACCTTCTGTCTCAGAGGACTGTTGTGAAAGTAAACTGGACTGGTAAATGTGAAAATGTTTTCTAACACTAATGCATTTTACCCACATTGTCTCGGTTTACTCAGCTAATGAACCCATTTTCTCCATCATATATATCTTGCCTATTTAATTTTCTCTTCAAATCCACAGCCATTTGAAAAGGTAATAGGAAGTCAATGTAAGAAAAAGCTGGTTCCTAAGCAAGGGAACTTCAGGCTTGAGAAATAATTTGATAACAATCTCTATTCATCTTTTACAGACTATCTGAAACTTGCCTCCTACTTTTGAAATCTAACTCTCCTTTGACCACAGAATCCAGGTTTAACTCTCCATCCCGCTTAACTCCCACAGTGATTATCTGTTCATATTTAGTACTTCTGTAGAGAGTCTAAGCTTCTTGCATATACAAGCAACCCCTTAGTTTTGAGTCTGATATTGGAAGATGTTTGGTCTAGTTTTTGAACTAATTGCATCAGCAGCATTTCCAAGCTGTATTCCCTCCGGCAAATTGTTCATCTGTTTCTCTGTCTTCTTCCATTAGAATGAAATATTCTTGAATGTAACTATTTATACATTCTATTTACTGTTAAGTCTCCAGAGCACATGAGTGTGTCTCACATATATTGGACACAAGAACAGAAAACAGTTGTTGAGCAGGTCCTTGCCAGATTCATTGTGTCCTGCTCACACCCCCATGATTAGCACAAAACACTATGTGTACCCACTTTCTATAGCAGTAAGGACCAGGAATGAATACCTGACCCACATGTAAATTAGGTTCGCTGAAATGATCATCTATTGTAAGCAACAGAGAGATTGCAAGTCAGTCAGTTAGTGCTGCATTTTGAAATTGTAAGGTGATGGAATTTTTTAGACAGGATTGGTCCACTGAGGATGCACACCATTATTAGCTAGATGGAAAAGCTAGTCTATGAGAGAAGATAAGTGGAGACAATGGGTCAGTCACGTGGAGGGGAGCAGGAGAAAGAGACCACATGACTCCCAAAGCAAAGAGGAAAAAGATAATGTGGAGTATACTGATTTCTATAGAATCTACCTTGGTGGTCGGTAGCTTCCCATATTCCATCTGGGCACATTTAAAGAGACCCAGCTACACTTCGTGCTCTTGTGGTCAGTGATGTTGTAACTGGTAATTGTGAATGTTTGAGGTGAATGGCTTTCAGAAGGGGAATGGCTGGCCCTCACATTTTCAGCAGCCAGAATCTGACAATCATCCCATTCCCTTTTGTTTAATCCCACATCTAATAGAATACAGAAAAATCCAGATAAAGTCAGTTCTTCCAGAATAACTAAGTCGTGAGAACCAGGGGCAGGCAATATTTGTTTTGCTGGAGTTTGAGCCACAGCACCAGCTACAGGTGAAGAATGAATGCATTCATTGGTTCACTCAGCCATGAGTGCCCATCTGTGCCACACAGTGATTTACACACTAAACATCCTGCAATAAACAAGATCAATAGCCCCTGCCCTCTGAAGATTGCATTTCAGTAGGGGGTGGGAGGTGGGAAAAGGTCAACTAAAACTTAAAAAGTATTATACAAAAATGATTAATATTGAAAATGATGATATCTTTAAGGAAGGAAAGAAAGAAGCCAAGTCGGGCCGGCCGAGTGGCGTGGTGGTTAAGCGCTGGCTTGGGAAGCCAGCAGCCCCGGTTTGGTCCCACATATGAGGGCCAGTGACACTGCCCTCAAAAAAGAAAAAAAAAAAAATGACACATGGAAAGAAGCCAAGTAAAAAAGCTGAGGATGTTCTGAAGAAGCGTGGCATTTGTGAAAAGATAGCTGGGAAAGGCCAGGCTGAGAAAGTCGTGTGAGCACAAACCAGAAGGAGGTGGTGGAGACAGGAGACATAGGACATGGAAATCTCTTTTGGAAAAACATAAAATATACCAGCAAAAGTAATTTCAAAGGACCTAAGACAGGAATGTGCATTGTTACTGGGATGAATTACAAGAGAAGTGGTATGGCGGGCAGAGTGGGCAATGAGAGGGAAAAAAAGAGGAGGTAAACAAGGTTAATATGAGACTAGGGCATGTTGCAATTTGTAAATCATGGCAGTGCCTTTGGCTTTGCTAGTAAATGAGATGGTTGCCATTGAAGTGTTGCAAGCAGTGGACTAATGGCACTTGACTTATAATTTAAAAGAATCCCTCTGGAGGGCAAGGGCAACAACAGAGAGACATGTTAGGAAGTATCACAGAAATCCAAGGAAAAGAGGATGACATCTCTGATGGGACATAGTTTCTCTTTCAGACAATAAACTTGATCTAGATTTTGAAACAAGATTAAGATACTTGTCAAGAGCATGACTAGCAAACAAAGGGCTGTCATTTGCCTAAGATCACCCTGTCCCAGAATCTTTTAGTAATGCCATGAAGGGAAAGAACACAAACATACAAAAAAAAAAAAAAAATCAAAAAAAAAACCAAAGATCAAGAAAGCAGTAAAACAAAATCAGATATTTAAGACAAAAGCTGAGGGAGGAAGACAATGAATCCACTATTGAAATAGTGTCTATAGGCAGAAAGATATAAATAAGGGGAAAAAAGATGCTGGAAAAGAGAAATGGACAATTAATCAAACAAAACATTGACACAGAAAAGAATTATTGAGGTTAGAAGAAAAACAATGAGAAAAGGAAAAGGCAGACCTGATGTACTCTGGAGCAGTGGGAAAGGACCAAAGTTTACTCACCAAACGTAGTTCCAGGCACAGCTTCCCAGCCCACTAGACCTGATGACCCTGAGAAAGCCTCTTTTCAAGGTGAAGCAGGATTTTCTCAGGTGTCCCATGGAGATGAAGTAATTTGGTCTTACTTATACACAATGTTTTGTGGCTTATGTGGGAATCTAGGGAAAAATACTTTGAAAACTGGAAGTTGCTTTAGAACTATTATTATATGCATCTAGAAAAACTATTAAGATTATCAGGCTCACTTCTTCTGAGAATTAATCATAATTAAGCATGTGTATTCCCTATAAATATTTTCTTTTACAAAGAAGGAGGCAAGTGGGATCATTGTATTTGTATTTGCCTATATATTCATTTTATCATATATATGGTAATTAAAGTTATTAAATCTTCATTAGATCTACAAAATTTCTGTTGTCTTTCAAGAAAGAAAGACATTGATAGTAAGTTTAGGGATGGAAATACATTTTAAAGATGGGAGCAGAACCTAGAAAAATAAGAAATAGTAGTTACATTTTCCATAGCATCTCTCTTTACTATAGGTACTTCTGAGATAGAACTAATTCTTACAAAGCATACCATAATGTAAAGAGCATTATATCAACTTCACAAATGACAACACCAGGATTCCAAAAATGCATTCATGGAACAAATATGTAAATGCTTACTATATTGTGGCACTGGACAAACAGTGTTACGTAACTACACATAGTGTTCAGTGGAGTAAGACATATAGCTCATGGATAATATATAATGATGATACATACTATGTAAATGGGACATATTATAATAATGAATATACAAATAAGTGTAATCAATATATGAATGATAATATTTCAAAGAGTCCTAGTGTTATGGAGAGTATAAAGCTGAGTGATGCGATTCTGTCAGAACAGGAAACTCTTCTTGGACTGAATGGAAAGATCTGGATGAAAAGAGCCAATGAGGTGAATTTCTGCACTCAGATAATTACAGGAAGAGGGGAAATAAATTAAAAGAAGGACAACCTGTCAGGTTTAAGGTATCAGCAAAAATTTTGTCACTAATACTTAGAAAGGAGAAAAGGAGTGGAGCTGACAGCAGGGATATTAGTAGGAACCTGATCCTTTGGGCCATGTAAGGAGGTTGGATTTTTATTCTAAACCCAATGGGAAAATGTTGGTAGTTCTTCAGGAGGGAAGTAATATGCTTTGATGTCTTAGAAGCTCTCTGTCTGTAGGAAGGAGGCATTCTTTTGGTGGCGGGGAGGCATGGAAGGATTGAAGATCAGAGATGAGTTAGGAAGATTTTTAGTTGTCCAAGCAAAAGATGACTGTGACTGGGCCATGGTTTTAGCAGAGAACGTGAAGACAAGTGAATGTGTTAGAGGAGGAGCTAGCAGATGTATTGGAGGTGGTGGAAGAAGAAAAGAGCAAAGTTAAAGATGACCTTCTTTTTCTCCTGAGCAATACCTTCATAATGAAGCCATTTGATGAAATGGGGCTAGAGAGGGATAGCTATTCAGCAACTTGAGAAATGATTTGCTGGGCACCGTTCAAAAAGCAAATGGTAAATCAGATGGAGCTGGAAGCCAACCTTGGAAAGTTTGAAGGGTGTTGATAGTTCACTACTTGGCCTAGTGTAGAATGCGTGTGAAGTATCAGAAATGTACAAAGTTTGGGAGGAAATCAAACTATGAATATATTTAATTGTCCACATCAAAGATGCTTTTGCAGTTTTTCTACTGAGTACAAACTACACACAAACACACACACACACACAAACACACACACAAACAATGACCCACCAGTAAGCCTGTTGCTAACCTAATTTTTTTGATGTCATGTTGTATGTGGGGTGTTGGTGTGTTCACACATTTACATATTTGATCATGTGAGCAATTTCTCAATGGAAAGGGAATTATAGACATATTCAACCTGAAGAATTTAAGGAAACTTAGCAATTATTCAAAGCCTATACTGCAGAGGTAGAATTTTTCAGGTATTAGGTGTAAGGTATTTTCTCTGTTGTTGCACTTTTGCTGCAGAGTTTAGGTCTTTTGAAACAGTTTTAGTTTTATAAACTTTCTAGACAGGTTATAGCAGAGAAAAGTATCAAGGAACTAACACAAGCTCATTTTGGATAAGGGGAATTTAGTTACATAAAGAAGATTATAGTAAGAGCAAAACTATGAGTATTGTACAGTGATTTAAACACTAAAACATCTAAGCCAATTGTTGCCTTGGCCCTGAACTACTAGGAAAGTTCCCACACTTAATGCTTAGTGAAAAATTAGAGCATGTGTGGTCAGAAAGAAAATTCCTTCTGGTCTAGTATTACACATTTTAGGTGAATAATGTGTCTCATTTTTCTTAAACATTTACAATCAGCCACCTAGAATAAATGATAAGTATTAGATCATCAATCTAGGTTACATGAACATTTAAATTAATTGGATTATATTTGGATTTACATGATTAGAACTTGGAAGTCAGGTTCTAGATGCCTGGCAAAGCCTCTTATTAATCTTCTCAAATAGGTGAGCCCTAACATTTTAGTGTTTTAGTTTTAGATAATTGTTGAAATTAATTTTATTTATAAAGATTAAAGAGGCAGATCTTGGGACCACTTATTCAGCAATTAAAATTAATTAATTTAGATTTAAATGCTTAATTCAAAAATACATAGTTTCATGAAGAAAAACCAGGAATAGTAAAATGCATAAAATGAAATATTTAAATTATGCATATATAAATGCACATTCATATATACATATATGTATATGTGTAAAAAATAATATATATTATAAAATAAAAACCTTAAGACATGCAAGGACCACATTTAGCATGTCTTTAAGATAGTGGTTATCTCTAGGCAGCGGGAGGAATAAGGTGAAAAGGAATGAGTAACGGCATTTTTAGCTGTTTATTGTGCTGTTTCACTTCAAATACATATATATATATACACATATATATGTATATATATAATATATTATATAAATACATATATAATATAATATATAATATAATAATATAATATATATATATATATATATATATATATATGAAAAAATAGGAAAACCAGTGAGCCACATTGCAAAATTCTAAAAATAATATGAAATAGAATCAATGTATCATGGCACCTGTATGCCATATTTACTCCTTATAAATGCCATGGATGAAAACAGAATTTAGAAGTAAAAATATCTTAATACATTTTTCCTGTAAATGCCATTTGTTATTGTAATCAAATATCAATCTCTGCTTAATTAAGATGATGTGACTTGCTGAACACATATCTCATGTTCTAGGTGATGAGATAATTCTGAAGAAAACATGTTAAAGATACATTTTAACATAGAATTTTTGAGTGGTTGTGCTTCTCTTTAAATGCTAACTGTATCTGCCCCTATCGTGGCAAAGAGTTGAAAATTATTTTTTTCCAAATTAATGTATGGAAATTGGAAAATATATTCTAAGTTTTTAGTGTAAGATTTTACTGTGAATATAGAAGGAATGGGGGGCTATGAGGAGTGATCCAGGAGATCGATTTACTGTTGCTAGCTGAGGTGAAGGGAGGAAGGGAGGAACAATCATTAGATCAGATCCATCTGTAGTAAACATGGCTCAGTATGCATTTTGGATCTCTTATTTTTTATATAGTCTCAGAAAGGTCAGTCATAAGTAGTCAAAATTAAGCATCAGAGACTTGTGCAGGGTATTTTCAAGGAAAATTTGCAGCTCTGACTTTTGCTTTCACCTGGCAGTTTGCCTAAATGTAGTTTGGAGACTGGTGTAAGACACGTCATCCCCTACAATTTCTTCACCGTAGTCTAAATTAGGAATACTTTCTTTGTAACAGCCAGAGGTGGTTATCAAGAAGAATGGTGGTGTCTGCTGTCTGGGTTGCAAAGCTATAGATTAATGTGTTGTTTTAAAATATGTAATGTGCCCATAGGCTGCAGCAATAGGGAAATAAATCATTTGGGGGGTGGGGGCGGGGTAGGAGAGTCAGGAATGCTAGTTTGGGGAAAACAAAGTATGTAGGTTGCCAAGGGAACAAGAGTTCTGACCAGTAAGTGAAGTATAATAACCAGTTTCGCATAAATCTCCAGGGTCTTAGAAGGGTGTTTTCAAGTAGGAAGCAAAGTTGATTCACTAGTTCTCCTTGACACTCAAGCTTAAGATCTAAATTAAGTTGTTTATGATACATGATAACTTCCTGTAAGTATGATAGTAAGATTTTTGCCCTAATAAGGCGAACTGAATAAGCAGATATTTTGAAGTTTGAATATAGGTATGATGAAAGAACCCACAACTGAATGTGAGATCAATTTTGAAAATGAAATTAAAAGAAAAGTAAAAACTAAAAGAAAGTAAAAACATACTCCAATCAAATTAGGTTCAAAAAACTTAATGCACTTTAAACTTTCAGATTGTTTTTAAAGAATAAACTTCTATAAAATATCAGGTTATGATTGAAGATTACATGGTAGAAAATATTGTAAGCAAGCATAGTAAAATTATAATGTGAGTTGCAATAAATTTTGCTTCATTTGCTTGCCATAAATATATATAATTTATAGCAATGTATTATTGATATAATGGACGTTTTCTAAGAACACACAGAAACTTGTGTAAGAAAGAAGAGAGGTCACAGAAATATTTCAGGTCAAAAAAAACACAAAACACCAAGCGTTTAGATGTGAAATTGGGAGGGGGTGGAGGGTGGGGTGGGGAAAGAAACTACTTTTTAAAACATAGCCAAGTCATAGAAATAATTTTCTGTAAGTTGATAGTTGATGTGTCATTGGTATGAAAAAAAAACAAAAAAAACTAAGTCTAGCATCCTCAAAGTATGCTCTTGGGAATGGTAGACAATGTTCTTTAATTAAAGAAAAGTTTATGTGCTTTTCCCACTGAATGTAGCTTTTGAGTTTTAACTGTAGTGTTAACTGTTGGCATAGTGTGGAGTTTGCATGAATTTGCCAAGTGGGAGGCTGAGAGGTGGTGGACTCTTTTATCTACAACTAGGTTTGAAAGTGTCTTTGAGTAACATATTTTTAGGAATGACTGTTGAAGTTCCCAGAAGGAGCCTTGGGGTAAATAGCCTTGCTTATTGCTACTATCCATCTGATGCTAAGGAAACAAGTTTGGGTGTGATGAGGACATTTGTCCCCCTGAGATCAAACCAGAAATGAAATGATGCCACCACCGTGTGAAGCTAACCAATTTCTGTAAGAAAGAGAATGAGAGAGCAAGAGCAAGAACGATAGAGAGAGAAGCGAACGGGCTCACGGTGCATTATGAAGCCTTATCTGACAACCACAAGAGAATAAATTATACTCTTAGGTGTCCAAATTCACAGGCAGTAAGGAGCCGAGAATTCAGATGCCTCTGTCTGATGTTCAGGGACCCCTCTCCCCTGAGAGCTAAATAAGAAAACAGGTGCTGCCTGGGACTGGGGGGTGCTGTACTCCAGGGCACATAGATGAGGATGATGGTACTCTGAGCTCCATAATAATACCTTCAGTTTTGTTTCTCACTCTTTTGATTGTTATGCATGTGTGCAATCACTCATGGATAGGTTCTCTGTTGGGCATTTGGGAAATAAAATTTCCATTTGTTATCTTGTACATCCCACTGAGTCAAGGTTACTGGTAGCAGGTCAGTTCTGAAGAGACCTTTCTTTGGCATCCATTTATTGTTTAGAAAGGCAAGACAGCTGAAATTGTTTTCAGTGGTGTACATTAAAATGAATGTGCTACGGAAAGCATTTAATAGCATTTTATTAAAGTCAGTTAACATCTCTCTTTCATCTGTCCTGAGGCAGGATTTTTTCCACGGTAAGTGACCCATGCCTATCTATTTTATTTTCCTGAAAAGTCCATCTTTCAGAGATGTCTCAGAGACTTTGGGGAATAGGAATTTACATATTATCTGAAAAACAAAAATGGTACAGTGTGATTGGAATAAGCTGATTTTAGTTCTAATTTGAAATATCTCATGAAGTTAATACGTATCTGAGAATGAAGTGTCAACATGGAGAAAAGTGGAGAATTATTCATTTTTCAGTATCTATTCTCCCTCAGGATGTGAGTTGTTCTTGATAAATGTATATTCATAGAAGCAAAGATGCATTCTATTTCTAGTTTTAAAAGTCATCATTCAGAGCATAATATTGGGCTCCTAAAAGATGTTTGCTTAGGAAAAATGTTAATTTATCTTGACTTTTGGCATGTAGTAAAATTGAAACTTAAGATAAACACTGAAAATGTAATATTCTTCTAGTTTATTACAAACATTCAGATACAGCTGAGCAGGAACACTCCCCTCCCCAATAATGTACCAGCATGTATATATAGTATGGACCTCGGCTTGAATGCAAATATAATGGAATCTAATTCAGCCTTGGCTTAGAGGCCATTACCTCAGGGGTGTTTGGAGAAAGCACTACACCAGATCTAGGGAGCATACCACGTAAAGAATGTGTAAGATCCAGGAAGCAGGCAATCACCAAATGATTTTGACACTACTACCATTTCCATTTGAGCTTTCTCTAACTATCACCATCTTTCCTACCTCACTTTCTCTATAGATGTTCACGTTATCTACCAACTCTTTGAAGGATCTGTTATATAACTTTTCAGTATATTTACAAATTAACTCAAATTTAGCTGCAAGATGTTTTAGTTCACCATGTAAATAGAGAGTTTAATTTGACTACTTTTTTTTTTCAAGTCTCTTAATGATGCTTTCCATTGTTAGTGGTGCTTCTATTATTATATTTATTTATACAATAATGAGGTTTAATTTTGACCTATTTTTTACTTATGATCTATCTTTCCAGGAAACCATATTATATGTTACACTATAAAGAAATCCTAAATAGAATCTATTTTCTAGAAGGCATATCTCCTTTGTGACATATACTAGTATCCAGTCTCATCTTTCTTTCCTATTTTAAAAATTTTATTGATATAGTTCTTTTGAAAATTTATGTAATTATTTTGTCAATTTCATATTAAAATTTCATTGATCGTTTTTAGTTAAACTTGAAAAATAAATTAAGTGAAAACATCTTTGAAGATTGAATTTCATTTCCATTCTCCCTATAAAAAATGAATTACAAATAGCTGTCATATAAAGAGACAATCAAAGCACATTCAGCCAGAGAAATTAGGGGAAAGAATTTTTAAGTCTGTGTCACACAGTAACTAATAAATATATTATGTTAAAATTATCTTATTGTGTGTATGTGTTTTTATTCTTCCCATCCTGGAATACAGAAGAAGTTTCTCTTTTCCATTTATTTTATTTTTCTTTTCTTTTAGATTTCTACTTGTTTTGAGGTTTTGAGAAAACACCTCTGCTCCTTTCCTTGCAGAGGTATCACTTCATGCTCTTAAAAATTATATAAGTGTGTTTCAGCGAAGAGCAAAAAGGAATTTACCATAAAGTTAATGAAACTAAAACTCCACCTCTCATTTACTTTCTAAAACCCTGAGAGGGGCTGTAGGAAAGTTCTTACTAATTATAGGTGTTTTCCCCTCCCCAAATTTCCTCCAATATAATAGTAAGTGCTTTTAAAATTATTTTAGTAAAAGATGGTACCCTTATAAGAAAAAAAGTAGTGTGAACACTTAGAGTTTCTCTATTCAAACGTAGATTTTCCTTTACTAGCTACTATTGGTCTAGCTCCTTTTCCCCTATGAAGATGAGCTCATACTATAGTGAGGATTAAATGAAATAAACTATGCAAAAAAAAAAAAAAAAGGATATTAGCAATTTTTTCAGATATGTAATAATTTAGTTAGTTAAAGAACATAAATGTTTGACATTTAATATGAGATGGGACCAAATTATAGAAGGCCTTGGGAGCTGGTAGTGGGAATTTTGTCAGATATTGAAGGAAATAAGGTAGTACTTTTTGATGCATTATCTCATCATCATATATATGTCATCACTATTGCTGTCTATGGGCTACATGGATGAATTCTCAGATAATCTCATCATCCTTTTTTTACAACTGAAGAAACTGAGATGTTAAAATGTTAACTAACTGGGCCGGCCGAGTGGCGCAGTGGTTAATTGCTGGCTTGGGAAGCCAGCGGCCCTGGTTCGGGTCCCACATATGAGGGCCAGTGACACTGCCCTCAAAAAAAAAAAGAAAAAAAATTGTTAAAAAAAAAAAATGTCAACTAACATTCAAATTTCTACAGCTTTGTAGAAGGAAACTGTAGAGATCCAGGCATCTTTCCTCAGAGCCCACAGTCCTCAGCAATATACCATTCTGCTCCCCCTTTGGCAATACATAAAATGAGATTAGAATGATCATAGAAATATGTAAAAATACAGTATATTATATTTATTCCATGTATAAGCTTTCAGGAAATGATGGTCAGAATAAGGAAGACATGCACATGAGACACATTTCAAGGTAAATGTGGGCAAGGTCTAATGATGCATTTTATTAGAGTAATGGAGCAAAGAGATAAAAATAAATTCAAATATTGAGATTGTATGAGTATAGAAATAACAGATTCATTATCTAAGATAAGGGACTTGGACTATAAGCTTACAGATTTGACTGTGAGAATGTTCATTTACAATTAATTAAGGTGGGAATTCTAAATTAGAAGCCTCTTTGTGCCTAGTTGAAGCTGACAGAGGTTAGACCTGGAGATAAAGCCTTAGAGATGTTTACCTCATGGTGAGAGTTCAAACTACAAGAAGATCTCGAAGTAGAATAAAACTATTGGAGAGAAAATATTAGAAGTCCAATGAGTAAATATCATTAAATACCCAGTTGTAGGTAATGAGAAGGGTGCTATCAAATGTGGCCACTCAGAAAAGTTATCTCCACAGTGGGATCTGTGGTGAGGGCAGCACTTATAATTTAAAAAATGGCCTCTTCCACTTGTGCACTTGTGCACAAGCTGCTCTTAAACACAAGGCTGCTGTCACAGGAAGTCCTTTTGCTAATATTGGACAACAGAAACTCTATTTCCTATTTCTCTTCAGATGGAGACTCTTTGGCTTGGTTTACATGAGTAACATTAGGAAATATAACCAAGTCATTTTAATGACAGCCTACAGCTTTGCTTCAAAGCTGTACTTGTTTTATTGACTATTAACTATTTTAAATA
Source organism: Aselliscus stoliczkanus (assembly GCA_033961575.1). Classification (NCBI taxonomy): domain Eukaryota; kingdom Metazoa; phylum Chordata; class Mammalia; order Chiroptera; family Hipposideridae; genus Aselliscus; species Aselliscus stoliczkanus. Next base: position 49,845,085 of record CM066727.1, read on the forward strand.
TGCACCTATCTATTTGGAGAGAGAACATTCCAATGACTTAATATCTGAGTACACATCCAAAGGAAATTACTAATACTTTAATTATATCGTTGTCAACACATTAGATATAGTTTGTATAGTGATTTTGTTTTAGTTCAGCAGATATTTTGAGTTCTCAATTCTCTGAGGAAAAGTACAAACATGGCATATTTGAAATATAATCTTTAGTAAGCGTGAGGTTATGATGGTAGTTATTACTGATGAGTCTTAGATTTTTTTCTTTTATTTTTGAGGGCAGTATCACTGGCCCTCATATGTAGGACCTGAACCGGGGCCGCTGGCTTCCCAAGCCAGCACTTAACCACCACGCCACTTGGACAACCCGAGTCTTAGATGTTTTTAAGTGAACTCCCTTTCCCGTTTCTATGAGGTGAGGGAAGAGTGGGCATAGGTCACTGTACCCCATCTCTAATAAAACCTCAGGGGTGCCAAAAGTTACTGTTCATCCAACTTAGTTACCACTTAGCAACTAACAACTTTTGCCCAGCATAGCAAAATAGAAATAGAAGAGAAAACAGACAAACTAAAAAATAAATAATTTTGCTTTTGTAAGATGGGAAAAATATGTAAAACCAGATAAAAGACATGTGGAAATAAATGGAAAGATAAATAAAATAAATATATTTATATAAGGGAATACTATACAACAATTAGATGCTATGAATGGAATTACTATATATCAACATGGATAGATCTAAAAAACAAAATGTCAATTGAAAGAAATAAGATTTGATTTATTCATCACAGCAAGGATTCAAAAATGTTACAGCCAAAAAAAATATTTTTAAAAATATACAAACTTTTAAAAGAAATCAATGGAATCTGGACTACAAGGATATATTTTAGATATTGTAGCATGTATTCTATGGGGGAGGGGAATGATAGGATTTCAAACATAGATTCAAGGGGGGAAATCAAGTAAAATAAAGGTTAATTTCAATCCAGACTAATGATATTATACCACCAAACTGCAGCATGTGAACAACTCAATACTATAGACTGAGGTCTTTGAGGAAATTGCCCTCTTCATTTTAAAAACATGAAAACCTTCTTCATTTTCTGGTTATCTTTAGTTTACAAATCATTTTCACACTCTTACTTTGAAAGAATGATATCTAAATTGCATGGATCCCATTAGACCATATTTCTGAAAGACTATCACTAGGCCAGTAAAATACCTCTCAAAGAAATGTATTTATATTAAGAAAGGTGGTCTCATGATGCAGAAGCTTCAAGAGCCACTGATGGTCATGCAAAGGGAGCTAACACACATCCTTTTTGTTATTGTCTAATTGGCCTTTTCTCTACAGGAATGCAGACACACAAGGGTGCAGGAAAGGTTAAACAGTCTCTTACTTAAATCTACAGGTGCGCCCTCTGGAGATGGAAAATTACAAATTCTATATCCTTTAGTTCTACCCTGGCTGGAGGGCAGCCGAAGCAGCACTGTAAGCTTTCCTTAGCAGTTGTTCGGAAGCACTTTAAGAAGACAGAAGCATGTTGCCTGTGAGCAGTGTTCTCACCCAACCTTTCATGTCTCCTTAGATACCAATAAAAGTTTGGGACTATTGGAAGAACCAAAAAACACAAGCCTTAATCCATAATTGAAAAAAAAAAAATAATAATAATAATAAAAATAATAAAGTAAGTATCTTCCTGTCCACTTTATGGTCATTCTTAATCATGTTAGAAAATATCCTGGGTTCCCCAGCTCCCCCACCCACCCCAGGTTCCCTTGAGACATCCAGACTTAAAATTATGTGAGCCCTTCTAGAAGGTAATACTAAATCACTAATACTTAAGTATCTGTGATGGAAAATTGCATCCTGTGCTTATCTACACTTCACTGAAATCATTCTGCAACCTTTCAGGAAAATATATGGACTTTGTTTATGGAAAGCATCTACTGCTTTGCCTAGGTTTCACCTTTCCGGACTTAACTATAAAAACAACAATACTACTATTTTAAAAGCAGTGCTAGCATGAAGGTTTTCTTCAGATAGTCTAAAGCAAACTGAATCCAGGTAGTGTGGGTGGATGAGGCCTGAGGCTCCTATTTAAGGACTTGGCATTTTTGCAATATCAAAAGTGCAAGAACCCCATCCCCAGGCCTTCCAGAGCACTCACTCTTATCCCTCACTTTGTTCTACCTTCTTTTTTCCTGTTTTTCTCCCAATACCCTCAACTGGCTCCATTTTCTTCATCAAAGAAGTGAGTAAGGTCCAAACTTTAAACATTCCCAGTTTCCAGCATGTCTAGGAGGTATTGGGAAACACTGCCAACCAAGGTAAACATTTAATACTCTCTTAAATATCTAAACTTAAGGACACCACACATTCACATGATGACTTCCGTACTTTTCTACTTCATTACCCCAATCTCATTTGCCTAAAGATTTATAATACTCTTATTTGCATTCTTAGATCTTGTTTTTAGTGAACTTATAACCCCAGCCTTAGTGAATACTTAGCAAGTACTTGCCTGGCTCATCCATACTCTGGGGCTGATTATAAATCTTTCCTCGATTGGCTGACAATGAAGTGTGCTAAACCCAAACCTCCCCTCCCATTCTTCTTGAGTCTGCTCTGGTTTCTGTAGAGATCATGTGATAACATTTTACAGTGGCTGCTTGTGTGGTGCATATCTGGATTTGAAGAGACACCTTTTCAATTCCATTCATTTATTGATTTTTTTTTCCACATAGTCTTCAACTTGTTTACAAGTCCTTTCAATGCTTCTGGTACTCTGCCATGTATATGCGATGCAAGATGTCTAAAGCACGTGTCCGGATACCCAATGAGGCTCTGTAACATTTGATCAATGCCTCGTTTAAGATAAAGTTATATATTTTGCTTACCAAAACTGATTTTTACGTATGTTTACCAATGAGGAATTCATCAGTTTTTGTTTTTTTTTCCTTTTTGAGAAACTGGACATAATATTTCCAAAGACAAAATGAACCAATACATAAATTCACTCAAATTTGCTTCCCTAATGACAATGACAGGTATCTGATTGGCTTTAGGGTAACTGAAGAGGGGAGCCAGAAATATCAGGAAGATGAATAAAGAACTGCAGTTAACATCTTGTGCTCTGCCTTGTGGTTTCTCTACGTGAAATGAAGTTACCATCTTGCCAACTCCAAGTGAAGATTAATGTAGATTACAATTGACATTTAGGTTTGGAGAGACAGAGGGAAAAAAATCAATGGTATGTGAACACTGAAACCGTAAATAGTAACAAGTGGAAATCCCAAACCTCAAATGCTTTTGAAGCATGTTGTAAAATCCTGCAGAAACATATGCAAGAGTATAATGGACAAAATAATCATGGATGCTTGGCATACATGCCTTAAACCACAGGGACCAGGATGGGATATTTTTGTTATTGTTACTGTAATTCTTCAGTGTAATTTCTGGCATAGAATAATATGCAAATGTTAAAGAAAAAAGAAAAATGTGCTTATTTCATTAGGTTTATTTATAAGGGAAAACAAAAAGCACTTGGAAATTTTTAAATAAATTTATCTTATTCGCCAAAATGAAGAACCCAGAAATAGCTTCTAGCTTAAAAATGTATTTTTTCCTCCTAAAATCATTGCACCGATATGATGAATGTTCTCAAGTTAATCACCCATATAGGACTACCGGAACATTACTTTGACATTGAGTGCTGTCTGTGTAACTTAATGTTATAAAACCTGGAAGGAATATTTATAGTCCAATCCAGATGGACCAAAACAAAGTACAATTATTCTTTCAAAAGTCAACCTTTGCATACAGATTAAAATGGATTGCTTCCAAGATTCAAATGGAGAAATGAACTCGGCTCCCCAATTGTCCTGCATTCATTATGGCCCTATTGGACGTGGTTTGGGGAGTGCTAATCTAGTGACACGTTTGTGTTAAAAGTTGAACTTGTGGACTGATTTGCAAAGTGGTGGCAGAAAGAATTGTTATGAAACTAATTACAGCTGTCAGGGATGGTGCTGTTTTAAATAGGCTGCGTATTAAATGGTTTCACAGAAGCAAATGGAAATTATTTGACTATTAACAATGAATATTTCTATGGAACTACAGAGATATCTGTGGATTTGATCATTTCTAGATTTCAAAAAAAAAAGAAAGAAAATCATGCTAGTCTAGTCTATTCCCCTTGGGAAACTAAAAGGGAGACGCTAATTTTGATCCCTATCAGAAGTTAGAATACAGACAGGGTTTTTTATGACATGTTTTTCTATTTATTTATTTATTTATTTATTTATTTATTTATTTATTTATTTATTTAGCTGAGCCATTGGCAACTCAACGGCAGCTCAGCTCAGGCTAGGCATTGAACTGCTATTGCTCAGAGCTCAGCTTGCACTCTTGAGCGAGCTCTTAATCAACTGAGCCACTCAGCTCGCCCCTCTTTTTCTCTTTTATAATAAAAAATATCTATCTATATATCTCTATATATCTATATATATATGTATATCTTAAAGACTCTGTTGTGCTGATTTTGGGGTATTTACAGAATATATATATTTTTTTCTTTTCCATATCTTTACTGAGTATCATGTGAATTATTTTCAAATGTTAAAAATATAACTTTTGACACTCTCGTTAGAGAGACAATATTCTAATATTTACAGTGGAGGTGATGGGGCTCAGGTAGATTAAAAATTTTTTCCCTACTCTAACTCTATTTGGGGCAGCCTGTGGATGCCAAATCAGGTTTCTCTGGCATTAGAAATTTTTATTAGGTCTATTTTTTTTTTCCTGACGACTCTAATGATACTGTTCTAAAACCGAAGACAGCACAATTGCTATGACCTTCATGATATTGGGATATGCAATAAATGTTGACCCCATACATATGCCGGAAGATCAGACTGTAGAACATTATTATAAGCAGACGGATGGGGTATCAACTTGTTAAGGTGGTTATGTGAAATGGTTTTATTTTCCAATGACCGTTTCTGTGCTGTGCTATGTAAAATCACCCTTCATGCCATCTAGCAACTACTTTAACTTCTTATTAACAAATTCCTTAACTTTCCAGCCATTTTAAGCTGTTAGATCACATTCATCTTGGCATTCAAGACCTGCTCGATTCATTTTTTAGAGTCTGTTTCGTTCTCCACTCCAAGCTCTCCTTTTCCCCAATGCAGACTAGTGTGGTAATTATAGTCAACCGGAGGTGAGGACTGCATGTAGACAAGGTATAAAGTGTCTCTTCTTTTTCCCTCGTCTAAGGACCAGTTCTGTCATTGTAAGTATAAGGGGGTGCAAAGAAGAGAGAGAAAGAGCTGGGTGTAGCTGGAGTAGTTTCCTTAGTTGGCCAGGCCTACTGTTCCAACATCTCGGCCTATGATGTTCTTGAGCCCTGGGGTATCCAGCTGAGGTGATGGGTGTGTCTACCCACGGCATTTCTCTAGACTTGGACCATCTTGTCTTCAGGTTACCTCCTTGTTGGGGACACCAGGGCATATTCTGAAAATGTGTGCTTATTTCCCTCCGTATAGCAGAGGTCCAGAAAAATCTATAGCTCACAATCTCATCTACTCTGTTTGGTTAAATCAAGCCTACCCTACAGCCACAGACAGATTTATCACCCAGAACTCTGACGAGTAAGAAAAGCCCGTATGTGTGTGGTGGGGACTGAGGAGGAAAGGGTGGAGAGCAGGAGAAGTGAGGAGGCAGGGAGAGTCCAGAATCAGTGCTGGGGGTTTTTGGGTCTCAGGCTCTTTTCCACTTATGGTCCTTCAATATCCCATTGCTCCCAGTCTTCTTCTCCCCTACACTTAGAGAGGGGCAGTTCATCCAGTGTCATAGTTAAGCAGATATCTGATCAGACAATACAATGCCACATTTCAGTTTTGCTAGTTTTCCACTCTTCATATGAGATTTTATTCTCATATGAGCCTCATTCTCTGCTTGTCCTTGGCATTAGGGCAAGGGGGAAAACAAAAACAAACAAGCAAACAAACAAACCCTTCTCTCCTTTCATGGAGGGCAGAGGCTAGCCTTTTAATAGCAACACTTTTAGGAGTCACATCCTTTGTCACATTCCATTGACCAATGGGGAAGTAGGGAGTCCTGTGCTTATTGCTTCCCACACAACTCTTAAATGTTATGAGGGAGAGAATTGGCTTTTTAAACCTCTGAATTATACATGAAGCAAATGAGGATTAAGATGTTTAGCATTATAACTTTAATATATTTTTGAAAATTAAATAGGAGTCAGTTACTAAAATTTAGAATTAAGCATATTTCATGTTAAAGTTCTATCCTAAACCAATTCCACAAATGTTTCTTGAATTCCTGCTATGTAAATTTTACTCAGAAGATTTTAGATATATGGAAATAATTAAGACATGGATGTGTTTTCATGTGGCTCAAAAACAGAAATTTAAATTATTATATTCTTGTGAAAAAATCTCGAGTAAAGTTTTAAAGATGAATACTAAAGCATTGTAAACACAGCATTGCTGTGACTTATACTCAAGTGACCAATACAGCGGTGTTTCTCAAATTTTAATATGCATTTAAACTATCTAGTGTTAGGTTTAAAAACAGATTCTGAATCAATGGGTTTGGGCCAGGGCCTGGGATTCACTATTTCTAACAATCTCCTGCCAGTTCTTGAAAGATTCTTTGAGTAGCAATTGCTAAAAATCCTGTGACCCACATTTCTGAGATTCACAGAAGGGTATCTGGGAACTTCAGTCCAAGATGGATGCTATTTCCATAACATTTGTCATCTATCCTGAAGGAAAATAATTCTGATAGTGTGTTATTTCAAGACTTCTCATTGCTTATTAAAAATATGTAATACAATAAGCTTAAATGTCCAGAGAGGTTAAGTGAGGAGCATATAGTCAGTAACTGGCAAAAGTTAGAGGATTTGACCTGACAACTGGAATGACTTTGATAGTCAACTGGAAGTCTTGACATTCACCCTTTTAGGGACTATTAACTGAAGTGTAGAGTAGTGAACTAACCCCATTTCAATGATGAATGGTCCATGAGGTCAGCTGACCATCAGTATTTTACTGCAAACTCAGATACATTTCCTTGTCTCTGAAGTAACTAGATATGGATGCTTGGAAATCAAAGTATTGGCATCCAGCCTCATTTAGTGTGAGGGAAACTTAGAAATGCCTGATTTACTTTTATTTAGACTTTCAATTTCCTTAATCCTGTCCCACCCGCCCCCCAATTTTCTTTCTGAGGACTAAAAGAATTTGGCCTCCCTGAGCATAGCTGTTCTGATTCATTCACACTCACCATTTTAGCATATGCATGAATTCCAGAAAGTCTAATGATTCTGTCCACTTGGGGGTGAACATTATCACATCAGTTGCAGACCTCCCCCCTGCTGTTCATAGAGTCTCAAGTTCAAGTTCGTGGGTGTGTTTAGCCATTAAAGGATTTTACAATATAGAACCGAAAGATTGAAAATTAAATTGCTAGGATAATTTAAGAGCTCTTCACACCTCTTGAGCTAAATACCCCCATCCCACAATGATAAGTTCTTGGGCAGTTAATTAAAATCTTTACCTTTCAGTCTGGAATAGTATTGAATTCCAGATGATTTCTTTTCCAAAGGAATTAATTTTAAGAGCTAGGAGAAAGAAGGCAACAGAAATCATATTATTACCCACTTACAAAAAATAAATGTAAATTTTATGTCAAAAAGAAAATTTCAAAATAAATTTGTGACTTTAACTGAATTTGCAAATGCTCATTAAGTTAGAAGGAAAAAAAGTTTGATATTAGTGTGAGTTTTGAACGCCTAGCCTCAATCCAACACTAAAGTATATAGCTGCCATGAAACGTTTATCCAGAACAGCTTCTTTATTGTTAGAACTTTTTTATGGGTTTGAAATGTATTCTATATGCTTAGTGATCCTAAGTCAGACTTCTCTGATTGCCACTTTATGTAAACTATGTGAAGTTTGAACCACCAGTAAATCAAAATTCAATCCCTTTTTGTAAGAGTCTGGGCACTTCCATGTTTCAGCTTAGTTCAAATCAATCACCTTTCTCAACATTTTGCCTCTCTATAATTTCTCATACATTTAGCCTTTACCTATGTCCTGGTTCTCATTTCTAGAACTGACCCTCCCACTCAATTATTATCTCTATTTTTCACATTTAAGACTATTTTACAAAGTGAATAGCTTATAAAGTTTCATTCGAAAAACAAAAACAAAACAGAACAGAGAAACACTCTTAGATGTAGTATAAGAGCTATTTGTTTTTAGAGCATTATTTTCCAGTTTTGTCTTATTTGTTTTGATAGCACTTCTGGAACCAAAATAATATTATAATATGCAATTTGCATTAAAGCACTCACACAGAAATGTTAAGAAATATGCAGAAGTTATGTATACATCAATGTAAATTTGAAATTAGGCAAACAGTTTCGAAATTTATAGCCTGTCAAACAGAATTTTAGGACCTTAAAATAAGACACATATGACACTTATGACAGATTATAAAGAGCAGTCAATAGTATTGGAGAGAACGGTTGGTTAAAGAAGAGAAACATTGTTTAAATCATTCTGCTGAAAACTTGAGCGTGCATCAGCAAGTTGAGAAGGTAGTTTGGAGAGTTTTGGATCAGTAGGGGAATATTTGGAAACTAACTTATCAGTGTTTGCAAAGCATGGAGACTCATTCAGAAAACAGCTTAAGGCTCCTGCCCACACAATTCCCATTGTCATCCCTAAAACAAACACCTCAGATTTGTTTTAGATCAATTCAACCAACATTGGTAGAGTTGTGTGACTTTGAGCTCATCTTATGAAACCAGAGACTTTTCACCTTTAATTGATAGAATTAATTTAAGTTTCAAGATTCTTGTGTAAAACCTCCACCTATTCTATAACACACAAAACAAACAAACAAAGAAGTCTAAGGGCATGCATCTGCCAGGATTTACATGGATGATAAAGTGATAAAAGAAACAAAAGGATTTCCCGTGTTTCTCCTCTTATATTTAAGGAAATAATAACAGTTCTAGACACTAAGATATTAATCTTCTGGAGGGTGTTGTTTTGTTTTATTCCATGGCTGAATTTCTGAGTATACAAGACTTTCCAGTACTTTTCTATTTTAAAGACTCTGCTTTTCAAGAACTCTATTCCTCTATTTTTTTGGGTGGGCATCATAGAATTTCATCCCTACAGCACTTGCAAAGTCTATACATACCTCAATTCATAATGCAGGTCTGCATCAGGACATGAATTGGGGGAAAAGATGAATTGAGTGCTTTCCTCATTGTTCCTTCTTTCATTACCAGTCCAAAGTCTGTGTGTCTGATGCTTTGATAGGCCAAATCTCAAAACATCAACATTTGTAGTTAAAAAAAAAAAAAAAGAGAGAGAGAGAGAGATTTATTGATCGAGAAGTTAGCAACCAAGAAGATAGGAGACCTAGTTCTCAAATTCATCTTGAGAAAGTACAGAGTTCAGACTTCTCTTATGAGAATAGAAGAGGAAATGGGAAGGGCAAAAGGTGATTGAGGATCACAGACATCTGAGTGCAGGCAGGGGTCCACGGAAGATGGTGATAGTTGATGTGAGTCTGGTCACTAGGTTCCTGCAAATCTTTGATAAACAATCTCTTTTTGTACATACTTCCTTTATCTACTAGGAGAGACACTTTCTAAAGGGGCTGTTTTTGTAAAACTTAAGCCACAGGCTGAATTCCTGTAGTGATCAGCACATTTATATGCAAGACTAAGCCTGAAGGTCATGGGAACAAAGCAGACCTGGAGTCCGAGGGGCCTTGCATTTTACTCTGTTATATCTTGAGGATAATCTACCAACAAAGCTCAGGACTTAACATACCTAAAGAAGGAAAGGGGAACTTGCATACCTTTTTACATCTATTCTATTCTATTCTATTCTATTCTATTCTATTCTATTCTATTCTAGCCACTCAAAACCTACTTATTCATGTATTCCTTTAGTCATTAATATACTGCTAGTCATTTTTAATATTCTTAATCATTACTCATCTTCTGTGTTTCAAGTACTCTGTTAGGTACATGCAAAATGAATAAACTGTTTTGCATCAATGCCAAATTGAATAAACTTTTCCTGTAAAGTATATAGAATCGTTTAACCTCAAAGCGACATTTTGGTAACTCAGAACATGGCCTCACAGGTCAGGTGACATTTTCACTGAATCTTCAGGTATGCCTAAGAAAGTGACAGGCAAAAAAATGGAGAGAGGATTCAAAGGGAAGAACATGATTATAAACATGAGATTATAGCATAAATCCCAACTTGAGAATAAGGAGAGTAGACCATATATAGGTTTGGAGAAATGTCCACTAGGACAAGTAACTGGAAGTAGTGTCAGGTGACATTTGCGGGGATGATGGTGAGTGATTCTTGATATTTTTCCTTTATTTCTTCTTTCCATTTATTTTGAACACCTCATTTCCCCCCTTCTTTCTAAACAAGTAGAAAGCATAGGAAGTAGCTGTAAGAAACAAGGTTGGCCTTGGGAATCGGTATCATGACTGCCCTGGAAGAGTTTGAGAGGTGCGCTGGTCTGAGTGTTTAAGTTCATATCACACTTGGACTTCAAAAATTCTTCTAAGGTACAGCTGAAGGCAGTATCCAGATAAATATACACACAATCCCATCTGAATTGACATTTCTCTGTGTCTTTCCCTTTGACTTTGGGTTCATCATTCAAAATCCCTAAGTGCTAATTTTTTTTTTTTTAATCACAATCTCTTCTCATCAATAAAATGCTCATTAGGTCCAGTGATTTGCTGGATTTGCTTTAGACCTAAGTTCTGGAGTTCTGTGACTATTTGTTCATATTCATTACATCCTAAATAATGCATAGGAGCAACTTTTCTAAATAAAAAACAAAAAACTTAATCTGATCTAACCTACATAACTCACTTCTATACAATGTAGAAGGTATCATTTAAAAATGTTGAAGATTTTTATATGGGCAAAAAAGATTACTGGGTGCCTTGTCTAGCACATCCTTCCAAGGTCACTCACCTTTCATTATTATCTTTGAGCTTCTCAAAACTCTGTAAGTCATAAAATACTGATATTAATACAAGTAATTCTCATCCATAAAATGCAAATAGTGCAGGTGGAGATTCAATTGATTCTTGAATTGTAAATGTTAATCACTTCATAAACTCATTTCAGCTTTCCTAATGGCCTACGTAAGTTTGTGTTTCTCACGTACACTTTTTAATTAGTTCTAGTAACCTGCTGTTTCCCATATTAATTAATTAATATTTATTAGTTAAATAAAATATTTGATATGATTTTATTGTATACTTGTATAAGAGTCATGATTTTATTGTAAAACTATTCTTGAACAACAATAAGGGACACTGCTTCTGGTCATACATCCTGCTGCCAAAATTTACCAGGTAGAGACAATGTAATTTTTCTTATACCCATTGCTTTCTAGTTTAAAATAGAATAAAAGCCATATGAAGATTAAATGAGGAGGATTTATACTGTTTTAAAAAAATAACATGAAAAATAAGTGGATTGTTAATACATAGAATATATATAGCAAAAGTTATATTTGTTAAAAGTACAAGACACATCAGCCAACTACCTCACTTAATGATATAATTTATATTTCTTAGCCTGTATCAAATTGGGGTCCAACATTTCCTTTCATGGTTTATTTTTTCAAGACATCAATTTTTAATAAGATGAAATGATATCTCCAAGTTGTACTTTTATTGCAAACTTTTCACAATGAATTAATTGGTATGTATTTTAGTTGACAAATTTCAGTTTTATAATAAAAATGTATAACTAACTTCTGAGAAAGAGAGAGAAGGAAGCAGAGAGGGAGAGAAGGAAGATAGCAGGGAGGGAGGAACAGAGAGAATGAAGGGAAATGGGCAAGGAGAGAAGAAAGAGAGAGGAAGGAGGGAAGACATGAAGAAGGACAGAATCATTGGCCCATTTAGTTTATTCCTCTTCCTGCGGGGCGGAGGTGGAGAGAAAAGAAGAAATGCTGGGAGGGACACTGAATGATAGGCAAGAAAAAACATTGTTTTAGATCTTTATAACCTCTACATAACTAGCATATAAGGAATTCCTACTCTTATCTTATCCATTAAAGAGAAACTATTTGTCATCAAGGTTTTTTGATTGTCTCTCCACACAACATACTCTTCCCCAAATGTCTACCTGAATCTTTCTGAGATTAGAGACCAAAACGTTTTATTACTGAGCTATAACCATTCCTTGGTGTGAGTAGCTTTGGCTTTGACTGCAGTATTTTTTAGCTGGACTAAAATAATTAAATGTTAATGTCCAGCATTTTAGTTGAAGATTGTAGAATATTTTGACAGCTCTCACCAATGGTTATTTTTATGCTTCAGTTTTCTAGTAAAGCATTTGCTTTTCCTTAAGTTTTCATGAGTCATTCTTAATCTTGTTCCTCCTAAAACAATTTCACTTAATCCTTGAGAGTTTGCGATTTTACATGTAATTATATGATATATACTTTTGGGAATAACATTTATTTATTTATTTATTTATTTATTTATTTATTTATTTATTTATTTATTTTTGAGGACAGTGTCACTGGCCCTCATATGTGGTACCTGAACCAGGGCCGCTGGCCTCCCAAGCCAACACTCAACCACTACGCCACTCGGCCGGCCCAATATTTTAATACACAATTGTGAGCTCCTGAAAGAAAGAGTCCCAAGTGTAATAATCCTTTTGGGGGAAACCAATATCAGACCAATGACCAAGAAGCTACCCCATTATTCATAGGTGTCAGATTGGAATACATTGAGAAATTTGACTAATTTTTTATATTTGAACTTAAAGGTTAGAGCAAATGAAAATACAAGTATAGAATTGTTTACTACAGGGACTTAAAGTTAGGATTTTTCATGGGCTGGCTGAGTGGCTCAGTGGGTAAGCTCTGGTTTGGGAAGCCAATGGCCCCGGTTCGGATCCCACATATAAGGGCCAGTGACACTGCCCTCAAAAAAAAAAAAAAAAAGGCTAGGATTTTTCAGTGAAAAACTCTAGTAGTTTTATGTTATTTACTATGACTCTTTATACAGGCTAAGGAAAATACTATAACAGAAAATAAAAAAAACAACAACATTATTTATATTTTCTATAAAAAGGTATTTTATATATTTTTTCCCATTACAAAAATATTAACAGTACACTGTAGAAGGCCTGGAAAACAGAAAAGTACAAAGAGAATACTAAAACCATTAGTGACTCCACTTTTTGGGTATAATTACTGAATTACTGTTAACATTATGACTTATGTCCTCAAGGATGTTATATATATCTGCTCTCAATATTCATAACATATTACAAATACTTTTTAGAAATAAGCAAATCTGTGAAATGTAATTTTAATGGCTGCATACACTTTATCATATATCTGATTCCATAGATAATTATTCTAATTCCTCTTTGTTGAGTATGTACTTTTCTTCAATAATTATTATAATACTACTTTGCTGAACATTCATATCTGTATATGTATAGCTCTATCTTTTAATGGTTCTATATATTTTGTTATAATCCAACCTTACAAATATACTTGTTTCATCAAAAGTTATTAGCATGTTTCACTTTAACGATTCCAGTTAACTAAGATGAAAAAAATACTCATGTTAAGGTCTTTTGGTTCATCCTGTGAAATTGCTCTGTAGGATTAATGTGATGTATGTCCTCATAAACAGAATAACAGAATGACAAGTATTTAAAAATAATTTCTCTTGACTAACAAATATATTAGTGAAATACCTACCAGGAAAAGAATGATTACATTTGGAGTACTTCGTAAATTATTTTCTGAAGAATATTTTTTGTTTGGTTACTCTTATTAAGTAAAGTTATTCAATTCAAACTGGGCAATGTCCAGGATATTTAAAATTCATTTTAAAAATACAGACATTTGTTTCTGGCTAACTTTTGAATATGTTTTTATGTTGTTATATCTGACCTGGAAACTGGTAGATGTGTGTTTAGCAATAAAAAGAGGTGAAAAAGCAGAAGTAGAAGGGACAACAAATATCTCTGAGTTTCAACCACTGAGAAGCCAAGTTCTTCCCTCTCCTATTTCCCTCTGCAACTCCTCTTACTTCTGCAAAAATGGTATTCTCATATGGAAAGGGAAATTGCTCCTGAAGGGAAATATTCAGTTGAACATCTAGTAAATAAAGCAAACATGATGCAAGCATTATCAAGGGACATCTTAACAGTCACCAGACAACTTCAGGGTGCTGTAATTATTAACCAATTAATACTACTCTGCTTTGTAAATGTGGCGAATTCACACATATGTTGGCTGACAAATTGCATTCTGAGGTGATTACAAATGTCATAAAAACTTACTTCCATGGAGCTTAGTTTCAGAGATTCTACTCTTACTCTCCTTCTGACTCTTGTATTTATGTGTCTGTTTTTCAGGAAACATCTGGAAGGTTGTGTGAGTGCGCGTGCACGTGCATGAGCACAGGCGAGTCTGGGTGTGTGCATGTATCAATAGATCTTTGAGGAGAAACAGGAATGCCACAGCTATTGTACATGGGCCCAATTGGGTTCTGAGGATTTAGCCATCAAAAGATTCTGAACTACCTTCCATCCAATTAGATCTAATTATCACCTCTTAACCATATAAGCAGCCATAGTTGTAATTGCATGTAAAACATTGCTGAAGACATTTTAAGTTACAGAACTCATAAAGAGAAATGCATGTGGTTGACTACATTTCTACTGGCATTTAATTGGCAAAACACCCAACCATTAAAGTAGCCCCTAGTCATGTACAAGCAAATATGAACAGGAGAGCATTCCTCTCCGTTGTCCCCACAGTGCTATTGATTGATGTCTATGTGACTGTTTGTGTCTCAGTGCTGGGGATGGGGGATACAGCAAGATTGTGTTTATGACCCACTATTCATTTATATCTCAGACACTGTGGCTTTCGAACCTCCTACATTTTATTTTCCTCCTGAGACATATAGATGGCAATCTCTTTTTTGAAGATTCTAGACATGGCTAACTTTAAAAAAGAAAAGGGAGGTAAATGGTCTGCATAGAGGATTAAATCAAGAAAAATAGCGATAGCTGAACTTGAAAATATGCCTCTGCTGACAACCGACAAAAAAGGAGTGGAAAACCTTATGACCCTGACAACAGCTCCTTAACTTTTTTTCTATGTTTCTCCAAGATTCACAGATTTTAGACACTAAAGAAGATAAATGATGAGTGAATGGTATCGGGTGTCCTTCAACATTTTCAGCAATGCCCCGGGGTTCCATTTGTATTTCAGTGTACTCAGCAGCCAGGTGAGCTATGCTAAGCACTTATTGAATTTGTAGTTTAGGTGCTGGAGAAATAATCAGGATCTGCATAGCCTGCCTTCTGGGGCAACACTTGTTAACCAAATGCATTTTAGGAATCTAATTGGGGATCCAAATGGCTGTAAAAGAAATGAAAAGAATGAGGTCATTTATTTCAACCTTTTTCTATAACTTTATTTAGAATTGCTTTAATACACATCCCAAATGTTCACTGAACTAACAAGAAGCATTCTGGGCATCCTGGTTTTCCAACACTTGTGTCCCCAAATACCAAAATTATAATGATAAAGTACAAAATAAATGCAATAGATGCAGTGAAAAATGACTGAGTCAAATCTCAAGTAATAATTCACACAAGGGGACCTGCTGATGTCATAAGCAGGGAACGTAAAGCTTGAGTTATTTATATTTAGCAGAATTTTAAGAGTCAACTATCACAATTTATCCAACTCATGGGTATCAATTATCTGTTCTGTGTCTATCCATCTTGAAAATTGGCAACCAAGAAGGAAAAAGATGCCAGTTAACCAAAGAAAAGAAAAAAGAAAACCAACAGTTTATTCTTTTGAAGGTTCTTATCTTTTGTGAATGATAAGCAAAAACTGTTGTATTGTGTACTTTTAAACTAAAATCAGAGCTATATTTATACACTTTAAAAACAATCAAGAAAAGTACCCAAAACAAAACAAAACAGATGATGATTTCTGTAATCAGTTCTCATACCTTGTCCTTTTTTCTCAGGTAGTTTTCTTGACATGATGAGAAGTTTAGTGTTACCTTTTATTATTATTTCTCTAAGCTAAAGGAAACATTATTAAATATTTGAGGACTTCTTTTTTCTAGACAATTGTACTGAAGAGGCTACAATGTAGAGTTATAGGGAGAAGCAGGGTTCATGTTTAAACTGGACGGTAGACTCCTGTTGTGAGGCCCTCAGCGAGTGTGGGGGTCCAGCCTCCGCAGAGTCCAGGGATTCCCTTGGATGGGATGGAGTCGGCGAGGAAAAAAAAAAGAAAGAAAGGAGGAGAGAATGGAGACACTGGAAAGAGTTTCTCAGGAGCGTCTCAATTTATTGTTACAGCATGTTCCCCTTTTATAGGGACTCTTGACCATTACCTCAATTACAAGTTATGTTTCACATGAGTTTGATGTTTTTTTCTTTCTCAGGGTTTCCAGTCTTTACTTCCTTGTAATAGTTCTCTCCAGGGTAAACTGTGACCTATTCTATGTTTAAGGATTATCTTATCTTTTAATATGATGTTCTCCTTGCGACACAAACTCAATTTCGACTTACCATCTAAAGAATGGCTACCATGACTACCTTGACTATTTAGTAACTATCCCAAATTCCAGCAGCTAATACACAATCGTAAGACTCACAGGGCATATACTTGAGTTACTATCAAGAGAGACTAGGAATGGCTGAGTCTAAAGTCTATTTCTTAGTAAATACAATACCTAGTAATCAAAGGTGTCTCACACCACTCTTATCCTACGGAGGTAGCATCTGTTTCTCAGTCAAAGCTTCAGTATCTGTTGCTGCAACAAGGCACAAGGCAAAGGAATTACACAAGGCTATTGATTAACATAGCTCATGGTCAGTAAGTGCCTCTTATCGGAACTTTCATGGCCTGGAGACCTTTCGCCTCTGAGGAGACTTTTCACTGGTTATCTTAGGCAAGTTGGCTCAGTGGCTGTTACCAACAATTTCTCCTAGCCAGGCTTTTTTGGCCTATGTGGCCAAATGTCTGTACCTCAGTTTCCGAGAGGCTTAAGTCCCCAATATCTCAGTTCAGGGGTCCCCATGGAACTACTGCCTGGCTTAGGTTGTCTCCTCTCTTTTCTAGGAGATCTTACCCATTTTTGGCTGCATAGTTAGCTCATTGGGATATCACAGGAACTTGCCATTAATGCAGTGAGAGTATTGTCTCCTATAGGATCCGATGTAGAGGAAAGGCACATGGGTTCACAGGAGTAGAGACTATGACCGACCATGAAACCTTGTCACATATAGGGGTGCTGACGGCTCCCAACAAGCGAGAGTAATTTTCTCTACCCTTGAAGCCATGCCTGACTCCTCAGCACGTACAGTCTGCTCCTCGCCATCATCCTGACTCCAGTAATTGCTGACTTGGTTCTTTACATCTACTGTCTTTATATCCAGTTAATCTCAGCCTTATTTGCTTTCTGTTTTTGGATTTGGAAAAGTTGTCTCCATGCTTTTGCTCCCCTCCCTTATGCTCTCTCTCTCATAAGCAGAGTTGATCACTATAATCTAAGCCTTGTCTAAGGGAAGGGCAATCTCTGGGAATTTTCCTTTAGTAGGTTTATGAGTAATCTCTCTCTCTCATACCTACTAATACTGAGTAACCTTAACAACAATAAAATACCTCCTGTTGTGAATGTGAACTCCAGCTCACTGTGTTATCTTGTTTTCTGTTCCATGTGCCATCCAACACAGGGCTTGCCAAACACATAAAACCTCTAATGCTTTTCCTTGTTGCCAAATAAATGTAGAGGACAGTCTGGTATTTTCACAAAGAGGGTTTCCCTGGCAAATACATTTCAGCCATTGACTTGTGGTTTTTGTCATTGTTGTTGCTTCTGTGTCTTTTCATACATTCTACAAAGAATTCAACATGATAGCACTTTTCTTAGTATAAGAAGCAGATTGCAGCATTCCAGCCTCCCTGGGTTCTTCATAAAAATGAAAATGCCGCTACACCCGTCCAAACTACGGAATTAGGATTGCTAGTGATAGCCTTAAAAGGGGCATTTTAATAAACACCCAAAGTTCGTCCTTTGGAATGGTAAATGTTCACCTAGTGGTTCTTAAAGGATATTTGTTTCTTAGGGGAGGAAACTATTGCGTAGCTACTATGTGACAGGCATTAGGCTCTGTTTTTTTTTACATTATAATCCTACTTAAATTCACAACAGAATTCTGCTATAAGCTTTACTGTTCTTATTTACAAATGAGAAAAAAATAAAGTGGCAGATAATAAAAAATTAAAGTGGCAGACAAAGTGGCAATAACTTGACCATATTTATAGTGATGGAGCTGGCATTTCATCAGTTTTCATTGGATCTTTGTTTTTCCATTTACTTTTTTATTCATTTTTTTTTGTTTTGTTAGTGATTCCAGAAATACTGATTAAAAACTGAATAAGAAAACAATTCCTGCCTTCAAGTTACTTGAAGATCTTGTTGGAGAGATAGGAAAATGAATAGGCTCTTTTCAATGTATTGTGGAAAGATAATAAAATCATGGATTATAAAGGGTCCTTAAAGAAACTGGAACTATCTCCAGACAAGGGAGTAAAAGGGAAGTCAAACTGGAGAAGGAGAGGTTGTGTGTCTGCACTGAGTTTCAGGTGAGAAGGTAACTGGCAGGGGGTGCAAAGGCAGGTCATCCCTGAGAGGCGCAATCCGATCACTTTGGTTCCTTCAAAAGATCCTTTGCGATGTCAAATCATGACAGAAAATGGATCAGGCAATTTAATGAAGGTGGAATAAAGTAACTGCCAAATTCAGAAGGACACATTGGTTACTAAGTTTTAATGAGCAGTAATAAGTGGCAGGATTTGGGGACTGAACGTGAGGGAAACAGAAAAGGCAGTAGACTAAGATGGTTCTCAGGCTTTTAGTTGGTCACCTGGATGGACAATCGTACAAATCACTGTGAGTAATCATCCCTCAGCACAGCTGAAGAGGGGATGATGATGATCCCAAACTACTGTGGGACTAAAAAGTGGATACACCCCCTTCTTAGGTCTTTCTCTTCAATTTATTATTCTTCTTGATGGAGTATTTCCTTCAATATCCATTTTAAATTAAATCTGTGTGTATCCAAGTCTGAGTCTTTTTATTCTGAAATGTAACTTTGTTTTACCTTTTCATTTAAAGCTGAGTTTAGCTTGATATGAAATGTTGACCTCTGCATTCTCCTTCAGCTTTTGAGAATATCTCCATTTTGCATATGGAGATGCTGTTAACATAACCTATATCAATCCGATTCCTAGTTCTTTCTATACAATCTGCTTTTTTCACTCTGGAGAATCCCAGATTCATTTCTTTTTTCCTGATCTCTTCAAATTCATTCAAATAGTTTCAGGTGTATTTTTATTTTGTCTTCATATGTAGTGCTATGGGCCCATTCAATATGAGTTTCTAATAGGTTACTTAAATAATAGGAAAACTTCACTCAGTTTTTAAAATATTTATTCTTCTAAGAACTATCATTCCTTTTACTTCAGAGATTTCAATTATATAGCTGTCAACACATTTTCTCTTGTCCACTATATTCCATTAGATTCTAAATCTCATGCATTCTATATCTTCTGGGAGGTTTCTTCAATCTACTCTTCCTGTGCTTTATTCATTCATTAACTTGGCCTATTTTGTTATTAGTTATATCTATTGAGTTCCTTACTTAAAATAACATATTTATCATATCCAGAATCTATGTCTCTGTTTTTTAATGAATATTTATTTCTGTTTCACATTTTCAATATCCATTTCTATTCATGCAGAGAAATGATATTATCGTGTTCTATTATTTAATTTGCAATATATTTGGTCTATTAATTCCTCTGCTATAGGTTGTTCATTTTTGGTTTCTCTTTTATGTTCCATATATTCCATAGATATCCTATACTTTTTCTTTTTCTCTTTCTTCCTTCCTCCCTCCCTCCCTCCCTCCCTCCCTCCCTCCCTCCCTCCCTCTCTCTCTCTCTCTCTCTCTCTCTCTCTCTCTCTCTCTTTCTTTCTTTCTTTCTTGAGGGCAGTGTCACTGGCCCTCATATGTGGGGCCTGAAATGGTGCCGCTGGCTTGCCAAGTTACCTCTTAACCACTGCACCAATCAGCTGGCCCCAATACTTTTTCTTTTAAACACATGCTATTTTGGAGTACCAACTGCCATTTCTAGTTTTGAGTACCCATTTTTTGATCAAATCCCAGGGTCTAGGATCAGGCTCTTGTCAGATAAGAGGTGTGGGAGTGTCCTTTGTAAAAGACATCTTCTGATGTGACATTAAAGACTCAACTATTCCATATCCTCCTTTTCCACATACCCATATATGGGCTGACCTTGCCACTTGAGAATACTACCATCTTACCTCATTCCTGGATACTTCTCCTTTTGTTCTTCTTTTTGTTTTTGTTTTTAGCTGAGCCATCCTGTCACCTATTGACAGCTCAGTGACAGCTCATCTTGGGCCAGGAAGCGAGCGGGCAACCCTGTTGCTCAGAGCTTGTACCCTTGAGCAAGCTCTTATACAACTGAGCCACTCAGCTGACCTGACACTTCTTCTTTTAAAGAGATGTCTCCTGATGTTTGGAAAAAAAGATGATGCATGTTAGCAATTTTTTTTTTTTTTTTTACCTATTCGTTTCCCATCCAAATGGGCTTCCATACCAATTCATCATACCATCTCTTTTTGGCACTGGCTCTGGAATACCATATTCCTACCTTGGAGGTGACAGAGCTGGAAAACTTCCTTCCAGCTCAATATGGAGGAAGAATGTGGAACAACACATTTCACTGGACTCTGTTGCTCCCATTGCTATTATCTCCCTAGGTAATAACACCTCTGCTTCCTCCACCTAACACCATACTCTGGACCCCTTTCAACTTTGATCTCTAAGGGCTTTTTTATAGAATTTCCTGATAGACTCTGAGACTCACTCATGCCTTTTCTTACCTTTCCAGTGGTAATTTAAGTAAGTGATTGTGAATTTGCACCTTCTCCAGAACTGGATATCTCACTTCTTCTGTCTGATTACCTCCTACAATGTTGATCTCACTTTGCGGTCTTGCTGATATTTCAAGAAACCCTTTTAAATAAGGGTATTTAAGTGTTCCTCTTTGTAAATGCTGTTCTCCTTTGGAGATGTGATAATTACATGTGATAATTACACTTGAAGTTCTTTGAGACAATTATCATGAGCCATTCTATTGTTTTAACTTTAAATGTCTGAAAAACTTTATACAGAAAGATTTTTGGTATTGTTCTTTTCAAAAAAATATCACAGTTGGTATGAATTTCTCAGCAAACTGGGATGACTCACTTTTACATGACTAGCATCTAATCCAGGTCCTAGGATGTAATATAAGATGTATGTATGCTCCAATAATTTTCATATTGTTGAAATGCTGGAAAACAAAAGGGCAAGATACTTGATGTCAGATAGAAATGGGTTAAATCCAGCTAAAGAACTAAGCCAGATGTTTGCTTTTGCTAAACTTATTTAATTGTTCTAAGATAAAAAAAAAAAAAATTAATGTTTCTGTAAAAATAGAATGCACTAATATACATAAAGTTCTTCATAAGTACAATTTGATGCCTAATAAGTTTTCGTCATATGGTAGCCATTATTTCTGTAATAGTAAGGATTAATTTTATTTGGATACATGTTACATTTACAAATCTGATTCTCCACATACTGAATGAACCTCCTAGCTGGCTTACATGATTCTAGGATCATCTAATCGATCCTGAATACTGCTGCCAAATCCCTCTTTCTTAAAACCACTTTGATCACTTCAGGTTTCTATTCAAAGGCTTTGATGGTGTCATTTCCTATTATACCTAAGCACAATTTCTCTGCTTGGCTTCAATGCCTCACCATGACTTGGCTTCATCCCACATATCAGTGCTCGTCAAGATTCTTAGCTTATAAAAAACAAAACCACTTGAGAAATTCCAAGTAAGGGTGGTGGCGATTGCTGTTTTTACAGCGCACTACCCCTGTGATGAACACAAGAGCTAAACAACCATGCACAGAAAGAACATTGCTGGGAGGCAGCTGGGCATCTAACCTTTCCCTGTGTTCCAGAAGTTATATACCCTCTACCTTCTCTGCTTTAGGAAAGCTTCTGCTGGAGAAAGGCAATGCATGGCTTCAAGTCAGTATGATTGTATAGAGCCAACAATTCCCAACCACTAGCTACAGCACTGGCACCTTTTCCAATTATATTTGGCAACTACCTCTGGTCCAGTCTGCTGGAGAAGTGACAGAATTGGGAAGGTAGCACGAGGGTGGAGTGGGCCTGCCAGACAATGGCAATAGACAGTGCTAATAGAAGCCAGTGCTAAATGCCAGACAATGCTAATAGAAGCTCTACAAGTGATTATAAAGGTGGCATGTGCAGTAGAATATTCAATATAAGTTTCCAGGATCCATTTCTTATACTATTCAGTCATGTCTCCTCTATAATCAGGAACCAAACACATTCTAGCCTTCCCTATTATACCTGTTCCTGATACATGAACCCTAACAAATGAGTCAGACCTTCCTCTTCTCCTTTAGTGTAATTACAAGCTTTTAAAGGACTTCTAAAATAGTCAATAGGGTGTAGATATATACTTAATAAGTAAGTAGACAAGTAATAATTAACACCATCCAGGATCATTCCACTTACTGATTTTTCATTTCTGTGCTTCCACTAATTTCTCTGTCTACTTCATAAAACTTTGCACACAATGATGTAGTTTATGAAAACGAGTTTCTTTTTCTCTTTCTCTCTTCTTTCTTTCTTTCTTTCTTTCTTTCTTTCTTTCTTTCTTTCTTTCTTTCTTTCTTTTCTTCTTTCTTTTCTTTTTTTTTTTCTTTTCTTTCCTGTTGGTTTTTTTTTTTGAAAACAAGTTTCCTTAAGCTCTTCTGTCATAGACTCCCCAGTGTTTGATGTGTGTTAAGTTGACCCTCTTTGGGAATTACGTGTCTTAGAACAGAAATCATGTCTAAATGTTACAACTCCTTGAAATATATTTATAGTTCTAAAACTGTGGTTTATATACAATAAAAACCTTTTGGACCAGGCCAACATTTGGTCAAAAGTAGACCAAACTAATTTAGAAAAACTGATTTTTTTTTACATTTTACACAGGAACAGTGTGATATGAACACCATTGGTGAAATACAATTAATTTTTCTTTTGTTCCTAGCAATCACTGCTCAATGTTCACAGAATAACCACAACTCATTATACCATTTGTTTTTACTTTTCTTTTTAATTTTTCTTAAGTGAAATATAAAAATTACAGTATACAGGTTAAGACAGTTACCCAGATGATAACTTCAATCTTAGTCAACACAAAAAAATATGAAAGTAGGAATTGAGTGAGCTCCATTATATAGCATCATCAGGAGTTTTGATAATATGCATCATAGCCTTAAACTGAATTATTGTCACAGCTGTTAACGAAGAAGAAAGAGCTCTAACTGCTCGTTTTAAAATATCTTAACAGTAATTGAAGCTAAGGTTTTCAGGCATGCATTCATAAGTCTATAACAACAACAGCTTTGAGTATTTGTCAGGAATTGCACTAATTGCTTTGCATTAGGTAATCCATTTTATCATCATAACTATGTAAGTGTTTACTAATATTTTACGCCCTGAAACCATGAAACTCAGGGTGAAGTAGTTTGAATAATACGCCCAAGGACACAGACAATCAATAGTGGATTTCTAATTTTGTTAACTTCACATGTTAGCTTTAAGCAAAGCAGACAATTGAGGGTTCCTGATGAAATCAAGTGAGTTTTTATAGAACACAGCTGATTTTGAGTACATTTTCCTTTCAGAATATGAAAGTGAAAATAAATTATTGTATTGAACTCAGTGATTTTGAGTATAATGCATTGAACAGATATTAAAGCAAAACTCATTATTTCTTTGACAAATATCAAATGTGGGGGAAAAAAAACTATTTTAAAATGAATTTCTTTCCCTCCATCTTCTTTTATTGTTCAGTTTTTTAACTGAGCTGATGGTCCATCAGACCATAGACTCCAAATCTTTAGTGTAGTTACATTAATTTTCTATACTTTTAGAGGCATTTATTCATGCAAAAATTTCTTTTGAATTCTCATTTCAAATAATTGCAGTGTGCCCTATCACAGATGACTCACAGCTTTTGCTGAGTTCTATGAAGTATAGACTCCTTTGCAATGGTAAGGAAGATATGTTATACTGTTTTATGATTTCTTCTTTATCTTTTAATGATTAATGAAGTTAAAAAGACTAGTTTGGCAAGCTGAAAATATTCCTTAATTCATCCCATTCTCCTCTGGCTAACATGGCATTTCCAGTTTGACTTTATTGCTTAATCTACATTTTATTTCTCTCTGCTTGGAGTAGGAAGGAGGAAGTGAGATCTAAGGCTTCTGTGAGTGTCCCAGTCAAAATAGGAGGATAAAGAGTAACACGAAAACAAGAGACATGTTCATCTCCCTGTTCTCCTAATTTCCCCATTTTTATGATTCTAAACTTAGTCAAGCACACGTATGAAGATATCACTAAATATTATATCTAAAAAGAATTTTAAAAGTTTTGCTATATAGTCAACAAGTACAGGACAGAATATTCAAAGACATAAATGCATGAGAGAATATGTAAAATTAATCTAAGCTTTTCCAGATACCACTTCTCAAACAATAATGTGCGAAAAATCACCTGGATCTTGTTACAAAAATATTCTGAACCAGTAGGTCTGGCATGATGCCCACAATTCTGCATTTCAAACAAGTGTCCAGGAGATGTGGTTGATGGCTGATCTCCTCTTTAGTAGAAAGTATTTAGGGGGAATTGCCTGATCTCTGCTGTATTTTGAGGTCCAAAGCATAGCTGTAAGAAATGAAACATTCATTTTGACAAAGTAAACTTTTCCTACTCTGCTCCCCAGATCTCTACTGTGTTTTGACCGTTAGATAAAGGTTGATAAGACTAAACAGCTCTTTAAAGATATATTTAAAAATCAACACTTTTGTCTTCAAGATGTATTAATTTTAATAAATTCAGGTATTTAATTGTACTTTTACATATAATAGTAGTAACTGGGGTTCTACAAACACAAATATATCCATGGACTAGGTAGGTGACATGAAAGCATAGCAGAAGCTGATCTAAGAGGGTAAGCCCTATGCCTTAGGTATGTTTGTATTGCATGCTTTGTACTAGGTAGAATTTTGGGAGGACTCCCAATGTGTCATGCCTTTATTTAAGCCCCTCTTTTGAGTGTGAATAGTGTGGTTGTTCCAACCAAGAGAATATGGAGAGGTGGAATGGAATATCACTTTCCTGATCATATTACCTTTTCTGGCAAAATTAAAGGGATTTTACAGTTGTAACTAAAGCCTTTAATCAATGACCTTTATGTTAATCTAAAGGAAGATGATGCTGGGTGAGTCTGGCTTAATCAGGTGAGTCCTTCAAAAGAGAGTCAAGAGGTCAGAGACCAAAGAGAGAGGCACTCTCCTGCTAACCTCCAAGAGGCAAATTGCAGAGTATAGAGGAAATCACATAGCAGAGAATGGAGAGTCTTTAGAAACAGTGTACCTCAGTCTTAAAATTGAAAGAAACATTTCTGCAAATAGCCAGTGAGGTCGGAGGAGAACACCAAGCCTTAGAGGAGATCACACCCACAAATGACATCTTGACTGCAGTCTCCTGAGACCCTGCCCTGAGAACCCAGTTGAACTACGCCCAGACACTGACCTACAGAAACTATGAACTAATCAATGTTCACAGTTATAACCACTCAGTTTGTGGTAATTTGTTACTCAGCAACAGTAAACTAATACAAACATCATGATATCTGCATATTTAAGTAAATTTTGAAACCACAAAAACTGCCAAAACACACATGCATATGTAACCTGGGCCTCCACTAAGCAATATTCCTCATGACCTCAGATTTTGCAACCAATACATAGGATTTGCCAACAGATGATGGGTCAGGGACTAGCCATGGTTCTAATCTTGTGGAACTTTAGTTTTTCTCATCTGCAAAATGAAGACTATGAGATCTGTCCTACAGTATTTTTGTGAGTCAAGTCAGCAGGGGGCCCCCAGAGCTCTACCTGCTGGGGATGAATCCCTGTCCAAGAGTTGATGCCACCACTGGCCAACAAAGCAGATGGCCTCAGGATTTGGAGTGGTCCTGGTGACACACCAACACTCCTTTCCCTCTTACCCTCTCAGCTGCTTCACCAATATCTGTTGAGATATATCATCTGAATTTGTCACTTTATGTTCACTGTTGAAGCTTAGACTGTAGGAGGACTAGGCCATCCCTTGACTCTTTAGTTCTAACCTCCAAACAGACTTGTGGTCAGTGAGGAAATCTCCACCAAGCACTTTATCACCCTTTTCTCCTTCTATGTATCCCTCTCTCTCACCCCTCCTTCCTTCCCTCTCCTCCTGCCCTTCTTCCCTGCTTTCCTCCTCCTTCCCTTTCTCTTTCCCTCTGTCACTCCCCCCCCATCTGTTTCCTTCCCTCTCTTTCCCCCCTCCCTCCTTGTACATACACAGGTATATATAATTTCTAAAACAGTGTGGTTGACCTTATAATGTGATCAATATGGGTGAATTTCCTTTCTTAATTCATCCCTCATGGGCAGATGTAGGGATTAAATTAAATAATCCCTGTTATGGTAACTATTGTATAGAAAATTCAACTTTTGTTTTCTTTTGGAACATCATATATATATATATATATATATATATATATATATATATATATGCCAACTAACTCGTGGAGTCAATCAATTATAGGGTAGTTGATGAGGTTCTGTTATGGCAAGGTCCTGTTATGGGATCTGTGATGGATAAAACAGATACATAGTGAACCAAAATCTATCATTGAGAACAAGTTTATTTACATAAAATGAATTGATATTCAAACTCATTCATTTATGCATTCATCTTTTTCCCCTAAACAACACTTACTTATGCAGCTACAAATCCAAAAAGAAAAAAAAAAACTTGCTTGAAATTTAAAAATGGATTGTGCGTACATAATTTTTCTTGTCTTCTTAGAAATTTTTTTCATATATGTGAGTAAACCAGCATAAACCTGGGAAAACAGGTCAGTTGAATCCTATACTAATAATGTCATATAGTTAGAAGACTAATGTTATTATCAGAGTTTTTTCAAGTATTCCCAAGAACACCTTTCAGCCTTTTCATTGCCATGATACTGATCAATACCTTTGTGATTGTTTTGTTAATTCAAGGGTTCAATGTTCATCCTTTAACAATTCTTATTTGAGTGTCTGTAGGTGTCAGGCACTATTTCAGGCACTTAGGACAGGGTGTGGTCTAAAGTGGTGCCCTGGCCCATCTGTGTAGACCGAGTCTATGTAGAGATCTCCAACTAAAGGGAATGAAGGAAAGAGCAAGATATAGTGTATAAGGGAAATGGGAAAGAAGAATGGAAAACCCTGAGACTTTTTATAAACAAAGAAGTTCTAAAGAATATTACTATGTGTAAAAGCCAGCATACTAAAAGAAAAAGAAAATGAGTATTTTGTGTTTTTGCCATAGTAAGTTTTGTACATCTAGCAATAAACATTGCTAAACATTTTGTATAACTTTGACACACACACACAATTATTAGCAACAGTTGCATTATAAGAAGTCCTTATTTAAATCCTCAAAGTATCTTAGGCAAAACTCTTTTTCTTTTTCAGAATAAATTATCTCAAAGTGATAGCATGTGATTTTGTGTGTGCCTTAATGGATTTTCTCCAAAAAGCTGTCAGGCTAAAGCAATCGTCAGTAAGTTCTTGTGGTTTTCAGGAGAGATCAAAGGAGGCTTTCATAATGCATAAAACATGTATGTTTATAATATATCATAAACATTCAAATGGATGTGACTACAACACATTTAGTTCCTTAATAAGGCTATATAGTAGACTTTAAGTTAAACCATTTGGTTGAGTTTTCACTTTTGATTTGAGACATTCTAACTTGGGTTTTGCCAAGCTGAACGTTGTTTTTAATCTAACTGGATCACTTGATTCGTTTCATCCTTATGCCCTTTCATACCATATTCTGACCTACATCTAGACCTCGCTGAATGCCTGCGCACTGAAAGGATAGAGAGATTCTCAATGGGAAGATAGGATGCCCTCAGCTTCATGGTAATTTTCAATTCTTATGCATGAATGTTTTGGCAGACCATAAACAAATTTATTGGAAAGATGTAATATAGCCTTTTTTTTAAAAAGTAAAATTTATGAATAAAGTTAAAGCACATGAAGTCTTGTAGTCAGGAAATTAATGTTCTTTTGTTCTATCCAAACCACACACACAAACTTGACAGAAATTTCTTATGAATTACTAATGGAGGTTTAATCCTGACAAGGCTTTATTTGTTCAAGAGTCAGATCCCAGGTCTGGTTGCTCAAAAAGCCAATTATCAGAAAATATCCTCTGTTGCTGCTGTCATTAAGAGACAGACACTGATGACAGTTTAACTCGGTTTCAGAGCAGCTCTCGGGCCACAGCTGCTTGCCAGGCAAGCCAAGTACCTCTGGGAAACGCCCCGGTGCGTTTTGACCCTGTGGTAATTGAGGTTATGAAAAGGCTCTTGTTCTCAGAACTCTTGAATGAAGGCCTCTCCCAGCGGGGCCCAGCAGGACCCTTGAGGAGGGCAGACCCTCTGCACTACTGAACTGCTCAGAACTTCAGCCCTGGCCCTGCTGAGGTCAGGTCAAAAAACAAATGTTAAGGGTGGGACATCAGCAATCGCCAGAGAGTAACACATTTGGCTGGAGTCCTCCATTCTTTGAATTG
Source organism: Aselliscus stoliczkanus (assembly GCA_033961575.1). Lineage (NCBI taxonomy): Eukaryota > Metazoa > Chordata > Mammalia > Chiroptera > Hipposideridae > Aselliscus > Aselliscus stoliczkanus. Next base: position 49,874,052 of record CM066727.1, read on the forward strand.
TTTTGCTAGATGCTCTCTTTCATCTACTCAGCACCAAAAATAAGCACAGGAACCAAAATCTGTTAGCACTTTAACCTGGGTGTCATGTGGAAACCTTCTCTTGCTGATTTTTGGCCACCCCATCATTAAAAGGACGGGAGTGGTTGTTGTACAGACTTCACTGGTGCAGCAAACTGAACCATGTGCTGAAATCACCAGCATTTAATGGCTGAGTCAGGCATGAGATGCAACTTCCTAAGTTGCTCCTCGCTCACCAGTAATTGTCATTACCATTAGGTGAGAATTAACATGTAAGTGGTCAAGGAAAATAAGGATAATTAGCCCAATCAAATGAATTGCACAACAACATTTGTAGAAAAACATCTCCCTTCAATTTGTTGTGCTATTACCTATGATTGATGCGATAAAACACTTTTTTTAAATTACTAACAACAATCACCCAGAAGGAAAATTATTGGTAGCTCAGTGGGTTTTAAAGGTCAAGATTAAACATGCTTGGCTCTAAGTACAATATAAAAGACACATAACTATAATATTGGAGAGTAGTATTTTATTTATTTTTTACACAAACTAATAGTAGGCATTCTGTAATTATTTTGTGGCAGGTTCCTTTATTTTTCCCACTAATATTTATGTTACTTCTACTGTATCCTAGGCAGTATGGTAAGGGGCAGAGAAACGATGATTAGGGAAGATCAGAAACAGTCAAAGCCATTATGGGGATTATAGTCAGGTTCTGTTCATTTTCTAGTAAAACTTAAATGTAGTGAACTATTCAAGATTCGTTTTTATTTTTTCAAGACATGAGAAGTTGTTACCCACTGCAATAAATAAAGTTTTGGTAAGAGGAGTAACAAACTGTTTTCTGAGTCTTTTTTGCAGTAGTTTTTGGACCCTTTGAACCCCAATCAGCAAGATCATACTTTCAACAGGGGTATCTTAATAGAGTAGTTCTAGAAACCACATTTATTTCTAGGTTCTCATCTCTCTTGATAACCTCCAAGGACAAGGAGCACATGCATTACCCTGGTAACTTTACTAATCTTTTCGTGAGGCTTTCTAGAGAAACAAAATCTAAGGTTTTTTAAAATAAAATTCTCGGTAAGAACTTATAGAATTCATGAGTCCAAGTTAAAGCTGTGCTCAAAATATGACTTAGGTCTTTTACTGAATTTTTATTCAATGTTAAAATAGTCTTGGTAGCAGTTAGGAAGCAGTTAGTATAAAAGAAGACTAATATAGAGATCTAGTTAGCCAAGTTGGTTCAAATACTTAGTTGCGGTCATATTGTCGTGTGATTCATTTTCCTTTATTAAGAATTTTTAATTGCAATGTAAAATTAACATCCCAGACTGTTCCAACATTTTGAAATTAAGTAAATGTATGCAGACATGAGTATAGATAGGTAACTCGAGAGGATTGATAAGATAGGTAGGTAGGTTGATAGTAGGGAATTTGTAGTAATATTACTTAGAAAAGTATAGGATCATGTAAACTGACTTTATTGTGACTTTAAAATAATTATTACTATGTACACTACATATGGACAATCAAAAAATCTAATTTCTCTTATAAATTAATTCAAATTATGTACCTAATAATGTAATAAGAAAAATAAATATTGTATAGAAACTGTCATGGGATTCAAAGTAGTTGAAGTCTAAATTAACATTATTTCATTTACCTTTCTCTCAATCTCTCTCTCTCTCTCTCTCTCTCTCTCTCTCTCTCTCTCTTTCATGCTTTGTGAAGATGAATTGTAGTAAAGTTAATGGATGATCATTTGCTATTATTTATTATGCAATATTTTTGCCCTATTGTCATTTAATCATGATTAACATTGAAATCAAATGCCTGGTGAATAAGAATGATTTTCACTTAATATCAGATCCATAGAAGATGTCAGAAGGCAGTTTTCTTTTTGAGAAAAAGTAAAATGCATATTCTTAGTAAAAATATATTTGTGGGAATTATGTTTAATGGACGCCTTAGCATATTAACCTTCTGAGCTCACTAGGATTCCTTATATAACTCCCAACCACCTCTGTATTCAAGTATAACCTGGCATATTATCTGACTTCAACAGGTGGTTTTGATATCACAAATCTTATTAGAGGACTCTCAAATCTTAAACCTCCAAGAATTTTATCCTTCACGCAATGTTACATCTGAATTACAAATTAAGATAGTGGTATTGCTAATGGTAACTGGATGTTTATGTGAAATTATTATTTTACACTTGAAATACCCATTAATATCACCACAGAATAGTTGTGTTTCCTACATGAAATAAGAAGACATGTGAATGGATTGAATATAAAATTTTAAATTTATTAACATGGAAACGCCAAAAAGTCTTTTTCTTTAAAGATTTTATTGGGGAAATGGGGGAGGAGAACAGCGCGGGGGAATCGAGAAAGGGGAACAGACAAGTTGTGGCTTTTTGTTCTTCAGTCTAGTTGTGGAGGACATTGCTTTACTGACCCGTGTTGGTATCATCATTGTGCTCTTCCTGGGTGAGGCAGTCGCTTGTCAGCCATTGGATGGCCACTCATGGCGGCTCACAGCAGCTCAAGGCAGCTCACGCCACGGGCTGTTGGCCAGCCCCACTGTAGCCTACACCATCACCAGCTCATGGCAGCCCAGCTTCAGGTCAAGCTGTTGTTCACCATCTTAGCTGTAGAGGGTGCAGCATCACTGGCCCTCATATGTGGGATCCGAACTGGGGCCCTGCTTCTTGGAGCTGGCGTCCCAAGCCAACCCTTAACCAACACTCCACTTGCTGGCCCCCAAATAATCTTTTGATGACATTTTTATCCTGCCATCATTGAAGTGTAATAGATTGAGGAGGTATCTATGCCTCAAAGGAAGATGCTGGATTTACAATTGAAAAAGCAATTACTTAGTGTTTTTCTGTTTTTGTTTTTTTGTAGTTGTTACACTTTTCCCTCAGAAGTTTCTTATTTGCCATGTGATTTTAAACTAAAAACTTACTCTTTAAAATCCTTGAGGTTTTTGTTTGTTTGTTTGTTTGTTTTATCTTTGAAATCCAATGTTTTTATGAAGATTTGTCTTAGGGTTTCTTGATTCGAGTTAAATTTCCTATGGACCTTGTGGGTCCTTTCAATATATGGATTCATGTCTTCCTTCATTTCTACAAAGTTTTCTCAGATTATGATTTAGATATTAGTACTGTTCTACCATTTTGTTCTTATTTATCAGGGATGCCAATTATGGGAGAGGTATCCTGCCCTTGACTGCCTTCTGTCTTCACCACTTTCTCCTTAAACCTTATTTGTTTTTCTTTATCACATTCCTATCTTCTTGACTTGTTTTTTACTTTTTGTCAACGATTATTTTAAAATTATCTTTGTAATATGCTCACTTGAGTATCTTGAAATTTAGTCATTTATGAGAGAATTTTGTCTTTCTTGTCCATTTCTTTTGAGTTCAATAAACTTCTATTTTTTCATATTTTAGTATCATTTTCTTTTATTTTTTAATTTCAAAGTGGTTTCTCATATTCCTGAATGCAATTTTGTGTATTATAATTTAGTTTGGATTATAGCCTGACAGTTTTCATTTGCTTCATGATTGTTTTGGGGGCAATTTTCATCATTTGATGTGCATATGACATAGTTTTATGATTATTTGTAATAACCTTGTATGAATTTAATTATTTTTTTCTGTTCACTTTTGTGTGATTGGTGTGAGTTAGAGGAATTCTAATTCAATACCATGCTCTTCTGGTAGTACAGCAAAATCCTGATTTTTACCAGATTTTATTTTTTTGGTGGGTAAGAGAGGTTGTATAATTTTCAGATATTGAGGGCCACCTATTTCCCCTCTGTTTTTTTCCCCCTTGTACCAGTAGTAGAAGGGTGGTTCACCCATCTCTCTTTGTTGTTCCCCCAGAAATAGAGGTTATAAAGCCTGCCATTTTGCATTGTAGTCTTTCAAGTCTATTACTTGTAGTATGTGCTTTGAGCTCTCAGAACACCCTCTGCTTTTTCAGTCATCTCAGGGTCAGTGTAGACTAATTTTTTTACATCAACTTCACTCCACTTGCTGGCCCACTCTCCTCTCTTCCTCATAGCTTCTGTCTTCCTGCTCTCCCTTGTCACAGAGTTTAGTGATGGAGCAGGTAGGTGCAGGACTGCTCATGGGGATTCTGGTTCCATTGAGAGCATACCTTTTTTTTTTCCTTCTGAGATATATAAACATATATATAAATAATATTTATATATAAAATGTTATATTTTTTGAGCTGCCATGCTCTTCATCTACATCTACTCAACATCTTTTTTATTTATTTAGTTATTAACTTTTAGTTTTTCCTTATTTTTAAATTATCACATAAAATATATGTATTTGGAACATGAAAATAAAATAAAAGGCATCTTTGATTTAACCATACCCCCAAAAAATGGAAGAACATCAATTTAGGCTTTTAAAATGCAAAGCAGTCTTATAATGTACATATTCTTTATAACCGGATATTTTTATAACCGAATTATATATATATTTTTTTATATATTTTGAAACATTTTTCCTTGTGGCTAAATGAAATTACTTTTGCAGCGACAATAGAAACATCAGAGAAAATCTTAACTTTTAAAACTAATTTCTATTTCTAGTTGGTTTTGTTTTTTATCTTTGTAAACAATATAAAACAAAGAGCTTAACAGCAAGTAATATACTTCATTAATCACAAAGGACAAATTCCTTGAGATGTTATGAACACAATCACTTACTAAAAGTATTTATTGTACATTATCAAATTGCCTTCTGAAAGGTCAATATAATTTATGCTTCAACAAGTGTTAGGGAAACTGACCATTTATTTACCTGATAGCCTAATGGCACTAAATATTATCTATTTTAAATTTAATTTTGCAAATATTCTAGGCAAACAATTTATGTATTGAGTGTTTTCATTTACATTTATTAATAACGATTTAAAAATTTGTATCATTTATTGGATCTTGTATATTTTTCTTTGTGATTCAAATGCTCTCATAAGCCAATTTCTATTAATGTACTTATTTTTTTCTTTATGACATTGAAAAGGTTTATACATTAATAATATAGATAATATTTTTATATTTCATATATATGTATATTTGGTTTGTTTAAAACTTTTAAAATGATTATTATGATTATTTTTGTGAAAAAGGAGTTTTTAAATAGCAGGATTTATCAACCTTCAAGTGTTAGCCTGTGGTATTGTATTTAATATATACTAAGTTTTTAAAGCAATATGACTTATGAGCTAGCAATTGAAAAAATGTTTTTTTACCCATCACAGTTTCAGTGATATCAAATAAAGCTACCTTTATAAAATATGGTTTAAATTAAATATAATTTTAACCAAAATTACAGAGTGCTAACTATGAACTAAGCACTTTGTATGTCTCTGTAAATATAGACAGAGAAACAAGAACATTTATGGAACATTATCATTCTGTTATTTTATAATACCTCCTCCTTTTGTTACATTTTGTCAATGATTTATAAAGATTCCTTTCAATAATAAGAAAAACAAGTATAGATGCTTCTCTTTGTGTGTGTGTGTGTGTGTGTGTGTGTGTGTGTGTGGTGTGTGTGTGTATACACACAGAGAGTGACAAAAAATGTATACACATTTTAAGAAAGGAAAAAACTGAAATTGTAATACTCAATATATACCAATAACAAAAGATGAATGCAGGTCGTGTGTATACATTTTTGGCATATATATGTGTATATATAAAATCAAACAGAAAGAAACAGAGGTTCAGAGAGAGAGAGAGAGACAGAGGAGAGAGAGAGAGAAAGAGAAGAGAGTGGGATGAGAATGAGAATGAAAGGGAATCAGATTGGCACCTTTTAGGTTATCTTCAGAAATATTGCAAACATATTATCTTTATCTTTGTCAAACAAAGAAAACAAGAAACACTTCCCTTTTTTTTTCTCCTGCTTGATATCAGTTTATTTTTAAAAGACATTGCAGGAAATTATGAGCAAGAAGATAAAACAGTGGCTTTCTACCGTATCAGTAAAACATGCATGCTGCCAACATTTTTGTCACCAATAATTCTCCCATAAACATGGGTCTCTCCTCTCATTAGGCAGGCTGTCATGCTTTATTAAACCACATAATTTCACCTAATTAAAATAAGCAGTATGTAGTTTTCTCCCCCACTCTCTTTTTCTTTAGCTGGACAAATGCCAGTAATTATATTTAGCGTACCCTAAGTGGACACCATATTAAATATTCATCTTGGTGCTTTTCTGCACAATCAAACATGGCTCCTGCTGCTCTTTTAAATATTAATGCTAATTTTATTTATAAGATCTAAAAATATGTTCAGGTTTTGAAGCCAAAATGAGTTTGGTTCATGGAGAAGTCTGTTATGTCAACAAAGTGGATATAAGTTAGTTGGTTTCAGTCAAGTTTGTGGTGTGACTCTTAATAAAGCTCTCATTAGCTTCTAAATTGTTTAATTTATTTAAACTAATACAAGTTTTATTTAGTCAGCCTGTCAGATATTTGAACAGTTTTCTTTTCTTTTTTCTTCCCTCTAAGTAAAAATGTTAGGTCTTTAACCTTACCAGTTTCTGTACTAGATTTAGACAGCAGCTACCCAATGTAATTTCAAGAAAAAACAAACAGACAAATAAACCTCTAATATAATTTAGCAAAAGTGGAAGCTGGTAAAAAGCTAAAATTGATCTCAGCTGCAACTAGTGTGACCTAAGATACAACTTAAGAAATTACAACAAAATAAAGGTGTAGCTTCTTTTTGTGCTTGGAAATCAATGTAATTTTCTTAGGAAGGGAAAATACTACTCAACAATAATGTTCCTTAAGTTAAAAAAGGCAAAGATATGTAACTTAACATCTACTAAGAATTCTATAATCTCGACTGTGAGCTAAGATACATCTGGTTTTGTATAAAGTCTTAGCGGTTTTCAGATTCACAGGTAAACCAGTGAGTGACAGACAGAAAAGCACCTATTATATGAGAGTTACTGCAGTTGTAGGTTCATTTCATATTAAAATGAGGTCTTTGCATAAAGTCAGCTTAAAAGTTAATATATCAACAATTTTAAAAAAATCTGTTTATTCACTATTATTAGCAGTTCATGCCTTGTAGCTGAATTGCATTTCAGACAGATTTGAAGTCACACTGAATCCTGTTTGCACAAATGGATAGGCAGACAGAGAAAGCAGGTCCCTTATGAAAGCCAGAAGGCTGAACTGAGTCACAGCCATCACCCACAATGAGAGACAGTTGGGTAATGACAGCCTAAAAACAGATATGCCTTACCTGGGTGACCATTCCCTTTTCCTCTCTTTTTGGGTATTTGGTTAGGGCGACTGTTCATTTTGACTTTTTCATGTAAGCTCAGTGATGATTGACACTAATATTACTGGATGTAACATGGGTAGGGAAATCTGCTCACACCTTTCTTTGATGTTGAAGACTTGTCTTATATAAACCTTTTCAAATCCACGTGATGTAACACTCTGACCCTTTTATTTGTTGTTCTTTCATGTCAGTTCTTTCCAACTCAGTGCTGCTTAGGAAGTGGATAACATTTCCCAAAGCCATCCTTGTAATAGTGGGTTTATAGTCTTTAAATCTGTATATATTTTAATTATAACAAAATAGAAGAAGATTCTGCATGTCAGATACAATTGTGGAATGCCTTGGAGAATGAGCCCAGTGTATAAAGAAGGTGGCAGTTTTTACAACAGAAGATAAATCCTCTCTCACCTCCCCCCACCTTTTTTTTTTACATGGAATAACATGCCTACTGTTTTTATACTGTAATGCAAAGCAGATTTTAATGGCAGTTTTGAATCATCCTGAAACTACTAGCTATTCAGAAATTTCTGGTTGTGTCTATTTCTGAAACTGTCAATGGTATGATGCTGAGATTAATTATTTCCTGCTTCATCTGTTACATGAAACTGTAAAAAGCATGTTTTCTGACACAAAAATTACTTGAATTTATGATAGAGTTGCTTACACTACAATTTATATTTTTTAACATGCTAAAGTTGATTTAAGGTAATGTTTTTTTATTTGTATTTGTAATTTTATTTTGTTTTCTGTTTAAAATCTGATTTCATGTAGCTTTAGTTACTTTGATAATTATTTTCCCCTACTGACAAGAGCAGGGATAAGAGAGAAAATTAATCGGTTCTAGAAGAGTTTATATAAGATAAACAAAGATGTTGAGGAATAAAACAAGCTGAAACTTCCCAATCAAAAACATATTTAATAAAATTCTTCTTAATAATGTAATTTTATAAGTTCTAATCATGAAAACTAAAATAGATCTTCAAAAAAATAAGCAAATAGGTTCATGTAAAAACTAGAGCTGAGAACAAAAACAGTGGATGAGCAACATCTTTTTGAGTTTGGATATCAAACAGAAGCAAGGGATAGTATTTCTTCTACATTTGAAACTTAGGCCCACAGCTCCATGCATAGGAAAAGGAGATGATATCTAGGCTGTGTAATGTAAAGGAGGAGAGGGTTATACTACTTCATAAATTACACTGGCTACCTACTCCTAGGATTTTAAAAGCAGAGCTTATTTCACACATCTCCTCATTAACTCATTATACAAACATATTAGATTTTGCTGCCTACCCTGAATAATTGTGTTGTGTTGTAGCACTGGGGGTCAAATATAAATGAGGTATAATTTTCCTTTTTAAGAGAGTTACAGATGCCTAGAGGAAGATATATAAACAGTCAATGACAGAGTTAAAACAACATGTTATAAAAAGAGAGAAGAAAATCAGTGTATTTGTTTTCTATTGCTGCTGTAAAAAATGTATTCCCTTACAGTTCTAGAGATCACAAGTCTGAAGTCAGTTTCACAGGTTAAAATCAAAGTGTCGGCAGGACTGTACAACTTTTGGAGACTCCAGGGGAGAATCCGTTTCCTTACCTTCTAGCTTTTCAAGGTAGCTCACATTCCTTACCTCATGACCCCTTTTCTCCATCTTCAAAATCAGCAATGTTAAGTTTTATTTCTTTAAGTCCTTCTCAGGCCTCTCTCTTTTGCCTTTGTCTTTTCTTTTAGAGGACCCTTGGGATGACATTGGGTCCACCTAGATGATTCAGGATCTTTTTATCTTAAATCATCTGATTAGCAACCTTAATTTTATCTGCAGCATTAATGCCCCATTTGCCTATTCATAGGTTTCAGAGACTAGGAATAGTGCACCTACACAGTTGGTAAGCTCCAAGGGTCTTCTAAAGCATCACTCTGATCCTTACAGGCACAGATAAGTTTCCTTGGAAACATACTCTGTGATGCCAATGTTCGAGTTTAGGTTTAGTACTAGGGATCATGTTCAGAAGCAACCTCCACAAAGGCTGAGGGAGACAATATTGGGCAGAGGATGAACTTAAACTATGATGTGGTTGAATAGAGGACTCAGTAGATTCAGAGAGGAGTGTTGGACCTGGAGATGCTTTAGAGTTGTCCCACCTGAGGTGCTGCTGGCTTTAGTCCTCTCACCTTTTTACCCCCTTGTACTCCTCACTGCAATGAGCAGCCACTGAAAGTAGACTGGCCCAGAGATAGGCAAATGGCATGGGACCCTCCAGTGGCTGAGAGCAACTTCTAGAGAAAAGCTCACCAGTGAGTCCATCAGCAGCCAGTACTACTGGGATGGTTCTCAAGGGTATTTGTACAACAAAAGCCATCACACCTCAACAAATTGTAAATGCGTAAAAAGGGAAAGACATTGTATATGTGTTGGGAAGAAAGAAGTGATTTCGTTTCAACTCAACAACATTTCTTGTGGAGTAGGGAAGGTGCTTTGCTCTGTTGCTATCTGTTTTTACAGGTAGCTCTGAACAGAGTACCTACCATGTTTCCCTGAAAATAAGACTAAGTCTTATATTAATTTTTGCTCTAACAATCTACATTTATTCATTTATTCATGTACAAAAATCTACATTTATTCAAACAGTCATGTTTGACTAATGATCTTAACTGGGGCTTATGTTTGGGGTAAGGGTTATATTACAAGCATTCTGCAATATCATGCTAGGGCTTACTTTCTGGTTAGGTCTTATTTTCATGGAAACACGGTAGTGGAAACTGACGTGTTGAATTAGTGTTCTATTGCTAAGCTACAAAATAAAAACAGTCTGGCATTTTCTCAAATGATGAAACTTAGAGTTACCAAATGACCCAGTAATTCCACTGATAGGTATATAACCCAAGAAAAATGAAAATAGATGTCTATGCAGAAACTTATGCATTAGCAATTGTAGCCTAATGGTGAAAACAACTCAGAAGTCCTTCATAAGATGCATAGATAAACAAATGGGGCATGTACATACAGTGGAATATTATTTAGCCCTAAAAGGGAATGAAGTGCTGATGGATGATACATGGATGAACCTTGAAAGCAACTTGCTGAATAGAAAAAGGCAGTCACACACACACACACACACACAAAAACACCCACATACTCTGATTTCATTCTTATGAAAGTTCAAAATAGGGAAGTCTATAGAAACAGAAAGTACATGAGCAGCTATTTAAGGCTGCAGGAGGGAAGATGTGGAAAGGAGGGTGATAGCTACAGCATATGGAGTTTTTCCTTAAGGTGATGAAAATGTTCTAAAATGAACAGTGGTGATGATTATGGATATGCTAAAAATATTGAGTTGTACACTTTCAACGGGTGAATTGTATGGTATGTGCAGTCTATCATAATAAAACCATTTACTTAAAAATCCAATTTTTTTATATATATGGAAAAGTTCTTGTCAGGTTTCAGATCAAAAGTTAACATTGGGTATCTCTAAGCTGTAGGATACTGTTAATTGCTGTTACTACTGACCCCCTATGTGATGTTTCCACATTTGCTACAATGTGTACATGTGTATATACTATGTAATCAAAAAATTGCATTTTTATATTATATTGCTTTCCAATAATTATAAATTTCATATTGCTAATCGAGATCTGGCATAAAGTAAAGCTTAAGTTTTGATGAAAAAAGAAAATAAGCATTTTGAAAACATATGGTGGAGAAAAATAGAGATTATGCTACTACAGCTGTGTACAGCATATGCTCTATTTAGGGTATATGTTTCTGGAGGAAAAAAAAAAAGCAGTATTTGTCCATAGTAGCTCCAGTAGCAAATCCTGTGTTTTCCTTTTCTCTATGTAAAGCCCAAATCTAGATATTGCATTCTATCATTTGTCTAAGATCACAGATAGAAGCTGCTTACTGTGTGACAGGACAAAGCTTAGAAATAAGTACCCTGGTAGGTTTAATGTTGTTTATAGCTGTTGTCTTTTCAGAGAAAACATGGCTAACTGAAACATAACCACTAGCAGAACACTAACTAATGTTACATAATCTGTAATATTTCTAAAAGCAATTTGTAGGACTGAGTGAGGAGAAAAATGTTACTTTTCTCTTTATTTTTTGGACTAAAAACTGAAGAATAAATATATCAATATATTGGGTTGAACTGTATAAAATTGCCATTTTTTTAAAAAAAAGATTTTATTGGGGAATTGGCAGAAGGGAACAGCGTTGGGGAATCGGGTATGGGGAACAGACAAGTTGCTGTCCTTCCGTTCTTCAGTTTTTAGTTGCGGAGGATGTTGCTTCACTGTTGGTATCGTCATTGCACTCTTCCCAGATGAGGCAGATCGGTCGCTGGCCTCTGGATGTCACTCACCGCAGCTATTGGCTGCCAGCCGCTCACACTGGCTGCGGGCCACTCACTGTAGCCTATGGGGGCTGCAGCCCACACCATCACCGGGGCTTGCACAGCCCAGCTCCAGGTGGAGCTGTTGTTAGCTGTAGAGGGCAGTGTCACTGGCTCTCATGTGGGATCCAAACCGGGGCCGCTGGCATCCCAAAACCAGCGCTTAACCAATGCGCTACTCGGCCGGCCCCATAAAATTGCCATTTTTAATGTGTTATAAATAGCAAACTTTTGGGAATTTCATATGGTTCAACTTAATGTAAATATGATTGATATGTAACTTCCCTGAAGGAAATATTTTAATTTTAGATACTTTCTTTTGATTAATGTTATTAGGAGGAACAGTGGTGTTTTAATTATTCATTCATTTTTATAGTCACTTTACTTTTTTTACCTTTCTTTCATGGTTATTTTTATGCATAAAATATCATCATCATGATATAATCTTACGTTTGAATTAATCCCCACCAAAGCTAAATAGTTTCTTAAATATAGAAGTACCTAAAATTAATTTTAACTAGTACCACTATATCTCTGACCTCAATCCCGATGTGTAAAGAAGGAAAAGATGTAATTTTCAATATGACCCCAGGCTATTCTCAAACTAATTCCATTTAAATCAACATATAATTGTTGAATATCCATAGAGTACAGCTGCTATGAAGGATGCAAAGACAGAAGTCACCGCCAATGATCAGCCCAGCAGAGAATTAGACATGCATACAGAAAAGTAGAATTAAGTGGTTGTACACAATACATGTATACATTAAAGTACAATACAAAGCAGCAGGAAATGAGAGTTTCATTAGAGCTAAATTAATCTGTTCTTTGCACATTAGTATAGTTAATGAAGATAAACTGAGCGACTCTTACTTGAGCAGGGCTCTTGCAAGGCAAGTAAGCTATTTAAACAGCACTTGTTCAAGTCCATTGTATCTTTCCAATCAGTCCTCACCTTTATCTTGTTACCTTTAATTTGAGTGATGTTGGGGTGGCAAGGGACATTACCATGAGTCAGCCAGAAAGAAGCTGGGTGAGAGGTACTTTTAATGACAGTTTAGAAGGATATAGTTATGTTGTTTGCAGTCACTTCCCTGTAGAGTTAACTTATTGATAGTCATTCTTGTAGAAATGGATTCCTCTGTCACTGGGCTGTCACATGTAGTCATGACACAGGTATGAGTTACCGGGGATGTACAGCAATATCTAGGTACACTTAAACACTCCCAAAGATGCATGTAGAGTGGTGGGGCTACTTCTTAAAATGTATAGAGACATAATGAAGCATTCTCTAAAATTGTACAACTAATGTATGAAAAAATGTCGATAGAATGTCCCAAAATTTGACATTTCTATAATTTTTCATGATATTGATAACCCAAACAAATTTAAAATCAATCATGTGTAAAGTAATACTGAATTAATTTCTACTTACTGTATGAGAAAATATTATAAAGTCATTGGTATTATGAAGATCTGACAGGTAGTTCATATATATATATATATATATATATATATATATATATATATCATATTACATGATTTTGTTTTTTGCTGTTTTGTCAGCTTTTTAAAAATGTATATGTTGCAATTTCTTTTCTTACTTTAATAATATTTGCTTTTATATGAAAAATTGTTACTCATAATTTTTTATCCTTTTATTATACCCAGGACTTGAAAAATTCTAAGAGCTTTAGGGTCTACAAACCTGGGTCTGACTACTGTTTGAAAAAGTAGAGGAGGAAATCATTTTATATGAACTAGTGGAATAAGGGAAGTCTTCAGTAGGAAAGATAGGCAGAAGATTGAAAAGTGGAAGAAGGCAGGTAAATGCATCATTTCAAGTGAGGGAAACTTGAATAAGGGCATGCCTGTGGGAGGTTGTTTCACAGTCTGAGGCAGTGAGTGAATGATAGAAGAAGATTATTGCCTGAGATGGGGTCAGAACCATATACTGGAGATGACTGAAATGCCACTGTGACCTTTATTTGGTCCATCAGCCATGGTGAGCCACTAGAGTTACCTGAGCAGGTAAGTGACTTGCTATTATCTGTGTGTTAGTTAGTAAGAAAAATCTGGCAGTGGTGTATAAGATGGCTGTAAAAAGTCATAGATTTTATCCAGGGAAAGTATTGTAATGGAACTGAAATAGTTCATGTAATAGATGATAAATATATGACCTAGAGAGATGGTCACAGGGACAGAGTCAGGGTAAAAATATGAGGGTCAACATAAATTAGTCATTTTCTGGATGGTGTGAAGGGAGCCTGGTAGGGAAAGGTCAAATGAGATCTAGGAGAACTTAAATACAATTTCAAGTGCATGCAATTGGGAGAAATTGAGATAAGGAACATAATAGTAGATAGAACAGTCTTGGGCAAGAGTGTAATAAAAGTGTGGAGGGCACTGAATTGGATAGGAGCCAATTTAATGGTATCAGTGTTCACACTTATGAAGGGAAATAAATCAGGGATCTTAGCTGGTACGAAGATGGTTTAGAATGAAAAGAGCAGGGGCCACAGATAAAAATTCTGAAAACTACATTTAAAGAATTTAAGGGGTTAACAGAAAATTGTTTAAAAAGTGAGCAAAAAATTTTGATTTAAAGTAGCACTTTTTCCAGCTAGATAATTAAGTAATGTTTTTTAATACTCATTAGGCAAAATTATTTTAAAAGCATATTTATTTAATTTTAGATCAGTAGCTATAGCATAGATAATTTGGAACATGAGCCCCAAAATAGTACCCTGGCTTTTAATTTTAGATAAATAATAGCTATTATCTATTGAATGCTCACTATGGGTAGAGCATTATTTTAAGAGCTTTACACATATTAATTCACTCAATTCTCATAACCCATGACTAGGTATTATTATAACAATTCCCATTTGCAAATGAGGAAACAGCAGCACATAAAAGTAAAGTATCATGTGCAAGGTAAACTGAGAAACCTGGATTTAAACACCAGCTTTCTGGCTTCAGAATCCATTGTCTCAACAATAGCAGCAGACTCCCTCCTACACCTCAAATTTAGGAAATTGATTTGATTGACAGATCAGAGCCCAAACAGTCTAACTTCACACACAGCTTGGACATTTGGGTCTGAAACAAACCACCACATAATTTGCTTGTGATATTCATATGGCTTTACCATTTTAGGAGACCCTTGCCCCAGCAATCGGCCTTGTTGTTCATTATAGAAGTGAAGTACCAACTCTTCAATGGAAAGACCAACAGTCTGTGTCCTAAGGTCTTTGAATCCCTTGCCTCCAAAATTCTGTCTATGTTGTTTCCACCAGTTCTCCACAGTTGTATCCTGAGAAGAACCCTCTTAAAGTAAACCTCAAAGTCACATATGTTCTCACCTCCACCTCCTGCTGTTGACACCCATTCAGAATTCTGCTGGTCGGCCCTCTTCCTCATGGCAGTAATCATTAAGTTCAACTCTGTCTCAGCGCCAGATGGCTCAGTGATGTTAGGGAACTGACATTTAGCAATGGTGTACTTGTTGCTATAATTCTAGTAAAGTCACAGAAATTCAGAAGCAGTGGAAGGCACATTGTAAATAAAGAAATTATAATTTTTGAATAAACAAGGTTCTACTAAAATGAAAATTAACAACAGAACAGATGATACACTCATTTAGACTATTGAATGAGTAAGAGATTTCAAGAACAGAAATTAGTTTAGAATATCTATCTATTGCATGGAAAGTAAGAAACATATCTCTAGTAACATGTTTATGAGAATGTTGCCATTACATTTAGAGACTTTTATTGTGCTTAGTATGTACTAAGAGTTTCTAATACTTTGCAAGTGTTAACTCCTGTAACCTTTATAGCGACCCTATGGAAAAGGTTCTATTATTAGTCCGTTTTTACAGAGAAGCATAAAGAGTTTATAGAGCCTGCCCAAGGTTACACAGATACAAAGGATGGAGCCAGGACTTAATCAAGCCATCTATATCTAAAGTCTAGTTTGTTATGCAGCTTCCCTGGTGATGTCAGGAATATCCATTGATTATTGGTTTGGGCCACAAAGAACTGTTGGCACTTTCCTGGAGTGCATCAATGACATCATGTGCCAACTTCTTTGAAGTGCCTTTTCCATCTTTACCCATCTGGCATATACCTACCGCCTTTCAATTCTAAACCAAGCATGCCCTCCCCCTGAAAACTTCCATGGCATTTGGTGTAGAAATATAGAATGGACTATCTTCTGCTTGGGCTACCACTGTGCCTGTGTATGCTTATAATTTAATTGATTATTTTTATTTTCCCCCATACAGTTATAAGCTTTTTTTGTATTTCCTATCTCTGGTACATAGCACATGAGAGTTGAATGAACGAATAACCATCACTTTCTTGAAGTGATTCTTTACCCACTAAATTTGAGAGCGTATGAGAAAAGCCCATCCAAGTACACTGCAGCATATTCTTCTCTGCAGGCAATGCTACATCTCTGTCCTCTCCCTATACAATTTCTGAGTATGAACACCCCTACTTCTTCCATGCATTCTACCTCTTTTCTTCTAGCCTTCTGTATTTGCTTTGGCAGTTTAGTTCTGTAACGTTTCTGAGAATATGTCTTATTTGATTTATCTGGCTCACCCCCAATCCTAACTCTGCTGAAGAAGCTGGCCTGATGATCCCATTGTCTTTTTTCAATCATAATTTCCTAGTCACTATATAAATATATTTATGTATGTACGTGTGTGTGTGCATGCCAACTATCTTTGTCATCGTAAATGTTTTCTAAAGTGACATATACTTGCAATAAAATAGCTATCAAACAACATTATACATTATTATTTTCTTTGGCCAAAACAAATGCATGAAATGATTTTTAAAAAAACATTAAAATGCATACTTCTACCACACTATGATTAGAGTCAGGGTTTATCTTATTGTGTAGATATTTCTATGCAAATTCATTTTTGAATGTTTTTGTCCTCTGTTTCAAATTATAAACAATGCTGTTGACTCTACCAGGGATATATCAGCAACAGTGATATTTCATAACCAAAAATTTTTATCACAATTAACCGTCTATTTGCTCCAGAAGGAGACAATAAAGAAAAGTGGGCTAGTGTTCAGTAACCTGTGCAAACATAGTATATTTTACAATTAAAAAAAACAGTCTTCAAGGTACATTATACAAAAATAATTCATAATATAATATTTTAGATAATTAGTATACTGAACCTCACTGAGCACTCAATTTGTTGTTGTTGTTTATTTTATTTTATTTATTTATTTTATTATTTTTTTTTAAAGATTTTATTGGGGAATTGGAAGAGGGAACAGTGTTGGGGAATTGGGGAAGGGGAACAGACAAGTTGCTGTCCCTTTGTTCTTCAGTCTAGTTGTGGAGTACATTGCTTCACTGGCCCATGTTGGTATTGTGACCATTGTGCTCTTTTCGGCTGAGGCAGATCGGTTGATGGCCATTGGATGGTCGCTCACAGTGGCTCATGACAGCACATGCTGGGTGCTGGCCACTCATGGTAGCTTATGGCAGCCCACTGCAGCCCCACTGCAGTCTACACTGTCACTCGTGACTCACAGCAGCCTAGCTCCAGGTAAAGCTGTTGTTCACCATCTTAGCTGTAGAGGGCAGTGTCACTGGCTCGTGTGGGATCAGAACTGGTGGTTCTGCTGCTCAGAGCTCGTGCTCCCAAGTCAGCTCTTAACCAACCAGCCACTAGTCCAGCCCCTGTTGTTGTTTTTAAATCTTATGTATGTTACAGCCATTCTGCAGAGAGTCAACGTCCTTTATAAGGTTTTTAGTTTTGAGTGTGAGGAAGTCTGTGAGTCACAGAATATGTAAACATTAATCTTAAATTTATTATTTTAATACTTCACCTGCTCTCCTGGTTTGTGTAAATGGAAATTACAGAATTTAAAATTGGTTTTACTTCTCATAAATACAGAAGTCCTAAGTCTTTGAATCTATCTGTCTGTCACAATGTAACAAGCCCATTGATGTAGGTCAGGGAGAAGAGACCATTCAGTGACTTCAGTGACTCAGTGATGTAGACAGAGTCTATATATTTTTGTTACCAATGAAATTTTATTTTTGGTAGAGGGAATTGAGGAAGACAGCATTAAAAATACGACATTCCAGTTAAAAATTCAATTTCTGCTACTTAATAGTTCTTTAAACTCAGCGGATATCTAAGTTACAGTTTCAACCTCTGTAAAATTAGGTCCATGAACTCTAGCACACGGAACTAAGCTAGATAACCTGTATGAGACTGCTTGGACTATAGGAGACATTCAATTGCTGTTTGATAATTTTTAACATTAGTAGAAATACAATAACTCAGAGAGGGTTTGGACAGTTGGCTTACCCCGATGTAGGTATAATTATATTCTGAAATTGTATAGCCTTATAAGAATCATTTTATTTTTTATAGATTATATTTTGTGTTTATAATTTCTCCCATCCAAACCCCAACCTGACTAGACACTGAGATATTTGTTTAGCTACATAATTGGTAGCACTGAATGGAAAATATACAAAGAAATTTATAAGATAATTCACATTATAAATAAGTAAGAATGATCATGTGCCTCCATCTATGGTAGAAAATATGTACACTGCCAGGGATTCCAAAAATTCTCTTTCAAAATAACACATCACTGCTTCCTAGCCTTTTGAAAATCAACTTATCTTTATCCCGTTATGCCCTGTAATTCCCTTATCTTTAAAAATAGACAGTAAACCCCAAACTTAGAGTATTGTTGTGATATTTAAATGAGATAACATACTTAAAGACGCCTAGCATGTTGCATGGAAATGTTAGGCAAGAAATAAACTTTGTTCTTCTTATGTTTTCTTACACTTTAATCTTTATTTCAACACTATTATATGAAATAGAGGTCATAATTTGATATCTTGAATTTAAAACTTTTTCTTAGCCTTCACTCTCCTCACTCTGTTTTCAGTTATGGACATCTACTGACCACTTGTTCCAATTTAATAGTTTTCCCCACCTGGCTATATTAAAATAACATTTTGCATTGCATAAGGAAGAGTGTAGAGTTTTCAGGTGAATAGTCTTCCATGCAATGTACCAGCTGAGTGATTTGGAGCAAGTTATTTAACCTTCGAAAGACTCAATTTCTTTTTTTTTTATAGAGAGTGGAGATAATGATTTTTTTCAGGCAGTTTGTAGAACAAATTAGACAAAGATCCTACCATAGTGTCTGGCAAAGCATATGTGTTTAAGTTTGATAAAAGGTAAAATAATAATTATGATAAAATCTATCATCCATTGGTGCCTAATTTCTTCCTCACATGCTCAGATTAGTATGTTGTAGAATGATCTGAATAAAATATACATAATAAAGATTGAACATCTAATTGATTTATTAGACAGACTTTGACAAGCTTTTTAAATATTAGCTCACAATAGGAACTTAAGGTTTCAAGTTTTTTTGCTAGTCTTAAACTTCTAATTCTACTCACTGTTGTGTTTCACTGATTTACAAAATGAAAAACAAAAGAAAAGTTCCAGTTGGGCGAAGAAAATTATTGATGATTAGAAAATACCTAGAATATGTCCTAGATTCAATAAATTTACCATTGTGTTCTCTTTTGAGAATTGTAACCCAGTCCATGCGAGATGTGGCGTAGTTTTTCCTCTTCAACTTCTATCCCCAGTTCCCTTACTAAAACTGCACAACATGTGCTCTACAGGTGGTGGCGAATGAGGTAATGGATCATGTCCGGAAAACTCCATGGAGAACATGGGGGTAATTAAAATATTTAGAGCCTGGTATCCTAGGTAAATCTCATTCTTTCTACATAACAGAATTTACAGGAAGTCAAAAGTAGCTAGAATATAAGGTTGATGAAAGAAAAGTTGACCTGGTAAGGATATAAAGCTAGAAGGTAGGGTACAGATTATTTCACTGCATAGCTTTTATACGTTTTAATCTTTCACGGCTTATATTTTGGTATGACTTTGAAGTAAAGTAGTACTTATACTTTATTGAAATGGTATCCATTTAGGAAGACTTCATATATTTTGAGAAGTAAAGAAAAGTCTTCCTGAATGTTTTCTTTTTTTAATATATCAATTCCAGAGATGTATAAAAGTAAAGAATTGAAGCAGCAGATGTTGCTGCCTCGGGTGGATATCCCTCACCTGCAGACGTATGCCTTGCATCTACCTAATGATATTTATGATTCAACAACTTTGATTTGGATATTTTTAAAAAGCATTTATAGAATAATTAAATGTAATATTTTCCTACTGAAACATTATCATTAAAAAAATTGTTTTCTAAAGTGCTGTTTCCACCAAAAATATATGTGTGTGTGTGTGTGTGTGTGTGTGTGTGTGTGTATTAAATACTATACATATACACGTGTATAGTATTTATATGTGCATATGTATTTTGTTTGTTTGTTTTTGTTTTGTTTTTAAAAATGCACCTTAAACTTTTCTGGGCAGGTATATCTTGCATATCAAATGAAAGGTAAAACAATTTTTAGAAGTAGAGGGAAAAGAAAAAAAGGCCCAATGGAATTTTCCATTTAGAGTCTACCTAAGGTGAGGGCTGAGTTTCTAAGATGAATATTGTTGCAATACATCCCGAGGACAGCATTGTGTTGCCAGACTGGAGCAGTTTCCTTGTTGACACCCAGGCAGTTCCTACACCCACAGCTGCTGTAATGTAGCACAGCTGGGCCTCACCCCTCAGCAGATGCTCCAACAATAATATATCAATAGATAGTCCATGGAGGGATGTCACGTGTTACCTTGAATAAGAATTATATTCCCGTCCTGGAACATATTCAGGGATATGAGGCTGGGAAAGAAAGGAGAAGGCCATGCCATTATAGCCATGCCTCCAGCCCAACCTGTGTACCTAGAGTCTAAGTAGACCAGGAAAATGTAGAGAACAGAGCCACACCCAGATGATTTCAGTGATGCTCTTGGAACGCCTCTACATTGTGCTGTTCGTCTCATTGGGATTACCTGCTGTGACTATGACATACAGAACTACAGCTCTGACAGGAAAATGTTTAAAAAGGTTTGAAGACCCAGTTTTCTCATGGTACTCTAGCAGAAAACAAGAGCCTGGGGTTAAGCAAAGGACAGAACTTCTCTTAATAAATCCATATTTTTATACCTTATCGAGGTTTCCAAAAAGATACCTAAAGACTTACCAATTTTCAGAAAAAGGCCCTCAGAATAAGATCCTCTGATATTATTTCTTAATTTTTATAAGAACTATATTTACAGAAACATGTAAGATATGCTTTCCAAAAGCACGTTTCGATTTATACACTTCTAAACTTATACATAAGTATATTTGTGTGTTATATAATGATTGCCATCTAGTATGAAATAACAATGATACAATTAGAAACTCAGATTAAAAGGCAAAATAAGAAAAAGAAAGACCTCTATAACTGGCCTTATGTGGGTTACATGTCATTGAGTCAGCTCCCACTCGAAATGACCTTATGAGTAATGTCCACAATGTCCTGTCCTCACCTGCCCGGCTCAGCTCCTGTAGACTCACGTCTATGGCTTATTGTTTGGAGTCCATCCATTTCATAACTGGTCTTCCTCTTTTCCTGCTGCCTTCTTTTTCTCAGTGTTATTGTCCTTTCCAAAGAACCTTGTCTTCTCATGATGTGTCTGAAATAAGACATAACTGGCTTTGTGTATTTTCAAAAGAATACATTGATAATTTAAAATAATTAATAACACTCATACTAAACAAGCTACTAGAAGATTGCAATTGTCTTTTTGACTAAGATGAGTCTCAACATCACCCAATCATGTTGATGAAGCAAAGCATTTAGATATATTTGCAAATATAAAATGCTTACGACTTCTTGTAGCTTTGCATAGCTCATACATAAAATAATCAGCTCATTGGCAAATCTAACAAATATAGAACTATAAAACAATTCAGAGTAATAGAAATGTTTATTAGCACTCACCTGGGCACAAATGGAACACTGTATTATTGAAGTGCAATTCAGTTTTGTAATCCTTATTATAATAATCAATACTGATTTTCTCAACTAATGCATGCTTGTGCTAACTAAGCAATGTTGCTAATTCTATTAACTAGGGGAATGTTTGCCTTTACAAAGCACTGGATATAAAGGAAGAAGGAGAAGGAGGAGAGTGAAAAAAGAAAGTTCTCTCCTCCGTTCTTTGATTTTATGACTCACTGCATGCAGTATGCACAGCATTTTGTTATCTTGAGGTCTACCATTACATTCCTCAGTTTGCAATAAGAGGAGGAAGGAGAGAATGTTTGTGTGAATGTGTCATTTTTTTTTTTTTTTTGAGGGCAGTGTCACTGACCCTCATGCGTGGGACTGAACCAGGGCCGCTGGCTCCCCAAGCCAGCGCTTAACCGAATGTGTAATTTTTAATACAATACCTCAAGTTCTCTCCCTCTCTCAATAAGTGGGCAGGTATATACACATGCAAAATGAAACTTGCTTTATGAAATGTCCTTCTGTGAATCTCTTCCAAAATCAGACACCTCAATTAAGCACCAATGTTTCAGGCACAGTGTTTTGAAATGTCTCTACTTGAATCCCTACCTGCACAGCTGTGCCTCACCTGTATTTCTGTTACAACATCTGGTGGTTTTTGTGCAGAGCTTTCAGCATCGGTGGGCAGGTTTGTGGGAGGGGTATTCTCTCCCTAATAACCATATGGAGTAATTGGCACTGATTTACCTCAAGCCCTCCTCTGATTCCCCTTCAGCAAGAATAATTTTATGCTAGAATAACTTCATGCAAATCAGGCTCATTCTTTATTGAGAGAGGTTTAAAGGTGGAAGCAGGACAGGGAAAGGAGGGTTTGAATGTACTCTTTCCCTAGGGATGAGTGGAAACAAACAAACAAGAAAACTTTAATTAAAGGTTGTTTGTTCAGTTGCACTTGAAAAATAAAGTCTTTTATATATAAATGTATAAATTCACATTGAAAATAATATTTAAAAAATTGAGGAGAAAAAGTTATGAAGATGCCGGTGAACGAAACTTCTCCAAGAGGTTTATATTGTCTAGAGCTGGTCAATGGCATTTTCCGGCATCATCCAAACATGGTCATTTCCTTTCATCTTAAGGAGCAGTATAATTCTTGACAATAACATTGCTTCCCCTCCCTTGCCCCATCTTAGTCTATGGAACCAACCAGATGGAATTAATGGGTAAGTGAAAAAGAAACCACACTGTATGTCACTGTGTAGATTCTAGTGACTCAATTCACAAAATCCTAGTAGATGTTGCCTTATTATGAATATAAATGAACTTGTTGCAGAAAGAAAGTTGAATAGTTTTCATTGGTATACATTTGCCAAATTTATGATATGTGAAACCACATTAATCATCTTCACTGCCTTCTTGCAGTCTTAAAGAGGAAAAAGGAGGGGGAAAAAAAAAGTTTTGTTTCCGTAAACAGTCAGGTTCTTTTCCTCATAAGCTGTTGGAAACATTTTACAGCAACATGTAAGTGTTGTGATGTCATGCAGACACAGCAACATTTTAAATATCTATTTTCTTTATATGACAAACCATAGATCACATCTGTAAAGAGAGAATCAGTACTTGGAACATCCTGTTTAAGAATTAAGTGATAAGGAATTGAACCTCAATTTTTTCCACCCATTTAAAGAATATGAATCAAGCTTGTGTAATAGTTTGCTCTTACTGCTTTTCTTGAACAAAAGCATGTTCAGAAACAGGAATTGGGGGCGGGGGGAGGTAGGCTTTAATGAAGAAAAACTGTGCTGAGAAAGGACCTGAGAGCCAATAAAAAGCCTCACTTAATTGAGAAGCAGCTGCATGAGCTTTGAAAGCATTTATTCAAGTATTTTTTTGGCTCTCAGAGTAAGTTGTAGAGATCTACAGACTTATATTTTCTGAGGTAAATCAAGGTGCAGAGACATTAACCATGAAAACAATTTTAAATCATCCATTTCATGACTGAAATATGCGAAAAATACCTTGTTGTTTAAAAGCTTCCAAAAAAAGAAAACAGAGTCTACAGCTTCTTTTGAATTGAAAAGGAAGTTCTGGAATATTTCCTTTTGTGAGTGAGGAGTTTCTGATGCTCTCTCATTTGAGATATGATTCTTCCTCCCCTCCATCGGAGAGCCTTAAAGCTCTTGGAATTTACAGAAAGGAAAGCAATAGAATCATTAAATTCTATTAAAGACTATTGCTAAGATAAAGAATAAAAGGCTAAATTATTATATAAAATTATATATTTTTGTTCATCCACAAAGTTGTAATTCTGTGATTGTCAAGCACTTGGGGTATAAAATGCAGAGACTTTATAATTTTAGTCACATAGTCTTCTGAAGGATGTATATTCTTCAAATTTGTTTAGAAGCTTGCTGATTAAAGCAAAAGTTATTCAGAGTATTTCAGATTATCAATGCGATTCTTTGTAAAATCATGTTAAAATTTGCCAGTTAGCATTTATAACTTTTTCTATAATGTTAATTGTTTCCCAGTATGCTGCAAAACTAATAGATGATGATTCTCGACTCTTAAAGACTTCAGGTAATAAAAGAATAAAAACCTTCTATGTTGTGTCTATATATGTATAATGTATAAACTACATTAAAATTGATAATATATAATTACAAGTTGTGATATGTTTACAAAAAACTCAATTTTGGTTACTTTACAATGACAGTAAAAGTCAGAGGTAATTAATTTGTCAAATTGATTAAGTATAAGGAACTATTGACTTAGGCTTGTTTTGAAATTAACATGTAGTGATAAAATCATGACACAAAATTGTAAAAAAGAAACTTCACTTACTCTCTATTAACCAATTTGAATTACAAACATAACTCAGAAGTATTACAGGTTCCATTTCAGGCCACTGCAATAAAGTGAATATCACAATAAATTGATTTACACAAATTTTTTTTTGTTTCTTAGTATATATAAAGGTTATGTTTATACTATACTGTAGTCTATTAAGTGTGTTACAGCATTATATATATATATATATATATTTTTTTTTTTTAATGTACATAACTTAGTTAAAAAATGCTTTATTGCTAAACTGTTTTAACTATCATCTGAGCTTCAGGTCATAATCTTTTTGATGGTGGAGGGTCTTTCCTTTTTGAAACAAACCATCAATTTGTAAAAAAAAAAAAAACAACATTTCTGAAGTGTAATAAAGTGAAGTGCAATAAAACAAGGCATGCCTGATTTATTTGAAGAAGACCAAACAAATGTCAACATTGCTAACTCAATCTAAACAGGTTATTTTTCATGTGTATTGATAGGTTAGTTTTCTGAAAATTATGTTCTAAAGGCCAACATACCTCCCCTCCAAAATAAAAAGCAGAACTTTATAAATGTTTGCACAACTATTGAAATGGAAAAATAAACTCTCAGAAGTAGAGTGTACCACATGTATTTGTCTTTTTATACTTCAACATCATAGTTTTATTTTGAAATATATAAACATCTAAAAAGAAAGATCTAAAATAACAAAATCTAGAGATTTGCTTCTAAAGTAAAACAGGAAGTCATTGCTTGATAACAAATCCATGGCCTGCAGCATTTTGTTTAATATGACTCCACAGTAATCTTTATGGAAATTGGAGGTGTTTCTGAACAGACCAAATAATTTAATCTGTTTTAGAACAGATTAGGACACAACAACCATTCAGTTATTTAATGAAATGTAATAATCCTTTGTCCTCTCATGTTTGATTGCTGGCTTCACCAATTAATTGCCCCTAAATTACACTCAATAATGTACCCTTCTCTTCTCAATAAGGAAATGACACATGCCCTCTTCTACCTAAAAGGATAACAGCTGTATCTTTATTTAATTGAACTTAGTGTATCTTCTTAGTGAAAATGGTGGCACTTCAGGTATACTTGTTTTCTTCTAGTCCAGAGAAATATGTGGAAAGTGGAAACAAAGAAAAAAATAAAAAATAAATAAATAAATATATATATATATATATATATATATATATATATATATATATATACATATTTCAGCTAGGAGAAGCATTCTGATTTGGATGCAAAGTATGTTTATGCTCTCAATCTCTGAATATTCCTGATCAAATCATATCTATTTCAAACTCTTCTATATGCCCATATTTCAGACTACTTGATACTTGTGTGTCTATGTGTGTATGTGTGTGTCTGTGTTTGAGTGTATGTGAGTGTATACATGTTAAAGAGAGAGAGTGAGATGCAATGTAAGAGTGACAGTAAGAGAAACACAGCACATATTAGAGAAAGAATAACAAAAAATAGAGAGAATGAAATAGAGAAGTCTATAAAACATAGGCACAAAGTGATAGAGATGGAAACAGATACGAATGGAGACAGACAGAAACGTGCTTGTATGCACGCACACCCATATAGAAATCATGGTTTACATTTAGGTTAGAATTGTATGTATATAATGATGTGCCTAAGGTATAGTTTCAGATAATACTACAGTACAATATCTTGGAATGCTGAAGATTAGTCATTTACTAAGCTTAGGATTGTCATTCCTATGTAGAACAATGACAGGCTTGGTTTGTTAAGATCTAAAGGACTATGCAACCTCAGCATAGATGTGTGAAGCTATAGTTCTCAATCCTAGCTCCCCCATTGGGGAGCATACTGGAGGCCTTGTCTGATTCTCCTCAAGTGGAGTTACTCCCCTTGACGGTCACACCCACATGAAGCCTGTTTCCCTTCCCTTCTACACTGTGCTTCAGGTACCCAGAACTCCCGAATTCTCTGAGAAAAAGGCCCAGCCCACTTCTAGGACCTGCAGAGCCCCTGTCCTACATCCATCATCTCATCTCAAGGGCAGACCATGCCACATCTACTATGCAATGTCTACTGTGCACACCCCTAGTACCAAGAGCTGCTCAAGAGGCAGCATTGTGAGGCGTGGTGTCTGTCCACACAAGTGTGTCACAGTGCAGGAGAGAGCTGGGGGTGCAACGAGAAGGAGTTGGCTAAGATCTCTGAATGGGGCAATCTGACTTCCTTGAGGATGTCATGTTCCTGTGAGAACTCTCAGGAGCTCTCATATTCAGCATATGAACCTGGCTATTTGAGTCCTAATCATTACCTACGTGTCAAGGTAGAATGATCAAACATGCCTTATTGAAGGAGTTTGATTACTTCATGCAGAACTGTATAATATTTGACTGTAGTGCATGTGGGCTTGTCCCCTTGCCCTAGCCTAACAAATACAAGTGGTGGGTGGGATCTAGGAAGCTTAATGAAATACAATGCCACACATCACCCCAGATCAGTTTATTCCAAATCTCGGGAGATGGAGGATTCTTCTAGGCAGCCCAATTTGCAAAAGACTGATTTCAAATGATGGCAAAGTCACAGGGCCGACCCAGTGGTTCAGTTGGTTAAGAGCTCGCTCAGGAGTGTGAGCTGAGCTCTGAGCAACAACAGTTCAATGCTCAGCCCCAGCTGAGCTGCCGCTAAGCTTCCAACAGGTAGCAGGATGGCTCAGCTAAAAAAAAATATAAAATAAAATAAAATAAAATAATAAAAAATAAAAGGATGGCAAAGTCACTCCTGACAACAATGCACACACTGAGGAGGAGAAAAAATAAAAAATAAAACATATCTACTTTAGTCCCCTGGTATTAGAACTTGAAGAACAGATTAATAAATATACATTTCTTTATAACAGATCCACTCATCCATCTAAACCAGACATTTGTTACACTGCAGTAAATATGAGCCCATTAAGAAATGGGAAATAGCATTAATATTAAACACAGCTTGCTTAATTTAATTTCACAATAGAAGACAGCACTTTAAAACAAAAGACACCCACACTGAACTGGCTCTCATTGTTCTGTAAAAACCACCTCTCAATTTGGAAAAAAATAGTTCATACTATTTCTAAGCCAGTAAGAATCCCAGGGAGGAAAAAAGGTCATTATCTCAATGCCTAATTAATTTTCAAAAATATTGTTATGCAGACAACTGCTTGACTATAATGCTATGCTCAGCCTCAAATTTGGAAACTTCCTGGCAATTGAAAACTTAGTCATTTCAATAGACAGAAAAAAAAAATCAAAGGTAAAGTGTTCAATTTAGGAAGTACTATCTTTAACGAAATCCTAATCAGTTACTATATAAATGAAAAAAAATGATGTTAGTATTTAGCACTTTCAAAGCACTGGTACCAAATTAGGAATATTTTTAGCAACCAGCTTATCAATTGCAGGCTTATTATCTTTCTTGGAATCATGTCTTCCCTAATTGAGATATTTGATTTGGAAGTCCCTTTTAATCATCATATGTTCAGTGATCATTTGTGAAGAAGATAAACAAATCCATTTGGAACGTATTCAGCCATCCTAATTAGGAGAAGCCAAGACCCTCTTTCAGAAAAATATGAGACCAGGTGTCCTCTTCTAAGTGCTTCTCTTGCTCTGGCCTGTGAGAAATAGGCTTGATAATGTAATCAGACTTCTTCCTTTCAAATATCACTGAAAAATCAAAATGATTAATTTAGCCTGAGCAGTGTTCTCATTAGTTAATATCCACGTTAGCATTCCAATCTGCATTGGCAAGACAATAGGTTTCTGTGCCTCAGATTCCTGGAGATGTTTAAGATAAGATAGATTTCATAAAATTCCTCCATCCTTTACTGTTAACTTTAAGAAGGTTATCCCCAAATGTGGAAAGATGAGGCATTCCCTTGATATCAGAGTGTGCTACCAGGTAAGCTTTGCATCTAGTTCATAAGGATGCACTTCTTTCATTTTAGACACTTAATTTCACTTACATGTGAGTCTTGAGTTTTCCATAATTAATTGATATTGCACTTGCTTATTTTTACTAAGAAAATTCTGAACTTTGAACTATTATTTCCTAACGCTTTCAACAGGCATGTACTAGTGTCTTTATTTTAAACTTTGTGTTCAATTCATTAGTCATGGCTTTAAATTTCTTTGTTCATTAGCTCCGAATTAGGCAGACTAATTGTTAAGATAGATTATAATTGTCTGCAGAACTAGTTTTCTTCTCATTATTGTACCTCCTTTTCTCATTTGCTTTTTGCTTCTTTATTTCATATTTTTTCCTTCCTTCTCTCTCTCTCTCCTCCCCGCTTTCCCACTCTTTTTCCTCCCTCCTTTCTTTCCCTCCTTCCTGTCAATTTTTCTGTTTCATTCTTCCTGTTTGATTTACAATGTGCTTTATCTCTCACTCTGCTAAAAATGTAACTCCCAGTAAAGGGATTATTTCTATCTCATTCACATGAGTGTCATCAACACCTATAATAGTTTTTGGTAAATAAAAATAAGTTTAAAACATTTGAATAAAGGTTTAAAGGAAAAATTATAGATAATTTATTTCAGCAAAATGATACGCTAAAAGTAGATCATAAACATCAGTGTTACATATAACAATAAATATAAAAAGCATAAAGTTCTCATATATGTTACCAGGGAACTGTATTTTGACAAACAGTTCAAAAATTAATCTGACAACATCATAATAATCTGTAAGCATAGAGAGATTCCCCAAACATCTACAATGCTATTTTTAGAAACATTTGTTAAATAATTCTTTAAAATTTGTTTTTTGAAACAATCTATGAGTAGAAATAATTAAGTGCATTAGGATATCAACTTTAAATGGAGAATATTTTGCAATCATTAAATTTATATTTACAGAGCAGTTAATGTAGAAATGGACTGGTTTTTCTTGTTACATGACTAAAGCAAAGCATACATTTTTATTTAATGAATGATTGCAACTAAGAACAAAATTTTGAATAGAGAAAATGTTAAATAACTATAAATGCAGTGTAGATGGAAGGGGAAGGGAGGTTGTATATTGTTGATTTTTAAGAGACTATGGAAAAGTTTTGAAGACTTTTCCCATGCTTTATATATTTGATTTTTAAGTTTTCAAGTCTGAAAATTAAGTGAACAAGTTTATTTAACAAAACATAAATGGAATGGAATCAACAATAGTTCTAGGGAAGGCATGATTCCAAGAAAGATAATAAGCCTGCAACTGATAAGCTT
The DNA here is from genome assembly GCA_033961575.1 of Aselliscus stoliczkanus. Lineage (NCBI taxonomy): Eukaryota > Metazoa > Chordata > Mammalia > Chiroptera > Hipposideridae > Aselliscus > Aselliscus stoliczkanus. The sequence continues at coordinate 49,903,855 of CM066727.1, forward strand.
GTTACTAAAAATATTCCTATTTCAATACCAGTGTTTTGAAAGTGCTAAGTAGTAACATCATTTTTTTCACTTATATGGCAAATGATCGGTACTTGTATAAAAGAACAGTTAAAAGGACAGTTAAAATACAATGAGAAACTGAATCTTCCATGAATTGGAGGAAAAAGAAAACTAAGGTCACTATATTTTGAATATAGACTATTCTGCACTTCCAGGTTTAAAAGTGAAAGGAAAGCTATAGCTATAAAACTAAGGTCATTAACATTTACAGCAACAGTCTTCTAAGTATTTAATTTTTAAATATTTTTCCATTTTTATTATATTTTGTTTTAAATCATAAATAGAAATTGGATTTTCCAGATGAGAATTTCAAGGACTTGAGAGAGCTAAGTTTGCAATGTTTCCACAGGTAGCACAGATAGTAGGTGTAAAACAGAAAAATAATTATAGTTGTTAATTAATCCAAAGTCTAGGCTTTTGACTATTATTCTCTAGTACCTTTACCCTTAATTCACATATAGTGGAAAAGAGGATTGGGCCAGATGTTTGTGAATAGAGGAGCAATGTTCTAATCTAGTCTGTTCTAAGAATGTCTTAGGGTTTAGTGGGAACGCTGATTCCAGTAAAGCAGGGCTTGGAGCCTAACTGTCATGATTTGGCATCAAGATCTGAGGAATCTCTATTCCTCCAGGACAGGCAATAAAATTTCACTATCCGCTAGCTGTTTGTCATGATAAGAATATAAGCTTTCACATCCTTGTTGAAAGTAACCACAATGAATTCCTTTTAAATATTTATAGTTTGTTTTAACAATGCGTTGGTGTTTTCCATGCCCTAATTTTACCCTAACTCACAGATTTTTCTGAAGTTCTATTTGACTAGAACATGCAAATGAATAAAAAAAAGAGTAAGAGATGAGGTTAGAAAGCAAATCAGAGACTTGTTCATAAAGGACTATGAATGACGTTTTGAAATAGATGGAGATTATACACACACACACACACACACACACACACACACAAATGGTGACTCATAGGCATTAGGAGGAGAGAGAGGCAATGCCCATGTTGCTTGAGAACTTCTCTTGCCACAGTAAGAAGCATGGGATAGGTAGGAGCACTCCAAAAAGAGAAGCCATGGAGGAAGAAGTACATAGCTCTGGAAGGATGGTATTGCCTCTATGTATAACAGTATTTTAGCAACATAATAAAATGTGTCAGGGAGATCTAAGCTGCTCACATTGTTTGTTACAGGTCCCCACACTTGGCTTACCAATTTCATGTTTTTGTTATTTAACTGCATCCACTTTCTCCTATGCCATCCTTATTTTCTTTTTGTTGAGTCTTGATTGCTATTGACATGTCTGTGGGTGGGATTGACCCTCAGGCTGATTGGCTGTAGGGTTTGGCCATGTCTGCAACTTATAGGCTGCTGTGTGTGGGGCTTAGTACACTGAGTGGGATTTGCCTTAGCACCCTTTCTGTATGCCACTGTGGGGTTAATTGGGCCGTGCTCTTTTGTGGTCTGAAGCCAACCTTCTTGGTGCTGGGATCACTTGGGAGGGGCTCCAGTGCAGGCCCAGGTAACCCACTGCCTGTGACTAGCCCTGGTCTACGTGGAAGTAGCTACAAAGTGATTCCCTTTTGTTGGCTGCCTGTACTAAAGTTAGAGGTACATGGAAGAGGCCATGCTTTGAACCGAGGACATCTGTTGCCAATATCTGGCCTGGGATAGCTTCGCAAAAAGCTGGGACACCTTGAGGCCAGCCACCACCTGCTGGCTCCCTTAAGGTTCAGCCACTGATAAAGCCTCTTGCGGTACATTGAGGCCAGCTGCTGCCTGCCTGGGGTCTGACAGTTTTCGAAGAAAGGGAGCAATGCAGGTGGGGCTGGTTACTCAAGGGAAAAATGCCTCCAGCATTGGGGGAGTTATATGGGGTGAGGTCTCAGTTGAGTCAGCAGCTTTGAGCAATGAAGCTCATCAGACCAATCAGATTTAGATTTGGCAGTAAGTGTAGTGGGAGGGCTCAACACAGGAAAGATGGTTCCTGCCTGCTGGCTGCACAGGAGAAGGATTCCACACAGGGAAAATGGTGACTCTCTTGCAGTGCTTGCCTCAAAACCACACACTTTAGTCTGCCCTCTGCATGCCTCCGACACCCCACAAGTCACCCTCCCTCCACTGGAGCCCAAGGTGAGTGCCTGAGAGCGAGTGAGTCTGTACACGGGCTGTTTAAGAGGATGGCTGGGTTTCCTGCAGCCTTCCATCCCACCCGGATGGTTGGAGTTCCCACTGTTTTTCACAGTGAGGTGTTGTAGGGGCACCTCTTCTCTGCACCAGTACTCTGGGCAGGAGAGGCTCGTGTGGGTCTGCAGTCTCTTGCACCTCCTGGGGTAACCTCTGTGGCCAAAATATCCTTTCCAGTTCTCAACTGCCACACGGAGACTTGGGATCTGCCTGTTTCACGTCTCTGCCCCTCCTACCAGTCTCAGCATGGCTTCTTCTTTACATGTTCAGTTATAAAACTTGTGTTCATCTAGACTTCAGATGGTTCTCTAGGTTGGTTGTTCTATAATTTAGTTGAATGCGTTCATGGAGGGTCTCAGGCACATTGTTTATCTACTCTGCCCTCTTGGATCTTCTAGTTTCTCTCCAGATGTATTTATCTATATTATCGCTAGAGATTTGCAAATATATCATAGATTGAATCACAGAGGTATACTTCAAAAACTAAAGATTTTTAATTGACTGTGAAATCTAAGTTCTTATCCTAGCCCTTAAAAGTTGCTATATGCCGCTACCCTTCAATACAAGCCCATATCTCCATTTAGAACTGCCTCCCACTTTCTACAAAACAAACCACATTTATTCATTTCCCCCCTTTCCTCTCTCTCCAAGTCTACAAGTTTCAGTTTAACCTCTAACTTCTAAAGCTTTCTTAGTCTAATATTCTGTTTTATATGTTGTGGTACCATGTATTCTGCCATCTGTGGGGTATTGCAAAAGGCATATTGCACAAATGTGAGTCATCAAAAGCAATTTTAATGTGTCTTTCTTTCCTTTTACTTTTAAAGTGTATAGTATGGAAACCTCTCCCTATATCTCTGGTAGAAAATTCAGACAGTCTCATGGCTTTTTTAATAACTCCTATTTGGCAAAAGTTCCTTTGGTTATAAAAAAACCTTTACAAAAATCCCAAATTGGTCCATCCCCATGAAATACTCAAACTTCTCATTTCTTTCAAAGTTAAAGCTTCTCCACTTTTCCAACCCCAGCTTGCTGTGGACTGGCTACCTGCAGCCAGAGAAGGAGCTGGGTCTGGTTCCCTCTGCCATGCTCATCACCTCCCTTTTCACTCATTAGGTACTATTTCTAACTGTTTAGGTAATGGGGGTGTGCATGGAGGACAGAAAAGAGGAGCAAGAAAGTCTAACTTTACAAATGAACTGTTGCATCTGACATTTAGGTTATGGGTAGCTGTTCATGTATATAACTACCTCTTCTGATTGGCACTTGGAGTACTGTAGTGACCTAAGCCCTATTGCCTGGACCATTGCACCTGTGGTCTTTGACTCATGATCTATGTGCCTATCAGTCTCTAGGGATCCTATGATGCCCTCATAACTCTAGGATGAGGACTGTATTCCCTTTTAGGTTGTCCTGTTAACATATTTTTTTTTTTCTTTAAGATTTTATTGGGGAATTGGGGGATGGGAACAGTGTTGGGGAAGGGGACCAGCAAAGTTGTTGTTCTTCACTCTTCTGTAGAGAGCGCCAGTCTCCATCTGGCTGCCCGTCAGCACCTTGTGACTGTGGTCTCTAAGCTCAAGGTCTTAGTTGCAGGTGGGCATAGCCACCATCCCATGCAGGAGTTGAATGCAGAAGCCTTGTTGTTAAGAGCACATGCCCTATCCATTGAGCCATCTGGGCGGCAGCTCAGCTCAAGGTGCTGAGTTTAGTCTTAGTTGCGGGTGGGCATAGCCCATCATTGAACAGGCAATCTTGTTGTTACACCAGCTGAGCCATCCTGCCATCTGTTGGCAGCTCAGGGACAGCTCAGCTCTGGTGCAGCATCACTGGCCCATGTGGGAATTGAACCAGCGGCCCTGTTTCTCAGAGCTCATGCTCTAAGCCAACTCTTAACCAACTGAGCCATTCAGCTGGCCCATATTAAACGTAATTTAAGATGACTTAGTCCTGGATCTCTCTCAGGTTTATGAGGACCACAGATTCTGTGTCCTGCTAATTCTAGTGAAACAGATCAAACCAAGTCAAGAAGCTATCTTTTGTTTGTGTCCACCATCATTACCCAACAGTGGTGCTTGCCTTTGTGATTTTTCAAGCAGCTTAAATAACACCTGTGATAGTTAGTTTTCTGCGTCAACTTGAATAGTTATAGTACCCAGTTATTCAATCAAACACTAACCTTGATGTACCTGTGAACATATTTTGTAGATGTAGTTAATATCTAGAATTTGTGGACTTTAAGTAAAGGGGATTCTCATTCATAATGTGGAAGGGCCTTATCCAATCTGATGAAGGCCTTAAGAGCAAGAACTGAGGTTTCCCAGAGGAGAAGATATTCTACCTCAACACTGGAGCATCAACTCCTATATGAGTTTCCAGACCTGACAGATGGCCCTGTAGATTTCCGAATTCCCAGGCTTCACCATCATGTAAGCCAACCCCTCAAAATCTCTTTCTCTCTGTCTCTTTGTCTCTCTCTCTCTCTCTCTCTCTCTCTCTCTCTCTCTCTCTCTCTCTCTCTCTCTCTCACACACACACACACACACACACACACACACACACATATATACATACACATTAGAAAAACCCTGGCTGATACATTAACTACCAGCCCATACCCCCACCTATAGGAGGCAAGTTTTGAACTTTAGGAATGATCTAGTGATGCTTCTGTCACTTTGCTTGAATTAAGAGACATGAGGTCCACCCACCCATCCTCCTTGAGAGACTCTGAACACACAACAAACAAATCCTTTTTAAAGCATCCTCCTTTATATTCTCATAGCTCTTTCATACCTTGTTATGAGAACCCTTTAAATGATTCCTGGTCCATTAGAAAAATTTAAATTTGATTAGATATCACCTTCTTGTATCTGATGTGTATCATTACATTTCTTGGTCTAAACTTATACTTCCTTATCCTTAAATGAGAAACATGATTCATATGAATATGTGACAAAGAATTCAGAAAAACTAATCCAACCATTATGATGTAGCCAACCACAGATACATTTGTTACATAGTCTATGGCACTATCTTTGATGTCAAGGAGCATACAATGTTTTTGAGGGAGACAAAATTTAGAGACACTCCTACTTGCATAGGAGTAAAGAAAAATAGAACCATAATCTAATGTAATTGTAAGTGGGTATTGAAAAGATGATGCTTTTTTGAAATGGTGGAAAGGAGAGTAAAAGGAAAAAAAAATATTTTAATTGTAAAGAATAACATAAGTAAATTTATAGGTAGATTAATGGTGAGATTGAAAGGAAAACAAATGAAAAATAAAAGACAGTGAGATGGAAATAGAAGCTACATTGTGAGGGCGAATGGAATATAAAATTTGAATGACAGAATTGGATTGGGTAGGATTATTGTATTAATAGATATTGACAGTCAAACAGATCAATGTATATTTTATGGGATAAGCATCATAGTTAGAGAAGCAAATGATTGATGTGTAATGAGTTGGGCAGATATATGCAAGATGAGGCCTGGTAAGGTAGGAAAAAGTATGAAGAATAATGCAAATACATGAAGGACATCAAACTAGCTAGAATTCCTTTGCAAAGATGTAGTTGTGAGTGAAGTCTTTTGTTAACACTTTGTAAGCGGGCATAAAAAGCTATATGACGAGTTTACTTGTTTCCCGCAAAAAAATGTGTTAAGAGAAGGCTCACAACAGGTGATAAATCACTAAACTTGAAAGATATTTCAATGGGTTATGAATTCTAACTCTCCATGTTATTGTTACAAGGTTAGGATGTGTCCTGTCTAGAGAAAGGAGTAATTAGTGTCAGAGTAGGGACCTCACATAGTTATGAAGATTTCTAGACATGTATTATTGTCCCATGATTTCAATTGAAATATATATATATTAGAAATAACTTAGAACTCATCTTAGTTAGGACATACGATGTTATTTCCCCAAATGCCACTCAGAAGTATTGATGGTATGTACACTCATCAAAAAACAAAACAAAAAAAAAACACCAATAACAAAAAAACAAAACTAGAGTTCCAAATATACAATAAAATATGGTAATAAAGCATAAGTATTTTTATTTACCTATGCCAAATTGAAGGCATTTTACTCCCAGTTCAGTTTATTTTTTTTATTTTTTTTTTTAATTTAAGTGTCTATGCATTAACTTAAAAAAATATATCACCACCATGAAAAGAGAAAGTAAACAATTGTGCCTGAATAAAACACTGGGGTATAGTTCTATTTTTTTATTTTTTTTTCTTCTATTTTCTCAGCAGGCCTGTTCCATCTTTTGTGAATTTTTGGCAGTTGAATGCTAAATTCTGAGAAGGAAGGATGAGTGGGTACTTTGCTTTAAGGAGTACTTTTGAAATAGGTATTTAAGGTTTTTGAGAAGTTATTTACAGGAATAGATTGGATAAAATAGCAACATACAACACAGAAGTGGCAGCAACAACAGCTTCCTTTCTCACTCTCAGTGGTGGGGAAGCCCTTACGATAATTGCTAGACAAGTGGTAAACGCGGTTGGAAGTATGAGATTGATTTCTACTTTACCCCACTCTCAGTATTTCTCAGTATTTAATGTTTTTGTAATTATACCATGTCTTTAATCTTTTTTTTTTTTTGGATGTAACAAAAAAAATTAGCAGTTTTTTTTAATTAGGATTCCTAAAAATAAAATAATAATAAAAATAATAAATTCACTGCATGTGAGACAGAATCTGGATAAACAAACTTGGTCATTCAACAAATGTGCTTTATATACATGATAGCTACATATATGAAAACTTCCTCCTAGCCTGGAGTAACTGCTTATTAGATATTTGTTGAATAAATCCATAAAGATTTATATATAGTGTGCCCAGTAATTTCAGAAAGTTTCCCTTTTTTACAAGTAAAACAATGTTTGTACTCATAAAAACATAATTATCCTAGCAAAGGAAAATATCAATTTAAGTTCCTACAGTTTTTCACTTCAATTATCTTTCATTTTGCATGATAGTATCTTACAGTCTTTGCACCATTCAAGGACAATGTAAGTACTGATTTCTATCTCATGTTTATATTCTGATACTATGAATGATATTCAACATAGACATGGAATGAGAAATGACATGGAATTTTTGCAAATGTCAGTTAGGAAGCTAAGTGATCAGTTCTAATATCAAAGCTATGACAACTGCTTGTTGTGAAACTATTAGAACTGGAAGCATTCCACCATCTGTTATTTGAACAGAGAGTTGGACTGCTTTGCATACAGTGCTTCATTTGAAATGACTGAATGTATTGACAAGGACACACATTAACTTAGTGCTTATTTTAGCCTCTGGGAACAGAGGTTCAAAATGTACAACTTCTTTGGCAGAAGTGCTTTTCAGTACTTAGGTTCCCTTTGATAGTATATGAATATCAGGTACAATATTTACTTCCCAGGGTGGGACATACTTCAACTATCTCAACTGAAAAAAATCTGGAACAAACACCAGTCCATTCTCCAAAAACCCTCAACTGAAGATGCTCTAACATTTTTACCAAGTATGTTAGAGAGATAGCTCTTAGAAGACCAATGCCCCAATTGAGTTAAACTGAAAAAAAAAAATGCATAAAAACGTCATGTCAAAAAACAAAACAAAATGAAAGATATTAGAGAACTGCTGATTCAACCAGACATGCAGTTATCAAGATATTAAGAGTGTTTTCAGAGAAGTGGAACTTCTTTAAACTACTTTTCCCATGGTCATGTACCATTGTTGGGTGTAGGATAAGAACCTAAGAATTTAGGCAGGGTTGATGCTAAAATTTAGAGAAGCTAGCAGAATTTTACATAATCTAAGATGGATGAAGAGACAAAAATTGCAGTATGAACAGCTAGGAATTAAAAGAGTAATATCTAGTGAGTTATGGAACACAAAAATAAACTTTAGATCCTGCAGATTCTTCCTCAAGGAATTTACTAGATTGTTAAGCTCTGTTGGGCAAAAAGGTAAGAAGTGAAGCAAAATTAAAATGGTCTAGTAGTTCATAAAACAGGTTGCCAATATCAACTAAAGCTGAGAGACATAACCTGATCCAGCATCTCCACTCCTAGTTGTAACCAGCAGAAGGGTGTATATATGTTTATATGTGTATACATATATATGTGCATCAAAAGATATTTTTATGAAACTATTCCCCCCAATAAATCCAGTACCCATCTGACACCCTACATAATCTTTACAACATTATTGATCATATTCCTCATACTGTATTCCATATCCCCATGACTATATTGTGACTAGCAATTTATACTTTCTAATCCCTTCACCTTCTCGACCATCCCCAAACCCTTCCCATTTAGCAACCATCGTTTTTTTCTATATATGTCTGAGTCTATTTCTGTTTTATTTTCTAATTTATTCTGTGTTTTAGATTCCAAATATAAGTGATGTCATATGAGATTTATCTTTCTCAGTCTGCCCTAATAGACTGTGTAGGTGCCTGACGACTGTGCTATACACCTGAAGCTGAAGTAGAATAATATTGAATGTCAACTATAATTAAATATATATAGTCACAAGATGTGGAGTACAGCATAGGGAATATAGTCAACGGTGTTGTAACAGCTATATACCATGTCAGAGGGGTAGAAGATTGGGGGAATTATCACTTTGTGAGGGGTGTGTCTATTATGTCACTTTGTACACCTGAAACTAAAAAGAAAAAAGATATTATTTTTAATAATGTTAATGACACCAACATTCATAGTTGCTAAAATCTGAGAACATGTCAAGTGTCCATGAACAAAAAATATGGATACGTGATTTATGTGGTATATTTATACAATGGTAGTGATTAGAATGAATACACAAGTATAAGGAAGAATCTCAGAGGTTGAATCTCATGTGAAAGACAATCAAAGAATATAAACTCTGTGTATACATACACACACACAGTGGGTACCAAAAAAAATGTATACAAGTGGACACATTGGTCAACTTTGCTCATGCAGTAGTTTGCTATAATCAGAAGTGTCTGGAAGCTGATGGTAACCACTTTGAGCACCTCTTGTAATTGCAGAAGTCAAACGTACTTGTATTCATCTTTTGTTATTGGTATATACTGAGTATTAATATTTTAATATTTTTTTGGGAGCAGAGCTTATAACTAGGATGGGCTAAGACATAAGACAGGGGCTTATTATAATTTTCTCTTCCTAGATATGGGTGATAATTATAGATAGAAAGTTTATTGACTTTTACTCCTATGATTTATGAACCTTACTCTATTTATACTTCATTCAGTAACATTTAATTTAAAATATATTGGGGAAAATTTCTCTTGAACAATAAAGACAGGGGAATAAGAACAAAAATGTCATTGTTAATAATGTCTCCAGTGCATGTATGCTGGAAGTATGCTACAAGGATATCCTCTTTCTGAATGTTCAAGTTTTAACCTTGATTGCCTCTGATCTCCCTAATGTTGGCAAAACTGTACATGAAATATTCAGTGAACCTGCTTAACATGCAGTACAATCTAAGAGAAACAAATTGCAGGGATTAAAACAAATGGTGATGTGTTTGCTGTACCCCAGAGGAGCATTATAAAGCTAATGCCAAAGAGAGGTGATGGGACTATTACTGGATAGGGAACAGTATTGATGTGGACATGGAACTTGAAATAAAAGCAAATCAACACTGGGAGTCTCTCTGTTATTGTGTAAGAAAGCTGTAGGCAAGAGCAATAATGGAGGTAAATTCATGGTGTGCCTGGTAAAGGAGCACATAACCTGAAATGCCCCAATAAAAGAATAGCAGTAACTTAGAGTAGACTTATTGAAGCACTGAAAGTCTAAGAATTTTGGACCTGAGGTTGGGACAATAGTTTGCAGTGGTGGATGCCATTTGGGCCACATGTCCAGGTAGAAAGGCAGACATTTTATGAATATCAACATTAATGAAGTACTCAGTTATTGATGTTAGCAATATGGCCAAATGATCACCACTGAACAAGGTACCTCACCAACATGCTTACCATTTTATAAGACCCTAAAACCTAGATGCAATCATGGAGAAAGAAGGAGATGGGAAACGCTGATGTAGAAAATTTGGGATTGATTGGACTTTATTTGAATTGGTAAGATTATGTTTTCCACTAGTTGGTGGAATGGGGCAGTCAACATAGAAATAATCTTGAGTTAAAGACAGTATATGCAGTCCTATATCTTACAGTGTGACTTTTATAGAATTTCATTATGGTAAAAGGAGTATAGGTATATCCATTATCGCAGACAAGTTCAGGTGGGTGCAACAGCAACAGAAAATATTATTAGTATTAGCATCAAAGTGGGAGTTAGATAATGAGCCTAGAAAGGTTTATGGTAAGAATTATCAAAACATATTATTTTAAGATACAGGGATACAATGAAAACCTCTACCCCATTTTTTTTTCCATTATATCATGTTGCTCTGGAATTTTAAAAGGTACTTGCAACAAGCTGAGAGAGACCAAATAGTAAAGATATACTTCACACATCTTAAGTTTATTATCTATTTGGAAAGATAACATATAGCCAAAGATAACTATAATACAAAGTAATAGATAAGTGTTCCATGAATTATATAACACAGACATTGTAAACAAGGCACAAGTCATGGAGAGCTTTAACAATTAGGGAACTTTTCATTGGAAATCAGTTTTGTATTTCTACTTGAAGGATGTACAGCATTTGAATGAAAATAACTGATGCAGCTTTTACACACATGACAAGTTATGAATGCAGAGACAAAATTATGGATGTGTCACATGGCAAAGAGAAAACCAGAGTTTATGTTTCAGAACTGAGATTTCAGGAAGGATAACATTATAACCCAGAAATCTTAATTGCCATCATGGAGCGTTTTATAAATATGTTATTGGTAATGGGTAATCAGTGAACGTTCAACTAGACAATCAATAAACATTATTGAGAAGCTCTATTTTTCTTTAGAAGAGCAGTAGCAACAAGATTTTTGGAAATTAATTTGGCAATCATGTTTGTGAATTTAGGGATGTCAGACAACAATTGAGATATTCTGGCCAAGTGATAACAGTCTAGAAAATGGTGGTGATGGTTTTAATAGAAAAAAAAGTGAAAGATACAAAAAGTTCATTATGAGGAAATAATTATGGTTATTTTTTTGCTTGGATGCATCTGGTTAGTATGAGAGAACCAGGGACAAAATCATAAATATTGAGCAGAGTTAACCAAAATCACTATGATAATATCAACAGAAACTGAGAACCCATGAGAAGAAGAAACTGGTTAGTAGAGAATTACAATAAAGTCTGTTTTGAGAATTTTGAGCACAGATCTAAAGAGAACTGTTACTTCGAAGAATGGTATTGATATGAATCATCTAGCAAAAAGAGGGTAGAAACCATGCTAATGTAGAAAGATAGATGGGTGTTGAAAGAAAAAAAAAGTGTTTTTACTTTAGGAAAATGTAATAGAATTTAAAGTCCTGGGGCAGGCTGCCAATTAGACAGGAAGAAGGAAGACAAACTATTGTCCCCAAATAGTACAGCCAAGGGCCCCAGCAGTATGAAGAGCAGGTGGCCACCATTGTGAATATTCAAGAAGAATGGAGTCTCAGAAAAACCTTTGAATTTAATACCTCTAGTTTTACTTATTTCCTTCTAAACATATGAAAAGAATTAAAGGAAAAGTGTGTTGAGAAGAAATAGTGATTTTGAACATTTTTGGCACATTTTTTTCTCTTGTGATCTGACGAAAAGGATGAGGCAGATATTGTTGTTTTATCTGAATTAACATATATTTTATTGTGGGGAAATTTAATAGCTCTTTCATAATCGTTGTTTCTCATTAAGAAAGAAATAGATTTGCTTTTAAGTAGTGTTCATTGTTTTACACAGTAAGAAACACAGAGTAAGAGAACAATTATTACATACTTTATAAGTATTTTATTTAAAAGGATGCTGATTGAGCTCATTTAAAAGACAATAAATTCAATGTGTTTTGCCTCACTAAATTTTTACTATCGGTAAAGTTAAGCCATTCTTTGTGCAAAAAACAATAGTGATTATTGCCTAACATAAGTTTTGGAAAGGGTCTTCAGACTGGAAAGGCACGAGAAAGCAAAGGAATTTTGATAATGTATAACAAAGGGAGAAGGAAGTGCCCTAGCATTCATAGAAATGTGGTATAAAGCTATGGTAGCTTCCCCCCAATTAAGGGGGTATATTGTTGGTAAAATACATCATAAGAGAAGGAAATTAAACCAAAAGCAAATCTATCTATCTATCTATCTATAATTTTATCATACTGTAAATAAAATATTTAATATCATGAAGGAACTGATGAATAAATTGTTAAATGGAACTGTGATCACTGACTCCTCTTATGAAAATAGTAAAAGTATATAACTGTATTAATTTTATACACTGTGGATTTCAGCTGAAATATATATATATAATATTATATTAGTTATATATTATATATAATATATATTTTATAATATGTATATATTATATATTATATATTAATTATATATTATATCTGAGATTTACATTTCAAATTCTGGGAAAAAATTTGTAAACACTACATAAAAACTCATGACATAAATAAAAAGATTAAAATAAAAATAATTATAAATCAAAAAAGCAACAACTGTGTGGCAAAACACAGAATAAGTATAACTTAATAAAATACCAGCAGCAGCCCAGTAAAAGTATTTGCAAACTAATAAGATATAGTTTATATACAAATTATATCAAAAGGTACTCCAAATCTTTGAGAAAAAAATGCAAATAACCAAATAGAAATATGGTCAATTATACCAATGTTTAAATCACAAAGAAGTCATAAAAATGGCTAAGGGCCAGTAAAGATATGAAAATAAGTTACACTTGTTAAGAGTTCTCAATCAGATTGGCAAAAACTTATGGAGGTGTAATGTAAGATATTGTTGAGACTATAGGGAGTTTGGCATAATCATATACAATGACAAGGAATATGATGTAGCAATAACTTTTGGAAATCCATGAGTAATATCTGTTTGTTTTTTTTAATGTGTATAGACTGTAATAGGGCAATTTGACTTCTCAAAACCTGCCATGTAAAGATATTCCTATGAATATAAAGTTATTTCTATGAGATTCTTTTGTGATCATACTCTGAAAAAATAACAAAACTGGAATAATAATTATGAAATAATGGTATATGCATACATACAGAGAAACACCAAGAAGTTAGTAATTCCTTTTCAAATCCTTTTAATTCCTTTTAAAATCAAAAATCCACTTCGAATAATAATAATAATAATAATAATAATAATAATAGCAAATTGGAGAACAATTTGGAATAGAGATACATATTAAAGAGGAAAGTACTAGGGAGAAGATGAGAAGGTAGTGTTAGCAGGGTTTGGAATTTTGGATCACTTGGCCATGAAAGGCCTTCTTTAGAAGTGATTAGATTAGGAGATATGTGGGATGAGGAGAAATAAAGGAGGTAAGGGGCATTGGGAGCTTGTGTTGGAACGATTGAAATATGAGTTCTGTGGTAGTAGAAGCCTTTACTGAGAGGGGGACATTAGAGAAAAAATCAGAAGTAATTGATACACAAGTCATATGGACATTGGAGGGACTGAGCATTCCAGGTGAGAGAGGGGCAGGTCCAAAGACCCTGACCAGTTTAGGGAGGAGCAAAGGGGTCAGCATGCCTGGTGCCATGAGACCAAGTAGGGAGGAAGGAAGAGAGGTGTACAGAGTGCTGACACTATAGGTACTGGGCATTGTCTTGGTCTTGTACGTGAACTATAAAGAGCAAAGGCAGACTGAGGTTAATTTTTGTGCCTCCCAAATATTGAGTTCAAAAAATGAGGAAAGAGCAAAAGATATTGAGAAAGACAAGGCAATGAGCATACCAAATATAAGCAATGCATAGGAAGTCTGAGTGAGAACATGGACTCTGATTTAAATGGTGTTTAAAAATATTAATGTTAAATCACTAGAATGAAATGTGAATGGATTATGGTCTTTTACAAAATTACTTTATGAGACTTAACTTGAGAACCAGGCCAGGTGAATCCTGCCTGTATATTACCTGATATTTTAAAAATTTTATTTTAAAGGATACATGTCTTGTGTTTTTTAATGCAAAATAAGAATAATAAAAATTAGGATAAAATATTTTAAACTTCATGATATAAACTAGTAGCAGTTAACCGGTTCTTTTTGACAAAATTTATATACACACACACATACTCACACTCACACACACATACTTGGTTTGAAAAAATGGGTTGCATCAATCGGATGATGACAATCTACACAATATACTGAACTGAACATTGTAACACTTTAAGATCTGAAATATGGAGACTTGATATAAAAAGGCATTACCATACATTTCTGTACCAAATGCTGAGTAAAACAGATCTTTTTTCATCTCCTGAGAGCCAGAGTCAACATCACTTATAGAATGAAGGAGAAATGGTTTTATTGAGATTGATCTTGAAACCCAAATAACATTTGAGGAAAATCACAATCAAAAGTGAAAAAGAAGGAAATGAATGCTTCTCATAAATGTCTCCTTAGAATACTATTCAGAATGAATTCAGTAAATATTTATCATCATTGCTATAAACTTCTAACAATCTTCTCCCAAAAACCTCATAAATAATGTTTTATATATATAGGTGTATGTTAAGAAAGTATTTTTTTTTCTGGTTTAAAGAAGAGTTATAAATTTCATATATACTTTAGAAAGTAGTTTATACATACATCATAGCTATTTAGACCCAAGATGTATTAAATGAGGAAAAATGGATTACTACTACTTATATAAAATATGAAAGGAAAGGATATTCTCTGTATAAACATGCATCAATGTTTGGAGTATTGCAGTGGGATGTTTGTATTGTAGAAAATATGGGGTTATAAATTAAACTTTTATTTATACTTTATTAGACATTTTTAGAACACATGTATTTCACGTGACCTTGATTTGTTTGCACATAAACTATGAATCTCGAAAATGCTCCCACAGCCCAGGGTATTTACATAGACCCTGTTTGCAACAGAAAGAAGAATGCTAACTTGACATATCAGTTTCTGACCACAAACTCTATAGGAAAGGGAACATTACTACAGTTTACGATGATACAACAGATGTTCAAAATTCTTAAAAGATTTCTCTAAAATCCACCATCCTTTGCACAGATCTTACAACCAGGTCCCAAACTCCCAGGTAAAATCATTGCCATATATTATATGTCCTGAGATGTCCAACCAAAGCATTGTTATACACCTTGATCATAGACTTAACCATCATACCTGATTTTGTGTGGCATTTGCCTAATTTCCAAAATTAAGATTTCTCACCAATGATACAATTTAAAAATCTGAGAAATGCTCTGAAAACAATTAAATATGAAGAGACATGGAGTTATTTGGTTAAATAGAAACATGGCAGAATAAAATACCAGCTTTCAACATTAAAACATAGGAAAGATCATATGTTTTGGACTTTGTATATTCTGATACACTTGCGATAAATAAATAAATAAATAAATAAATAAATAACCACTAAAAACATACAGTTGCCTTTGGTATTAATCCACATTTTTTATGCAGTTTCCTATAATTTACAGATTAGAGCATTGCTCTGAATGACACCCAAGTGACCCAGTACAGTTAATTTATCTACATTAGTGTCTAACTTAAAACTAGGAAGTAATTTAGAGTTTGACAAGAATAAAGACCAATATGTACTTTATATATCAAGTCACTAAAACTATAACTAATGCAATTCCTTATCCCTTTAAAATTTTATACAGCAACTCTTCTTTCTGATCAGACAAGTAATATGAAAATCCAAAACTAGAATAAACATTTTATTTTCCTATATTAAAGCAATATGAATATAAGCATAATTATTATTTTGGTGTGTTTGTCTTTTAAAATACTATAATATGAATGTTTCTTAATGTTTCTATTATAATAGATCAACTCATTTTCCTTGTTTTTATTTATTTGTTTCTATTCACCAATCATATTATCTGGAAATAGCACTTTTTTAAAAGTTTCATTCCAAGGTTTATTGTTGTTGTTTTTGCAATTTTTGTTGTTGTGGTGTTGATATGAATTTCCAGAATATGGCACAAACTCTGATAGACTTCATACTTTAAAAGAAATACATTTTAATTCAAGTGTTACCAACCATTTGTTTGCAATAGATAAAACATATCTATTGAAATGAGAAAGTCAATTTGCAGCTAAGAAAGGCTTTTTTTTTTTTTTTTTTATAAATGGAAGTTTTCTTTTTTGTATCTTGTCAATTAACATATCTACTTAATTCACTGTTGACCTGATATAAAAAAATTCATTAATAACTATCCTTTATCCAACTATGTGTTCATTACTTGGAATAAACAAGGCATAATAACAGCTTTTATTATTAAAGTAATATCCAGAGCTATTTTATGTCCTAGAATTTTGTTTATAATTTTTCATTCATATTGATAAGTGAAAATAACCAATAACTTTCTTGTTTATTTTTCTTCTTAATATGAAGAAAATTCATCCATGTTGAGTCTTTTTTTCAGGGTACCATTTCTCTCCAAATAAGACAAATGATATCTTTGTGTAGATTCTCTTATCTCCTTGATTGAGTTATAGAGTGGATTATAGAGTTGAGAATGGAAAGAGATACAGAATTCTCTCAATTTCTTTCTCCTTCTTCCTTACTTTTCTTCCTTTAGTTTATACATGTGTATTATTAGATACTCATCTTGTGCAACATTTGTGTTAGATCATGTCTTCACATGGTCATCACCGACGAAGAGGATATTTTCTTCCACCAACAGAAAGAGAGCTACTTCTAGCCTGGAGGATGTAGGTGACAATTGGAAATAATTAAAGATTCTCAGACTGCTCACCCAAGTAAGGTCTCTATTGCAGGTCTCATGGCTCCAGTGTTAGTTAATAATGGCCTTTAATTTAGCATAGGAGACCTACTAAGTCCTTCAGTTAGTCTTCTTATGTGTGTGTAATCCTTACAATTAAATTGGGGGCCTGATTTTTAGCACCATTTGCCATGTGGCTGCAGGAGATAGGGCTCTTTTACGTGATGCCCTGGAGGTTTCTGACTTTCATGATATGCTTTGAACTGATAGTTAAATTGAGCATGTCATTTTCTATTTTCTTTTTGTTTTTTAAATTAAAAATATTGGGGTGACAATGGTCAACAAAACTACACAGATTTCAAGTGTATAATTCTATAATGAATTATCTATATATCACATTGTGTGCACACCACCCAGAGTCAAGTCTCCTTCCATCACCATATATTTGACCCCCTTTACCCTCTTCTACAACCCCCTGCCCCTTACCCTCTGGTAACCACTAAACTATTCTGTGTCTATGAGCTTTTGTTTCTTTGTTTTATTCCTTTGTTGCTTTCAGTGTTATGTCACATAAATCAGTGAGGTCATATGGTCCGCGACTTTTTCTGTCTTATTTCGCTTAGCATAATAATCTCAAGTTCCATCCATGTTGATGCAAGTGGCACTATTTCATCTTTTCTTATGGCAGAATAGTATTCCATTGTGAATATATACCACATCTTCTTTATTCAATCATCTATCGAAGGACACTTTGGTTTTTTCCATGTCTTGGCCACCATAAATAAAGCTGCAATGAATATCAGAGCACATATATCTTTACAGATAATCAGCACCATTTGCCATGTGGCTGCAGGAGATAGGGGTCTTTTGCATAATGCCCTAGAGGTTTCTGACTTTCATGATGTGCTTTGAACTGATAGTTCAGTTGAACATGTCAATTTCTATCTCCAAGGTTTCAAAGCCATTTTAAAAAGTGTGGTCACACAGCAGCCTCGCCGTCTGCCCCCATGCACCTTTCCTTAACAACAGATCCTCATTGAGACAGTGCTTTCACTATGCATATGACAATTCCCCATGGGGCCCCAGAAAGAGGGCTGGTTAGTCAAAGATGGGTATGACCCTAGTGGCCAATAGGGCAACCCAAACCAGACACAGTCATAGGAGTACCATGGGAGGAATCATGGAGGTTAAGAACATGGGCCAAAGACCCCTTTTCTTCAGTGCTGACAGCCTGCCTGAGAATGAAACCTAACCAGGTGATAACATCTGTCCTCCATGCATTCTTGTCTTTAAGCCTCAGCATGATAGGTTTCTGTCTCCCAGAAAGTGCACATACACAGGTCATGGGACTTTGACAAAGACAGCCTGCAGGGCATCGGATGATTTGACTCTGAGCTAAGTTCTCTGGTATGATGTATGTGACTTACAGACCTTGGAAAAAACAATACTACTTCACTGTGTGTATCCCAATAAAAGCCACAGTCAAGTTCAATTCGGGGCTCTTTGTCCTAGAGGCACTGAGTCCCCTGGCTAGCACTGCTTTTGAACTATCCTTTGTCTCTTGTCTATATTTTTCTGTTTCTCAACCCCCACCAGCCCTTTCGAACCATTACAACCCTGTCATTTGGGACACAACAAAAAGTTCGTCCCATTGTCCCTACATGTGTGATGGCTCTCTTATTACCTAAGCTGAACCTTCAATTCCCACCTTCTTTCTTCTCAAAACATCATTGGCAAAAACCCTATAATTATGGTGTTATTACCAACAGGTCCATATAGCTATTGGATCAGTGACTACTTTAATTCCAGAAATACTTCTTCCAGTCTTTGTCTAGGACCACTCATTGTACCAGATGGCTTAGCTTTGGTTCAGTCAGGTACAGAGCTAAGTATAGGGATTGTATGTATATCTTTTATTTGAAAACATAATCTCAAGCAACAAAAGTGGCAGACTGAAAATGGAAAACAGGGAATGAGAAAGTGATGATTAAAACATCTGCTGTTGAGCTGATTCCTGTTGTAGCTACCTGGGTCTCAGATTAATGGGTACTAAGAAACCTTGTACCCCAGAATTTGTTACCAAGAACACAAAAGAGCAGGGCATTTATAAACTGGTTCCTATCAACCATTGGTCAAGGGATGTCCCATCCAGGGGTATAACTCTAGATTTGAACAAATCATAATGACTGAGATCCTCTTTCAGGCAGAGAAGCCTCAGAGGACATGAGATTGTATTTGAGGGGAGGCCTTCCCAGACTACACCACAGCCCACTGGTTATGTCCGAATACACCTTTGCTATCCCAGGAACAGAGAGGTAGGCAAAAAGAAAATGAAATGAAGGAGAAAAGACAAAGTCTGACATAGAACAGAAAATATTTTTAGACCTACGAATCAAATAAATATTTCAGAATACTGCTATCTTTAAATGAATCTAGTAGTATACCAATACTGTCTGACATTCTCAGCTATGCTTGGTTCCTGTGGTGGTTGTCACAAATTATCGGAAACTTGGCTCAAGCCAACAGAAATTTATTCTCTCACAGTTTTGGAATCCAGAAGTCCAATGTCAATATTGCTGAAACAAAATCAAGGTGACAGACCTAAGATCCCTCTAGGGAGGATGTGTTCCTTGCCTCCTCCAGCTTCTGGCTGTTGACAGCTTCAATGGTTTATGGCTGAATATCTCCAGTCTTCAAGGCCAGCATCTTCAAATCTCTCTCTGCTGCATCTTCACATCGCCTTTTCTTGTGTGTCTCAAATATCCTGCCTCTCCCATAAGGATAGGTGTCAATTACATTTAACACCCACCTAGATAATCCAGTATATCCACATTATAAGATTCCTATTTCAAGACTCTTAATCATATCGGTAAACACACTTTTTCCTTATAAGGTAATGTTTACAGGTTCCAGGGATTAGAATATGATATCTTTGGAGCCATTCCTCAGCCTTCTGCGTTGTCCATTCTGAAACAAGTGCCAAGGCCTAATTTGAGATGTGAGCAAAATGCGAACATATTCTATTCTGAGTGCTTGCTTCATTCTCTTGAATTTTAATTTTAAATTTAATTTATTTTAATAGTTTTATTAAATAGATTTAAAAGTAATTATAGTATTAAGATACTGATAAATATTTCCAGAAATTACTTCTGCCTTTTATAAGGCTGGCCAACAGGAAATCAGTACTGTTCTTACCATGACTAATGTTAGGTGAATAAAAGTGTCATGTGACAGAAATTTGATTACCCCATTCAATAAGACAGGACAATTAAAATAGTAAAGAAATGCTAAGAATATAACATAAATATTGCACAATGCATACATAGGTATAAAAAAAAAAAAGGAAAAAAAAATCCAAAAAGCCACTAAGAAAAAAAAAAAAATGTTCTCTAATTGCTAGCTAATGGTAGATTTTTGTTCCCTAGTGAAATCCTATTGGAGGCTCATCAAGAGTAGTTACATAGTCATACACAATAGAAACATTATACAAAGTTGTTTGCAAAGTTATGCTAAAAAAGATGATTGTTAGTAATTAGTAAAAGATATTTAACTTTTTTTTTTTTTTTTTTTTTTTTTTTAGCTGAGCCATCCTGCCACCTGTTGGCAGCTCAGCGGCAGCTCAGCTCAGGCTGGGCATGGAACTGCTGTTGCTCAGAGCTCAGCTCATACGCTTGAGAGAGCTCTTGACCAACTGAGCCACTCGGCCAGCCCAGTAGAAGATATTTAAAATGACCTACTAACAATAAATATAGTCATTTAATAGTTTTTTTCTTTGAAAACAATTTTTAAGAAAGAAAATTTTGCTAAAATAAGTCATTTTTGATGTCTGAAAATATTATGTTAAATACACCTTTCCTTGTTAGATTTGAAATAAACTGTGATATATTTTGCCAATGCTTTTCTTCACAAAAGTGTTTTTTATTCACAAATTAGCGATATAAGGTATCATGGTGATTGTCATGGCAGGGTTAATTTTTAATCTTTAATAAATACCTGTGCAAAAGCCCACATAACTTAGCATATAAGTTACATTTGCCTTAAGTTGCTAGGCAATTTTCGGTTCTTAGAAACCTCCCTAAGCTTCCTTGTATGTTCCCTTTATTGAATTATGAACTTAATCACACAAAAGATAGTGAAACTGAAGATATTTCATTTTAAATATAAATATAATTATACATTAAAATGTATATTATAAATTAATAATTAGAGGTGCCAAGTTAAATAGGAAAAATATGGATCTTTAAATTATTTTTAAACGTATAGTTAAAAGTCCTGAAGGTAAAATGAATAATAGAAATATTTAAGTTATAACTAAAGCTATATAGCATAATTTTGTGTTTATTGAGTTAAAAGATGGTATATAATGATAATTAAAGAGTACTTATGAATCCTGAATAATTGAACATCCAGCTGTTGTGTTTGGCTTTTGATATGGGTGAAGGGAAAGGGGAGATGGCATGGTTGCAATATTACAAAGGACCATTTCCAGATGGTGGGAATCCAGCCTCCGCCCTTTGGGCATTTCCAGGACATCTGGTGAACCATATGAACCTAGACGAGATTAAGGAGAAGATATGAGATGCCTGAATACCAATGGCATCTGATTGAGTCAGGCTTCCTTATGAACCTCAAATATTGGTTAGAATTTAGATAAAGATGCCCTCCCCTGTTGAATGGGAGAATATCATTTATTATAAACTAGGGACTCTTTGAGGACAAGATCCTGTCATATTTCATATTTTACTCTGTGCAATGAGATTAACACTTATAAGATTAACGCTTATGATTACTGGGCGAGTAAATAGAACAGAGAGAAAGTGCATAAATTTTAGTGAGAAAATATTTTAGCCAGTGTTTTCAAATACTAGATCTAGGACAAATGGTATTTTAGTCTACCCATATACAAATACATTGCGGTACATTGTGGTCATTTATTCTTTCTCATTAAGCTTATTTAGAATCACCATCATAGATCATGTTAAATGGGACAACAACAACAAAAAGTCCAAAAATTCATTAAATGATTAAATTGTTAAGATATATAAAAACTATCTTATATCTAATGTTTATTCTCATAATAAAATTGATTTCATGTTCATTTTGATGTTAAGAACAGTCTCCTGTAAATATTTGATTTCCCAAGAAAGTGGCAAAAATCGAATCCTACCTGAATACCAGCAAGAAGGAATCTTTTTAGAGAACAGGAAAGAAAATCCCAGGTGAAAGCACAAATGTTGGAAATCATGAAGGAAGATTTTGCTTATTTAATTATTTACATTTGGGGTGACTCAGTTACCTTGGGGAAGAATTATATCACAAAATAACTTCTAATCTAGGGAAGCCAAATGCCAAATAGACTGCTATTTTTGACATCTTTATTACTTGACATCAAGAGCAGTCATTTCATTCCTGAGGGAGTGAATAGATAGCAGAGAGAGGGTAGCCTTTGTAGTGAGAAGATATTTTAACCAACGTTTTCACATATTAAGTTTGCTACTAATGGTACTTTAGTCTACTTAAAGACTACTGTGGATACGTTTCATTTTGTCAGCCTCGGGTTTTGTGTTTGTTTTTGTTTTTACATTTGCTTGCTTATTGTTATTATAATGAATGTCTGTCATAGCAATACTTTGAGAATTATGTTATATTTTAAAACACTTTAAAAATGCACAATGCAAAACAAAAGTTAGTTAATAATAGTAGCAAGTGCAAAGTGAACCTGGAATTTGAAAGACAAGACTGTTAAATTAGTTTTCTGCTAGTATGATATTGGAAAATTCTCCCAGGGTACCATATTATACTATTTGTGTGTTCATAGAAATTCATTCCCCAAAATATCCCTCAACTCATCTGTAGGCAAAGGATGAGTTTCCTTCTCATCTTGATAGGAAGTATGCAGAGAACCTATCAGATAAATAGACAAAAAGAAAAGAAAACAAAATTTAAATGCTGATAGCCAAGTTAAAGATGATGGTATGATACTTTATAAGAATTATTTAGAATAATTGTACCTATCCTGCATTAGGTGCTTGCTATCTGCTAAGCTCTATAATTAGTGTCTTGTGTGTATTATCTGAGTTAATGCTGACAAACCCTGTGAAGTAGTTATCTTTGCTTTCATTTTTTTTAGATGAGGGAAAGTTTTAGCAAGGTTAAAGCTCATACATTCAGTTAGTAAATACAACAATACTTGTAAAAAGCACTGCATGCACTGGGCTGCTCCAGCCAAAAAAAATGTGGAGTTGGCTACAATTTTTTCTTTAGACAACAAAATTGAATCAAAATATTATAAGTTCTATCCTCAAAATATATCCCAAATCAACTTCCTGCTCATCACTTCCACAGACATTGCTTATCTCCCAACCATCATATCTTGCATGGGTCAGAAGAGCTTTCCAACTCCTCCCATTACTTATTTACTTATACCCTAGATTTTAGGTTTTCAATTCCTTGTTCTTTCTAGTCTCCTCCTGGTACCCCTATGATGTGATTGTTGGTACGTTTGCTATTGTCCTATAGGCCCCTTAAAGTATCCTAATTTTTGGGGGGGGTGGGGGAGATTTCGTTTTTGCTGTTCCGTTTGGGTGTTTTCTGCTACCTTACCTTCTAAATTGCTGATTCAATCATCTGCTTCATTTAATCTACTGTTGATTGTCTCCAGTCTTCATTTCAGTTATTGTATTCTTTATTTCTGACTTTTTTTTTTCATGTTTTCTATCTCCATTTTCATGTTTCCTCTCTTTTTGTTGAAGTTCTCCCTGAGATCATTGAACATTCTTATAACCAGTGTTTGGAACTCTTCATCTGGTAGATTACTTGTCTCCATTTTGTTTAGTATTTTTCTGGAGTTCTGTCCTTTTATTTTGGATAGTTTCTTTGTCTCCCAATTTTGGCTGCTTCCCTGTGTTTGTTTCTACATATTAAGCAGGGCTGCTATGTTTCCCTGACTTAGAAGAGTGGCCTTACCTAGTAGGTGTGCTGTGGAACTTAGTGGCATAGACTCCTTGGTCATCTGAGCCAGGTACTTCAGGTGTGTTTCTTGTGTGTGTTCTGTGTGCCCACCTGTTGTAGTTGAGCCCTGGTTGCTGTTTGCATGTCATTGGGAGTGATCCATACTTGGGCTGATTGGTTGTGAGGTCTGTTTATAATTACAGTAGAGGAACTGTTATGCAGAGGCTGACCATACAGAGCAGGATTTATTTATTTATTTATTTATTTATTTATTTATTTATTTATTTTTAATTTTTTTTTTTTTGTTTTTTTTTTTTTTTTAGCTGAACCATCCTGCCACATGTTGGCAGCTCAATGGCAGTCATCCTGGGCTGGGCATCGAACTGCTGTTGCTCAGAGCTCAGCTTGCACTCTTGAGTGAGCTCTTAACCAACTGAGCCACACGGCCAGCCCAAGGATTCATTTTAGAAGAGTTCTTGTGCCTGTACTGTGTGCCCTTTAGGTGTGTCACCCCTGGAAGCTGCTGGATGATGCTCCAGCTGGGATGGAAGCTGCCCACTAGGCTGTGCCCTGCCCAGGGCCACCTCACATGAGCCACAAAGCAATCCACAGATGGCTGCCAACATGTTGGGCTTGGACATCCCTTGAGAGGCCAAATTATGAACCGATGCTTGATGTCATTCATGCTGAGCTTAGATCTGCTCAGCCAAAGGAATGGGACTTGCCAAAGTGAGATGCTGTTGATTTTGGTTTTGGGAATATTTTAGAGATTTTAGGAAAGTCTGCAGTATGAGCCAAGACAAGCCATTTTATATGAAAACCACTGGAAATGTCTTGGGTAGGCTGGAGTCTCAGGGAATCAGGCCAAAGAAGTGGTATTAGCCAGGTTGATGGAGACTCATGTATGGCGTCTGTAGGAATCTGCACAACTGGAGGTGGGAGGGCTTAACAAAGAAACAATGGCTTCTGCCAGCTCCTCCACTCAGGAGAAAGTTGCCCCTGCAGCCCTCAACCTAAAACCATATAACTCAGTTTCTCCCCTTTTGTCCATGGTGCCTTTTAGCTGCTGCCCCAGCACTGGAACTCAGAGTGCATAAGTCCTCAGCATATAGGTCCATGCACTCCCTTTAAGAGGAGCTCCTGAGAATGCAGCTGCCATAGTCTCACTCAGCCAAAGTCACTGTCGGTTTTCACAGACAGAAGTTAGGGGACTTCTCCCAGTGACACTGGAACCCTGGGCTGGGGAGGGCCTGGGACCCCTTGTTCCTTAGGTAGGACCTTAGCAGCTGAGATAACCAATTTTTAATGGTCACACACAGGTGTGGGATCTTTCCACATCTCCATTCCTCCTACCAGTCTCAAGGTGGCTTCTTCTGTATGTCCCTAGTTCTATGGCTTCATTTCAGCAAGATTTCAGGCAATTATCAATAATGGTTGTTCTGTATTTTAGTTTAATATTAATATGGTTGTGAGAGGAAGTAAGCACAGCCTTTATCTACTCCACCATCTTGACAAGACCTTAGTCTGTCTTTTTCATAGCTGTTTTCCTAGAACATTGAAGAATGCCTGGCCTATAGTAGGTACTTGGTAAACATTTATTGAATGAAAAAAAAATAGTAGAAAAGCTGAGTATTTAAACCCAGGTTGTCCTTGCTTTAATACTGTTGTTCATAGGCATTTTTACATTTTGTTTCTAGTAGATATATAAAACTAACTAAAATTAATTAAATACAGATATTCTCAGAACTAAGGAAGCATGTACTGACTGCTATGATGTGGGTATTGGTGTACTACAGCTTTCATTTATATATTCATCCAATTAATTGCATGACAACTTTGATAAATGGAGAGAACAGCTGTCTCATATGTTTGCATTCTTTCTTGGCATTGATATTGAAAACTAAGGTATACCTATTCCATCTCTATCATTATGCAGATTCTAAAAGGCAATTTATTTTTAGTTTTCAGTTACTGTTTTATTTCTGCAATTTACTAGCCTAAATAAATGGATTTTTCATATTATAAAATATTAATAAATACATTTGGACATAAACTAATTTTTGTGCTTAAAAGATAGATACAGAATAGTCTTTTCATTTGAAAAACACAATTATATGTAAGCTTGCTGAAATACTAGCATATTAAAATAAAAATTGTGCAGAATTTTGTTAAAATTAACTAGGTTGCCCTAGCATACTCTTCCATAATGTTTTGTTTTGTTTTTATGTAAAATGCCTTGCTTTATTTACAATACTCTTGGGTTACAAGCACTATAAATCTCAGTTTCTTAGAAGATTGCACGAATTGTCAGAGATTTTTAAAGTAACTCTATACCAAAGCTAATAGGTTGTAGATCTGTAATTTGACTCTTCCCCCTATCTTCCCACCAAACCTTATCCCCACATTGTTTTAGACTGGCTGTCACTGAATGAAGACTGTACCTTTGGAGTTACTATGAAAAATGTATGACAAAGTTTGCAATAGTTCTAATTTTATGATATTCAATTACAACTATTCTCTATTGGTCCAAAGTTCTTACCAGAATTTGTATAACTGGTGTCTGCAAAACTTATTAAAACATTTGACTGCTTTGATACTTTATTCATTACTAACTTTTCACCGTTATTTCAGTAGTGACAATATAGTAAATTCACTAACTTTTCTTATTAAATTGCTCAGAAATAATACAATGTGAAATAGATTATTTTCTCCCCCCTCAGATTTTTTCCCAGTTTTATCAAATACCAAGCATGAGTCACTTCTCCTTCTGGTGCACAACAGAGGAATTATCTTGGCCTCCTAACCATTTCAAAAGTGTAAGCAAAAGGCAGTAACTCCTTGTCATGTAGTCCAACTACAAATGCTGCTTAGGTCCCCCCTTGAGGAATGCTCAAGAACTGGTTAGTTTAATTAAAAGCATCAAATAATTTTAAAGGTAAATGTTCATCCTGCATGATTTTGCTTTTACTTAAGGAGGCCACACCATAAACAAATGTGGTCTTCAGCATCAACAAACTGGACTATGAATACTGGATCTATCAATATTTTCATGTAGTTGAGAAAATTAACTCACGCCTCTGATCCTCAGTTTCCTTTACTGTAAAATCAAAATAATAATTTCAGAGAGTGCTTCTGAAGATTATATATGATATCTTCTGAAACACTCTTAATACATTTTAGTAGTCAGGCCTTACTGTTTACCATCTCTATTCTAAACACATTCTACTACTTTCATTTTCTCCTTGCTCCAAGCTCCAGTCTGGTTAAAGAATAGGCCAATCCCTTTTATATATTTGCTGAATATAATTTAAACAAGTTATTTTTTTAAATGAGATATCAAAAACAAAAGGATTTATTTCACATATTTAAACTTATAGCAGGCTTATATCAGCTTATTATATGGACACAACCACTGTCTCCCTTCCTTTTCTTAACCTATATGTAAATGTATAGTGGATTTTCCAGACCTAATGCAGAAACTTAGAACTAAGAGGGATAAGAGGTGTGTGCCTGCCTAAATCAATGATCAAAACTGAAAAATGTGCACCTATGACCTTTCCCAAATGATAGAATATGATCTGATAGTAACTGGAAATCTGGTGTTGGGTTTTCAGTGTTCACATTTCTGTGTCCATTACAAAGTGGCTGCTGACATAAATTGAATCCATTCACTGCCTGGGTGAAGGTGACCAGGAAAAATCAGCTCAGAGCTGCTAAGGTTGACAGGGTTTTTGTAGGTTCTGCTACCAATCCTGAAAATAACTATAAGTGATCACACAAGACTCAGGGAAGATTAATTTTGAAACTGATTCTGACATGCAGAAGAGCCAAAGGCAGAGCTGAGAACTTGTGTGAAATAGAAAATCCCTAGGTGGCAATCATAGTGCATTTATCAACATCCTCAGCAGATTGATTGACTCATAGTACAGTGATTACTATGTATCTGTTGTATTTCTGAATTTAATACACCTTCAATGTTCCCTGTTTCTTAAGATTTTTTTATTAAAAATATAGCTAACATACGATATTATATTGGTTTCAGGTGTATACCAAGTTATTCAAAATTTATATACATAAATAAATAATTACCATGATAAGTCTAGGAACCATCTGACACCATACCACACTCACAAAATTATTGGCTATATTCACTATGCTATATATTACATTCCTATGACTATTTTGTAACTACAAATTTGTACTTCTTAATCCCTTTACCTTTTTCACCCTGCCCCCCATCCCTCCTTCCATCTATCATCACGATAAATCTAGTACTCCTCTGACACCCTACATAGCTTTACAATATTATTGTCTATATTCCTTATGCTATACCCTACTCCCTATGACTACTTTGTAATAACCAATTTGTACTTCTTAATCCTGTTCTTTTTTTGCCCATGCCCCAACCCCACTCCTACCTACCTGGCAACCATCAACATGTTTTCTTTATCTACGAGTTTGTTTTAGTTGTGTTTGTTTATTTTGCTCTTTAGATTCCACATATAAGGGAAATTACATTGCGTCTGTCTTTCACTGTCTGACATATACCACTGAGCACAAAACCCTCCAGGTCCATCCATGCCATCACAGATGGCAAGAACCCATTCTCTTCCATGGCCGAGCAATATTCTATTGTATATATTTCCCACCTATTCTTTATCCATTCATGTATCAACAGACACCCAAGCTGCCTCCACATCTTGCCCATTGTGAACAATGCTGCAGTGAACATATGGATACACTGTCCCCTCAAAGATAGTTGAATCTTGATTGTTCTTGGCATGTCAGTGGGGGCAGGGAGATTGGACCATAAGGCTCACTGGATGTGTGGTTTGGCCATGTCCACATCTTGTGGATTGCTATGCAGGGGGCTTATCCCACTGAGTGGGATTTGCCCCAGCAGGCTTTGGTATCTGTTGAGACTACCCTTTGAGTGTGTCACTTGTGGGGCTAATTGGGTGGTGCTTTGCTGTAGTCTAACGACATTTTCCAAGTATATTGGTTATGAGGCCTCTAGCGAGGGGCTCTGGTTCAAACACAAGACACCCACTGCCTGTGACTGTGCAGGCACTACATGGTAGAAACTAAAAAGAGATCTGTGGTTGTTTGCTAAACCTGGAATCAAGTGGGAGAGGCCATGCTGTGAACATAGGATGGCTGCCCCCAGTACCGGGTCTGGGGTAGCTCCTTAAAAATCCAGGACACCCTGAGTCCTGTTGTCACCTTCTGGCTTCCTTAAGTTTCAACTGCTGATAAAGCCTTGTGCAGTATGTGAGTTTGGTGAGGCAGGATCTAAGGAGTCACTAGAGTGGGAAGAGTTCTGTTCACTACATTAATGTAGATGCTGCTTTTATGCCAGTGCTGAGCCTTAAGTTACTCAGCAAAAGTCTCAGAGCACATCAAGGTCAGTAACAGCCAGCCTGGGACACATGGACCCTGATAGTTTTCCAAGAAAGAGTGCAATGTGGGTAGATTTTGTTGCTTGCAAGAAAGTGCCTTCAGCCTTGGGTGAATTAAGTATGGTGGGGTCCCAGTGAGTCAGCAGGGTAGAGTAGCAGAGCTCATCGACCAATCAGATTTAGATTTGGCCACTGGGGGTGGGCTCAATTTAGGAAAGATGGTACTGGCCTGATGACTGTACAGGAGAAGGACCCCACACAAGGAAAATGGAGATTGTCCCTTCAGGTTTTGTCCTAAGCCACATAACTCAGTGTCTCCCCATATGTCTCTGATGCCTACTGAATCACTGTCACTGCAGGAGTCCAGGGTGAGTGTCTGTGAGTGAGTAAGTCTGTGCACAGGCTTGAGAAGAGGATGTCTGGGTTTTCTGCAACCTTCTATCTCACAGAGACTGTTGGAGTCCTCACTGTTTTTCATAGTCATGTTTTGGGGGCTCATCTTACTGACATCAATACTTCCAGCTGGGGAGCCCAACGTAGGGCTGGGGTCCCTTGCTCCTCCAGGGGGGAACCTCTGCAGACAAGATCTCCCTCTTGGGTTTTTTTTTGAGGGCAGTGTCACTGGCCCTCATATGTGGGATCGAACTGGGGCCGCTGGCTTCCCAAGCCAGTGCTTAACCTCCGCACCACTCGGCCAGCATTTTCCTCTTGGTTTTTAACCACCACAGGCAGGTGTGGGGCTGGCCCATACCACCAGTCTCAATGTGGCTTCTTCATTATATCCTTAGTTATAAAACTTCTGCTCAGCTAGACTTCAGGTGGTTCTTCAGGTTAATTGTTCTATAATTTAGTTGTAATTTTAACATGATCATGGAGGAGGGTAGGCACAGTGTTTCGGTACTCTGCCACCTTGGATCTCCCCCTATAATACTTTTTTTTTTTTAATATTATTTTTCCAGATAGCACAACAGTGCTTTCAGATAGCATATGCTCAATCAGTTTACCTAAAAGGTCAGCTGGAAGAAGGTGGGCGCAGGAAAAGAGATGATTATTTATCAGTAAAACTGTGTATATATGCAGCTATTTATTAAATAGCTATTAAGGGTTGGTTGTACTTCCCAAATCAATATAGGCCTTGAAATCTTACTGTTAGCAATTGCTAGTTGTAATTCAAAAATGTAGTTTCTTTGTCGTTATTGATCTTGACAGCCATTATTTTGGTCCAGGATCAGTGACTATATTTGAAAAAGCAACTAGGTTATAATTCCTTCTTACCCTAATGATACAATTTGTCTGTAAGAAATGTGCTTATTACCTCCCAAAGATAATCATAATGAAATATGGAATGTATATACTACATATATGAAAAGCTGTTCAATATGTAGACACCTCTTCTATCTAGGAACAAGTTAGGTTCCAAAAGGCAGCTCATGTATTTCACTGCTTCCTAAGCCACAGATAGCTAGAAGGAGCTTAGGCATAACATCCCATATACTTGTCTTCAAAATAGGTATGCCTTTCAGTCCTTCAAAACATTGAAAACAAGAGTATTCCTTTTCTCTCTCTCTCTCTCTCTCTCTCTCTCTCTCTCTCTCTCTCTCTCTCTCTCTCTCTCTCTCTCGCCCCCCCCCCCCAGGCATCTTTATGCAATATACAATTTTGACCAGTTTGGTCTACATTGAAAATCTCTTGTGGCACAAATCTTTTTTTTTTTCCTGCCAATATTTGAAATATATAGATATTTCAGCATCCGCATTATTTTTTCAAAATCCAAATGACACTCAAATACAGCATGAGTAAAACACTGCTGATCTTGAGCAAAAGTAAGAAAGAAGTTAAAGAAATTAACAAAACATACCTAATAATTTTACCATGCATGGTTTATGAATTTTCAGCAAACTATGAGCCTTTCCCTAAATTAATATAAAATGGACAAATATCCAACATCAATGCTATTTTTATAGTGCAGACTTGAAAAATAATTATTTAACTTTAGCAACTGCATTTCTTTTCCTTTTGCAGATTATAAGCAACTACAATTCTACTCATAAATTACGTTAACTCACGTTTTAATCTTTAGGATTTCTTATGCCAAAGATTATGATATATATATATATATATATATATATATATATATATATATATATATATATATAATCTCTAGCATATATATATATATATATATCTTTAATTTTAATTTTTTCATTCCTTTTCATTTGGTTTATGTTCATTTTCAACACAACTGAAATTTATGGAATAATATCTACAAAGCTTGGGCTATGTATTTAGGTATAAAACAAATATAATATTATTTTAAGTATATACACTGATTTGGGAAATTCAATTTGTCAGAGATGAAAATTAAGAAAATAAAGCCCTAATATAATCAATTGTGTGTGTATGTGTGTGTGTATACATATATAGATATATGCACACATGTACACACACATATATACATGTGTGTGTACATGTGTGCATATATGTATATGAAATATTTGTCTGCTAATTGGCTTCTCAAACAACAGGCTTAGTTAACTCTCTTTGGTTTGACTGATAACCAGTTTTGAAACATTATTAATTATATCACATCATTTAAGTCCCTAAATATGCAGAAAACTTTCAAAGTTCTAAAATGTTACTCTACCCTTGTTTTTTCTTGCTTTAATAGCTAACCATAAGGGGAAAAATACTTGAGGGAAACAAAACTAAAAATAAATAGAAAGGAAATTTTATTCATAGATGTCTCTGTATGTTGTTTCCATATATCTAGACTTATTAAAAAGCAGATTTTACTGATGTTGTTGAAATTATATTAAAGCTACTAATTGAATATTGTATTTTTCCTATCTGAGTAATAATACTGTATAGAAATTTTGATGCATTCCTCACATGAGTCCCATTTCTTCAGTGCTAGCTATTTAAGCCTATACCATTTAGTGCTATAAATTACCTCCTCCTAGAATAAAATTATCCTGAATACATTTGCTGATGCATCATTTAAAATGGCATTTTAATGGATTAGAATGGATTCATAATGAAATATGCATTATATCTGATGTTGAGGAAACAGCCTCAAATAGGTCTCATCATATTATGAATATAGCATGAGTGTGACTTCATCAGTAACAGACTATAAGCAATCATAAGCAAACATACCATCTATTTCAGATAGAAAAGGTCACAGCTGAGCGTTGATCAAATTACTCCCTAGAGATTTACCAATGATAACTCTGTCTCTAATGCTTAATATGGAAAATGAAGGAGGCTTGTCTATCTGTCTCCCCTGTCTTGCAATTTATGCTTTGCACTTTGCAATCCCATTCTGAACAGTATCTGTTTTCACTTCAAAAGCTGTCCATTACGGTCCTCTTAAAGATGTGTAATGAAGCTCCCACTATCAAAGCCTCCTCCTGCTAAAGGGAATTCTTTCCCTTTGCAATATGTTCAGTTCTTTGCCTCTCACAATATGCTCAATTCCCCTCACAGAACAACTTTTTTCAATCATTTTTTGTTAAACTGAATACTGTTTATGTTTGACATTGGTCATATCTAATAAAATACCCCAATTGCAGCCCCTGAAGATAAACATCCTTGTCCAGCCCAGTTATGCCTAGAAGCCATCACTGTTAGTGAATGTTGTAACAATTGCAAGTCATATTCAACGCTTTATTTGGGTGATGCATTTACACGTGCATCTTAGTTTATGACCTTGAGTCAGATTGCCCCCTTTCATAACTCTCTTTCTGTGTTGTAATAGATCTATATAAGACCTAAGCATATGGCAGCCTCAAATTGCGTTTGTATTTCTTAGTTTCCTTGTAACTAGAAAAGCCTTGACATGTAAGTGGAAACCAGGTACACAACTTTCAAGATGTGACCTAAAAAGAGGAACGTGTGTGCGCGCGCGTGCGCGCGTGGGGGGGGCGGGGAGGGGAGGAAGGGAGGGAATGGTGTCCTGCTTTATTGAAAATATTTCACTTTCTCCCTTCTTCTTTTCTGAAATTCAGTTTCATATTACTAACCTAAATTTGTTTTGTGTACCATTCCTAACCAAGCTTTGATAAGTATGAGGTATTATAGTATGCAGGTATATTTTCTCATATCTTCATGAAAAATAGGAACCTATATAGGACCATTTTCTATTTATTTACTATTTAAGCATTTACTATTTATTTATTTAATTAGTGAACAGAGATGCCACCTGCCTATTAGCAAAGAAATCAAGGATATTTTGCTTGAAGTGTTTCCTCTTCTTCACCTGAGAACACTGGGTGCTGTGGAACCAAAAAAGATAGCATGGAGGTATATTGGTGCACTGGCTTCCACAGCCAAGAACATGCAGCCAGAGTTGAAGCAGTATGCCTGTATCTTTCTGGTCCACTTGTCCCTGCCCTTCCAGCTGCGATTTCTGGATGTGCTCAATACTAATTTCTCTGGATTAAGGTTCTTTTCTGACAGGCTTTCTGGGTTTTGAAAATTTAATCTCTTGGTCTGTTAGTCCCCTGGTCCGGTGGTTACCCCCCCCCCATCTTCAAGGACACCCAGCTGGTGAGGTTGTCTGAGTCCTCACCAGTTCCCAGGATTTGTTTCTTAGGGATCTAGTAGCACAATTCCCCTTCCTTCCTCAAAGAGTCATACAGATGTATAAACATTTCACTTTTGAATTCTCAAAATTTTAAGTGCCTATGACCACCTTTCTGTAAAAATCCCTCTAGCATGGTCGCCTCCCTGGGGGAGTTGCTTTTATAAACTATTTGGCACCTACATTTCTGAGGGAGTAATCCAAGAGTGACTGATTTATTAAAGGCAATTTATTAGGTGCCCCCAAGATGCTCAAATGTATAGATGATGGGAAGAGAGGGTGGGCAGAGCTATTAAGCTATCCTCAGTGTTTCTATGGTGACTTTTCAGCATGGTGGCTTTTGATGAAAAATGAATGAAGCATGTTAAACCACTGTGAGATGCATCATTTCAAAAAACCTATCTTTTAAACATATTTTCTCTAGAATCCAATGGAGAAAGCATCTTAGAAGTTATCCTCTTAGAATAGGGTGGGAACTGATGCACCTACCTGCCCCCTGGCTTAGGGGCTCCCCTGGCTCCCCTGGCTTAGGTCACTACTCAGCTCAAGCCAACATTTCCTTGACTTGTCCTATAAGAAATCTCCACCCATTAAACTGAGATGACACACCCTTTGCCCAGAGGAATTCATCTGTTCCCAGGCTGTATCTTGGACTTCTCCAGTGTACATTTCTGAAACCTGTATCTTCTGTGTGTGTAATGCCTGGGGAGTTGCTGCTGCAGTGACTTTGACTTAGTGCAAACAAACAAACATGATGTGTTGTTGGTGGTGGGGTTTTTTTGTTATTTGTTTGTTTTTTGGTGGTAAAGGCAGCAGGTTGGGGAGTTACCGCTTTGAATCTCACAGCTTTATAAAGCGTGAACTTTCCTTCTCATTTTCCCTGCCACGGTGAACCACCAATATTTCTGCATATCTTCCCTAATTGTTCAATACAGTTATTGTAACACACACACACACACACACACACACACACACACACACACACACACACATACACAGCCTTCCTATGGACAAATCTCAAGTCTGCAAGGCAGTACAATTTACACATATTAAAAAGAAGAAGATCTTTTCCTAAATTCATCTTTCTGTGTGTGAAATGAACTGGTCAGGTTTCTATGCAGAGTAATGTTGTGTTTTTTCTTATTCTATTCCCCCTTTGCAAGTTATGTCAATTTGTGGGCTTCATTTCAATCTCAGAAAGGAGAATTTTGCCAGGATTCAACCCTCTAAATATACTCTCTCTAGGTTATACTTTCACCAATCAACCCTTTTAAGGAAGCAGGTCATTAAATCAGCACGCTTATCTTAAATAAATGCCTGGGGGAATTAAGAAGAAATTTATTTTTATGCTCATTATTTGTTTGTTTGTTTTTAGTTTTAAGAAATAGAAGTTGCCCAGGGTTCAGTCTGACACCATTGTCTTCTATAGTGTTATTCAGTGTTCTTATGTTCTGTAGTATTTGGGGAGTCTTGGTGGGATGGAAGCTAATAGGAATATCACTTTGCCTTGGTTCACCTTCTCCACTTAATTGTGTTTCTCTTGAGGAATCTCTGAGTTAGGGCTTTTTGGGAACATCCTACTGAGTTTTCCTGGTTCGCTCATCTCATGTTTAACATCGTCCCACTCCATTCATAACAACATCCCAAAATAACAATAAATAGCTTCTCATTCTTAGTTTTGATATTTTCTAAAGTTCTAATCTAATTGCTAAATTATAATTTTGATGGATTATGCTTTAGGGACAGATTTTTTTGTTTAACAAGTTTGCTAAAACTTAATTTTAAAAAAATAATTCCTCTGGAGATTATGACCTTCTAGAGGTAGAATTACTTTTTACCCACTCTAAAATTACATTAGTATGAAAAATCTAATTAGAGCTTGGTGTGGGTGTATATGTAGGGTTTCTAAAACAGGAAAATATTAGATTTACTCACATAAATGGGGGAAGTTTCCCATAGAGAAAAAACAAACAAACAAAAAACGTATAATGAAACCCTAACTACACCATAAGAAATGAATGAATTCACAGATACATTTTTTGAAAAATTTGTCTTTATATAATTATCATAAAAAATTAGGATAGTTTTTATGGGTTTAATTGTGTCCTCCCAAAAGATGTTGAAGTTCTAATCCCAGTACGTAAAAAATACGACCTTATTTGGAAATAAGTTTATGCTGATGACCAATAAAGTTGAGGTTACTAGGTTGAGCCCTCACCTGATGTGTCTAGTGTTCCTATAAATACGTGATTTTTGAACACAAAGACAGACAGGCACATAGGGGAATACTGTGTAAAGATGAAGGCAGAGATTTGAATGATGCATCTACAAGTCAAGGAACACCAAGGATTGCCAGCTCCCACCAAAAGCCAAAAGTAAGGGCCTAGAACAGATTCTGTGTCATAGTTTCAGAAGGAATGAACCCTGCCAACAACTTGATCTTGGACTTCTGGCTTCCAGAACTGTGAGACAATGTTTCTGTTGTTTAAGTCACCCAGTCTCTGGCACTTTGTTACAGTAGCCTCAGGAAACTAATTCAATAGTGTTGTATTTATTCTTCAAATTCCAATCATGAACATTATTTTAAGACTGCTTTTTACTAACTCAATTTTTGACCAAATGGGGGTACTTCCCAATACAGTTATGTTCTGTACAGAATATCTTCATTCCTTTCTTTAATCAATGGATATTGCACATCTATTCCTCATATTTTTCAAATATTTCACTGAGTTTCAATTTTAATATAGGCTCAAGATTAATTTACGTGATGCAAAGAAAATAATAAGCAAGCTATTTATACTCTTACAATCCATTACATGTTGGAATTTTAAATTTAGTATTATTTCAATATTCAAGGTGTGAGACTCTGGAAGGATAATAATGAAAGGTATTTTGTTTCCATATTCTCTATTTTTAAGATAATATATTTTATATAATGTTATACAACTTTAGTGTAGATATAATATTTTAAAGCAATTAAAACAAGATGCAAACACATTCTCCTGACAACCACAAATTGTGATTTCATTATAAACCAGCAATGCTGTGTATTGTTATTAAATATTAAATGATCAATTAAATGAATATGCTAAATACAAATCAAGGTACAAGCCAGGAAAAATATGCTGAAGAATTAATGTATCAATTAATACTGCACTTATGCATTTTAAAGTGCATAGGAATTAGCTAATTAGCTTTTCCCTAATGCTCTCATTAACATGAGTTAGAAGTTTAACAAACCACTTTGTTTCAGTGTTTTTGATCTGTACTGTTTTAGTCTTCCAAATACATTTATTAAGTCTAAAACTAAACTAGAGTTCTAAAGTAACACCAGGAAAGAAAAGGATTTAAATAGCCTACAAGTAATATTTTTAAAATATTTGATCAGACTGGTTCAATATCTCTATGCACCTCCATTTCAAAACTGTATATAACTGTCGAGAAGGATAAAATTGCATGTCAGATATTGTCATGATTCTGCCCTTTTTGGTGATGAGGTATTATCAAGGTAAAGCTCTTCAATTTCTTTGTCACTTTCTCTCTCTTTTTTATTGTATGTAGGAAATGCATTAAAGGGTCTTCAAGCCATAAGTGATATTTTACTTAAAAAAAATTAAAGTTTCTAAGTATTTTATTTTTTTTAGGATCATCAAAATCCATGTCTTTTCTTTAACACCAAACCAAAGCAAACAGACCAATGCATGCATAAAGGCATTGAGAAGATGAGATTGATTTGGTTTCTCAGGCTAATTGCTATTCACCTTAAAGTACTTTTCACATAAGCATATTACATATGATCATGAGTTGAGTGGAGAAAACACACTGCTATCTTCCTGTCTTATACTTTCACTTTATGAAAGCAAATCTGTTAATTTGTTTTAGATGATTCATTGATTCCTGCTCATTTAGAAAGAACAGAAGACTTGAAAATCAGTGTTACATAGAAGTGTTTGCTGTAACACAGCGATATGTTTTTTGTTGTTGTTTTTGACAAATAGGTTTTTATTTTATCTATAAATCCCAGATAAGCAAGAAATTTATACATCAAGCTTACAAGTCCATGTATCCCTTTCTTTAATTTAACTCCACCTATTTCTTTATACAAAAATCAACATTTTTTTGTTTGTTTGTTTCATTTGAGGGGGTCCCATGGTTCTGAAAGGACATTAAGAAGGGGCTTTTATGTCAGGTTAAAAAGCTTAGAATTAATCATATGAGTCATGAAAAACTTTTAAAAGGGTTTAAAGGGAGGAATGACTGGTCAGATATGAGTGTATATCCCTCTGGTGGCATCATGAAGTATGTCTTTAATTTGAGTGAAATAGTGCAGCAGGGTAGGGTACCCTGAGTCAAATGATTAAAAAGAGAATTTCAAAATTCTATGTATATATTGGGTTGTCAGAAAAGTCATGATGTATTTTTCCATGTTTTTCATTGCAAAAATGCGTCATGACTTTTCCAACAACCCAATATTATAGTGATAATATTACATCCACCTGGATCTGAATTTTTTTTTTTTAATTCTACACACATGCTATTTTGTTTTTTCAACTTTCTTTACTCACACTTTCCAAATATGTTTCTCATCCTCTATTCTGAATTATATCATACATTTTGTGGGGTCACAAAACTAAAAAATATATCATTTGTATCTTGTATTCCATCTTCTCAATTTCTTACTTCAGTTAAATTCATATATTATATCCATTGCATCTCTGCAATACGTATACATTTCCAGTTCCTCTGCTCCCATTCTGTTATTTCTTGGTCTGCTCTAATAAACTCTGAATGTGTAAACCTCTTCCAAGTACTTCCAACTCCAGTTCATTTCTAACAGTATTGTGAATACTTGTCATTTTTTTCTCTACCTCACACTGTATTATCCATTTCCCTACATGAAAAACTTTTATCATGTCCTAAATGTCCATTCTTTATCAACAACACTCTTTCAGTGGATCCAGATATTATGCACTCTGGTCTATCACATCAAACCCCAACCATTCCCAGAGGATGTCACGATACCATTATGGCTCCATGCCCTCATCATACCATTTGTTCTACTTGACCTGCCCTTTCCTTCTTCCTCCACCTTATAAAATGATCCTACACACAGGGAAACTCAAAAGATACATTTCACTTGCAGCTTTCTGGTTCTTTCCAGTAAACAATGGGCAAAATAATGTCCCCTTGAATATATCCAAGTACAAATTGCCAAACATTTGACTATTTCAGGTTACATGTCAAAGAAGAATTAAGGTTACAGATGGAATTAATGTTGTTTACCAGTTGACCT
Source organism: Aselliscus stoliczkanus (assembly GCA_033961575.1). Lineage (NCBI taxonomy): Eukaryota > Metazoa > Chordata > Mammalia > Chiroptera > Hipposideridae > Aselliscus > Aselliscus stoliczkanus. The sequence continues at coordinate 49,943,202 of CM066727.1, forward strand.
TGAGATAGGGAATTTATCCTGGATTATCCAAGTGGGACTAATGTCATCACCAGGATCCTTATAAATAGTGGAAAATGGAAGCAGAAGGAAAAGAGTCAAACAGATGGCATTGTGAGAAGGCCTTGGCTAAATTACTGACTTTTAAGATGGAGGAATGGGGCCACAGGACAAGGAGTGTAAGAAAACTTGGAAGCTGGAAAAGGCAAAGAAATGAGTTCTCTTACCAGAGGCTCCAGAAAAGAAAGCGGCCCTGCTGATACTTGATTTTATCCTAGTGATTCATATTCAGAATTCTGATGTCCAAAACTGTAAGACAATAAGTATACAGATGGTATCAATAAAATGTAAACACATTTAAGAAAGGGAAAAAAAAACTGTATTAAAATGGTCATACTCAGTATATACCAATAACAAAAAATGAATGCAAGTCATGTGTATACATATTTTTGGCACCCCTGGTACTTTTGATGTCACTAAGTTTGTGGCGACTACTTACAGCAGCAATAACAAGCTATTATGCAGGAAGATTATCATTTTTCCCTTTAAGGTGAGAAAACTATTCATACTGAAAATATGCTGTATGCTTGTTACTTTCTTAGGTGCTTTTCCATGTCCCTTAATTTCATCTTTGGAACCTAATGCAGTAAACATTATTATTCTCAATTTAAATATAAGAAAAAGATTGCTCAGATACTTGTACTTTATCACTCTCATAAAATTAGTTGACACAGTCAGTGACAGAGATGGATGAGAGGTGGAGAACGCGCACCAATCGGAGTTGATCTGAATCTGAACCTGATACTGTTTTCTCCATACAATGCTGCCTCCCAATCATATTGCAGATTTTCCATTTATATTCTCTCACTCACTGATCGCAGCTATTGAGGCTAAGTTTCGTGTCCTGCTAAAGTTTATGGATCTGCTCACACAGCTGGGTTTTCTGACTCCAAACGCCATGATCTTCCCACTGTGCCAGAGTGTAGTACCAATATATTAAAGAACAACAAAAAAAGAAAGAAAAAAAAAAGAGGGCTTAATAGCTATGGCACAGCTGCCTCCCTTTGGCAGAGCTACATAGGGAAATAGAAAGCACAGATCTGTTTCGCATCATCTTTGATAGAAAGTGGTTGAAAGGAACACCATTGGCATTAATTCCTCACTTCTCCATCATGAAGCAATAGCTAGACTTTGAAAATTTTTAAAAGCAGGCAAACTCATTTAATGGTTGCCCAAGTTTATTCTACTGGCTGTGAAACATTTTAACACAGCTGCTAAGACATTTTGGCAATGTGCAACTGTGCGCCCTTCCTTTGGCTATAATGTATCACAGATGCATCAGAAGGTCTTATCTGTTTTTTTCTAGCAACCACTTTTCTACCCTCAATCACTCTCACCAACTTCTTGAAAGGTGGGAGATACCTATTTGACAATATTTGTTTTAAACAAAGCATATAAAGGTGATATAATATCCATCCTATGACCACTTTTTAACCATAACTTTCTCCCACTCATCTTTCTTGACATTCTTTCATTCTGTGGATTATTCATTAGAATCAAGTTTATTGAAATATCACATCTATTGAATTGAAATCATTATTTTATTAGCTCTAGTGAGGGGAGATAATAGATATTATTAAAATTAATAAAGAAAAAAGAAAGTAAAGTTTTGAAAACTTAGTTGCTTTTGGAGACACCTAGACTTAGAAGACTCCTTGCATTTTAAGAGTGAGAGAGAGGTATATGGAGAGGAAATTCCATAATTCTGAATGAACTGAATGTATTAAAAAAACCACAGTTGAAAATGAGAGTCTTGCAACTGATCATTCCAACAGGTAGATGCTGTCCTGAACTCAATTGCAGTGTGCCATTAACTTATCCAAGATCTTAAGCTGTGCTTACCATCAGTTATACAGAAATCCTTCTGCAAATTATATGTAAACATCAGACTAAATGGGCATCGGCTTAATAAGGCAACCATGTGTGTGAAACATGAATAGGCATTGCACATTTGGTTATTGACTCAAAAGACATTTTGTGATGAGGTCTCAAAATGAGAGAAAATGAAATTATGTAAAAATGGAGCTGAGTAGGATATTAGGTAAATCCAATTCAGGTTGATTTGGAGACCTAATGGGGAGGTGATCAGCCCCAAGTTCTGAAGATACTGATTACTTCGGATTACTTATAGAATTCGAAGACCAACAGTGCTATTTAAAGGATCAGAGTTATATGTGTATTTAATTGAGGCAATCAGGAAGCAGTGGGATCCACAAATGTTGGGAAAAAACCTTTCTTACCATTTCTAAGTAAAGCAGAGCACCATCAGGCTACTCTGAGACTGCAGTGTTTTCAGTCACCACCCTCAGTTTGGACCCTTTCACATTTCCTAGGGGCCCATGAGCCCAGCAGCCATGTGCCCTGTGAGGCTGCCCTCTGACCTGGAAACACTGACATGGGGAAAACAAGAGGGCAGAAGCAGCGGTGGTGAGTGACAGATGCATTCTGGGTGACACAGGAGAGAGCTCCTTCTTTGTATCTGGAAGGTAAAATCAGAAACTATAGTAAAAAGTCAAGTTGAGTCAAACCAGGTCTTAGTGAATTCTGTCTTGGAATGCTACCAAAATATTGCAAAACGCTACTCTATTCAATTGTATAGTAATTCATCCAGTTTTGCTACACATAAAGAGAACGTCAGTTCTGTCATTTCGAAATAACAAAGAATAAATGAAAAATGAAACCTGGTAATACATTAGAGTGTGTTATAACATATTTATATTTCCATTAATAGAACACAGGGAAAAGTCCACAGGTGGTGTCTTTAGGTCAGAAAGATCAATAAATTGACATAAATCCCATGCTGGGGAAGGTACTAGTGATGGCAACCCTGTGTTGAGTGCTTGCAGTGTGATAGGGCAGTATACCTTTGTCCCAGTTGTGAAGTCTTATAATCCTCTTTAAAGTAGGGACTATTATTCACCCCAATTTTCCATAAGAAGAAAATGAAATGAGAAATAAAATCACTCTTGCAAAGCCTAAATTTTGTAAATCACAAAGCTGGGATTTTAACTGAACCAGCCTGCCTCATAAAGTGACTTATTTTGCCACTTCCAAAGGCCTTTAGTCAATGGCAAAAAAAAGATGAAATAAAGGATATGAAATGGATAACAGTAATCATACTTTGATGTTTTTCTAGCTCACATATACACAGTAACTAAAATTAATATCAAGCCTGACAATAGGTTTCAACTATTTTTTAGAAATATATATATATATTCAAAAAAAAAAAAAAAAAAAAAAAGGAAAACAGTATAACACATCCCATGTAGCTTTCAGCCAAGTGCAATAATTGTGGAATCATGGCCCATATTGTTTCAGCTCTGCCCACTTCCCACCCCCGGTTATTCTAAGCTATCCCCAGACATCTGATCATATTTGAATGATGTTGTTAATGGGTAGTTTGTACAGAGAACCAGGTGTGAGATATCCGGAAGTAAGTAGAGAGTTTGGCAGACACTGTGAAAGAACAAAGGAGCATGGATCAGAGTTTCTGGGAGGACTCGGAAGCCTTGACAACGAAAGGGTGTGTGGCAAAGCGGAAAAGGACCATGGTCAGAGGGTCTGCTGGAGACCCCGGGGGCAGAAGCAGCTGGAAGAGACTGTGTGATGACAGAAGAAGTGTTAATGCTCTACCAACACATTTTTTTTTTTGAGGGCAGTGTCCCTGACCCTCATATGTGGGACCCGAACCCGGGCCCCTGGCGTCCCAAGCAAACTCCCAACCCCTGCGCCACTCGGCCGGCCATACCAACACATTTTTTTTAAAAGCCACTCACTCAGTGATGACGAAAGAAAGAAGTTCTAATGTTCTACCAACACATTTGCTGACCATTCAGCAAACGATTTGAGCGAACAGGCCATTGAGCCTCAGTTCTCATAAATACAGTCTTCTTACTCAAGGGTGTTCCTCCCACTGTGGATGGTCAGATTAGCGGAGCAACACAAGATGAATGCCCTGAACTGTCACTAGACTTTAGAAACTCCAACTGGCTAATGTTTAATAGCATAATGAGATATGTGCACACCTTGCAAGGCCTGTCATTTTTGTTTAATGCTGCTTGCACTGGTAGAAATAAAGGTGGTAATCGTTCTCTCTAAAATTCTTTCTGACACTTAGAACAAAATGAACTTTAGTGCAAGGAAAGGTTTCACCTTTTACTGTTTTTGACACAAATTTGAGTGTTATACAGCAGGAAGTGTTTGACACTGTAATTTAAAATGACAAAGGGAAGTGAGCTGTGCAATCCACCCAAATGTGATATTCCCCTTGGACCTTCCCATCCCAACATCATCATCTGAAACTGTCACATTGTGTGAGGTGCTAAATGGAGATTAAGGTGGGGCAAACATTTTCACAGCAGGTTAAGTACATAGAGTTCTGGGAATAGAGACCATGTTTAAACTAAACCTTGGATATCTATCTACTGATTTATCAATCTAGGCATCTATTGTTCCCAGCTTACTGCATGTACCCAGAATGTGTGGATGGAGAAATCTGTTATAGATTTAGTCACTTTTAAGCAGTGAAGATAAATAATATGTATATTTTTGAGAATTTGGGTTTGAAGTCTAGACATTATTCTTAAGACTGAAACATACTTTCTAAATGAATGGGAACATAACCATTTTCTATGTAAAATGAAAAATAAAAGCAATACAAAGAAAAATAAATTAAAGAAAAATAAAATAAGCATGGTGCCATGGACCATAAGAGGGATAAAAAAATGAAACGATAAAGACATTAAAATATGCTAAAACCAGGTTAATATTTATAATGGGAACAGAATAATACAGATAATCACTATAGTGCTCTGATAGGAAACTAACACATTTTTCAATCACCATTTTAATTTCAATGTCTATTTTGATGAGGGAAATGTGGAAACCCGATATAAGAATGCAATCTTAACTGAGGACAATATTTATGTGAAATGTTTTAGAAAAGTGATGCTTTATATTCAGATCCTGGATACAAAACATTATTTTTTTCAGGACAGTTAGCATGATTAAATAAGACACTTAAATTTTAAAAGTATTAGCACATCAGGTTGAACAGAATGTAGTTTGTAATTAATCACTGATGATGATGGTGATGATGATGATGATGATGATGATGGTGGTGGTGTTGACAATAGTGGGGGCAGTGGTGGTAAAAGCAACCTGAATCTGGAAAGTGTGTACAATTGAACTTTTGTAGAAATATATGTATTTTATAGCTATTTTGAAATTCCAGAGGTAGTGTTTCATTTATTAATTAATAAATTGAATTATACAATTACTAAATATTAATAGTTTTATCAGTTTAAAAATGAAGGGAATGCTAGACTACGATTGCTTCTAACTAATATTGTTACGCTTCTTGGGGAAAATGTTATATTGCTGAATTGAGCACTATAAAAACATGGCACGGTGGGAACAAATCATCTCATACTGTTCAGAGAAGACTGGGTTCATTATCCATGCTAAGAATACAAGGAAAATGTCTTTGAAATGTAAGCTACACAACGGTTTGGTTTTGGTTGTGATCTCACATGAGTTACTATGTGATCTTTGGGAATTTCTCTGATGCAAAATGTAGTGCTTGCTTTTGAAAGGCACTGCTGGCGCCAAGATAAATGAATTTTCATATAAATACCTAGAGGGCTCTGAAACTTACATTAATAAGAGGAAATGTATTATCAGCAGCTATATAATTCTCCAAGCCTAGATAAGTTACTATTAATAGGAGGTTCCAATGTGCATTAGATTGAATGAGTCTGGGTGCAAAAAATAGTTCTAATTTGATAATCTGATAAAACACATTAAGTATAAATCTGTGTAATAAAGCACATTAACATCATGATCCAAATTTATCTTAATTTTTCTAAAACATGTCCAGTGTTTAGGTTGCAGATAAAAATACAGGGAAAATAAATATTTTATTTAAGAGTAATTTTATTTATTTGTTTCAATTTATGTGCTCCATGTGAAAATAGTCTAGAATTTGTGCTCTATTGAAAATTTTTTGGCAGCAGACCTTTCATGCCATAAAATATTTTCATCAAAACTCTTTTCCCCTCTCATTCATATTACAAATCAATGACAAATAGCCAAGAGCGGGCTCATCCATCCACAAGGGTGGTAATTTGCAATCTAGTCATTTCTAAGTCTGTTCGTACATGTGGTTTTAAATTACATGTTCTGTGAAGTTAGTATGTAAAAGTAAGTAATAAAGAAACAAATTCAAGTCACTTCAATGTCTCACTTTTTTAAAAAAATAGGTAGTATTGATTTGGAACTTGTTAATGTCTTAAACAATAATGAAATCTGTCTTCTCCATACTAGAAAGTATTCTGATTTGCTAGAAAAGATGGTCATGACTTGAAAGTTTCTCCCCAAAGCTCCTGATAGTATCACTTCCCCTCCATTCTCTCTTCCTTTTTAAAAAGAAGAAATAAAGAAGAAGACCCCCAACATAGATGAAATAAAACTGTGTTTAAGTTTTGACAGAGTTTTTCTGGAGCTGAATTTAGTGTAAGTTAGATTCACCTCCAAGTCAATTCAAATAATCTTATTATGAAATTACCAGAAGAAAACATAATTATAACATTGTCCTGTGGTGGGAATCCTGAAGTCAGTTCATAGTAAGACCTCATGAAATATAAAATCAGATGTAAAGTGCACCATTTCTAGAGCCATTTCATTCTTATATTGGCACAGAAACGTTTTTTTTTAAAGCTATTATAGTATGTTAATTCAATTAGCAAAAATGACCTTTTTGTCATTATGAATATTTCTAATATGAATACTTTTATATGTCAAAGGCTAAATGAAATCTGTAAATACCATGTAATTTTTTAATATTAAATTTGAAAGATAAAAAGACTGCAGGTCAATAAAATATGTTTAATGTTTAATAATATTTTTCTTTCTCTTTGATTTTAACATTGCTGGAAGAACAATTAGTTTTATGAGAGAGTGAGAGAGGATGGTATCATTATTTCTGTAATGACCATGAGACTGATATAGCTTCTTTCAGTGGGTTAGATCTTAGCATGTCCCCAGTTATCTAAAGAAGAGTCATGGAATTCTACAGCTAATCCCATCCCAGAGAAAACATTACATTTTAAATATGTTGTCTTATCATACAGTAATGAATATTACTCAGAAGAAAATTATCTTTTTAAAACAGTATTTGTCCAAATGCATGACAACACCTCCTTTGTAATATCTAAAACAACTTGACCAAGCCATTTGCCCTTTTTGTGGCATTTCTAATATTGTATCAACTGTATTTGATTTCAAATATATGCAGTAGGCCAAGAGGTACGTAGGTGTGAGAAATCAGACATGCTGAAGTGCTTGCAACATGACAATCCTCTGTTTTAAGTTAGGAAAGACACCCTCTCATAATTATTGTGTCTAGATTACCACATCTTCCCTTGTTGTGCCTACTCTTTTGTATTAAATTTACAATGGCCTGGCTCATGACCAAGCCTTCTCAGATACTGCTCAAAGGTCAGGGTTACTTCTTGTGTTGCCCGTGGCTCTACCTGTTCCAGAAGCTCTGGAGGACAGGGGATTATGGGAGCAGAGGGTATTGTGTGGCTATGCATGCATCACTCTTTCTGTCTTCCGGGCATACACCAACTTTGTTCCACTTTATGTCTAAATAGTTTCCTGCCTTGTAAGAAATCTCAGGGCATTCAAAAATGAGAAGGATCCCCTCCTTGTTTATTTTCACCAAGGATAAGATAAAATTACTCTATAGGAAAAATATATATAGCAGTTACATAATTTCATATATGAGTTCCCTAACTAACAGTTCTTGTTGTTTTTTTTCCTTCAGGGGTGGGCAGTACACTGTTTCTTTGGATACATACCTGACTTAGCAGTGGCTTGCACCTAAGGCCCACATGACTCCAAAAACCTATCTTTAAAAGTAGAATTCCATTTAGCCCCATCAGCTGGTCACCTGTCAGAGGCAGGCAGTAATTGAGTGTGACAGAGGGCTCACAGAGTCAGGCCTCCCATCTCAGGCTAGCCCCAGGGCATAAACGCATCAGGGAAATGTTTCACTGAATCAGCCAAACAGCTTAAATTGTTATTTCTCTTTCTTTCTCCTTGTTCTTTTACTCGCCTTCAATCTTACTCTCCATCTAACTTGTTCTCTTTATTCTAAGAACATGGAATCAATTTAACTGTTTATGTAATATAATATCACCATTCCCATATTTGAACATCAATCATGAGTCCTCTATCCTGGATATAATTATTACACTTATTAGGTGATAAATTATAAATAATTTCTAAATGACTAGGTGTAGATGTGTGCCTATGATAAAGTTTTCATTATTAGTTTATTCTAATAATCTAATAAATAAAATGTAATTAGACTTGTTTTACAGGTAAGGAATCAGAGAATATAGCAACTTTCCAAAGTTAATATTTCTATTTGGTTTCACAAAAACATATGTGCATTTTTGTTTGGCTTCACTTTTTATGAATGACAACAGCTTTTTAAAAAATGTTAATTATGGAGTATTGGTAAAATAATTCAATAGTAATAATGACACACTTTGTTTTTTAAGAAAATATTTAAATTCCTACTATGTGCCAGATATATTTTAGATGTTAAATATATGGTTGTAATATGAACACATCTCTGCCTTCATATATTTTACATTCTCCTAGTTGGTGACAAATAATAAACAATAAAACTATATCAGATTATATAAGTGCTATGAAAAAAAATAATAAAAGAGAGGAAACAGGAATTTAGAACTGATGCCTGTTATGTGCCATTGAAATGATGAGGTGAAAAATGAGCAAAGAACACAAAGCAGCGAGGGAGAAACCATCTTTGGAAAAGATCGTTTCCTGCAGAGCACGTAGCCAGGACACATGTGTGTGTGTTTGCAGAATATCATGAAGAGACAGTGGATAGAAAATTTAGCTCAAGGGAGAGAGTGAAAGGAGAAAGGCTTAGAGGCTATGGAAGGCCATTGGAATGGCTTTTGCTTTAATGCTGAATGAGCAGTGAGGCCACTAGAAAGCTATATGAGCAGAAGAGTGATAGCCTTTTCATTTTGAAAAAAATAACTGGATGCGTTGCTGAAAATTGACTATTGGGAACTAAGAGTAAAATCACAGAAAAGAAACAGGGTGCTATTCATGAACATAGACAAGAAATGCTAGTTTCTGGACCAGAACAAGTTAAAGGACCAATGACATTAAGATACAAAAGGGGCAGACATTGGAAGGAATGTCTATGGAACTTTTAAGTCACCAGAATGATGGTAGGGATAGTAATGAGAAATGAGATAGTAATCCAAGTAATATGTTTCAAAGGGATGAACAGAAGTAGGCCAGAGGCCTATCGACACTTGTTAACAAGATAACAAGGAATAACCAGTCTTATGATACAACCACTCATGTTGGGAGCTCCTAGAGAAAGTGGAGCTAGCTCTTCGTGCTGTCCCCTTCTTTCACATTCTCAGCTCTGTGACAGGAAGTTCTTAGACTCCCGAGGTTCTACGTCTTTATTATCATTTAGCAAGGGTTATTCTGTCCAGATGACAAGTTCTTATAACTTAATTTTCCTTTTTCCCTAACTTTATTTTCCATGTACTTTTTTCTACTTGCAAAATATCTACCCCACATCCTTTCTACTTGCTGCAATTTCACTCTTTTTGCTTTATATTAAAGAGGTGTATGTCTCTCTCTGTAATGTCTTTCTTATAGTAAAGGCTCTGCTGGGCTTCTTCTTCCCAAAATATTATATTTATTTTCATTGTAATCAAAATGCTCTTTCCCTCTGCACAAGTTCTGCTTTCTGCAAAAAGACATGCCCTCAATTTTTAAATTATTTATTCAGGTAATAATAATAATGAATCAGAGAATGCCAATGGGGCAGAAATTGCTGCTGATGGATTAAGAAGTAAATACATAACTTAGGTTTCTTTGACCTTTTCCCCCAAGACCCCATCCTCTTTCAATGTCTACAATAGCTCTGCTTGTAATACAAATCCAGTTAAATTACAATCTTTTCAAGGTCATTCCAGGTGGCCTGAATCATCTTCCTTTCCTTATATTTTCCTTTACTTTGACTTTTCCCAATACTCTTCAAAAAGATAGATCATAAAGATTTACAGTTTAATATTAAATAAAACTTAAGAATTTAAGTGAACTGGAATAATTCCCTTGATGGAAAAATACCATAAATCTTGTTTTATGAGGATAGTTATATTACAGAAAGTGAACGATAATAAGGTGATTCTTATTTTCTAACTTGATTTGTGATGTGTGTTTCTTTACATCTGTAGGACTTGGCTTCTGCATGTTTAAAACAGGATGACACTGGCAAAACATGTCTCCTGTTCCCAAGGTTACAGTGAATATGGAGAGTTGCTGACCACATCTCTACAGCAAAAAGTGAGTACATACTGAATTCATCTCATCACCATCTGCTAGTATTTCCTTGTACCCTCCAGCCATAGAGCCAACTTCCAGTGCCTCACACCAATCTCTTTCTGACCTTAGGCCTTTCTTGGGCCAACATTATTTGGAGCTGAGTAACTGATTTCACCACTTCCACCTTTAGGTCTACAAGCTGCCAAAAAAAATTACCGGAGTGGCCAGCCTGATGTCCGGTATACCTCCTTGGCCAGTGTGATGATATTAGCACCAGACTCCCATTTCTATCTTCTTATGTTCAGGCAGAGACGGTGCTCTCCATCCCTAACTCCCAGTTACCCCCTGTTACGCTCTGCAGATCCAATATTTCCTCCAAGCTAGTATCTCCCTGTAGGAATGGACTCTCTTAGCCTCCTGACCACTGGGCATCTCTGTTGATTCTGCTCTCTCCACAGATAGGTTTTCTAGTTCTAAGTCCAGGGTACAAGTAGAAAGCACCTCTCTGGCCTCAGGTTCAAGTCAAATTCACCAACTTTCTTGGTACCAGAGACACATGATAATGGAGGCAGGGTTTAGCTCCATACTGATCATTAGAAAAGCTGATATTTTAGTAACAATTTAACCTGTGATACATCTGTGTACATTTGGGAGACAATGGCCTGAGTGATCAGTTCAGAAGGTCCTACATTAGGGCTGGCCGAGTGGCGTGGTGGTTAAGCGCTAGCTTGGGAAGCCAGCGGCCCCGGTTCAGGTCCCACATATGAGGGCCGGTAACAGAAGGTCCTACATTATTCTCTTCAGGAGCTACCTTTGACTTGGACCAGAGAGGTGTTAGATCTCTGTGGGTTAGAAGTTTGAATTACAGACCTAATCAATGATTGCAAGCTGTCCTGCCAAATGTTTGTTTTATTTATTTTATTTATCTATTTATTTATTTTTATTTATTTATTTATTTATTTATTTTTTGGAGGGCAGTGTCACAGCCCTCATATGTGGGACCCGAACTGGGGCTGCTGGCTTCCCAAGCCAGTGCTTAACCACTGTGCCACTTGGCTGGCCCTTTTTTATTTTTAAATGCATTTAAAAGAAATTTGGGAAGTATTAAGTATATAGAAAACTTGTGAAGATAGAACAGAATTCTTGTCTACCCTCCACCCAGTTTTCCCTATTAACATCTTACATTAGTATGATTCATTTGTTGTAAATAACAGGCTAATATTAATACATTTTTATTAACTCACATTCATACTTTACTCAGACTTTTTTGTTACCTAATATCCTCTTTCTGTTCTAGGATGTCACATTATATTAGTCATGTTTCTTGAGGCGCTTTTGGGCTCTAAGAGTTTGTCAGACTTTCCTTGTGTTTTGGTGACTTTGATGGTTTTGAGGAATACGGGACAGGTATTTTGTAGAATATCTCTCAGTCAGGATTTGTGAAATGTATTCTGTATGAATAAAATGGGGTTGTGTGTTTTAGGTACTAATACCACAATGGCAAAGTGTCAATCTCATCACATCAAGGGCATATACTATCAACCTGACTTATCACTATAAATGTTGGCCTTGATCACCTGCCTGAGGTAGTTTTTGCCATGTTTCTCTACTATCAAGTTACTTTTTTTCCCTTTTCATAGAGAAGGGGACTGGAGTTTACCATCCCCCAAATACACCTTTTGGTATATTGATTATTTTGAACTGGACATGTTTAAGAAAAAAAAAAAAGAAAGAAAGCTCAAAGAAACCTCATAAAGAACCTTTGACCCTTCTCCTTTACCAGCCTAAAGGAATTCAGATAGAAAATCCTGCTTGAAGGAAGTGAGCTATTCACCTTAGCATATATGAATTAGGTGTGGCAGAAAGGAAAAAAAACACAAAAAATCTAGTGAAGCCTGTTGGTTGTACTCCCTTCTGAATCCCATTGTTTGTGGGTGTGCCCCATGTTTGCTCTTTCTCATCTATTTGGGAATTGGCTGCTTCCTCTATAAACCCTGGACCGCTCCCTCCCTCCCTTAGTCCCCTAATGGCATGGAAACCTCAACTACGCCATATATCCTCAGATCTCATATTCTTGTGGAATGCCTGTGTGTACATATGTCATAAATTTGGTTATTTTCTACCATTAATCTACCTTATATTTATTTTACTGTTAGTCCTGCCAGACAAACTTAGAAAAGTGGGAAGGAAAATTATGGTTCCTCCCCACAAATCCTATCCTCTTTGGAAGCAAGTCATTCTGTGCAGTCTACACTTCGGGAGCGAGAGGGATGTGGAGGTAAGCTTTACCTCCTGAAGGATGAGGTATCTACATTCATTATTTGGAATCTTTTGCCTAGGAGATTTCTCTTTTCTCCCCCTTTATTTATGCATCCAATCATTTATATAAGTGTGTACTTTTGGATATTTATTGTATACTGTGGGTTATAATCTTATTTTATATGTTGTTACTCAAAATGTTCTACCATTTTTTCATCAGAGTTTTTTTTTTTTTTTTCCCAGTTAGCCTCTGTGTTCCTTTGGCATACCTCATATTAGTAGGGTTGGTTTTTTGTTCTTTGTTTTTGTTAATTCTTCCTTTTTTTTTAGATTTCTTTATTGAGGAATTGGGGGAGGGGAACAGCATTGGGGAATTGGGGAAGGGGAACAGACAAGTTGCTGTCCTTTTGTTCGTCAGTCTAGTTGTGGAGGACGTCACTTCACTGGCTCATGTTGGTATGGTGATCATTGGGTTCTTCCCAGATGAGGCAGAGATCGGTCACTGGCCTCTGGATGGCCACTCACGGCAGCTATTGGCAGCTCACTCCGGCTGCTGGCCGCTCACACTGGCTGCTGACCACTCACTGTAGCCTATAGCACCCCACTGCAGCAGGGGCTGCAGCCTACACTGTAGCGGGGACTCACAGCAGCCCAGCTCCAGGTGGAGCTGTTGTTCACCATCTTAGCTGTAGAGAGCAGTGTCACTGGCTCTCATATGTGGGATCCAAACTGGAGCCACTGGCATCCCAAGCCAGCTCTTAACCAATGTGCCACTTAGCTGGCCCAATCCTTCCTTACTTTTTGAAACTACAAGATATTCTAGGCTTATCTTGTGTATTTTCTGTTCCAGTTTGTGAATCAGCCATTTCACCATGGAGCTTAGGTATCTTTTAGTGGAGAATCATATTAGTAAGCAAGTTTGAACACTAGATATACGTGTTTCTACTAGGTTGCTATTGCTTCTAGATACTAAATGAATGCAAAATAAAATCTTTTCTATTTTTCTCGCTCTTAATTGATCTTATAGACAATATTTTGTTGAAAGTGAATGTAATGATATATCAGGTGGCTATAGCATATAGATAAATGAAATGAATGACAGGAATGTTGTAAGGGATGGGATGGAGAGATTAGGAATACTATGTTATAAGATATCTATGCAATTTGTGAAGTAATATAGTGTTATTTGAAAGTAGACCTTGATTACTTATATATGTATGTTAAACTCTCAGAGGCAGCAACAATAAAACAATTAAAGATGTATAATCCATGTATTAAGAAAGATAAAACTATAATTATATAAACTACTTAATTAAAACCTGAGAAACCATAGGAAGAAAAAAAGAAAAACAGTGCAACAAAAGGAAAACAGTTCAAAAGTGGAAGATGTTAACAAAACTATATCCATAATCACTTTAAATGTAAATAGTCTAACTATAATAATTATAGTATAGAAGTATGGAAATGATTGAGTGGGAAAAAAAAAGACCAGTTATATGTCTATATGTTTTCTATAAGAAAACCACTTTAAATATAAAGGCACAGATGCACAGACAGGTAGAGGTAAAGGGATGAAGGAAATAAAGCTAATACTAAATGTAGTGTGATACTCTTTTTGGGATCCTGGAACACAGAAATGACATTAGATAAAAATTAAGGAAACCTATAATAAAATATAAATGTTGGTTAATAATAATGTAGCAATGTTGGTTTATTAATTTTAACAAATGTGCTAATTCTAACAAAAATACTAATGAAATATTTTAATAATACTGGAGGTTGCTTGTAGTGTGCATGGGAAATTTTTCTACTCTCTTGATATGTTTTCTATAATCCAAACATATTTTAACATAAAATATCTATTTAAAAAACAGTGTCAAAAAGTCAGTTTATGATAAGGTCAAGTAGAGCTGTCTATCTGATTTTATTATAAATGTATACTCTTTTATTATAAATATATAATCTTGTATTTTACATAGGTTTTGAATTTTTTTTTACCTGGTGGTCTGATAATTACCACAAAGCCTTGAGTTCAAATATGAGAATACCAGAAACTTACCAGCTTATTTCATGTTTGAATGAAGCAAATTTTTAATAACAAAGAGGGTAAATGCCAAAGTATGATAAAAAAAAAATTGAGAAAAGACATGAAACACAATTCACTAAAACATGTAAAAAAATAACCTTCATATCTGTGAGAAAAAAAAATGTTCAAACTCACTCATAACTAGAGAAATGCAAATTAACACAACACTGAGGTGCCATTTCTCACTTAATAGAGCAGCAGAAATTGAGAAGTATGTAATACACTCTATTGGGGAGGCTGTGGGAAGAGAAGAGAGGTTAGCTCATATAGTGCTTGTAGGTATGCACATTGGTACAACATTTCTGAAAGGAAATCTGGCAATACTTAGCAAATTACAGATACACTTATAGTTTTACACAGCAATTCCACTTCTAAGAATCTACCTTGAGGATATAACTCTGATAATACAAAAATATACATGCACAACTTTACTGATTATAATGTTGTTTGTAATTGCAATATACAAGAAGCAGCCTAAATATGAATGCAAAGGACAGTAGTTGAATGAATTTTGGTACATCCACATGATGGAATACTATTTACCTATAAAGAAAAAGAATGAGGAAGATATTAATGAACTGCAGTTGTAATGTCCAGAGTAAGCTGTTAAGTGAAGTAAAGCAAAATGCAACGACTATTTATAATATTCTACAATTTATTTAAGAAAACGAGTTATTTAAGAATCTACATATATATATGAAAAATAAATATATTAAAGATAAACTGGAAAGTAAAATGATTGTTACCTTCAGGGAAGGGAGAGGGTAGGGAAGTATGAAAAAAAAAGAGGGAATACATTTGAAAATAAGAGAATGAGAGTTTAAAACTTAATTTCTCAATTTCTCATTGAGAAACGGGACATTTGCATAGTCTCTGAAATATTTTCCCCAAAATATGGACAAACTAAAAAGAGAAGAAAAAAAGAAAATAGTAAATGTACAGCAGAGAAACCCAGCAGACAATACTTTTCAAGGGATCAAAATGGGAAAGTTAAAATATTCTAGAATTTTAAGGTGTTCTTTAAGCCCTACTCTCAGTCTATGTTAGCTGATTGTTTCCTGAGATATTGAAGACAGAGAACAGAATGTATTTAGCAGTCAAAGTAATCTGAATTGGAATTTTGGACATGCTACTCGGGAGCAATGTAACTCCAGGTAAATTGCTTCATCCCTAGCAACCTGAGTTTAGCTATTCACAGTCTTGAGTAGTAAGACCAATCTCAAAGGTAACTGCCAACATTAAATAAGAGAATATAAAAGTTTCTATTTTCTTGTGTAATCCTGACAGTATTACTAAATGCTTTCTATGTGCCACTGTAGTCAGTAGTTTACATATATCTAATCATTTTATTCTCGTACAAACCTCTGAGTTAGGTAT
This sequence comes from Aselliscus stoliczkanus, assembly GCA_033961575.1. Classification (NCBI taxonomy): domain Eukaryota; kingdom Metazoa; phylum Chordata; class Mammalia; order Chiroptera; family Hipposideridae; genus Aselliscus; species Aselliscus stoliczkanus. The sequence goes on from CM066727.1 coordinate 49,959,373, forward strand.
TATCATTGGTACCTACATTTAACAGGCGAAGATAGTGAAGACAAGATAATTTTAACAATAAACCTTGTGCAAGATTTGAAGATAACTAGTTGAGAATGGGATGGACACAAACAAGAATTACAATCAATGAATTTTTATTTTTGAGCATGTCCTCTTAATTAACACCAAGTCTAAAACATAAAAGGTGCTCAATAAATGCTTAGAGTTTGAAGCAGTATAGATTAATGATTACGCACATAAGCCTCTGGAGGCAAAATGGCTGGGTTTGCATCCCAGATGTGCCACTTAATCATCTTATGACTATGAGCAAGTTATTTAACCTTTCTGGGCCTAGTTTCCTTACCTGAAAGAACAATATGAGAAAGAACACAGAATTAATAGGGCTGCTATAGAAATAATGAGTTAATATATCAAGAACCATTTAGTACTTGCCTTCCTGATTCTCTAATAGCTATCTATGTATTGGGTACTAAAAAAATATATTGTTATTTTTAGTGTTTTGACTTACATTTATTTACATATTTATTCATTCATATTTCTCTTTAGAGATAACTATGTAAAATGAATCCAATAATGTACATTAAACAATTAACTGTGATAATCTTCAGTGTTATTGGCCACGTATTTCTGACTCAGTCTTTAGTGTACATTTTCTGATTCTCTGGCTCTGTTGTGGTGAACCCATGACTAATTCTGACCCATGAGCATTGGTTAAACCATTGGTCTATACGTTTGAATGCCAATGGAATACTTTTTTCTGTGGCCTGCTAAGCAACTTCTTGATTTGCCTGAGATTCTGAGTGATTACAATGGATAGAGATTCTGAGTGACTACAATGGAGAGAGCCTCCTGGTAAGTTACAAGAGAAAGAGGACATTAGTGATAACTAAACCTCCTTTTTTTTATTAGCCAGTGAAATTTCATAGTTGTTTCAGCATCCTAACTAACCTCTCTCATGACTGAATCAGTGCCTGACTAAATTGTTAAACTTGGCATAATCCAGCCTAACTTGAGTGATATATTTAACAAAACAAGGGGAAAAATAAGCCTCACCATGAGAAAGCTACATTGCTAGAAGTTGTTTCAGATAGTTGAGAGTAGCTACAAACTGCACATTATGCTTTAAAAGACCACAATCATTTACATTTCAATTGCCCCTTTGAAAAACATAAATGTATAGCTGGAAGAGTTTTTGGGACAAATATGTAAACTAAGCTTTCACACAGTTTTCATTGAATTTCTAGGAATATAAACAGTGCAGAGAAATGCAAGATTCAGATAATCAGGAAAAGGTATGTAAACATAACTTTGAAAACATGCCTGATCTTGACAATCAGCTTTATGCTTCTCAGAGCAGAAATCTTGTGTTGTGGTTGATATTTTCCCTGTTCACTCTTTATATCTAAATGAAGTCACTGACACTAGGAAGTCAATAGGCAAGTTGCAAACCAGCCTTACTGTTCTAAAATTCACAAATCAAAACTATGTAAATACTAAAGTATGTATTATATTTTCAGCCACAGCATATTGTTTGCATTTAGAGTACTGTTGTAAATCCAGAGGCTTAACATATAACTTCCCTTTTACTAATCACACACACATGCGAACATCCACGCGTGTGCACGCGCGCGTGCGCACACACACACACACACACAGGAATCTTTGGTTCATATGATTGCAAGTAATATATAGTAGAAAAATGTTTTTGTCCCATTAATTAATCACATCTTATTACTAATATATTTGTTAGCACCTGGCTTTACAATTTAATAAATCTTTATTTTTAAAATAACTTTGTTACACTCACTCAAAAATTACTTTCTACTAAAGACTGTATGCTATAATGGGTCAGCCCAATGATATTTTTAATGAGTATGGTGAAATACTAACCTGTTAATTGGGGCTGTAGACACAGCCATAAGAAATTATATGCTAGAACCTATGTGTGTCCTACCAGGTTAGTTACATGAATCAGAATAAAAGCTACTTTTAGCAGAGGCATATCAAAGCCATATAAAAACCATATACTGGTAGGAGATTAGAGGTCTACAAATGAGAAATCTAACTTTATTCAATGTGGAACATAAATCTTATTTACTTTTTTGGTACATCATGTGAGCCTTGGGAGTGTTTTTCATGATTTCAACCTAAATCTTTTTTAGTATGATTTTCCTAAAATTTCACCTGAGCGATTCTTGAATTACTTTGGCCAATTAAAGGTAATAGCACATATTTCAGGTCAAAAAACTTCAATCCTATTTCTAGATTAATTTGTTGAATGACCACAAGTCAATTAAAACTTCTTTGGACTTCAGTTTCTTTCTCTATAAAATCAGGGTTTGTATAAGATAACTCTTAAGGGCCCATCAATCTCTGATGTAAAACTTCATTCCAAGTTCTCTAATTTGGCATATACGTGTCTCTAGTCTGAACCAGGTGGTTTTCTTTCAGGATCAGTCTTCTCTTTCCATCAAATGTACATTTCATTCAATGCCCTCTTCTTGATCAGTGTTCTTGGATTAAAAAGTGATTTGCCACAGGCATTTTGCCAAGCCATACCGAGGAAGATGATCTTATTGGGAACATACTTAGAATGACCTGATCAGTAAAGACTGATATCTATGGCTTATACAGAAGCACCACATCCCCTTTCAGGTTTGACCATGGGGTTCAGAAGAAGATGAGCAGGACCCCCGCAATGCAAACCAGGAGCCAGAGGTGTGACTACAATTGTTTACTTAGTCACACGCTTCCCAAGAAGAAGGTATCAGAAGTTGATATTAGAAGCAGACTGTAGTAAATCCTTTATTATTTGTTGTAAATATTCCTAGTTAATTGTAATGATGTCATACAATGCATATAATTCTCAATTTATAGTCTGGTTTTAGTTATCCTTAGTTAATCATATTCTTATATCCAGTTGCACATTTATTATGTCCAATATCTGCTCTCTGGTTCCTGCCATCTCCAGAATTTAGTCTTTCATTAACTTTTGTTCATACTATAGAAGATTATTAGAATTGTTCCTCTTTTCTAGCTACTCTCCATGTTGTTGACATTCACCATGCTAAAAAACAACACACATGTTATTTTCCAGATAAAAACTTTTTTTTTTCACTTGAGATATACAGATATAGATATATAGATAAAGACATCTATATCGATCTATAACTATATAAACTACCCATGGAGTGGCTTCTGCATATCTTTCCATATCCATTTTGTTCTTCTTCTTTTATGATTCCCACCCCATACCTATGGCCATGTCATACTGAATCATGTGAATCCCACTCCTTCCCATCCACATATTTGGCTGATAACTTGTCAAGTTCTTGGTCAAACTGTTTCCTCTGCCCGGAAGGCACTTCCTTCCCTGTGCATAGCTATCATTTAAGGTTAGTCTATGAATGCCATGTTCTTTGTTAAAAAATTTTTCTGCCTATCTGAGATTTCAAAAACTTTTCTCTTTTATAGCCAATGAAGGAACGCATATGTCTATCATAGCCCTTTTATTTTTATATCACATATGTGTTTATTATGCCTGATCTGTAAGTTCCTATCATAAGAAACTAATCTTTAAATATGTCTTTGCTGTCCCAGTACCCAGAAATATACCTGACCCATATCTAGATCTCAAAATTGTTGAAAAAATTTAATAAACGTATTACCTTTGGGAAGCCAAAGTTAAATAATTAATTCAGATTGGGGCATACAGGGATATAAAGCAAAGTATTTTGCCCAGAGTAAGTGCATTAGAAAAGTGTCATCCCACTAAATAGATCCTGGCCACACATTTCTTTTTGAGGGTGCTCCCTGTTACATTTACTATAAACAGGTAGATACACTGACTTGCCTTTAATGAGGGTATATATTGTAGGAAAGATAAGATGTGTAGTTTGCAGTAAAGAGGGTCTGAGGTATACAATGAGAAATTATATTAAAATCCTGGCTTGCAACATACTATTTTGTGTCCCTGGGTAAGTCATGATTTCACTAAGTTTTGGTTTCTTTATCTAAGATCTTATAATACCCAAATGTTAAAAATGTTGCAAAAATTAATACATATATATGTAAAACATTAAAAAGAATCTTGCCAACTCTTAATTACTAAAAAATAGTAAATACTACTTTTGTAGATAATTATAATATGTTAGAAAATAGTGTATGTACTAAATAAAAATCAGGATGCAAAAGAGAGGAGTTCAAATAACCTTATGCGACCATTTTTCTGATCATTCATTGTTACTTCTTCCTATTTTTTTTTCTACTCCTTATAATTTTTTATATTAACTCCACAAAGACCTGACCTTTCCTAGGAACATACTTGTACTTGTATTTATAGTTATATATAAATTAATGTGAAAAAGTGTCCAAATAAACATATAACATGGCCAATAAGGTTATGAAGTCCTTAAAAGATAAAGTGAGTCATTGCTTTAGTTTTTATATGAGGTGCATTATTCACAGCCTTTGACATTTAATAGATATTTGATAATAATTTATTTAGGTGAATTGCCTTAAATCTCTACATGGATTAAAAAAAGATCTCCATACATGTGTTCCTATATCCTAATTAATTTAAATATATAACTAAATATTTTGTTGGATTATGTTTCCTCAGAATCTATACGGATTGTTCTTTCATAATTCTTTGATTGTATATTTCCAATAAGACTGTGCATTATGTGAAAGGATTATTATTATTATTACACATCCAAATCAAATACTGAGTGTTCTATTCCTGCAATTATACATACACAAAGATATTTAGTATTTTGAGTGAATTAAGGATGAATTAAACACATTTCCTCAAAACACTTACTTGGAAATTCTTTTAATTCAAATTGATGAATTCTAATAAGCTCAATTTCCTTACACAAGAAATCAAATTGATAGATGATAAGTGGTTGTGAAATACCCGAGAAATCTGCCACCTTGTTGTATATTTATATTTATAAAGGAGCACATTTTTGTGTTCAGAGATAAATTTAATCATGACCAACTACATTTAATATCTGAGAGTTAATATTATTTGATCACAATAGGAAATTAGATCCTCAAAATCTGATTTGGGCTGTTGTAAATTCACTCCATGACCCTGACCGAGTCACATCCAACCTCCCTGTGTGTGACTCTTCATTAATAAAATAGTACACAAAGACAAACTGCTTACCATGGCACTTGTCAGAATACATTAACATTTGAAATGTGCTTTTAGATCTTCATTTTAAAATGTTTTAAGTGTGCAAAAATGTCATTATCACTGTCAAATAGTTTATTCAGTCCTGGAAACATTGAATCTTGATTTTGTATTATATATATATATTTTTCCCCATGAAGACTTGATTTATTACATTTCAATAATTGTTTAGTAAAAACTTCCATTTGTATACTCTTAAATCCATTAGGTGTGTAAGCTTATCTGATAATATACAATTTCCCTTTCATCTGGGGTTGGGGGCTTCTCAGCCTCAGCAATACTGACGTTTGAGGATAGATCATTTCTTGTTATGGAGCAATCTTATGCATTCTATAATGTTCAGTAGCATCCCTGATCTCTATTCACTAGATGCCAGCTGAACCCCTGAGTCATAACATCATGACAATTAACAGAACTAACTGATGGCTGCCAAAAGGCAAGATTTAGGGGCTAGGAAGAGATGGGTGAAAAATCTGAAGGGGATTAAGAGGTACAAACTTTCAATTATGAAATCAATTAAGTCAAGGGGATGTAATGTACAGGATAGGAGATGTAGTCATAATTTCATAATAACTTTGTAAGGTGACAGGTGGTTACTCACTGATCACTTTGTAAGGTATATAAATGTGGAATCACTATGTTGTGCACCTGAAACTAATACAGTATTATATGCCAACCATGCTTTAATTAAAAAAAAAAAAAATGTCTCTAGGCATTTCCAGATATCCTCTGAGGCATTTGAGAGCAACTACTTCAGTTTTATTTACATATTCAGTGTTCACAGGAATATTTTTGTTGCAATTCTCAAATCTATAAACACAATGATGAAACAATATTTCTCTGTATTTTAAAAATAAAATCTGGAATAATAAAATATTTTATAAAAAAAACTCTATTTTCCTATTTTACATACGTCAGTAGATTTTTTTTTTCATTTTTTTCATGATTAAGCATATATAAAATAAAGTTTAAACAAAAACAAAGACATCTTTCTGCATTGCTTTCAAGTACTGTTTTCAGAAGAGCAAATTCCTAGTCCTTGGTGAACAGTGTCTCAAAGTACATCAGAGTATTCCTAACAGTTATGACATCGATTTTGCAAGTCATATTTTAAAAGATCAGAACAATAATAGAATCTTTGCAGTTATATTTGTAATGAAAGTTCATAATTTTATAATAAAGATGAGCCTGAAGAACCACACACTACAAAATAGATTGTCTCATCATATATCTCAAATACACCCACACACTTCAGCACATGCATTGCATTATTCATCAGCAATTCAAACTCTGTATAGCAGAAACTATAATTGTCCTTGGGAACTACAGCCACGATACCACTTTATCTTTGCCATATAGCCAAATATTTTCTCATTAAGGTAGATTTCTCAATGCTAATAATCATGTATTTATATATTCTGAACATTCTTTCCTTGTTTGAGGATAATTCCATTACAGTAAGCAGCTGTAAGTGTAAACTGAGAATTCTAACACTAAATTCTCCAGGCTTCCTGTTGCTGTTTCAAAACTCCCCAGCTTATTTTTGCCACAGCATTCTCATTCCTGGCAATTGCCTTCTTTGATATTCTACCACTGTTCCTTCTACCTATGCAAATCCTTCAATCCTAAGGACTGGATAAAATGTGATATTAACCTCCAGGGATGTTCTACTGCCTGGCCCTCATTTACCTTCCCTGCCAGCCAAAGGAATTACAGTGGGTCTTACCATTTTAGGGCTCAATTGTATTTCTTCATTTTTTTCCTATTGTAGGTTCCAACTGGTGCCTTGATAGCAGACGACCATCTCAGAATATTGTAACACAGCAGTACTCAACAGTGTGGGACCCTTGGGGAGGAAACTAAAACTACTACGAAGGGGGGAAAATAACCCGTGTGTGTGTGTGTGTGTGTGTGTGTGTGTGTGTATTGTGTAGTTTTGTGGTTCTACTTAATCATGCATTAGAGTTCAGGGAAGTGACAACTCAGGGAGGACTAAAGTACTTAAATAATGAAAAAAACTTGAAAAGAAAGACATTCAGTTGAACTCTGGAAGATTGTCTTCCACTTATGTAATTGGAAAAAAGAACACATTCTGTGTTGCCTCATAGAAGAAAAAATAAAAGTGTTTAGGGATGCAGAATGGAAGTTTCCAGAAAAATACACTCTGTGAAGATCAGAGGTCCAGGCTAAAATGTACACTTCTGAGCAGATTTGTTGTGATCACTTTGAGCAGGGCTGATTTCAAGAGTAGCAAGAAAGGAGTAGGAAAAGTAGGAAAAGGAGGCATGAAATTGCTAATGAAGGTGTCCACAGCAGAAGATTTCAGAAACACCAGATAAAGGTCATAACCTGAAAGTTAAAGAATCATCTATCAGCCTATAGCCACAGGTTACATGCTTTAATTTTTAATTGCATTGGGTGCTGTGGAAACTCGAGATTATAGGACAGACTGTTGAAACATTTTCTCCTCCTCCTCCTCCTTTCTTTTTTTCTTTTTTTGATATTTATATTGGTTTAATCCAAAACCCTTTTGATTAAGTTTTGTTTGAGGATCAGGAGGCAGAGTACACCCTGCCCCCCATACACAGTCAAAAAAGGCACTCCTTCCTTATTACATTTGTTGCTATGGCTGGAATTCAGCTAGTATGCACTGATACTTCCATGTAGATGGGTTATGGTCTCCTTTTGTTCTGCTAAGGTGTTGCTCATATCATACCTGGTGTTAACTATTGTATTAAATATTTAAAATATTACCCTTACCTGCCATCAGCATATAACTAAGCCTCTTTTCTGGCTTAATCACCACTCAAATAATCAATTAATAAAATAAAATGTACTTTCCACATGTATTTTTAGTGCTATATAGAAAAAAAAACTGTCAAACTGTTCTACCTCAGATATGTTATTCACTTAACCTAAGAGCTGATTCAAAATCTACACATTATGGTGTAAATTGATTTTGTTCACTCTTACAATAAAATACGCATTTCCACACATCTGGAGAGTAACTTCTCTTTGTTGCATGGCATTGATATTGTGCCACTTCCAGCAGTGTCATTTGATAGAGTAATTTTTGTCAGTAGCTCCTTCTGATTTCACCCTGAGCATAATATTTGTGTAAACTTAGTGGCTGGTTTTACAAGTTTCTAGGTAGTATAATGTCTTTCACTTGTATATGATAAGAAACGTGTTAATATGAATGATGGCTGGATGATTCTGTACTCTCTCTCCTGCATTTAATGAAAAACAACCAACTTGGTTCTATAAATAATGTGCTGAAGTTGTGATAAAAGAATATGCAAACAATTGGTTTAGTACAAAGACAGTGAATTTCTGTAATGAGGTCAATATATCAATGACAATATGCAATTTGATGAAGTTTTGTAACAGACCACATATTAGAGACTAGGTGCAAATGGAATCATGAGTTCAATAAAATTTGTTTTTCTCATGTCCATGATGCTTTTGTGCACACTTTTTTATTTTGCTGCCTATGAGAAATCCTTATATTTATATATCACTAGTCAATGGACATACAGATTCACATTTCATTTTGCCCTGGAATTTATCATTTATATGCTTATGATGTTTTACAGAGTTTTGATAATTGTGATAGATTTTTCATTTTTACTTTTAATGCATCACTGACCCATTTTTTGAGCCACTCAGACAGATTTTAGGTGTCAAAATTATAGTGTAACATAATAATAATAAAAAAAGACCTGAAACTTAACAAACAATAGTACACAAATCACAAAATAATGTATGTCCTAAGACAAATGGAATATTGCTCAGAGTATGGTCTAAAACAAATCACATACTGCAATATTTGTAGTATATGTTCTACCTTAATGCAGTGATTATTAAGAATATAACCAAAGGAATACACAGTCAGCCTTGTTTGACAGCCTATCCATGTTAAATTTAAAAAAGTATGATCACATTTACATATTTTAAGAAACATTGCTGTGGGAGAAAGGACGAAGGAGAAATGGAAATTGATCAATATTTTATCCTCTGCAAAGAAAATAACTGAGCAAGGAGAGATGTAGGCATTATTTTTGTTTGTTCAGCATGTGCTTGTTTGCTTTATACTGGAAAAGTTTAGATAATAAGAGTTGAGCAAAAGTGTCAGGTCATTGCAAAGATGCCTGCCAAAATTGTTCTCATCACTGTACTCTTTCTCGTTTACCATGTGATTTTGCTGATCCTCTCCATTGACAGATGGAGTCCATTTTCCTAACCCTCTCTGGGCTGGTGTTGTGACTTGCTTTGACCAATGAAATATAATGGTGGTGATACTGTGTGAACTCGGAGGCTAGGCTTCAAAATTGTCTGTAGCTTTTGTGGTCTTTGGGCACAGTACTGTCATGTGAAGAACAACCTAGCCAGTGGAGAGTGAAAGCACAAGGAACAGAGACAAGCCATCCCAGCAGAGGCCCCTTTGGAGAGCCAGTCCCTGTGAGCCAAAGATAACGGCAGCCATATGAGTCACCTCAAAAAAGACTAGAACAAGAACTGCCCATCTACATCCAGCCCAAATTGCTGAGCCTTGTAATAGTATGTCCAAGAAGACACTTAGATAACTAAAAATAAAAAGAAACCCCTTGGGCCCTGAAGTTCCTTATGCAGAAAGCAGACTGAGGAAGATACTCAGATTCAGGCACAGATCATTTTTATTAAAGAGGAAAACCAACTCAGAAATAAAGCATGGACCCAGAGGCCAGAGCTGAGAATAGAAGTAATGGATTCCACTCATAATGCCCCAGGCTGAGATGAATCAATACATGTCTTTGGTCCTGGAGTGATGGGAACCCAGCAGCATGTGCCTGGCTGGATTTCAGAATTCCTATGGACCACTGGCAACACTTTTAGAACAAGAAAGCCTATTGTGATGATTCTTTTCCTGTCTCATCATTTTGTGTTGTATGTATAGTGTGTAGCTCATTTGTCCCTGAGGAAAGAGAAGGGACACTTAAGAAAGTGCACTTGAAGAACAATATTCAAGTAGGTTCATCTATATTTTGGCCATGATTTAGATAATGGGATGATATTTTGGATGTAGTGAGGAGAATATTTGACATGGAGGAAGGATATGAATTATTGTGGAAAGATGATAGACTGGCAGATTTGCAAAGATGCCAGAGTAATTTCTCCCAATGGAGAAACTGCCTTTGCCAGGTGACCTCATTATTTTTACTATCAAGGCATGCAGGCTGATTCTGGGTGAGCCTCATGATTTGGGTTGTCCAATACACATCAGAGGAAATGGCATCCCAAACCAAAGCTTTAAGAAGCTTTCCAGCTTCCAGTTAGCATTCTTGAAATAGTGTTACCAAGGCAGGAATGAGAAGCTGCAACCACATGAAGCTATCCCAGCTGAATCCCTAAAAACAGTCTCCAGTCAGATCTTAGATGACAACATTCACTTAAGTGATTACAAGCAAGACCAGCAGAATGCCCCATGGAAGCCCAGCACAACTTGCAGATTCCTCAAAATTATGAGCAAATACAATACTCGTGGTTTTAAGTCACATATACTGTGAGGAAATACAACAGTTGTAGTTTAAGACATATGTGACAACAATTTCAGAGATGCTGATTTCCTGTTGTTGCTCTGAGAGTGGTCAGGGGTCCAGTTGAATTTGGGGAAAGGTAGCTGCCAGCATTCTTGCCTAACCCTGCTTTCACAAGTCACCGGTCAGATCCTCTATTGCAAACTCTATAGGATGCGGTGGGCACCTGCCCTGCCTGGAGTGTGAGCACGTGGGACTGGCCAATTCTTTGGGGAAAGAGATTTGGTCCTCACCTAGCAATAGAATTACGATGGAGGTACACAAAATTATGACAGCCTCAGGGTTTATCACATCACATTCTGATGACTCTAAATGAGAGAGACTCCTAAGAAGCTGAATCAGAGGTGGCAGATGAGTTGGGTGCTTTCATCGTGAAGAGAACCAGGGAAAAGATATGAAAATTGTCTCCTTCAAAAATACAGTAAGAATTTTTCTGGACTCCATGTAGTTTTATCAAGATGCTTCTTCTGTGGTTTTAGAAAATTACATGCAATTATATTTTTATTTGCTAACTTTCCTAATATTAATACATGTGCTAGGTATAATCTGTAGAGAAGCCAGTATAGAATTTTTAAAATCCTTTACTTTCCTGTGAGAACATACAAAACATATTCCACTGGCAATACTAAAGTAGGTTCTGGATGAGATGGACTATGCTAGACTCCAGAAAATTGATGTCCTCCAGTCTTTGGGCTGCATAACTCTGCCTTACCATATTTCTTCCTCAATAGGATATGAAGGCATTTAATTTCCCTTTCCTCTGAAACAGGATTCAGAGTAAACTAAGATTTCCTTTGCAACCTCTGGAGTTGCTTTTTATTTATAGCAGAGAAAGAAATAGGTAGAAACACTTGTTGTGAAAAATGATAATAATTATGTCTACTTTTCTCCATGGAGATTGACAATATGTATTCTGTGCTGACGGCCTGCATCTTTTAGATATAAGTGAAATTGCATACATTTACATTTTGTTCCAAAATTGTGAAACTTATCATCTATATCACTCTTACATTGGCCACAGGAATGTCAGGGCTTCTTTTCTTAGAAGGGACATTATTCTTTGGACAGCATCCTGAATGTCAAGGTTACCTGAAACAATTTCACAGCAAAGTTACTGAAGACTTTATCCTGTGGAACTTTGTATAATAGAGTGTGTTTCTAATGATTTGGCTCTCTTGACCTTCAGAAACAAACAAAAATGAAAAAAACAAAAACAAAAACAAAAACACCTGATCATGTGAATATCATGACATATCATAACCAGGAAAAAAAGCAAAAAGTTATAATGATGGGGAAGTATAAATATTCAGCATATATGCATGTGCTGTATTTTCTCCAGATTCATTTTAGTCTTATGATGACAGAGCTATAATATATAAGAAAATTTGACTAGTAATAGATATTACACACTAAAAGTCTCTCTGCCAGGAATATAGCATACATTATTCATTTAATTCACTATATAAATCTGCAAGGTAAATATTGCAGCATATCAGTAAGAATGTCAAATTTACAGACTTTAAATTGCACAACTTCAACAAGTTAAGCTGAGACCTATTTCTCTGTCTGTTCAGCTCCCAAGCTTACTATTTTCTATGTACTATGCTTAGGTGCTGATTATTATGCTTGATTATTTAGACATGTATTACTTTGTGGTTATATATCAACAGGATGTATCCCTCCTGTTGAAAGTATTCAGAATAAGGGCAAGAGTGGTAGGCAGGATTATATACTGGTCCCCTAGATTCCAGCCCTGGTAGTACCTACCCTGTATAACATCTTCTCATTGACTGTGGGCAGGACCTGTGAAAATTTTGCAATGATCATCTTGTTGATTAAATTATGTTTGAAAAAGTGAAGGTTAGCCACTCCTGTGATGATGCTGCATTGTGTAAGTCCCCATTGTAGCTCATTTAATGAGACTGTCCTTGCTGGCTATCAAGACGTGTACTGCCCTCTTGGGAGAGGGTCACATGGCTAGGACCTGAGAATGGCCTCCAGGAGCTGAGAGCGCTCACTGGCCAAATGGGACCTCTGTTTCGCAATCACCAGGAGCTGAATTCTGCCAGCAGAGCGTGGGAGAGGCCCCTGAGCCAGAGATGAGATCCCAGTTTCAGCTGGAGTCTTGATTTCAAGTTTTCAGGCTGGTGAAACACAGTGCAGGGGTACCAGGTAACCCCTGTCCATATTCCTAATTCAGAGCAAGTAAGAAAAGCAATCATTTTTGCTTTGAGCTGCTAAGCTTGTGCTAGTTTGTTACTCAGCAATAGGAAACTAACACAGCAATTTCCTTTCCCTCCCTCACTCCTATCCTTCTTTCTTTCCCTCTTTCTTTTTAAAATACATATAGTATCTAGAAAAATGGCATGCATACTGGAACGCTTGAAACGCTCAGATACTTTATACCAAGTGTCACTCAGGGTGGAAACCCTTCTAAGCAAATGAAAGGAATTTTTGATTTTTATATATTGATGCTGATTTTTCAATTAGAAAATATGTTGGAACCCTACTTAAATCCCCAATCAATACTTGCCTTTGTATTCAAATTCACAAATTGAACGGACTCTGGCTATCAGCTTGGGGACAGGAAGGTAAATTGGATACATGAGCATCATGATGCCACCAATTCTATGTGACAAGGAACTGTCACTGGTTAGTAGCAGTGGCTAAAAGGCAAGAGTAGCATGAAAGACGGGAAAGGACAGGAAAAAAACAAACAAGAGGAACATATTAAACATGAATTTGAAAGTTTCAGGTCCCAGGATGAAATTATTTTTATTCCCATTACCTTGAGAAGGAAGGGCTTTCTAAGGATATTGTTCCTATATCAGAAGCCTCAGGGCGACATCTGCATTACAGAGATAAAATTATATGGGAGGAATTGGTGCCTAGGGAGCCCTGAACTATTTTGTTTGGGGCTGGTTGAGCTTGAAATAGATTTCAGAAAATGTGGTCCCATTCCTTACTTTGTAATTAGAAAGAATTTATATACCACTATTAAAAATACACACAAAAAATTACATCTTTAATTGCTATCTACTTTATTAAATATTCATAAAATATTACAACTTAATTCTGCACACCTGACTTACCTTTCTCTATCCTTCCAATATACATCATGAGCAAAATGAGATAATTACTAAAATACACCCTGGAGAATATTTTCTGCAACAATTTTTGGTTTTGAGCTTTCTGGGTTTTGCTATTGTGGCTCACACCTGCAGATGAAAACAGAAGGAAATTGCTGTCTTGATATTGCTTCTGAATGTTGTGAAGAGTTTAGATCAAAGTTTGACATACTAAGCTGTTTAATTCTCTCAAGGGAAAGAGTTTTCCCAGTTGAGAAGCTTCAAAAGTAAATCTCCACATCCCAAGTCTATTTGAAACAAATCTAGAGCTTTTATGAGATTATTTTCGGATACCTTAGCACTTGTATGGAGATAATGAATAAATTGTTTAAATAAGAGCCTCAAGCAAGGATTACATCCCCATATGCTTGTGTGTGTTCTATATTTAGAAAACAACCAAAAGTCAGGTATAATATGGATGCCTCCCCTAACCAGGTGTGTGTGTGTGTATATATATATATATATATATATATATATATATATACCTAAAAAAGGTATAATTTTTGTGTTTAGAGTAATATTTTTTTCCATTTATACATGGTTATTATACAACTTTCCCTATTGTTGCTTATTCATCTTTAATTTCCCAAGTTCATTCATAGTGCTATACCATATTTGCATATTGTTTTTTATATTACTATAATTATGTTACAGATTGGCAAACTAAAGTTCAGCATACATAATGAAAGACTTCTTCATCATATAAAAGATGTGGAAGGTAAATATAAAATGAAATCATTAGTTTGACCTCAATTAATTACAGACTCTTCTGCTCAGGAGTAAGGGATGTATTTCACCAAGTACTTTATCTTTTTCCAATTATTGGGGTGATAATTAATAGAGAAGGGACTGTAAGAACATTTATATTTATAAGAATGAAAGTGGATACATAGATTTGGAAAAGATCTTATTGGAAATTAATTAATAAAAGCATTTTGGGAACTCATTTATTTTATTGAAAATCTTCCTGACGTTCTTACAGTTCTTGATCAGTTCAGCTTAAGATATTCTTATAGTATTGTTTATTTGGTACAAAAAATAATAAGGAATTATTCTACATTGTTTTTTTACTAATAGGTCTTTTTTCCTTACCATGTGCATGTGAAATCGGTAATGTTATTATCCACATTTCATAGTCAAGGAAATTGAGGAACAGAGGACTTCAGTAATTTACCTCATATTTCACAACCAGTAAATGAGGCCAAGATTTCAATATAGGCAACTGGACATCTGAGCTTATTGATTTAATCACTAAAGTCTCTCTTTTATAGATTAAGCCCTAGGAAATTGCCAGTATTCAATGATCTTCATATAAAAAAACAGCAATTTCCTATGGTTCAAATTATTATTATTATTATTATTATTATTATAATTATTATTACCATCATTTTCCATTGTTAAATGCAAAGCTGCTGTTTAATCTCTCTGTATTATAGCATTTAAACTTGAAGTATAAAAAGTAATGTATTTTTATTTAATTTATCATTAGTTTAATTATAGTGAGTTAATGATAGGCCATAAGATTAGTCAATTCAAGCTATAAATCAGACTTCCCACTTTTGTATCATGTAGCATTTTCTGTTAGCGATATATACTCAGGCTCCTGTACATAGTTTTTTCTCCTTGGTGTCTACTCAAGTAAAATAATGACTAAAGTTCCTGCAGATTTCAACAGGAACCTAATATAAATCCTTTGAGTTTCAGGCTTAGAACTTAAGTCTAGGGAGTCTCTGATTCCAAATCTAGAGATGTTTTTTCCTTTTTGACTTCTATTTATGATATCATCTAAATGTTTCACTAATACTTTTCAAATAGAATTGGCATTTTTTTTCAGAATTGTTATCAAAAAACCTTCTTTTATAAAAGCAAAGAATCAGTAATTGGCCAGTAATACACTCATATATCTATGGTGGGTTCAGATTTTGAATATTTTTCTTAAAGTTGTCTTCAAATTTTCTTAAAATTGTTTTCAAATTCTTGAAGAGAAAGTGGTCTTCAAAATATTTAATAATAAAATAAAAATTAATTTATTTAAATAATATATTAAAATTTATCATCTCATAAAATAATGCATTACGAACACTTTACATTTATTTAATTTCTTGTTATGTCTAATAACTTCTTACACTAACTCCCAAACAAATAACCAACATCAAATAAAATAATATGTTGAAGTAGCTGTTAATTTACAGAGCTCTGTGGGTTGGTTATTATTTGATTTCATGAGAATAAATGTAAATAATACTGTATTTAAATAAAAGTTATGATAAATACCTGGATGCCAAAATGTACACATTTTAAGTGAAGTTATCTATGTATTGCTTTTTGAAGTTGAATTGAATTACGGTAGCAATGTATAGTATGATGTTTGCTCAAAAAGATGGTATTAATCAAATGAATGCTAACGTCATTCATTGTATTACAATTTTATTACAGTTTTTTCCTTTCTTAAAATGTGTATACATTTTTTGGCACCCTCTGTATGTGTGTGTAGATATAGATATGTCTAACAACACCAAACTCTAGGACTAGGACGACAGACAAGTGCTCAGACTGATTAATGTCCCTGTCATGGGTGAACTGAAGCAAAGAAGTTAAGCAATCAGCACTAGTGTGGAGTCCAAATGTCACTGTACAATTTTAATATGTGCATTTAAAAAGGAATAACTGTTATTTTAATGATAGAATCCAAGGATATAACCCATGGTTGGCACCATATTGTAAAAAAAAAATCCATTAAGTTTGGCTCCCATCATTTAACATTACAGAAGAAATAAAATTCTAGTGACTAAATCTCCAATGAATTAAGAGAAAGGATTTGTATGAGATCAGATCATGATGATAGAAATGACGAGGGGGTTGAAAGATGGTGATAATTTATAGTGGAAAAAATACCACTAAGAAATTATTTAACATCCTGTGGTTTGCAAGAAGATAAAACATTTTAAATAGATTTGTGAGTTGCTTTTTTTAAATTGAAGTTTTATTTATTTGTATTCACTGAAAATAATTATATGTACAGTGATATTCATCCATGTCTCCTACTTTTAAAATATATGTGATCCTCAAAGACCACAATTATAACTATAAACTTTCTAATTTAAAACAGCCAAAATTAGTTGAATGTTTTCTATTTGTTACATGAAATTTAGTAACTGATAGAGTGAAGAAAAAATAAATAAGGGACTAGTTAAGAAAAAACAATATGAAAAGGACTTTTAATGAGATATAAGCTTTTCTAAAAAATTTTTATAATGTCCAAAGTTTTTCTACAATTTAATAATTATCAATTATTAATTAATGTTAATTATGAGTGAATATAATTTTACCTATTGGTAATCCAGTATTATTCAGAACAAAGCACACATGTTTCTAAAAAAGTACATGGTATTTTATATGAATAAAACATGTCTTTCAAATTTCCTCAACAAAAATTCAATATATACTTGGTTTAAAAAAATATGAGAAATAGAGTGCCAATTCACTGAAACATATAGAATACTGCTGAATATTTTCAAAATGCTTAATATCTAACACAGAGATAAGATTTATATATGTAAAAGTTAAATAACAATATAAGAAAATGAAGAAATATCAAATATATATGCTTGTCAAAAATACTTATAGATAATGTGCACTTAATGCTAAAATTTCAAAATTTACCACTTCTGGTTTTGCTCATATATTTTTATATAAATATATATATTTTTATATATATATATAAATATATATTTATATATATATAAATTTTCATTTTGTTGGGGTGAAGTTGGTCAAATGGAGTTTAAACATGATTATCTAAAAAGTTGCTTTAAAATTATTTTTTATATGCAAGTATTTAATATTTGTTGTAGAATATGTTTCACTAAGATTTCCATAAATTAATCATTCTTTTTGGTCTATAAATTACTCCTGTGATCACAAACATATAGACTTTCTTTGGTTATATTCATCAGTTCAGAAACTGGAGACTCAGATCAAAATTAGTGGTTTATATTGAACAAGGGAATGTAGTGGTGCTGGCTACCTCCCCTCACATTCCCAGTAGCTCCTCTAATCGACTGCCATGTCAAGAGGGAAATAAGGGGGTCATATCTTAATACAAATGTATGTTGCCTAGCACATTTTCTGAAACCACTTTTTAATAAGACATTGGTACCAAGTCAACAGTAATGTCTAAAAACTGAACTCAACCTTGGAAACTCATTATGAGATATGCTTACCAGAACTGCATTCTTCTAGAACTATAGTGAAGCCATGTAACTTAGTCAGTGCTCGGTACCTTTCATCATATGGAACTGAACAGAGCCGAGCTCACATCCACTTAATGAGCTTTACTCATCCTGCTTCTTTTCTTTAATCTATTCTTCACTATCTATTAAAAAGGCATTTTAGAGTATTCTATTTAAGCAAGTCCATTCTATTACTCCAGGTTCAACATTGGCTTTCTGTTACATGCTTGGTAGAAAGCCACAACATCAATGCTGAATATATAAAACATAAATGAGAGGGTATTTCATGTAATAATTAAAACTGTTAGTACAAATGAAAGTACTCAATAAAAGTAAGTGCCTTTTTTTACATTTTATTTTCTCTATCCTCCATACCAGCTCCTTCCCTCTTCCCAAATACTTGTGTTATGCTGACCCTGTTATTAAGAAATCTTTACCCTGTTCCCACACAGCAGATGGGCCCACTCTACAGCAAAGTTGTAGTAATTCTTTACTGGAGAGAAAGTATTTTCCAGAGCTATGCTGTTCTCTGAAGCTCATTTAAGCTCATTCCAAAGTACAGCATCCTTTATTAACAGTGGGGATATCATTCTTGTAGGATATAGCATAGCACATTCTTCTTGTATATGTGTGGGAGTGTCAAAGCCATCTGTAAACAGAAGTTCATGGTAATACATCTATAATAGCAGAAGAGAAGCCATCAGGCTGACCTAAGGCGTCCATTTAACTTTCTGGCTGCCATTTCACTGATCTCAAAGGGATCTGTCAGACAGCTCTAAGGCGAGTGATTCTGCCTGTCAGTTTATAACAGTTGAAGAAAATGAACTTCTCAGAAATTGAGCTCAACTAGTGATCACTTGTGACTTACTATTTGCTGTGGCAGTCCATGACCACGCATTGTTGCTTTCATCACCTGCCCAATTTCATCAGGAGGCTTAGTCAAAGGGAAGAAATGGTCCAAGCTCTGTATCTCAGTTCCTTCTAATCAACACACACACACACACACACACACACACACACACACACACACACACAGAGTTCCCTGCACATGGTAAAATTAGATGTGAAATGGTATTAATTATTTCATTTTAACTGGTCAATGTCATATTGATTTATTGGGCCAGGATGACCAGGATAAAGTTATCCAAAACCAGTATGCCATTGGGCTATTTAGCAAAACAAAATGAAGTATTGCTTGTCATTAAAAAACAAAAGTTCATATTGTTTAGATTAAATATAATAATTTAGTGATTAAAAGAAAAAGCTTAGAGCATTTCAAAGAAATTCTTTTTTCTTTTAAGTTGACATTGTATTGACCACAAGAATCTAGTTACCTTATTGCTAATAACAACTAAAAATAATGATAAAATGTATTTTGAAAAAAAAATTATAAATTATATGCCAGATAGAAAAAAAGAGAGGAAACTTGCAAGTGGAAAACATTTAAATGAACACAGTTAAGACATTATTTATCTAGAACTTCTAAGAAATGTAGTTCTAGACATATCAACTCCTCCTATATTTTTTTTTAACTCCTCCTATATTTAACTCTAGAAATATGAGGTGCCTGTCCTTGAATGATACTTATTTTGTAACAATATTTCCAAAATATATTGCACATTGTCCCTTCTCTTATGAAAGTGCACTAAATTCTATGTATCAGTTTCTTTATGAGTAGCAATTAGTTTGAGGTTCTGCTTGAACACTAGGATTGGAAGGACTTCTGAGGAGAGCAAGGGTATTTGTGTCTACAATTAATACAAGAGTCCTTGTACTGTTTAGTTCGTGCCCTTCATCTCTCATGTCATTTTAATTCCTATAGACTATCAGTGGTTATAGAAGGTAGTGTTTACTGATGTTAAACATTTTAGGAATTTTAATCTTTCTCTGAAGCTCCCTTTACTTACTTTGTTTAGTTTTCTCCCATGCATTTTCTCCCATGATTTTCTGATTAGCTGGAGGTTGATTTGGACAGACATTATCTGCCAACAAATGTTCACATTCTTGGGCTAGTGATGGGTCAGTAATAGTAATCCTTAAATATCTTCACTCCACAGGGATCCTGGGTTATTTTGATTATGATTTATATTTGGAAAAGTTTCCCGTATTGTTAGAATTGAGCTATGTGGGAAGTTTGAATATAGTAGTTATTATGGCTAGCTTGGAAATAAAACATTGCAGTAGAGCCATGTGGTAAATATCAGTTGCTTGAAAAATATGATGTTTCCCTTTTCAGAGGAGGAGGAAAAAAGAAACATTCTAGAACACTGGTTCAAGGCATCTTCAGCATGGCAGCATGCAAAGGCTCCTAGTCAGATAATCAGAACTCTTGGCATTTCTGCACAAAATGTCCATCTCCCACCTCGATTTCCGCTGGGAGTGAAGCACAAGTCTGGCTGTAGCACAACTGGCTCTCTCTCTGGATGCCCTTCAAACAGATAAAATGTGCTTGTAAGGACTGTGTTTCATTTGCATAGTCCCTAGAAAAGAAAGGCGACACAAAACTAAGCAAGGGAGGTTGGTGATACTAAGGAAGAGAGAGTATGTATGTTCAAAATCCTGACACACATACTTGCTGATATTGGTAGGTCTCTTTTCCTTTAACTAGTGGGTTATTTATGAAATATGCCAGAAATTATATATTAGACTTATTGAGAATACATAAGGACTCTCTATACTGATATAGCCTAATACACTTTATAGCATTATCTGTTTTCTATCATATATAATTTTAAAAATACATCATATTTGTATCTAGTATTATTTATTCCCAACTAAACCGCTCTTTGAATATTACTCATTCTTTTTACAACATGAATTATTGATCATCCAGTATTATCAGGTGCTTTGAATAGTGTATGTAGGCTAGCAAAGCCTTCATTTTATAGAACACTTGATAAAATAGAGGAGGTAGAACTTACCAAAAGTAATACAGATGACAGATGATACTGGACCTGGGAAAATGTATAAATGATGACAGTGCCTGAAATGATGTGGAAATCTGAGCAGAATTAGCATAGCCAGGAAGAAATGTTTTAAAGGTTTTTGTTGTTATTGTTTTGCAAAAATATATTTCAAGATGTTGTTGGAATGAATAGTTAGAAAGGCTGAGGCCCTTTGAAAAAGTGAAGCATAGATTGATTTTGTACAGTGAGAAGGGCTTCTATTGTTTCTTTTAAATTTGTTCTAATATTAATTGAAATTAAGAAAAACAAAACTGATTTTTAATAAAATGGCTAACCGTTTTCTTAGCCTTCCTTTACAAACTTAATAACTGATGTCTCAACTATGATTATGAGAATGGAGAAAACAAACACACAAATAAATGAATAGAATTAGAATAGTGGCGACATTGTGCAGAGCATAAGAAACAGAGAAACCAGCAGCTCACAAAATTGTGGAGAAGAAACTTATATCTCGTAACCTATGTGAGTTGGTTCTCCTTTCTCTTGCTTTTTACTATAAGAGGTCAATAATAGAGTTTTTGTTTTTGTGTATTTGTTTCAGTTCAAAGTCTTCCCAAAGAATCGCCCTCTTGTTTAAAAGATGAAAATAAATGGAATTTTTCACAGTAGCAGATATTATTATTGGTATATTTATAAAAATAAGATACTTTGGTCAAAGAAAAAATCATAATTAATGAGTTTATAATATCTATAAAAGAATAAAAGCATCAAACAACCTGCTAGTTAAACCTCAAGGCTCAGTACTGGTGGGTAGCAAGAAAATATGATTATACTTGTGTTTATATACTATTCAGTTTGTTCAGTTCAAAAATCAGAAACATATTCTAGTACAATTTTATTTGTTAAACTTAAAATACAGGTGCAGATCACATCCTTTGTCATTTTCAAAGTGTAATTGTTAGCCTTTTGACAGCAGCAGTAAAATATTTGTGAATTTATTTTTATTAACATTATGAAAATATCAGTATTGTATTCAACTTGGAAAAAATATTTTTTATATAGTCTCATAAGTTTCTAAGAAAGGTAAAGAAAGTAAAATTATAAATTTTAGGTGTACAGTTCTGCATTTTTATTTTAAATTATCAACACAGATAAATATGCATGGATTTGAAAACAGCATAATATGTCTGCGTATGAATTTATATCCAAGCTCCTTAGGTTCCATTTGGTCATTTAAAATTCTAGTCACAGATTAGGCATCTTAATGTGGATGTCACAATATGACAAAATGTATCTTGCAGGGAAAATAGAGTCTTGGTTGTCTCGAATTCTCTCCACATCAGTATCGCCAGTACCCTGTCAACCTCAGATTCACCAGCTCTTTCTGCAAATTTAATGCCAATTTTCCCAGTCTCCACTGAGTCTCAAAGTTTGGTGCTAAAACAGGGAAAGTCCATTCAAATGATGATCATGTGAGGAGAAAAGTCACACAGTGGCGATCCTTACTTATCCAGACTGATTCCAATGTTCATGCTTTTTCCCAAAACAGGACTCGTCTGACAGTTTTGCTCAACATTTTGCAAAGTAGAAAGGTTTAAGTCTTATTTTTAAGTTTACCTTAAGCTATAAATTGTGATAATCTATTTAAGTATCCTGTCAACATCTTTCACTAGAAATCCCTAATCTGACAGTTTAGGGTTTTTTTTTAAACCTTGGATGAAAACAGTATAAATCAAATTTAAAGTCTCCAATTAGAAAAAAAAAAAATATCAGCATGAGATTATTAGGAGGACATAAACATGATTATTTTACATAAAATAAGTTGATTTAGTTATATAATTGTTTCTATCTGCTTCTTACATTACACAGAATTATGTAATGAATAATCATAAATTTTGCTCACGCAGTGGCACAAGTATAAAAATAAACAAAATTAACAACAAAAGCAAAAGTACAATTTTGATCCTTCTTTCAAATTTGACTGGTCAAGGGAATTGAGCAATAAATTAAAATGTTTTGACTTTCACTGGAAGTTTGTGTCTCCTCTGTGTTCATATAAGACACATACTTATGTCTATTAATTGTATTACATGATTCTAACAATCATGTGTAACTGAATCAATAATAAGGGCATTTATTTTTTAGAGTCTTTCATTCTATGGTATGTATAATTACTTTGTCACAAACCACAAAACTTGGGGGTATGTTGATATTAGCCTGGGAAAACCTCAGTGTTAGATGCTTATGAAGTACATTAACAGAAGAAACAAATATTTCAGATGATAATAATTTATCCTTACATTACATAATATGTTATTTAAAATATGTAGGCCTTATTAAACTAATGTACTAAACATTTTAATTAGATATAATTTTTAAAAATGTATTTCTGATATTTTCTTTAAAAAATCTTTTGTGCATTAAACTTATTGGTGTGACGTTGGTTAGTAAAATTATATAGGCTTCAAGTGTACATTTCTATAATACATCATCTATATACTTGTATCGCATTGTGTGCTCACCACCCAGACTTCTCCTTTCATCACTATATATTTGATCCCCTTTTCCCTCGTCTGCCATGCCCCTCTCCCTTTACCACTAAACTAAAAGCTTAAATTTCTAAACTGGTAGCTTACACCACTAAACTGGTTATCTGTGTCTCTGAGATTTTGTTTCTTTGTTTGTCTTGTTCCTTTGTTGCTTTCAGTTTTATATCCCCATATGAGTAAAGTCATATGGTTCTTGTTTTTTTTGGTCTGACTTATTTCGCTTAGCATAATCTCAAGATCCATCCATGTTGTCTCAAATGGCACTATTTCATCTTTTCTTATGTCAGAGTAGTATTCCATTGTGTATGTATACCACATTTTCTTTATCCAATCATCTATCAAAGCACACTTTTGTGGTTTCCATGTGTTGGCCACTGTAAATAATGCTGCAATGAACATCAGGGTACATAAACCTTTATGGATAAATGTTTTCAGGTTTAAAAAGATATTTTTAAAATGGTGTGTACTACAAGCATCCTAAAGGACAGTTAAATGAAATACGTCTCAATAACTGAACCACAACAACTATACAATTTGAAGACTTAGTCATATGATTTTGTTTCTATTCAAGTTTTGTGTATGTAACATTTTTTCCTTTCCTCTTCAAGATATATAGGATTTTAACTCTTCCAAATTTATGTTACCAAAGAAAGTTTTAGTTTTTTCAGATTAAATGGAAGCATTACATGACAGTTACTTTGACATGTTTCTTTGGAAAAAAAAAATTATCCTCTCTTTCAAATGTCATTTGATAATATTCCAACAGGAGACATTTTAACGCCTATTTCTTTGGCCCTATGAAACAGACTAGGTGATGTTTGCAAGAGACTCAGATTTGAAGGTTCACATTATATATATATATATCTATATATTTATAGATATATACAATTTCATAAAATAGACTTCCTTTTCTTCTTCTTTTCCCCAAATAATTGGCATCATTAACTGCTGCTCTCCACTGAGAGGTCATTCACTGGCCATTCAATAATGTGCCCAATTAACTGACATATTGAGTCAGGATCTCCTGTTGAGGTTAACATTTTTGTATGTTTTTTTTTTTTTTAAATAGTCATAGAGCTCCATGCATGTCATTGATATTTACATCTTTCTACCACATTTCTCTTGTAAGCCTGTATACCTGAGTGACACCTAGGATATGAATCTTGGCTTGAACAGAACTTTCAAAGTTAAAGCAGGGACCATTGAGATCTTTGAATTGTGCTTTTTTTTTTTTTTTTTTTTAGCTGAGCCATCTTGCCACCTGTTGGCAGCTCAGCTCGGCTGGCAGCTCAGCTGGGGTTGGGTATTGAACTGCTGTTGCTCAGAGCTCAGCTCACACTCTTGAGTGAGCTTTTAAACAACTGAGCCATTTGGCCAGCCCCTTGAATTGTGCTCTTATTGTGAGAAATAAACACATAAAATCAGAAATGGTTTTTGAAGGATCAGCAAGGTGAAGGCTTATTCTCATTTTTTCAATCATCTTCTTATAGACAGGATATTTAAGGTTTTATGATCCATCTTTTGCTGAGTCACAGGTGTTTTTGTTATTCATGACCAGAGCTCAGCAGGGTGTTCATTACAAACTGAGTAAGGAGGCAAGTTTGCCAAAATGGCCTTTTTTTTTTTTTTTTTCTTCTTACCACCTGGACTGAGTTTGAAGAAAGCCTGGTAAGAATTATGGTGTAAAATTGAGGTTGTGTCTAAATTGGTGATTTAAGCTAAAATCCCATGCAAAGCCAATCTAATGTGAATTTTTCATAACCAAAGACTTTACCTGATGCCACTTTTCCTACAATCATAAGAGAAGTCCCCTTTATCCCACTTTCACATAAGATACATATATAAAATTAAAACAAAGAAGAAATTTAACCAATTGTTAAAATCTAAAATACAAATTCCAGAACAATGCAAATGATAGTTCACAGGAAAAAATGCACTTCAAATATTACCATTGCCATTGATAACATTATTAGTTATGTTTTTTTCTTTCTATTAGGGCATAAATCCATAAATTTGAGACCGCATGTATAAAATAATAAATATAAGCAATAGTAATTTCAAAATATTAATATATTCCAACATGGTATTACACAATTAGATAATTTAATAATAATATTAGAAATATTGATAATTCATATCCAGTTTTATGAAATAACTGTTGTGGAAAGCAAAATACTTTAGTTTTAGTTGTCATCATGATATTAATTAGAATTTCAAAGTGTTGGCTAACCTCTCTTGGTTTAGTTTCTTTCTATGTATAATGATGGTGTGAGCTGTATAGTCCAGCAATAAATTCTGTCTTTACAGATGAGAAATTCTAAACTCCTGGAGCATATTCAAAACCACTTGATTTCATGGAGTAGTTTAAACAATCTCATTGCAATAATTTTGCTCACACTATTAATTTGTTCTGCAAGTTTTGTGTATAAATATCGATAAGGTGAAAGTTTCTAAATTCTCAGTGTCACAACCTAATGATTGTGGGTAATTTTTTTAAGTCTCCTTACTCATGAGAAAGAAGATGAGTTATTATTAAACTTAACACTCATGGAGTCAGAAAATAGGTGGAAACCCACAAACAGTTTCATCCATAATCTTTCAGGGTGAAGATCCTTTGATCCCCCTCTAGACACAGTCTTTCTTTCAAAGGAACAATTGGCATAATTGTTCTGAAAACATCTATTTGAATAATACTTCATGTTGCATCTTTCTTAGAAGAAAAGTTTAAACTTTAAACTTTCTGTTACTAATTCTCATTGAGATAAAAGTACCATTTTAGATCGTCAGATCAAAATGAGTTTTATATAGTACATAGTCTTTCTTCTTAAAGCCAATAAAAGATAACTAACTAGATAACTAATAAATTAAGCATTCACTTAATTTTAAAATTTTACAAAATACATTGATTTTTCACAAAATCAGAGTTGTGTTTGAACTATCCCTTAAGGAGTTGTTACAGTGTTCTAAAGTTATATAGACTGTAAACATTTAACTATCTTTTAAAAACCATATGGAGAGAGTGAAATTGTATAAACATTGTATTCATATATTATTTTTTCAAACCTCTCTAATTAAGCAGGACAAAATGAATAGGAGACCTTTGCTTTACATTCATCCATGATAGATCTGAGCAATTATTTTAACAAACTCTACTAAGAATTGGAAAAGCTCACCAGCTACATCAATTGCTGAAGTGCTAGGCTCAGCTTTGGGAAGCACTGTAGGTGGCTGAAATGAGAATTAAAACAGCTGTGTTCGTGGAGCTTACTCATTTTAATACTCCTTTCCAAAGCTCCCAATAATGGCAAATTATTTCCAACCTTGTGATGTAATTAGTTGCTTTAATTTTACGAATTTAAAAAGCAAATAAGCCCTTCATACTGTGCTAATAAGAAAGAGCCTTAGCAGAATGAAAAAGGCGCTATTTTGTTTGTATAAATTTATGAAAATATCAGCACAACTAGAGACATATATTGAATTTACTTCTACTTTAAATGGGAAATACAATAACATAATTAATAGTAACTTCCTGTTAAGCTGCTGAAGGTATTTTGGATGTCAATACAACTTTAATTGAAGCATTCACTATAATTGCTATTTTGGCAAAAAGATACTGCGAAAAAATGCAGCTTTATATTGGAAAAAAAGGTTCTGCAAAATAGTTAACATACTAAATGAATCATGATGTTAATTATTTTACTCACATTAATATAGCCTCTTGATACTAAGGTTGCATCCCACAGATATTTTTATAAGTAGTGATATCAAATATAAAATGGTAATCATCTAAAATAAATTTGCATTGTATAGCTAAAAAAATGTAAAGATATTTATGGTGAATCTGTAATAAATTATCCAAATAACATAGGGGGATGATTTGGATTATACTTACTACTATATTATCATTTCAGTCACAGAGATAGTTACTGTTAGATCTGAAAAGATTTCCTCACGTTAGAGATTTTAATAACTTAGCTCACATCGTTAGTTAAGAACAGAGCTAGAACAATAAACTGATTCAATAATTGATCAAATGTCATTTTAAAATAGATTCATAGATTTTTGTCATTCTTGTATAGTTCTTAGAATACATCTCTTTTTTTTAATTTTTATACTTTTTTTCTGGCTAACATCTGCATAGACTACTGTGTATGCACTGCTACAATCTTTTATCTTCAACTGAAGTTATGTAGGTAGTTTCTTACAATGCAGTTTCTTTTGTTTTGTTTTTTAGTGGAAAAAAAAAGGTTATCACATCGATAGATCAGATAATAGAATTCTCTATGTTAGAGATGTAAAAGGACTGTCAGTTCAAAAGAACTAATCACGAAAACAATGCAGGAATTAATTTGGGGTTAAGAAAGGTTATGTTTTTGAAGATTTGACGAGTCTAATTTTAAGATGATTCCAGTGAGGGCATTACAGGGAGTTTCACCTGGTGTTTTCTAGACTCTTTTATACTCTCAGTTACAGAATGTTTTCTGAGAGGATGTTTTAGTTCTAATGTTCTTTCTAACCAATTTACCTGTCCTATCAACTATTATTTCAGCTTCATCCATTCAACCACTGAAACTTTCTATCACTCATAGCTCTTCCCACTTAGTGATTTTTTTTCTCTTTAGCAACCTTTAAATCTCTGTATGTCATTGAAGCACCTAAGGCATTCAAATCTACAAGAATTTTTGGAACTAAAATTTAAGAGGGATAAATAAAAATAATTATATTGGATGAATAAGCATTTCCTTAACTTTCTGAAACTTTGACACTATAGTATAATGATCAATTAGCCTAACAATTTTATAAAACGATAGACTTAAAAATGTGAAATATACATGAGAAATTACAGACCAGCACAACCATGTGCAAACAGATGAATCTGGAGTCTAGGCCAACTTCAGAGTTATTATTTTTAAAAAGAACCTTATGGTTTACTGTATCTGCTGGTATAATATCTACCAATTAATTTTTAGGTCATACTTGACTGGCAATTTTGTGTTTTTTGATTGAATTTTCTGGTAAATGAAGATGTGATCTGAGGGGAGAAAAGAAGAGGAAGTTATGTATAGCTATTTCGCCACAATGACAGGAGAGATGAATTGAAATATCACTCCTTTGTTTTTGCCTGACATTCCATACAACTTAGATTTTGTGACAATAATAGATTCAGCTGAAAGATTGTAAAAAGGGTACACATTTATAGAGAAGAAACGATATAATAAAACCTGGACCACCTTTAGCGTAAAACCAGATTGAAATTCAAGTTGTTGCTTTGGAACAAATGAAGTAATTCTAGGTTGGGCCATCTGTTTCTGGTAAGCATGTGATGAGGCCAATGTGCTTTCTGAGCTTTATCATGTTTGAATGCAGACATCATTAAATCAGGGGCAGCCAGACATTATGGGATGTTTTTCATCACAGTCATCTTCAACAAATATACATTAAGGAGATATAATATATATCACACACACACACACACACACACACACACACACACACACGAAAGGGAAAGCTAAAATTCCTCTACCCATGCATTAAGGATTAAAGTAGCAAGCCATACCACAGAGAGCGTGATGGGATTTTGCCTCCCACTATTGTATGGGAAGCAAAATCAGATATTGTTCTTATTTTTATTTTTTCTCATTCTTTCTTTCTACTCTGTTTCAATTTACTTAATATTTTACAATATACTTAAGAGAATAGTAGAGTTATACATGCATACAACTTATAAATATACTTAGTTTAAAAATTGAGTGGGATTCAATAAAAAGAAAATCATTTTATACTTTTCCACCAAAGCCCTTCAAATCCATTGTACCATACCATGCCTCTGGCTGTTAATGCACTAACCTGTTGAGAGAGGTGATCCCCTATGTGCCTGTGCAACCCTACATATCTTTGCTGGGTGTGCCAATGATATAAGTCTCTAATCACTCTTTACTTCACACATTGCTCAAGATTGTGTTTGCACAGAGTAAACTAGAAGGATAATGTGATGTTAACCCCTGGAATGAAAAATAAGCTTGCATACTGCTTGTTAGGAAACAACAGTACTCCAGACTCATTGATCCCCCTTGCATAGGACGTGGCCACCATCTGGGCCCTCCATGTGGCTTGTGGTGGAGGGAAAGGGGAAAAGCACGTCATGCTCATGCTGCTTCCTGGACCATGAGTAATAAAGGCCTCTCTGTGACCCAGGAGTCTCATGTCTTCTGCCAGTATTCCATAAATAGAAATAGATTAATTTATTCATTTGTAAGTAAAGCAAAAGCATATCAGAGACTTGGATAATTTTTATAATGAGCATGGGATGTTGATAGAAACAGGTGTCTGGAGGAGAAGAGAGGAGGATGCAGTAAGCTTCGCTCAGGAATAAGAGAAGGCACCCTGGAATCCGATAGCTAATGCTTTGTCTGAGTACTGGGTGGAAGGGAGCTGGAGTCAAAGTTCCCCACTGGTCTTTCTGTAAAGATTGCTTAGTGGGGAAATTGAAAATCGGAATGTGCCATCAAAATGGTGATTTGGTTATTATTTGCTCCTTTCAAGTACAAGGGACATTTTCCCAACAAGCCTTAGGACTCCTCTTCTGAAAGTGAATATAGTTATGGCTTCTAAGTTAAAGAATCTATTGGGTTGTCAGAAAAGTCATGATGTATTTTTTCCATGTTTTTCATTGCAAAAATACATCATGAGTTTTCTGACAACCCAATAAAATATGCAATAATAGTTCAGCAATGTGAACTTTGTTTTTGGATATATAGCTTTGTGTTAACAACAACAAAAACAACAATTCAAAATTTTGTTCAGTTGAACATTAGCAAGTGGCTGCACTAAAACACAAAACAAATAAAACTTGCTAGCACAGAGCCTCTCTTTCCATTCATGCGCCCTGTACCTGCCTGCCTTGTTACCCAACCTCATTTGAATTAAGGAAAATAAGATCATTTTTAGTGAGATTGCAATCTCTCTGTCCCCAGGAGGGACCAAAGTCATATGCACCCTTATGAATTTCTCAGAGAAATTAAGGAAAGAGCAGGACCCATGATTTGTGGCTCTGTTGGATTCCATTATAGCTGGCCTGGTGGGAAGTGGGCACAGGGTGAGCTGCTGTAGCACCAAAGACTTCAGGGCATAGGCATGGATACACCCTGAGTCATAAAGTAAAGGACATCTGAGTCATGATATTCACTGAATACTAGGCAGTATACAAAAGAGTGACCAGTCAAGCTCAAGCCATGGAATAAAGTGCAAGGGAGGGAAAAAAAAAAAAAAAAGACTGTTGTCTACCTATGCTGGCCCATCAGTCTACCTTAGCTTTCTCACTCAATCTGCACCTTCCAGGTTCTAGGCTGAGCGAGGATGTCATCTCTTGGCTGTTATTACTGTGGGGTATATGATAAGCTTTTAGCTCTATGTTCTCACAGGGGAAAGAGTACCTGAGATCAATTGACCCTGATTGGACAGTCTCCTAGTGGGGAGGGAAGCTAAAGTGTCCTAGTGGCATCCTTCTCAATAATGTATAACACTCATCTCACCATGAGAAACAGAGAGATCCAAATCGAAGGACATTCTACAATATAACTAATCTGTATTCACCAAAAATGCCAAGGACATGAAAGAGAAGGCAAGACTAAGTAGCTATCACAGACATGAACAGACTCAGAATACACAAAATTTATATATATATATATATATATATATATATATATATATATATTTTATTTATTTATTTATTTATTTATTTTTTTTAGGGCAGTGTCACTGGCACTCATATGTTGGACCTGAACCAGGGCCGCTGGCTTCCCAAACCAGCACCTAACCACCACGCCACTTGGCTAGCCCTCACAAAATCTAAATCTAAATGTAATACAAGCTCTAGGTTTGGATCCTGGAATAGATAAAGAACAACAACTAGTGGGGAAAACTAGTGAGATATAAGTAAGTGGTTTGCTTTAGTTAATTGTATAATAGTAAGATTGATTTCTTACTTTTTTTTTTTTTTTTTTTTTTAGCTGAGCCATCCTGTTGGCAGCACAACGGCAACTCAGCTCGGGCTGGCCTCGAACCGCTGTTGCTCAGAGCTCAGCTTGTACTCTTGAGCGAGCTCTTAACCAACTGAGCCATTCGGTCGGCCCTGATTTCTTACTTTTGATTAATGCTCTGCAATGACAAGAGTAGTAAATATAAGGGAGATTTGGATGTAGTGTATATGGAGACTGTTTTGCATCTCTTTAGGAAGTCTAATGTTATATCAGAATAATAATAAAATAGCAAGATTTTGTAAGTGCCAAAGAATTTAAAAACCTAAAAGCAAAATTATAACAGACTTACAAAAACAAGCAGAAGAATATAACTATAATTTAGAACCAAGGGGGGATGCATTAAGTAGCACATTAGGCTCTGCTACCCAGGAAAGTACTTACAAAGAAAATAACCAGAATGCAGG
This sequence comes from Aselliscus stoliczkanus, assembly GCA_033961575.1. Taxonomy (NCBI): domain Eukaryota; kingdom Metazoa; phylum Chordata; class Mammalia; order Chiroptera; family Hipposideridae; genus Aselliscus; species Aselliscus stoliczkanus. The sequence goes on from CM066727.1 coordinate 49,991,407, forward strand.
AATGAGAGGTAAAATGATGCAAATAGAAAAGAGAGGGTAAGAGACATGGATATAATCAGAAAAGTTAACAGGGAATCATTTGCAACACCAGAAGGGATGATAGAATGTGGATTAGACAAAATATTCATAGAATTAATGCATAAAAATTTTCAAAGGCAAAAATATCAATTCATAGATTCAAGAAGCCCTATGAACACTGGCAGAGATTAATTTTTTAAAGGGAATTTATATTGAAAAACATACAATAAACTTGTAGAGAGAGGGAGGGGAGGACAAAGGAAGAGAAAATATTAAAAGCAACTGAAAAAAGAGATGACCTTCAAAGAACCAAAATAAGACTTACAGCTAATTACACAATAGAAACAGTGGAAGTCCGAGACAAATGGTGGGAAAAGATTCATTAACTTTCACTTTATAATTCTATACCTAATAAGGTATCTTTTAAGAAGGAAGGAAAACTAGTTTAGACAAAAGAGAAATGAGAAAATTTACTTCTAGTAAATACGTACTAACAGGGAAAACTGAGGCATTTTTCTTAGAAAGCAAATAATCTGAGATTAGATTTTTAAGATGCAGATAAATGTAGAATGAATTGAAAATGAAAAATATGTTTATAAATATAATTGAATATGAACTGCAAAATAATATTGCTTTATGAGTTTTGAAATATTTTAAAGAATAAACTATAGAGTAACAATGAAAATACCTAGAGCCAAGGACAAATATAATTAGTGCTGTAAGTTCCTCATAATTTCTGTGAAGAGAATGAAAGCAAAAGTTACATTAGCTTCTGGTAAATTTAGGAAGCATATTCTTATCTCTAATAATAAAATAGTAAATAAGTATGCGTGAGAATCTGTGTGTACAGGGAGAAAAAAAGAAAGTGATAATGTGAAAATATTGAATTATAGAACTGCCAAAAATAAACCCATTTACACAAGTTTTATGCTGGATATATATGGATGAAATAGTGTAAATTTTGAGTGGCTACATTCAGACTGAATTAAATAAAAGTATACATTGTTTACAAGACACATCTGAACATAATGGTGTAGAAATGTTGAGAATAAAATAATAGAAAAAGCGATAACATAATTAGACTCACTAATAAAAATAAGCTGAGGAAATTATATTAACATCAGAAAAAAATGAATGCCTAAATATATGCTATAGATAAAGGGAGCCATATGATACATTAAAAACTAATTTACCAAGAAAATATTATAGTTCTCTATTCAAATGCACCTAAAAATTTGACATAAGAATGTATACAAATAAATGGGCAACTCTAAAATAAACAGTGATACTGGGTGATTTTTTAACCGATATTTGCCCATACTTGGAAAAGAAGTCAAAATTTTAGTACTGATACACAACTACCCTAGTCTGACATGGTAACCACATAGCCACAGGTAGCTATTTAAAATTTAATTTAAGTGAATTAAATCTAAAAATATAATTTCTAAGGTATGCAAGCCATATTTCAAACTCTCACTAATATATTTACTAGGGAATACTATACTAAACAGTTTAAAATACAGAAATTTTACATCATCACATAACTATTACTGGGCAGTGCTGAAAAATAATTTGAAATAAAGAGTTTCAAATGCTTGACATAATGGTTGTATAATGAACACTATGCCTAACAGCCTAACGATACACATTCTTTTCAAGACTAGACTTTGCATTTTCAAAAATTAGTGATAGGATGCCCACAAAACGTGTCTGAAAAAATTCAAAACATATAAATAATTAAGAATGTATTTTCTTAATGACACCAAAAAGCTAGAAATAAATAACTAAAAATAAAAGATAAACTTTATTTTCTTGATAAGTAATGTATATGTATGTGTGTGTGTATTTGTACTTATAAATTATATATGAAGAAAAAATAAAATCAAAACACAAATTAGAAAACCTTTGAACTGAATAGTTATGTGAATACTATTATCAAACTGGTAGGATAAAATTAAGTCATCTTTATCAGAATAGATATGATGTTATTGCATAAGTTTGATAAAGAAAAAAATGGAAAGCCTGAAAACTAATGAACTAAACATCCATTCAAAGAAGTAATCAAGAGAAAAACCCCAAAATACACATACACAGAAAAGATGTGAACATAAATATATGAAATAGAAAGGAATCACACAGTTCAGAATATCAGGAGTCTGAAGTATATTGTTTGAAAAATATGAATACCATTGGTAAATTTCTGGGGAATATAATGAAACCAAGAAGAAAGCACAAAATAATTAGATGACAAATAAAATGTGAATCATCATCACAGAAATTGTCAACATTAAAATGATGGTAAGAATATCTAAGAACAACTTCATGGCAATAAACAAACAAACAAAACTGGATAGTATTTAAAAATATAAAACTCACAAAAATCAGATAAAAAGGAAGCTGAAAACCTAAATAGTCATATAATTATTTAAGAAAATGAAATCATAATTAATATTAACTTTCTCATATTCAGAGTTTTACTGAGAAGCTCCACTGATTATATCAGGAGGAAATAACCAAGAAACATTTATTTTCTTTTCAGAAACCCCAAAATGAGGGATCAATCCTAATTCTTAAAAAGGTTGGAATAACCATTATTCGAAAACTTAATAGGAATGTTAAATTTAAGGAAAACTAAAAGTTAAACTCATTTATGAATATAATTGAAGTATGTATGGACAAATAAATATCAACAAACTAAATTTTCAATAAAAATAGCTAGATTGTTTCCACCCCTCCCCAACATTTCAACGGTTGTGTAGTTGAAAAATTCTATTAATTAAATTTTTCTCATTAGTAGAGGTGAAATGCCATATGGTCAACCTAATATATAATAAATAAGTGAGAAATTAATCATATATACCTGATGGAATGTTTAACAAGTGAGGGGAAAATTGAAGCTTTCTATTTATGAAAAATATGCACTGCAAAAAAGTAAAGAACAACTTTTTCAGTATATGGTGCTAAGGAACAACTGGTTACCTACATAGAAAAATAAAATAAAAAATTATCTTTTTATTATGTCATATTAGAAAATATAGCAGGTTACAGTTCTAAATATGGGATAGCATATTTCTGATGTCAGGGCAGATGAGATTTGTTAAACAGAACAGAAATTTAAAAAGCAGTCATCTAAAGGATAATATAGTTAAACATCACTAGTTTACAGTTAAGAACTTTTCATTCTTCTTTGCTAGACTTTGTATCACCCTTTTTTGTTTCAAATAATGGTTCTTTTGTGTGTGACTTTTATTCACATATGCATGCATTTCTATTTAGATACAAACTTGGGTGTGAAATTATTAGGTCCTAGGATAAGATTAATTTTAACTTAAAGAATATTATCAAATAGTAATTCAAAATTAAGCTTATCCTAGGGTCTAATAATTACATACCCAAGTTTATACCTAAATAGAAATGCATGCATATGTGAATAAAAGTCACACACAGAAGAAACGTTATTTGAAATAGAAAAAAAGGAGTGATACGAAGTCTAGCAAAGAGGAACGGATAATTAAATATTGGTAGGGTCATAAAATGCGAAACTGGTATGGAACGATGTATGCTAGCTACAGCCCCAAATAAAAAATGTGAATCGATCTCATAAACATAATGCTGAACAACAACAAAAAAAATCTGATAAAAGAATAAATACTATATTTTATTATACTGATTATTCCATTTATATGAAGTACGAAACAGAAAAACATAACTACAGCGCTTGGAGATGCATACCTCAATGGTAGAATAAAAAAAACAAAAAAACAACGAGGAATAATGTGAGTACCACCAAGGGGTGGATAGTAATTAATTCCAGGGACATGGAGGACGCAGGTTTGGGCATTTCTAAGGTGTTGACAGTATTTTGTTTCTTGACTGGAAAATGGAGACATAGGTGTTCACTTAGTAATTCACCAAATTGTTCCCTTGTTTTATGACTTTTATGGAAACGAGAAACAATGTGGAACTGAGGACTGAAAGGTAATTTTATTCTACGTGGAGTGCTCATAACATTTTACCTCCATTTACCAATGATTCCTGGCAGATGATTTGGGGAAGGGCATGACTGAGTGCCCAATCTTCAATTTTGGAATGAGGCAAACACAGAGATTGATACAGGAAGAATAGCCATTCTCTGTTAGAGTCAATTAAGAGTGAATACGGCTTTGGTTGAGGCTATTAGGCCTCCTGGCTCAGCTATCCTAGCTCAAAAGCATGGTCTGGGAAATAGGGCTACAGACATGATTGAGAGTGCTGTAATAACTAATTACCAACATCTAGCCATTGTTTGGATGGGAGCCAAGTAGTTAGCACTGGCCTCAGCGCTCACAGGTTCTGGACAATTCTCCAGCAGTCCCAGGTGGCAGATGATGAATGAAAAGTCTCATGCTAACCATTTGGCCCTTTCTGTTCCCTCCTATACCTGACTGAAATCTTGGACTGAGTTACTCTCATGGGTCCTTGAGCTGGTTGGATAAATCTTTATTAGGAAAGAGACAAGGACCTCCTGCTCAAAAAGGCATGAACAACTTGAGCAATCAATCGGTGAGGAAAAAGATATGACAGCATTTGTAGCTCTGTGGTGAATCTGTTTTCTTATTGCGCTTAATCTTCTATCGTTTAACAATCAAATTTGATCCCCTCATTTTCTGGCACCTTTGGGTACTATCCTTGTTTCTGATTTATCTCTGCCTCCAGAGCGTGGTATTCTGACTTCCTACATTGACAGGGCTATTGGTATTTGCTGTCTCTAATGCAAACCTCAGGACTGATATGCCCAACTGATGCGACAGTGCAGGGAGTATGTTTGAATCACACATCAGGCTTCCATTTTACTCTGACAATTCCTTGATAATCCAGGCTTTGCCAAGTGATGGCCAATCCAGGCCAAAAACCATGAGAAGAGTATCCTCCATATCGTATATTCTCAATATATACACTATATCTTTCGATATAAAAATAAACATATAATAAAGTCAAGGTAATAATCTATATGTCTTGATTATAAATTAATATAACTAATATATACATAGTGTTAATATGTATCATTTTTCTTAATATTTAAAATTAGATTTCTTATAGTGATTGCTTAAGCAAAGATCATACACAGAAGTAGACAGGGCTTGTACCTTTAAGTGCAATATGAACTAATTTCTGCAAAGATATGTAAAGATCATAATAATTTAATTTGGATAAAGAGAGCAACTGCTGTGTACTCTGCAATAATCAAAGTCATGAATTCTGTATTTGTGTCCTACTGAGCCCTAAATCTATGAGTTCATAAAAAACCTATACAGATCCCCATGGCTTCTTCCAGAATCTTGTATCACTCAGGGTCACACACTTTCTTTATTCAGGATGGATGGAGAGAGATGTACACACATGTGCACACATTCAGCTCTGTGGAAGCTCGGCTATAATTACACTCAATAGTCCCCAGGTGCTCCCAAGAAAAGGTTTCCTGAAAAGCTTGATTTAGCACTTCAAAAAATGAAACACCTTTAAACATTTTTTCCCTGCTTGTTCACATAAGTTCATTAAAAACATAAGTTCATTGAAAACATGAATCTCATGCACTGATAGGGAAACACGATGTACTTTTTATCCACAAAAATAATTTATTCAACAATTGAGAGATACGCATACACACACACACACACACACACACACACACACACACACACACACCCTTAGCTATTGGGAGAGAGGTAAAATGTTGGTCTTGTATTTTTCTCTTTCTTTGAATTTTTGTATCACATTTTGACCTGTTATATACTAATGTTCATCAAAATAAATGAATATAATTATATCAAACAAATTCTATCTCCATTACAATTATAACTCTACTTCAAAAAAGGCAAGTTGCAGATATTATTTTTTTCAAACTTCAACATATTCTAAGTGACTATAGATTAAATTTGAAGCAATTTAAATATTGTGTATTTATTTATGTGTGTCCTGCCTTGTTCTAACTGCTTACACAAATTCATGTGGTTTATGATTAAAAGGAAATTGAGCAAATTTAGGTAAGAAAAAATAAAGTTGTGAAAGTAATTTGAAGCCAGAGAAAAATTAGACATAAAGTGCAATGTGTGGGCTTGCTAGGTGTGGGCTGACATTTTGGCTCTCTCCTTCAAACAGATCAAAGCCAAAAGAAAAACATAAATACATGATTCATAGTGTCCAATGGAGGCAAAACAAACAAACAGGTTGCTCTGGAAAAGAAAAGCTATTGCTGATATATTTTTTTAATGCAAGAAATCTGCCTCATGGCCTTTCTTCATAAAAAGAAAATACAGCTATGGATATGAGTGTAGATGTGGTTATGCATATACATATAATGTAGCAAATGTCCACACAAATATTTCTCACAAAAACAGTGTTAGTAGGAATGTAAAATGGTGCAGTTGATGTGGAAAATGGTATGCTAATTCCTCAAAAAATTAAACACAGATTTACCATGTGAGCTAGCAATTTCACTTCTGGATACACACCCCAAAGAATTTTAAGCAGGGACTAGAACAAGTATTTGTTCACCGATGTTTATAGTAACATTATCCACAATAGACAAAAGATGGAAACAACCCAAATATCCATCAATAGATGAATGGGTAAACAAAATTTTTGCATACATATAATAGAATATTATTTAGGCTTAAAAAGAAATGAAATTCAAACATATACTTTAAGATGAATAAACCTTGAAGACCTATGATAAGTGAAATAATCCATGCAGAAAAAGACAAATACTGTATCATTGTACTTATATGGGGTGCATAAAAGAGTCCAATTCATGGAGACATAAAGTAAAATGGTGGTTATCAGGGGATGAGGTCCGGGGCAGATTGGGAGTTAGTATTCAATGGGTACAGAGTTTCAGTTGAAGACAAAAATGTTTTGGAGATGGATGGTGGTAATGCTTGGACAACAATGTCAATGTACTTAATTCCACTGAACAGTACATTTAAAAATGATTAAAATAGTAAATTGTAATATATATATATATATATATATATATATATATATATATATATATCCACAATAAAAGAAATAATGTGAATTTTGCAATGCTGCTCTTTATAACATTCCTAGATTTGAACTGCAAGTATAATGTTCAAATTGCCATTCACTAGAAATATTTCTGTAAAGGCTAACATAATGTGATCTAGTTAATGTAGCTGTCAGGTGTTTGCTGTAACAAAGTAATGCAATTTATAGATGTCAGAGTAATGGTTTTCAAGATTGTGCACAAGTATGTGTGTGTGCATGTGTGTGCATGCATCTGCATTTATTCATTACTTATTGAAGTAGTGTAATAGACAATGTGTCTCAGTTCTGTTGGGGACCCGCTCTTGGCCAGGGTTCCAATGGCATCTTAGAATAGCCCTATGGTTTGAATAAACAATTTAAAACTGTTACTCTGGAAAAACTGAATGACTAATTTATCTTTCTGGGTATCATAGCTGTGTGATCTTGAGGTCTTTAGCATCAAATATATCAATATATAGAACCCATGTTCACTTTTTAGCAAGTTAGCAGAAATGACACTCTTGTAGCCTAGTATACTAACAGTCACCCAAAATTAACTTTCAAGTTTGGGGTGTTGGTTTTTTAGCTGAATTACAAATCCCAAACCCCTTTAACACATTCCATGGAGGCACTGGGCTGTGTAAGGTACTGAATCTTTCTTCACCCTTACAACCCTTTGCTTGGGGACAAGGGAAGCCATTTCTCTCTCCAAACCACTAAAACTTTTGATGACTTGAAATACATGGAGATTTCTTCAAAATGGTGGCAACATCTATTAAGTAACAGTTAAAAAAAATGTTTCTCCTACAATAAAAAACAAAACAAGAAACCTTTTAATATGTAAGCTGTCATGTTCCCAAACTAAAGGAAAAACAATGACACATTTCTAAGGACTAATCTATAACTTCAACCACTTCCTTATATGTGTGTTTTGCTAAATCTTATGTTGTGAGAGCTCTCCAAATTGTTAGATAAAGCACTTGCCCCATACGACAGCACATTGATATTCCTCTCAGCAACAATGGAACTTATGGCTCTGTACTTCTAAAGCACTAAGTTTCTCCTGACCCCTTTGTCTTGGGACTGTGTGGCATTTGCCCTATGGTTGGCCCAGATTTCCTGATATGGCAACAATATGCATGGTTTTTGTCAGCACTTAAATGGAAATTGTATATTAAAATACTTGCTTCTTAGTAATTTCTCCCTTGATCTCAAAATAGATTTTATGTAGTCCCTTGTTAGATTATTCCAAGGAACAGTTTCCGATCCACCCCTCAAGTATATATTCATGATTTGCATAATCGATAATTATAGTTGACAGTGGAGCCTAATTTTCCATCCATACCTGGAGTCCAATTTGTGGTACCTGCCATGAGAGGCAAATACTTTTGGTTTAATTGGTATGTCTTAGCTATTAAAAGCACTGGTGTCCATGTACTTGATTCTAGATTTATGGAAGCATGTATAAGTGAGATGGAGGATTTCCCTTCAAGGGACAGGAACCAATGAGGGGGTCCCTGATCTTGGAGATATATCATACACATGCTGACAATTCCTTTAAAATAGTGAGCTATCAAGACTCTCATAATTTATTTCATATATATATATATATATATATATATATATATATATACATACACACACATATATAATGTATATATTTCATATATATATATATTTCATTTATATATATTTCATAAAATACATATGTTAAAGGAGCTGTCTCCTTTAATGCAAAAGACTTCCACCTATTAAAGTCTTGCCTCAGATACTTAGCTATGGTGTCACTCCCCTACCTGTTCATCCAGGGTGTGATTTATTTGTGCAATTTAGACTAGGACTCTTGAATGAGATGTATGTCTCATTACTGGATAATCTGGATAATAGTATTATTTCACATAAAGAACATCAATACTGATAAGTCACAGTGGCTTGTCAGTAATGTCAATATTTTTGTTGCTGTAAATAAACTATATTTATTGATGAATCAAATTGCCTCAGAGTGCCACTCCTCACCCACTAGAGCTTTGGTTACAATTATTGCTCCAAAGTAGGACTGGCTTCTCATATTATCATGGGCCTATTCTAGAGAGAAAGCCGATTGGCTAAAATAATTTGCCAAATTTTATTACAGCCAAATAATATATCCTTTTAGTCACCACATGAGCCACTAGATTCTCCTTTCCTCCACTGACAAAATTCTAGGTCTGGAGTTATAGATTTGTGAAAAGGAGATAATAGGTAAAATCTTCCCTAAGATTTTATCTCCAAGTTACCAGGTATGGTTAGCTACCAATGTCTGCTGCTGTGGTTTGTGTTCTTGAAATGCAATGCAATAGCAAGTCAGGACTCATGATCCTTGGAAAATCAGGAGAGATGATTCTGATCACCCTTTTTCCCTACACAGTGAACAACTCGAAGAGTAAGGTCCACCCACCCAGTATCAGTCCTTTATTGAGCTGGATAAGCTCCTCAGTCAATGTGCTTGAGTGGGGGGATGTTGCTTTTCTAATCTTTCTAGTGTTGTTGTAAGGCTTTGGTTCTGGAGAGGTGGGACAACATACCATCTCTGTCATTGTTTTTGTTTGGCATATGGAGTTTAATTAGTGGTAGAACAAGGTCAGAAAGAGAAGAAAGTTTCCCTGAGCCAGCCTGATCTCTTCTGTTTCCATCAGCATTTGGGTAATTCCAGGCAATATATGTGGCTTGTAAGTTTACCTCAATGCAAAAGATCGACTTATGGTTTTGCACTCTCAGTCATCTGACCCCTTATTCTTGCTACTGTAGCGGACCGCAGATGGAGTTGTCAAGAATACCAGTACTTTTATCCTTGGGCTGGATGGTAAATTGAGCTTTATATAAGAAGTGGTTCCTGCACTTCTACTAAAAATCTTATCTCCCTAGTTATGTTATGTAATCACCATCATCTGTGACTGTCTGATATCCAGAATCTACTGCCATGACCTTCTTTATCCTTTGTTTCTCCACTCTGGAGCTCAAATGGAGACTTTTACACCTTCTTAAGGGAAACTGTGTTATTTTACAAAGATGTCTCTAGGTCTCCAGGAGCAAATTAGAAATATCATAGTTACTGCTGGGATGAAAAAGAAGTTTCAGAATATATGAAAGAAATAAAAAAATAGATTCTTTCAAACCCTTTATTCCAGGAATAGCTATTGAAGAGGAGTTAGAAACATGCACACACTAGTGTGATACATCCAAACACATCAATTGTATGTCTTTAACATGTGCAGTTTATGGTATATCAATTACACTTCAATAAAGCCTTAGAAAACATGAATGATTAGAGAGCTGACCCCACCCCCTCTGCCACTTCCCCTGATTCCCTGTTTTGAAGACTGACATTGATTTTAAGTTCTGATTGACTTTCCATTGGCCCTAGCATGGTTAGTCTTTAAAAAGCCACCCACTTGCTATATCCTTCATTACTACTTAGGGATAATAAGGTAGATGGAATTTCTACACACTGAGACTATACCTTAACATCATCAGCAGAGAGGTATGGTTTCTGGTTAGAAATCATGATTGCTAGAGTTCTGTGGGTTTTATTAACTTATCATAAACTCCTTAATCCTGACTTCTAAGATGTAACTGACAGTGATTTTGAATTTTCGTCCTTATCACGAATGAATAACAATGAGCTTATTCAGATTTCCTAGCGAAACTGCTCATATTGTTGTCAAATAATGGTGTGTTTTAATGAGCTACCTTCTTGCTGTCCTTGCCTTATCCCTTCAAGGCCATTATTACATTTTGTATATGGAAGCACAACTCCCGGGGCATGATTGTTTATGGTCATACCTTGTTACCTCTGTGGAGTGTGTCAAAGCATTGGCTTGCAAATTACGTTGTGAATATTCAGGTATCTGTAAAGTGCCAATAGGATTATATTGAATGCATTAGATTTTATCAGATATGAACAGACATATCCCTTAATACTCTAGCCTATGCCCTCAAAGGCCTCGGCAAGTCTGCAAGTGGCATCCCATTTTCAGAGAGTAGTATAAATGAAGACCTATTCCTGCCATCTGGGGATAGCTCACCTAAAAGTAAGACAACTCAGGTTGTACCTGTGGCACTGATTCCTTGGGGGCTCTGTTAACTCCCACCTGTCACGAGAATGTGGCTGTTGCCTGTCAATGCTACTACCCATAGAGGTAGTGCAATGCTTTATTGGTGAACTTAATCTAGGACCTCAAGTGAAACTCCAGTAGACAAATGTGTCCCCATAGTCCAGGTAACAAAGTGTTTATTTCCAGCTTTTCCAGGATGAGCATGAATTGGACTTATAGTCGTTGTACCACTGACTGAACACTAGTTATTCCTGAGCTCATCCAGTTTTATTTGACGTTTAGCTATGTTACTCTAAGCACAGCTTGATTGGAAATAGCTCCAAATGCCAGAAAACTGCTTTTCAAATAGACCACTACTCCAAAAGTGAAGTGCTATCAATGGGCCATTTCTTTCCCATAAGGACTGCTATGGATTCTAGTTGACCATTTTCATCAGTCCAAGCTACTAAAGTTATTAGAATCTGGAGGTTACAGGCCCCAAGGCTAAGATCTATTAATATGCCCTTCTAATCTCTCTGTGTCAGAGTCACATTCTGTTTCATCCTTACCTATAACTGCAATATCCTTTTGTAAGTAGGCCTGGGTCCCCAGCATCTTTCACGTGTTTTCAGAATTTGGTCTCAGAATGATGCAGCTTATATAATCAAGATAGAATTAGTACCATACCAGGTGAAAGGAATCTTGCTCTCCTTGACTTCAGGTTTTTGTCTCCTACCAATGTTTACATACGTGTCATTGACATTGTTGGCCAGTCCCTGACTTAAAATATGTCTGTCTTGTGATTGACGTATGAGCCAGGATTACAGTGTGGACTTTGGAAATCAGATTTCTAGCTGTACTTCAGAAATTAAATCTTTCCATCTTATCACAGAGGATTTCTCTATGGGATGAATGGTGTCTCCCCACAATTCTTACATTGAAGTCCTCATCCCCAGCTCCTCAGAATATGACCTTATTTGGAGAAAGGGTTTTTGTAGATGTAAAATAGTTTGGGCCCCTAATCCAATATGACCAATGTCCTTATAAAAAGGGGACATTTGGGTACAGAGAGGCACATGAGAAGAATGCCAGGGGAAGACAAAGGCATAGACTGGGGTGATACATTTATAAGCCAAGGAACACCAAAGATTTCTGGCAAACTACCAGAAGCTAAAACAGAGGCATAGAACAAATTCTTCCTCACAATTCTGAGAAGAAACCAATCATTCCAGCACATTGATCTTGGGTTCCTAGCCTCCAGGAAGTGTGAGACAATAAAGTTTTATTGTTTAAGCTACTTAGTTTATGGTACTTCGTTACAAGAGGCCCAGTAAACTAAAATGGTCTCCATGTGACATAATTCCTGCTAAACTTAACTATGGTCCATTGCATTCTCATGAAGAGATGTAATAGTCTGAATCCAACTCTAATTTATATTATATTCCTCCTTTTATTAGTTATTACATTCTCTAAGAAACTTATCCTTGAATGACCTACTGAAATTCCTTAGTATTTGCCAAAGTTAGAAAAATGTATGTTTCAAAGTTAAATTGAAGGGACAATATTTGGGCTTCACTGATAAATGTTTATCTACTTTTATAAAACAACAACAACAACACTGGTTTAGATATTAAATCTTGGAGAAGATTTATGAAAACCTATAAAGTTTTGTTTATTGTTAAAGTAATGAGAACACTTACTGGTTTAACAATTCAATTTTTTCATGCATTTTACCCATGATGGATTTATATTTTTATGTTCCTGACATGGTATATATTTCTTTATGAGAAAATTATAAAATTTAGGTTAATTCTGATAATATGTGTTCTCCTTAAATCATGGAGCATTTTTTATGGCTGGCAGTATTATCTACTTTGCAAAGCATTCTGTAATGTGAGGTTATATAATTATTCTGTATTCAAAACAGTAGTCAACATAGAACCACAATATATCATTCATTTTCATAAATGGTGCCCATGTCTAAATGATATAAGAAAGTTTTTGAAATGAGTTATAAATCACAGACTCCATCAATTTAATATTTATTATGTAAAGTGCAAAAAATAATTATTGATTGAAGCCTCCACTAATTAAGAGATGTATATATGTGTGGACGCACACACAAACACACACACAATGACATGTTGAAACATTTCAAATGATTCATTATTTATATGCTTTATTTTTTTCATACATTAGTTGTTTTGTTGTTCATATGTATTTATGATATACTAATATTGGGATGGGGATTTTATGAAATACATAACTCTAAGTTAAAATTTAAGAAAATTAGTCCTGGATAGGCAAGGGACTCTACTCAGACTGATGACTTGCAAATAGAACATAGATTATTTCTCATAGCTCTAATTTCTTGTAGCTTACTGCTCATTCCATGACCCAGAGATGTTCCAATTGTGTTCTACAGAACTTGCTGGTACCCAGAAGTTCCCCCAGGACCACCATAATGGCAGGAAATAAATTAACTGCATGCGGTTCTTTCTTTCTATATTCTGAACAGAGCTGCTCTATTTTCATGTATTTAATATATATTTTTGTATCCTATAGGATTATAATAGGCAGTGATATCCTACTATTAATTTAAAAAGTTATTAAAAATGAAGGACTTCTTATAGTTTCTCCAAACAGTAGCATTTAGATACCAAAAATTTCTTTTTAAAATTGTTTAGCTTCTTAAGAACCTCACTGCCATAATCAATATGAATTCTCTCACAAACACACACACACACACACACACACACACACACACACACACGTACATATACATTTAAGCTTTTAACTTTGCATGATTATACCATCAGGTTCCACATGGCTTAATTGCAGATATGACATGCTCTGGAGATATGTCTAATGGCTTGTTTAACTAAATTATTTATGTTAGATTTTTTTCCACAGAAAATGATATGTTTAATTCATTTATCAAAACAGTTAAATTAGGTTTTCCCACAAGGAATTTTTTGATAAAATTTTATTTACATTTCCTGAAAAACTAATGTTTTTGTGTAAAACATACATATTCAACATAAAGAATTTAAGTAATATGACATATACTAGAAGATAAAGGGAGAAAAATATCTCTACAATCTCTCTACCAGAAATACAGAGATTAACATTAGGTATACATCATTCTAAAAGTCTGTATAAATACACACTGATAAAAGTATATAGAAATATGTATTTGGAATTAAGAAGTAGAAATTGCCAGCTTTAAAAACAGTCAAAGAGATGTAAAGTGCAGCATAGGGAATACAATCAGTAATATTGTAACTACTTATGGTGTCAAATGGGCACTAGATTTACTGGGGTGATCACTTCATCAGTTATATAAGTATCTAATCACTGTGTTGTACACCTGAAACTAATATGATATTATATGGCAATTGTAATTGAAAAATTATTTTTTTTAATTAAAGTTTATTGGGATGACAATTGTTAATAAAGTTACACAGGTTTCAAGTGTACAATTCTGTAATACATCATCTATATATCACATTGTGTGCTCACCACCCAGAGTCAGTTCTCCTTCCATCACCATATATTTTACCCCTCTTACCCTCATCTACCATCCCCATCTCCCTTTACACTCTGGTAATCACTGAAGTATTCTCTGTGTCTATAAGTTTTTGTTTCTTCATTTGCTTGTCTTGTTCCTTTGTTGTTTTTAGTTTTATATACCACATATCAGTGAAATTATATGGTTTTCAACTTTTTCTGACTTATTTCACTCAGCATAATAATCTCAAGATCCATCCATGTTGTTGCAAAATGCATTATTTCATCTTTTCTTATGGCAGAAGAGCATTCCATTGTGTATATATATACCACATCTTTTTTATCCAATAATCTACCAAAGAACACTTTGATTGTTTCCTTATCTTGGCCACCTTAAATAAAGCTGCAATGGACATCAGAGTATATATATCTTTATGGATAAATGTTTTCAGATTTTTTGATATATACCCATGAGAGGGATTGCTCAGTCATATGGTGATTCTATCCTTAATTTTTTGAGGAACCTCCACACTGCCTTCTATAGAAGCTGCACCAATTTGTATTCCCACTAATAATGTATGAGCATTACTTTTTCTCTGCAGCCTCTCCAACACTTATTGTTTGTCTTGTTGATGATGGCCATTCTAACTGGTATGAGAGGATACCTTCTTGTGGATTTTATTTGCATTTCTCTGATGATAAGTGATGTTGAGCATTTTTTCATGTGTGTATTGGCCATTTGTATGTCCTTTTGGAGAAAATTACAGACCAGTACATCTGATCAATACAGATGCAAAAATCCTAAACAAAATTCTAGCAAATCAAATACAACAATGCATTAAAAAGATTATACATCATGCCCAAATGGGATTCATCCCAGGGCACAAAGACAGTTGAACATATACAAATCAATCAATGTGATAGACCATATAAACAAAATAAATGACAAATTCACGTGATTATATCAATAGATGCAAAAAAGAGTTTGACAAGATACAACATCCATTGATAATTAAAACACTTAATAAAATGGGTGTAGAAAGAAAATATCTTAATATAATATAGGACATATGACAAACCCTCAGCTAATATCATAATTAATGGTGAAAAACTGATGCCCTTTGCTCTACATTCAGGAACACGACAGGGCTGTCCCCAATCACGTCTGGTTTTCAATGTAGTATTGGAAGTCCTAGTCAAAACAATCAAACAAGAGAAAAAAAAATAGGCGTCCTAATTGGGGACTAAGAAGTTAAATTGTCACTTTTTTGCAGGTGACATGGTCTATAATATATAGAATACCCTAAAGATTCCACTAAAATGCTATTAGAAACAATAAACGAATACAGTAGAGTTGTCAGCTACAAAATCAATGTACAAAAGTCCATTGCATTTCTATATACTAACAATGAAATCTCAGAAAAATAAATAAAAAAAAAAACAAAAAACAATTCCTTTTGCAATTGCAACAAAAAGAATAAAATACCCGGGAATAAACTTAATCAAGGATGTGAAAGAGCTATACACGGAAAGCTATAAGACATTTTTAAAAGAAATTGAAGACATAAAGAAATGGAAAGACATTCTGTGTTCATGGATTGGAAGAATCAACATAGTTAAAATGGCCATATGACCCAAAGCAATATACAGATTTAATGCAATCCCCATCAAAATCCCAATGGCATTTTTTAAAGAAATAGAAAGAACAAAAATATCATGAGATTTGTATGGAACTACAAAAGACTGAATAGTCAAAGCAATCCTAAGTGAAAAGAACAAGGCTGGAGGTATTACACTCCTTGACTTCAATTTGTACTCCAGGGCAACAATAATCAAAACAGCATGGTAATGGCAGAACAGAAACACAAACCAATGGAATAGAATTGAAAACCCAGAAATAAACCCACATAAATATGGACGTATAATTTTCAACAAAGAAGCCAAAATATACAATGGAAAAAAGACAGCCTCTTCAATAAATGGTGCTGGGAGAATTAGAAAGCCCCATGCAATAGAAAGAAACTAGACTGCTATCTGTCACCATGTACCAAAATTAACTCAAAATGGATCAAAAGCCTAAACAGAAGACCTGAGACAATAAACTGGATAGAAGAAAGCATAGGTACTAAACTTATGGATCTTGGGTTCAAGGAGGGTTTTATGAATTTGTCTTCAAAGGCAAGAGAAGTAAAAGTTAAAATAAATGCATGTGACTGAATCAAACTAAAAAGCTTCTGCACAACAAAAGAAACCATTGACAAAATAGAGAAGCAACCAATGGAATGGGAGAAGATTTTTACAAACAAAGCCTTCAATAAGGGGCTAATATCCAAAATATATAAGGAACTCATACAACTCAACAACAAAAAAAATATACAATCCAATTAAAAAAATGGGCAGATGGCCTGAAGAGACATTTCTTCAATGAGGACATATAAATGGAAAATAAATTTTAAAAAAGTCAGAAAAAATATATATATAGACATGGACAATAGACAGAAAGATACTTAAAATTGTTTTAAGTGTTATTGTATCATATGTACTCTTTAAAATAATGCATTACATTATGTTTGTTTTATTAATTTGACTTGAAATTAACATAAAGATAAAAATTGAAAGTGGAAAGAATTATTGAACATAAAGTAAGATTTCTCACAACATTTTATTTTCTGATATTAAGAAAATAATTTGTTAGAGATATTAAACATTTAGGGTCATTGAGTTTTTATTTATTATCACATTTTAATATTAGCCCCTCCACTATGAAAAACAAGGACATTATGCTTTTACACTTCCTTCTCTCATTTCTATTCTCTATTGTATCATGTCTGACATTTTCTAGGACTGTAACATTGTTATTCGATTTTGTAGCTATAAGTCCCATCGGTATTTAGCATTGCTTTTATATTTACATTTATTTATGCTGAACAGAGCTCATTTTATCATGGTTTCTCAATTCTTCAGTTGTTTTTATTAGACTCTTCTTTGACCAGAGTTTAGTGACAAACATTATTTCTTTTTCTTGGTGCCAAGTTTGTTCATATCTTAGGATGTTAGGCTGTGCCTCTATGCATGGTGAACTTGGCAGAATATAAAGTTCTTGCTTCACAATTACTTCCTGCAGATCTGGGGGAAAAATACTGCTGCATTGTTATTTGGTCTGCCTGAGGCAGTTTGGTTTTTAGGTCTTTATGTGGCTTACTATTATTAAGGAGGTGCCTAAAGAATTCTGAAAAAAATGAAAAGCAAATATTTACACTTTAGTTTTAAAATCATATCTAACTGGATTAAAAATCTTTATATGGTGTACTTTTCATTTGTAGTCTGATAATAGGTCAAAAAGTCAATTTCAAAGAAATCTAAAAGTACTTTTAAACATGTTGGTTACTTTTTCTAACAGGACATTTTCTTCATTTGTATACCTTTGGGTAACGTTTCCCCTCTACATTTTTTTTTTTTAAATTGGGGAATTGGGGGAGGGGAACAGCATTGGAGAACTGGGGAAGGGGAACAGACAAATTGTTGTCCTTTTGTTCTTCAGTCTAGTTGTGGAGGATGTTGCTTCACTGGCCCATGTTGGTATCATCATTGTGCTCTTCCCGGATGAGGCAGATCAGTCACTGGCCTCTGGGTGGTCGCTCACCATGGCTATAGGCAGCACATGTTGGCTGCCAGCCACTCACGCTGGCTGCAGGCCACTCACTGTAGCCTATAGCAGCCCACTGCAGCAGGGGCTGCAGCCTACTCCGTTACCGGGGCTCGCACAGCCCAGCTCCAGGTGCAGGTGTTGTTAGCTGTAGAGGGCAGTGTCATTGGCCCTCATATGTGGGTTCTGAACCTGGGCCACTGGCATCCCAAAACCAGCTCTTAACGAATGCACCACTCGCCCGGACCCCCTCTACTTTTTAATGCCCTTTAATGTGCAACTAATTTTGTGTTGTTTCAATTTTGACTATTCATGTCTATCTGTTGCTAAGTGTTTACATTTATTATTTTTCTTTTCAATAGCATTTCCCATCATTTTCTCCAGGCCCTGTTTAAATAGAGTTCAGGATATGGTCCCCATACCAGTAACATCAGTATCACCTGGAAACCTGTTCAAAGTACAAATAAATACTCAGCCTGCTTCAGACCTACATTATCAGATACACAGGGTGAGACCCAGCATTCTATGCTCTAATAATACCTCCAGGTGATTCTGAACAATGTCCAAGATTAAGGACCACTGTTCTATATCATTAACTTACTAGTTAGGTAAATATATATATGGTTATTTTTAGCATTGCAGTCCTCAACTTATTATCTTCATCTGCAGCATCCCCTAATATCTCTTTCTTTATGCTTTCTTGCTTCATTGAATCTATGTTCTTAGGTAATTCTAAGTTGTTTAACTTATATTGTTGTTTTACTATGATATTGTTCTCTCTCTGCATAATTGATTTGATATTTTATCATTTTATCCATTTTTGGATGGTGATGCCTGTGACCTACTATTTGCAATCAGAGATGTGATTTCCACCATATCAGAGGCAATACTTTTTTTTTTTTTTTTCCTCTGAGAGCAAGGAGTTTTGTGTCGCATCCGGTTATTGTAGCCTGAAAAACAGTAAATCCCAGGAATAGGTGTTCTCTGTATTCACATTTATCTGTCTCTCAGACTAGGGTTCAACACATGTGCCTTGGGGGTGGTGGTGGAGAGAATTTGAGTTTTAGATCATCTCCCTATTTCAGTATTTTACCCTGGATTTCCTCACTTTTACAGAAAGCATCAGTGTCTCTACTGCACTATTTGTCCCAGCAGCTATTTCCATTAATCCCCCGTTAGAAGAAGGAAACCACAAATACTTCCACTCATGGCATCATTGGCATAGACACTAATAATATTACATACTGTTGGCATAGAAATATGACTTAATATTACATACTGTTGGCATAGAAATATGACTATGGCGTCACCATCAATTCATACCTATTATACTCACATACGTGTGTGTTTGGCTATTATAAACTCATTTATTTGAGAGGTCCCCAAGCAATTTCTGAGAGTCTCTGGCACCTCCAAAAATCCCTATACTGTAGAAACCCCTTCTGTGCTTCCCCTGGAAAAGTGCTGTTTCTATCCATCTTCTCTATGGAAAGGCCTACATTATTTTATTTGGCCAAGTACAGCTCCCTTTATTCCTGGACAAAGCCATGGAATGGACAGTTTTGTGTCTGTTTTTGCTGTATCAGTAAACACTGCCGAAGGTACTGCATTGCCTAATTCAGATTTAGGAAGTTCAGGGCATCACATGGCAATCATTACTGCAATCATGGTCTTGACTGTTGTCTTCCCTCTGCTTGCCTTTGCATCTATGTTGGCAGGAGTGACGCAGAGAACCCCAATTGATCCTTCCCCCAAACAAACTCACATTCTCTCCACAGCTATCACCTAAAGGTAGTAAAATGAGCCCCATTATGCCTTTACTCCAATTTATGCCACTTGACATAAGAAACTCAAGACTCTCGTTCCACTCACTTAAATAGCCTTATGGTTGCACACCTTCTCGACACCTCCAGATAGAGCAAATAGGCCAGAAAATAAGTAAAGAACAAGTGATCCAGAAAGAAAAGATACACAGTAGCTCTGTCCTCAAGGAAGGGTGGAACCTGACACACAGGTGGAGAGGCTGGCCTTGAAGCTGGACAAAGCTGTGTACTCCATAGAGACGATGGAGTTGCAAGATGGACAGATGTGGCAGTGGTGGGAGGTTGCATAAAACCTTTTCTGGTAGCTTCTGGCATTTTCTATGAAATAAGTCATCAGTTGAGAATAAAGTTGGGACATTGGAGATTATAGCAAAGAAAGTAAAGTTTTGAGGATTAAAAAAAAGATACAGAATGAAACAGTCACCTGTGAAATTAGGAGAACGAAGGACTACAGATAATGAGATACTGTATGATTGCCCAAAAGCATCAGGGCCATGCTCTGCATAACATCCTCCTGTGGTTTCTCATGTCAGAGTAAAAAACAAACACCTTGTTCTGACTTGTCGGGCCTTACTTCTGACTGCACATAATCTCTGATGTCATTTCCTACTGATGTAGTGGTCTTTCATCCTGCTACAGTTATACTCGGCGTGGCACTTACTCTGACATTCCAGAAAGGCTCACCTCAGGGCCTTGGAACATGCCTTTCCTGCCTCCTGTAAATCTTTCCTCCCGGGTCTCCCACTAGTTCACTGTCTCTCTTCCTTTAAGTTTTGTTCTAAAATGCGAAGTCAGTGAGACCTCCCCAACTCACTCACTCTGAAGGTAAAACCTCTCTAGACAGCCTGGCCTCCCCTGTGGCCCTCCCCCGCTCCCACTGCATTGATCAATTTCTAAGCTAAAATAGAGTTAACTTTTTTCTTATTTTTTTTCTCTCACTGAAAAGTATTTTTTTTTTTAATTAATCAGTGGCTACAACTATGCTTGGCACACACCAGCAATAAATAAACTCTTGCTGAATACCTAAATTGAGAGAATTTTAAGGAGAGATAGAAGAGCTATTTTGTCTTATTAGTTTTGTATCATCCATTTCTTATTTTGATGAACAGGAAATATTCATTACATGCATAAAATACATAGGTACTGATTTTGTCTTGTGAAGATCCTTAATTTGTGTTCAGTAACACAAGTGCATGTGGTCTTTGAAGCTGTTTATACTCACAGAGTGTGCTGGAAAATATTTAAATATTTATCTAAGCCATATGAAGAGACTGTTAGTAGGCTAATGCATTTCAGTGATTATCTAATGTCTTCTTTCAATACTGAAAATGGGCTTCTTATGATAAGTTCATTGGTCCATCTATGAAACAGTTAATTTGGGCTATTTCTATAATACTACATTTAAAAGCATCTAGAATTTGTTAGCCTGGGTGTAACTTATAAGCATATATCATTCATTTTTGTATATCCAATGGTTTGTGACACAATATACATCTTATAAATAATCGTTACTGTTTCCTTTCTATTTGCTCTTATAAAGTATATATACACAGATTGACAAAATTTTATAAACATTTTTTTTGGCTTTGTAACTATAAAATAGCAGCTCCCTTTTTCATATAGTTGATGTCAGAGATACATACCATATGAAGTAGAAGGTAGCTTTTTAACTAAATTGTCAATGAAGTTAGTAAAATCCATAATTCTAGTTTTTATTTTATAATCTCAGTAATCACTTTGGGGTCTTCACTGATCAAACTAATTGGGTGGTTTTCAAGTTCTGCTTTATACTGTATAAAAATTTATTTTGGAGCCAGCCGAGTGGTGCGGTGGTTAAGCACTGTCTTGGGAAGCCAGTGGCCCCGGTTCAGGTCCCACATATGAGGGCCAGTGACACTGCCCTCAAAAAAAAAAAAAAAAAATGAGTTTGTTTTACAATCAGAATGAGAAATAAAATTGTAGAAAGTAGGTGTATAAAGGGAAACTTCATGTAAAATATTTCAGGGTAACAATGTGTAATTATGGCACAGCGATCTTCAGATGGAATTTAGAATCAGACTGAACAATTACAAATCATAATGGATTATTCTATTATCCTTAATCAAAGGACCATGCTTTTTCTTTAAACAAACAAATTAAAAAATAGTGATAACCTTAAGGAACCATGTGTAATTCATTTTAGATACATAATCATTGAAATCAGAAATATCTAGCTTTCTAGGTGACTCCATAACATGTGTCGGTGTCTGGCAATTCATTCAAAATAATTAGCAAATAAAATTTATCCTTTTTGTCCAAGCTTCACACATTTTTTTTACCACAATTACTCCTAATATAAATGGAGCTTTATAATGGATTACAGTTCTTCATTGATGGTGAACTCTCTTTCATTGTATTTTGAAGAAACAATGTAAAAAGCCCTTTCAAATATTTTGTCCTTACACTGGCCTGTTTGTATTATTGCTCACATTCACTAGGTGTTGATTCCCTAGTTTAATGCAAAGTTTAGTCAGTAGTCAATATTATAACACTCCTGCATACAAAAAAGCAGTAAAACCAGTATGGTTTTCACTTGTAATAAAATGAACCAAGTGGCTTTAATGTGACAAAAATATGGTGCTAAAAATCTACCTGTAGATTTGAATAAATATATTCACTTTTATTTTAAAATATCTTTCTGGCAGCTAGAATACTGTAGGTCACCTTGATCCTTTCAAAGACTGGCTTGATCCTTTCAACAGACTGGGTTGTCTGTTGCCACAATTTCATCTAGTCTGTACTGAGTGATGCCAGCTTATATTTGGTTCTGTATATAGTGGTTCCAAAACCTGCATTGTTTTAGTCTGATTATATATAATCACTCTTAATTGAAATTGAATTTTTTTCTCATGATGGTTTGTTTTCCCAAGTGTGCTTACATTAATTGAAACTTCATGTGTGGAATTTTAGGTTTTACTAGGACTGATCTATTTAGGTTTTGCTTTTACTCTTAGGGCATAGTTGATTTCTATGTATAGTCCGCACTCCTAGGGCCTGACCAGCTGGTACTTCAACTGAAAATCTGAAATATTGGTCAAGGCACCTTCCCTTTGGCTGGCACTGAATTCCAAGAGTGACTGGAATCATTTTCTGATATTTAGCTTCATAGCTGTTGGTTTCTGCTGAGTTTCTTGGAGTCACTATTTGCACGTTTGAGGCTGAGGGGTGAACCAACAATTTCAAAACAATTCACATACTGGTTTTTAGGCAACTTCTCTTATGTTTCCCACTCTTATATTCAAGACATTTTGTACCACCTGAAATACTTCTGTCTCTTTGCCTGATGAGATAGTACCTTTCATTTAGGTTTCATGTCTCCATGTCTTCATTTGGAAAATTCCTTGGGCAAAATCCAGCTGAATGTGCCACACAAGGAAGCCAAATATTTGTTCATTGCACCATCATGGATCAAGGGACAAAATTTTTCCCTCAGCATTTTGAAGCTGATGCTTTAAAACACAACAGGGTTCTTTCCCATCCAAACCTTAGTAAATAGAAAACTTGTATTAGGCTCGATATACAATAGATATTATGTTCCATACTCTCATTTCTGTTTGTGTACATAGTGTTGGTTATATTTGAAATGTATTTCATTAATCTGTGTATCTGTGACTGGATTATTTGATTTAACATAGTATTCTCTATTCTCAAGTTTTGTTCATATTAACACATATTGTGGATTTCCTTCTTTTTATTTATGTTCCATCCTGCTCCCTGTTGGCAGCTCAGCGGCTGCTCAGCTCGTGCCAGGAATCCAACCAGCAACCCTGTTGCTCAGAGAGCAAGCTCTTAACCAACTGAGCCACTTGGCTGGCTCAATTTCCTTCTCTTTAAAGGCTGAATAGTGTTTGTATATCTGTTCACATTTTCTTTATCCATTCATCAGTTCATCGAACGTTTAGGTTATTTCTGCACCTTGGCTGCTGTGATGATTTTAGGTACCTTTGTAAAAACATTAAAATATAATGTTATTGATTCCGAGGTCATTAAAAATAAAGTAGATAATTTTTAAGTGCCTTTTGTTTTAATTTACTGTTTCAGTGTATGTTTTCTTATATTTTGAACCATTTAATTACATTCCTTCTGATCTACTCTAAATGATCATATATTAAACAATTTGGAATCCCCAAACAGCTGAGACACCCTGGTGAGTTGGCAAGGTAACAGTTTATTTTGTTACATTGCAAATTGATTAGATTTGAAGATACCTCATTTGCATAGTTAAAAGAACTTTCCTCTGTTTCAGTGAAAAGCAACAAGTTCTGGTATGAAAGACATCAGCCACATGCGGTTGTCTTCACTTATTTGATTTTAGGTGAAATCACTTTGTTTTCTTCAATCACTTGTATATATAATTTTAGATTGGTTTAAAATAAATTATATAAATTCTCTATGATATTTTTGAACCGTATTGAGATACATACTTTTCAGATGACTCATGTTGCATTGCAGCAAGCATCTGTTCAAATTACCAGGAGGACATTAAATAAAAAGTTAGCATGTGTGCATCTTTAAGACATTAGACATGACCAGATGTTTCATATTCTCAGGGCCCTTTCAATAATAAAAGGTTCCTATGCAGCTCCCAGATAAGGGTGTTTGGGGAGGTAGAGAGGAGTGGGAGCTTGGGCTTACAGGCAAGGAGATGCAATAGCATTGCTCAGTACTCTTGCATTTTTTATGGCATGCTGGTGACTGCTGCCCCAGAAAGTGGGCATGCCTCAGGCCAAAATTCATGTCTAGGAAGACAAAATAATCTCCAGGCCCTATTCAAATATCTTCTTATAGAACAAAATATTTAGGTGCTCAGCCTAATGCAGTTCTAAATACAGAAAAAGTGGGCTCCTTTTACCTGTTCAGGCTTTAGTATAAATCATCTTGAATAAGCATAGAAAGAATCCTGTCATATCACAAAAGAAGGCATTGACCCTTTTCTTCTTTTGTAGTTTGTAGTTAAAATAATTAATTCAGTGTTTTTAACATGATATCTTTCCTAGCATCCCTTGTTTGAATCATACTCGGAAATGGTCACTTACTTTATAAGTCCCAAAGTACACAAGACCAATATTGCACAGTACTTGTTTAAGCAAAACTTACATCAAATGCCTACTAGTGTAGCAGACCCAAACAGAGCATTTCCAAATGAAAGAGAGCCCTCAGTCTCTAGAAATGACTCAGTTACAAACAGGTATGAATGGCATCTGTGACCATGTCCTCTGCTCCTCTCCACTTTCAGTGGACTTAGCTATTTGATCTAGGGACTAACACTTGTTTCCAGTGATGACAATTGGGTTCTTATCCTATGTTATCTGAAATTTGGAATGTAGAGACAGAGTTAGCTATGCTAACCCTCACCAAAGGCAGATTCTCAAGCAAAATCCACAGATTCCTTGCTGAATTTTGTACTGTTATGCTGATTCCTTCCCTGATTCTCTGGTTTCACTATGAAATTCTCATTTGGGGTAGATACCCAGGAGAGATTGCTGGGTCATATGATAATTCCATTCTTAATTTTTTGAGGACCCTCCACATTGCCTTCCATAGTGGCTGCACCAATCTGAATTCCCACCAGCAGTGTATGAGGGTTCTTTTTTCTCCACAGCCTCTCCAACACTTGTTATTATTTACCTTGTTGATGATAGCCATTCTAACTTGTGTGAGATGGTATCTCATTGTGGTTTTGATTTGTATTTCCCTAACAGCTAGTGAAGTTGAGCATTTTTTCATATATCTGTTGATCATTTGTATGTCTGCTTGGGAGAAGTTTCTGTTCATTGTCTTCTACCCATTTTTTATTTGGATTGTTTGTCTTTTTGTTTTTGAGTTATATTAGTCCCTCATCAAAGGTGTTGTTTGCAAATATCTTTTCCCATTCAGTTGGTTGTCTCTTGGTTTTATTGATGGTTTCTTTTGCTGTGAATCTGAAAACATTTATCTGTAAATATATATGTACTCCAATATTCATTGCAGCTTTATTTATGGTGGTCAAGACATGGAAACCACCAAGGTGTCCTTCGACAGATGATTAGATAAAGGAGATTTGTTATATATACAAATGGAATACTACTTTGCCATGAAAAGAGATGGAATACTGCCACTTGAAAGGACATGGATGGAGCTTGAGATTATTATGCTAAGCGAAATAAATCAGACTGAAAAAGTTGAGAACCGTGTGACTTTACTCCTATGGTGGGATATAAAGCTGAAAGCAACAAAGGAAGAAGACAAAGAAATAAAGGAACAGAAACTCATAGACCCAGACAACAGTTTATGAGAGGGAATGAGGGTGGCAAAAGAGAGTAAAGGGGGTCAACTATATGGTGATGAAAGGAGAACTGATTTTGGTTAATGAGCATACAACATGATATATAGATGATGTATTATAGAATTGTACTCTTGAAACCTACATGATTTTTCTAGCAATTGTCACCCCAGTGAATTCAATTTAAAAATTCTCATTAAATTTTGTGCGTGCCTTCCCCAAAAAAATTAGTTAGAGTCTATTTTTGTTGCTCTCAATCTAGAAAACATTACTTAAACATATGCTAGTATGTACACTTACTATTATTTTGTACCACTATCTCTGTATCTCTACTGCCTAGATCATTATGGATAGCCATGTTTTATATTGGGTTGTTGGAAAAGTCATGATGCATTTTTACAATGAAAAACATAGGAAAGATATGTCATGACTTTTCTGACAACCCAATAATTGTCTCTATATTTATAATACTATACATCTAATCTGGTAAAACATATTACCTAAATAAACTTTTTGATTGCTTAGAATTTACTCCAGAGATGAGATATTTCCATGCATGCAATTAACTTCCTCCAGACTGAAGAAAAAAAATTGCTTTTAAATTTCAAGAGAATTGCATATTTAAATAAGAAGAATGGTAGGAAAAGTGGAATTAATGGGCTATGGATTATAAAAGGAAGTAGGGCAGAAAAGAGGTATATCATATGGAATCATATAAGGCAGTTAAGCCACAGGATAGTAGAAAGGATTCAAAGCACTTGAAGCTAGAGTGAACAATATCAGATTTGTATTTACCAGTGGGGATGGGCGAGGAGGAGAATCATGAAGAAAGTGAAACAGGGTAGGGATTTGTCTCTGTTGCCAAAATGAGAAATTATGTATCTGAGATGGTTGGATGTTGGTAGTGTGAGCTCAGAGAAGATGAAAAAGATATTCAGGTGGAATTTAAAGGACTTGGTGCTTGATTATCTTGTCAGTCCTAGGTCTATGGTGAGGGTGTGAGAAGAGAGTTGCCTTACAGATTGTTTGTGCAGACATAAATTATCACAATCAGCAATGGAGGAGGAGGGAATTAAAATGATGAATTCAATTTTAGACATGTTCAATTTGAAGAACTTGCAAAACCCATGTGTGAAGAGGATCAGCGGGTTGTTGTGAATTAGACCTAAGAAAAATATTGGGTAAAAAATACAAATTTACAAGTGACATGCAGTGAAATAAGGGTTTCAGTCTTGAGAATGGATGTAACTACCTATGGAGAAAATGCAGAAACTGAGAAGAGATGGCCTTAAATAGAACATTGTGAAGTGTAATATTTACGAAATAACAAAAAGAAGATGATTATATGATCTTCTAGGGTTGTCATACAAAACACCACATACTGGGTAGCTTAAACAGCAGAAATTCATTTTCTCACTGTTTTGGAGGCTGGAAATCCAAGATCAAAGTGTTGGCAGATTGATTTTTTTTCTTTCCCTCTCTTTCCCTCTCTCTTTCCATCTCCCTCTCCCTATTCCTTCCTCTCTCCCTCCCTCTCTCCCTCTCCCTCCTCCTCTCTCTCCCTCTCCCTCCCTCCTCTTAAAAGAACACCAGTTCTATTATTTTTCTGATCTCATTTAATCTTAATTATTTCCCTAAAGGTCCGATCTCTACATACTGTAACAGTGGGAGTTGGAGTTCAACATATCAATTTAGGGAGACACAACTTAATTCATAACAATGATCCAAAGGAACGTGACTGTGAAGGGGCATTTGAAGCCAAAAAGGAAAATGCAAAAGCAATATCATGAAAACAGAAGTCAAGGGAAATCAAGAGTGAAGACTAAAGCTTAACATAATCAAGTTCAGGGTAAGGAAAACTATAGTCAGTTTATTGGAGCTGAGGAAATAGAGAGAATAAGTTTAGAAAATTCTGTTTTAAAGTTTCTCTGTTCATTGCTGAAAAGAATGCAATATTGGGCCGGCTGAGTGGCCCTGGCTTGGGATGCCAGCAGCTCCTGTTGGGGTCCCACATCCAGCAGTCCCGGTTGGGGTACCACATATGAGGGCCAGTGACAATGCCCTCAAAAACAAAACAAAACAAACAAACAAAAGAATGCAATATTGACCAAAGTATTTGGTTTGTTCTGTTAGGAGAAAGTGGATCATATTTAAATGCTGATGTAACACCAGAGACAAAGCAGCCTGTTGACAGCGAAAGGGAAGTGAGGGCAGAGGCATGAGGCTTGAGGACCATTGTAAATATCACTGCAGACATTGCGAGGGAATAGATGGTTAGGCTGAGAGGTTTGAGAACTCACATGTGGTTGTTGGTCATAATTCTATATTGATCACTCTCTACCTGGTTGTGTGATTGTTCCCTGGGATGCTCATAAGCCCTGGTTCAGACAGAGAGATAGCAATTATATAAATATGTACTTCTTAGGTGACCATACTGATATTCAGAAATGAGGTATGTAGCACTTTTTCTAGGATGAGTTCACAAACTTAATTGTCGGACCTCATATATGCATATACCAAATCACTATGTTGTACACCTAAAACTAATAAAACGTTATATGTCAATTTTATCTCAATCAAAAACATATACAATTAAAATAATAAAAAAGAATCCTGCAATACTCTAGACTAGAAAAAAAATAGTCTTTAAATAACTATAATGGAGTTTGAGATAATTTTTATTTCAAAGTGTTTTCAAAGGTTTAAGAATATTGAAACAACATGCAAAGATTTCTAGTCCCAAACTTTGAGAATCATTATCCTAAAGAATCATGAGGGCAGAATTATAGAGAAGAAGTTGAAAAAAAAATCCAATGTATGCACTGCTAATATACTTACTCTTGAGTAAGTATGATAAATAACCCTACCCAAATGGATGTGAAATAACCCCACCCAGATGATAAATAACCCCACCCAAATGGATGTGAAATCCGGGAGTGAAGAGCTTCCCGCGAGCGCCATTACTTTTGTGTTCTACCTGTCTTGAAGCCATACTCAAAATTGTGTTGCCTCTACCAGACAGATATTATCCATTATGCTTTCTTGAAGATTGGGAAATAAGTAACTTTTGTTTGTTTTTTGTTTGCTTCTTTTTCATATCCCAAAGCAGAAATATAATCAAACTTCCTTCTAGAAATGACCTCTTACATCAAAGTTCCATTCTTTCCCACTAATTTTATGTCACTTCCTTCTTGATCACTACATAGACTCTAAAGGTCCCGTTTCTGGGAGCAATTAAACTCTCATTTTCAATTTTCACTTCCACCCTGATGAAGAAACTCAGTCCTACAGCATACCCCTTCTGGGGTCCTTCTCCCCCGACCTCAACTTTATGTGATGCTTTTTTTTTTTTTTTTTTTCTTTTTGAGGACAGCGTCACTGGCCCTCATATGTGGGACCCGAAGCAGGGCTGCTGGCTTCCAAAGCCAGCGCTTAACCCCTGCCACTCGTTTGGCCCTATGTGATGCTTTTTAAATTGGTTCTCTCAGGGGTTGGTTGGCTTCACTTAGGACCTCTAGATCTCTGCATTTCTTCTCTTTCATTAGTTCTGTGTAAAGCTTCTTTAGTTTAAAAAAGCTTGAAAGGGGGTATGAAAGAGGATATGTTTATTGAATAGGTTAGTATTTTACAGAGTTCAGAGGTTTTTTATGTTTTGTTTTCTTTCGTTTTGTTTTTTTTCTGGTGAAGAGATCAGAAGGCACAGTGTCATAAAAATGGTGCTAAATGTGGGTCTTTGGATGGGGCTGGAAGTGAGAAGGTATTGCAATAGGTGCTAGGTGTTCTAAGAAGGCTTTTTCCATTTCATTAACAGTTTTCTAATCTACGTTAAGTCAAAGTACTGTGTGCTTCTCAATATTCATAACATGGTGGAATTAGTAGAAAAAGCAACTTGACACAAAAGGGAGAAGATGAAAAGCCATACTTTTTTGGTTTGTTTGTTTAAAGGAAAGAATACAAACATAGGAACCCAACTAATAAAAACTGCCTATGCATTCCTCACACAGAACACCTGAATAGCAGTGTGGACAATTTAGGGTAAGCGGGGGGGAGGAATACAGACATAAAATCACTTGCTGCTGTCAGCTACCTTTCATTTCTAACATTATGGGATTAGATCAAGCAGGCGGACATCCAGACTCCAGTCCCTCGGGGGATTGCGGTTCACACTTGGAACATGCCCTGGTGTTAGATGTTAAGACTACCGGCCTTTCCACTGCTCCTTTTTTTCTTTACTGTTACCAAGCACAATATCCCTAAGTGAACAATAATGTGCAGTCTCGGAATTTCAATTCCCATACCAACTCTGCCCTTGAAAAAAATCTGTTTTTTATTAGTAATTTAGAGCTAATGTGCTTTGCAGAAAGTCCCCCTGTTCTGAGGTTATTCACACCTAGAATGAAATTCTGAAATATCCAAAGAGGAACACTAATTTTATCCAGCCATAAAATTCCTCGACTTCGCTATTTGACTACTAATGATGTTCAAGTTTTTCCTTTTCTTTCCTTTCTTTCACTTTCTCTCTTTCTCTCCCTTACTCTCTCCCTCCCTCCCTTTGTCTTTCTCTCCCCTCTCCCTCTTGTCCTTCTTTCCTCTTTTTCTCTTATTTCTCTTTTCTCTTATTTTTGAAGCTAAGGATTTTGCTTTGGTTAAGTGCACTGCCCTGGATATGTGTACATTCTTGAATGAAATTTTATTAAGAAATTATTAATTTGGCTAAGATCTGTTTTTCTGCAGATATACTTTTACTCTTAGAAAAATTAAACACAGTTAGAAAGTCTTTCAGAATTGTAAGGGAAAATTGCCTTCTAATATTTTTATTTGTCATGGAAATATCAAGAGAAAAAATGACTAAAATTGAAATTCCACAACATTTCTCTTGATATCAGTTATCAATAGATACATGTATACTCCAAAATAAAAATTCTATTAATAGATTGAATTGACCCCTTTCTCTCTCTACAGTGACTGAAGATGAATACTTTGGAAAAGGTAAATCTCAAATCCTTGAAAGCAAATTTGAAATAAATAACTAAAATAGCAATATTTACTATATTTTTTCAGGCCTAAACAAAAAATATAAACATAAAATTTTGAAGCAAGCTGTAATCCAGGATGACTCTGAAACTGGTGTCAAGTAGAAACATAAACATATAATGCTGGATTGGTAAGAATTGCAACATTTTCAGTTGTGTAACCTAGTTACACAGAGAATGAAAGTTTTCAAAGAGAAAAAAATACACAAACTAAAGATAAGTTAAAAGATAACTAATTTAATAATATTGCTTAACTAATTTGATAGCATATAAAAATGTATAAGGCAATCAGTCCACTATCCTTTTAAGGACTGATATTGTTATTATTACCATTACCTCTTGTTATGGGCAATTTTTGTGCTGACAATGTAGCATATTTTTCTTGAATGATGCACAGGTTAAGATAAGGTTAAAATGGAAAATAAAATAAAATAAAAAATAAAAATACAGCCAAACAGTATAGTCTTATAAAAGGATCCTAGTAAAATGTATACCTATTTAGTTTATCTTAAGCAATTTACCAAAGCCATCAGCCTAGGGCCACATGAGCTAAGTAACATATGTTAACCTTGGAGACAACTGGACCTGGTTTCTACATTCAGGTTGACCAATTTCATAGCTGTGTGACCTCAGGAAAATGAAACTACCTCTCTCAGTTTCAGTTTTCTAATTTCTAAATTTGTGATAGGCAACTTTTCTAAATTTGTGATAGGCAACTTTTAAAATTATTTTATAAAGATTCTATAAGATAATGGACATAGAGTACAAAATAAGAGTAACAACATAGATGGTGCTTAAAGAATAATGTCTTAGAACACTGTACATGGAAAAGAGAATGTGGAAACTTGACAAAACTAGGCTAATTCAATCCTACCACTTTTATCTTATACCTTAAGAATCCCCCCTAGCATCATAGAAATTATGGCTAAATTAACAAAATGTGCAGACTTTTAGAAAAATCCCTGACTGTATTTGTAATAATAATGATAAAAAAAAATTAAGGTGCAATATTATAGCTTAGCCTTTGCACACTGGGAAATCTTAAATTGAGATAAATATGTGAGGCTCATCCTCCTCATCTCGGTAATTAATCCAGGAGCAAGGCTGTTGAAGGCACATCACTAGCTCCAGGAAAGACGTGTGGATCCTTTCTGATCGCCCCTCTGAAACATTATTCCCAATTCCTGACCCTTAAAAATATAAACAGAAAAATACATAATTACAGAAGTGAGATAGATAGATAGATAGATAGATAGATAGATAGATAGATGATAGATAGATAATAGATAGATAGATAGATAGATAGATAGATAGATAGATAGATGTTTGAAATGACTGGAAGGCAACATTTGAACAGTCATTTATTATCAATAAATTATGTTTATTTACGATCAATCCAATAGGAAGCCTGAAATCATTTTTTATTTATTGCCACAAACTTAGAAAAAAGGCACTATCATATTAATACGAATTAAAGTCTAATGGAGTAGAAATACCTCTGAGATAAACAGTACATATTCTAATTTCTCTTACTGACTATCTTATTTATTTGCTGTGAGACTTGGATGAATGTATATAATCATTTTGTATCTTATCCAAGAAGCTGAATTTTGTCAGAGGCTGCTAGAGTGGAACTTTTGGTCATTTTAAACTAAAAGATATGCTTGGAAGATACTTGAAAAATATGCAAAGTGTTCTGATCTTTAAATTAGAAAATCTTCATAAACTCATCATCATTTCTAAATGGAAGAAAATAGCAACATCTTTATAAGCACCCAATAAGTTATGCTGTGGATTTAAAAAATAAACAAAAATATCTAAGTGAGGAAATTTTGTCAATGAGATCAAAGCAGTGCTTCTGGAAATTATAAAAGTTTTAGGACACTTTACTTTTTTTATTTTTTAAAATATGAAAAAAATCTTTCACTGATTAAAAATTCAGGATGTAACTGCCATAGAATACTTTCTCATTAAATATTTGCTTGTAAGTTTGGAAAATGAATTGTGTTGGTGTCATATGCTTGGTTTTCAAGGAGGGACTTTAATTCCTGAGAGGTCTGATACTTTAAAATGGCATGCCCACTAGTAAATGAAGATTTTGCCTATGCACTGTATCTTCAGAAAGAATTAGCAAGTTGATATATATATATATTTGTATCTTGGTATGCTCTGGTGGAGAAACATTGTCAGTTAGTAAAAATAAATGTTATTTAACAATTATAAATGTGAAATTTGAATACAGCTTATTTGAATTTTACTCTCTAAGAAACCAAAATTTATGGGAAACACTAGAATGGTATATTACAGTATTCAGATATTGTTCATAAAATGCTATCTGAAAGAATGTCGTTTACACTAATTGGGTACCCCATCCTGAAACTTATAAAGAAAAACATTTTTTGCTTTTTCTGAAATGCTTGCCCTTTAGAAACAAACCTTGTGAGGGGAACATTTTAAGTTACCTTCCAATTTTATTAAAATGTTACCCCATAACACTAAACATGTTTCTTTATGCTTCATTCTTCACTTTGGCCAATCTTATGCAACCATAGTTTTGAAAAAAGCTTTGCACTTCTGCACAATTCTTGGTAATTTTCTTTATTTCACATTTTGCTCTGGCCTCACTTTTTTCACCTAGTTTTTTTATTTTTAGCCCACAACTCACCCACTGTGCCATCTGGAAATATTACTAGATGAGTAACAATTACATTTTTGCTGAAAGACTAAGGATTATCTGAAATATTATTTGACGATGTATCATCCTACAGGATGTAATAGTAAAACTGTCACATACTATATCACACTAGCACCAACTATCATATAACACCTGCACAGGCCCCTCCATCAAGTTCTGATTACTGTCAACGAGGGGTTAGCAATTGAGTGAGAGAGTAAAATTTGCAGAATAATGGCATCTGACATGTCTCCACAGCTGGCAAAGACATGCAACAGATGAAAAAAGGCAGCACATAATATCACTTTCCTTTCTCACCAAAGGCACACACTCTAGTGTGGGACATTTCAGCAACCGCTGGTGGCTTCTATGAGATACTCCTTTTTTTCCTAAAATGCAATTAAATGCAGGAAAGCCTTCCTTTATTTTATATAAATATGCATGTCAATTCACTGAACACTTCTGAGCTATTCACGTTGGATTGAAATGCTCCTTCTTCCACAAAAAGCCATTAGTTGCAAGTGGTCTGAATTTTCATGTTTGGGGTTGAAATCTCTTTCCCAAAACGTCTCATTTCAATCTTCCAATTTCTTCAGACTTCCTCTTAGCCTTTCTAGCAAGAGTTGTTTCTGCTTACAAGGGAGCTAAACAAATCAATTTAAAACAAAATCTTTTGTTGCAGCCAAAGATTGGAGAAGTCCTGCTTACTGGGTGGCTTTGGTTTCCAATCGTGTCCCTTCAGTCTCCTATGCAGGGCCCATCCCTTTGGCTCTGAAATTCCTCCCTGGTGGGGGTCACAGGGTGCGATGAAGAAGTATAAACTTTCTTTAAATAAGAACTTTTATTCCTCCTTTTTCTATAGACAAAAAGATGAATCAGAATTAATTGATGCAAAATATGAGAAAAATCCTTGTTTTATTTCCACAGACTGTCTTGTCACTATGTATATACACTAATTATTCATGTACACCTGTAATACAAGCTGCTCATATCTGTAATGAGGTTATGGTAGACCAATTATTGTTTGGAGGATTGATCTCTGACTTCCAAACGTATGGGCTTTCTGCAAATGTGTTCTCTTTGGTTCTATAAATTTGAAACATTGATAGCTTAAATGCTTTGGGAGGAAAAGTTAGTGAGAATATATTGGCTAAAATAAATGATGAATTCTCAAGGATTTTCAAGTTGTACAAGGGATTCATACCCTATGTGTTAAACATTTGTTAGCGGAGTTTCCAGTCAGCCATGACCTGAAAGTTTATTCTTTACAACACAGAGTAGTCAAAAAAATAAGTATAGACATTGAGCTTAAACTCTCAGCTCAGTCAAGTTTGATAGATTTTGTGATACATAGTGTACATAATGATATTTACTAGTCATAGGGTAAAACTTGGGGTGGGGGGAAGAGAAGATTTTGCCAAAGCACTCTGGAAAAGGAGTTGTAAATTTAATATTCTGGCAGGCTTTATACCTACTGCAATATTCTGCACTGGGTAGGTGTGCAATAAATGTTGGCAGGCTGCATTCATAAAGTAAGACAATAGTTTCAATATTTTAAACATGTTTTATATCAAAGCCTTAAATGTAAAATTTAATGTTAAGAAGCACTGGTTACGTTTCTAAATATGCTATTAACATAGGTCAATCTTTTTGCAAGTGATTTTTTTGCTGTTGGGGGGGTGGGAAAGGAAAGAAAGAAAAGCCAGCCCTACACCTCAAAGAAGAGCTTCAAACACAAGAGTGTTACCAAGAGCATTTAATGACACACGCTTTGATCTCTCTGTACATCCAATAAATACAAAACGTTGCTGTATTTTGAGGATGTGCATGCCTACACACATCATGACTTTAACAAATGTTTCAAACTGCAATTTGAAAGTTATTGGTTTGGTAAAGCTCCAAACATATTTCTCCTAGGAAGTTTCCAACATGAAACCTATGAGCTTCAAAGTTGGATGGTTTTGAATATTGCAAGGAGCTGTGTATGCAAAATTTTACAGACATACTGTTTTGTGTTTCAGATGATGAAAGTACAATGCAAATAGCTATAAAAATGTAAATACCTAGTAACTTTGATATAAGCATCCCATTATAGACTAGCTTTGCATATGAAGGCTGAAAATAGATTGGATATAAAATGTGAAATGCCTTATAATATTTAAAATATTTCAGTGTTTTGTTTTGTTTTTTTTAGCTTTACTGTGGATAAGTACTTTTCACAGTATGGAGTGATGTTTTGAGGACATATTCTAGAATGTTATTTTAGTTCTTTCAGAAATCTGTCTATTGCTGGATGCTGCTACTGGGTGATTAGTTGAACAATGTTATAGCTGCGGCCCAACAAGTAGACAAGTGTAGACATAGATAAACTAAGAATATCAGCTTTAACATTTACATACTTACCAGTAATATTTTAACAGCAACATGCCTTTAACCATTTAGAATAGTAAAATGAAACATTGGAAATATAGATAGGTAGGACAATATAACAACGATTGAACATTTGTTTATGATAAAATTCAGTTTTATTGATTTAAAGCTATGGAAAATAGGAAAGGAACTTAGAGTTTGTAGGTGGTTACTTTCAAGTTGTGTTGGATGGAGACCCTGGCTTATCACTGTGAGTCTGAAGGACCTCCATGAGGCCAACAACAAAAAGAACATGTATGTAGGGAGACAGACAGGTTCATGACTATTCTATTGTATATATTCTATTGTATATTGAGGCTTTGTGCAAAATTTTGCTAATTATTTTTTAATTAAAAAAAGAGATGTCACTGCTTAAAATAATGGGAAAACTGATTTAAACCAAAATTATTTGTTTAGAAATGAAAACTAAAAGTGCTTTACACTGAGACACAATTACTTTCTCCTTTTCCTTTTTCCTTTTTCTTTTTCTTTTTTTTTTTTTTTTGCTTAATTGTGCTTATTGATTAGCATTTTCTATTTTAGTTACCTGATATATATTTTATGGTTTTGAACCTATAAGGAGTTTATCAATGTTAGTGTTCATATAAATATGTTACAACACATCATTCTCCTAAGTTATGCCACACTCACTTATTTGTATTAGGGACCAGAATAAAAGAATTGTCACATGGTATTTTTGATGAGCTGGTTAACTATATTCACTTATTCAATCCACAAAATTTTACAGAGGGCCTCCTCTTTGGCAGATACTTAGAGAATAACTATAAATTGGGAAAACTGGCAGGTAAATATATAATAATTATAAAACATTCTAGGGATTATTATACAGGTATCCACAAAGAATTTAGGGCAAACAAAAGAGAGAGAAGCTATATCTATGGGTTAGTTAGACTGGGAGGAGGTGTATGAAAAGTTTTTCACTAGAAATAGCATTTGAGCCGGGTCTTGGGTGAGGACTTCTTCCTAGAGAGATATTGGTTAGAAATGTGGAGAAGGATGGGAGGCGATCAAGGATTTTTTAAAGTGACTATCATTAAAATTTATTGGGGTGACAATGGTTAGTAAAGTCACATAGATTTAAGGTGTACAATTCTGTAATACATCACCTGTATATCACATTGTGTGCTCACCACCCAGAGTCAGTTCTCCTTCCATCACCATATATTTGACCCCCCCTTACCCTCCTCTACCATCACTCCTCCCCCTTACCCTCTGGCAACCACTAAACTGTTGTCTGTCTATGAGTTTTGTTTCTTCATTTGTTTGTCTTGTTCCTTTGCTGTTTTCAGTTTTATAACCCACATATCGGTGAAGTCATATTTCTCAACTTTTTCGCTTAGCATAATAATCTCAGTTTCTATCTATGTCATAGTAAATGGCACAATTTCATCTTATCTTATAGCACAGTAGTATTCTATTGTGTATATATGTACCACTTCTTCTTTATCCAATCATCTAGCCAAGGACACATTGGTTGTTTCCATGTCTTAGCCACCATAAATAAAGCTGCAGTGAACATTGGAGCACATATAGATTTATGGATTTAAGGCCAAGGACGTGGTATTTGTAAATGTTCTTTGGTGGAGATAGCTCAAGCTAGAGAAGAAAGTGAAGGGAGGTATATGACACAGAATGCTGAAGCCCACCTCCCTGGTAAACAAACTGCTTTCTACAGAGTGTTGCATGCTGTCCTTTACCTCTCTTCCCCTGCTTCCCTTTCACCTTACTTGAATGCCAGAGTCCAGGGAATCTAGAATGAGGTAGTAGCTGCAGTTTTGCAACAAAATGTGACTGGGAGTGATGAGCAAACTTTAGAGAATATGTTTCCTTAATACTGCCTTGTGTGTATTATGTATATAATATACATATCATACAATGCACTCTATGTATTACCCATTCATATAATCATGAGTGGATATTATATTTGAGCATAATAATGTTGTGTGTGTGTGTGTGTGTGTGTGTGTGTGTGTGTGTGTGTGTTTTAACAATTTAAAAATATGTGTCTGCTCATAAAAAGAACTGCTGAGTCTGGCGTGAAGGAGGTATTGGTAAACAGTGGATATTGGCTGTATATGCAGTAAGGTGGTCACTGGTGAGCAGAAGGGCCCAGGTCTCACAGCACAGGCTTGCTGGCCAGAGGAATCAGGCAGGGGCACAGCTGCCTTGCAGAATACAAGAGAACGGAGGAGCCATGCACCACGAAGAGACACATCTTTCTTTGGATAATGAACAAGTCAAGAAAACAGAAAAGATTACTATGACAGGGTTAGGTTTTTCTGTGTCAGGTAGCACTCTAAAGGTAACATTATTGCGAGTTGTATATGAACCACAGCGGAAGAAACCACTAATCCAGGGGCATGGTATCTCCCAGAATTAAGTTGAATTATGGAGCATTTCCTCCTATCCCCCTGCTCCTCCTTTTCATCTACCACTCCCTAATCTCTTCCTGCTTACATATGTTTGTTTTCCTTTTCCTGGCTTATTTCTACTTAACTTGTCAGAGCTCCCACTTGAAGTCCTGGTATTTTCCCTTGCCTCATCTTGCACTTTTGTCTCTTGTATCACATACTGGTTTAAGCATCCATCTGCTGGTTTTTGTTTTGTTTTGTTTTGTTTTTGAGGGCAGTGTCACTGGCCCTCATATGTGGAACCCGAACCGGGGCCACTGGCTTCCCAAGCCAGCGCTTAACCACCGCGCCACTTGGTGGGCCCATTCTGCTGATTTTTTTTACCACCCATTCTCAACCTGATTGTGTGCCTCAGAAATTTCAGACTTTCTATGCCTCAGGATCACCAGTGTCAAGAAACTGCAAAAATCAGAGAACCTACAGAAGGGAGCTGCTTGAGAGGTAGTTGCCTGATCCTGCACTGGGCCCAGAATGTGCCTGTAATATGGCAGGATCCACCTGCTCAAGGCTTGTGTGGCATTAATTGGACAATGCTTCCATTTAGATGGATTTCCAGAGATGTCAATGCTGCCTTTCATATTGTAAATTTGTGGCATTATTGACATCCGGTTTCAGCTATTGTTCAGTATTTATAAATCTGACTTTTTTCAGACATCAAATTATTTTGCAGCAAATTTAAATATAAATTAAAGGATACCCCGATACATGCCACCTAGGTGAGTTCCCCATAATTGTAACTGAATGGTATTTTCCTTGCTAAGTTTGGACTTGCTTGGTAACCATCATCTCTTTCTTCTTTCCCATGTCTACCTTTTGGAACAGATGTATCTATCCTATGCTTATCCCACCATT
This sequence comes from Aselliscus stoliczkanus, assembly GCA_033961575.1. Classification (NCBI taxonomy): domain Eukaryota; kingdom Metazoa; phylum Chordata; class Mammalia; order Chiroptera; family Hipposideridae; genus Aselliscus; species Aselliscus stoliczkanus. The sequence continues at coordinate 50,031,204 of CM066727.1, forward strand.
GTATTTACACATCATTTGTCTGGTTTCACAAACTCATAGCTGGAGGGGACTTTTGCTTCAGGATTTATCGTAGCTTGAGCCTCATCCTTGTCTGATTTAGATGGTGTTTAGATGGGACTTCGAACTTTAGAGTTGATCTTGGAATGAGTTAAGGCTTATGAGATGTTGGAATGGAATGAATGTGTCTTGCATATAAATAGACAAGAAATTTGAAGGGGCAGGGTGGGGTACTATAGGCTGGATTGTGTCCCCCCAATATTCATGTTGGAGTTCTAACCCCCAATGTGACTTTATGTGAAGATGTGGCCTTTGAGGCGATAAAGGTTAAATGAGGCCGTAAGGGGGTGGCCCCAATCCAATAGGGAGAGCGCCTGTATTAGAAGAGGGATGTATACCAGAGCTTTCTTGTTCTGTCGTGTGAGCACACACATATTCAAGACAGGAAGAGGGCTCTCACCAGGAACCAAACTGGCCAGAACATTGTTCTTGGACTTCTGGCCTCCAGAATTGTCAGAAACAAAATTCTGGTGTTTAAGTCACCTAGTCTGTGGTACTTTGTTATGGCAGCCTAGGCAGTCTAATACAAAAATCAATGCTTTTCATATCCTAACTTTTCATAATTTATTACAATCCATTCACTTTTCCTTTTCTGTAGCATAATTATCACTGTGTACAATGTTTTCTCTTCTTGGAAATATCCCACACATCCTTCAGTGGCCATTCAAATATCATCTTTACTTTAAAGATATTATTAACTGACAAAATATTAGTTAGTCAATAAATAGTTATTGATTAATTGATTATTTGAGCATGTTTATCTACCCTTTACATGTCAACCCCTGAGACAGACATTTTATCTTCAGTCCTCACAACAAGGAGTTGGTGAATTTGGAGTAGTGAGAAAAACCATAAAATTATTCAAACATAAAAGATGATGGCTTATAATAACTATAAAATACATTTTTGTTGTCCCCCTTTTCCACTATGAAGACAGGTAAAGGAAGAAGCAGAGTGAGGCTAACATTCCTAAGTTCTAGCCAAGGCTTCTTCTTGCTCTGTGTGAAACCCATGGATCTTTGTTAATGCAAAACCAGGCCCACGCAGAATTCCAAATTGCTCTGCATAATACAACGCAGGGCATGCAGTTTCTTGAAAGGATTTAAATTGAGGGAAAAAAAACTGGAGAATAAAAAGCTGAGACATTTTTCTGAGGGGTGGGGGGGTGTTTGGAAAAGGAAGGGTGGGATTCAAATAACATAATAAGCAGGAGTCTGGAATCTGCAAAGAAATGTGGCAGGTGAGGAATTTCCAAAAGCATTTAAACGAGGGACTTGCTGATAAAAGAGTGAATGATATACAATTTTGTGTTATTTGTGTTATTGTCATGTTAATGCAGAAATCACCTCAAATACAGTCTGAGTGCTTTTTATAGAAACCAAGGAATATAGACTGTTTCCTTTTGTAGATTTGCATGAGGCAGAAAACTGAGAACAAGTCTATCACCAAGGTCCCACCCAATATTTTCACAGAGACATAGATGATAGAATTTGGTGGTACTTGGACATTGGACAAAGCAACCCTTGTATGTGGAATAACAGGGCCTGTAAGAGTTTCTTAAGGCCACTGTAACAAGTAACAGAGTCTGGGTGTCTTAAACAGCTGAGCTTTACTTTCTCACAGTTCTGAAGGCTAGAAGTCCAAGGTCAAGGAAAATATTGACAGGGTTGGTTCCTTCTGAGTGTGGGAGGGGAGAATGTGTTCCAGGCCACTTTCTTTGGACAGCCAGTGGCTATCTTCTCCCATGCACTCACACTGCTTTTCCTGTGTGTGTCTGTGTTTAAATTTCCATTTCTATAAGGACACTGATCATACTGGGTTAAGGCCCATTCAAGTGATTTCATTTTAGCTTAATTACTAGCTCTTTAACAATTCTATCTCCATCTATGGTCACATGTTTAGATACTGGAGTTTAGGACCAACTCGGGAATTTTTTGGGGGTAGAACACAATTCAGCCCATAACAGGAATTTATAGAAATCTTGAGATTGGTATTACACTTTCTGTAGAAGGTAAGGTAAGAATATTGATCAAATGGTTTTAATCTCAAAATATAAATTAGCCTCAACATATATCTAGGTTTCATAACCAATTTAAAGATTGAAAAAATGAGATTCAGTGATATTAAGTAATTAGCCTAAGGCTCAGAGATTTCTTGTGACAAATTTAAGATTCAAGCCCACAGGATCAGAAAAATTATACATACCATTTCAATCCAGCATTCTGCCTCTCAGTCGTATTCACCAAGGAATACACCTGATGTATGCCTTTCTAATGTATTAAACGAATATTTTAAAACATTATTAAAACTAATATAACCTTCAATTTGTTAACTAAACTTTTGGAGCCAAGAACAAATTACAGTAAGAAGCAATTTTATCATGAGTAATATATGGCAATTGTTAGTTTTGATCTCATGTTAAAAAAACAGGTACTTCACATACACACACACACACACACACACACACACACACACACAAACTAAGAAAAAAGCATCATGTAAGATACATGTCCTTAACTCTTATCCATTGCTAAAAGTATGACATTTTGAATCTATGCCTTAAGAAAAATTTCAAAAATTATGAAGAAAAAACTTCATATCATTTTGATTGTAGGCATTGATATTTATCGTTGAAACTTAGTCATAATAATATTATGAAAACTGGACATTTTCAAATCACATTTATATCTACCAGTATTAACACTGCAAAGTTCTGTTAGCTAAACTACAAATAACAGAAAACCCAAATGTAAGCTATGGATAACTTTTATAATGTATAGAGACAGATATGTTTAAATAAAGTAATATTAAGAACTTTTGTTTCAAAGAATTGACATCTTGAACAATGATTCTTATACTGGGAATGCTAGCTGCCAGTTCTGGTAGACTTTAAAGAAGGCAAAGAACTTATATGGTTAATTATGCATAGGAAATAAATGGATAAAGTTAAAGGGGATGCTTTACAGTATAACTTACCAAAGCCCAAATAGACTAGCACTTTTATAGTCTCCAAAAGGGTAACACAGTATAGATATGTCACCAGTGTGTGTGATTCTGAAACTTGTGCTTGAGGATCACCCTGGCAGAGAAAGAACATTTCAGAATGCTCTTTTGGAGACATTGCTCCAAATACATCATAGAATATTTTCAGATGCAAATAATTTCGACAAGCACTTATTAAGAATCTCCTATATTCACAATAATGGGTTTAGTATTTGAAGGTTTAACTTGGGGGTAGGATGGAAATATTATGCTTACAAATATAAATAAGGTAGAATATGTTTAGGTGTTCATGTACTAAGGTATTCATTTACTTTTGTACATAACATTTATCAAGCAACAATTATGTACAGTCAAATATCTTATATATTCTATAGTCATAGTATAGCACATTGAAAATTATTGTTCCCAATGACCACCCTCAATCAAGGAGCAATTATTATAGAGAGATAAAAATATTTTGTGCAGTTTTAACATTAAATATACATTATTCCATCATATATCTCTTTGTTATGATTGGAGTAATAAAAGATTCTAATGGAAACATTTATTGCTTATTAACTAATAACTGCATGTATTCATAAGAAGTAAAATTATTTTATATGCAAAATATCTATTTATACAAAATGTTAAATGGAAATAATTAATATATGTATGGGGATTATTATCTCAATTAACTCAAATATTTAATAACATAGGGCACTAAATTTTCTAAATATTCTGGAGACACTATAGCTTACTCTAGAAAATTCATTTTACAGTTGGAAAATAAAATTCTGGCAGCTAATTTGCTCTGAAACCAATGTTCTTAGGTTAGGTAACATTCTAATAACAAATTGTTCCTAGCAGTCACCTAATGAACCATCAAACTATATTCCATTGGTTTGCATCATTTGAAAGTCAGGAGTATTTATGAATTTATAAGGATGATATGAAATTGATGTGGTCTTTATTCTAATTAGGGCTGTTTTTTAACTTGGTAAATGGGAAGGGAACTGAAACATAGGAATACATACCTGGGATGAACAAAGGAACCAAGTAAAGCAAAAAACATTTGCCTTTAAACCACTCAAAGAGTATCATTTATTCAAGAAATAAAAGAAACAAGTGGATTCCACCATGACCAAAGATGACCACAGGAGGCACAGTGATACCATGGGGAAGGTCAAGGGTTTGGGATCCCAACAGCACAGGCTCTTGTTCCGTGTCTACCAACTATTATTTTTATGGACTTGGTCAAGTCATTCAATTTGTCTAAGCATAAATCTCTTCATCTGAAAACTGAGGAAAATAAAGTTTATTTTGTAGAGTTATAAAGACAAGCTAGAGTTCATGTATGTTCAGTGCTTAGTACAGGGTCTAGCACTTAGCAAGCATTAAATATATGGCTACTTTTATTACAAATAAAAGATTTAACAGTATCCTGAAGGAAATTTTGGACAGAAGTAAATTTTAAATGGTTAGATTAGGTTGTCACCTCTTAGAGTAGAGAGAACATAAAACTTAAATGGTGGAAAATTTCCATATACATCTTGCTTGAAATTTTGCAATTTATAAACTGTCTACTACACATAAATGATTAGATATTGCTTCCCTATTTTTCTGATTCTTAGAGGTTATGTGGCTATTTAGTGTCCTGTTTCTAGTTAATAGGACAAAATATGTTGTAAAGGAAAAAAAATCTTGTTCTCTATACAAGCCCATCCAAACACTAAAACTTTAGAGCATATATGTAAAAAACTAAAACTGAAAAAAAAAAAAGAAAACATGTTAAGCCACAGCTAGTCACAAAGAAAAATAAGAAGAAAAAAACAACACTATATATTGGGGGTGCCAAAAAATGTCTACACATGTTAAGAGATTTTATCTATGTACTACTTTTCAAAGTTGGATTGAATTATGGCAGCAAAGAGTAATTGCAAAAGTCAAATGTGGCTTGTATTCATCTTTTGCTATCAGTATATAGTATTACAATGGGTTTTTTTGTTTTGTTTTTTTTTGTTTTTTTTTGTGAGGGCAGTGTCACTGGCCCTCATATGTGGGACCCGAACCGGGGCCGCTGGCTTCCAAAGCCAGCGCTTAACCACCACGCCACTCGTCCAGTACTAGTATTACAATTTTAATACAGTTGTTTCTTTTGGTACTGTGTGTGTGTGTGTGTGTGTGTGTGTGTGTGTGTGTGTGTGGTGTAAGTATGCCCTATTAGTTATTGGCAGAATCAGATAAGATCTAGCCAAGATTCTCATCAAATAACTTCATCAATTCAGTGCCTTCTTTGGAAAGAAGGAAAGAGCAAAAAGAGTCTACTCAGGCTATATCAAATGAACTGTCAATCAGGGATCACCTCTTCATTTCTGTGCCTTTCTCATGCCTTGAAAGCAGCTAGTGAAAATCTTCTCTGACTGACAGCTATGAACTGTCAAAGGTGTTAATGAGTATACTATCATTCAGCTGCCAATGAACCCCATGTAAAAGAGTAAGTGAAGACACAGTCTACCATTTACTAAGGAGATGGCACATTTTGTTTTAAAATGATCTTAAGTAAAAGGATCTAAACTATTCTTAAACTAGTAAGATATGACGAGGCGAGTCTATTCTTTTTCATGTCATCCCAAAACCTGATACACAGTTTCAGCCTTGTGTCATTGGAAATTCTTGCCTTTCTAACCACACCAAAATTCAGATTCCACACATGCATATCAATTTGTAAAATATATCTATTATTCAAAAGTTTTAAGTGAAATACACCATTTATCCATATCTATAAAATATCGGAAGGAAAATTCATTTGATGCCTGAATTACTGGAATAAAAACTTAATTGCCTATTTTACTTTGAGCATGCAGATACAGTTTCAGGAAAGCGTGTGTGTGTGTGTGTGTGTGTGTGTGTGTGTGTGTGTGTGTATGCACATACTATTGTCCGAATCAGTTTTCAACAACCCCATTGAGAAAAGAAAAACTGCTGGCATTGAGCCACTGTAAAATATATTTTGAGGAAGCTCATAACAAATAAGAATTTTGGTCATATTCCTGTGGGACATCTAAAGCGAGCAGCAGAATGTCAGCATACTTGTATTTGGCAGAGTGGATAAAAATGTGTATAAATTTACAACAAAACTATTTGCAGTTTGCAGTGTAATATTTTCTCAGATTATTTACTTTTATTGCACTATTTATTAGACTTACAATAGGGTTCTGTGACCACGACGAAGTAATGGACAATGTCTGAGGAAATGGATAATGAGGATAAAGGTAACACACAGGTGCAGTCATGCAATTGAACCATTTATTAAGTTTATTAGCTTTTTTATTGCACATGCCCATACAAAAGCTACATTGAAATGAGGAGAAAGTTCTGGTGCAAGCTAAAAGCAACAAATTTGATGTTAAGGATGCACTTTTATTTTTGAATTGCCCCATTGGAGAGTACATAGCAACATAAAATGCAGAATTTTATTCCTCCAAATGAAACCTGGAAATTGAGTGAAATTATGGCTTCAAAAGATGAAATATGTTTCTGAATTGTACTCACTTAGCCAGGGCAAATTTTGTTTTATAACAAATAAGGTTACATTTGATATACGGGATATGTGAAAGAAGACATAAGTTATTTATTTATATTACTAAGTTAAAACAAGGTGTCAGGAACAATATTCTAAACTTACCTGCCAGCCTAAATCAAGGTTAGGCCGTGTACCACAAATGCTCAAATGACAGAAAAAATGATTTTGAATGGCAGGAACAGGAAGACCTTAGGCAAAATATTGAAAAAAAAAAACAGATATCTTTGTCTCCTCGAAGCAATCCCATTAAGACCATCATTCTCCCTTCAAACCACTGTCTAACCTCAGTCCAGGCCCTTGTTCTGGATTCCAGACAAACCTCTATAAAACTTTACAAGTTCCTTAACAAGTGAAGCTTTAACTTGAACCTTTTTTAACAAGAAGGTATCCAAATGTCAAGGCGTCTTCTCCTAAAGACACCTCTCTTACTGCCCATTGCAAATCCTTACTTGAATATTGAACCTATTGCTTGAGTTTGCATAAATGAAGGCTAGATATGACATACCTAAAAGTGAAACAACTCTTAATCCAGAATCAAAATATTATGCATTTTCATTAAAATACATGGTCTTAAGCGTAGCACAATAGGCTAATTCACAGCTCAGCTCTCCCCTCTTAGAAGAACTACAGAGTTGACCTGTAGGCTGCACAGGTTTTCCATGCAAATTAATCTCTTTACATTCTGAAATGTTCTATGTGAGAACTTACACCGAGTTTCACCACAAGTTAGTCCACTGCAATTTTTTCAGGTACTTAATATTTGCATCATATTATTCACAACTATTTTTAAGGTCTTGATACATTCTGTTTTCATGTGATATGTATCACTATGTTTTTGGTCTACTTTTTTCTACAACAATCTCTTGTATATCAGTATTGTTTAGTGTGTATATAATATACACAAATTCACCTTGACATAATAAATTGTGTTTATGTGAAGGACCTAATTCTTATTTTGTAGCTTATTCTGGGTCTTGGAGAACTAACTTATGCATGTCTGCTGTTTAACCAATAATGTCTTCTAACACTTAATTTCCTCTTAAGATGGACTGCTCACAAAAAATAAATAAATAAATAAATAAATAAATAAATAAATAAAATTCTTTCGCATAGCTTGAAACAGTTGCCTAGCAATCACACGTGTATGGTAAAGGAATTTTCTTTTACGGTATTATTATTATTATTATTATTATTATTATTATTATTATTTTACTTCTGCCTTTCTTCCAGAATTTTTTTTTTCTTTCATTTTCCTTGCATTTGGAATTGTGAGTAGGCAAATGGCCTGTTGGGAGGGGCTCCAATGCTGGCCCAGTTCTCCCACTACCTGTTACAGCTTGGGACTACTTGGTAGGAGCTACAAAATGATCCGCACTTGTTTGCTGCTTTTGCTAAACCTGGAGGCATACGGGAGAGCCACATTATGAACCGAGGATGATTACCACTAAGTACCAGGCCTGGGGTAGCTCTGCAAAATGCCAGGACACCCCAAGGCTTGCTGCCACCTGCCTGCCCCCTTAAGATTCAGCCACTGATAGAGCCTCCTAAGATTATGCAAGTTGGGTGAGGCAGGGTCTCATGGAGTCAGTAGAGTTGGAAGACTTGTAGTCCCCAGGTTAATGTAGCCTCTGGTTTGGTGCCAATACTGAGCCTGGAGCCACTCAGCCAAAGTCTCATAGCACACCAAGGCTACTTGCTGCCCATTGGGCCTGCCAGGCTCTGATAGTTTTCCAAGAAAGAGTGCATTGCAGGCAGGACTGGCTGCTTGAGGAGAAAGTGTCACAGGCATTGGGGGAGTTGGGTGGAGCATGGTTCCTGTGAGTCAGCATGGTGAAAGAGTGGAGCTCACCAGGCCAATCAGATTCAGATTTGGCCCTGGTGGGTCTGGGCTCAACACAGGAAAGATGGAATCTGTCTATTGACTGCAGGACAGAAGGACCTTATACAGGACAAATTCTAACTATCCTCCCCCTCTACCCCCAAAACCACACATCTCAGTCTGTCCCCCTCCCCCCATATGTCTCTGATGCCTCCTGAGTCACCGTCCCTCTGCTGGAGCCCAAGGTGAGTGCCTGTGAGTAAGTGAGCTTATGTGTGGCTCATTTAAAAGGACGTTGGGTTTCTGGCAGCCTTTAGCCCCACCAGGACATTCAGAACCCCGACTGTTTTCCACAACCAGGTATTGTGGGGAGTCCTCTATCTAGCATCAGTCCTCTGGGCTAGGGTGCCTGGCATGGGGCACTGGGGTTCCTTGCTCCTTCAGGGGAACCTCCAGGGCCAAGATAGTCCTCCTTATTCTTAACCACAACATAGAGGTTTGGGTCTCTTTTTACATCTTTGCCTCTCCGAGCAGTCTCCATGTGGCTTCATTTTGTATTTTAGTAGGGGGACTTCTATTCAGCTCAACTTTAGATGGTTCTCCAGGTTGATTGTTATATAACTTAGTTGTAATTTTAATGTGCTCACAGAAGGATGCAGGCACAGTGTTTTTCTAGTCTGCCATGTTCAAGCTCTTAATCTATTCCATATATTTATAAAATAACAATTATGATATCATCTAATATCTATTAGCCTACCTTGTATTGTCACTTTAATTTTTGCAAATATCTTTTGCTTTAAAATCCTAAATTTATCTGGCAGTTTCACACCTATCCTAGTTTCATATTATCTGTCAATTTTTACCTGTTTATATTATCTGCCAAAATCCTTAAAAGCTGTTTTTGTTTATAAAATTAATAGCTTTCATAATAATCACCAATTCCTGCAACATTTTAAACTTGCAAAAATAATTGTACATTTAGATTACTACTGATGGAAATCTTTTTCAATATATAAAGCCTGTTAGGAGACATTCACTCCAAGTTACTGGAAACCTTATCTACATTTATGTGACTATTCACCCATTAACATTAAATCTAAATGGCATACCTTAATTTTACTAAAGAAATTTCTGCCCTTATTAGATATGACAGTGCCTAAAAGGTTGAAGTAGGCATTTGGCAATTTGACTTTCCTAAGACTGAAGCTAATGGAGAAACTGACAAGCAGATTAAAGTTGACTGTTGAGATTGTGTTTGATATACCTCTTGGTGCTTTTACAACACCAGGAACCATACTTGCCCATTTTAAGAAAAAACGTAATTAAGTGGAAGACTCTTGGAGCCTCACAGAAGAGATGTGACCCGTCTTTGAAAATGATCAGGAATCAAGTTAGCTCCAGAATGCCAGGGGCCAACCATCTCAAGGGCTGTCATAGACAGGGACTGTTCTTTCACACACTGCACTGAAGCCTGAATGGGTTACAAACATCTCATTGCTACCCCAGATTTGCATAACTAGCTCAAGATCCAAAGTCCACAGACCCAATGCTTTGTGAAGTATCAGGCATAGTGAGAGAGACAATCTCAAACCTGGCTCTTTCAACTGCCAGAGTGGTCTACCAGCCTTCCTATAAGATTTCTTATCATGGGGGAAAGGGAATTCCCCACAGGGGCATTGGTCTAGGGATTGAATTTACCCACTTATAATCCATTGTTTATTTATTGTAGAAAAGTTTGTGCTTAAGCTGCTGGGGCTAGAGGAATCAACAGAAAGGCAAAATCTCTGCTAGGATGGAATTTGTATTATACTGGGGGAGGAAATAAATTATACAATATATATTATTACATCTCATGTAGATAAATAATTAGAGCAATGAAAAATAAGAAGGTTAAAAAAATGGGACGCGAAGCCAGTTTGGAAAGAGTGGCAAAGAAGTCGTCACTGAAGTGGTATAATTGGCACATAGAATTGAGTCAGGAGATACCTAGAAGAAGAGCTTGTGGGCAGAGGGCACAGTAGGTGCACCGGTCCTGAAGCTGGAGGGAAACGGATATGATTGAGAAATAACAAGGAAACAGCCAGTGTGACTGAAAGGGTGAACAAAAGAGAAAGTGGCTGGATATATAGGCAGAAGTCATAGCACTGAAGGCTGGAAGTCATGGAATGAACTTAAGCTTTTATTTTTTAATGCTGTTTAAAACAATGGAAGGTTTTAAGCAAGATAAAGGTATAATCATCATTTTCTAAGCATTGAATGTCATAAGTTGCTATATATCCAACTATGACACTTCTTAGTACAACTTCCAAAACACAAATGCCAAAAATATAAGAATGGCCACGCAAATTATGACACAGGAACATAAAAATAAATTATGCAGCCAATATAGAAAATAAAAGGATACAGAGTTAAGTAGAAAAATATGAAATCTTAAATGGTAAGTTTTATATATCATACACATTAGGATAACAAGCAAAAATAAGATAGTTGTGTTATAATAGCATAATTATGTGGAATTGAAAATTTAACACTGATATATTCCTTTTTCGATTTCATGTGTCTATAACTTTTCTAACTCAGAATCCCTAACCCACTCTATTTAGTGTACACAAATGCAGTAGGAAGACCTAAGGGCAGGCCACCATATATCCATCACTTCAACTCCCATTATCATAGATTATCACTATTACCGGTCAAATTTATTTTCCCTGTTTTACCATTCCTTGCTAACTACATTCCTAACTATACCCTACCAAATCAAAATGTTCCTTGGTCTTCTTATTTTCATTATATGATCAAGTCTAAGTCATCTTTCTGCTGTATACTTTTTCATAATATTTACGATAACTTTTGGCATGATAAATATGGACTTACCCTACCCTGTGCTAAAATAGTTTAGGAGTGTGGAGCAGAAATGAAAAATAAGCATGATTTGTCAATAAAAATGTATAATTTTAAAATCTACTCGTTATTTTTGAAGGTAGTGACTATTCTATTTAAAATAAAATTTAATTTAACAAGTAGCTTATTTTAATCTGAATAGATATTTCAGCGAAAGTCAGAAATGGATATAGATTTGAGCAGCATAACGCTTTAATGATATGACAATCCTCACTAAAAGAACTATCTCAGTGCTGATGGACCAGTGAGCATTATGTTGATGTGATCATATACCTCCAGAAAAGTAAAGATAAAAGAATTGGTAGCAGATTTAGACCTTCTGAGGGGAGGTCCTGGCTCTGTAAGGCATTAATTTTGTGACTATGCACAGGTTACATCATTTTTCTCATCTTTAGTTTCCTCACCTGAAAAATAAGTACAATAAAATTTACTTGCTCATAAGGTACTTAAGATAATTACGTATTTGATATTCTACATGCAATGTAATTAGCCTATCTCCTGATGCAGAATAGAGTTTTATTTTTTTATACCATCCATTATCATCACAATCATAACCACAATCAAAGCCACCAGCACCATCACACAACCAATATTTCAACCCTATTCCCTACTCAGTTCATTATGTGGTATAATATCTCATGCTCTAATCCTCCCATGTTCAAATCCTAGATCTTCCATCTATCACCTTATTTAACTTTTTGACTTTTCACCTTATTTAATTTAACCTTATTTAACTTCAGCTTTGTCCATACAATTGAAAGCAATACCTGTATTGTATGGTCATTGGAAGGATTCAAGGGTTTGATATAAAGTGCTTAGAAGAGTGCCTGAAAGAAATAGGTAAATGTTAGTTTTTACTCATTCAAATGCCTTCTTTGTAAAAGCCAAATTTCAGATTTGCAATTTCCACAAATGTCCATCTATATAAACTTTACAAACATCACTATTATTAAACTTATACTCCTATTTAATGTGATATAATAATTTAAAACTTTCTAAAGAACACATTAAGAAAGGTTAACAATATTGTTATGTTTTTTCAAACATTCAGAGAGAAACAGCAGCTATGAAGGCAGTGTTAAGTAAGATCTTTGAATTAAAAGCAAACCTGAAATTTATAAAATTTTCTGGAAAAGTTTCCTAAATGTTGACTCAGAGAGTATTATTTTAAGTGACATAACACAGACAGAGAAAGATAAATATAGTATGGTTTAACTTACTTGTGGAAGCTCAAAAAAATCAAAACCAGGGCCAGCCTAGTGGTGCAGTGGTTAAGCACTGGCTTGCAAAGCCAGCAGCCCCAGTTCGGGTCCCACATATGAGGGCCAGTGACACTGCCCTCAAAAAAAAAAAAAAAAAAAAAAAAAAATCACAACCAAAACAAATGAACAAATAGAACAAAAAAAGAAAAGATTCATAGAAACAGAGACCAAAGGGATGATTACTACAGGGGAAAGGGTGGGGCATGGGTGAAAAAGGTGAAAGTTAATATAGTGAAAAATACTGTCATAAGGTTATATGAAGACAGATGATTACGAGAAATATTGGGTGATCACATCATAAGGTATAAAAATGTTGAATCACTATAATGTATACCTGAAACTAATATAACTAATGTAATATGGTATATCAACTATAATTAAATCATAAGTCAATAAATAAACAAACAAAACAAAATGTAATGCACATAGTAAAAAAAAAAAGTTGTCAAAATGAGGTGGACATTTTCCTTCCTGTATAAAACTAGGTAAGTTAAGTGGGGGTAAATTAAATTCCAACTCTTAGGGGTTTTTGACAGTTAGGCTATAAATGATATTTTGCATACCTAACTGTTGCTATGGACACTGTCTAGATAACTGTCCAGCCTGTTATTATTATCCATGGGACTTTCCCATCTATCTCGACTTATCCAGGTGTCAACCCTACCTTAGGAAATACTGTGTACAACAGGTTTTGGGAAAAGTGCAAACCTGTGAACTTACTAGTGACAGTGAGGGAACAGTTGTCTGCATGCCTGGAACCCAACCCGCAGACTATTGACTTAATTATGCCACACATCCACGCCAACATTTTAAAGCTGTGAAAGATGGAGATTTTTCATGCACTATTTTTTTTTCCACACAGCCACCTTAATCTGCCTGAATAAATCATTTAAACTCTTAATGCCATATCTAGCATCACCATTATTATGGTCTTCTGTATAATAATTTTGTTAACCAGATTAAGAAAATAATTAAGTATCCCTAACTCACTATAGAAGTGTTTAAAATTCCATCCACATTTGTGTAGAGTTCTTGAGCATAGAACCATGAATGATAATTATATTTGGGGAGGAAATAAGAAAATAGAAGGTAAACATCTATTGCCAAATTTATTTAAACTCAACATTGCATAAGTTGTTGCCTATGATTTCCAGGGAAATTTGATGAACCTTACTTTTGACACCTAATAGTAAATTCATTTGAAATAGAAAACAAGGTTTGGGGCAACTTTTGTCAGGTTTGAAAGTATTTGACCACTTACGAATTTAAGAGAGATATTAAAATATTGTTTAAAAAATTTGATCCAAAAGGATTTCATATGGCATTAAAAAGTTAAAATAATATATATTTTTCACATTGACTTTTAACCCCTTCATATGAATTCCTTTCCCACCACTTTAATAATATCTCAAGTAGAGTCCATAAATTTTCTTGTCACCCTCAGCTGCTTGTAATCATCCTAATTTCCAGGCATTGAAAATCCTGGTCAGCCTAATGTAGAATCATTTATCATTTATCCGCTTCAAAATATCAATCCTCCTAGATCGTGTACTGACTCATGACAGGCCCCTGAAGAAGAGAAGGAGGTTTTGAAGGTTTCCCCACCTTTTTGCTCTGTTCCTCTTCTACTCCCTGTTATTCTTGGTTTTCTCCAGGATTGAGACAGGAGTGGGAGTCGAGATGATGATTAAGTAGCTGCTAAAGTCACTGTGGTCAGATGTCCAGTCATAATCTTCTTAATAGCCATTTTAAGTGCCCCCTTTTGAAGATCTCCCGTTGTACGGTTCTCAAGAGCTAACTATTTAAAACTGCTCCCTTGTCTGCTCCTGGTGGGCCATTGCACACATAATATACTATAGTCATCATACCTTGACAGACACATACCTCTTACATAAGGTCCTTACAAGAGACTCCAGTTTAGTTAGTTTTTACATCAATGCCAAAAACATGAGGAAAACTCAGTACCTTAGTGTTGCCAAGGACTGAGTGTTCAGGCCATTCCAAGGGCATCTCTGTTTTTCCTTAAGATCAAATTTGGCTGGTTTTATACCAGTGTGCTTGCTTTAGATGAAAATCATACACCAGTCCATATACATGACTCTCCAGGAACTGTATTAAGTGTCCAAATTGTTCTGTGAAAACCTTTTTTACTTGACTTGAAATGAAAGTAGACCATTGCTGCAACTGTAGGAAAAGGTTCAGAGAAAAGCACAGGACTCTGACAACTTGTCACACAAATATTTCTCACCAGACATCCTCCAAGATCACTGTTGGTTTCCTTCAGATGCAGGATGAACCCGCTGGAGAGGCTCTCAACAGAATCATTTTCTGGCCACCTGTTGACAAATTTGAATAGATGCTTTTGTCACTTTCGATGAAGTCTGAGCACTGTTTAGGATGCACAAGCACTAAAACTTATTCTCTTCTGTAGATTTTGAGAAAAGTCCCTTTTAACATTTTATTAAGTTGTATTATCTTCTAAAGTGTTTATTCTTAATATAATTTATTCAGATTTCATACACAATCATTTCATACATGATTGATATATAACAATGGCAAAATATCATAAGTATAGGGTCAATGTTTTTTTGAAAAGCTACATAAAAAATAAGGAACACCATAAAGGCAATAGAAAGGAAAAATTTACATATATAGAGTGACCGAAGGAAATTGACACATTCTTATCCTAACCTAAACTCAGAAAACCGATAATTTAAGAATCTGTTTTTATTGTGTGTTATCTATCTCCCCTACTATATTATAAGATCCACAAGGACATATTCTTTTTCCTCTATGGTATCACTAGGGTAGAAAGCAGCATTTAGAAATTAATGTTCAATAATAAAACAAATGAAGGAATCAATGAACAAAATGTCTACCTGTAAGGGGGCAGCCACTTATTTGACTAAAGCATGTGTGTGTGTGTGTGTGTGTGTGTGTGTGTGTGTGTGTATGTGTGTGTGTGTGTATATATATATATATATATATATATATATTCAGATTTATATGAAACATATCTAACACAGAATTATACAGAATGATTACAAATAAAAGAAAAAAAGTATTCAGGCAAATATTACCAGAGCAAAACTAATATATGAATGCCAATAAAAATGGTCTTTATATTTAAAATGCATTGCTAGACATAAGCAAGGTGTAATTTCACCCTGATTTTTAAAACATGCAACTTATGAGGAAGATTTGGCATATCTAAAAATGGGTGTCCTAAATAAAACTTCCAAATGTAAAAGGTGAAATTTACAAAAATTTTTAGTTATATATAAATATAACATATATATGAGGAGATTGACATACCACTGTCAAGCAAAAGAAAAAAATGAAATATTTAGAGGGCTAGAATAACAGAAATACTTATCTCTAATATTTGGTGATGCTCTAGTTCTTTTTTGAAAGGTTTTATTAAAATATAGCTAACATATAATATTATATTAGTTACAGATGTACACAATAGTTACTCAACATTTATATACCCAAAGAAATGATCACCATAAGTCCAGCAACCATCTGACACTGTGCTATGTTATCACAATATTATTACTACATCCCCATGCTGTATATTACATCCCCCTGACTTATTTGTTTTATAACTGAAAATTTGAGCCTCTTATTCCCTTCCACCTTTTTTATCCTTTTAATTTTTTTAAATTACAGTTGACATCCAATATTATTTTATATTAATTCCAGCTGTACAGTATAGTGGTTAGACATTTATGTGATTTAAGAAGTGATCCCTCTGACTAGTACCCACCTATCAATATACATAATTACCATATTATGGACTATATTCTCTATGCTTTATTTTACACCCCCATGACTATTATGTAACTACCAATTTGTACTTTTTAACCCAATCACCTTTTTTACTCTCTTCCTTAACTCCCCTCCCATTTATCACCCCCAAAAATCTAGTACCCATCTGACACCATACATAGTTATTGCAATGCTATTGACTATATTCCTTACTTTGTAACAACCAATTTGTAATTCTTAATCTCTTCCCCTTTTTTACCCATTCCCAACCCCTATCCCATCTAGTCTCCCCAAACAACAAAATCTTCTCTGTACCTATGAATTTGTTTCTGTTTTGTTTGTTTTTTTCTTTAGTTTCCAATTATAAGCAAAATCACATTGCATCTGTCTTTCTCTGTCTGACATACTTCACTTGACACAGTACCCTTCAGGCTCCTCCATTCCCTGCAGATGGCAAGAACCCATTCCCTTCCATAGCTGAGCTATATTCTATTGTGTATATGTATCACCTACTGTGTATCCATTCACACATCCTGGGACAACATCTATGCTTCCTCTACATCTTGGCCATTGTAAACAGTGCTGCAATGAACATATGGGTACACAAGTCCCCTTGAAGTAACATTTGGGGTTTCTTTGAATAAATACCCTGAAATGGAATTACTGGGTGCTTCTTGGTCACTTGTTATAGCCTTGTTTTAACAGTATATTTTATCTGGCATAAGTATCACTACCACAGCTGTTGTTTTTTTTTGTCCATAAAATACCTTTTTCCCATCCCTTTACTTTCAGTCTACATGTGCCTTTTGATCTGAAGTGAATCTTTTGTAGGCAACATATGTAAGAGTGTTGCTTTCTTATCTATTCAGCATTTATTTTGATTGCAGCATTTAATCCATTTACACTTAAAACAATTGTTGATTAATATGTAGTTATTGCCATTTTATCATTGATATTTTTTATTTTATTGTATTTTATTTTATTTTATTTTATTTTATTTTATTTTATTTTATTTTATTTTATTTTTCATCTGAAAGAAGCACCCCTAATACCCCTTGCAATACTGGTTTGGTGGTGAGGAACTCCTTTAGCTTTTTCTTGTCTGGGAACCTCCTTATCTGTCCTTCAATTCTAAATGATAACTTTGATGGGTAGAGTATTCTTGGTTGTCCTTGCTTTCCATCACTGAATATTTCCTGCCACTCCCTTCTGGCCTACAAAGTTTCTGTTGAAACTTTGAATCAGCTGTTGAATCAGCTGGCAATCTTATGGGAGTTCCCATGTACATAACTAACTGCTTTTCTCTTGCTGCTTTTAAGATTCTTTCTTTGCCTTTAACCTTTGGCATTTTAGACATCATGTGTCTTGGTGTTGGCCTTTTTAAGTTTATCTTTTCTGGGATCTCTGCACTACCTAGGCTTGCATATCTATTTCCTTCACCAGGTTACAGAAGTTTTTAGTCATTATTTATTCAAATAGGTTTTCAATTCTTTACTCTCTCTCTGCTCTTCTGGTGCCGCTAAGATGCAAATATTGATATGCTTGATGTTGTCCCAGAGACCCTTTACACTATCCTTATTATTTTTTTTAATTCTTTTTTTTTTTTGCTGTTCTGATTGTGTTATCTTCTAAATTATTGATTTGATTCTCTGCTTCATCTAATCTACTATTGATTTCCTGTAATGTATTCTTCCTTTCAGTTATTATAGGCTTTATTTCTGACTAGTTCTTTTGAATGTTTTCTATCTCCATTTTTGTTTTCTGTCTCTTTGTTGAAGTTCTCCCTAAGATCATTGAGCATCCTTGTACCAATTTTTGGAACTCTGCCTCTGTTAGCTTGTTTGTCTCCATTTTGTTTAGTTCTTTTCTGGAGCTTTGTTCAGTTCTTTTGTTTATGACATATTTCTTTGTCTCCCCATCTTGGCCGCCTCCCTGTGTCTGTTTCTATGTATTAGGTACGGTTGTTATGTCTCCTTATCTTAGTAGAGTGGCCTAATGTAGTAGGTGTCTGTGAGACCCAGTGGTACAGTCGCCCTAGTCACAAGTACTGGATGCTCCAGAAGGGTCCCTTGTATGGATTGTATGTGTCCTACTATTGTAGCAGAGACTTGATTACTATTTGTTCATCAATAGGAGGGATTGCCCCTCAGGTTGATTGGTTTTGAGAACTGACTGTGACTACAATGGAGGAGCTGTTGTGCTGGAGTCCAACAGAGCAGGCATCACTTTAGTGGGGCTCTGGTGCCTTCCTTTGGGTTGGTGATCTTTGGAGGTAGCTGGGTGATGCTCAGGCCCAGTTCAAAGCTGGCTACCATGCCTGCCAGCCCAAAGCCTCCTATGAGCAGAACTGCTGCAGGCCAAGTTCAGCCACAGTTTGTGCCCTGCCTAGGGTCACCTGGCATGAGCCTCAAAAACAATCCAGAAATAGCACCTATGCTTAGAGGTGACTTGAGAGGCCAAGTCTTTAAACAAGGCCAGCTGTGGCTAGTGCCTGGCTTAGGGCTGTTCAGCCAGAGGTACAGGACATGCTGAAGCCAGGTGATTCTTGTTTCAGTTTTATAAAGCTTTGAGAGATTTTAGGAAAGCCTGTAGCATTAGCCAAGGCAGGCAGTTTATACATAAAAGCCAGTGGAAGTGGCTTGGGTGTGCCTGAAAGTTAGGTGGGGCATGATCTCAGGGATTCAGTAGGGAAGGGCAGATGAAAGGTGATAGCCAGTTGATGGAGACAGATATGGTATCTGCCTGCATCTGTACTCAGGGAATGGGGATAGAACAACAAAGAAGCAATGTCTTCTGCCAGCTCCTCCATCCAGGAGAAAGCTGCCCCTCCATTTCTTGCCCCGAAGCTGGAGAATTCAGTTCCTTTCAGTATGTCCCTGGTGCCTTTTGAGCTGCTGCCCAACATTGGAACTCACAACGAGTTAGTTGGTCATTGGATAAGTCTGTTCATGGTCCCTTTGAAAGGAGCACCTGGGAATGCAGCCTCTTTTCGTTTGGCTCAACCACAATCTGATGGCTTTCTCAGCCAGAAGTTATGGGGACTTCTCCCCCCCATCACTGCAACTCTGGGCTGGGGAGTGGCTGGGAACCCTCACCCATCAGGAGAGACCTCCACAGCTGAGATATGCCTCCTATTTTTTAATTGTCATGTGTGGGTGTGGGACCAACTTGTTGTGCACCTCTGCGCCTTCTACCACTCTTGAGGTGGGTTCTTCTGTATGTCTGTAGTTGTAGGCTGTGGGTTCAGCTAGACTTCATATGATTCTCTATAATGGTTGTTCTGTGGTTTAGTTATAATTGATGTGGTCATAAGAGGAGGTGAGCACTGTGTTTACCTACTCTGCCAACCTGACTAGAAATTCCTGAGATGTTCTATTTCTTAACCTAGGCATTGGTAAATAGGATTCTTTACACTGTCCTTTAAATGGAACATATATCATGTTAAATCATATGAAATACCATGTATGTAGGTCAAATATGGTTTACTATTGCCATTTTGAATGTCTCACCCTAACCCATTACATAGGTTCTTTTGATTAAATGGTAATGATCACATGTTAGAATATAAAGAAAAGGTAATTTGTATATGAAAATAGGATTTCAATACGTTGTGCAGGAGTGTGGTGACCTCAAGTATAACAGCCTGGATATAATTGTAATAAAGTTTCTGTATGAAAAGAGATATTTTATTGATTCTGCTACATATTATTTACTTTTTGTGTTTCCTTATATATTTACAATGTAAATTTTGGAAATACATTTTATCCCACTGCAAAAATACTTGATGAAAGTGAGAAAGAATTTCAGGTCACTTTCAGCTACTGGAAGTCATTATCATATGATGGTAATACAGGCAGCTCTGATTTAAGACAGATTCAGACACTTTTAAATTTTATGTTTGTCTTGCAGGGGCCTCGGTCCATATGTTCATTTTAAATCCAATAACAGCATCAGATTTGTCCACTAAAGTGTTAACAAAAGTACCATCTGGTTTGAAAATTTCCAAATTGCACCAAACAAAGTTTAAAGTGTTGCTGGGTATAAAAGCCTTCTAATTAAGAAAATCATGTAAGTCGAGCTAAATCCAGTTCATCTACTTGCACTAATTAAACATGTTCATAACTTCTAATATCATTTGTAATCTAATATTGGGTCATAGGAAAAGTCATGACATATTTTGTCTATGTTTTTCAAAGGTCATTTATCTATATAAAGAACAAAGATCAATCAATGATATATTGCCTGTTTTGTTCAATAACCTTTTGCCATCTTTCAGTAAGCTTCATAATTCCTTGTTCTTAGAAGGACCTGTTTTCGTTTGAAAAAAACTGAACAAGGTGCTGATTTAGAGCCTCATCTGAAAAGAATGTTATACCCCACAAGGAGTTTTGAAGAGAGCAAAACAAGTGGAAGCCTGATGGTGCAACATCAGGCGAGTATGGTGGGTGTGGCACACATCCCATCCAAGCTCCAATAATATTTGATGGGTGATCAAAGTTGTGTTGGTCTCTCGTTGTCACAGTGGAACACATCTCCTTAACAATTAACAAGCTTTGGATGTTTCTGGATGATGAATTCATTCAAACTGTCCAACTGCTGACAGTACACATTAAAATTGATTGTTTGGTTCCTTTGTAGGAGCTCAAAAAACACAACAGCTTTAAAATCCCACCACACTGAGAGCATAACCTTCCTCTGATGAATGTCTGCTTTCGATGTCAATTGAGGCAAATCATCAAATTGGGACCAAGACTGTTAGTGCACCACATTGTTGTAAACAATCTACTTCTCATCACCAGTTATCAGTCGCTCCAAAAGAGGATCATTTTCCTCAAGTTTAATGAGCATATTGCAGATGTTTATACACGCTGTCAAATGAACTTCTTTGAGTTCATGCAGAACCCAAATATCGAGCTTGCTTACGTATCGTATCCCAGCTTCTTCAGGTGGTCATGAATGCTTGAATGATGGATGGTCAATGTTTCTGCAATCTCTCGTGTCATGTAATGTGGGTTGGACTTAATCAATGTCTTTGTTTTGTCGCCATCAACCTCAGTGGGACTCCCTGACCGAGGAGTGTAATTGAGATCAAAATCACCAGCATGGAATTTCATGAACCATCGTTGGCACTGACATTCTTGTAGAACATTGTCACCATGAACTTTATGCAACTTTTCAAAAGCTTGATGTGCATTCTTCCCTTTATGGCAGTAAAACAATAAAATATGGCAAAAATGCACAGTTTGGTCTTCCCTTCTTCAACTTGTCTTCAAAATCTCCAAAACTCAACCTAATTGCTCAATTGTATTTAGAATGAAGCTAGAACTTTCAGCTGTCAAATGACAGCAATAACATAGATGCAAGTGATTCCAGTACTTCCAAAAATGAACTAGTGCCATCTGTCACAAACATGCATCATGACTTTTCCAACAACCCAACATTACCTCTGTATGTGGTCCAACAAATATTAAAGGGAATTGGGGTTGTATTGTACTGTTGGGGGGTTTGTTTTATTTTGTTTTCTTTTCATTTGGGTACAAATAATGCATATTAATTTTACATAAACTGCTTATATTATTTTTCTTTTCTTATTGTTTTGTTCTTTTATGTTACATTTGTTTTTATTCCTACAAAAACACATGCTGATTAGCCAGGCTTTTGTTCCTCTTGTACTTTTGCCAAATTCTTGACATAATTTGGCCAAATATCACTTTCTCTGATACCTGTTCTGGTCTCCTTCCCATTCCTTCTATTTTTGTCTCATTTCTTTTTTACCCTCCTTCTTTCCTGTTCACTCATCTCTCAATTGATTTGGCACCTTAGGACCAGTCCAGAATGAATTATTCTTGTCAGAAAATCTAAAATTATTCACTTATGGATATTAACATCCTTTCCAGAGAGCTCAGTGCCCAGGTTAGATCCCTCAAATCCAAATGAATGAACAGCTCTAAAAAATATATCAGAAAGTTCTTTATCTATTTTTAATTCTTGAAAGAGTACTTGGTAAATATCTATATCTATATCTATATCTGTGTCTATATCTATATCCTGATTTGTTAGAGCCATAATTATGGAAAGAGAGCTAAACATTAGTGAGAGTAGATCAAACATGAAGAGTCACAGAAACCAGATAACTAAGTTAGGATTCTGGCTACCACTTAGGGAATCTGTTCAGAATGCACAGCAAAGGTGGGGCACATCCACTGGTTTTATAGTTCTTTGGAATACAGTGGCTTCTACAGTTCCATCTTGACACTTCCATTAACAACATACTGTGTGGTCATTAAAGCATGATTGTAGAAATTACACAGCTAGAGGCTTGTACAAATATGCATATTCCACAATATAGACAATTTATTTAATATTATGCTACTATAATTCATGAGACTCAGAAACATATACATTCTGAGTCCTATACAACCCCCAAACACACAAACACGTGTTCACACAACTTTTGGTTTGAATTAAGATATATACATATATATATATATTTTTTTTTTGTTTTTTTAAGCAAACCTATACTACCAATATAAAAACAATAATCAAAAAACACATATACCTTAACCTTTGAATATGTTTTAGTGAAATCTGTATATGTGTGTATGTTCCTTTTCCACAACATGACATTCTTTAACAGAAATCTGGATCCTCCATTACAGTTGGTCTTGGCATAGAAGTATAAAATTTGTAATCCTACCTTAAGCCCTAGGTACTCTGTATCCCTAATTGAGGGAAGTAACTTAGGCATATATTTTTTTTAATTGCACCCATTTGAATGTGTTCGCTGCTTCTCAACCATTAGTCTACCAAGTATTCAATTTCAGACAGGAGTTTTATTAATGTGTGCTTATTAACACCTTTGACAACTTCATAAATAATAATTGTAGGTTAAAAAAATCAACATTATATTATAATAAATGACTAACTGTTGGAAATGGAAACTAAGTTTCACTGTTTCTAACAAACAGATACTTTTCAGTACATAGTAACAGCAAGCCTCAAATCGAAAGCAAATTTTAAAATGAGCATTTATTTTTAATTTGAACAGTTTTTCTTTTTTCTTTAAGTGTCATTCTTTATTAGCTCCAACTGAAAGGGCTCATTCCCTGAGTTGTTTATTTACAGCTAGAGGTTCCCACTTTTGAGCCTGTAGATTTAACTTAGTTCTCATTATCTAGAGGTTAGTACCAAGAAGGCAAATTCTTTAATTCCAAAAACTTTTTATCTTGATAGCTTGAGTGTGTTTAATTACATTTTTGTAAAACAGTTAAAATGTGTGTTGAGATATTTTAGATTAATTATTTTATATCCTTGTCTAATTTTATATCCTTGTCTAAGGTTTCTTATTTTAATAACTGTCTCCATTTTAAAAATATGGTCCAACTCTGAAAACTTAGAACAAGTATAATTATGATAAGAAATATAGTCCAGGTGGGCAATGTGTCCTCCTTTCTCTCACCATGGGGCTCTCAATACACAATCCCTTACAACCATCTGTCTGGGGACCAGCTGAAAGGGCATCAGCCAATGGAGGAATGAGAGTACCAGGCCTCTCCAGGACATCAGTTATCCCTACTACTTCTCTCCACATAGCATGTTTGTGGACTGCAGCACATGAACACTGGTGATCAAGGAGTCTCAGACTTAAATAGATTTAAAAACTGGGCCTCAGAATTTAGGGATAAGAAATCAAGGACGTGTTGCTTCTCATCTCTCAGGAGAATATAATGAACATGATGCTTCTATTTTGAACTTGTATTCATTCATTTTACATCCTCACAAAATCACAAGGACACAATATCCTTTGCAAGCCTATCCAATTCAGTTTTTTTTTTTTTTTCACATTTTTCCATCATTCAAGAGAACAGGGATAGCATCAGCACACTCAATAGTGCATGCATGCATGGATGCTTATGATTTATTCAGTCAGTCATTCACAAGCATTAACTGATGACCACTATGTTCCCAGCAGGATGACTGATCTTAGAAATGGAGGGAACATACACACACAAAACAAACAAGGGCCGGCCTAGTGGCGCATTGGTTAAGAGCTGGTTTTGGGATGCCAGCGGCCCCGGTTCAGATCCCACATATAAGGGCCAGTGACACTGCCCTCTACATCTAACAACAGCTCCACCTGGAGCTGGGCTGTGCCAGCCCCAGCAATGGTGTAGGCTGCAGCCCCTGCTGCAGTGGGCTGCCATAGGCTACAGTGAGTGGCCGGCAGCTAGCGTGAGCTGCCAATAGCTGCGGTGAGCGACCATCCAGAGGCCAGCCACCGATCTGCCTCATCCGGGAAGAATGCAATGATGATACCAACATGGGCCAGTGAAGCAACATCCTCCACAACTAGAGCGAAGAACAGAAAGACAGCAACTTGTCCGTTCCCCTTCCCCGACTCCCCAAAGCTGTTCCCCTCCCCCAATTCCCTAATAAAATCTTTAAAAACAAAACAAACAAACAAACAAAAAAACCCTCTGATGCTCAATTGAGGGAATAGAAAAGATAATCTCATTGTTTACCAGATGATAATGAAAATAAGATTCAAGCATTTTAGGATCTCAGAAATACAGAGAGGATAGCAATAATTAATTTTGCCTGGGAGGGTACTTCTTGTGACTTGCTGTTGCTTCCAGAGCATTAGAACACTGTATTATTTTATAATTGATCCTGTTTTGGAATCTCTACCATTGATTTATACTATTATGCCCTCTTCTTCAAAACCTAATCTGAATATTCTTGACATTTACCCTTTTTCCTTAATGATACTAATGACTTATTGGTGTCTGATTTTGTTAGTTCTTCCTATTACTTTACGAAAGTCTCCAACTTCAAAAATGATGTGGGTGACTCTTTTTTTTCAATCTAAGCTTCATTTCCTCTTAATAATTTAAAATAATTTAAAATGACTTATTATAGATATCCATTCATTTTGTGCATTTACTTAGGATTTCTTTTTGAGTGTTCTTTTTAAAAAGGTGCAATAAGATACATAAAGATAAAAATAAAGGGACAAAATGCAATAATATGCAACATTGTAGAGGATACGATACAGGTAAGAAATAGAGGACTAACTATAGAAGGAAGAAAAACATGTTACATGTAAAAAAAGATGGTGACTGGAATTCTTAGAAAAAGATGAATGTCTGGCAAGGAATGAGAAGTTCAATTAATTTAGAGCTTATACTCCCCTTCTTCTTAGAGAAAATAGAGGCTATAAAAAATGGAAAAGAGAACCTGTGACACAATCTTTCCTTCACCTTCCAATCTCTTCATTTCTATTAGATCTCATTGGCCTCACCTTCTGGCCAGGACATCATGTTCAGTAGGTTAGGGTATCCTCCCTGGGGGACTGTCCTCATTCATAATTTCTGCTCCAGTACCTAAGCTTTTGTGTGTGAACAAGTAAGCAGGGAACTTTGCTGATTTTGTTCACCCTAAATATTGCTTTCCTTAGGGATGTTAAGGACTTACACTGGTTTGTAAACATGGGCCATCTACTGTCACATGCCATTTCTTCTGTTCATTTGATTTCCAACAGTGTTCACTAAACAAGAAATTCAATGGCCTCCCAAAATGGAGCCTCCATAACTGAGTATAAATTCCTTAGCTTGGTATTCAAACTCCACTATAATACATTTGTTGTTGTTGTTGTTGTTGTTGTTGTTGTTCTTCTTCTTCTTCTTCTTCTTCTTCTTCTTCTTCTTCTTCTTCTTCTTCTTCTTCTTCTTCTTCTTCTTCTTCTTCTTCTTCTTCTTCTTCTTCTTCTTCTTCTTCTTCTGTTCTTCTCTCCTCCTCCTCCTCCTCCTCCTCCTCCTCCTCCTCCTCCTTCTTCTTCTTCTTCTTCTTCTTCGTTTTCTTCTTCTTCTTCTTCTTCCTTCTTCCTTCTTCTTCTTTCTTCTTTCTTCTTCTTCTTTCTTTTAAATCTGTCCATTGCAAGACCTTCTAAAGGAAATTATTTTTTCTGGAAGCTCCTGCATAAAGTTAAGCCTGAGCAGTCATAATTTGTACCATGTCACACCACCCAACATGGCTAACACTGGTCATCTCAGAATAAGTGGTGTGGTAATGCAATAAAATACATAAACTTATGTTTTGAGAGCCTGCAGAGAGCCAGGGCCCAAGTTCTATCTCTTCACTTAATTATTATTATTTTTTTAGCTGGGTCTAAATTAAATAACTTCTCTGAGTTTCAATTCCCTCCTCTATCAAATAGTGTGATAATAAGAATAAAAAAGTTCCCACTAAATAACGTACCCTGAATCATAGCACACACTCTGCTAATATAAACTGAGATTATTCTTTGCTAATCCAATCAGATTATCTCTTTTAGAGATGAACTGAACAATACTAATCAAAGAAAAGAATTTGCAGCAAGATAAAGTTTGAAAGATACAAAATGTATAACTATTGCACTGTGTTGTACACCTGAAACTAATTAAAAATAAATAAAAAAGAAAAAAAAAGTTTTAAAGATACATAAAATGACTCCAAAGAAAGAAATGAAAAAAGCAGAAACTAGGAGAAAATATGATAGAGTTATAAGATCTATAATAAAGAAAAAAACAAAAAAATAAATGAAAAAGTGACACAATAAAAAGCCGACTTAATAGCGGAACTGAATATTCTAAGCTCCCCAGGATTGATTTGCATTCTGTTCCAATAATCTTAAAGTTTAGTTAAATAATTTCAAGTTTGTAGAGACCTGTACTCCTATGAAATCCATTTTTCCATTCTTAAAGAAAACATTATGAACTAGGGTTATTTGAGTGAGTTCCTTGTTAGCCAAATAATTCAGATACATGTTGGTCTTATCTGCAAATATTTCTCTCCTATACTTTAGGCTGTGTTGCTTAATGTTTCCCCAAATACATCTGAATGACTCAATGGTAATTAGAAATACTGAGCATACAAAACAGAATTGGTGACTGGAAAGCACCATTATTTCCTTTGGGGGAGCTCACAGAGATGGTGATACCTAGTGAATAGGGATAGATGCAGAGGAGAGATAGATGTTCAGGAACAACTCGCCAGAAACATTACTGCATGCCAGCTCTCCTTGTGCATCAAAAACTAATTTGGGAAATCTGCAGGAGGCAGAATTATACAGATAATTTATAGCATGCCATGGCACTTGGACTACTCATTCTATCATTTGACAAATAAAATAGTTCTACTGAGAGCCTAGTAAAAAATCCTGAACGAGAAATTGATTGTTACAGTTCATCTTTTGAGTTAAGTCCATAGGATTTGATATAGCTGTCTACCTTTGATCCAGTAAGTTATTTCAGGGTAGAAATTAGGGGCAGACATCCAAAGCATAGGCAACTGGGACCAAAGACAGGAATTATCCCAAGTCTTAGAACATGGCATGAACAATGAAATAAGGAGAAATAGAAATAACTTAGTGTATGGTACGTATAATCTTGTATTAAAGACATAATGGAACAAAAAGAAAGCTTATTGGAAAAAAAAAAAATCTGTAGCGATCTGGAGAATAGAGGATATACCGGGAGTGCCAAAAAAATGCATACAAGTGGACACTGTGGTCAGCGTTGCTCAGGCAGTTGTTTGCCATAATTGTCCAGAAGTGTCTGGACACTGATGGTAACCACTTTCAACACCTCTTGTAACTGCAGAAGTCAAAAATGACTTGTATTCATCTTTTGTTATCAGTGTACGTATTGAGTATTACAATTTTAATAGTTTATTCCTCTCTTAAAATCTGTATACATTTTTTGGGGCACCCTCTGTAGATCTAGAAGTTATTTAGCTTATAGAAAATAAGAACACATGAGAGTGTGACATTGTCAAAGAAGATTAAATTGAGGAAAACAATTAATAATATCATCATTTAAGATATGGGAAGAGGAAGGACACATAAACAGGCAGCCAGAGAGGAAAGAGAATAATTAGAAAAGGACTTGGACAAAGAGATTCAAGAAGGAAGAAGATGCCAAGAGTATCAGGAACCAAAGAGAAGTCAAGTATGATTATTAGCAAAAGTTGTTGAAAGTGGCTTCAAGAAAGTTGTGTTAATCTAAAAACAAACAAAAAAAAAGCGGGAAGTGGGTTTAATAGAAATGGTACAACTAGAACCCTAAAAATGTAGTAGATTGAGTAATACTTGAATGGTATGGAAATCTATATTGTTAGTGTAGATGGTACATTGGAGATATGTGGCTGTAAAGAGCAGCAAAGAGGTTAGATTGGAGGAAGGACATCTAGGGTCATAAAAGAGGATTTTTTTTAAAGAGCAGAAACATGATTTTTGAAATATATTTTGGATGACATAGAAGGGATAATTTCAAGCATATGAGCTAGATACACAAAGAGTTAAATTATAAAGAAAAGACCACCAAGAAGTTAAGAATAAGATCTGGAGCACAGATGGGAACCTGGTCTTAGAAAGAAAGAAACACTCATCTTCTATCCTTCCTATCACAGGAAAGGAGGAGAAAAGTACCATATGAATGCAGGTATATGAAGACCGCTCTTTGTTTTTTCTTTGT
The DNA here is from genome assembly GCA_033961575.1 of Aselliscus stoliczkanus. Taxonomy (NCBI): domain Eukaryota; kingdom Metazoa; phylum Chordata; class Mammalia; order Chiroptera; family Hipposideridae; genus Aselliscus; species Aselliscus stoliczkanus. The sequence continues at coordinate 50,060,091 of CM066727.1, forward strand.
GTGTTTTTTTTTTTTTTTTTTTTTTCCCCTGTGGTGAAACAGATGGTGTTTTTCAAAGATGACCATGCCAATACCCCATAGCACATGCTCTTCTTTGGAAGCGGTAGTGACATTTCCCCATTGAGTCATGAGGTCTCTGCTCCTTTCCCTAGAAATTGAGTGGGCTCATGATGACAGGGTGTACTGCAGGCCTGACAAAGTACGGTAGTCAAAGGAGGAGCTCTGATGCAAGGAGTAGAGCTTGTGTTAGATGGAAATAGATGTACTCTTATACTATCACCTCGCTCCCTCAGTTATTGGTTGAAGGCTTCCCTAAGATGAACGTGACCTTGGCTGGAAAGCTTAGGGAAACCTTAAAGAAGCCAACAGCTGCAGATTCTCACTTTATGACACTCCTCACAGTTGGGCAAAACGTCTTTTTTGGAAGGAGGATATGAGTAGTATATCTTCAGGTATGCCACACTTCTTTCTTTGGGCCACTCTGATCCACTTGTTCACAATTCACAGACAACTCCTTCAAAGTCATAAGGGGTTTTTCTTCTTGCTATAGGAATGAGGTTTGAAAGAGGAAGGCAAATAGACAAGCTACAACCCCCATTGCTCCATATGTTCCTAGAGCCACAAGTGCTACTCGTTGTTTTCTTCCTCCACTCTCCATTCTAAATCCCCATTGCCCCAAGTTATCAGCCCTGTTGATCTAAGTGGTTACCTGGTGGTATGACTCAATCCCTCAGTCATTGAAGGTCTGAGCATGACCACTCAAGAGGATTTTCTGAGTTCTACACATAGCCCCACCTAACGACATTGTTCAATAGCAGCCAGACATGCTTTTGCTGACCATGGTCAATTAACAAAGACAAGATTGTGAATCCTCTTTTTGCCAACTGGTTCTTTGAACCCTCCATGCTGAAAGTTCCCTGAAAACAGCCATAGGTATACTTCAGTGGGAACTTTGTTTTGTTACTCAGATTCCTTAGAATTTGGGACCAGGATTTCTAACCCTGCAGAGTTTAGAGTTGCAGTAAGTCCCGGTCCCCCATTAGTTCAATGAGAGCGATTGTAAGTATTGAGACTTCTTCTTTACCTCTTGACTCTCAGATGTATGAATTCTTCTAAGTGGATGTATACAGACATAAAGAATACTTTAATACATCTTAGGGAATGGTGCCCTCACCTTATGAGATATTGACTTTGAGCAGAGCTTCAGCTCTATTTCAGCAGGTCATTCTACTGTTCTATTATACTGGGAGCTTCTGAATGGTACACAAGTAATGTAGCCAGTGAATTTCATGCTCAAGTCCTCTTTCCTCAACCTTCTTCACTATAAAGTGGTTTCTCTATTCAGAAGTTATATTGTCTGTGATTTCATGCCTATGGATCATATTTTCCACAATCTTCTGGATAGTGGTTCTAGCCGAGATCCTGTGGAGAAAATAGGCAAATGCATAACCAGAAGAGGTCTATTTCCATGAGAACAAGTTTCTTGTCCTTTTAAAAAGGAAAGGGCCCAAAATAACTGACTTGCCATCTAGTGGTCACTTGATCTTGTCAAGGAATAATGCATTGCTCTCTGCTGTTATCATGTTGAACATTCAGAAGCAGCAGTAGCTGGGTCATCCTTGGAAAGCAGAAGCCCATGCTATTTACCCTATGGATAACTTTTATATCTGCCCCGGTGGCCTCTTTGTCCTTGTGTCTATTATGCCAGCACTGGAGTAGCTGTGAACAAGGTGTAGTTAACATCAATTCTATGGGTCATTTTGTCTCCTTGGTTACTTGTTGCCACTTCTGTAGCAGAGGCTTTCCGATGTTAACGTGTGATACACAGGTCTTCACACTTGCTACTCAATCTTATATCTGCATTCATATTCCTTTGACTCATTCATTGTTGACCCTTATCTTCCAATCATTTTCCTTCTGGGCTCTTGATCAGCTGGTGAGGCCAGTTTTCAATTCTTATGAATCAATATATACACTAACCTTAGACCTGTATTCATTCTATACAAAATTGATGCCCAGGTATACTGCCTAAAACTCTGCTTATTGGGATTATAATATTTCTTTTCCTTGCCACTGTCTTTCAAGTCCACCCATATACTAGGCTGAAATAAACTTGTGATCTATTTTTTTATAGTTTGTACCATATACCAAGCCAACCTATTCATAATGTGAGATTGAGATGTGTGCTGCTCCTTCAGCTGGTCATAGGGGACAGAGCATATGACTACAAGGTGGACTTGATGGTGAGGTGCTCGGGAAAACATGGTGGGTGACGTGGAGGTCTAGGCCATCATCTCATGCAGCTAATCTGTGCCTTTGGTTTCTGCCTAATCTTATTTCTATATTGTAATGGATTGCTATTGTGGCCACCCATCACTGTTTCCGGCAGGGACAGGCAGGATCCAGCTAAGGACAGACAGTTCTGGATGCATAGTCAATTGGTATCCATGGTTGAGTGTTCAGTCTCTAGCACATTAGAATAGTATGCTTTTTTGAAGGCATGAATTTTTCTGCTGTAAATTACATGGATTTGCACTGGAAAACCAATGTCTAAATTATGGTTCTCCCCATCAGACTTGCCACAAGCTCCACACTGCTTCTTTGTTCACCATTGAAACATCCATCACCATGGAGTCTGCAGGTTGTATGGCCTAAGCAGCAGGCCATAGACCCTCCCCCCACCCCCCCGGGCCCTGCTCAAAGTAGGCAACCTTTCTTTTCACCTGCTATGTCATCTGGAACAGTATTTCTAATATTGATTCAATTGTCTCTAGGATCCTAGGAGGAATATCAGGTGTTCTTCTTTTTTGTTGAAGGAAATGAAAAATCCAGCAATTTTTCTTTATCTTGGAAGTATTATCCTAGCGTGCTCCTTACCATGAGATCTATAAAACCTTTACTCTCTATGCTCTATAGGACATGTCTTTAGCATATTCACTCACTCACTCACTCACAATCTAACTCATGCGTGTCCTGCCTGATCCGCTTGATATCATTGAAGCTCAATGTCTTCAAGGATGCACAAATGGTCCAGGAATGTTTATGCTACACTGAGATAGAGGACAAAAGAGTTAACTGTGCTGAGACATTATAGTAAATGTGCATTGTTTTTCATTTCATGTGAATGGGAATATTTCAAATCCTCTTTAATGACTGCAACAGAAAATAATTCATTTGCTACTTGGATGACCTACAGTTATTCTGTAGTCATTACCCAGGAGCATCCAGTTTTATAGGAACTGGGCTGGAAAATTAAATGAAGATATGATAGACATCACCATCCATGCCTGCATTATATTTTAAATAAGGGCATAGTGGTTCCTCATTTCACAGGATATTATACTGTCTTTAATTTACTATCTAGCTGGGATGTGTTTGGGGGGGATTTTGGTAGCTTCTTGGGGCTTCAATCAGAATTAGAAATTAGAAATTAATGATATATTAATAACTGATTTTTCAAAGGTAAAAAAAAAAAGAATGTGTAAGCAAGAAGAAAGTAGACAATTGGATTGATTGAAGGAGTTTTTTTTTTCTCAATACAATAGAAAGATTAAGGGTTCTAATGAGTTACAGATACAAGCCAAAGGCTGGTTCAGGTAAGGGATTATAAAATATTTGACACATATGGGAAGAAATGAAGAAGAAGGGGCTTGATGTTTGGGATAAACATAGAGGCTCATGAGACGTAAGTTTAGACAGTGTTCAAGGGCTAGTACAGTCTTAACTGAGAGACTTGGAAGGAAAAGAGATTTTAGCCAGACATTGGAGAAATTCAATTTAACATGGGGAATTTTTAGTGTGTAAAAATTTATGTGAATGCATCAAGAATGGAATATCAAAATGCTACTGAAGAGTTGAGTCACAAAAGCTTTTATAGATATGGTTTGGTGAGAGAGAGAGAGAAGGAGAGAGAGAAAGAGAGAGAGAGAGAGAGAGAGAGAGAGAGAGAGAGAGAGAGACAGAGAGACAGAGAGACAGAGAGAGACAGAGAGAGACAGAGAGAGAGAAAGACAGAAAGGAGGGGAGGATGTTAGCTGTGGCTGTGGTATACAGCATGCATCTGCACACTGAACTGATGAGGTGGGTAATGGTGTTTTGGGGGTGTCAAGAGACATGTTTTCTACGTATGGGAAAACCATCTAGAAAGCCACTGAGCTGTGGCAGCATCTGTACCTTCCGAGATCAGGGAGAGCTTTTGTGTAGGCGTAGTTCAGAGAAATGGTAGTTAATGGAACTAAAAACAATAAAATAAGTCAAATTGCATGATGCTTCATAGCTTCATATGTCAAACTAAGAAAGATGGCTTAATATTATTATTGTGTCTCCCAAATGAAATAATTAGCAGCTCTGGGATGTTTTTCACATAGCTTTGCATTCTAACAACTAACAATTTAAAATTTAGTACTTATTGCATGAATATATATATATATGTATATTAGTGACTGTATTCACACTCAACAGCAGTACTAGTAAATTTCATGACATACCCAAGTGAGAGTGGGTAAAGAGCCCCATTTATTATTTAAAGAGCATAATATTTTCACTGTGTCATGATAATGCAGAATTTTAAAAAATGAATATGAGGCTGTAACTGAAATTTAAGGACCTTTGAATTAAGAAGCAAAATCATTTGTTGGTAAAAATGTATATGCTATCATTTACCCTGAACCTATAATTAAGGAAATAACAAAATAAACTTTTCTAGACAAGCAGCAAATAGTTGATTTCATGATAAGTTCACTTTTTTCTTTTTGACAAATTTTATTATTCAAAATACAAACCTTATAAGAAGGACATGTTCTATGAACCACAGATCTTATTTTTGCTGAAAAAGTTATATGAAAGAACTAAAGGAGAAGTAAACAATATCCTTTAAAAAATGTATAATTGCCTAATAATGTAAACGTCTTCAGAAAATGAGAAATGTGAGGTTCATAAGAGTCTAAGTTGGTTGAACCATATGTTTAAAATCTTGCAGCTGAAATAAATAATCTGAATAGATTTTGTGACCAATAGAGCATAATTTGATTTGAATTTGGTATGTATCCTCAGAATCCAATTTTAGGTGGGGAAGGAAAGATTTGAACTGTTCCATTCTACACACAGAGAAAAAAAACAAAAGATGGCAGATAATATAATTTCTAATTAAAAAAAGCATCTCCTCCAAGTTTTGTCCCTGCTCAATTGAATAGTTAGGCACTTGTGTATTTCCTGGTTATGTTAGTCTGTTCAGGCTGCAATAACAAAATACCACAGACTGATTATCTTACGAACAACAGGAATTTATTTCTCATAGCTCTGGAGAATGTTAAGTCCAAGTTCAGGGTGCCAGCACAAATGTGTGAGACTTCTTGCTATGTCTTCCCATGGCAGGGGAGGCTAGGGGGCTCTGAGGTCTCTTATGAAAGCACTAATCCCATTCAGGCGGGCTCCACTCTCATAACCACTAAATCTCATCCAGTCATGCCTCTCACTTGCCAGTAATTAGTTCAGGAATGGGTATATGACTCAATTTTCGTCATTACTGGCTTTGAGGCTAATTTATATTCATTGTCTTCAGAAAAAGGATGCCACACATTTAATAAAGGAACATGTAAGAGGGCGGGCCCCTCTTCTGTTAATGCCTGAACTGTGGAACAAACCTTTCCATGATAAAGTGAGCTGACTGAAGTGCCTCTTTCTGATCTGCCCAGAGAATTGTCAACATGTGAGAATGGAGCTTTAGAAAGAACTCGTGAGCTTGACGTTGAGACTTACTTAACCAACGCTGGCGTTGCTTCTGTGCGGATTTCCGCTTGTATTTAATAATAAAGCACATGGTAAAAGTAATGGCATTTTAGCTCAGGTTTTCTGTTTTGAATCCAAAAGTGTCCACATGGTTAAAGAATTAATAGAGGTTGAATGATGAGGGTATATAGGAACTGAAAACCTTCAATCTGGGACTGAAAAAGCTGCAAAGCATACAAGGAAAAAAAAAACGTGTGAGCTAACAGGAAGAGGAATGCATAACAAAGAATTAGCAAGGAAGCAAATAACCTTGATTTCTCACATTGCTGCATAAGCATTCTGGCACTTACTAGATGGTTTGTAGAAATGTTTATTGAGCACAGATGTTATCTTTTTTGCTTCCTTCAAAACCTGAGAGCATACTATGTAAAAGAATCATATTGTAATTTCAGGTGCAACTTTAACACATTATTTCTTGAACAATATATGAGTACATGTGAAAAAATCATTAAACAGATATTATATCATTTAAAAATATTATTATTTTTTTTTAACTTATGGACTTTATAGTTGATTGGTTTTATTATAAAATAATTTCCAAGGACATTATTGTTGACTAATTTTTAACTGGGATCATTCCTAGCCTTCAGTTAGGGTATGAATACAAATAGCTAAAGTAAGCTTAGAATGGACAGCATTTTTCATAAGAAAAAAAATAATGTAAGGATAGAACATAATCAAAAAGATTAAAAGATTTTCCAATCAGACCAGAACTGCAAAAACAGTTTTGTCCTCCTATCTACCTATCCTTCTCTGCCTGACTCTTTTTCTTCCATTCCTCCATATATCTTAATGTCTCGTGGTATTTTTAGGGTCTACTCCTCCTTGTTTGTATCCAGAGACTTTCCTGGTTAATGTCACCCACCTCCACTGCTTCAGCTATCTTCTATGTTCTAAAGACATCTGCATCTTTATACTCAGTCCACATGCCTCTGCCATACAAATCTGTGCATCTTCAAATCTTTCCTGGAAAATGTTGTTTGCCTTTAAAACTTTGCCAAATCATAATATGCAAAATGAATTTCTGTTCCCTTAAAACTTAGTTCTCAATATATATATATATATATATATATATATATATATATATATATATATATAATTTTTTTTTTTTTTTAAGGGCATTGTCACTGACCCTCATATGTGGGACCCGAATCGGGGCCACTGGCTTCCCAAGCCAGCGCTTAACCACTGTGCCCCTCTGCCGGCCCATATAATTTTTTTTAAATGAATGAAAGAACCATACATTCATACCAAAAATCCAGACTTTCTTTCCATCACCTCCCACATCCAATCAGTAAACCACATACCAATCAATGTCCAACATAGCTGTTTCCTTCTCTCTCCAACCCCTTAGTTGCAGCTCTGATCCTCTCTTGCCTGGATTATCACAAAATCTATTAACTGGTTCCCCTTTCTCCATTTCATGCTCCAAACCTCAGTCATTCTAAAACACAATTTTGATTAAAAAAAAAAATTCCAATACCTCCTGTTAAATCCAAGAGAAAACCCAAATCTTTAACATCAAGACGTTTGTAATCTGTGCTTCTCCTTACACAACCTTGTATTTTAACATTGTACCAACTCAAAGAAAGCTATGTGCTAGCTGCTAGCTATATAAATGTAATTGTCAATTTTCCACAATGAATCAGTGCATATTAAACTCTCTGAAGTTCGTAAGCGTACATCTCTGTTGCTTTCCTTGGTCACACTAGCATGCTACTCAGCTGCCTCAGGATTCCTCACTAACATGAGATAAGCCATACATGTCAAAATCAACAATGAGAAAAGTCATATCCTTCACATATGCATCCTTCACCCCACCCCCGTCTCCTTAGTAGTCTGAGGGGGGTCAGACTGCAACCTTGGTGTTCTCAGAGTACTTTACTTACAGCAACTTAGAACACTTCATTTGTAACAACTAAATCACAAAAGTTAGTTTATTTCTCTTTGTTTCTTATACAACTAGTTGAATGTTTGACATATACTGTGCACTTGATTTTTAATTGGTAATGAGTCTCAATAAATTTTAATAACATGTTATTTCAGACTTTGGGGTATTTGACTGTTTATGAGTGTTTTATAGCTGGTATTGAGTACCCTTTATATCCAAAGTCTCAGTTAGACATTAATAAGATGAAGATAGTGGTTGTTGTCTCAGTATATTTGACTGATAGAAATTGCTCTCAGACAATCCATTCTGCTTAGCAGGCCCCAGTATATTAGTCACTTTTCTATAATGATTTTATATTTTAATTTCTTTGGATATTTATTGAATCTTTATAAGTGAAATCAAGCAAATGTTATTATCCTTCTTGTTTAATACGTGAAGGAATAAATGTTCAAAGAGTAAAACATGTTACATAAGACCACACAGCTTGGTAAACTTAGGTCTAAAAACCATATTTCATTTATGTCATATGCTCCTAGCACTAATAAATTCAATTTAATGATCTCTAATATACTCTATAGTTCACAGACACAACCGAAAATGCACTGTTCTTCATATTTACAGAAAGAATAAGCCACTGAGTCATCCTCAATTAAGTTCTGTGAGGATAGTGAGATGCTTCTGTGACAGAATACAGTGGTGTTAGAGAATATTGCAACTTAACTCATCACTCAGGACTCAGCCCTGGATTTTTGACCTCACAGGGATGGGTAGATTTGTGACCAGGCCATAAGTAGGAAAAGTAATCGCAAATACTTTATAGAATTTTATGGCATGTACTTACTGATCTCCATATGACCTGAATGTTAAGTAGGTTTTAGTCCATCCTATCACTCACCCACCCACTCAACATCTGTGGTATGGATCAAATAGAGAAGAGCAGGAAAGAATTTTTAAAATCCTTTCTTTAGAAACTGATCTTTCAAGCCTTGGGGAGGTTGATCTCAAGGGAGGCATCTGCCTTCTTTCTGGGATTATCAGTCTCTTACATTTAATGGATCTCATTTCAGGAGCCATCATGTCAATTAATCTCATCATCAAGGATCATCTTACAGGCTCATAAATATCCTTAAAATCTCACACGCCAAGTGATGGCTTACTTTGTCTATGCTTAAATGATTGATACTTACAGTTTGAAACAACAAAGCACGTGGCATTTGCCTGCTTGGAATGTTTAATTTTGTTTCAGGGATAATGGAAAAACAAATAATGTGATAAAACATGCTCAACCAGTGTTGCTTTAGAGTTCATATTTTAAATTCTCTTATTTTTTGTTGTAGGCTACTTACTGAGCTGTGAGTAGAAGAATATGCTTTGGGAACAGCAAAAAAATAAAGGCTGATGGACACGAGTAGAGACTGTTAATGTATTCCAACAAAAAAAAGATAAACTGGCACACAGATATGTACATTGTATTGCACAATACACAAAAAGTTTCCTGTAAATTTTACATTTAGAATTCTAACCCTATCTTTTACTGTGTTCTGTTCTTATTATATTTAAGTACACTGCCAATATCTACTACTTCCCAGGATATGTGTTAGAAGCATTAGATTTTTTAAGAACTAGGACACTTTACATTAAGGTACCTCAGAGGAGCATTTTTCTCCTTTTCTTTATTCTATGCTATTTAATTGTCTAAGAAGAGAAAATATTGACTGAAACATCTCAGGAGTCTGAGTTACCATGTGCTGTCTGCCCCCCAACCATGGATAAAACAGATCTATTTTTTTTTTTTAAGTTTCTTTTTTAATGTACTCAAACACACCTACATCTTTCAGAAGTATCCTCATGGCCAGGGAGATAGAGGACCAGAAAACCTTGGCGAGGACACTAGGTGGATTTCTGCACAAAGTGTGTGGAGCCTAGCATTATTTATTACTCAGCAGGAATAAAACAGAATGAGAAAAAGAAACATAGAAGCAATGAGATGCCATGGAAATGGCTCTTTATCCAATTGAGTCTTGGGGGAGGAGAATAAAAAATTTAGGGATATAAGAAGGAATTAGAAGGCCAAAGGCACTATATGAGTCTTATGTTCTTTTGTTTGTTTCTTTTTTGTGACCAGGATCTGTCATACTCCCTAAAATAATAATAAAAATATTAATTATTTTGCTTACTAATTTTGAAACAAGGAAGGGGCCCTTTTTATTAAAAATTAGCTTTTCCCTTGATCCACTATAATTAAATAATGAAATATTTAATACTCTAAAACCCAGACCCTTATCTCAAGAAATTAACAGAAATAAAATTATTAGGTTACAAAATTATATGCTTTAAAATTACTTAATTTCAGAGACAAATATAATAATATCTACATAAAATGAGAATAGATGAAAACTATCTAAATATGATATAATAAAAAAAACCTACCAAAACATAACAGCAAGAAACACACTAAAATGGTCAAACATTGAAGTCATTTGCTATTTGATATTCAAACCAAGAACAAGTCAGGGCATCACTATCATTTTCATAATGTACTATTTTGGCAGATGTAGCTAATGTGAAATAAAGAAAAAAACAGAAACAACAATTATTGGGTTGTCAAAAAAGTCATGATGCATATTTGCAACAGATGTCACTAGCTCATTTTTGAAAGTACTAGAGTCATTCACATCTATGTTATTGCTATGTCATTTGATAGCTGACAGTCCTAGCTTCATTTTTTTAAAAAATGAGTGATTTGGTTGAGTTTGGGAGATGTTACAAGTTGAAGATGGAAGACCAAACTGTGCATTTTTGCCATATTTTACTGTTTTACTTCCATAAAGAGAAGAATGCACATCAAGATTGTGAAAAGTTGCATAAAGTTTATGGTGACAATGATCTACAAGAACGTCAGTGCCAACGATGGTTCACAAAATTCCATGCTGGTGATTTTAATCTCAGTGATGCTCCTGGATCAGGGAGGCCCACCGAGGTTGATGACGACAAAACAAAGGCATTCATCGAGTCAAACCCACTTTACACGACACAGGAGATTGCAGAAACATTGAACATCCATTATTCAAGCATTCATGACCACCTGAAGAAGCTGGGATACGTAAGCAAGCTCAATATTTGGGTTCCATATGAACTCAAAGAAGTTCATTTGAAGGAGTGTATAAACATCTGCAATATGCTCATTAAACTTGAGGAAAACGATCCTATTTTGAAGCAACTGATAACTGCTGATAAGAAGTGGATTGTTTACAACAATGTGGTGCGCAAACAGTCTTGGGTCCTACTTGATGATTTGCCTCAAATGATATTGAAAGCAGACATTCAACAGAGGAAGGTTATGCTCTCAGTGTGGTGGGATTTTAAAGGTGTATATTTCGACCTCCTACCAAGGAACCAAACAATCAATTTGAATGTGTGCTCTCCACAGTTGGACGGTTTGAAGAATTCATCATCCAGGAACATTCAGAGCTTGTTAATTGTAAAGGAGTTGTGTTCCATTATGACAATGCGAGACCACACACAAGTTTGATCACCCATCAACAATTATTGGAGCTTGGATGAGATGTATTGCAACATCCACCATACTCTCCTGAACTTGCGCCGTCAGACTTCCACTGTTTTGCTCTCTTCAAAACTCCTTGTGTGGGAGGGGAGAATTGCGGGAGGGGGGTTGTCACTTTGAGGGGTAAAAAGTATAACTATTGCACTTTGTTGTACACCTGAAGCTAATTAAAATTATATATAAATAAAAACAAAACAAAACAAACTCCTTGTGTGGTATAATGTTGAATTCAGATGAGGCTGTAAATCAGCACCTTGTTCAGTCTTTCGCAAATAAAGACAGGTCCTTCAACGAATGAGGAATTTTGAAGCTCAGTGAAAGATGGCAAAAAGTTATTGAATAAACGGGCAATATATCATTGATTGACCTTTGTTCTTTATATAAACAAATGACCTTTGAAAAACATGGACAAAATACGTCATGATTTTTTCCAACAACCCAGTAATATTAGAAATGAAATTTAAAATCATCTTTATTTACAATTGATATGATGTATCTAGAAAGATAAATAAAATAATATTAAACCAAATTCATCTCTTGACCCAGTAATTGTACTTCTAGGAATTGAGTCTATGGAAATGAAAAGCAGCTGTATGGAATTACCTAATGTATTGTTAGGTAAGAAGAACAAGTTACAAACCAAACTGTGTAAGACAATCCTGCTTTATTAGTAATAAAAAAATAAAAGTTACAGCAAATCCTATACATTTAGGGTATGTTTATAAAAGAGTACATATGTTCATTTAAAAATAGAGTATAAATAAGAACAAAACACATATTACATAGAGTGAGATGGCTATAAATAAACAAATATAAAGGGCGTTCATTATTTATTAATATATTTATATATTCTTGTTGGCATGTATTAATGCAATGATACATCTTGATAACATCAATTAATAATTGTAAATATATTAATTATAATGCTAATGTTAATTATAAAATGTTTAACTATGGTAAGAACACTAAACATGATAATTACCCTCTTAACAGATTTTTAAGTGTACAGTAAGTATTATTGACGGTAGTCATATGCTGTACAGGAGATCTCTAAAGCTTATTCATCTTTAAAACTGAATCTTTATGCCCATCATTATTATAGTTCTTTTATTACATTTTTCCTATCCTGTTTTGGAATTCATGGAAAAGTGAATAAAATGTACAGGAAAATGATGACAAACCTCACAGATTTCATTCCTTGCATTGAGCTGGCTGCATGTAAAGGCATTCCATCATTTCTTGTTTCATCATCCTAGAAATCAATAAATGACCTCAGAAGCAAAAGTTTACTTTGAGGGAAGTGGCTACCTCTGAAACTCTCAGCTATTATATGAAGTATGGTCACAAAATAGAGTGAATGTTTAAATAAAAATATATGTATATGTTACCGTAAAAGAAACATTGTCATTAATCTACCTCAAAATTCTCCCCCTTGCTTTGAACAGATGGCACTGATCCCATTGTTCGTGCCACTTTCTGAAGCAGTTTTGGAAGTCCTCTTCGTGAGTGTCTTTATTTCATTCTCCATCATGACAACGCTCCATGATAGACATTGCTTCTTGTAGGACAACTTCTGTCAGATAAAAACATTATGGTGTGTCCTCATCCCCCTTATTCACTAGATCTGGCACGGTGTAACTTCTGGCTCTCCCCAAAGTCAAAATGACCATGAAGGGAAATGTTTAAATTGATTTAGGACATTGAGGCAGCCGCAACAGCACAACTAAAGACTCACGAAAGGACTTCCAGAACTGCTTCAGAAAGTGGCAAGGATGGTGGGATAAGTGTGTTCAAACCAAGGGGGAGTATTTTGAGATGGATTAATGGCAATGTGTCTTTCACTGTAGTATTTTTTTTTTTTAATTTAAACATTCACTGTATCTTTTGATCATACCTTATGGAATATCCAGAGCATTATGACTTTTTTAGTTTTCTTTAGATTTCAGTATGTACTACACTTGAAAAAAAATTAGGTAAATGTTATGCAGAATTACACTTTGCACAGTGATATTGAAGACCATAGGACAAATACAAAAATACTATAATAAAACTCAGCAGAAAAACAAAACAAAACAAAACAAAAAACTAAGGTTTGAATATATTCATACTTATATATTTTTCTAAGTTTCCAAGAGAGAAAAATTAGTGTTGAAAAATAAATAGACCCTTGAAAATATGATTTTAGCCATCAACTCATTTTCTGAGATATACAAAGTGCAAAGTAATTTTCATACTAATAGTAACATCATGAGACTGTAAGTAGGTTTAAAAATTCAACACAATTTCAAGCATCCTTTCTCAATTAATTGTTAAGTCAAACAGAAATTGTATCAAAATTGCACTCTTTTCTCAGCATACTTATTATTTATTTAAAAGTGCATGCAATTTGAGACAAAAAAAAATGGGACAAAGTAAGTCATTCAAAAACTTGTGGAATTGTGCGAGCAATCTGCCATTCAGCTCAACGTCCAGACTATAAAGCATTTAGGCAATATGAAGACCAGAAATGGAGTTTTTTTATAGAAATAATTTCCTCAGGCTATAAAATTGCAAATTGCTTTGAACTGCCTTTTATACTCAGTAGGGATAATCAAAATAATATTGCCTGAACTGTGTTATCATCCACAAAGCATGCTCTTTAATAATAAAACTTTTATGCTTTGATAGAATTTTAAATCCCAAGTATTCATGATCATTAAACATTCATCTGTCTTGAAAGAATTGGCAAAATATGTAGGTGAAAGATAACATTTTCAGCTTAAGAAATAGGAAAAGAAAACAAACCCTAAGAAACAAAATACAAGGAAGTGGGTTTTTGTGTTGATTTAATGCCTCAAGAAGACTTTTTATCATCCAAGGCTGTAGTCCTGGTTTCTGAGAGGGCTGCCACCCAACTTCTTATAGGTAGTAGAATAATCCATGAGCAGATATTATGGTTATAAATTCAGATAATAACAAAGCAAGTGAAGAATTTAGAATAGGAGCACAGCTTAAGAGATAAAATGCATAAAACTTCATTAAATATTGGAAGAGTCAGGTAAGGGACAATAATGCATCAAGAAGCAATTTGATCCGAAAAGTTTATCTCTTCCTCTACTGCTTTCCAAACCAGGCAGGATCTTCTTTTCTCCAACCGCTGTCGCCATCTCAGGAGGTTCTCAATGTTAGAGCAGTCTCAAATCAGATATTTAAAGAAGGACAAAATTGCAAAAGAAACTGTCAATAAAACAAAGAAGCAACTAACCAAATGGGAGAAGATATTTGCAAACAACACCTCTGATAAAGGGCTAATATCTAAAATATATAAAGAACCCATACAACTAACTCAACAAGAAAAAAACAATCCAATAAAAAAATGGGCAGAGGACCTGAAGAGACTATCTAACCAAGAAGACAAATGGCCAATAGATATATGAAAAAAATGCTCAACTTCATTAGCTATTAGGTAATTGCAAATCAAAACTACTATGAGATACCATCTCACATCTGTTAAATTATAATAGCTATTATCAACAATACAAGGAATAACAAGCATTGGAGAGGCTGGGGAGAAAAAGGAACCCTCAGACACTGCTGGTGGGAATGTAAATTGCTACAGCCACTAGGGAAAACAGTATGGAGGTTCCTCAAAAAATTAATAGAATTACCATATGACCCAGCAATCCCTTTCCTGGGTATCTACCCAAAAATCTAAAAGGATTTATCCATAAAGATATATGTTCTCCGATGTTCATTGCAGCATTATTCATGATTGCCAATACATGGAAACAACTAACGTGTCCTTCAATAGATGACTAGATAAAGATGAAATAGTGCCATTTGCGACAACATGGATGGATCTTGAGATTATTATGCTAAACAAAATAAGTCAGAAAGAAGATGTCAAGAACCATATGACTTCACTCGTAGGATATAAAACTGGAAGCAACAAAGGAACAAGACAAACAAACAAAGAAACAAAAACTCATAGACACAGACAACAGTCTAGTGGTTACCAGAGGGTAAGGGGCGTGGAGGGCTGGTGGTAGTCAAGGGGAAGGGGGGTCAAATACATTGTGATAAAAGGAGAACTGACTCTGGGTGGTTAACACACAATGTGATATATAGATGATGTATTTTAGAAATGTACGCTTGAAACCTATATAATTTAACTAACCAATATCACCCCAATAAATTTAATTAATTTTTTAAAGGGGAAAAAAAAAGAAGCAATTTGAATATATTCCTTTCATTTTAAACATTCTTAAACTTCCTGCCTTGCTCTCTAACTAGCATTGTCTAACTAAGAGCATTTGGGAAATTATCTTCATGAATCCCCATATCCTCCTCTCTCTAAGCCGCACAGTATGGATTACTCAGTCTCTGTCATGGTTTTAGCCAAATTAAGAAACAATTTAATGAAACCCATGCTAATGATTTAGGTTGTTCAAGATCAGTTCATCTTAGTGCTGGGCCTTCTGTAAAATTGCAAGTTTCTGAGAGATATAGTCCCTTCATTAACTGGGTTTCTCTCTCGCATCCTTGTGACAGAACTTGCCTTACATTTGATAGCCTTACCTCAGAGACACTCTAGCTTTCTCTTAGGAGTTCTGATCCTAATTGCAGCAAAAGACAAAGTTCCAAATATATTTCCAAACATCCCTAGTAATCCATGGTTTTATAAGATGAGATTTCTACACATTTTCCTTTTAAATTGTTCTAAGTAAATAGATATATATGCAATATTCATTAATCGGAAGAACTAACATAATAAAGATATAAATTTTCCACCAACAGATCTCCAGATTCTATTCAATCTTACTCAAAATCCCAAAATAAAATTTCTCTTGGCTGGAACTCAACCAATTCTAAAATGTTTGCAGATTTTAAGACAATCTTAAAAAAAGAACAAAATGGCAGGTCTTGCTCTACCAGACACCACAACTTACTGAAAAGTTATAATTATTCATAAAATATGGTATCAGCACAAATAATAAACAAATTAAATGATAAAACATAATTGAGAGCCTGAAAGCAGACACATTATATATAAAAAATTTGATTTGGGATAAAGTTGACATTGAAAATCAGTAGTGAAAGGAAGGTATTTTTAATAAATGAGTCTAGGATGATTCAGTACACATATGTTTAGAAAAAATATATTTGGTTCACCTCTTACCATATCCAAAATTAAATTATGGAGACATAAATGTGAAAGGTAAAACAATAAACGTTTCAGTGAGTCATTTCTGAAAATATCTATAGCATCTCAAGTTAGCGAAAGTTCTCCTTTATAAAATATAGCAAGTTCCACCAAAAGAGGAAGTTGATGTATTTTTACTCCATTCAAATTAAGAACATATGTTTATCTAAATACACCACAGTTATTGTTCATTTAAAAATGCACAAAATGTGTTTTTGTGAAACATATTCGGAATAAGAGGTCTTTATGTATAAATAACCAATAAATGATTTATAAACAAACAAACAAAAACTCAACAACAAACAAGTAAAACCACTAAAAATCAATAAGAAGTCTGAGAGCCAATGGAAAATTGGGGCACAGACTATAAGAGCCTTTCATAATAGATTAATTCCAAATGGCTACAAAACACGTAAAACATTACTTTATTTACTGCATTAATTGTGAGATAAACACAGAAGATACCACCATGATCCAAAAGAATGGTTAAACAACAACAAAAAAAAGGAAAATAATAAAAATTTTAAAACGGAATGATATCAATATAGTCAATGATTTGGAAGAAATACATTTGATTTACATTATATGTGACTAAAAGTGTAAGTTCTCCAACCATTTTTAAAAACGTCATCTGCCAAAACTTTTCTGTGAAAGCTGGAGATAATTTACAACTCTGACCCAGTAATACCACTGAATAGTATTTACCTGAGAAATGAATGCTCAAAGATTGTCAGGTCTATGTCTAAGAATCATCAAAGCTATGTCATTCACAATGTCCAAGGAAAACAAACACTCCAGGTATCTAGCAACAGATAAATTGATAAATAAATCATGGTATATTCATACAGTAGAATAAAATGGAGCAATTAGAGTAGGCAAATATATCATGACTTAATCTCACTAGCCTCATGTTGAGAAAATATGAGATAGAAAATATATGATTACTTTTTATAAATGTTAAAAAAAAAAGGGCAAAATGATCCTGCTGCTTTTAGCTGTAAAGACCCGGCATTGATTAATACTCAGAATAAAGATTACTTTAGTGAGGTGGCTGGCTGTGGTGACTGGGAAGGTGCCTGAAAGAGCTTCAGGTGTACTGGCAAAGATCTATTTCATGAACAGTATAATGTAAACACTTTATTTATG
The DNA here is from genome assembly GCA_033961575.1 of Aselliscus stoliczkanus. NCBI lineage: Eukaryota > Metazoa > Chordata > Mammalia > Chiroptera > Hipposideridae > Aselliscus > Aselliscus stoliczkanus. Next base: position 50,077,662 of record CM066727.1, read on the forward strand.
TAGCTCTCCAATGATTTAAAATTAGCATTACAAATAATAATTACAATAAATTAAAAGAAAACATATTTCTGATCTTGGGATAATGGTATTTACTAAAATAAAGAATAAGATTCCATTGGGAATGCACCAGTAATAGGGATTGTTTTATATAGTAATAGCTAATATATCCATGGTTTAATATTTATTACTGCTAGAGTAAGATGAATTTCAGTGCAAATTAATAGCAAATAAATGAGAAGATCATTACTAAAGAATGTCCACTAGGAAGTGTAGTGATTACAAAAAAGGCCTATTAATGATTGGTATCATGTGCATTAATTACAGTAGCATTGTCAACAAAATTAGGATATTCTAAATCCAATAAATATCTAAAAAGAATGAAGAAATAAGTAGAGAAGTGATTGACAAGTGACAGGAGATGAAATGCACTCAAGTTGGCAAAATAGTAATTTTAGCAAAGAACAACAAAAATGTTCACTTTTTTCTGAGTAAATGTTAAAGAAAGCAAAACAGTAATGTATAGCATCTGCAATACATCTGAATTTAGAACATGCCAGCATAAGCTAAAATACTGTTTCTAATGCAACACTTCACCTTTTACAGAAAAATGTGTAACAGAGACACACATAAAACCCTATCAAGGGTGTAGGATGCACACACACACACACACACACACACACACACACACACACACATACACACACACACACCAGAATATATATATATGTATTTGCTGTAATGCACCATAGGACACTTCAGCATGAGCTTTCAGTGTTTGCTTGTTTGTTTTTTTTTCAACTGGGGAAACAGTGATTTTGAAAGAAAAATCTCAGGCCAATAAGTTTTAGGAAAGAATATACTGGGAAGTTGACAATCTATAAATTGATTCTCTTAAAACTCTCTCATCTGTCATTCCCTTGGAAAATATTTGAGTACTTTCAGAATATGTATAACTTACTTTGCAGACTACTGCCTAAGGTCATCTCAGTCACTTCTATGACATCGAGTGACACTGCTTTAGATAATTTCAAATTCATTTACTGAATAAGTAATCATTAAGTGCCTACCGTGTACCAGGCACTGTGCTAAGAACTGGTAAGTTAAAATATGTCTGATCCCAGGCATATATTTTGTTGCTTTTTTTGTTTAACAGAAAATGTCTTTATTTCTCACTTACCCTTAAGTGATATTTGAATCTGGTATAAGTCATCTTGGCTGTATTTTTGCTCAGCAATTTGAAGGTTTTGTGACATTATTTTTAGACCTCTATTCCGTTAATACTAAGCCTCAAAAATAGTTTGATTGTCTCTCTTAGGTAGTCCCTTTTTTCTCTCTGACTGAGTTTATGGTTTTCTTTGTTTTCTGTAGTTTATGAAGGTACAAATTGTTAATTTTTAAAATGAGACTCATTATGTATGTTTCAGTTAATAATTCATTTCTTCAATTCTGGAGTGTTTTCATCAAAAATCATTGTGTCTTGTTCTTTTTGTTGTTGTTCTCTTCCTTGAATACATAGATCCTTCCCATTTTATCATTTTGAACTAATAACTGATCTCTTAGATTTTATATCTATTGGTTTTATTCTCTGCTGCATTTGAAGTGATTTCCTCAGATCTATATTTCATTTTGTTAATTTTCTCTTTGCATTTACATAAATATATTCTCATTAAAATAAACAAATTGTGACATCAAAATGTTGAAGCAGATCATACTTTTATGTTTTATTATTAGTTTCAAGTATACAAAACAACATAGTAATTAGAGATTTATGTCACAAAGTAATAACCCCAATAAGTCTATTACCTATCTGACACTGTTCATAATTATTAGTATGTTATTTACTATATTCTCTATGCTATATAAACCTGTGACTTTTTAAAATTACAGTTGACATTCAATATTATTTTATATTAGTTTCAGGTATACAGCATAGTGATTACACATTTATATAATTTATGAATTGATCGCTCAATAAATCTGGTACCCATCTGAAAGTATAATTTTTACAATATTATTGACTATATTCTCCATATTGTACTTTACATCCCATGACTCATTTGTAACTGCTAATTTTTACTTCCTAATCTCTTCATTTTTCCCACCTAGGCCCCCTACCCTCCTCCCATCTAGTAATCATCAGTTGGTTCTCTGTAACTATGAGCCTCTTTCTGTTTTGTATGTTCATTTATTTTGTTCTTTAGATTCCACATATAAGTTAGATCATATGGTATTTGTCATTCTCAGTCTAACATATTTCACTTATCATAATACCCTCTAGGTCTATCCACATTGTTGCAAATGATAAGATTTCATTGTTTTGGGTTTTTTTTGTGTTTTTTTTTTATGGCAGAGTAATATTCAATTGTGTGTTTATATATATATCACAATTTCTTTATCTGATCACTTATTCATGGGCATCTTGGTTGTTTTCATATGCTCGCTATTGTGAATAGCTCAGTGAATATAGTGGTGCATATATCTTTTCAAATTAATATTTTGGATTGCTTTGGATAAATACCCAGTAGTGGAATTTCTGGGTTTAATGTAGTTTTTGTTTTTTTTAAATTATTTTAGGAATCTCCATACTGTTTTCCATAGTGGCTGCACCAATTTGCAATCCCACCAACAGTGACCAAGTGTTCTCTTTTCTACAGATCCTAGCCAACACTTGTTTGTTGATGTATTGATGGTGGCCATTCTGACATGTGAGGTGGTTTCTCATTGTTTTAATTTGCATTTCTCTGATTATTCGTGGCCTTGAGCATCTTTTCACATGTATATTGACCATCTGTGTGTCCTCTTGGAGAAATGTCTATTCTGCTGCTCTGCCCATTTTTTAATTGGATTGTTTGTTTTTTTGGTGCTGAGCTTTATGAGTTTTTTTTGTAGGTTTTGGATATTAACCCCTTATCGAATGTGTTGGGTTGTCAGAAAAGTCATGAAGCACTTTTGTAACGAAAAACATAGAAAAAATACATTATGACTTTTTCAACAACCCAGTATTATTGGGGATATCTTCTACCACTGAGCAGGATGTCTTTTCATTTTTTTATGGTTTTCTTTGCTGTGCAAAAATTTTTAGTCTAATGTAGTACCATTTGTTATTTTTTCTTTTGTTTCCCTTGCCCAAAGAAATATATTGGTAAAAATATTACTAAGAGTAATGTCTGAGAGTTTATTGCCTATGTTTTCCTCTAGGAGTTTTTTGGTTTGGGGCCTTACATTTAAGTCTTTAATATACTATGAGTTTATTCTTGTATATGGAATGAAAATGTGGTCCAGTTTAATTTTTTTGCATGTGTCTGTCCAGCTTTTCCTGCACTATTTATTAAATAGAGTATCTTTACCCCAGTGCATGTTCTTGCTTCCTTTGTCATAGATAAAATAAATACATAGGCATGGATTTATTCCTGGGCTCTCTATTTGGTTCAGTTGTTCTATGTGTCTGTTTTTATGCCAGTACCATACGGTTTTGATTACTATGACCTTGTAGTATAGTTTGATATCAGGTAGCTTGATGCCTCCAGCTTTGTTTTTTTCTCAGGATTGCCATGTCTATTTGGGGTCTTTTATAGTCACATATAAAATTTTGAATTATTTGATCTAATTCTGTGAAGCATTTTTATAACAAGTGTTTTAAACTCTTTCTCTGGTAGGTTGGTTGCCTCTATTTTGTTTAGTTCCAATTCTAGAGGTTTTTCTATTCTTTCAGTTGTTATGTATCTTTGTTTCCTCACTCTGGTTGCCCCTCTGTGTTTGCTTCTTTGTATTACGTAGATCTATGCCTCTTAGTCTTTGCTCAGTGAACTTATGTAGTATGTGTTTTGTGTGGTCCAGGGGTGCAATCTCCCTGATCACCTATGTGTGCATTCCAAAAGTGTCCTTTATGTGTGCTGTGTGTATTATTTTGTTATAGTTGAGCCTTAATAGCTTTTGGTGCTTTGACTCTCAGGCTGACTGGCTGTGAGGATGGGCTGTGTCCACAGTATATGAGTTGCTGTGTGGGGGCTGACTGCTAAGAAGGAGTTCACTGCAGCAGGCTCTTGTGCCTGTTGAGACCACCCTTTGGGTGCACTGCTTGTGGGTCTAATCAGGTAGTACTCTGTTGTGGTCTGAGGCTAGCCCATTTGGTTTTTTTCTATTGCTTTTTGTGAGGGGCTCCTGTGCAGGCCAATTTCAGCCTTGCCTGTAACTGGCCTAGTGATATGTGGTAGGAGCAACAGAGTTATATGCAATTTTTTGCTGCCTGTGTTGGACCTGGAGGCATGTGGGGGTTGTTTCACTGTGCTTCAAGACCAGCTGCCACCAGTATTGTGCCTAGGACAGCTTAGAATAAGCCCTCAGAACTCCCAAGTTCTGCTGTCACCTGCCAACTGTCATTAAGTCTCAGAGGCTGAAAGAGCCTCCTTGAATATGCAGGCCAGACTTGATAACCTGGTGTTGACAGTACCCTTAATGATGCCACCCAAGATGCGTGCAGTGGGGTCATGGGGTATGGCTGGTGGTTTTCACAAAGTTAATGCAGATTCAGTTCTTGCACCACTGCTGAGCTTGTGGACACTCCGTAAAAATGCCCTGAGAATACTGTAGCCATTTGTCCTTCACAATAGGCCCATAGAACCATGAGAGCCACCGGAGGAAGAATGCAGCATGAGCTGGGGCTGATCAGCTACTACTGAAAGCTTCCCAGGCTTCCACAGGCCGTTCACTGCTGTACAAGCAGCTTGTGGTGTGGGGATGGCCACCCAGGAGCGGAGACTGCCCCAGGTGATTCCACACTAACTGGGTGTGGTGGGGCCCAAGGTAATTACCAATGTGGTATGCTCATGTGTGGATTTTACCAGACCAATTGAGGTCTCAGGTTTGGCCTTTTGGGGTAGATTCAACACAGGAAAGATGGCACCCTTCTGTAGGTCACATGTGAGGCAGATTCCACATAGGGATAATGGCTATTCCTCTAGCCCTCACTCTGAAGTCACACAACTCAGACTTTCCCTGTATGTCTCTGGTACCTCCTGAAGTGCCGACCCTCCACCAGTTCCCAGGGTGAGTGCTTGCAAGTGAGTGAGTCTGTGTGTAGGCCTGTTAAGAGGATGTCTAAGTTTCCAGCTGCCTTTCATTTCACTGGGATGTACTGATAGAATCCTCACTGATTGCCACTGCCAAATGCTATTGGGACTCCTATTTCTGGCACAGGATTCCTGGACTGGGGAGCCTAGGGTGTGGCTTGAACCCCTGCCACTGAGATATCCCTCCAGGTGCTCAACCACTACCTGTGGGTTTGGGGTCAGCCCATTTTGTGTCTCTGTCTCTCCTACTAGTGTTGATGTGGCCTCTTATTTATATCTTTAGTTATAGGAGTTCCATTCCACTTTAGGTGTTTCTCAAGGTTGTATAATTCAGTTGTAATTTTAATGTGATCATAGGACAAGGCATATATAGAGTTTACTTATTCTGCCATCTTGGACCTTCCCTAGATCATACTTTTAAACACTCTGTTTTTATATTTTTGTATTAATACTTAATCTATACATAAATTTTAAATTTCTATTAGATAAATAATAATTTATATGCTAATTGACTTTCATTTTTGCATTTCAATGTTTAGAAACTAAGAAAGAAGTGTATTGTTGATAGAATTATGTTTAACAACCTCTTAATAATTTGAAATTCAAAGAAAGTATAATATATTTTTAAATGCATACCTAGTCTTCATAAAATCTGATGTTACAAGTAAAGAACAATAATTATATCAACTTAAAAAAATATGTTAAAAATATTTAGAGCTCTGGCTTTTAAATTACAACTATCCCTCAGTATGTAAATAGGCAAACTTCTGATTTTCTTACTCATGAGTAATGAAATAAAACATCATAATAAAAAAAACCTCATTCAGGAAACTCATGCAGGATAAGACATTTCTGTAACACAATTCTATACATTTGAATTTTATAGTTTACTTATTAAAACATATTTCTCATTTTTTATAAAATAATAGAGAGTTTCCATTGTACTATTTTGAAAATACACAATTTTATTTATCCCTGTACTTTGGTATAGAGTGTAAATATTCTTTATTATGTTTAATTGAATTAACATATAAGAACAGAATAATTGAATATGTCATATTTTTTAATAAAAACAAATATGTAAGTTTAAAGACAGTAAAGGGCTAATTTTTGTTTTCATTTATTAAATAAATATAGTCGACTTATGTGCCAGCTCAAATACCAAGTTTGGTAAAAATCAGTCATAGTCTCTGTTCATTTAGTTTTTTAACTTATTAAGAAGACGGAGTAGGCAAATGACCACATAATTAAATATACAACTTTAGCTGTCACTAATGTTACAAGTCATTGTTAAGACTGAGGTTAGTTGGTCGGACTCTGGGAGATCAGAAGGAGATTCTAAGTGGCACTGGGTTGAGATGGACAGGATAGGTGTGTCAGAACAATAAGGGTCAGCTTTTCAGAGAACAGAATTGCCAATTCAATGCCTATGGTGGAATAAAACTACAGAGCTCAATTCCACGAATGTAATTTTTGTCTGCAATGGTGATGATGGGGATATGAAATGAGGCTGGAGAGGGAGAAATGGAGAGGTCATACCTTAGGTGCTACTTTCACACTTACCCCTAACCCCCAACTCAACAATTACAAGGTAGAGTTTGGAATTCAATTTGATGAATAATATACTTCGAGTGTGTGTGTGTGTGTGTGTGTGTGTGTGTGTGTGTGTGTGTGTGTGTGTGAGGGGGTTGCCTATTAAAAGCTGAATAATTTTGACTAATTTGATATTTCAAAATTAATTATATAATTGTCTATATTTGTATACTTTATCAACAGTTGAAGTTATTTGTAGAAGATAATGATTGCATTTCTTAAGGAACCTCAAAAGTCTCGAAGCACAGTAGCAATCTAATGGAAATAATCATATTTCTGTAACAATGGGATTTCATTAACAACTGTCCCAGAGGAGAATGCCTCAATTTGCTATTTAACTCACCCTTTTTTGTTTTTTTAGTGTATATATGTATTCTTCCACCAACTCACTGGATAATTATTCACCTCAGCCACACTCTGGGCTCATGAGTATCTTGGGATGTTGTGAAAAAGTGTCCACACTGAGGACCCTGATGGGAACAGAGGACTGTATTTAAGCATGAGGAGAATTTTCTTTGTTTAGCTAATCAAGTGTTAAAATATTGATGGAGTGGAGCAAAATACTCTCCTGCTCCCAAACAATAGCTGGTAGAGGGAAACCCTAGGAGGAGATGATGCAAGGTTCTAATTCTGTGCAGACTGGGTCTTTTTGTGGTAATGCCTCAGCTTTGATAACACTAACAGCTCTTGACAATGAGCATCATAGTGGTACCTCTCTGGCAGCTCCATCACATATCTTCTCTCTTCTAAGACAAGGTTGTTCTTATGGTTTCCATGGTTTCTGGGACCCCAAATATATTTCTCTGCATGCTTTCTTCTTCTATTACCTCTTAAAATAAATACAAGCATACACACTATGTTCTCAAAAATGCACATAAATTATTTTCCTTTGTTACCAATATAACTTAAAGAGACTTTTTAAAAAAATGTCTGAATCATATAAACTACAAAATAGTTTTTCGTTTTTTTTGTTTGTTTGTTTGTTTTTTACCTCAAGGCGATGAAAGCTCAGTTTCAAATAATAGAAATCATTGTCATCTATCTAGGGAAAGATACCTTCCTTTCTTTCTTTCTTTCTTTCTTTCTTTCTTTCTTTCTTTCTTTCTTTCTTTCTTTCTTTCTTTCTTTCTTTCTTTCTTTCTTTCTTTCTTTCCTTCCTTCCTTCCTTCTCTCTCTCTCTCTCTCTCTCTCTCTCTCTCTCTCTCTCTCTCTCTCTCTCTCTCTCTCTCTTTCTTTCTTTCTTTCTTTCTTCCTTTTTAATTATTTGAATCCATCCATGGATCAAAACAGTGGGGGAGGTGGAAGAGGTGAGGAGGTAGAATGCAGTCAAGTTTCTGGGGTTGAAACTGGTTGACTAATCACACTAAACTCTTTTTCTATGATCTATTTAATGTTGAGAATCTACAACTGGATAATAATGATGCTGATAATTTGATGGAGCAGAAATTTCTTCACAGAAATGAAAGTAATCTGTCTGAAAAGTAAACATCTATGCAGAAAATTAATTTATTTGTCAGTTAATGAGGAAAAAAAACTTGTCTGAAATTTTTGTCTCCTAATTTATAGCTGTGTCAGTCAGTGTTTAATTAAGAGAGCAAAACCACTATGAGTTTATAAGAAAGGGATTTGTTGAAGTTAGACTCCTCAGTGATGAAAGGGGCTGGCATGGTGATGTCTAGAAAGAAGAGTTGAAGGATCAATAAGCAGTTCTTACGAAACACTCTGATATGGTCGGTGGACAAGTGGGAGCTTGCACAAAAATCTGTGAAGCCAGGCATGTCCAGCCACTTGATGGAACCATCAAGGGGCACTAAGGCAGCCGTGTTCACAAGACTATTAACTCTGCATCTCGTGGTGGCCTTGGTGCTGCCATGGATCAGCACAGGCAATAGTCAGGAATTCCTTCCCAGAGAGGAAGTGATAGCAAGGAGAAGCTGGACTGCCAGCTCCTCTGGGTCCCACCAAAATAGCCTCCAGAGGATAGTGACCACTGATTCAATCCCGTCTTCCAAACATCGCACAAACCTTCATTTCTCAAGTATGCACCAATAAATATCCAACCTGTATTGGGTTCTCCATTAACTTTTACCAAGAATATTGGAAAATTAAGAGACTTTCCAAACATACTCTTCCTTTACCCAGTTTTTAGTAGCAATCAAATCTCTTCATGATGGTCATTGTCAATCACTGCAACCAGTGTACTAACCCCTGGCTTTATCTGTCAGTCATGGAGTTCTAGAATCCCAAAGTGTCCAAGTGGCAGCCTCTGACTTTAGTTTCATAAAATGACTATTTAGTCCCCTAGGAAGAGGATTTCTCCCTAGGACAGGAGGGCTTCTGTACAGACAGATCCCAAAGTTTCATAATAAAAATTTTTTTTGTTTTGTTTTTTTTCCTAATAAATCTGCAGGATAAATAATGAAAGGAGCTACTCCCATTTTAATCCCTTAATTACCAGACACTTAAATTCTGGATATGGGAGTAACATAAGGACATTACCCTCGGTCTATAAAGTGTTGCCACCCAACTAATTACTGAGTTGTCAAATGATCATCCTTCCATTCTATCAAGCTTGCTGCTTCAGGGTAATATGAAATATGGTAAGAACAATGAATTTCATGTGTTCAAGTCCATTGTTACACTATATTTGCAGTAAAATAAGTTCTCTGGTGAGAAACAATGCTATGCTTAATACCACAACAATGAATAACACAGCTATAAGTATGTGGGTTGTGATTTTGCGAGGTGCATCAGAGAGAGGAGAGGCAAGTCCAAATCTAGAACAAGTGCCTATTCAAATGAGAACAAAATCCTGTCCCTCCCATGATAGAAATGATTCAGTGTTATCAACCAGAGCATTATAATCAACCTGGATGACTTATTTCCTCATGGAATGATGCTGTATTATGGACTATTCCCTAGATATTGTTGTCATTCATTTTCCAATTGCTGTCTATACAAATCATTAGTCTCTGCCCATATATCACTCCCTATATATCTGCATTTTGGCCATTTTTTTTCAGGCAAAACAAACAAGGTATACTAGAAAGATTTCGCCTCACCTCTCTCCTTCAAGGTCTCCCATTGTTAAATCCTCATGTTGAAACTATCCTCTTCTGGATAGTGCCAACATATTTTGTAGCACCATCTGTATACCAAGTCTGAATTCCTCTTTCTAGAACAACTCTTCATTGACATCATACAACTAACATGTGGCTTCAGGGCCCACTGAAATTGCCTTCTTCATTCACTAATACAACTTGATAATGGAGTGCTGTAGTGTACACCTAACTTATGGCTCAGTGGGTGAATTATATCAGAATTTTTGACTCTGCCATGTGCTATTGAAAACAAATTGTTTTCAGACATACTTCCTGGAGTTCTCCATAACCAACATTTTCTTCTACACTTCTTAGTGTTTTTTTTTTTTTTCTACTGTTCAATTTAATTTGCTTCATTTAAGACTGATCTCAAATTTTGAGTTGAAATTTAGGTCTGCCAGTGATAGATTTTCTCATGACAAAAATGATATGGTCTTCATTACATTGCTTATAATAACTTCTTTTCATGGTCACTGTCTAAACCAAATGGAAGAATGGCTTCAATTTTCTTTCTAAGAGGCAGGTCAAGTTATTAACCTAACCATTGTTTCCAGAGGGTGAAAGTCAGCCAACATCTGTCTTAGCCTTGGCAGTTCACTCAGAACTATAGAGGAAAAGAATATTAGAAATAAGATTTCCGTGTTGCAGGTGATATTCTTCAGAAAAGCTTTCCATAATTATGTAGATTTTTTCAAGATCACTGTGAAAAGTGATCACATTTTATTTCTACTGACATTGATGGTTTCCTTCTTCATTTATTACTAAAAATGCTTCCTAAAAATAGGATTAGGTACCTTCTACAGTATTATTACCTGGAATTTCTTATATAAATGGTTTAAAAACAGATCTCATGTATGAAATTCCTATAATGTTCTCCTTTTAGCTTTTTGTGGATATGCTATATGGAAAGTTTCTTTTTATAATCAATTATGCCTTCAAGACAAAAAGCAGAGGGATGACAAAAAACAAGCAGAATTTCTGATGAATTCTCTGAATGACACAGAATTACTTTTTCTCTATTTCAGTAGGCTTGTACTAAAATATGTTTACTTCTGTCTTATTTTCTAAATATTTCTTGAATAATATTTTATAGACTGAGAAGTTATCTGTTCTAATTTTTCTTATTATTAGTTTCACGTGTACAAGACAACATAATGCTTAGACGTTTACATACCTCACAAAGTGAAAACCCCAATAAGTCTACTACCCATCTGACACCATACATAGCTATTACAATACCATTGATTATATTCCCTATGCTGTACTTTACATCTGTGACTATGTGTGTGTGTATATATATATATATATATATATATATATATATATATATATAATAGTTGGCATTCAATATTATTTTATATTAATTTCAGGTGTACAGCACAGTGGTTAGGCATTTATATAATTTATGAAGTGATCCCCCCCAATAAATCTAATACCCATTAACACCATACAGTTTTTACAACATTATTGACTATATTTCCCCTACTGCATTTTACATCTCCATGCCTATTTTGTAACTACCATTCTGTGCTTTCTAATTCCTGCACCTTTCTCACCCATTCCCCTCAATCTTCTTCCCATCTAGCAACTTCCGGATTGTTCTCTGTATCTATGAGTCTATTTTTGTTTTGTTGGTTCATTTATTCTGTTCTTTAGATTCCACATATAAGTGAGATCATATGATATTTGTCTTTCTCAGTCACATGTTTTTCACTTAGCATATCCTCTAGGTCCATCCATGTTGTTGCAAATTGCATAATGCTTATTCAATAGCTGCTTGGTCTTTACCCATTGCAATATAGTATATGGCATATGATCAAATAGTTCTTATATTAAATTCCCATGAGTTAGAGATGGAATAAAGATAGCACGAAGGGCTGCTCCTATTTTTATTATAAGGGTATAGTTAAGTAGCAAAGAGCAATCTGGATTTTGAGACTGACAATACTATGGTATAAGCCACAGCTTTAACATTTATAACTCTGCTGATCTTGGGGGATTATGTAACATTTCTGAGATGCACTTTTCTCATCCATAAAATGGAGCAATGAGAGATGATTCAGATATTCAATATAAAGATTGAAGTCATTTAAAATGTCAAGTGGAGCCACAGATGCTCAACAGTTAGACCTGAGCTTCGAGTCCCCTTTGGGGACGTTTTAGTGGGCACGTCTCTAATGTATCAGAAAATAGACCAAAATGTATCAGATGGAAATTATTTTATAAAACTGAAAATCCAGCAATCATTTATGGAACTGTTACTGAAATTTTATAGTATGCCATATTTCCAATATTTTTTGTATTATTTTGTGTATATAAGCCTGTGTTTAGAAGTTGGAGGTTATTTTATATTTTATATATTTATATATTTTATATATAATGTTTGTTTACCCCTATAGCATATTGACCGGCTTTCAGGACTCTTCCAACCAGATTGATTCATTCCTCTTTTCTCAGGTAAGTTAGGTTTGATAGTATGACATAGAGACTTATCCTTCAATTCTTTCAGCTCCATCCTCAATGATCAGAAATGTCATTTGATCTGATAACAGAAAATAAATTAATATACCTTTCTGTCTGGATGGCTTTGCTAGTTGAGAGCTTTAGAAAATAGATAATGTAATTGATCAATGTTGAATTTATAAACTTTTTCTTTTAAACATGCATAATAATTTATATTTTATTTCTATTTAGAGTTATTAAATAATAACTTTTCTTCTATTCCTGGTTTTAATAGCATTATAGCATTTGGTTCTGAGATATAGCACGTGTTTCTAAAATTTCCAATTCTCAGTGTCGATCTACTTTATATTTTAAGATGTTTTCAAGAAGATTTTATTTTTCACATTCAAAAATCAAAATATAACTATTTACAATGATATATGTAATTTGTATACAACATCTTTAATATGGGTGCTATGTTTAAATATTTACACAGGTTTTAAATAGTTTAATTTGCATCTATAAATTCACATGTGATACATATATGTGTATGTATGTTTATATGTATAAGCAGCTCTTAAATATCTATGCACTTTTTATTCTCTGTATTTTGAATTAACATTCACCGAGATCATGGATATGTGACTGAAAGCAGGCTAATCAGAACATTGCATGCTTTTGCCTTTAGCTCAGATTTGGCACACGTTTCAATTTGGTCCAATTCAAATAAACTGTTGAATTCTATGTCAAATAAACATGTTTTCCTAATCATCTTAAAGCAGGGAAGTTGTAGGCATTTCAAGTCCACAAAGAAATGAGAATGCAGCTTACAGGAATGGTGGCCTAGGGAATGAGAGAAGCCAGCTTGTGGTGATGCCCATTGAACCAGAAGCCAGATAAACCCTGGTCTTTTCAGTTACATGAACAAGTAAAGGGAATCTGTGTGAGCTATTTGCATCCCCAAGTGATAAAAAAACAAGCACACTTTTGATAGTTTCTAAACAGAAGTTAATGGTATGTTAGTTCATGTCAATCATATATGATATGTATGCACACATGTAGCCAATTGCTTTTCTCAAAAAGATCCTTTCTGTTTTAGTAGATACTAAAATGCCTGGGCTTCATATGAGCAAGTTATTCATGGTATTTTTTAAATGGCCATTCATGCCATGGAAGTTTTAAAGGATTCAAAACACTATTGATTGTAAAGTCCATAATTACTTTATATATTCCTAAAGGAATCAGGCCATTTTCAGTGTGAAACTCACTGATTTTAGATAAATTTCATATTCAGAAATGTTTAAATGATATTCAATAATGTTCTTATCCCTTTAAAATCCATGTAAAATATTTTCTCCTCTAACTTAATCATACATAAATTGTTTCGGGTTTTTGAAAAATATAAACTGAGGATGTTTGTGAAGAATAGGAGGACAAGGTTTTGCCAATTGTTTGCATAATGGTATAAATTTTGGCTGCACTAAAGTGACATATGATTCCATGGAGACTGAGAATAAATGAATTTTTGCCTCACCAACCATTCTTCTCAAAAGAGTCCAATGTTATACATGAACAAAGCTAATAATCCAAGACAATTTAAATATTGATTTGATATAAAAACTTGAGCATTACAACATCAACTAACTTAATAACTGAAGAAGTTATTTGGAAATAAATACAGCACTTCTTTTCTAAAGTGAAGTAGAAAAAGAAGGCTATACGACTTTTCAATCTATACTCCTTCTCCTAAGCATGTACACACACACACACACACACACACACACACACACACACACACACACCCATCAATTCATGTTTCTAGGTCTCTAGATTTACCATTCCAAAGAATTACATCTAAAACAAAAATGAATGCAATGAAGAGGTTACTCTTCATAAGGCAAAGAAGTCTAGATTATTTCCCCAGTCTTTACCAGATCAAAAAGTTTGTCTTTAACCCAGTTGACAAGTAAGAAAGGGAGAGAAGGAGAAAGGGGGAGAGGTGAGAGAGAGTGAGAGGGAAAGAGAGAGAAAGACAGAGAGAAAAGAAAGAGGCACACAGAGAGACAGAAAAAGAGAAAGAAAAACATACTTTCTACCTTTAGTGGCTTTTCCAGAGACTTTCCTATCATGGCCCCACAGTTAGGAAGAAGAGACCACATCTGTTAGTATTAAATTCAAAACTTGTAGGAAGTCTCGGGACTGGAGATGCTGAGCATTCAGCAAAGTAACCTCTTCATAACTAGTCTTTTCTTCTTTGAACTGAACTAAACAAGGACTTAATGTAAAGACAAAAAGAAAACAAAAATGTAAACAAAACAACAGCAAAACCTAAAATATCTACCTTCTTCCTTCTGGAAGAAATCAAAATGTACAAATTATCAATTTATATTTAATATTTAACATAAACATACTTGATTTTAAAAACAACCTATGAAATAGTTGAATCAGGTATTATCACTATTTTGGATGAAGACCTAATTTTAAGGAGTCATGCAATTTACTAATTCTGTCAACGTTCAGTGGAGGCTCAAATGTTCATCTCTTTTTTTTTTTTTTTTTTTTTTTTTTTTTAAGTGTTGTTATGTAGTTTATAGTGTGGTTTCTTTTTAGGGCAGTGTCATTGACCTTCACATACAGGACCCAAACCGGGGCCGCTGGACACCCAAGCCAGCACCCAACCACCGCGCCACTCGGCCAGCCCTCAAATGTTCATCTCTAAATTCAGGATTTTCCATAAGTACCACTGGATTCTGTTGACCCCATTGATTCATCAGTGTTCAGATTTGTTTTTTTGTTTTGGTTGGTGAAGTAAGAAAGTAGTCTTGGATGTTGATCAATGTTTGAATATTTAGAGGAAAAAAATGAAAACAAATAACAAATTTATATTTTATGTAATTAATGAGAATATTTACAATGAATATATATGTAAGCTTTTCTCCTTTATTAACATTATGTGGAATATTTGAACACCTCCACTTCACTACTATATATTCCATACCTATGATCTATGTAAAGTGTGCATTTAATTTCCAATAACCCGAGCTGAATGTACATGCATATTTTCTCACTTGATTAAGGTCTATGCTTATAATAGTCCTTAAGGGAACTTTTCAGTTAATATAAGGGCTACATCTGTAATTTATATTTAACTCTTCCTAACTGTCCTTTGGAAAATTTCATTAGTGATCAGTTTTGCTTCACAGGAGAGGAATTCCTTCCTCATTCACTGTGACTATCTTCCAGGAAAGGCTCATCTGAAATAATTGACAATATGCTTCTATTTTAACTTGCTGTCATTATGGATTTGAAAATAATGACACAAGGTTATGACATACTTCATACAACTTTTTAATGTTCTGAGTGTGTCTATTATCTATTTTATTTTTTTACTCTTTGTATTGAGTATATCTTAAAATGGTAGTTGAAATGCCTTAAATATAATGTGATACTGCAAAGAGTGAATATTTTGAAAGAGATCTGGGATACTTACATTATTTATCCATTTGACATTAATAACCTACATATTTAGAAAATTTCAAAAGCCATTAAAATGTCGTGATACTTATTTATAAAATTTCTACAATTATGGCTACAATGGGTTAATATCATTAACTATGTGAGCGTATCATTGATAATGTATTTGGCATGAAATATTTCCTTCTCCCAACACTGTCCTGTGAAATGTTTCTTAGTTACTTACAGAAAAGATTAGGTAAGGGTATTCATAAACCACCTACCCAGATTTAATATTTATTAATATTTTATCATATCCCTCTCCCTCCTGTCTCCCTCTCTGTCCCCGGCTCCCACCCCCAGTGCCTAAAAGCTTTTACAATGCCTCTGGAGCTTGCCTTGGGCAGGACAGTTGTCACAACTGGAATACAAGGGATGGTGCATGAATCTGAGTAGTGGATTTATACCCCAGCTTCACTATTCCTTGGAGGGAAACACAGAGTTATGTTTGTAGTGGTTTCTCTTTGCTTTCCCAGTGGTCTGTGCCTTTGTGGCCTGGAGTGATTAAGTTAATAATTAACATTAATTTTACTGGCTTTTCTCCATCTCCTCCCTTATTTTCTCTTCCTCTTACCTATAATTCCTGGGATCGCCTTCCATATAAACTACATACACTCAAGTTATGTTTCAAGGTGTGATTTTGGAGAGGTTTCAATTAAAATAGTCAAATTATTTCTAATTTTCCCATTTAACTCATTCCTTATCTGCTTTATTTCTTATAAACAGGAAGTCAGTTCCTGAGGCTTGCTTAGATTCAGGTTAAATATTTTGCTTAAACAAATGTAAATGTCACATTGCATCAGAAGAGCTGGTGTTCCTAATATCCATTATGCAAAATTTGACCCTTTGGTTACTAGATAAAATTCTGTCGGAAATTAAGTATCTATGTGTGTACATATAAAAGCATTTGGTGGCTCTCCATCATGAAGTGATAATTATTTTTTTTTTACATACAAATTTTCTAAAGGAGATTCATTGGCTATCAGAGCTGTAAATCCATCAAGATTTACTGAGTCGAGAGGAGTCTATAGATGCTCTTGGCTAGCAGAGTAAAAGCTAATTTTTATAGTTACTGTAGAAGATGCTGTGAAAGGAAAGCAGGAAGCAAAAATCTAAAAATAATTAAAAGTGTATAGTCTGTAGTTATAGTAATATAACTTTAGAAGAGATCTAGCAATAGTGAAAACAGGACTTTTGAAATAATGTTTCATGTGTGCAAGAGATAATGTATTTATCTACATATTTATTAATTTATTATTTATTTATTTAATTTATTTATTTCCCAAGGCTCAGAGGAAGCTTGCATTCTCCAGGCTCCCTTGTAGATCCACGGGGCTAAATGACTGTTCTGACAAAGGAAGTTACGTCTGTCACTTACTGGGCAGGTTCTTCAAACTTCCAACTACTACCTTTACACACTTCCCCTCTTCATTTCTGCTAGCTGTATGTGGAGAATCCAGGGAAGGATTCTAAAGTGTAGAAAAATATGCAGTTATCAGTTTGAAGGAGTTCAAATTTCTGCCAAAGCTCTACTCCACCCCATACTTTATTGGACCTTTATTGGAATTAAATATCAATTAGTAGCAAGATTTTAAGCCACTGATATTGTGAGGTTATCGTTATAGCAGTTTGCATTCCTTGACCCATTCCATGGGGGAAATATGGAGAAGAAATGTGTGTGAAAGGGGTGATGTTATGGAAGACAACTTCCTGGTTGGAAGAGGGATTTAAAGAAAAACAAATATCCATCCATCCCAAGAAAAACATTGTTTTTTCTATAGGTTTTAACACAGAATTTGACAAATTGAGTCATTTCTATCAGAGCAAGGTTGCATTCTAAAGTCAATAATGGATGAGATTGGTATTTATGCCCACAGATACTATTTCACACTTGGAGACTTGTAAGCATGGCTTTGCAGTAGTCAGTGCCTGGATGCCATTGCAAAGCATAGAACATACCATTTGTCCATTGGTTAGGATCATTGATCAGTGTTATTGAACTGTCAGTGTATCTCTGTCATCATAATAAATCGTGTTCCTGGAAATTGTTACAATTATACTTATAAGAAATAAATCAATTTTACCCTGAACAATTCAATTAGAAGATGTTTCAGAGACACCAAATAGCCTGTATAGACACAGAGATTGACATCTATAACAATGTGTCCATATATTTCTATCTACATACTGCAACCTCTCTGTTTTTGGAATGTGGGTACATTGTTTCCAAAATAAATATCTTGTCACTTGTGACCGATTTTTATGTTACAGGATACAAAAAAGATCATTAATCTCAATCAGGTTAACTGAGACATGAAATAAGGCTGGCATGCGGTTTTAGAAGAATGTACTCAGAATTCTCTCAGAGATTCACCAGTTAGTATCTGAAGAAGAAATTAAAATGATTCTAGCCTTTAAAATGCTGTAATTAATAGTTTTGAACTAACCGCACTGGCTGTAGTTTTAGATCTCTAGTACTTTCTTGTTTTTAGTACTACCATGCTATTTTTAATGTGATTTAATGTGTCTTAATGTGATTGTAAATTTTGTTTGTCTTCATATGCTTTCTCTAAACATTCAAAATTAGATTTAGAGTTATGCTACCTGGAATTCTCAAGTTAGTGTCTTTGCTACAGTTACAATATTAAAATACTAACTGATTTTTTAAAACTTTTTATTTAAAAAAAATGCCATGAACTTCTAAATTGTATTCATGGCAAATGTATTCAATAAATAATTGATTATCATTACTTAAAATGTTCCTTTATAAATTGTTACATTTGTACCAGATATTTAGAGTTTTAATGCAGATTGTTTAGAATTGCTTTTGTTACATGGCAGATATCATTAACTGTACACTTAGAGGCTATGAAGAGATTTGGATCGATGCTTGGTGTACAACATTACACGTGATTTAAAATGGTTTATTGGTTTTTCCTGGGAGATGACTGGTCATGTCAGAAGTTCCCCTAAATAACAGCACAGGGAGAGGGAAAATTTGCTTGGATGAAATCCAATTTAAAATAAGTTTAGAGTACTGCATGGAGAAGTGTGTTTGTTTTTTTGCTGTAGTTGTTTTTCACCATAGAATAGTGCAAGTGATAGTACATAAATGAAAAGGCATGCTCAAACATTGTGCATGCAGAGAGATTAATCTATTATAGATCCCTTCCATAAACATAACCAAAAATTTGGTGAAATTATAGAGGTCCTTTCCAAGGCATGAGGGAGTCATTTCATGAAGTTCAGAGTCAACGGACAATTCATGAAGCTTGTCTAATCTTACCCAGCAGGAGGGCCTACCCACTCCTACTGTCATGGCCTTGATTTGCAGTTTCCTGTTACCAGTAACGCTGACTGAAGCCAGGCAGAGAGCATGGAGATCTGTAGGATAAGATTGCTGGAGAAGGAGGAAAGCACAAGCTAGCAGGCTTATATGAGGTGACTGATTTCTTTTTTGCTGTAATCAGAGGGTGAAATCTGTCACACCAAAGTGGCTTTGGCTGTGAGAAACTAATGACAAGGGGTGGCAAAGAATTTCTCAGCTAGTATAATTATATTTTCTAGGGGAAAAAAATCAATGGAAGGTAGATACAAACAACTGGTTTTATTATTAAAAGACTGTCTTTGGGCCAGATACAATCATTTTCTTTAAGTAGCAGAGATGATTGTCATTTCCTGTAAAACAGCATTGCAGATGGGTTCAGAAAAATCTATGAGTCTGAAAAAATTCACATGTCCTTCCCACATTTATCAATGTCATACAAGTAGCATTTCTTAGGCTTTTCCCACACTCATCAATGCCATAATGATACTGTAATAAACTAGAGTAGCCTGAAGATATTGAGTACTGATTCAATAATTCATATTTTATTTTGTTTTCAATGATGCCAGTAGTTTTTTATTTTTATTTTTTTTCCTAGTGACTTTTATTCTAGATATGTCAGCATTACCTGATTTTTATTTTATAGAACAGGCCCAATTATTGCCCTATAATAAAATTTATTTCCTAGAGAAAACTGATTTTCATTGAAAGATAAAAAGGATGTTCTTTCTATTTATTATTTCCTTTTAGCTGAAAATTCAAGAACTTGGGTTTTAAAGACATAGGATTTAGAATAGATACTCTTGCAGTTTCTTGTCATTGTAAAAATTCCAGGATAATATAACCCAAACTAATTTATGGAATTTGCAGATACACATAAGGAAAAATAATTATGAGGAACTAGTGTTCAGTTATTCTCATTTGATAATTAGCTATATTTTATAAATTCTCGATAAGAGTGTATGCAACGAGTTATGTTTAAATACATTCATTTTGACTAAGGATTTAAACTTTATACTGGATTAGTTATAGGATTTAACTAATTTAGGGAAGTTTTAACAGTCTTTTATAATATAGTACTGGCACATTATTGAAATGGAATCCCCAATGATAAAGTTTACTAGCATTGGATTTTTGCTAGTTTTGTAAAATACTATATGCATATAAGCTTTAAAAGATACTTTTGCCTTGAAATTAATTAAAGTAAATTTAAGAGGTCAGATTTTAAATCAAATTTTGAAACAAAGACACATAAAATGTCCCTAAATGTTTCAAAACCCAGAATTATTCCCTAAGTATTTCAATAATATGTATATGTATAGTGGAGATAGTTCCCTAGTGATGAAAGGTAAATTTTCCAGGATTTTGATTTGGATAATCTCTTGATGTCTTGGGATTTTCTTTATTCAGTTACTTAATATCTGTACTTCTAAGCCTTTACAATCTACTGCCGCTGATTTTATTGCCCTGTTTATAAGCTGATCCAATATTATATTTATGTCAGTAGTCTTTGTTTTTATTGGATATGTGTAGGATTATTTTGTCATAGAAGATTAATGTTCTCCATCTCCATCATGCATTTTTAGCTTCCAACAATCGTCTTCCCCAAAATTGGTTTAAAGGTCCACTCACTCATTTTCCTTCTCCAATCTTAATAGCTATTATGATGAATTTTCAATAATGCAAAGTAAGATTAAGCCTTGAGGGCTGAAATTAAATATGTGTGTGTATTTATATTTATATTTATATTTATTAAAATACATATTTTTATTTTAAATTTTATAACTTTTAAAAAGAAAAAGAAATGAAAAGAAAAAAAGTTTTAATAAAATGTGAACAATATTAAATGGAGAATGTAACACGGTGCTAGTTGGTAGAACTATACAAAAATTGAGTCCATAGTAGTGTCACTTTCCCAACTACTTGCACTCAGTCCTGGCCATGCTTTGGTGTTCTTGCTTGTTCCCCACTGTGTATTTGGTATTTGAATGAAAAATAAGGTTTTTTATTCCATAAATCTCTGAATGCAGAATCATATCTAAAAAGACATATTCAAGTGTGAAGTAGATCCCAAAAACCTGGATTCCGTACCTGCAGTTGTGACTGGGCCAGACTTGGAAGGTTTCTGTGATGAGGATGCACATATAAAAAGGAAGTGAATAATTATAGCCAGAGGTGAACTGTGGCATATTGATTATATTAACAATGTAAGATCTTGCTAAATTGAATTATAAGAAGTTTGAGTAACAGGTATATTTACTATTCATAAAGGAATTGGATATAGAAGGACAATTTTGAAACTATATATCAAATATGTTTGATATTTATACACTCACTCCGGATTTGGGAATGAATATATTGTGTCCAGTGTCTGAGACACTGATAGATTGGTTAACTAAACCCTGGACTGCATAGCACCCTGAAGACAGTGATTCAAATACCAGAACTTTCCTGGCTCACTGAAGATGTGGGTAGGGTCTAAAGGCTCAGGAAATGTGATTTTGGAGTGGATAGATATTGTGCAAGCAGCTTGACCACTCTATCACTACACTAATCCTCTGCGATGGCTGCCATTTGTAGGCTGCAGATAATGGTAAGAGAAGCACTATAGAATTTGGCTCCTGGATTTCAACGGCCATAGTGTAATAAAGGTCAAGTGAGAGTCAAAGACAAAGTGAGTGTCATTACTGTAGCATAATGGAATCAAGTAATAAAGTGTTAACATCAGTGATTACTTGTGGTGGCTAATTGATCCTTGGATACATAGGAATAAAACATGGGCAACCTACTAAAGTAACACTTGTCTATAGTAAACAGAAAATTTCCATTTCAGTGGGGAGAAACCCAAGTGGAGAAACTGCTGTGGGAATTCATGTCCTGTTATGCAGGTTGGAAAAGTTTATTTATAGATTTGGACCTCCTTGACTGATGGGAAGTCTAAATCCTTTTGAGAAAATACCCTGCAAAAAAACCTTACCTGGATCCTCTGAACCTTTCTCCAAGCATTTTTTGAGAATCCTATGATTATTTATGAAAGTGTCAGCACTCTGGTGGAAGACATAGACCATCTGCAGATTTTTAGTTATTCAATGTGAACTAACATTAATACCTAGAGACCAAAGCTCTCATCATTGAAGCACAAAAGAGTCAATCTGTGCCTTATGGAAGGAGTCTTGGCCTGAGTCCATTCTATAGTTGCATGCTTAGTCTCACTATATGTCATGGAGATAATACACCTACGTATGGACAGATTACTCACATGCTTGCTCAACCATGCGGTGAAGTAGGAACAATAACCCCCTAATACCTCACTAAAATAATAAATCAAAAACAATATTGTAGTCCAAGGGAAGTGCAGATATTAGTGCCAAAACAGAGACTAGCAAGATCAAAGCGTTGGGATTCTTATTGCATCCCTATTTGACAATCCTATTTGACCAATGTAAAAGACAGATAGATCCCTTACAATGATTTGGATGTTGGTAAACTTAATCATGCACTGAACAGTCACAGCTGTTATTTTGATATGATATCTTTGCATTGTCTGCTGGAACTTGGCATGGATCTCTTGATTAAAACCCTTTTCACTAAAATTCACATAAATAATAAGAATCAATTTGCTTTCATCTCATAGGGCAACACTACATCTTCAGCATTTTTTGCAGTGCTATTTCAACTCAATCATAATACAGGCTTGAGGAAATGTGTTTGTATCCATACTCTATCAAACATTACAACATTTCATTGATAGAGTTATGCTTATTGTACTAACAAGAAGGAACAGTCAAGAAACTCTAATGTCTTAGTTAATCACAAGTATGCCTGAAGGTAGATTTCACATAGAAGCATCAGTATAAACTCCTGATATATATCTTTACTGAATGGGTTTAGAACAATGATCTCATTAGCAATGAGCACACCTAGTGTCCAATCTTCATTTCTGAAAACTAATTGTCACTAAATAGAACCAGAGAGAGCTTCTTGGAGAAATATATGATTCCATCTCTGATACTGAACTGTGTCATGTGAGAATGAAGGCTTCACTAAATTTGACTATGAAAATGCATAACATGGTAAATATTAAACATATTTAATATGATAAATAACTGCTTATATAGTGATACGCAAAAAACTGACAATATAAGAAAAAATAAAAGAAAGATAATTTTATAGAAATATTAGGTAATAAATATAGAAGAAATGATAAACATATAAAATGCCAATTTTAGAACTAACTTCCAATGTAAAATTACTTCAGGCAAGGATTTTTCAATTGGGTGATAGGTGGTTGGGGAATAGGATTTTTTACATGGCCTCAATGTATTCTGCCATAGCCTAAGATTCAATTTAAAAGTAAAGTAAGTTTCTTCACTGTGAGTGACCTAATGGTCACCACTTTCATACAACTAATTACTATGCAAGATGGTAACACCCTAAGTGCCTCCTGATGATATGCAATGGCAGATGACATAATACATATGTTGTATTATTGCTAAAATATGTAACAGGACCTAGTCTTGAGAAAACAGGTCAAAATCCGTTTGCCATATATTCTACAAGAAAACTAGAACTGAAATCTTTAAAACTTCATTATTATGGGGATAAAGTTGGAAATTATTGAGATTATAACAAACTAAAGATAAAAATCCAAGAAAGTGTGTCAAAATTGATTGAACCCTGGAGAGAAAAACAAACCAACCAAAAAAACTATAAAAGGCTTTCAGGACAATAGGGGCAATTGGAATTATTCAGTATACATTAGACTCTGTTACTGAATTGATGTTAATTTTCTTAAACATGATAATAGTACTATAACTGTGAAAACACTGTCTTATGTTTAAGATGCACATCGAAAAAAAATGAGACTATGTCATGTTTGGTACTCTAGTTTTAAATATCTTAGAAGGAAAATACAGATATTCTGAAGAATATATCTGAGAACTACTTTGTGTGAACAGTGTAGAGCATATTCTTGTATTGAAAGATTTGAAGGGGATTTATTCCCATTAACATTTTAGGCAAGATTATTATTTTGTATTGTGATGTTAGAATTCACTTATTTCACAATGTAGGTGTAGAGTATGTAAGAAGCAATTGAATGTTCTAAACATTATCATTTACTCTGTTGTTAATTTCTAATAATATAAAATATTTATCATACGTTAAAATTTGTGTTGGCCTTAAAAAATTGTTTTGTATCATTAGACTAACTTTCTGCAATTTTTAATTAACAGTAAATCAAAATTATGTTGTTCTTTTAAGCATGGTGGTCCTAAATTTTAAGTTAAAATGATCTGGCCCTTATAAATTACTTGTAACAAATTCACTATATAGATGAAAATATAATTTTTGGAACATTGAGTTCCTCAGTATAACTTGAATTTTTAATTAGACAACATTTAATTAAGGAGGCACATATGCTTATTAACATAACAGAATCAATGAACATATTTAACAAATAATCTAGGTAGATTATTAATATTCAAAATAGCATATTAACTATAAAATACCAGTGAATAATATCCAATGAATAATACTGAAATGATAACACTGAAATATGTGGTAGCTATTTATATCTCAAATATAATATTGTAAAAATAATGTATTTATATAATTGTGTTATTAATATGAATATTGATTAGCTATTAATTTGCAATATCCATGAAGGACATTTGAACCATAGATTTATTATTATGCAGTTGACACATGTATATTTTTCTATTCAGAATTTTTCCTTTTTGATCCACTTTAATATCCTTTTTATAATAATGGCTTTTCCCTGGATAATCAGTTGCCTTCAGCAGTAATATTTTACTTTTAGGTTTTCAACAGATGTAAAGATTCTTGATTTTTCCAAGTACAACTAAGTTGAATTTTATTGTGTGTGTAATGTTGGACAGCCAATGGGTTTACTTTCAATTAGACAAATTATGATTTTTAATCTTAAACCATAAAAAAATTATCATTGCATTTTTATTAAGATTTTTCATTTTTATTTGAAGGAATTCATCTTTAAATGCTTTTTTTCCTCTAAAAAATTTACTTATAATGTTATAGAATAGTATTGCAAGCTACAAAATGCAATGCACTAAGCTTTTGAAAAGAGTATCTTCAAAGTTACAATGAAAAAAAAAGCATGGAATCTCATTCTTAGTTTGTCCAGTAGAGACTGTCCTCTTCCTCATAAAGTCATATTCTGTGGAATAATAATGATAAAGATAACTATAAACATCTTATTGATACAGTGATATAATCATGTCCATATAGTCAAAGAGTTGGTCATTTCAATTTAAAAGGTTGATACTGATCATTGCTATAGCAAAATATATGATGACATAACAGGATTAACCCTTAAAACCTACAATGCAAACCATATAAGATACCTTCACTCTACCACATTAACCTTTTATCATAGATATGGATGTATTCATGATAAAATGGTATTAATTAAAATGAATATTACATCAGTGATCGCTAAAAATCCTAGCAAATATGGGGAGGCTTAATCAAATCAATCAAAATAAACTCAATAGTATGCCAAGAACAAAAATACTAGTATAAAATCAAGTTACATAAATGATCTAACTTTTCAGGAAATGGCATTATGAGTAGATGAATGAGGCATGAAGAATCTTATTTGGAAGAAAGATTAAAGGGAAATGATTGAAGAGTTTTAATTTTTTCCCATAGGGTACATATTAGAGTTAAAGTTGTAATCTGAAATACCTGTACCCTTGACTTTTCTTACTGTTTGATTTTTCTTCCTTGTTTAACATTCATAAAACTATTTAGCTGGATCCTTCTATGTACTCGCTTTTTCCATTTACAAAATGTTATTTTGGTGGAAGTCAGCCCAATTTCACAGATTTTTTCATGCTAATCATAACACAGATGTGTCTATGGAATTTTGTTATTTGCTCATTCTTCCATGTATTCTGCATGCATTTAGCAAATTAAGAATTGTAATTTTATTTGTGTGAGACAATTTTGGTTAGTTTTGTTGAATGGATAATTAAATACTAATTGCCTCAGCACAATGTAGGTGAAGTACATACTATTTCAATGTGTATTTTTATTCAAGTATGAACTGAATATGTATGCATTAATAAATATAATGAGCAATTATAATTAATATTTAGAATGATGATATAGGTATTCTCTAATTCATTGAATATCTTTGAATTATTTATAATTATATTCTTTATTGTTTTTTACCTATAACTGAAACCCTATTATACATCAAATTAATATTTTTGTCAAAAATTAATTTGCTTACTATCTGTTTTTAATAAAAGCTAGATTTCTCATGTAAGATGAGCTCTCTGCAAGCCTTAGTCTAAGAGGAACTACAGATGTTTTGTTGTATTTGCAATTAAAGCCATCTTTATCTTAAGATGCTCAGGGTCCCCACTTTGAGTATTCAGTTTGAATAATGAACGTCTATAATTATTTTCAACACTACTATGGAATATATGTTTTAAGTATGATGGTTGATATATGTTGATTTGTTAGATTCACTTTATATACTGATTCATTACTAATTTATGTTTGAAAATAATTATAGCAATTTATTAGAAAATTAAAATATTAAACTCTATAACATTTAAGTTAAAATGTGCCATGGCATTAGTTGTAATTCAAAGAAGAGTTAAAATTTTGAATGGTCTAATTAACAATGATTATGTGACTTTGTCTTCTATAGGAATAATTTTTAAAAATATTTATTTTCTATCTGTTTGAAAGTAATTTATATATACTAATATAAAATTCAGAAATAAGATATGTAAATATATCATTAACATTAGCCAGTGTTAATATTTTTATTGCTGTAATTTTTGTCATTTTTCTATGTGGAAGCCATACATACTCCGAAAATTGGCATTTCATTACGTATTTCCATCTGTCTCCCTGCCTATTTATCTATTTATAATTTGGTATTTCTATAGATATAATCCTTTATTAGAATATGTAAATATATTAGCAAAAATTATTTCATAGTATGTATGTATTAAAAGTTTACACTGAACTTGTGTTAACATTGAAAATCAGTTCAAGTTTTTCATAAAAATGTGTAAAATCAATATGTCAAACTTATCTCTAAATCTTTTTTCTATATTTCATTTTTTATGATAATGTGTGTCTAGGAGCAAGGTTACTAGGTAAAATTTTATATAATGTACAAAAAAAGAATTGTGAAGATATGACCTCGTGTCTTTAAAAAATTTGCAATACTTATGCAAATAACACCAAGTATGAGTGTGGCTATAACACTGCACAGTTAACAATTTGACATAAAAATAACATCTCATTTTTAATTTGTAAGCAAATTAATTTTCAGGCATATTTTAAATTGTAGACAAGGACGTATCTACAAATTTTTTGGTGTTTCATGAGGAGTTTGAGGTTGCCTAGGATATGGAAAATTGAATAAATGCTTTACTAATGATTGTGTAGAAGCTGGATTCATTCTTCTTAGGATATATAGCTTATATGCCTATTAGTTCAATATCATCAATTGTTTCTCAAATGCTCTGTTATTTTTGTTTACTTGATTTATCAAAGATAGGGTAGTGTGTAAACCATCCCCCCACAGTAAATATAACTTTCAATTTCTTCTTACATAATTTTATTTGATTTATGCTTAATGCTACACATATTCATGCTATTTACTATTTGCAAATTACATCTTATATGAAATTTTCCTCTATATATCACTTAATGTCTTTTTTCTTCTAACATTAATATAGCCAACCTTATTTTCTTTCTTTTGCCAAGCCTAGCTCAACTCTATTTAAATATATATGTATATGTGTGTGTGTATATATATATATATATATATATATATATATATATGCATTTTGTGTTTGATGTGTTTGCTGTATGTTGCATACACATATATTTTTAAATAATTTATTAAAGTAGATATAGATAATCATAGATAAAAATCCCAAATTACAACCATGCAGCTCCAGTGAATTTATCCATGCAACTACCTCTCAGAACAATAACTAGAACATTTCTAACATACAAGGAACACATCCTCCTCAAGGAATCCATTGATTTTTAATAAGAAGAATTTTAGCCATTTATGTTATAATTGTTATAGATGGTTTATCTCAGTCACCCTATTTTTAAATTTTGTTGCTTTTATATATTTTATCTATTTTTTTCCTCTGCCACATGTAATATATTTACTTTTATTTTCTCCAGTGAAAGGGATCCATCATGTTTTTATTTGATTTTTTTTAAGTTGTCTTTATAGTTCTCAAAATGTTACCTTAACCCAAATTTCCAAACAGAATCCAATTTAGGTTATATATAATAACTTTTGACTCCTTCCTAAAGTAAGGTAAAGGATTCAGCATGAATTCACATTCCTCATTCTCCCACTTACCGACATTAAGACTATAAAAATCATTCCCCCAGGAGCCCTATATGAGGACACTCTAGTATGATGTACAAGGTCCTCGAGGGTTATAATGGAGAGAGAGATATGAGCATAAGGTTGCTGTTTCTTCTATTATCCTTGAAAATAAGTCAAGCCAAAGGGAAATGCATAACATAAGTCAACAACAGATAACTAAAACTAAGGCTCCAGGTAGCTGTTATAACTGATTCACCACAAGCAATATTTGTGTGTAGGGTTCCTGGGTCTCATTTTAGTAATCTATTTGAAAAAGTCTTTTTTGTTTGTTTATTTATTTGTTTTTTCCTTTTACCCTGGCCCATAAAATAAATAGTCAGTAAATACAATGTTTACAAGAAAGATTTCTAGAATAGTTGAAGTAACAGCATTCCAGAACCGAAGCAAGAGATCATGACCCTGTTCCCCCCTCCAAAAAACGTTAATGTTTTAGAATATTTAGTGGAATAGATAGATTTTATTTTCATTGAAGTAATATTATGGAAATAAAGGTTCACCTGCCTGAGCTTGTAATAGACATTAACTGGCAGTGAACTTTTCGTTCCTGGAAAGTGTTCAGACCATAGCTTTTCCTGAGTTACCATGTTAATATAGTAAATAATTCTTCAATTCAGAGTTGAGCATGGGAGAGAAGTGGAATTCTGTTTGGAAACTGAGAATTCCTTGGAAATGTTGGTGAAAACAAGCTGCTTCCCTTGTAGATGGTGGTGAACTAAGGAAATAACTTCAATCTATTTTGATAAATCCCTGTGTTTTAATAAGCTAGTACTTATTAAAGTGGTGACTATAGATATATTTATTTTTGTTTTAATAAATACACAATTTTAAAGATTTATATTTTAGAAAAAAATATATTCACAGAAAAATTGTGAGGATAGTATAGTTTTATATACCCCACATTCTGTTTCCCCTACTATTATGTTCTGGATTATACTACTCTTATGAAGGTGGTATTTAAAATGAAAGTGAATAATCACTCAAAGAGAGAGTGGAGCAAGGTTATTAGAAGGGCTTTCTATGCAAATCTGGACCACACCCATAATGAAGCCTTGGGGATTGAAAAGAGAACCAACATATCAATATTCCATACATCTGTATCATGTTCATATGGCTCATGTTAGGGAGCTATTGTTCTGTAGTTAGGTTTTGGAATTCTTGAAAGCAGTAGTATTGTTTTTTTGTTTTGTTTTTTTATGTTCTAGACACATTATGCCAGAGACTACTTAGCAAAAAAGCTGAAAATTATGCTATAGATCAGAATATAATTCACTATAAATTGTGTGCCCGTTCAAATTAACATATTTGCTTGGCTACAAAAGCTGAATGTGTATATATTCTCCTTTTCCTTGGTTGTTTGTTTATATCTAACTTGTGATATTTAGGTTAAACTTGACTGTTCACAAGAGAAAAATGCTATTTTAGGTGGAAGAAATGTAAATGGAATGTTCTCTGTAACAGAATGTGTAGAGAAAAATAAGATTAATAGGCTGTTTTGCTACCTAGCCTTTCTTAAGGCTTTATTTACAGTGTTCTTCTGTTCCTCACCAATATGCCTGTAGTCTCCCAAATTTAAGGTGACATTATAGAGAGGTCCTGTATCTGCCTAGATAACAGCATAATTATTTATGGCTCTTCTTTTCACTTTTAAAATTCCCCTGGCTTTGAAAATGAATTATATGGTCACTTTATTCAAATAATACAGTTTTATTGAAGTTTACATTGCACTGTGTCTTCATACCTCCTGTAATTTAGTTCAGGTAATTCTACTAATTTTGTCCAAACATTTTATATTAACATCCTATAATGAACTACAAGTTTCTATCATTCATTTGTATATTTGTACATTTGTATAAGTCATTAGTTCATTCAACATTTACTGAGTGTCAAGAATCTATACTCTTAAGAAAATAATTGTCCAGTAAGAAACTCTATCATTAGAACATATAACTACAATATGAGATAAAATAAAAAATAAAAAAAGCTGTAAATAGAGATATTTGGTAGTGGATTAGGAGAAACTATAAACCATGGATAACCAGAGAATCAGAAAACTCCTCAAACCGTGAGATTTCAATTGAGTGTTAACTCAGAGTAACATACAAACTAAGTTCATGCAGAGGTTTCAATCTTATAGAAATGACTAACTCAGACAAGTTTCAAATAGACCCTAGTGTGGAGATGTGAGGAAAGTTTTGCCTTTTATTTTTATATTCCCAGAACCACGTCAATTCTTAGCATGTAGTTAGTTTATAATAAATGTTTGTGGCATAAATAAATAAATAAATAAATAAATAAATAAATAAAGTTAGGAAAGGAAATAGTAGCAATGCTAAAACCCTCTTTTATGTCTCCAAATTCTACATTAATTTCTTTTTGAACATACACCTGTTTATCAGTACCTATGAGGATATGAAGTTAATGATTTTAAATGGATCCTAGAACCATTTTACAATTCAAGTCTGATCTACATTTTTATTTTCCACATATACTCAGATAAATGTTTTTGATCAACTTACCATGTTCATGTATAATGTTATATCTCCCAGGTTACTCACAGGCATAGTAATGTGTTGACTTCTGGGAATTTATAATCCAATGCAATAGATAGGACATTCATTCCATTAAGAGGCAGACTCTTGCAAGTCAGGAAATGTTCATATGTTGCGTGAGTGGTACAGTGAATACAATACTATGTAATTTCAGAAAAGGATGATCACTCACCTAAAGCTCTCAAAAAAGAAAAAAAAGTCTTCTTGAGGAGGACAGACACGGATGGGAATGTAAAGGTGAAATATTACTTTGTTACATTAAGAAAAGTGAAAGGATATTGTTCAAAAGTGACACAGATGATATGAAGATTGGATTAATCTTTTTACATAATCACTCCTCTTAGGATATTCAGGGTGCCTTTTCTATGCTACTCCTGAATATTGAAGAAATAGTGTGAATCATAGAATAGGCATGTAGTCTTCCAAGGTGATTATTTTAAACAACAAAATATGTTGTAAGCTAAAGTTCTGATGTGATTATTTAATAAATTAATATTCTTATATTTGACAAAATGATCACTTTAGCTATTAGAAAAGACTTAATGAACATATATTTTTATTATGAATTCATAAGCAGGCAGGAAAGTAGAGAAGATATATATATATGCACACATATATATATATATACACATATGTATATATGTATCTTCTCTACTTATGTACACATATACACACACACGTGTG
The DNA here is from genome assembly GCA_033961575.1 of Aselliscus stoliczkanus. Taxonomy (NCBI): domain Eukaryota; kingdom Metazoa; phylum Chordata; class Mammalia; order Chiroptera; family Hipposideridae; genus Aselliscus; species Aselliscus stoliczkanus. The sequence continues at coordinate 50,109,362 of CM066727.1, forward strand.
TGTGTGTATATATGTGTATATATATATATATATATATATATATATATATATATATAATCTCACATACAGAGGGTGCCAAAAAATGTATGCACATTTTAAAATAATATCTCATATATATGAGTATTTATATGGTATTAATTTTAAGTCCTCTGTTTAATTATCCTTCCTAAAATCATAAACTTCTTCATATATCACCTCACTTGGCCTCATGTAAGAATAAGGTACACCCTTACTCAGTGAGTCAGTAAATCAGTGATTGAAATAAATTAACCCTGGATTTCCAGCTCATTTTGTGAGCTAGCACACCAGAGGTCTCTCCAAACATGTTTCAACAGGGATCTTTTATGTAATTTAGTTGTATCATAATTAAATAATATAAAAGTTTAAAAAAATGGAATCTGTAATGCAATAATAATTATATTAAAAACTTCATGATAGTGCTTCTACTTCATCTTATTTTTCAGAATTTATTTAAATAGATATGTCCACATATTTAAAGTGTCCCAAAGGTTACAACAGAATAACCATACATCTTGTCTATAGACCCTCACTGTTATCGCTTGTCTTTTTGGTTTGTTCTGTTTTTGAACGGAAATGGGAAAATGGATATAGGCTTTTGCTCTCTTGAGGTAAACATTTAAATTCAATTTAAAGTGAAAAATTCAGATTTATAATTGAAAAAAATCATGATTCACGCAGATTCCATGTAATTCTAAATATAGGCATTATTAAGGCAATAGTGATAGTTACATTTTTTTAAATAAAAATAACTTGTTTATAAGGAAATGTCTTGTTCAGGACCCCATTGGCAATTAGCTGACCTTACCCTTATTATGTTACGCTATCTATTTTAAGTAGGGATGCTGGATCTGAGAGGGGAGGTTCAGTGTTTCCATTCATGTAAGTGCTGACACATGTATTCAGATTTCTATTTTTAACTTTGTAAGTCATTCTGTAGTTCAGAAATAACATAGCTCTGAGCAAGTTTTGCTTGTTAGCATTCAATGTTTCTCAAACTGGAGGTCAGGAACTCTAGCCATGGGTCACTGAGGATCTCTGAAGGGGTTCAAAGAAACTGTTGATAAAGAATTAAGTATAAGTCATTAGTACTGCTATTTCCTTGCAAGGAACCATATGTCAAAATTATCTATACTTGCCCTGTTGATTCCTCTATTGGTGTCATGATTTCTTATAACCTCCTCTCACTCACAAAGTATTAATTCTTCACCAAACTTTTCTAATAATGATTATAATATATGTGTATGCGTAGATAGATAGGTACATGGATGGCATCTTCCATTGAAACTCACTTCTGGTATTGAAAAACAAAACTTTCTTTATTCTGAAGTTTTATAACAACTATTTAAATATTCAATAAACATTTATATCCTGCATTTTAGGAGTATTGGAATTAGAATGTATAAATAGACATTTAAAATAATCTCTTCAACTATAACATTTGAAACTCCCCAGCTTTACAGTTACATATTTTATTTGGTTTTCAAAGGTGACAGAGGTCTTACCAAATATGTTCCAATCAAATTTTATTTCTCTGAGAGCACTATAATTCTTAGGATGAAATGTATGTATTTGATACAAGATTGGTTTTGTTAATCTGTTTTTTTAACACTTTTATTTCTCAATAACATGAAAATAAATCTTCTTTAAACCAATTATCATTTTCATTACCTGGAAAAAACCCACTTCCATTTAAAAAAAAACAAATTATGACAATAGACAAGAATATTTTAAAATTCAAATTATATCAACACCAAGGAAAACAAGAGGATTAACAGTCAGTAAAGTTGAAAGCAGATATTTTCAACAGTCATGGAACAGAATAAAAATAATTTTTCCAAATTGTAACTAGTAAAATAAGCAGAGTAATTACCAAATTCTGCCAATATACCTCAAAAACCGAGATCATAAAATCAAGGTGGAATAAATATGGCATAAATTTACAGTAATATAAGTTCACTGATATGCCAAATAGGCACTTTGGCAACAGACAGACCATTTAACACAGTGACAATAAAGAATATTTGTGATTTATATTCAGATCAAAAGGAATATATTAAACTCCTAGAATTATAAGAAAAGGAATAGCATTGGTATTTAGTTCTACATAGGCCATGATACGATCAGGATAAATTAACATATCCCTTTCATTACAAAGGTGCATTTTAATAGCTAACTACCTTTATTTGGCTATACTAATGCACAATATATAAATTGTTGTCCAATAAAAAACAATCATCTTAGAACTGAAACTCCAAAGCAACTTACATATAATAACCAACCAGTAACAAATTGACTCTGTAGATGAAAACCCTATATCCATTAGATCATTAAATTAAATATAATTTTTATAAGATTGGATCTCAAATTTATAACACTTGTTATTTTCTTGTTCAATGATATTGGTGAATAATAATGAAATTTATTTCTTAAGGAAAAATAAGAAAATCACTGAAATAAGCTTTATGATGAAAATAGTTGGCTATACGTGTATAATTGAAAAAAGGAAACAAATAATGGGGATCTTCAGTAAAAATAGATGAATGCAATCAAAATTATGGAATAAATGAATAGATCAGCTATTATGAAATCAATGAAAAGATAAGAGCAGCTATTAGCAATGGACTTTAGAATACCACAAAAATAGATAATATTACCTAGAATAAGAAGCCTCATTAAAAAAAAAAAAAAGGCCTCATGAGTGAAGACAATTTATCTTTATATTTAAAAAGGGCAATCATATCTCTTTTAAGAGATTGTGAAAAGGAGTTTAACTTGAAAATTAGCTTTAATTTTGAAAATTAAAATTTTTATGTTGAATTTCTGTTGCTTTGATGAGAACATGTGAAAATGGTTTTAGTGAATTACAGAACAGAATTTTGAGGAGTCAATTACCAATTCTCTCTAAGACCATTAGTAAAACAATTTTAAACAAATTAGTCAGTTTATGATTTACAGTGTATTATATCCAAATTCCCACATACCATTAAAGTACTTTTTAAATTCCATCTTTCCTTTTTCCCATATACATTTCTTAATTCTCCCTTTATCAGTGATCTCACATACATTTACAGATTTTCTCAATGCAAATATGCCATCCCCTCCTGTGAGTTTTTCTAAAATATTTTGGTTGTACTATAAGTTGTACTTCTCAATGGTACTTCATAATACCTGCTACTCAGTTTTCAAATTTGTTTCTTTTTTAATTTTGTCAGACCATACTAAAAACAATTACTTATAAGAAAGTTAATCCCCTAGAAATTTACTTATTTATTCTCAATATGCACAACCAAACAATGTTGTTAATACATGTGTATCTAAATTGTAGTCATATATGTAAATACTAACATATTTACTGATTTAAATTTTATATCCTTCTTCTACTATTTTTGTCTAACAAAGCATATTATTAGCAGATAATGTTATGGAAATCAATATTTTTATGTTAAATTTTTGATCATAAATAATACAGTACTATATTCTTTAGCTACTCAGCAATAATGTTGGGATTATGATTATGATTATGATTGTTATTTTATTTTTAGCTATAGCACAAGAAATTAGTATTTCTCCACTCATGTCAGGCTGTTATCAGTTTCAGGTAAGAAAAGTTAATTGGGGCCGGCCGAGTGGCGCATTGGTTAAGCGCTGGTTTTGGGATGCCAGCAGCCCCGGTTCGGATCCCACATGAGGGCCAGTGACACTGCCCTCTACAGCTAACAACAGCTCCACCTGGAGCTGGGCTGTGCGAGCCCCGGTGATGGTGTGGGCTGCAGCCCCTGCTGCAGTGGGCTGCCATAGGCTACAGTGAGTGGCCCGCAGCCAGCGTGAGCGGCTGGCAGCCAGCGTGAGCTGCCAATAGCCGTGATGAGCGACATCCAGAGGCCAGCGACCGATCTGCCTCATCCGGGAAGAGCGCAATGACGATACCAACAGTGAAGCAACATCCTCCGCAACTAAACTGAAGAACAAGAAGACAGCAACTTGTCTGTTCCCCTTCCCCGATTCCCCAACGCTGTTCCCCTCCACCAAATCCCCAATAAAAAAAAAAAGAAAAAAAAGAAAAAAAAAAAAAGAAAAGTTAATTGATTTATTTTACTGATTATTTTCATCTGCCATCCTCAAGCACACTCAGTCTCACTAAAACATACCATTTAATGGATTTAATCGTTTACTTCCAACAAAATGTTTAAATATTTATTTACTTATATGCTTTATGTGTAATAAATTTATATTCTGTGTATTTATTTTTAAATATTTGCTATATTGGTCACTACATTTCTTTCTGTTAGAGGTGAATCTTCTATATTTGAGATCTACTTGGGATTCTATATCAATATGGTTATATTTCTTCTGTTATTACTGCATAGTATTCCATTTTGTTCTTATACCAGCTTTTATTTATATATTCCTCCAGTACAATTGAGATTGTCATTTTTTTCTTTGCCAGCAAAACATGGCAATGAATATTGTCCTCTATACATCCTGTGGATATCTGGAAGATTGTATGCTAGAATATTGAGTAAGCAGTGGAGGGACTTCTGGGCCATAAAGGTATTCATAAATTCATTAAGCACTGTGAGTTTGCTCTCAGAATGGTGCCACGTATATTCCCACAAGTAGTAAAAAGTTTTTCATTTTTTTATATTTTTATAGCACTTGTTAACCCCATACCTTTTGTAGATATTATAGGCTTAAAGTAGTATGCCATGATTTTAACTGACATTTCCAAAATTCTTTTTGTAGTTAAGTGTGATTATACAGATTGTTAGCCACTAAGTTTACTACCTGAAATATTTAGTTTGATATACTAATCTGCATCGATTATAGTTTATATTTTAAAAATTAAGAAATATCCCTTCATACACCACAATTTACAAATCTATTTCATATGTTATTCTGTTAGCATCCTACTTTTTGCTTTAAATTTACACTTAAATTCTTTTGAATTTTTTGTATGGTGTGAGGCAGGATCCAATACCTTTTTCATTAGAGAGTGAGCCAATTTTCCACATCATTTATTGAATAATCTCTCCATGTATTCACTGATTATGGAAACCACTTTTGTCATATACCAAATTATAACATATAGTTGGAATTTTAAAGACTCTATTCTTTTGATCTATCTGTGTGTACTCTTTACTAGTTCTTCAGTATTATAACTAATTTGTCTTTTTAAAAAACATGTCAATTTGAATTAATTTTAGAATCAAAGTTTAAACATAGTAAAAGATTTTCCTTATATTTTCCTCTCAATTTTTCCTACAGTTAACATCTCACAAATCATAGTACAGTAATCAAGAACAGGAAATTAACACTGGCGCAATATCATTACCTACACCACAAACCTTACCCAAAGTTGTCCTACTATGCTTCCAATGTCCTTTCTAATTTGTCTTATAGTTTTGAAGATTGTGTCACATCTGGTATTCTCTTTCAAAATTACTTCATCTCTTCATGCACATTTATCCTTTAAGTTAAATGTAGAATTAGTTTGTTTTATTTTTATCACAGTTGAATTGATTGGAATTACAATGATATAGATAAACTTAGGGAAACTTTACATTTTTATGATGACTTGTCTCATGCATAAAAATAATGTTTTTTCCTATTATTATCACTTATTTTTGCTATTAAAGATCTTGATTTTCTCTATAACTCTTTTATTTGTTTGTTGTTAGATAATCCTATGTAATTTGTTTCTTATGCCTTTATAAATTATATTTTGCATTCTTTTTATATTTTACTTCTATCAACATTATGTAATCACTGTTTAAAATTCTAACTCCTTTGCAAGGTATCATAATAGCCAAAAAAGAAAGCCTCCCTCTCACCTCCCTTTCAATGACCTTCGCCATGTCCTTGATCTTGATTTTTAAATTTCTAAATAAGACACTTACATGCTTATCTTTCATTCCTTATGTTTTTAGGCACAAGTTATTTATTTATTTATTTTTTTAAAGATTTTATTGAAGAATTGAGGGAGGGGAACAGTGCTGGGGAATTGGGTAAGGGGGGCCAGCCAAGTTGTTGTTCTTCTGTTGTGGAGGGCGCCAGTCACCATCTGGCTTCCCGTGGGCAGCTCGTGGCCTCTAAGCTCAAGTCGCTGTGTCCATTCTTAGTTGCAGATGGGTGTATTCCACCATCAAACAGGCAATTTTGTTGTTACACAGCTGAGCCATCCTGCCACCTGTCGGCAGCTCAGCAGCAGCTCAGCTCAGGCGCAGCGTTCACTGGCCCATGTGGGAATCCAACCATCAGCGCTGTTGCTTACAGCTCGCACTCTTAAACCAACTCTTAACCAACTGAGCCACTGGGCCAGCCCCCCACAAGTTATATCTTAAGATGATGACTTAGTTCTCTTTTTTCCAGTCCCACCATACTCTTGCATATAAAAATATGCTGGTTTGATCACTATTTACACTATTATGTCTGCTATTCAGAGTTAGACTGTATAGTGGACTAGGATTAATTATCCTTCTATTATTTTTCAGTTGTTTTCCATGGAGTACTTGTTTTGTTTTGTTAGTTTTCTACATGTTTATTACGTGTTTATTACTAATTTAGCCAATTCTCCTCTTAAGAGAAGGAGGTAATTCATGTTAGGTAATAAATGTCTTTTATCTAATAGAACAAATGTCTACTGTAGTTGTTTGACCTGTTCCCATTGGAACTGATTGGTCTCTTTGCCTGACACACAGCTCTCTTCCTCACATTTCCTTTCACTGCCATTTTTGGGATTGCACTACTGTCTCCTGACTTTGATGTCTTTTTCTTGAAATGTTTTCTCATTAGAATGAAGCACATTTTTCAATAGATTTATAAGAAAGGGGATTATGAAGTGAGTATTTTGCATATTTGTATGTCTGGAAATTTCTTTATTACACACATTTGAATGATTGAAGACATTTGATTTCTGAGTCCTTTTATGGGGGGAAATTCTCTCTGCAGAAATGCCATTTGAGCAGGGCTCTGGATAATCTGAAGTTCTGAGTTACTTCTTGAGAATACATGTAAGAGGTGTCTGTAATTAATGTACTATGGCAGCTGTAACTCATTATCGCCAACTTGGTAACCTAAACAGCACAATTTATTGTTACTTATCTGGAAATAAGAAGTGTAACATGAATCTAATAGAGCTAAAACAAAAGTGTTAGGAGAGCTAATTCCATCTGGAGGCTCCAGGGGAAATTCATTATTTACCTTTTTCAGTGTGTGGTGCCTGCCATCATTCTTTGGTTCTGGCCACATCACTCCAATCTCTGCCTTGGTAGGCACAATGCCTTCGTCTCATCTACAGTCAAGTCTCTCACTAACACCCTCTGAAAAGTACATGACAGGGCCCAGGCACATCAGGCACACAGCACGGTGGTCCTGGGACAGGGCTGAGGAATGTCCAGCTGCGTACAAGCTGATGCACAGAGCTCGATCCCCAGCCAGACGGCCTTGACTTCGGAGTCTGCTGTGCAGGCGCTGGGCTCCGGTTACACAAGCCGTTTTGGGAAACATGCTTTGCATCTGCTGGAGGGAGCACGGGCACTCTGTGCACTCTCCTGCCCCCAAACCTGTATATAATGGTTGCCTTTGCTGATTAAAGACACTGGTTCCTTCTCATGTGGGCTCCATATGCCTTCTTTATTTTGGGCATCTCACCACCGAAGCTGCAGTGACAGTACACTTGTGATGTATTGGATTACATTGGACATCTCTATTATCTAGGATAACCTTGCCATCATAAAATTCTTAATCATATTTGCAAAATTATTTTTCACCATCTCGTTATGTATCATATTCATAGTTTATGGAAATTCAAATGTTGAAAATTTTGGGGGCAGAGCTGAAAGAATTATTTAGCCTACCATAGTGGCCAATCAGAAATGAGAGATAATCAAAGAGAAGACTTTTTGTGATGTATTAAATTTGGCCAGAACTTAACATGCCATGAAAGAGGAGAACATGAAACCAGAGAAAGAGATCAGAATCGACTTTGTGTATGATGTTGAAATTTGTTTAGGAATCCACATAGAGTGAATGAATGCTTTCTTTTAATTCACCAGTAAAATAATCCTCTTTTCAGAAAATGCAGGTACTGTCTAGTTGCTATGAACATTCATTATTATTAGTTATCAAGGACTTGAAGTTTTTAGGGAACAAAGAATACTACTGATTATAATAGCAATGAAAGCTAACATTTATTGTTTACTCTGTGAAAAGCTCTGTGGTGAGCATTTTGCATTAATTCTTTCAGTCAGTTCTCACAATTCATTATTATCATGCCCACACTCCAGATGATAGTTTTTATAACTGACTCAAGGTTACATTCGGTCTAAGTCAGAATTGGAATTCAGACTCAATTCTTCTGGAAACAGTTGGAAAGACCACCAAACATGCCCTGAGAGGGTTGGGGGGAAGTGTGGAAAATGCTTTCCCCTTGTAACTCCTTCCATTTATTGTAAGGAGTGTCTCAGTAATAAGATGAGAATGAAGGGGCTGGTTCTACTGGGTTTGATTTGAGAATACAAATCAATACAGAATAGTTTTATTTAAAAGACTAAAACATAACTAAAATATACTAATTATGAATTTCATAATACCCTAAGTTCTCCCTAAGCATGCGCAATTGACAAAGGTCAATTATTACCATTCAGAGTGATTTAATCTTCAAATACTGAAAATTTTTGTGTGACATATGTCATAGTTTCCTAATTAGTGAAACTCAGTATTTAAATTCCAGAGTACGGAATAACTTCTGTACTTTACAATCCTAAAAAGATCTGCCAAAATGCATTTTGGCTGTGAAATACAGTTTTGTTTTATTTCCCTAGGTGCAGTTAGCGTAAATACAAAAGCAATCCTCTTTTCTCTATGATTATATGCTTCCCAGTAGAAAAGACATTAGGTTTTAATTATTGTTCCTTCAACTATTCAAAGCAAGTTAATTAATTTGTGAAATTTAAAATGCTGTAAATTCTAGAATACTACGTGTATAAAGGCCTATAGCTTTGGTCAAGCAGAGAACATAAATAGAGTGTTTGCGCCCTAAGTTTCATTTTTTGTTTTATGATAAATTGATCCTCATTTAGGGGCAGGGGAGTCTTTACAGTGCTGTTCAAATGAGTTCTCCTTTGTTTAGGGGGCCACTTCACTCTTTGCATTTCAAATTTTCCTCACTATGTAGTTTTATGTCCTAATGGCTGGATCCTCACTGCATGACATACACCGTGTATATACCAATATGTTTATTATCTCTTTTTTACATGCATTTGAATAATGTAGTAAATATCCCTATTCCCTCTTGTATTTTAGTGTTACCCAGATTTTTTGCATTTATTTTTCTATTATAATTACTCTACACATTGTTTTAAGAGACTCTATTTCTGCCCATGGTTTCAACCATCACTTATATACTGACAAATGTTCTGAATCCACACCTTCTTTCTGAGATCCGCAAAAATAGACCACACTCTCTCTTGGGCATCATTACGAGGTATTCCCTTAGTTCTCTTAAGTTTAGCATGTTCACAACCCAGCAAACCGTGCTGCCTGCTCCTCCATCCAAACCTATGCATTTTTGTGTGTCCCCTTTCTCTGTAAATGGCACCTCCATCTACTTGAGTGTCTACACCTTTTATGGTTTGTCTAGCAGCCTTCCTTATCAGGGATTCTCAACCTGGACTGCTTATTAGACTTATCCAAGAGCTTTTAAATGATACTGTAGCTGAATTTCTGATTTAATGCTTCTGGGTGAGGATAAGGCATTCATGTTTTTTAAAAGCTGACTGGGTGATTAATTGCAGTCAGGGTGAAGCACCACTGCTCTATTTCATCTAGCCATTACTGGTTTACCAAATTGTTAGCAAGGTCACTTTTTCTCAGGTTTGGCTGGAGAACCTGGGAAGTATGCTGATATGTGAACCCTACCTGTCTTCTATTCCCCTCATCGATACTATCTCAGATATGTGACCCTTTACAATCCTATTCTAACCCACATTTATCGTCTTGATTCAGACACTTAGAAATTCTCATAGAGTTACTATGAGCTACATCTTTCCAGCCCTACCTCTTCCCTGGTGCCAAAGAAAAATTTACTAAAACAAATCTGACTGTGGTCCTCGTTGTTCTAAAAGCTTTCAGAGAACCATTTGGTGTCTTTAGTATCCCAACAACGTGTTTGTTATAAACCAATTTTACCAACAAGAAAACTGATGTCAGTGCATTTTTAATAACTTGCCTCTGATCAGACAAGCACAGAATGGTAGGGATGGTATCGGAGCACAGGTATAAATGACTCTAAAGTTTACCTTTTTAAATGTAATTGATATTGCTAGTTAAATGCAGTATTCCCATAAAGAAAATTTAAGTCTGTTGTTATAAGAACATTTTCTATAAATTGATTGGCTGGTTATAATAAGAAAAAAGAATAACAATAACAACAGCAACAATAAAAGCACCAGATACAAAAGACTTAATTGAATATTCTGTACATTTTAGATAACTAATAAAACTATTAAGCATAAACTATTAAAAAATGGCTTATACCACCTGTAGTAATTGTATTCAACAACACTTATAGTAGTCAGTAAGTGTTTCAACCAGACTGATTTTGCAGTTTTAGTGATGTTGAACTGAAACTGTTCAAAAGTCAATAAGATTAAGTGTTTCACACTCTAAATGCACAAAAACAAACAAAGAAATGAAACATCTGTTTCTCCAGATGATGAGAATTTAGAACTTCTCTTTCCAGATTGCGTAATGTTTGAAATCTCAAATGACTTGAGTATTGCTCTAAAGATTGCTATCATTATGGAGTAATCAAACTAATATAATGATTCTGAATATAGAGCTTGAAAACACTCTCTGAGGAAACAAGGGCTTATAAGAACCTATGTTGCACTTCCATAAAATTAAGATAAAGAATAACCTCTATCTATCATCTATCATCTATCTACCTTCTACCTATCATCTCTATCATCTGTCTGTCTCTTTCTAACATAATACTACTTACTACACTTTTAAAGTATCACCATGAATCCCCATAGAGTATCTTTCATTCATTTAAAACAATGACAATAATAAAAGAGAGATTGAACTATAGTGTGGCCACACCAGCACTATAATATGCTTTATTCCACTGATCCCTTGGGCTGTGAACACTCAAAATCTATGCACTGAGCTTCTGAGATTCACAGTCACCTTTCTAACCTCTCCTCTTGTGCCAATTAAATGAGCTGGCTGTCCTAACGTTACCTCAGCCCTTTGGCTGCAATTGATTTATCCAAGCCAGGACAATGAAGGTCCTTCTTTTTTTATTTGTGTTACATGGATAAGAAGGAACATTTATTTTTCTATGTGGCCAAAGCCCCGCACAGTGAATCTTGGGGGTTGTCATTGGTCTGGCTTAACCTGCAGGTGGATTAAGCCGGTCTACTATGAGAAAGAATGATAAAGCTGAAGTGAGAGGTACAGAGAACTGCCTGGCAGGTTTCTGATCTCTGTTATTTTGTTTAGTTAACATAAAATGGAATTCTTTCTTTCTTAGATTTTGGTTGTGCAACAAACCTTGGATTAAATGAGACAAGATTCCTTATGTATATATTTTAGTTTGACCCATACCTGTCTAAGACATACATTTCTTCAATCATTATGCTTAGTTGACTGCCTTGAATGTTCTATGTGGTTCATTTTTTTGGCCTAAAACAAAATTGTATGTGGAGTAGAAATAAAATAAGAGACCAAATATTTCCTGGCAAAATCAATGATTTATATTTATATTCAAAATACTCAAAAGCCAGATAATAGCTAATAAAATCAGAGGCTAACTACAGGCCATTATACAAGCCAAATTTCATTGGCTTGTATAATATAGTGGGCCATACCACTATAGGCTATAGATTCTGAATTTTTTTATTCCTGAATATTAACTTAAAAAAAAAAAACCCAACTATTTTTCCTGTGGTGATGGAAGAACTGACTGTGTGTAGTGAACATACAGTGCAATTCACTTGAAATCTATATAATTTAATAACCAATGTTACTCTAATAAATTTAATACAATTAAAATAAAATAAAAGTAGAAGTTCTATGGGGGAAAAAAAAAAGTTCATGTTTTCCTAGGAGAAAAGAAAGGATGAAGGCATATGGCATGATATGGAGAATAACTAAGACAAACTAAATGAAATTAGGTTTAAAAATTAATAAATGGTTGGCAGTCTGGAAGAAAAGTTTTAAAAATTTCATTGGCTTGTATAATTTTCTTTTACTTCTCTTCTCCCTTCTCTATTATTTCTTTATCAAAATTGCAAAGTAGACAAAGCATGCATCTCTTACTTTTCTCTATGATCCTTCAGCCTCTTTCAATTCTCCTCTTCTCAGCCTCTCCCCTAAATGCCACCTATCACACACTCGGTTGGTGCCTTGAGCTTCACCCACCCAAACATGCGATCCTCCATACAAACTGCCACACCACCAAGTATCCTGCCTCCCTCTCAATCAAAATTCTCATTACTTGAGACTTGTTATGCTTTTTATTTAACACGGACACACACACACACACATACACACACACACACACACACACACCAAAGAAAATGGTTTTTTAACCCAAATTAAAGAACTAATAATAATGTCAAAAATGTCTACTGGTTGAGCATATCTATCTTCATTTCTTCTCTTTTCATCAAATTCAGATACGTTTACATTGGAAATGTAAAAAGTGTGATAAAGTGTATCTTCATAAAATATATCCAAATTTTTCACCTTTACTCCTTCAATCCATAGCTTAGTATATAAAATGTGAGACTGTAATGTGACGAGGCTGAGGGCAGAAAGATGAAAATGAATACTTAATCTCTAAAATAATTCACAGTTGTATGAGATCAGGAAGCAAACAAATCCTTCATATATGCCTTTTGAAAAGACAGTAGGTTGTCATCATGAAATTGTGCATGCATTCATTTACTGTTAATATGAAAAGTGTTAAGCATTTTAATAATAGATTTAGGAAGTTAGAGTGTACTTATATCTCTTGATAGATTTCCAGGGCAGTTAACTTATATTGTTTTGTTTTGTTTTAATGACTTTAGTTTTTTAGAACAGTTTTAAGTTTACAGCAAAATGAACAGAAATTAGTAATTTCTCATAAACCCACTAACCTCAAGTATGCAGTCTCCCCCACCGTCAACATATCCCATGAGAATGGTACATTTGTCACAATTGATGGACCCACATTGACACATCATTGTCACCCAAAATCCATAGTTTCATTAGAGTTTACTGCTGGTGCCATGGACTCTATGGGTTTTGACAAATATATAATGACAGTACCCATCATTATAATACAATGCAGAATAGTTTCAAGCCAAAAAAACATCTGTGCTCTACGTGTTCATCCCTCCCTCTCCTCTACACCCTGGAAACCAATGAGTTTTATTATCTCCATTTTCTTTTTTATCTTTTCCATAATGTCATATAGTTGGAATCACACAGTATATAGCCTTTTTAGATTGACTTTGACTTTTTTCATTTAGTAATATGACTTTAAGACTTTCCATGTCTTTTCATGGCTTGATAACTATTTTGTTTTTAACATTGAATAGTATTCCATTGTCTCCTTCATCCACAGTTTATTTATCCATTCATTTACTGAATGACATCTTGGTTGCCTCCAAGTTTGGGCTATTATTAATAATAAAGCTGTGGGCCGGTCGAGTGGCACATTGGTTAAGCGCTGGTTTTGGGATGCCAGCGGCCCCGGTTCGGATCCCACATGAGGGACAGTGACGCTGCCCTCTATTGCGAGCCCCAGTGATGGTGTGGGCTGCAGCCCCTGCTGCAATGGGCTGTCATAGGCTACAGTGAGTGGCCCGCAGCCAGCGTGAGCTGCCAATAGCCGCCGTGAGCGACATCCAGAGGCCAGCGACCGATCTGCCTCATCCGGGAAGAGCGCAATGACGATACCAACAGTGAAGCAACATCCTCCGCAACTAAACTGAAGAACAAAAAGACAGCAACTTGTCTGTTCCCCTTCCCCGATTCCCCAACGCTGTTCCCCTCTGCCAATTTCCCAATAAAATCTTTTAAAAATACTAATAATAATAAAGCTGCAATATACAACCTCATACAGGTTTTTGCGTTGACATAAATTTTCAACTCATTTGGGTACCAAGGAGTATGATTACTGGATAGTTTCATAAGATTGTTTAGTTTCATAAGAAACTGTCAAGCTTTCTTCCAAAGGACTGCATTATTTTGCATGATTGAGAGTTCCTGTTGCTCCACATCATTGTCAATACATAGCATTGTTGGTTTGGATTTTGACCATTCTAATATGGTTACTGAAGCTGTTTGAAGTAAAATGATAAACATTATTTTTCAACAACTATTTTTTGAATGGGTACCGTGAAAAGGCAATGTTCAATGGTATTAGAAAAACATTCAGTTCCATTTTTACTAATAAATGATTTGATTCCAGAACAGAGATTATATGGACATAGACTACCCATTTGCAATGATTTTTTTGTTGTTAAAGGACTTTTCTATAAGCTAGAGAAGTTATTTATTTGTTTGTTTTTTTGTTACTTCTTAGTAGTAAATTGTTATATTTTTGCTTTTTCCTATGATGCTTCCACCTCACATGAAGTGAGTAAAGGTACTATAATTAACAGGCAGTCTAACTATTAAAACACAATTCACCGCATTTCAAATTTATTTGTTAATTGAAAAGAAACAACTAACACTGTACCCTAAAATCATTCAGTTGAATCTGATATTGTTTTATTTTTGTTTTGCACACATCTAAAGAAAGCACCATGTTTACATTAACAATTCTTAATCTGGAGCTTGATGAAATATGAACAATTGAAAGGAAAATAAGAAAAAGTAGGAAATATCTATTTCTCTTTCTTTAACATATGTTAAAATTTATTACAAAAAAAATCTGTCCATATTTGTAACACACACACACACACACACACACACACACACACACACAGAGTACTTTTGGTTTGACTTTATTTTGGAGTAGTAGACAGCATCTCAGCTTAACATTCACTTGTTAACTATATAGCGTCAACAGCACTGCCCACCACACCAGTTCCAGTGAGTGTTCCTGAGGGCTTTGTTTCCTGTCCTCTACTGTTACTGCCCTACCCATGTTCTTCAGGTTCCTCTTCTGTTTGTGTGCAGACCTTTCACTTCCACGTCCTGCGTATATCTTTGTTGGAGGTCAGTGCTTAGACTGCTGCACCCCACTTTTCCTTCACATATGGAAAGGCCAGGACGATTGGAGATTTTCCACCCTCCCCAGGGACAGCGCTTTATCAATGGCTGACAGCAGCTGGGGTGTAAATTATCCAGCTCCCTCTTGCTCACATATAGAGTTGCTCTAGAAGCTACACTGCAGCACTGAGGGAGATCTTCCTTCAGTGATACTTGATAAACTTTCTTGGCCACCTTCCTTTTCCTCTCCCACTTCCCTTTTCATTATCAATTTTTCTTGGAAACTTCTAAATAAATCACTTCGTGAAAATCTGTCTCAGAGTGTGCTCCTGGGAAATCTCACTTAAAAGCGTTAGTGATAGATTGAATTACACCTTGAATTTAACAAATCAAGTAATGAAATCAACATTAATTATTTTTTATTCAATTAATTAACTCCAAATTATCATTTAAATCTTCTAATCTAATAATATTATATAGTGATATGTGGACAGCTTAAAAATGCTTTAGTTTTGATCTCTCTGCAATCAGTTTAGGAGGGGTAAATAAAAGCTCTGCATTTGTGATTTGAAGTTTTTGTTTTATAAATTATATACTTAAAAAATCTAATTAATGTCAACATTAGCCTTATTTCTTTAGTAGAAGAGCTTTTGAGCAAAATAATTTGTAGCAAAAGAAATATGTAACTGTATATAATTTGGAGAAAAATCCAATCTATACAAATACTTGGTCAAAATATAGTTCATGCAGTAAAAGTGAATCATTGTCATGGAAAGGAAAACGTTGTACATTCATAGTGGAAAAAACTGGCAAACACTAATTGTGTGCTTAGAGTTAATCAGGGCATAATCATGTTGCTGTCATTCATGTACACTCTGATACAATGTAGTGAGAAAGGCACTTTGCCTTTGTTGTATTCTTTAAAAAAAAAAAAAAAAAAATATATATATATATATATATATATATATATATATATATATATCCCCATGTAATCATAACTACAATTACCAGTTTTCTCTGAGAAAAAAGAAACAAACTGAAACAGTCTACAAACCACTTGACTAGTACCTTTTAGAACCCAAGGCCTTCAAATACTAAGAAACTGTCACAGACCAGAGAATCCTAAGGAGACAGGACAACTAAATGTCACATGGGATCCTGCAGTAGCAAATAGGAGTTAGCGGAAAAACTGGAGAAATCTCCACAAAACTTAGCATTCAGTTAATAATATTGTTCCAGTGACATTTTCTTAGTTTTGACAAAAGTAAGGTAAAATGATAACATTAGGGCAGGTTGGGTAACATATATCTGGAAATCTATGGGTTAACTTTGCAACTTTCTGTAAATCTAAAATTGTTCCCAAGCAAGATGTTATTTTTTTTAATGAGTTATTAATGCCACAGTTATCCTAAAAATGTCATTGGCATGTACTCCAGTTGATCTTAAGGAGAAAAAAATACAGGTTTATTACATAGGAATGTGTGATGCGAAGGGGGAAGGAATTATAGAGTAGGGTTATGATAAACCTTAAATGAAATAAGCAGGAGCTAGATTTTTGCCTATTTGCTTAAATAAATGATTGCAGGGGACCCAATATGAGAAGTTGTCGGAAGGGGATTAACATGGAGGGCTGCAAACTACGAGGATTTGCCTATATTCATTTCTGGAAAAATTACATATACTTTTATGTTATAAGAAAGGTTGGAAGAAAGACCCAGAGATAACCTAGAATTTACATCAAATTTCAACAGCATGAATATTTTAGCATAAGTGTTTTCCAAATATTGCATTTGTTGTTTATCTGGAATTTAAACTTAACTGGGCATTCTTTATTTTATTTGGAAAACCTCCATAGACGGGACTCTCGGGGCCCATGGCAAACTTGCTTCTTTCAGTATGACCATAAAACTAAAAGCAGTTCACATTCTAATGGGACAGACAGCTATGTACTTAGTAACTTGTAAGTATGATACAATGTGAAAGATTCCAAAGTAGAAATTTAAAATGCTTTGAAACCTTTCAGAGAGAACATTTAAGTAGAACTGAGGGAATTAAAGACACCTTAATGAAAGAGATGGTATTTGGTATTTGCGATGGGGTTCTAAAGGAAAGCAAAACATATGAAAATTGAGAGATAGGTATTACCAATGTGCAAAAATTATGTACATTTATACAAAAAAATGTATGAACAACGTAACGTTCAACAAAACATAAAGTAAGTTATTAAGGAAGATTCAGATGTTGGAGTAAGAAGACTGGAACTTGATTCTAAAATTTGTAGGGAATCACAAAAGGACTTTGAGAAAAGGAATGTCATGTTTATGTATGGTATGATATACTCATATAATACATTATAATATAATTGATATGATAAGCTGTACTACAGGATATAAACTACCGCATCTGTTTTAGACTTACTGTTTGATTTGACCATGCTACTTACTTCATGACATGTTTATCTATTCAAATGTCTCACACATTTTATTTGTCCCAATTTACAACCCCCAATCCCAGCCAACTTTCTCCTACTGTAAAACTCTCAGAAGAAATTGCTCCACACTTTTTAAAAACTTGCAGGTATCAGCATTGCAACATTTTCCCTCTCCCTTTTCCTCTCCCTCCCTTCTTTCACTAGAATATTCTGTATTGGTTAAGTACATGAAGAAGGGGTATTTTTACACACTGATTGTGAGACTATTAAAACGCATGATTTTTGTGGAAGATAAACTGGCATGATTCACCAAAAATTTAAAATGCACATAGCATTTGAACCAGTAAGCTTAGTTTAGACATTTATCTTATACAACCTCAATTTTATATAAGTATATAAATGAATAATTAGTGCAGTGTTGTCTGTAATGACCAATAAAGTAAAACATTATGGACATGCTTGAAGCTGTAGAATATTACTGATTTTAGCAAAGATTTAATCAAATGAGATAGTTATCTATCTATTGAGACACAGAGATAGAAATAAAGAAGGAGACAGAAAGAGAAAGAGAAAGACCTGGACAATTAACCCTTGTAGAATAATAATAAAAGGCAGCTGCAAAGCTAAGGCCATAAAAATAAAAAGAGGAAAATATAAAAATACATTCATATTTGCATGTGACTTTTTCTTTATAAAAGTTTGTTTCTTTAATAAGACAGTAAGCTTGATTATAAACAAGGATACAATAAATTGGAATGCTACTTTAATACTGGGTAACAGTAAAAAAACAATATTCTATGTAATCTGATAATACAGAAAATAGGGATTTATTTAACAATCATCAGTTGCATAAATTATTCATTAAAGCATAGCAAGTTAAAAATGTTTTTGTCATGTTCAAATAACTAAATGTGTTTTTTAAAATATGAGTATTTAATCCCTTTGTATAACATGAGAAAGAAAAATGGCTGATGCATTGAAAAAAAGACTTCTCCATAGTCTTTGTTTGCAGCAAACATTTTAAAGCATTGTGGGGGACTGGTAATATGAACTCTAGAAAATGGATTAACACAGTTAAAGCAAATGTAGAAAATTTTGCCAAAGGCAAAATATAACATGTTTCCAGCAAGTTATATTTCCAGTAGGGCCATTACAGTGAAACTTCATGGTATTGTAAGAGCTGTTTTAGTATAATAACAAATATTAAGCACTTATAAAATGTTTATCCTTAATTGGAATGAGTTTAGCCTGAAGGTAGAATATAATTTATTTAATATTAATTTACTTGTCACAATTAAATAAATACATAGCCTAAATATGTGATGATTAGCAATCACTTCAAGTTCTTTATAAGGTACATGATTTTTCAGGGTTTACCAAATATATATAACAATCATTCTACTTTATTACTACTATAACAATAATTGTTATTATTATTATTATTCAGGAGAGTATATATAATGGTGACTAATAGTAAAGAAATAAGAAATCAAATCTACTGTTAAAACTACATTGCATTTTAAAAATCCAGCGTGGGTTTCCATTTGAAATGTCTACAACATCAAATACCTAATTTGTCACACTATATAAAGCCATAGAACGAACACGTTTTCAGCAATCTATTACTTTATTTTTCCTATTTTTTTTTTGCTGTTCCACATTCAATTTACTTTTGAGAAAAAAGAAGATATAAGGAAAGCTTTTTATTTCCAGTGCCCTGTAATGGTGCTGATTAAGATCCTTTTGTGTTGCAGTTATCATTTTTTGTTTATTCATTTGGAAAAATAATCTAAGGAAAGTAGTAAGATGTCATTCTAATATCCATTTTAAATATGTGGTATTCGAAATTCTTCATGTAACTATATCAAACAAATCTGAACATTGAATAAAAAAGGATTATGCATATTTTACAAAAACAGTTTAAATGCAAAATATTTAAATCATATTTTTTAATAAAAAACAGCATAATGCTGGTAAGTGTAATTCTATGGGCCTTTTTGTTCTCCAACAAGAGCCTGGTTAAGATACTTGTGCTTTTCAGTAATGAATTAGCTCCGATGATCTTTATTCCAATATTGGACACTAGCTAGCTAAATGGTTCAGTGAGATACATTCTACTGTTGACCCATCTTGGCTATTGCTTTCAGACTAAAGAATTTAGTAAGAAATTTCATTAGTAAGCAAAGAGTAATTTTGTGTATTATAGTTAGTTTATACCACTCCTTAAATATATTCAGATCCTACCAAATTAACTGCTCAGTATTAGTGGCATATCACTAAATATTGTTATAAATCTTATAAATAATGCTGATATGTTCAATAAATTGTTATTTAAGTATGTAATGTGTTCTGGATGCATCAATAATTATTCATGTAGCAGGTAAAGTGAGAGAGAAAGATAACTTCATAATATTAATAAAAATGCAAGAATATTCAAGTAAAGAAGGAGGTAAATGAATCTTTCACATATCAAAATGCTGGGTTAGGCTGATTATAGGCAAAGCCTTAGCTAGAACCAACATAAGCTTATATTTCAAGAAATGTGTCAGTCTTTTGAATGTCTTGAGATTATCTAAATATTTTGGACTAGTTCCCTAGAAAGTTTTTTGAAAGAAAATATATCAGCTTAAAAATAAATACAATTGGATTTTGAATTTCATAAATATAATCATTATTTGTTAAGATTCAGTATTTTCATGTACTAGTTTGAAAATTAGGGAAAAAATATAGGTTTATTGTATCTAGAATTTCAGGGTGTCTTTTTATGAATTAAAAATTTGGCTTTAGGTCCTTTTCATTTCTTTCCTTATTTAACAACAAGCTGAATAGAAACATGTTTGCTTTGCACATGAAACCGCACAAAATTAAATCTCTTTCCTTGAGGTTAAATAGAGCAGTGTCTTTACAACATTAACTCAATCAGTATTTTACAATGAGAAATTTTCCTCTCAATTTTTCACATTGTTTATTAGAATTTTGGATAGGTAGTATGATAACCTCTCATTAAGAGAAACTTGATCATTAATTTCCTATTTTCATGAAACAGACCACAGTGCATACTGCCATATGTACAGAAAATGTGAAAGCGTATGGTTTTTCAAGGAAGTCCTAATCATGAGGGAGATAAATCATCACAAGTCACCTTAAAACAACAGATTAATATGTAATGTTTCGTAATATTTCTTGAGACTTTAAGGCAGTCAATACCCTATTTTGCACTGTGGTGTTAATCAATCTACTCAAAATATTGATGAGTCTGTGATTCCCTCAGAGTGATATATAAATGGTAGTCCTTTCATATATTTGATTTATGAATAAGAATGTAAAGACATATACATACTACATAAATATATAAAATAAATATAGATACATATGAGATCAATAAATATAAATATACGTTATGCTTTACTCATATAACATATACACTTTTGTCCCAGGTAGCACAGTTCCAGAATGGCCACAACAGGACCAAAACTAAGGTTCCTTCAAACATTAAAGTGACACTTTCATGTATTAGGAAACATAAAAATTACCTAAACTTTTTCATTTCGAATGGTTTGTTCTGGTCAATTGTATTGATTTTACTAAGTTCAAAAAGGAAATCGTATTGTTTTTATTCCTTTAATTCTTCAAATTTCTGTTTGTTTTCTAAAATGTTTCTCTTAACTCCCTACAGTGTAACTTTAAGAAGTGTAATTATTTTGGAATCCATGCCTCTATCATGAGGCAGATAAATAACTGAGAGTAGACACAGACTTGCCATTGAGTCATTTTAAGAAACTATGTTTTTTACTTCTATAGAAGTAAAACCTAATGAATTGAATGAATAAGTGTTCAAATTCTTTACTAACATTTCATAGTTGTTAGTCTGTTCCACCAGTAGGTATATATGGTATATGTCAAGAGCTTGATATTTAGTTCTTGCTTATTAGAATATTTTAAAGTATCTCACATGTAGAAGACATGGTCATAAATGTAGAAAGAGAGAACATAGAGATTTATTTTTTTCTGTTTTTAAATTTCAGTCAAGTTGTGTGTGTGGGCAGGGGGGAGAAAGAGAGAGACAGTGTGTGTCTGTGTGTGTATACAAAAGCATTCAGATGTCTGGTGGGTACCTTTATCAAATAAGGGGACCAGATGGATGGATGGATGGATGGATAGACAGACAGACAGACAAAATATATAAAAGATAACCTCTCATTTTATTTTTAACAACATTTCCTCATGTTTATTAAAAGGAAAAAAAAGTTTTATTTTATTTATTATTATTATTATTATTATTATTATTATTAGTTACAGATGTACAAAGCAATGGAAAAGTTAGTTATTTTTTTCACCCCTTATGAAGTGACTGCCCCCTCCCTCCTCCTCTGCCACCCCCACTCCCGATATCATACATATCTATTACAATTCCATTGACTCCATCCCCACACTAAATTACACATCCCATGACTATATATGTGTTAAATTATAGTTGACATATAATATTATTCAGCGGCAGCTTCAGATGTACAGTGCAGTGATAAGGCCACTACACCGTCCATGAAGTGGTCTCCCTAAAAGGACATGCATCCTTCTGTTCCCCTAAAAAAATATATTTACAACCTTATTGATTATATTCCCTAAATTGTCCCTTCTGTCTCTGCAGTAGTGTTGTTATTATCAGTTTACATTGCCTCGCCCTTCCCCTTCTCCCATCCCCATCCCATCTAACTCTCATCAGTTTTTTCTTTGTGTCTCTATGACTATTTCTGTTTAAATTGCTCATTTATTCAGTTCTTTATCTCATAAGTGAGATCATATGGTATTTGTCTTTCTCTGACCGACTTATTTCACTTAACATAATTTTCTCTAGGTCCATCCATATCGTTGCAAATGGTACGATTTCTTTCTTCTTTATAACTGCGTAATACTCCATTGTGTAAATGTACAACAGTTTCTTAATCCAGTCGTCTACCGATGGGCATTTCGATTGTTTCCAATTCTTGGCTATTATAAATAGCACTGCAATGAACATAGGGGTGCATATATGTTTTCGAATTAGTGTCTTGGGTTTTTTCAGGATAAATGCCTAGGAGTGGAATTGCTGGGTCAAAAGGTAGTTCCATTTCCAGTTTTTTGAGATACCTCCATACTGACTTCCATAGTGGCTGCACCAGTCTACAATCCCACCAACAGTGCATCAGGGTTCCCTTTTCCCTACAGCCCCTCCAGCACTTGTTGTTTGTTGATTTATTGATGATAGCCATTCTGACCGGAGTGAGGTGGTATCTCATGGTGGTTTTTATTTGCATTTCCCTAATGATCAGTGAGGTTGAACATTTTTTCATATGCCTGTTGGCCATCTGTATGTCCTCTTTAGAGAAATGCCTCTTCATTTCTTCTGCCCTTTTTTTAATTGGGTTGTTTGGTTTTTTGGTGTTGAGTTTCATGAGTGTTTTATAAAATTTGGATATGAACCCCTTATCAGATATATCATTGACAAATATATTCTCCCATTCAGTAGGCTTCCTTTTTGTTTTATTGATGGTTTCCTTTGCTGTGAAAAAACTTTTAAATTTCATATAATCCCATATGTTCATTTTTTCTTTTACTTCCCTTGTCCTTGGGGATGTATCAGTAAAAATATTGCTCAGAGTAATGTCTGCAAATTTACTCCCTATATTTTCTTCTAGGAGTTTTATGGTTTCAGCTCTTATATTTAAGTCTTTAATCCATTTTGAATTTGAAAATAACACATGTTTTAGAAGATTCAAAAAAGACAAAAACATAAATCTGATGAAGCACAATTCTTTTCTTCTTTTGTTAATGCTGTGGATAAAGAATAGGGCCTTGATAGCGACACTGATGCATTTTCATGCATCTTCTAACGTAGCCAAACAGCTTTCCAAAACTAAGTATCACTGTGATTGAGCAGACTGCTGTATGAAGGTGACCTAGGTTCTGGGAAATTTCAAGGCTCTGTTTCATGGGCAACTGGAGATCACGACGATTGCTGTGTTAAAGTAATTGATATTCAAAGGAGTAGGTATATTCATGTTTTTTTTTAAGGATATTATTTACTGTTAGATGGTGGGAGGATTCAACTCTAGAGAGCAGAATGTTGTCATCAGGAAGTACAGGCATCCTTGATCTAAATGAGTTCCAAAACAACCCATATCCCTGAAGCCAATGCATATGTTCTTGTCATGTATTGTTTGTATTTATATTTTGTGTTTCAACACTCTCTGCAAGCATCACCTGCAAGCTGCATATATTAATTTTGATTTTTCTTGCTGATTATATCTCCTCGTGGTAGTAAGTCACTCAGGGAGATATTTGTTTTTCATATTAGGCTATGTCTTATTGAAATGACTGACTATCAAATCAATAGGAAATAAAATTTTGGGGAGTAGAGGTGAAATATGGAAATGATCAGACTGTGCTGCTTTCTAATCTTACATTTTTAATCCATCCTTCTCTGTGCCTGGCATGGTGTACTGCTCAAAATTAAGGTTAAATAAATCAATGTAGGACTGATTGAATAGATATTCAGTAGATTCATATAGAATGAAGGAATGAATGAATACATGAATAAATCTTTGCTTCTGTGTGAATACAACCCTGGAAATGAATCTTTTACTGCATACTAAATAAAAGGAGACAGAAATGAGAAATATCTTGTTGAAAATATTTTATCCAAGTCAGAGTGGCTTTGTAGGTTAGAGGTATGGATGGGATAGAACAATGTCCCTTTCTATCATTCAGCTTTATATTTCATTCTATATAGGTCATATTGACAAACAAAGAACTTATCAATATATCTATTGTTATATTAATAAATGAGATTACTAAATATCAACCTTGAGAAATACTCTAATAAGTATTCTTACCAGTGTCCTCTAAAAAAATAGTTGATAGTTTTCAGACTATGTCATTGGATCATATATACATAAGAAAAATAAATTTATAGAAATAATATTTTTAAAGACCTGTAGAAATTAGAAATATTTGCCTGAAGAATTCATTGTAAACAGTATTAGAAAAGTATAGAAAACATTAAAATGTGCTACATTCGAGAATGGAAAAATATACTCAATTGCAATAGGGAAAATGGTTGGCTAGAAATATATGGGCCTTACAATTTTATGAGTACTGAAATATTGCATCTTTGAAAATCAAACAAATAAAAATAAATAATAGCAGACTGTAGGAAAAAGAAAATAGGGTATGAAAGTACACAGTGTTGCTCATTATTCTCTCCTTCGGTAGTGAATCCCCTGTCCTTATTAAAGAGTGATTTCAGTGGGGCAGTAAAGGTGAGGAAGAAAGCTCTGAGGCCATGCTCATACCTCACTCCCCAGTTCCATCCCTTAACTTTGTGAACTTTGCTTTACTTAACTTTTATAATACTCAGTTTTACCCATGTGCACAATGGGAATATATTAGTGTTTATAATATATGGATATAGTACCAATTTTATCATTTATTTCTAATAATAAAAATGTTCAGCATTCTGACTATATTCAACAAATGTTAAATGTGTATATTTTTATCATTTTAAAAGCATATGGGAAGACATTGATTATGGAAACAAATTATTTTTGCCAAAACAACAAGTGGGATGAGACTTATGAACATTGAAATTTGAATTTATATTAGAGGGGTTGCAAATATTTCAATCTGGAGCCAATAATAAAAATAAAGTGATTATTTTTTAAGAGTAATATATGATTAAGATACTAGTTTTTCTTTATACACTAGAACAAACAATAAATGATCTTAAATAATAATCAGAAAAAATTTTAGCACTAAAAATAATATAACAATAGTAATAATAATATCTAGCACTTAAATAACAATTACTATATGCCATGGATTCTTCTAAGCCCCTTAGTTATATTGTTTGAAAGACAAGAGATTGAGCCAAATGTTCTCTCTCTTGAGTTCATAACTCAGTTTTTATCTTATTTTTTAAATTTTGGTGGATTTGCCATTATTCAGGTTTTAGATTATAATTCTCATTGTTCTTCAGACTACATACTGTTTCAAGGAAACTTGAAGATAATTAAATACAGCTTACAGAGAATGCACTAATATGCTTTCAGGTATTCCCTCATAACAAGACAAGACAAGGAAATGCAACTCAGTGGAAATTAATAGTCTAAAGAAGCCAACGTTGCTGTGGATTATATGGCCTTGAGTTCCCACATAATTTCTTTCAAGTCAAGTCTTCTGGTATTTTACACAGCTTTCTTCAAAGACTAATTAGTTTAAACATGAAACAGAGAGTTCAGGGCTAATGTGATAGTTAACATACTGCTTAATTCTAGTTTGAACTCTTCTTAACACTCATTTCCTCTTTATTAATGGATTCATAGAAAGTTTGAAACAAATCTATATTTTATGAAGTTGTTCTAAACTCTGACTTTTTGAAGTGTTCACATCTAAATACAAATTTTAGAGGGCCGGCCGAGTGGCGCGGTGGTTAAGCACTGGCTTCGGAAGCCAGTGGCCCCGGTTCGGTCCCACATATGAGGGCCAGTGACACTGCTCTGAAAAAAAACAAAAAACATACACACACACACAAAAAATAAATAAATACGAATTTTAGGGAGATTTAAGATGTATAAAATAACATTGTATTGAGAACTAATTGTCATTTTTCTTATAGCAGTGGGCACTCTGGCTTCAAGTTGTTTATCTTCTTTTGAAATAACATTTAAACATATAAGATTCCTAAAACTCATAAAACTTCTATGATAGAAAGTCAAATGCCTCTTTAAGTTCCCCCTGGCACTTTCATTTTATTGTTGTTTATTTGTTGTTGACCAGAATAACAAATATCAAATGAGTTATTCCATTTCTGGGAAACAAAATGCTTTGTTGTTTTGTTTTGTTTTGTTTACAATACTTATTATGACATTTGTAATGGATTAAGAAAAATCTGAGAGAGTAGAGAACAAAAAAAGATCTGTTATTAATGTTGAAGGGCAGCAGGCAATCATTACCATCATATTTTGAGTGTATTATACTTATCAATGGATACTTTTTAGTATCACTGCACTACAGGGATTTTATATACTGGATTAGGAAGCCTCAAAAATGACAGAAAGAGAGGGGGAGGGAAGCAGCAGGGACAGATTGAGAGAGAGAGAGAGAGAGAGAGAGAGAGAGAGAGAAGGGAAGGAAGAGGGGAGGGCAGAATAATAGAGAGAAAGAAACAACAGGTTGAAACAAGAATTCATTTAATGGATTTAACAAGCATACCACAGAATTTGTTTCCAGCCAAATGCCGTATTTTGGGAAACTCATTCTGAAATAATTGCAGTGTTTTTTGGCATCTTCCTTTCATTAATTCACAACCATCTGTAGCTCTATAGAAGTGTGATGCACATACTATGATGAATGCCTCAGAGCAATTCAAATCATTCTTTACATTTTTTATTAGTTGAGTTTTGAAGTGGGATCATAATCCTTATCATCATCTTGCTTCTTTGACCACTGGATGGGTCTTTGATTCTAAAATTTCAATTCACATAAAGGAAAACAAAACAGAACTACATTCCTATATTGATGATTCATCTTTAAGCACCTCAGGGGCCTTGGGAGAATGACTTGTAACACACCACACCAAGTTCATCTTCTCTACTCTGTTTATTGTGACAAAGGCACCTGAACTACTGGATTTCATGGATGTTATCGATTTCCTTTTGGCCAACTCACAGTCTGGGAATAATACGTACCTTTATCCTTAGAAACCAGTGCTTTTATCATTTGAGAAGACATGTATTTGCATATACTTGGACTAGTTGTTTAATTAAATAGACTTGAAAAACACCACCTTCCACAAATATAACTAAAAAGCTAATAAATCACTGCTGTCTCTTCTTAACAGAATATTAGCTTAATAAAGGGCAGAGACTATATCCACATGTATTTTATCTAATCACAAACACACATTTATGGAAAAATAATTTGCATGTGTTGTATTTGATTGATTACAAGTACAGGAAATATGTATTTTATTCTTCTAATTAATTGTTAGACTCATGCTTTTCTAACTTTTCTATGTATATAACCAGTGAATATGTTTAAATGCAGATGCTGTTTCAGCAGGTTTGAAGTAAGGCCAGACATTCTCCATTTCTAACAAGCTCCTTGGTGCTGCTGAGGCTGCTGGCTCATAGAATTATTTTTAGTGTCAAGGTGTTCCAGTGCCCCAATGCATTATTACATGTTTCCCCTTTGAAGCTTTCTTTTTCACAATTATTCTTAAATCCCTGAAAATGTATTCAGGCAAAAAGGGATTGCTTGTCATGATGGAACTAGAGCATGCTGGGAACTCGGGTCTATGCTGACCACTGTCCTTGCTTCTTGCTGTCCTGACTTTCGGCTTTGAAGGGAACCCTTTCATGGCCCTGTGCGTGCTTTCCCTTGTGGCATCACTCCCTGCATAGTTCAGTTGTGCAATGGTGCCCAATCTCAGACTCCAGCATGCTATTTTCTTACTTCACACTCACATACTTATTGTTCTCCAGCACAAAACACAATTCCAGGGTAAATGAAGGCTTTCAGCCTTGGTCAGAGACTGTTTCAGGACTGCCCATACTTCTTCCTTCTTTTACACGTACCCCCAAACACTTAGTTCCGTCTACCCAGATCTTCAGTCAAGAATAAATAAAATACTACTGCTAGTCCTACTGTGAAAGACTTCAGGGGCTCCACATTGGCTCACTTGCTCCCAGAAACCGGCCATGTTTACTTAATGGGTGAGACAGATTCCACTTATGAGTGTAATGGCCTGAGTTTGTGTAACACCAAACACCACTCAACTGACCTTTTTTCTTCACAGAATATGAGTGTTTCTTCAGTTAAAAATACGGGGAAAAACATAGCTCTTCCCCCATTTCTGAATCTTGAACTATCTGTGCCTGTGATTAATTATTCATGTTACTGTTACTGGGTTGGCATTTATTAGGAGCTATAGCAAATTGACAGAGCAAAAACAACAATATATAGGTATTGTATTGTTACTCCATACCTCACCCCAATTAATAAACTGAAAAGATTATTTCCCTAAATAGTTTTCTAATGAATTACTGGTATTTTGTTCATCAGTTCTCTCATGATGAGTTTATGGTGGACACTGAGTAATAGGAATCTGTCATTCATTTGAACCTAATGGGAGCATTAAATGGGGAATATATGATGAAGAACAGTATAAGAACAACACAAAAAATAATAATAATAAAAAACGGTAATAATAACCATCCTTTTTCAGGAGGAGAGTTTAGTTTGATAGAGGTCATGATAAAATTTTATAACAAAATAAAACATATTGATAATAGATACTATACAGGAGTGCATTCTCATTGAATTCTATGATAGACTTCTTTTACCGTTGTTAAAGCATTCAAAATCCTTTTCAAAAGTTAAGGAAATCAAAAGTTGTTAAAAGTAATGAATATGCCCTGCCTGGTAGGCATATTTCTTAGTGTTCCTTCTAAAACAAAGAACATGTGAAAAAATATAAGTATTTTATATCCATTGGCCATTAAATTACTTCATGCTGTAAATAGGAACCTGCCAAGTATCTTAATTGGGTTGAACAGGTACCAGTTTCTTCTTTTATTATTTACTATATTATCATTTAAAATTTTTAATAAATGGATTTATTACATCTCACAGAGTCTATTTAACTTGGTTCTCAACACACAGGCACACACATTCACACACACACACACACGCACACACATACATACATACATACACAATGCAATTTACTAAAGGAGAAAATAAAAATTTCATTAATATGAAGTTATTCTTTTACCCTTACTTTCTGAATCAGAAAATGAATAACACTGAAATAAAGATAGGGGAGTTGGAATACTCTATATTATGTAGTGTTTATAAGAACAATATCAGAATTAATAATGTGAATGAGTTTAAATGCTGAGAATATTGAACCCTCTTTTATTAGTCTGAATACGGGTTATTCACAAGGAAAAATTATGTGATCTCCATCTGCATCACTAACAGATGAAACATGTGCTTGTGATGAAAGGTCTACAGCTGTGATCAATTCCAGCACTTACTATGATTCACAGAATTAGGCACATAGTAAAGACGGGATAAAAGGATTCTGAAATGTGTTATCATTAATCTGCTTGTTTAGTCATGAAGATTTGGTTACTTTACTACTGGTTTTTCACATACTTTCTCTTAATTCCTTGCAAACATAGAGAAAAATGTCAACTGACTACAAAAGAAAAATTTTGTTTTTATATTGTCTGAGAGAAATTTTGCCAAGTTCAACTATTCAACTTTAGTGCACTGTGCTTTGAACAACAATTTGCATTTAAAAACAGATTTACTAAGTACCATCAGCTATGGCAAATTTACATGAAAGTCTCAGTTATATTTCTTTGAATTTTGATTCTTTTCCAAAACAAGAAAAACTTTTATTTATGTTCTCCTCTTCTGCTTCTTCTCTTTCTTCTTCTCCTCCTCCCCCTTCTTTTTCTCCTTCTTCTTTTTCCTTCTCTTCCTCCTCCTCCTTCCTTCTTCTCCTTCTCCTTCTCTTTGTTCCTACTCTTTCTTTGTCTTCTACACTGAGTCTATGAGATAGGCAAAGTCTTTTTCATCCACATTTTATAGGTGATAAATTAAAGGAGGTGAAATAATGTTGTAATCTTAAAATGTAAATGTTCAAGGCAAGCAAAAGTAGAATATATTCAGGATTGAGACAGAAATATAATACCAAAGTTGAGAAGGCATCATGTAGCAAATTGGAAATTATGAAATGACCAATAATTAATGGAAAATCATAAAGTTGAAATAGATAGCTGGAAGTCCTAATAGGAGTAGTGAGTAGATAAGGACGGAAGCTGGGAGATATACAAACAGACCAGCCAGGGGATACCTTGTAGGAGCTACAAATCTATCTGCAGTTGGTCGCTACTTGTCCTGGACCTGCCAGAGTGTTGGAGTGGCCATGATAAGAACCAAGGCTGGCTGCCACTGCCACAGGTCCTAGAATAGCTTAGCAAAAGAACTAGGGCTTCCCAAGGACTGATGCTATCTGCTGGCTGCCATAAGGCTCCATCACTGAAAGAGGCCTCAGTTGATATGCAAATTGGGTGAGGCAGGGTCCCAGATAGTCACCAGCATGGGGCGAGTGTTCACCTTGTAAATGCAGATTCTGTTTTGGTGCCACTGGTCAGCCTTGCAAAAGTCCCAGAGCACATTTTAGGCTTGTAGATCCCCAAGAGTTGTCCAAGAAATATTTCAACATGGGTTGGTGTTGGTTGCCCACCACCAAAAGTGCCTCTGGTGGTATATGAAACAAGACTCACTGTTTGAGACGTGCATGGTCCCAGGAAGTCACTGGGGTGGGGTGAACTGAGTTTTCCAGCTCAATGGAATTTCAGATTTGACCCTATGAGGGAGGACTCAACACAAAAAAGATGATGCCCACCTGTGGGCCACATTGGAGGTGAGCTCAACACATCGATAATGGAGGATGTCTCTTTATCCTTTGCCCTGAAGCCACATAACTCAATTTTTTCCCTGTATGCCTCCGGTGCCTCTCAAGTTGCCATCCCTCCATCAGAGCCCAGGATGAGTGCCCATGAGCAAGTGAATCTGTTTGTGGGCCCTTTAATGAGATGTCCAGCAGCTTTCCATCTCACAGGAAGATGTCTTGGGGACTCCTCTCCCTGGCACTGGACCCCTAGGCTGGAGTGCCCAGTGTGAGGCTGGGGACTCCCACTCCCCAGGGAGGACTTCCAACAAGATACAGCAACTGCAAAGGTAATTACCACATGTGGGTGTGGGGCCAGGCTTTTTTGCATCTGTGCCCCTCCTACCAGCTCTTTTTTATATCCTTAGTTATAGGAGTTCTGTTCAGCTAGTCTTTAGATAGTTCTCAAGGCTGATCTATAATTTAGTTGTGATTTTAATGTGCTCATGGGAGGCAGCAAGGATGTGTTTACCTACTCCACTATCTTGACAGGATCTCTATAAAGCAATTTGCTATCATGCTCATTTTAAATAGTCATAACTGATGTGCAAATGAGATTTATGGAAAATAATGTTATGTTGTTTTTATTTATTTTAAAGATTTTTATTGGGGTATTGGGGGAGGACAACAGTGTTGGGGAACTGGGGAAGGGTACAGACAAGTTGCTGTCCTTTTGTTCTTCAGTCTAGTTGTGGAGGACATTGCTTCACTGGCCCATGTTGATATCATCATTGTGCCCTTCTCAGATGAGGCAGATCGGTCCCCGGCCTCTGGACAGCCGCTCACAATGGCTCTTGGCAGCTCACGTTGGCTGCCAGCTGCTCATGCTGGCTGCTGGCCACCCACTCTAGCCCATGGCAGCCCACTGCAGCAAGGGCTGTAGCTGTGCCATTCCAGGGACTCACATGTTATGCTGTTTTTATAATCCTCATGATTTCATATAGAGTACATGGGGAAATATCACTGGTTTTCATTTAACAACATTCATATATATCACTGCTTATTGAAGTTGGAATATAATTGAATATAGAGGTAATAGAAAATTAAAAGTAAATATTTAATTATTCTAGAATGTTCCCTAAAAGGATCCTGAAAGGATCAAACATTATATAAAACATATGGTGAGTACTTTCTCTTCATTAGTATTAATGCATTATTATCAACTTTCTCATACTTAAGCAGATTGGCAAAATAACTTGCAGCTTAGATGAACGAAACCTCATGAAGAAATGCAGCAACTCCAAAGGTAACAGAGAAACTTAGTGAATATATATATATATATATATATATATATATATATATATATATATATTCAAATCTGGGGAATAACCAAAAAGTGTCATATAGGGTTTTGCTACTCAAAATGTGGTCCTAGACTAACAGAATTATTACTATCTTCAGCTTGATAGAAATGTAGTTTTTCAGGCTGTGCCCTAAACCTCCTAAATCAGAATCTGCATTTTGACATGATCACCCCAGGGAATCTTCTCCAGAGAAGGACTTTTTTGTTATATATAGTTGAACCAAACTGCATTCAGGAAGACTTGTGTTAAATATATCCTTGAAACTAGCTAAAAAAATGAGTGCATGTGCAAACAGGTGTGTGCACACATGCATACGTGATTCCATTATTAGAGTAACATATGCAACTTTTTATTATCATAATGGATTTCTTCATTTTACAAATAATTATTGTGCCAGCAATATGTGACCTAACATTATAGTTTTTATTATCAAAGACAATTACCACATTTTGTTAATAAGATTTACTCTACTTACAGTTTATTACTTTTTTGCCTTAACGCAATGGAATACAACATGATCATGATAATTTTTGTTATTGTTTTAGTATTCCTAATAATAATCAATATTGAATCAAAATTAGAGGCATATGAAAAAAAATGAAGTCTATTCTCAGCAAATACAAACAGAAAAACAGGCTTTTTTATTGTATTCCCCATAAGCTTGATTAAAATTGGACATATCAAATGTTGGTGATGGGAAATTTAATTGCTGTTGTTGTGAGCATTATTAATCCAATATGATAACAATGCAAATATTTGCCCATCCACATGAGTTAATTTTAATTGAAAAGACTATAATGAGACAGAAGTTGTTCTATTCAACTCACAGAGAAACAAACAAACAAAAAAAATTAGTAGAGAATTGTGATGATAATGGTACTGAAAATATCACTCACTGGAAAGATGCACTTTTTTTTCAATTGTTGTTAGGAAAACTAGAATAATAGTAAAATTTCTTCACCAAAAATAAGTCACAGTTTATGTTTCATCATAATTACTGAATTATAGAACTCTTTGCATTGTACTATAACACGATTTTGCAAGTTACTATAATTGATTAATGGCAAGCATATACAAATACCATTTGACACTTTTATATAGATTACTTGAGAGTCAAATGCAGCAACATTTAAGTTATTGACTAGATATTAAAGGAAATCTAAACCATCAAGCGGTTTTAGTTGACAAGTTAAATCTGAAACTAAAGTAAGAATTCCACCATATGATGAACAGAGTTAATTCAATAATTCAAACGCAATTATTGATTTCCTTTTGATGCCAAGCACTGCAATAAGTATTGGTTGTAAAAATATTAGTCAGGCTCTACTTTAAAGAAGTCACAATTTTTCACTTGCCCAGTCATCATTTTCTATGCTTCTATAGCAGATTTTCTTACTATTATTATTACTTTTAAGAAAATTTGATTTTAGTTAGTTCACTGAAGATGTAAATTCAGGAGGCTTTAATTGGTGTCAAGGTGAAGGAGTATTTAGCAAAGAAATATAATTAATGAGGTGGAACAGGAATCCTTTAAATTGGTTGTAAGAGACTCAGTGAGAGTCGAGAGCTATACAGTGTTTTTTTTTTTAATTATGTGTTTTAGAATTTTTCATGTTGGTTTGCATTGAATTATTTGGTTTTGATATTTTACTAGCCTGATATTTACTGGAACATACAATGAATACTCTTTACTAACACATGCAAATTTTTCTTAATATGTAAATTTCTTTCATCTTATAAGAAACTTCAAGAAGCAAATAATCACATGTATCTTTCTCTACTCAGTGATTTTCAAGCAAAATAGGGAATGGATTTTTTTTTTACCCCAAGATAAAATTTACTGATGTAAGACTGAGAGTTGTCACAAAATTTCTTTCAATGTTGCCCTGAATTAATGCATCATTCTTGCTCTTTTTTTCACACTGGTAACTCTGATTTAGATATTGGAGTTCTCATTCTCTCTCTCTCTCTCTCTCTCTCTCTCTCTCTCTCTCTATATATATATATATATATATATATATATATATATATATATATATATATATATATATATTTCCCCGCCCCACACTCACAAAAATGTCACTGATATGCACCCGGTAGAAGATGAAGACTTGTTGCCTGGCTATTATACCATTTGAAACTATTTGACTTCTGCTTTTCTAGAAACATGCTTGAAAAAGAAACTTTCAAGAATTGCTCAAGATTAAGCAAGCAAGCATGACTAATTTTTTAGAAAATTACATTTCCATAATATTTACTTAGAAATCAATTAAATTGAAGATTGATTAGATGAAGTTGAAAAAAGTATTAAGGTAATATAGGAGAAATACACAAATAATGTTGACCTATACTTACCTATTAATTTCTTCAATTTATTTCATTGAATATACAAAACCAACCCTTAACCTCTGTTATTTAGAACATTCCTAATAAATCTCAATGGTGGAGGTTAGTTACTACACAGGCTAATGTACACACACACACACACACACCAATACATAAACAAGGACCATTGCTTAATATTTTCAGAATTTCAACTCAATACATTCAAAATAAGAAGCTATTCTAGTTTGAAGCAATTGCTTTAGGGCATTCATACTTATTTTTATGCCAATCACATATAATTCTTCTTCCATTCCATATTACTGTTGGAAATGTTTTAAGGAAGACATATATTTAATTATATCGTACCAACAAATGTGGGTTCTTTGAAACAAAAACCCAAGACTCTAGAACTCATCGCCTAGTGCAGAAACTACATATGCCTCCTTCCTAAATTATTGTGGCCTAAGGTTTGCTCAGGACTCAGTCATTTGCTAAGTGGAGGGAATGCAAGGTGAAACAAAATAAATCCGGTTGACAATCAATTTTATAGGATTATGACATGGATTGATCGTTATAAAACTTTTTGACAATGCTATACTGTTTTAGGATTTCATACAGCCCAGCAGCTGTCTCCTTTCTAATGTTCAACCTCTCTAAGACTGGGCTAGCTACCAGGTCACAATCCTGTGACATCCAAATAAATTTTGTAACCAACTAGGGAATAGTTCACTGTTGGTAAATCCCACAGTGGATGGTGTCCATTTATGGTTAAAAATGGAGGATAATAAATTATTTTGATTTAATATTTATGGATTTAAAGTGTGTGATTTATTGTGTTTTTTTAAACCTATAGAATAACTTCTCTTGATTCTACTTAAATTTTTTCCCAAAGGAAAAGAAATGTAGTAAGAGTTGGAAGTGGACATTGGCTCTGGATAGAGGCTTCTGTTTTCTAGGATGTTAGCATTATGCCAGACGCTGCTAACCTGGGTGGTCATTTTTAATGTGGACATTTTTCTAAGGAAGTAGACCAAAACCACTAAACATATTTGCTCCATGAGCTAAACCACAATAAAACTGAGGTCTCCTGTGTATAGCTTTCCTCACTCTTTGAATACAGCTCATTCTTATTTTATTTCCATAAGAAACAAATGCCCTTTAGAAAGTTTCCCTTTGAAGTTTAAAGGCAGTTGTGTAAGTGTGTGAATGCATGTGTATCCAAAATGCAATTACATGCAGGTATCTGATTCAATGATGAAATGCCCATTTCTTCAGGAGAATGAAATGTCCTCTGAGGATTTAAGCATGCCAACCCCCCAGACCACAGCTGGGTGATCAATCATCACCCACCTATTGTAAACATGAATGTATGAAATGGGAGAAAATCTGGTATGATAAATGAATAATAGATTTTAATACAGAGAATGCTGTTCTTGATGTCTATTTGAAAACAAAGTTTGGTTTCTATGACTTTTTTTCCCCAATTTTAGCTGTTCAACATCACTTCAGACACTACATAATCCTGTCTTTCCTCTTTTATTTCCTTTTTCTCCTTCACTGATATTAGTACCCATCACCCACCAAAAGAGAAAAGAGATATTATTGTTAGGTAGGAACCCTCCAGGTCTCATAGCCCTTCCAGGTGGAGTAACTCCCCAGAGATCATGATCAGGAGACTGGAGCTTGGATCTAAAGTTTAGCCCTCCTCTCTGCGCCCTTCCTGGCTGCCCCTGAGGCAGGATAACATCTCATCACCATACCCTTCTATTCTGTTCAGTTTGAAGGAGAGTGTGACTTTCTTAAAATTAGTAACCTATACATACCACCAGTGCTATGACTTCTCTGCATAACCCTGAGAGATAAATAGAAGAATTCCAAACATCGTCTGAGTGTCTGTCTATTGCTCCACGTTTCCTTGGCAGATGTTTCTCCTTCTTTGTGTATATATTTGTATCCCTAAGTGTGTAACACTTTTTATTTCTCAAAGCACAGGTGATATATTTGAGTTTGATGTATTTCCCTGAAAAGCATATGCTATCTTGGGTATGCATGTTATATAAAATGTGAATTCAAGATTAATGTCATACTAGCTATTCTGTGAAACTGAAGAAGTGCTCTCTCAGCTGCCTTATTGCCCTAAATAGAAAGAAACAGGTCATGTTTCACAGACAGTACACAGAAAGGATGCTCTGAAGCTGTGCCATGATGGGTAGTAATAGAGGGATATTCTGCTTGCAGGACTGGATTTACAAATTAGCACAACCACAGACACTGATGATTCATCGCTTGTGATTTCAAAACCCAGATGCAACACTAACAGAAACCTATATAGTAATAGAAATTGTGAATATTTCCTGTTTGAAATGAAAATTGATATTTATATGTTTTTGACTAAATGCAAATATAATGTCAAGTAACTAATGAAAATATAGCTCAAAAACAGTTTTTGAAATGTCATTGTATTGAATAGTGTATTGGACACATGCAACCTGCTAAACTCAATGTATCATGTATACAATATACAATAGGAAGGAATCAGATATATCTCTATCACTTTACTTTAAAATAAATGTTGAAAAGGAAAGCCAATAGCCTGCTATAAAAAAAAGAGTTAAAATCAATTTTAAAATAATTACATGATCTGCAAAACAGGAAATCAAATAATAAGATTCCCCCAGTTGGTATATTTTGTCAGAACAAAAACCACATTTTTCTTCATTGGTTTCCATCTACTATGGAAGTATAGACAATTTGCATCCACCCCTGATAGCAATAACCACGTTAATTGGTGATTCTGTGTGGAGAATAAAGCAAAGGACTGAATCAATTCCTGCTCGATAGAAAGTGACTGTGTTGGCGGTAGACACATATTTCCCTTGCAGACGGTTAAAAACGCTCCAGGCAGAGGCTGTTTCATTATTACCAATGATGGAGAATTGACCTGAGTGCTACCTGTATAACACAGAGCTCTCACATTGCTGCGCTGGGCTGCTTCTTGACCTTTTCTAAGGATGGTCGAGTGGAATGATTTGAAGTCACTTTAATACAGATACTTATAATTGTCTTAGAGTTTCCACCACTTATAGGAGCAGATAGAGCAATTATTATACAAACATGTGACCTTTGGCAAAACCATTTTTTTCTCTTCTTTAATCAAACCACAAGCCTCAAGGTGGCCATAAGTATGAGATGATGATTGTTCTTTCTATTCACCACACCCCACCCCCATCACATTTCTAAGGTTACATCTGCAGCTCAGTGATCCAAGATAATTCATGTTGAAGAAGAGCAAAGGAATAGTCATAATAGTTCCACTTACTGAAAATGGTGCTACTTCTGTCTAAATTAAGTGTATAATTGGCAGGCCTTATTTATACACTCATAGGGATTAGCTTTTATTGATCTAATTAGGGTGAAGCTCTGAAATCACTTGCCAGTCAACCTGATAGAGCAGCAGCTGCACATTATTCTATTCTTCAAACAAAAAGTGTCATTAGTGGGTAAAAATAAAGTATAATATTCTAGACCTATGCTCTGCCACAAAGGGAACAAATCCTGATGGAAAGATCTCTCCAGAATTTCAATTTTATATTCTTATCTATAAGATGGGAAAATAGATTTCCAAATATTATTTTTCACTGCAAGTAGCATTGTACTCTTAGTGAATGCTATAGATATTAGCAGGCAACCTTTTTAGGATCATATAAATATTAATCAAATTTGAATAACTCAACTTTATGGAACAAATAAATTGTTCTTTCCCCTTTGTAGTTGATTCCCATATCTTTCTTCTTTTTTTAAAAATTTTGATCAAAGTTATCAGAAAGAATTCCTAACAAAATTTAAATTTCCAATTTTCAAGTCAATGTGGTAAATTATCAACAGGATTGAACTCCTAAAATAATTAAGAAGAATGGGCAAAGCTGTTTTTCCTAATAAAATTTTTGCACACATAAGATGGGTTTCAACACATTGACTCAGTTCTTAGGCTAGGACCCTGCACACATATGCCTGCATTCAGTGATCAAACTCCACTAAGATAGTCTTACTCATTTATCTCTTAGCAATGATGAACATCCATGGACACTGAGTCAATATTTTGAAGAACATTAGCAGATAAAGTACTGACCTTTCATTTTCAAGATTGCATCAGTTTTGAGCCATGATTAAAAGACTCTAGCCCAGAATGAGTAGAGCTGAAATCTGAAGCATGTTTGGTGCTGCTAAGAAGATGGAATTAATTGGCTGAGGTTTCAGAAAGTTGTTTGCATTTAAACAGGATGCAAAGAAAATACTAAGCTTGTAAGATCTTTAATGAAGGTTTCTGGCATTTGAAAATGTACAATCCAATACAAATATACATTTTCTTTTTATTACTTTTCAAAATGTATTTCTGTATTCCTATTTCTGACAGATATGACATTTATTAGTAGTTCATTTGATTAAAATATGAAAGCTCTTATATGACAATATGCTTATATTATTTTTCTCTATATAAAAGTTTCATTTTCATTCACATGCAAAATATTCTTTGTTTCTTATAATTGTAGTGAAATTTTCTAACTAATGTTTGCATGATTTAGATAAGACCAAGAAAAATAGTTTTTAAAAAAAATATATCTACTTTAACAATGCAGCTCAGAAAATCTTCTCTCTCTTTCATTCTCTGTCCCTCTCATTCTTTCTGTTTCTCTCTCCCTTTCTCTCTCCCTTTCTCTCTTCCTTTCTCTCCCTCTTATACACACACATACATAAATGAGCTCTTATGTCTGGTCATTAGTGACTTTAGGAAGATAAGCTGCAGTAGAGCAAAGGTTCTTAACTAGAAGTGATTTTGTGACCCACACAACATATAGCAATATTTGGCGACATTTTTGATTGTCATATCATGGATCCTACTGGTGTTAAGTAGGTATTATTCAAGGGTGCTGCTAAATACCTTATAATGCAAAACACAGCCCCACAACAAAGAATTATATAGTCCCAGATGTTAATATTGCTGAGGATGAGAAATTGCAATATAGTGATAAGAGTATTCACAGTAGCTAAAACATGGAAACAACATAAGTGTCCTTCTATAAATGACCAGATAAGGAAGATATGATATATCTCTATAGAGTGGAGCACTACTCAGCCACAAAATAGATGAAATATTTTTATTTGCAACAACATGGATGGATCTCGAGAGTATTATGCTGGAATAAATCAGACAGAAAAGGACAAGAATTGTATGATTTAACTCATGTAGTATATAAAACAAAAAGCAACAAATGTACAATCAAAACAAATATACAAACAAACAAAAAAATGAACTCACAAATACAGATAACAGAATGGTGGTTGCCAGAGGGGAAGGTGGGTGGGGGGAAGACGAAAAGGGTAAAGAGAGTCAAATACACGGTGACACAGAAAGTCTAGACTCAGGGTGGTGAACACATAATAAAGTACAGAGATGTTGTATTACAAAGTTTTTACACTGAAATTTATGTAATGTTATTAACCAAAGTTACCCCAGTGAATTTAATATATTTTCTTTTAAAGTTCAGATTAGTTCTTTATCATTTGGACCAACAATTCGAATTTAGGGGACAGGAAGAATAAATAGAGACTACTTTATCAATACCAAGCAAACAATTGGGTAGCTAGAAGAAATTTTATATTTAGAAGCCAAGAGTTATAGGGGAACGTTAGAATAAAGTACCAGAATGTTAGGAAAATATATTGTATAAAGAATAAAACAGAGTATCACCTATAAAGCATTCTTAGTTAAATCATAACATGTTTTTAAATATTTTTATAAAGAGCTTTGTTTTTAACAGCAAAAAAAAAAATCATTGTCATACATGGATTTTGGATACATCAGATGAAAAATTAACATATGCTATAAAAATGAGACTTGAAGCAATTTATGCAAATTGGATTTAAAATAAAAGCAAAAACAATACAGATACACATCAAAATATTAATATTGATGACTTGAGAAAAATTATGGCATAAGGAATATATAACTTTCATGAAGAAAAGAATAAAATACCCTACTCATCCAAAATCCGTATAAAACCTGATCGACATTTAACCTTTCACAGGTAAGAAACAAATAGTATAAAAGGCTAGTTATGAGGACGCTATATACAGAATAATTGAATCAAGTACAAAAGAAACAGATATATGTGGCATTGACTTAGTCAGTTAGCACTGCCACATTAATCTAATAGAGATAAATGGATCAGATCACTCTTAATTACAGCACTAGAGAAGCCTGGGCTGTGGATTATGCAGAGTTGATTCAGAATCTCTGAGTTCCACCGCTTCTAACAACATAACCTTGGACACATTCCTTATTCTCTTCAAGGGGATTTGGTTTCTCTTTCAATTAGAAAGGAAGGTGGCAAAGTTTCCTTTAACCTTTCTCTTTCTATATTCTTCTTCCTTATTAATCTTGAAGACTTGTTGTCCTCCTGCTGATCTTGTAAATTCCAAAACCCCCATTTTAAAATGCCCTCTGTTCCCAAATCTCCTTACCTTCAGGTCTATTACAGTTCATTCAAGTTGGCTTCATTTCGGTGTTCGTCTGATTAAAATGTCATTTTAATGTAACTCATGTAAATCATGTAGTTTCAACCAAGATTTGGAAAATATGGCCAGAATTATTATTGTTTTCTTTCCCAGCACAGTGTATTATTTTTTTTCCTTGCATTTAATTGAACCTTTGCAGAACCATGCTTTCTCTGTTCAATGTGCCTCAGCCTCGCCCACTCATTTTTCCTCAAACCAAGCTGCACTGTACTTTATATTACCTACCTTTTCTTTGAATACACTTGACTAATAGACACAGAGTTTAACCCAGCCCTTCTCAAATACTAATGTGCAAAAGAATCACCTGGAGGTCTTGTTAAAATGCAGGTTCTCATTCTGTACATCTTGGGTAGGGTAAGGTTTTTCATTTCCAGGAACTCCAGGTGATGCTCATGGCTCTACACCATCCAAGGACTATTTGCAGTAGCAAGAGTGTGTTCATTCTGCTAGGAATTTGTTACTCAAATAAATCAATAATTAGGAAGATATGTCAGGAAATAATTGTTCAGCAAGTGGAAACTGTTTCTGTCTATAGTTCTAGTTTAGTTTTGCTCTTCTTATTTTTATTTTGCTTTTTTTTTTTTAGTTTGGTGAAGATGACTCCATTTTGGGGGGGTACACCTATATTCTGATAATGCCCATGACATGCAATGGCAAGACAAGAAGTGACAAATCAAATACCGGGTTCTCTATGAACTTTATTTCCTATCAAATTAATTGATAAAGTTTTCAGTACTCGTCCTACAATTATTTTTTTTCATATAAATATCCTGAGCTGAACATGGAAGCTGCCATTATTCCCTGGATTGACTGGCCTGATCAGAGAACGTTCTTATGGCCCTTTTATTACATTTCTGGGCCAGAAATTGTAACCAAACTAGAATCCACTGTGTACTTTCTTTTTGTTCACATATAATGCATAGAGAAGTCTTGTTCTAATCTATTATTTTGAAGAGGTATTCATCAGCATCTCTGTCTCTTCAAAAGGATTAAGTGGTGGGGTTTGCGTTAAGCAAAAACAATGCTCAAGATATTGTAATACCCTCAGTTGCCTGGAAAATGCATAGTAACATGATATATCTGGTGCTAGAAATTTTGGCGAGTTCTTGTTCTGCAAATACTCCCCTCCCAGACTGGTTCTCTGTGGAGTCAAATACAGGGAAGAATGGCCAAAGAATTCCGATAATATAACAGGTAGAAAGCACTGACTCTTACTAGATCATTAAAAATGTAAAGTCATCAT
The DNA here is from genome assembly GCA_033961575.1 of Aselliscus stoliczkanus. NCBI lineage: Eukaryota > Metazoa > Chordata > Mammalia > Chiroptera > Hipposideridae > Aselliscus > Aselliscus stoliczkanus. Next base: position 50,151,979 of record CM066727.1, read on the forward strand.
TTGGGTAGAAAACGTGAAAGGCCAAAAGGAATATGAAAACATTCTGAGAAAATGAATTATATTACTTTCATGTGTTTTCAAAATGACATTTTATATCATCTTCTATTCAAAATAAACAACTATTCTAAAATTCTAAATCAACATTGTCTATTTCACATTAGACACTTTTATAACTGGGGATGGACAGGTAGAGATAGTAAAATAAAAAAAAGTTCTTAACCTTCATGAGCTTTCCCTGTAGATGAGGGAAGCAGATGTACACTCTGTCAGATGGTATTAAGTGCTATTAAGAAAAAGAAAACATTTACTGTGCATAGGTCATGCCAAGGTCAATGTAAGACCTGGAGGAAATGAGCGAGCAAGCCATTAGGTCAAAAGTTGAAACAAAATTCAGTGCAGAGAGAAGAGCAAGTGCAAGCCCTGAAGTGGGCTGATGCTCAATGAGAGACAGCCATGAAGATGGTGCATCTGGAAAAGAGAGGGCAGGACAGGGAGACTCAGGAACTGGCCAGAGTGGTCCTCCAAAATGCATGTAGACAGAAAAGTGAGTTTGTCCCAAGACTGAACCTTTGCATCCCTCTATATAAAACCGACATATAAGAAATATACAATATGTATCAACCATGCATTAGTTATTTTAAAGGAATGGCAGAGGTTTAGGCAGCACATTTTGCGTAACAGAGTAGTTTACATTACGTATATTTGATGACCACATTTCTTTGAAGAAGAGTGTTATTCTCATCTCATAGCTGAAGGAATTGCAAAAGTTACAAGTTAATGTAATAAGCACTGAGGTGTCTGACCTTCCTAAATGCGCTTTCGTTGGCTAACTCTTAAGTACTTCCCAGGCAGGTGGAACAAGAGAAAATTACCAACGCATTCTTTTCTTTTCAGTTCATAATTGTAGGTTTGAGTATAAGCCAGGAAAAGTCTGGACAGACACTTGTTCCATGTTATTTCATTTTTTATCTTTTAACATTTCATAGGTGAGTGGGTAAAGGGGGTAGATGATGAGACCGTAACAGGCAGAACATATCTACCACGAGGGCCAGGAGTCATAGAAAGGACCAAGTAAGTCCCTGAAAACACCCAGATGGAATTCAAATGAGAACTGATGCTCACCTGTGCATCGCAGACACCTACCATATGCTCATATTTGTAATTACACTCTGGGGATCAACCGGTAATAAGAGCCAGCATGCCAGCCAATCATTGTCCTGCAGCAGCGGGACTCTTCTCAACTACAACACAAGGTTATATTCACCATTTACCTGAAACTCATAGTGCTTGTAAAAGGCAGCTTCTTCTCAAACCTGGGACTATGGAGAATGCACAGAGTAGAGTGGCACCCTGCACACCTGGAACCTTATTAGAAAGAGGAATCCCCTGCATGGCCAAGTTGAAACAACACGGAACCAACTCAAGGTTCAAGCTTGCTTGCTCCAGGACCTGACTTCCTGAGTATTTACAATAAAAGTGGTGGACTTGAGATTTTTAATGCAGAATTTCCAAGCCTTCTGATCTTTCCTTATGACACTTGACTCTAATGATAAATTAATAATTTAAAAAGTAATAATAAAGTTGAAGAATATTTTCTCCACAGAAATTATGCTTCTCTTTTAATATCTTCATACTTCCTAACACACATGAGAATAGCCAAATAATAACACCAATAATAACCAGAATTTATTTGGCATTTCATATGTATTAGGCACTGTTCTAAACGTTTTATATGAATTACTCATTTAATCACATATTAAATTGTTTTATTTAGTCACACATTAAATTCCCTGTTTAATCACATTATGCATCCCCTCGCTTCACTTCTTATGCCTAGATTACTTTAGACTCCTAGAAAATTCCAAGTTCTTTTCTGCCTCAGGGACTTCGCACTTGCTATTCTTTTCTTGAAACAATATCTCTTCTGATTTCTTCACAAAGCTTTTTCCATCATTCTTACTTAAGTTATTCAACTCAAAGTCACCTAACCAGGAAGCCCCTTTGATCACTAAAAGTGGTCTCCTCCTTTCTGGTCACTCTCTATGAGATTAAAGTATTTTACATGTTATTTTACTGTCCCTCAGATGGCCTAAAATCATGTTTACTTGTGATCTGTCTATATCAGCTACCTCACTACATAGATATAAATATCTAGAATACAGGAACAAGTCTATCTTGTAGCCAGCAAGGAAATGTAATTGAAAATCCTAATGAGATACCACATCACAAGCATTAGAAAAGAAAAACAATATCAATGATTGTGAGGAAGTAATATAATAAATACCTCCCACAATGCTGGTGAGAAAGTAAAATGATGCAGCTGCTGTAGAATAGTCTGATAATTCCTTAAAAATATTAAATATAATCACGAGTCAGAAATTTCACTTGTAGGTTTATACTCAAAAGGATTGAAAACCTATATTCACACAAAAATGTGTGCATGAATGCTGACAATATCATTATTCATAGCAGCCAAAAAGTAGAAATTACCCATATGTGCATCAACTGATGAATGTATAAATTAATGTGTTATAGCCCTAAAATAATATATAATTTGACAATAATAAAAAGTACTGATATATTCTATAGCATGAATAGACCAAAGCAAAAATATCCTAAGTGAAAAAAATCAGTCACGAAACATATATTGTATGGTTTTATTTATTTGAAATGTCCAGAATAGGCAAATCCATAGAGGCAGGCAGGAGATGCATAGTTGCCTAGGTTCAGAGTGGGAGTGGTCAGTGGAAATGGGACTAACCACTAATGAGAGTGGTTGTTCTCTTTGGAGTGATGAAAATGTTCTAGATTAGACTGTGGTTTTTGCTGCACGATACTGCGAATGTACTAAAAACCAGTGAGTTGTATGTAAATAGCTAAATCATACGGTTTATACATTATATATTAATAAACATGAATTTAAAAATGGGTGCAGCGGGTAAGTAAATGGACTTTATTCTTGATCCCTTTCCTGAAAGGTAGAGCAATTTTCCATTTCACTTTTATATTTTAGTCTTCTCAAGGAGAAACGTCAGAAAAATGATCTGAAATGTGGTTAGTGGGAAGATTCCAGTTGAAGCATAATTAGCTACTTTGTAACAATTTCAAAATGATGACTTAAAATGGCTTTTTGTTTTCTGTTGTATAATACCTTGCTTTATTTCATTGGGTGAGAGGTACTCAGGGGTAAATGCTTTGGGCTTTATTTTATTATTTTTATCTTTATTAAATTTATTGGGGTGACATTGGTTAGTAAAATTAAATAGGTTTCAAGTGTACAATTCCACAATACATCATGTATACATTGCTTGGTGTGATCACCACCCCAAGTCAGTTCTCCTTCCATCACCATATATTTGACCCCCTTTCTCGCCTCTTCTATCTCCCCCCTCTTATGATCTAGTAACCATTACTCTGTTGTCTGTGTCTATGAATTTTATGTTTATTTGTTTGTCTTATACATTTTTTGCTTTTAGTTTTACATGACACTTATGAATGAAGTCATATCTTTCTCTACTTTTTCTGCCTGACCTATTTAGCTTAGCATGATAATCTCCATCCATGTTGTTTCTACTGGCTATATATCATATTTTCTTATGGACAAATAATATTTCATTGTATATGTGTACCACATCTTCTATCTTATGCCATCATGTGTATCCAGTCATCTATGGAGGGACACTTCAGTTATTTCCATGTCTTGGCCACTGTGAATAATGCTTCAGTGAACATAGGGTACATACATCTTTATAGTTAAATGTTTTCAGATTTTTCGGTATATACCAGAAGAGGGATTGCTGGGTCATATGGTAATTATATTCTTAATTTTTTGAGGAACCTCCATACTGTTTTCCATAGTGGCTGTACCAATTTACATGTCCACCAGCAGTGTATGAGGGTTTTCTTCACAGCTTCTCCAACACTTATTATTACTTTTCTTGTTGATAATAGATGTTCTAACAGGTGTGAGGTGGTACATCTCATTGTGGTTTTGATTTGCATTTCCTTAATAAAAATGCATTTTTTAAAGGAAATAGAGCAAAAAAAATCATAAGATTTGTATGTAATCACAAAAGACTCCAAATAGCCAAAGAAATCTTAAGAAAGAGTAACAAAGCCAGAAGTATCACACTCTCTGACTTCAGTTCATACTACAAAGTGATAATAATCTAAATGACATGGTACTGGCAGAAAAAAAGACACACAGACAGATAGAGTAGAATTGAAAATCCAGAAATCAACCCACATATGCTATATGGGCAGATAATTTTTGACAAAGGAGCCAAAAACATACAATAGAGAAAAGAAGTTCTGTTCAATAAATAGTGCTGAGAAAATTTGAAAGCCACATGCAAAAGAATGAAACTAGACTCTTACCTGTCACCATATACCAAAATAACTCAAAATTGATCAAAGACCTGAATATAAGACCTGAACCAATAAATGGCATAGGATAAAGCGTAGGTACTAAACTTACGGACCTTGAGTTCAGAGAGGATTTTATGAATTTGACCCAAAAGGCAAGAGAAGTAAAAGCAAAAATAAATGAATGGGAGTTTCATTTATGTCACACTAAAGAGCTTCTGCATAGCAAAAGAAATGATCAACAAAACAAAAAGACAACTAACCCAATGGGAGAAGATATTTGCGAACAACACCTCCAATAAGGGGCTAATATCCAAAATATATAAGGAACTCGTACAACTCAACAATAAAAAACTGAATAATCCAATTAAAAAATGGGCAGAGGACCTGAACAGACACTTCTCCCAAGAAGACATACAAATGGCCAGCAGATATATGAAAAAATGCTCAACTTTAATAGCTAATAGGGTAATGTAAAATGGCCTTTTAAAAGCAAGACATAGATTGCCCTGCAACAAAATATAATCTGAATGGTGTGTTCTATCTGCAAGTTGGTTTCACTCGACATCTTGAACTGCTTTCAAACACTTGAAGTCAAAGCTCTGAATGCCCTTTTGGAATGACTTTGTCCTTGATTTTTACAACCTTGTGTATTTTAGCGGAAATTTAATCCATATGTTTTTGATTCATTTACACTTAAATCATCAAAACACCAGTCTTTTAGGGTGATTTGATATCCATGAAGACTATTGAGACTTTTTGATAATCCTATAGAGTATTTTAAAAAAAGAAATCAGGGACATTGGCTTTTCCTAGACTAAACTAAAATGCTGGGGAGTTCACTTTTGGTATGTTCTAAATTTGTCTAAACAAGTTCTCTCATCTGTAATAGGCAGCAGGACAGCAAAGTGCTGGTGACATGCTCACCATAAGTAAAAGTGCTGAAGCTTTTGATAAGACACAGAGAATATGTAATTCGGAGTATATTTTACAGCACTCATGGGCTTTTAAACCTTTTCATCCTAATGAAAAGGTCTGAAAGTATTAATTTGCATTACGGTGGATGCTGTTACTTGTCTAGTTTTATGTTTCCATATTTGAATGCATTACTACTTACTCAATATTATTAAGCATTTTATTGCACTTTATTTGAAAAGTGCTCAGTAATCATTTTAAATTTATTTTTCACATGGGATATAAATTTATTTTTTACATCAGATGTAAAAAAAATTACCGTACATTTTATATATCACTGGTTCCATAAAAATGCTCTTTCCACTGGTTAATATTCATAGTAGGTAAAAATATTGCTAGTATTATAAAAGAAAAAAATAGTTTAGTTTTAAAATACTATATTTCAAAAGTTAGTGGTTTCTTTCTCTAGTTTTTCACAGTTAAATCAGTTTTGCTCTTGAATAAATATATATTAAATGCATTAAGCCACTCTTCATCATCTCAAATTTTCTTCCTTTCCTCATTTTTCCAAAATGAAATACTTAATCCTGTATTTACTTACTCTGGTCCATATGGATTGCTTACTATCATTTCATCCCAAGTGTCCATTTGGGGATCAATTTCATTTTTTTAAAAAGGTTACTTGATCTGATGATTAATAGCCTGGTTTTATATGATTATTTTTTTCTACAAAGATGATATATGGAGAGTTCCATGGGAGGTAAGGATATTTTCTGAAGTGTATTCTCAAGTCCTTCCTGTTAAATAGCATCCAAAATTTGTAAAGCTGAATATATGTCCATTTTTACATAATTTAAATTCCATTTGTAAAAAAAGCAAGTGGATTTTTGTTTTTCTTTAGGTAGATGAAGTTTACATTGTATGTTCAAATGGATTAGATAGTCATGACATTCACCCAAATTGAAATCAATCTAATTTTTATGTAGTGTTTCTTTGAAGTGCCATTAGAGATGCACTCTTTACAGGAAAAGACTTTTCCTACTTGAAAATTATCAATAAGCTCAACTTGCACACCAGTTAACCTTTGCCCTTATCTATGTATGACTAGAAAACATCACAATTTTTTCTGAAAAATACATTGATACTTTATACTTTATGTATACAAAACTGAAAAATTTCACAGGGATCCTAGTTGGTAGAAAATGTGTATTAAAGAAGAGGAATTCATTTTAAACAGAATAAATATTTATTTCAACATCAAGAGTGGTAGGTGTCAATTGCTGTGCTTGCACACAGATAAAGGTGAAACAATAATCTAAAATTATTTTAGCTTCAAATGATGTTTACCTGTTTAAAAAAATATATTTATAATAAAAAAATGCGCATTTTGTTTTATTTCAAGTGCGATCGCAGTTAGAATTACTTAAAGGATGCATTATTATAAAATTACACGGCCGGCCGAGTGGCGCGGGGGTTAAGCGCTGGCCTGGGAAGCCAGCGGCCCCGGTTCGGTCCCACATATGAGGGCCAGTGACACTGCCCTAAAATAAATAAATAAATAAAACTACATAAATATTTATAAAGTCTTAAACATTTTCTTATAGTGTTTTTCTTATTTCTAATACTAAATGAAAAGGTACTTTTTGCATTACTTTTATTATGGAATATTAGGGACAATTTAAGATAGTAAGAACAATGTCTTTATTTTACCACAACCATGTATGTCCATATTTAAGCACTTAATAATAATGAATTCTTAAATGGCTTTGTAGACATAAGATTTTCTATTCTCATTGCCCTGCCTTCATATATGGATCCATATTTTCTGCAAGCTATTTGTGAATGTGCGAGCCATCTGCAGCTGACTGATTAGTGGAGTGCAGGAATATGTATCCTGTATTTGGTTCCTATTGGCCATTTATTTCTTTTTTATGATTTTATTATAAAAATTAATCTTCAATGGGACTGTTATATGGCATTTGCATGTTAAAATTAGCCTCAAATATTCATGTACTTTTAAGTTGCACTCTAATTTTGAGCTGTATTAACTGAGATTAAGTCTGGTCATCAGTTAGTATCCTTGTACTGGACTTCGTGCTTCATAGTAGTACTGGAAGTTAGATTTCAATGCTAACTGACTGTTACATGACAAGTAAACAAGTTTAATTGTGTTATTCACCTCATTGACTTTAATGAGTCAATAATCGATGTAATAGTCACCTCAGGACCAGATGGCATAGGGTAAAAAGTCCCCATGAATACCATTTTTTCATCTCAAGTATCTGATAAATATGTTAACTCCCTGCATTATGGCAATTGTTGAAATTTCTTAGCAGCTGGTCAGTTACCCTACACTGCAGGGGCCATCAGGTGCTATTTATAGCTAAAATGTCAGCTTTATATTCACGGAGAAAGTAAGAGTGAAAAAAGCCCGCTTTCTGAACTCTAATACAATATCTTAATTGAATAATTGTACAAAATTATTTTTTATTCAATTAAGCAGAGATTTGGGAAATCACTCTGAAAGGGATCAATCATACAATCAATCTGAAAGTTAGAGCCGTCCTAAATGTCAAAATGCCAATTGCACAGGCATAGTATTTATCCTTTCTTAAACATTTTCATGTGTTCTGCTACTTTCTTTACATACCCACTCTCTCTCTCTCTCTCTCTCTCTCTCTCTCTCTCTCTCTCTCTCTCTCTCTCACACACACACACACACACACACACACACACACACAGTATGCCATTGGTAATACAATTGAACATAACGTGGAGGAAACCATCTTTATCTTGTAGCAGCAGATTCATCATAGGTCTTTATGTCTGCAGTCTGCTTTATGAACATTGCCTATGGTTGCTCCTCTCCTCATATGCCTAATACATTCTTTTTTTTTTAAATAAGAACATTCAAATATTTTTCCTTTGTGTAATATCTAAAAACTCATTCTCAGGTTAATGTTGAACTGTTGCCTTAGCAACTAAGTAAATGTTTCCAAGAGATTTATATGTTATTATGTTCTTGGAAAGGCAAATGAATATTCACCTTGTCAACTTAATATTACCTCAACACAGAATTTCATTTCTTCTGATAAAACTTTAGAACCCAAAAACGGCACTATGGCATAGTGAAGAATTTACAGCACATTCAATATTATCGCATTAAATGAGGACAACCTATTAAGCTCTCTCCAGTTTACCTGCATCACTGAAGTTTATGCAATGTTTCCATTTATTTAATACTTCAAATTTTAGATGCAGCTAAGTTCTGTGCTACCTAGGGCAGCATACTTGTGCTGAATTTGATGAAATAGCGATGTCTGCTACAGTGTCCACTTAAGAAATGGCCTCTTCCGACTGGCCAAGTGCCGTGATGGTTAAGCGCTGGTTTGGGAAGCCAGTGGCCCCGGTTCGTGTCCCACATATGAGGTCCAGTGCACTGCCCTCAAAAAAAAAAAAAAAATGGCATCTTTGAGGATTTTGTGTGTGAGAATATGCTTTCATATTAGTTGCTATTCTCTTTGTTGATAAATGGTATTTTTTCCTCTTGGTTATAGTATTTTGGAGCTGTTTTACCTAAGAGGATAAGATGAGACTATTCTTCATAATTTACAATATCACATTTGCTCCTAGAGAATAAAATGTAGCTCCTGGAACAGATTATTGAAAAAAAAATATATCTTATTGAGAAAAACTGGGTGATATTTTTTACTCTGTAGGCATGCCTTAAGAATTTTCCAAGATCCAACATTTTTGAATTGTATTTCAGTTATGGAGACTTTAAATTCTCCAGGAGAACTTGTGATTCTGGAGGATAATGTAGAGACTTTGAGAAGAGGTAGAGTTGTAACAGTCCGCCGGTGTTGTGAGGAAAAAAAATATCTAAGGTCAAATGCACCAAAAAATCTAGGCAGTCTAACAAACAAGCTTAAATTTATTTTGGGATCCTTAGAAAGCTCTACCATAGAAGTAAGGGGAACAAGATACAGAGCAGCCTTGGTGATGACTGAGATATTGTTGTTGTTTGAAATAAGATAACATTGAATTGCCATTGTCCCTAGGCTCCTGACAAAGAAAAAAATAATCTTTTGAAGGGAAACAAAACATGTTCTTATATCTCAAGCTATTTTTCAATTTTTTTTTATTAGCAACGTACTCTTCCAGGGTAATGAAGGGAAACAAACATTTTTATTTAAAGAAGAAAAAAAAAGAAAACAAAGCAAGTGAAGACATACACATTTTAAAATAACTTTAAAATTTACAACACATAAAATCAATTCAAAATTTCCACAGAAAACTAGAAACTATAAAAAGGAACCAAATGCAAAATGTATAACTGAATAATAAAATAATAAGTAATAACACAATAAACACATTTAGCAGTGTAGTAGACGTAACTAAAAAGAAAATGAGGGCCAGCTGAGTGGCGCGGTGGTTAAGCGCTGGCTTGGGAAGCCAGCGGCCCCGGTTCGGTCCCACATGTGAGGAGGGCCAGTGACACTGCCCTAAAAAAAAAAAAAAAAAAAAGAAAAATGAGTAAACTGGAATATCTGAAGAATATATCTCCTCCAAAAAGAACAGATAGGCTAAAACATAGGAAGTATAACAAGATTTTAGAAGCTAGGAATACAGTAGAAAAGTTTAATTATGTGTATACTCAGAGCTACTAAATGCAAGAAAAAGAGAATAGAATAGAAACTATATCTGAAAAACAATGATAGAAAATTTTCAGAACTAATGAGAATTATCAGGGAACTATTTTAAAAGTCTTACAATCTCCGAGAAAACACACACACACACACACACACACACACACACTACATCATAGTAAAACTGCTAAAATCAGGGATGATGGCAAAAGTCTTAAACGCCTCCATAAAAATTAAAACATATAAACATCCAAAGGAAAATCGTAAGACACCTGCTTTCTAGACTGAAACAATGGAAGTTATAAGATAATGTCATTTTATTTTTAAAGTGTTCTAAACAAATACAAAAGAAATCATCACCAGCAGAACCATACCAAAAAGGCTAAAAAAAACATGTTCTTCAAAATGACCCAATATGGACACTCAGAAATAAAGTGAAAATAAAGAACATGTATGCATGTAGATACATTTATAAAATAATATTGAATGTTTCAATCGAAAATTAGAATGAGGTTTTTAAAATACATATATTATCAAAATATGGACTAACAATAGAATATAAATCTGAAAATAGAAATATATTAAATTGTTTTAAGTTCACATGAAATATTTACAAAATAACTGACCCTTTTCTAAACCAGTAATCCTCAAACTCTGGAAATTTTTGTCCCCACCTAGGGACATTTGTCAAAGTATGAAGACATTTTGATTTTCATGATATGGTGGAGAATAGTGTGTGACTGGCATCTAGTTGGTAAGGCCAGTGATAGTACTAAATGTATCACCATGCATTAGCCCACCCCCACAACAAATAATTCTTTTATCCAACATGCCAATAGTGCCATAGTGGAAAATCCCTGTTCTAGACCATTAATTAAATCATCACCAAATCCCCAAAATTTGAAATTATGCAAAATATGTACTTAGTAGTATAAAATTAAGCTTAAAAATCACAAAGGTAACTAAAATTCCCACTGGTTTAGAAATATATATACATGCTGTATTTGTCAACAATCCATGAGTCAAAGAGTTTATAATGATTGGAATTGAAAATATTTCAAAGTAAATATTGTTCAATTTAGATTTCAAAACTTGTGACAGAAAAATAAAGTTTGCTTATAGAACAATTTTATAGTATTTAATGCAGATAATTGAGAGAAATGCAGAATAAATCAATTAAAATCAGGATGTTAAAAACATAACAAATTAACTAAAGAAAATAGAAGAAAAATAATAAAAAATATTAATGGAATAGAAAAAATTATGTGAATTCAAGTCTATTATAATAAACAAATCATAGCACATTTTAAAATGAAAGGTGTGTTCAACAATTCGGGATCAAAAAGTACTGTTTTATGAGAGAAAATACAAATAACCAATATTAGAAATAGAAATAAAATCATCACAGATTTACAGTTATTTAAAAATAATGATGTGCTATTGTGACAAACCTGAAATAAATATGAAAATGTATGTGAAATGGGCAAATTCTTAAAAAAATAATAGCATTGTTTCATTGTTAATTTTCCATTTCTGATAAGCATATTGTATAATAGTTTTGAAAGAGAATGGCCTTGTTTTAGCAAATCACACTGAAATATTTAGTGATAAAGGGGTGTCAGGTTTTCTACGTACTTTCAAACAGTTTCGAAAAAAAATGGGAATGCCTGTGTATGTTTGCATCAGAAGTGTATTAAAATACAAAATGGATCTTGAGATTATTATGCCAAGTGAAATAAGACAGAGAGAAAAAAGTCAAGAACCATATGATTCCACAGATATGTGGGATATAAAACTGAAAGCAACAAAGGAACAAAGAAACAAAAACTTCTAGACATAGACAGTAGTTGAATGGTTACCTGAGGGTAAGGGAGGAGGATGGTGGTGGATGTGGGTAAAGGGGATCAAATATATGGTGATGGAAGGAGAACTGACTCTGGATGGTGAACACACAATGTGTTATATAGATGATGAATTACAGAATTGTACACTTGAAACCTATGCAACTTTACTAACCATTGTCACCCCAATGAACTTTAATTTAAAAAAAAAAAGATTGACAATGTCAAATATGTTGCAATTAGAAAACTTATCACTGATAGTGGGACTGCAAATTGGTATAAAAATTCAGAACAATAAGGGTAAACATCTACTAATACTGGAATATGCATAACATGACCAAGAAGTTTCACAACAAATTCAACATACACACACATACAAGTAAGCCAGAATACACATCTTTTCCTGGCAACATTATTTGTAATAGCCAAACACTAACTTGAAACAACTCAAAAGCCCATCAAGAGTAGAATAAATAAATAATTGGTGGTACATTTGTAAAATAAGATTATATATTATATAGCAATGAAGAGAAATGAACACTTGTTACATAACATGACATGCATAAAAAGATGCAAACACAAATGATTACCTTCTTCATTATCCTGGTTATTATGTGAATTTGAGAAACAGACAAATCCAACCTATATTAATAGAAGCCTGGAGAGTAGTGACTTTGATGGGTAGGAATCACTACTGATTTGAGGTATGAAGGGCTTCCAGGGTGTTGGTGAAGTTCCATTACTTGACCTGGGATGGTACTTCTGCAATTGTACTCAGTTTGAAATAACTAATTGAGTTTACAATCCTATGTACTTTCTGTTGTGTCTTCTAAAATAGAAAGTGTTTGGAAATAGAAAAAAAAATGTATGTAGATAGTTGGAATCAGATATCAGTACTTTCTAATTGTAATTGACCCTGTGGATTGATCTTCTTTCAACTTTACTGAGAGTTAATTGCATCTTCTAAAAATTTAGTCACAATGCTTATTTGCCTGTAGGAGAAGGTCAAGTCTCCCTCATCATGATTCTACCCCCTGACTTTTAAGGATTTATGTTAAAAACCAAGAAACTCAAGGAGGCTGATTAGACCATGCTATCTAGACCTAGATTATTCAAAGGGCTATGTTCTTGATATCTTTGGGCTTCTCTTCTCTCCTTTCTAAAAGTCCTGGTGTTTAATGTTCAAATCATTCCAGATTATAAAGAGGCTGGCCAAAATTGCTCTGTTTTTCATTGGGCATTCTCTTTGTCTTTATTCCTAAGAGGCAACTAGACACTAAGACAAACTAGGTCATTGGTTTGGGGAACAAAGACTCCTGTTTACATTCTATCCCCCCTTTTTACCTTCTTCCATTTATTCTATCTCTAGGTTCCTATGCCTCTTCCCTCCCCATAATACTCCCTTTCTCTGGATTCCTAAATTAATCTACAATGTGTATATGATCTTAGAGATATTTTGACTGCTTTGATTCAAGTCAATGTAGTCCTAATTATCTCAGTAAATAATATTCCAGATAGGTTTGGGATTTAAGACTGAAGACTTACACCTCTTGTACATCTTACTCATATTCTATTCCTTATGGGGCTTTTGGGAGAGACAACATCATTTCAAAGTCCAGAATATAGATATTCCTGTGCTCCTTCCTATAAAAACATAATAGCATTCCAATAGTATAATAAGGCAGACCTATAGTGATTTTCCCTTATTTATGCCAGATTTAAAAAGGTTACGTCAGCTGGAAGAGCAGTCTCCTGCCACAGGAAAGCTAATCATACATTTTTCTAATTCTAGATATAAAGAAAGTATCCTTTTTTAAATTTGGAGACAGTCCTTTGCTCATAGATCTGTTGATTGATTTAAAAACACTCTTCCCTAAAAGTATTTATAGAAATCCAAAATCTAAGCATGTATATGCATCACTGAGCCCTAAAATCTAGCACTGATTACATTCTGATAACCAATAAAGACAGCATTACCTTCATTCATTAATTTATTTTTAACATGCAACCATATTTTTTTCTATCCTGAAATAAGTACTTTTCAAATGACCTGGAATTGACATTCCAGGATCCCTTTAATATCTTATTTTTAATGTTCCCTTTCCACCTAACATTACTGACATAAGAATCTACAAATTCTATACACTAGTCAATATAACAGGATGTGTTTTCTTTTGAGGGGTTATGTGTATGCTTGTATTTTTTGTATCACTCAGAATGATTCTATACTGTACATATGACAATCCAGACAGATGTTTAAGTGAACTATTACGTTCAGTAGCTCTAAGCACTCCCCTTTTTTGGATGACTTTAAAATAGATATGTAAGTATTCTTTCAAAGTTTTAAAAATATTTTTCAGGGTTTATAGGAAACAGAAATAGTAAAGTAGTATAAAAAGATACATTTAAATAATGGGAAACTCTTTTGGACACATAAAACTAATTTGGTGGCCTATCAGGGCAATATCATAGACCTCAGTAAAAATAGATAATATTCTTTTAGAATGACAGTAATTTCTGAAGGAAGAAAAGTAGAAAAAAATCCCCAAATAAAGTTTTATGGTGATGTACAGTTTGTAGATTATGCTCATTTCTATGAAATCATTGCTACAGACTTTGTTATATAAGTAACTGGGAAGAAAACAGGTGAAAATAAAATTGTAATTTTTGCCTTTCCTTCAGGAGAGTGTTAAACTTCATTCAAGAAAAAGAAATAAATAGCATTCTGAATGAACTTGTATTACAAGCTCCTGTCTACAAAATAAATAATAACAAAAATGAAAAAGTGCACTTAATTGTCTATCAAGTTAAAACTTGTAATTCTTTTATAGCCCAGCATTCATTCAAGGCAAGGAACTCTATGAAGAAAAAGCATGGAGCAGTAATTAGTTTTTCACATTTATATTTATGAAAATTAAAACTATAATATTTACTGCAGATTATGATAAAAAAACAACACTCATACTGCTAATAGTGTGGAATAATTCATCCTGTTCCATAAAGCACTAGCAAAGTAGACAAAGCCCTGGTGGAAGTCCTCTAAGAAGCTTACACTGTAATTGTCATAACCAATACATGTACAAATGATTCTTTTAAGTCAACTGTACTTTATAAGCATTCACAGATATAAATGTATATTAAACAACTTTCTAAATTATTGAAATAGTAGTTTCAAAATATGTTATATAAGTAAAGCTCATGAAAAAAATTATGTTAAACGAGGTGCATAAAGAAGAGAGCTACAATTTGGTAGAGAAAGAAGGATGTGTTTCAAATGTAATATGTATTATAATACATAAATATTTAGGAGGTACAAAAATGAGCTATGAGTCAGAAGTGGAATTAAGGCCTGCCTTTCTGTTTTGTCAGACATACCCCCCAGTTTTGAGAAAATTGTTTTGTTGATACAAGTTTATGAGACTTATTAATATTATTTAGTATTTTTCATAATATTGTTAACATTAGAGTATGCCATGTATAGAACAATGAGTTAAATCCTGATGTTATCTACATAAGAAAAACATTGGGTAGAAGGACTCTATAGAAATAAGATGATTAGGTTAAGTAACAGAGCAGTGGATAGCAGGTTCCAGATGAGCCAGTTATGACTTCAGATTCTGACACTTTTAATTAGTAGGTATTGGATTATAGAAAAATTAGTTAACCTCTTTGCCTCAGTTTCCTCATCTGAGAAATGGGCATTGGTGGTGGTGGGTGTGGGGGCTGTGGTTTTGTAAGGATGTAAAGTTCAGAAAATTCTAGACAATCCTCTAGAGATGTTATTTTAACCAAATTACTTGCCTTTTCCATGATTGCATATCTAATAAGGAGGAACTCACCACCCTCTCTATCATGGTTTATTTGAATGCAAATGAATTCTAGAATATAGGGCAAGGGTCTGAGAATCAAAACCACCCTTCCCTAAATATAGCAAGAGCACAGAGTTCTAAAACATTCTAGTTTGCACATAACTTACTCTGTATATTAGCATGACTTTACTATTCCTGTAAATTTTTGCCCAGGCAAATAGCTTGATTGTTCATTATAGGAAGTATAATACACACCAACTCTTCTTTGGAAAACATTGACAGTTTGTGCCATAAGATTCTTTGAATCTCTTTCTGCAAAATTTTCATCTCTGTCCTTATCCAAACTTTCCCCATTGTCCCCACAAAAATAGCTACACTCAGCAGGTGTGAGAGACGAAAATCTGTGGGATGCCAGATATGAAATGTTTAAGATTGTGAATTCTTTGTTTGAGAGGTATTCATGTAGCCCCATGATAGCACAATTTTCAGTTTTAACATATTTTGAATAAAATGGTATTGACTTAGAGCTTTGTAAGAATTCTTCTGAAATATATTCAAAGTAGGATGTCTGTTTAGAGTTAGAGACAGCTTTGTATAAAATCATCTACTAGACTTAAAAAAAATACAAAGTTATATTATTAGCCTAAGAAATAAGATAAATATATGTGACTCAGGGACATTCGGGTGGGCTTTAGAACTTTGCAGGAAGAACATTCCTTTAAAACTGTAACTAAAAATTCATCAGTACGGATAATGGCACATGAGGTGTGCAGGGAACGCACTGTGGTGTCCTGCCCTTCAAACGCATGTGGGATGCTGACACCAGCAAAACTTCAAAGATGCCCAGAGGGCAATTTTGGTTTGGAATCATACTGTTCTTCCTACATGAATCTCCAGGTTACAACCAAAACTTTCACACAGGAAACCAAACATTTATATTCTACATTTTTGTTCCTTTTATTGGATTTTGAGGCTGCATTACCTCAGTTTCTGTCAATTTATATAGTACATTAAATGCTGTAAATTACCATAAAGTGAAACAACACATCACGCAGTCATGTCGGAACCATAAATCATGACTACTTCCCGCTGCAAACAGATGTTCTTATTTTTAGACCCATGTCAAGATTCATTTTCTTCTTCCAGATTGTTGAGCCAAACTTCAAATGTTCTTGTTATCTAAATGAACTATTATATTCACGCCGTCATTTGTAAGCCGAGCAAAATGAGTTGCTTAGGCATTCAAGGTAAATCAAATTGCATACATCACTCTTCCACAACTGACTTCAAATACATCAGAATTTAAACCAGCAATGATGAAACTGTGATAGACTTTAAATAATAATCTTACTCGACATCATTAAGTAAAGATGACATTTTAACTTCTGTTGAAAGATCATTATATATGATTTAAGCCGTGATGGTTTTGCCAGAAGCATCACACTTTACATCCTCCAAATCTGACTTGCTGTATTTGCCATTGGGAATGATCAGTCATTAATCAGAAAAGAAGGCACTCGACAATCGGAAGTGTATGATGGTGTTTGCTGTTTACTCCTTAAATTCATCAACCTGTTTTTCTCACCACCTGTTCCCTTGACCTCGTCTTATACAGTTGGAGCTTCATTTATGTGATTCAATAAGGAGGGTAGCAATTGGCAGATCTACAAATAGATAAAGATTTTAGCCTCCATGCAAGGGCTGGGTAGATGAGCAGAACGTATTTGCAAAATGTCAAAGATGTTTGTTTAGTGATCCATCTGAGGAAGAGAAGAAATTAACAGAAGTCCTCTGACGGAAAATCAAAGGAACAATTTCAGCAGGAAAATGTGTTGGAAGCTTGTAACACCATATCAAAAAAAAAAAAAAATACACTGTTAAAAAGCCAAACATCTGCTGTCAAATAATCTACCACAGAATTTAATTGGGATATTTTAGGGTTTCCTGTTTTGTATTTTCCATATTGATGAGTATGAGATTAAGTGATGAAGTATGTTTGAAAGTGTTTAATTCAAAATCCACTCTAAGTAGAAAGATGATGTTTAAAATGTTATTCAGGAGTCAACTCAATAATGTAAGTTTTATGAGTTTAGGGTAATAAATACTCTGAACTAATTTATATTGAAGTTTTAGGGTAAAACTATGACAAAACACATTGTCAAATCTATGATCAGAAACTTCAATTTTATATGCAAACATGAGATTCAAAGCTTAGAAAACATTTTCTGAAAACCTTTCAATTTTCCCACCCTTTCATTTTAGCATCAATTATCTCCTTTCTGTCTCTATGCCCTTCTACTTCCCTGCTTACTTTCTCCCCTATTTTTTTCTTTTGCTGTTTTGTCTTTCTTCTCAGCTCCCTAATTTCTCTTTCTCTATATTCCTTTATGAATGATAATCCTTTAATATACTTTCCAGATATCAGAGGTAAAGTTGAAAGCACATTCCTCCACCTACCTGTACACCCAAATAAGGGGAAAAAAATTCCAGGATAATTACTGAAATTTATCAACTGAGTAACCAGGGCCAAATACTTACAAGTGGAATGGGGATAATGACTTGGTCAGATATGCATCCTATGTTTGCCAGCAGAAAAGTGCATTATAATCTTTAGAAACTCATAAAACAAACAAAAAAAACCTTTTGAATTTCAAAAGTGTTAATTGTTGTTAGCATTTTTAGCAATACTTGCTCATATAATTAGGATTTTTAGAGAATAAAACCTGAATATAATATAAATCATAGAAAAATATATTGGTATCTTAGAAATAATTGAAGATCAGTATTCGATTTAACTTGCTTATTGTACGAAAATCTATCTTGAGATTTATATTCATAGAAATTTAACAGAAGAATTCATCAAGTGGCTGTTTGGATATGATTGAGTTTGTTTCCATTGTCATTGAAAATTATTTGAAAGAGAATTCCTAGAAATATATTTGCACCACCTTGAAGTAAAACATGTTTACAAATTAAATACTTCTAGAATCATTAACTCTTTCAACTTACCAAGATGTCCAAAATGCCCAGGAGCAACTCAGCACATCAGTCACTAAAAGGAATTGATGCAGTTTCCCAAAGTAACTAAGTTTCAGCTAGGAAGTACTTAAAACCTTGTGAATCTATGTTGTGTTTTGTATAGAAAGCAAGATTAAAAAACTAAAAATAATTTTGTTTACTTTGAAGACATGTTATTTTTCATGCAGATTTCGAGGGTAAATGTGTTAGTTCTACAAGCAACTCAGAAATTGATCACATGAGGAGTAAAATAAAATACTGAACAGTGTGGTTTTCCTCATCTGTAATAAAATCACTCCCTCCACCCCCAAATGAATCCTGAATTCTCTACCTCTTACAATTTCTTTCCATGCTTTGTTATTCAATTTACATGATCCTCACCACCGCATCAAGAAACATGCAAGTACTCATCTTCAGTTTCACAAAGACTAAATTAAGCAGATACTCAATTTGACTTTATCAACCATGTCCAAGAATGTGTCTCAAAACTATCTTTGTGTTCTATGAATATTAATCAAGAATAAAACATTGTTGATCATTGTAGGAAGAGCAACTCCCAGGAATGGTGTTTTCTACAAATTGGCGTTATTGGCATGAAGAGATTCCTTGTTGCAAAACACCTAGTTCATAGAATCTGTTAAAAAAAAATTATCAGGTACTTACTGATATGATTTGTGTCCTCACGGAGCATATAATTTAGTTTGGAATGACAAAAACAGCAAACGAGGAGCACAGCATAATAAAAACTCATGTGTTATGAAATTCTGGGTGTGCAGAAACTACCAGGAAGTTGGCAGCTGCTCATGAGAGAGGTGAAGAGGATCAGATGGCCATGGGAAACCTGAGACTTGAACTGTCTATCAAAGGAGGATAGGATCTGGTAAGGAAGAGGGGGAAGTAATGATATAAGAGCAGAGGGAGTTTAACTGACTCTAGTGTCAGAAGGGTATTAGAGACCATATAGTGACTTGGTAGGTGAGAAATGACTAGCTGATGGAACTCTTAATGATATATTTTACAAATTTATAGGCAACTTGAAAAATTATTACAGAATTAGTGGAGTGGCTTTTACCCTCAGGCTAAATAGGTGTTAGATATTTTAAATCTTTGATTTATCAACTTGATGAGAACAACAGTATCATGATCTCATCCAGTATATGGAATTGTAAGATATCCATAACTAACCTATACATGGAGGAGCATATAAGGACTGGTGATCTTGAATCCCCTTAGATTACTATTATTTGCATAAAATAAAAATAGCACTTAAGTACCCAATTTCAAATTGTAATTCTGTTCTTCCTTAGTTTTCAAATACATTACACTTCTTTCTCAGGGTTGGGTCGCTGCAACACTAACCACTAGGTGTTTACCATGGTTATTCAACATTTATATACCTAAAGAAGTGATCTCCATGATAAGTCCAGCAACTGTCTGACATTGTACCATGTTATCACAATATTATTGACTATATTCCCTTTATTGTACATTATTCCCCAAGACTTATTGATTTTATACCTGGAAATTTGAACTTCCTATTCCCCTCACCTTTATCCCACGCTTTATAAAAATTTCAATTATAGTTGACATTCAGTATTATTTGATATTAATTTCAGATGTAAGGCATAGTGGCTGGATATTTATGTAATTTAAGAAGTAATCCCCCAGATTAGTCCAATACCCACATGGCACTGTACATAGTTATCACCATATTATTGATTATATTCCTATATTGATTATATTCCTATGCTTTACACTACATCTGCATTTCTATTTTGTAACTACCAATTTGTACTTCTTAATCCCTCTCCCTTTTTCACCCAACCCCCCAAGCTTCCTCCCACCTGGCAACTATCAAAATATTCTTTTGGGCCGGCCGAGTGGCGTGGTGGTTAAGCTCTGGCTAGGGAAGCCAGTGGCCCTGGTTTGGGTCCCACATATGAGGGCCAGTGATACTGCCCTCAAAAAAAAAAAATGTATATATATATATATATATACATATATATATATATATATATATATATATATATATATATTCTCTGTATCTATGAGTTTGTTTCTGTTTTGTTTGTCCATTTTGTTCTTTAGCGTCCACATATAAGCAAAATCACATTACATCTGTCCTTTTTGGTCTGACAATCCACTCAGCACAACACCCTCTAGGCCAATCCATGCCACGGCATATAGCAAGAACCCAAACACTTCCACAGCCAAACAGTATTCCATTGTATATATCTATCACCTACTCTTTATCCATTCACCCATTGATGAGCATCCAGGCTGCCTCCACATCTTGGACATAGTAAACAATGTGCAATAAACATAGGAATGAACTTGTCCCCTCAAAATTGCATTTGGGTTTCTTCATATAAATACCCAGAAGTGGGATTACTGGGTCCTTCTTTGTCACTTGTTACAGCCTTGTTTTAAAGTCTATTTTGTCTAAGGCCTGCCAAGTGGCTCAGTTGGTTAAGAGCTCACTCAAGAGTGCGAGCTGAGCTCTGAGCAACAGCTGTTCAAGGCCAACCCGAGCTGAAAAAATAAATAAATAAATAAATAAATAAATAAATAAATAAATAAATAAATAAATAAAGTCTATTTTGTCTGGTATAAGTAGTGCTACCCTAGTTTTTGGTTTGTTTGTTTGGTTGGTTTGGTTTGGTTTTTGCATTTCCATTTTCATGAAATATCTTTTCCCAGTCGTTTACTTTCAGCCTCTGTGTGTCTTTCAATCTGAAGTATGTCTTTTGTAAGCAGCATATGTACAGGTTTTGTTTTCTTATGCATTCAGCCCTCCTATGTCTTTTAATTAGAGTATTTAATTCATTTACATTGAAAGTGATTTTTTAAGGGGCATAAAAAATTGAAAATATTTATTAGGACAGAAAAGCAAAACTTTACCATTATTACTATTACTGACATTATAAGTAAATGAACACACACTTCAATTATATGATAGATTTGTCATTACGTTTTTAACAAATCAATAATGCATTTAATCTAATAAACTTTGTAAATACAATGTCATAAAACTGTATTAAAACACTATTCTGGGTCATCATTAACATTTTGGATAAGGATCAAAATGGCAAAATTCTTTACTCTTGCCACATCGTTATACATGTTACCTATCAAATCTCATACATGCTACCTATCAAATTTTAGTTTAGAAGTCAGCTCACTTATCAATGTCAAATTCTATTTTATTGCACAATGTCCAGTTCAGTAATCTTTGACTACACTGTAAAACTAAACAAAAGCAAAAAATCCCTAGGAAAAATGTATTTTTCTTTTTTTCAAGCAAAATAAAGTTGGGCCTAAGCAGTTGACAGAGTTCTATTAAAACATATTCTAATAAAGGAATGTGTCAAAACATTTTCACCTCTAAAAACATTGGTCATTTTAGTTCAATTCTTTCTGAAAAAGTTTATTAATATATTAAGGAAATAAAATGTGGAAGGAGTGAAGAAAAAACTTGCAATAAAAAGACTAAGCATTAACATTGACTAATGCCATATAATGCTGATAAAAAGAATAGGAATCCATTGGTGATTCAACAGTATTAAGTCTCACAACATCAAAAATGAAAAGTAGGAGGGGACGGCCGAGTGGCTCAGTTGGTTAAGAGCTCGCTCAAGAGTGTGAGCTGAGCACTGAGCAATGGCGGTTCCATGTCAGCCCGCCCGAGCTGAGTTGCCGTTGAGCTGAATGGCTTGGCTTGGGACACCAGCTCTGAGCAGCACAGCCCCGGTTCGGATCCCACATAAGGCCAGTGACGCTGTGCCCTTTACAGCTAAGATGATGAACAACAGCTTGACCTGCAGCTGGGTGCCATGAATTGCCTGCGATGGTGTAGGCTGCAGCTCCTGCACTGGTCTGCCATAGACTACAGTGAGTGGCCAGCAGCCAGCGTGAGTGGCTGGCAGCTGGTGTGAGCTGTCAACAGCCTCCATGAGTGGCCGTCCAGAGGCCGGCGACCGATCTGCCTCACCAGGAAAGAGTGCAATGATAATACCAACATGGACCAGTGAAGTGACGTCCTCCACAACTAGACTGAAGAACAAAAGGACAGCAACTTGTCTGCTCCCCTTCCCTGATTCCCCAACGGTGTTCCCCTTCCCCCAAACCCCTGTTTAAAAAAAATAATGAAAAGTGGGTCCTATGAGCTGTCTGGGACAGGTGTCTGAAAGCAGTGTATTCATCAACACAAGGATCCCCCTCTGACATTCATCCATACATTCCAATGCTTTTGCCATCAGTCGCCTATCAGATTCTGCAACTGTTAGGCAAATATCCAATTAACAAAATCCAAAACCAGGCATTGTCATTAGCAACAGTTTACTGATGCTTTCTTCACAAAGTTTACATTTTCTAATAATAAAAATGTGCATAGAAGATGGAATTTGAAATGCCAACTGTATGTTTTTACTTGAAATCTTTTAATTACAGTGTTTTCAATAAACAAAGTTATCTAGTAACATAACTTGCTTCTGCATCAGTTCCACAACCAACAAAATGACCTAAAACATCTAAACTGTTCACAGAAAGAGTCCTATTGGGAAGCAAGCTTGTGACCTCAATAAGGTCTTTCGCAGAATCAGTGCTGAGCCAGGAGCTTTTAAGAGACTGGTAAACAATAGCCTGTTTACTAATAATGCTATGAGACAAAAAGTAGTCTTTCTTCTTCCTTGGTAAAAGAGTGATGATTTTTTCAGGTACATCTGTAGAAACATCCCGATGCTAGAGGGATCTATTCTCAGAAGAAGTAAACAGAGGATCTAAGTTGGGTGGGTGAAAGTGGACGTCCCACATCCAGCTTCATGAGCCTCCAGCAGAGACACAGGCATAGAACCTTGTCTAACATCCCAAATACTCAACATTCCATCCTGGCCACCAGGAGCTACAATAGGCTGCTGGTTGGGATGTCTGTCAACACAGTGGAGTGGCACTCAGTCTCCAGTCAGCGATAATATCTCAGAGGATTTATTCCCTTGTTGCCTGAAATGCCATAGTGTTAACTGTCCAATTGAATTTGCTGTAAGAACCTCAAGAGTTTGAAGGAACGTTATTGCACTACTATCTGCATTGTCTATAGTTCTCCAGCTTCCTTGTGATCAACTCTGAAGAGATTTATTCGACTGTCTTCTCTGACTGTGAAAATTTCTGGGTTGCTACACACAACCCCATGCATGGTGCACTGCTACAGGAAGGACTGCCTGGACTGTGTGGTAGTGAGCTGGTGTCTACTGCTGGCTGCCTGACAGTCTGGTTATTCAGACGGTGAAGGAAAACTGTTATACATCTTGTTGACAAAGCAGCTACAATTGTTTCCTAGTTCAAAAATTATAAATCCATAATATCACCATGGTGTCTGGTACCACACAGTAATTGATGGTCTCCTTCAAACCTTCCATCAGAGTCCAATTCCCAAAATCTCCAATAGACCACAGTGAAACATAATTTTTCTCATTGTCCCAAGAGCCTGCAGGAAAAGTCTCCATGGTCAGCAGGCTTCCTGGAAGTACCGGTCACCAGCGGGTTTCGGGTTTTGCTGATTTTCTGATACACAAACTTAGCACAAATTTCCTCCATGCCAAAATTAACCAACCACAGTGGGGACAGCAAAAAGCACAGTCCACGCCTTTTCAAAGAAATAGATATGTTGATAGATATGTACTTATTGATATTTTATTATTCACATTTTTTATCTTTTTTTTTTTTTGTCTTAAAGACATCCAACATTCCTTGTAATGCTGGTTTGCGCGGTGATGAACTCCTTTAGCTGTTTCTTGTCTGGAAGCTCTTTATCTGTCCTTCAATTCTAATGAAGCTTTGCTGGCTAGAGTAATTTTGGTTGTAGGTCTTAACTTTTCATCACTTTAAATATTTCATGTGAATCCTTTCTGGCCTGCAAAGTTTCTGTTGAGAAATCAGCTCCCTCATAGGTAACTAACTGCTTTTCTCTTGCTTTTTTAAAGATTCTTTCTTTGTTCTCTTTGGGTTCATCTTGTTTAGGATGTATATTTACTTCCTTTACCAGGTTGGGAAAAGTTTCCATCATTATTTCTTCAAATAGGTTTTCAATTTCATGCTCTCTCTCCCCTCCTTCTGATACCCCTATGGTGTGAATGCCATTATGCTTGATGTTGTCACAGGGGTCCCTTAAACTATTCTCATGTTTTTGGAATTTTTTTTTTTTCTATTGTGTTTGGGTATTTTCTGCTATCTTATTTCTAAATTGTTGACTTGATCCTCTGTTTCATCTC
Organism: Aselliscus stoliczkanus; assembly: GCA_033961575.1. Classification (NCBI taxonomy): domain Eukaryota; kingdom Metazoa; phylum Chordata; class Mammalia; order Chiroptera; family Hipposideridae; genus Aselliscus; species Aselliscus stoliczkanus. The sequence continues at coordinate 50,176,842 of CM066727.1, forward strand.
ATATACTGTTGATTTCCTGTAATGTATTATTCATTTTAGTTATTGTATTCTTTATTTCTGATTGGTTCTTTTTTATGTTTTCTGTGTCCATTTTTATGTTTACTATCTCTTTGTTAAAGTTCTTCCTGAGGTCATTGAACATCCTTATAACCAGTGTTTGGAAGTCTGTGTCTGTTAGGTTGGTTGTCTTTGTTTTATTTAGCTCTTTTTTCTGGACTTATTTTTTATTCTTGTATTTGGGATTTTTTTTTTTTTTTTGTCTTACTACTTTGGTTACCTCCCTGTGTTTGTATTAGGTAGGGCTGATATGTCTCCCTGTTTTAGTAGAATGGCCTTACATAGGAGGTTTCCTGCAGGGCCCAGTGGCCCAGTCTTCCTGGTCACTGAAGCCACATCGCCTACGTGTGTCACTTGTGTGGGCTGTGTTTGCCTTTTTGTTGTTGCTGAGCCTTGATTGTTCTTAGCATATTAGTGGGAGGAATTGACCCTCAGGCTGATTGATTGTGAGGACTGGCCATGACTACAGTAGCAGAGTTGTTGTGCAGGGACAATAGTGAATTAGCAGGGCTCTGGTACCTGTCGAATGTGCCCTTTGACTGTGTCATCCCTCCTGGGGCTGGGTGGTACTCCATGTGGGTCCAAAGTGGCCTCCATGTATGCCAGTTCCCAGGACCTCCTGAGAGGTGCTCCACTGAAGGCTAAGTTCAGACACAGTGGATGCCCTGCCCACCTGGCATGAGCCATTAAAGCAATCCAAGAATGGCTGCCACCTGTGCTGGGCTTGAAAGTGCCTCAAGAGGCCTACCTATGAACTGAAACTAGCTGTGGCTGGTGCTGGGCTTAGGGATGCTCATCAGGAGCCTATGGAATGCACTTAAGCCAGATGCTGTGTGTTTGGGTTTTGTGAAACTTTGAGTGTATTTGGGAATGTCTGTAACATGATCCAAGAGAGGCTGTTTATATGGAACAGCCACTGGAAGCAGCTATGGTGTGCCTGAATGTTTGGTGAAGTGGCGTATCAGAATTACCAGATCAGGCAATGGAACTGTGTTAGCCAGGTTGATGGAGACTCAGATATGGCAACCACCTGCGTCTACACTCTGGGAGGACAGGGGCTCAACACAGAAATAGTGGCTTCCCCCAGCTCCTCCATCTGGGAGAAAGCTGCCTCCCCGGCCTTCTCCCTGAGCCAGACAATTCAATTTTTTCCTGTATGTCCCTGGAGCCTTCTGAGCTGCTCCCCTGGAGCTGGAGCTCACAGCAAGTGAGTCCATCAGCAAGTAAGTCTGTTTGTGGGCCCATTAAGGGGAGCACCTTGGACTGCAGCTGCCCTGTTTTCACTCAGTCACAACTTCCATTGGCTTTCACAGCCAGAAGTTATGGAGGCTTCTCTCCCCAGCTCTGGAATCCTGAGCTGGGGAACTTGGAGTGGGTCTGGGTCCTCTTGCTCCTTGAGGGATGGAGGACCTCCACAGCTGAGTAACCCTCCTGCTTTGTAATGATCATATGCGGGTGTGGAACTAGCCTACTCCATGTCCCTGTACCTCCTACCAGTCTCAAGGTGGCTTGTTTTGTATGTCCTTAGTTTTAGGGCTTTGGTTCAGCTAGACTTCAGGAAATTCTCAAGGCTGGTTGTTCTGTAGTTCAGTTGTAATTTTTATGTGGTTGTGAAAGAAAGTAAACACAGTGTTTACCCACTCTGCCATCTTGAATGGAGAGGTTCTGAACTGCTCTTCTTACTTCCTTCCAAAACTTATGTACTGAATGAGAACAGACTATCTGAATTCTTTCGTTACTAACTGCAGTAGATTAATACACATTGCCCTTTGTTCTTTCCTTTTTGCATGTAGCCAAAATGTCCCCAGTTCTCACCAGACCATGTATACAAATTTTAGTGTTAACATTAACACATGATTTTCTTTACCTATTAACCCTGTACTTGCATATTTTTTCTTTTTCCCATCCTCTGCCAACTGTCAGTTATTTATGGAAGACCACAGGTGTCATGTAACCAATTTGCCATCCATTTCTTTAATTTCTGTAAATACTAGATATGTCAAATGATGTTACATTCAGTTTTCATTGTGACATCAGTACATGTAGTTAATAAAAAGAATAAGGCAAGTAGTTTTGCTTAGCCCTATGCTTCACTGTGAATTTAGGTTCCCAATTCCTATGAAGCCTTCTTTAGCAAGCTCATTCAGTTCTAGTTCCCTTCAATGAAAACAAAATAATAATTGCATAATAAGTAAGTACAGTGATTAACAGCAATGGATACAATGGTTTCTACATACACACAAATAAGTAACACATGTCCGTTCCTTGCCCCTAGACATTGCCTCAGTGTCATATATTGTCATACCCATCTTTTTTCTCCTTGAAGGCCAGAGCCTTTTCCCAAGCAAAGGAATTTAAATTAGATACCAGGGTGGAAGTTATGAGCCTGCGAAACCAAACTCTAATTTAAACTGTGTTTGCAACCATACATTTTATTGATTAAACTGAAAAATCTGGAGGTGACAGCAGCTCTTGAACCTGAATTAACATCTACTAGCTTTTGGTTAAATTTGATTAAATTGGTTACATTTGTCAAGTTACCAATGTTCTTCATACTTGAGTAAAATTATCTTCTGTGCCAATTTTATGACCTGCATAACTCATCTTTTCTTTGTTTCACATTATATACTTCTCTAACTCAATCTAAGCAGTTATGGCTATGGTCTGTTTGTTTATTACAATATCCGACCTGAAAAAATCAGGTTTAGACTTTAGATCTCACCATGTCTCTCTTTGACAATGTTATTGTGGAATTATATAATATTCATCTTACATTTTATTATATTAATTCAAGATATATTTGTTGATCATCTATTATAGTTGAATTTTTATAGTTAAATCACTGCTCCATTTCAGTGCTACTTTATCCAGGGTCTTCATGTTTCAACATGAACTAAAGGTATATAGCATCATAACATCATGGAAGAGTAGAGAAAAGCGTAGAGAAAATTCATCCCCTCCACAAACATTTATTAAATAACCACTCTTGACCAGGCACGTTTATATGTTTGCAGCATGAGTACAGGCATTTACATAGTTTGATAACAGAAGGAATATGCATGCGAAGAAAGATCCTGCGAGACAGTGAAGAAACAGGATTAGGAGTAACTGAAGCACTGTTTCCCCAAATGTAAGACTGCTCTTCAGTCCTACTGATTCACTCATGAGTTCTCAATAATGAAGTGGATGGATTAAGCAGGTACAAGCAGTACCCTCATTTTACTGGTGAGCAAACCAAGGTTTAGTGTGTTTTTGCAGTCTTCCCAAAGGTGAATATGGCAAAGGAGTTTAGATGTTCCCTGGATTCAGATAACCATTGGTTATCTAACCATTGATTATCTGACTACAGAGAATTCTATCTGAACTAATGAACATATGAATGTATAACTAAAAGAAATGATTCTGTACTGGATTATCAGATCATAAATTATTTCGTGCTTTTAGCAGATAAATACTCTAGAACAGAGATTGATAACCTTTATTCTGCATAAGACCGGATAGTATTTTATACACTGTGTGCTATAAGGTCTTTGTGACAATTACTCAACACTGTGGTAACTACACAAGTCTGCCTTTGTAGCAGGAAAGCAGGCATTCACAATCAGGAAATAAGTGAGTGTAGTTGTGTTTCAAATTTGCATATAATTTCACATTTTATTTTACAACTAATGTTTGCTCAACTGTGGCCAACTTAAACTCTCATTGTTTTAGAGGTATTTAAATTACAGTAACATCTTCTATACCAGATTTTTCACAGATATATAGAGTGATACTCATAAAAAGCAAAGATTTGGAATATAAGAAGCATTATCACACATGTTTTCTGTTCATACGTATTCACTGAAATCCTACATAAATGTGGTCGTTTCTACTATTACACATAAATGTTAACTAGACATTGTGCACATCAATGTATGACTTTATATATTCTTGGGAATTAGGATAGTCTTTTGTATATTCTATTTCTGAGAAATTTAGACAATTTATTATTAATTTCCATATTAGAACACTCCTTTATTATGCAAAAAATGCTACTTTTTATAGTTGGTAGAAAGAGTTCGACAATAGAAATTAGAAAATACTTAATGCAATATGTTCTTTGCCAAGTTAACTCTGTAAATATATGTAGGTTGATTAATAGTAACACCTTTATTTCGAGACTATGGAGAGGATTTCAGACTAATTAGAGATGGCACAATACATTTGAAAATACTTCAGAAGTACATTGTTTTATATATATATATATATATATATATATATATATATATATATATATATATATATTTGCAATCATTTCAATGACTACCTCAATTTTACTATATAACAAGAAAATACATTATTTTCCAAGTAGAAGAAAATGAATTATTATTGTTCCTGAAATCTCTGGATAATACTACTAAGTATTAACTTCCAAATTGTCATTTTTCTAAGTTGTGCTAAAACTATTTCAATTGCTAAAGTGCTAAACATTATGAATTTTTAAAATTGCCTATGAACCAGTAATATCATCTAAGTTGTTAACATTCTTTTTGGAATTGCATGAGTTAATTCTTACACTTAAAGGCAAAGAATCCAACACACAAATGGAGCACAGAAGTAACCATGCTATACAATTGATCACTAAGTTATTATTTGAATATGGAAACATTCAAATCCACTGTATTATAAACTCTGGGAAGGGCAGGTTCAGGTTTCTTCATATATCCCCAGAGCAGCTAGCACTAAGTTTTGTACACAAAGAAAAATGTTAACTGATTTATCTTAAAATGTTTAATTCGGGAGGGGGAATATTAACTAAGCTGTATCTACAATAAGTAAGTTTCCATTTATTTTTAAAGATAAGTAAAGTATTTTTATTTCTCAAGAATTTTTCATGTGTTGTACAAGTTAAATTATAAAAGGACATCAAAGAGAATTTTAAATAAATTGTGCCATTAAGAGTAATGGAATTCCTTTTGCTATGATTTTGATAAAATAGAAAGTCGATTAAAATAGTATTCTTGAAGAATACTCAGTTATACATTCTCTTACCTGGTAACCCTATTAGAGTTGCCACTGTTACATGTAGGGAAGTCTTAGCTATTTTTTAAAGATGTTTCATAAATTCAGTAACATATGTGTACTGACTAAGCATTTCCTGTGCCCCCAGGATCCACTGTATGTCTGATTGTCTGTTTCCTCTCTGTTTCCCTACATCTGACAGGTACTATTCCAAAAACAGAAGGTGGGATTTATTTCTAAAGCATGTTACATGATTACTATATGCTTCATATCTTCTTCTAATTCTTCCCTGTTTCTCAATAGGTGTGAGAGATGGTCGTACAGTTGAAGAAATACTGGAATTTCAGACAAAGCTAATAGAATAGCAACTACATAAAATTTTCCTCATGCTTGCATTATTTCAATGCCCTTGTTTTTTGTTTCTTTGACTCTTTTGTATTGAATAGCCTTCTGCCCACCTTGATCATCTCCCTGTGGCTCATCTCAATCTGTTTTCCTCTCTCTCCTGGCCGCCGGCCAGCTACTGAAACAGCAACTGGGCTATTTATAACTGATGGGCCTCAAAGGTGAGCACTTCATATAAGGTAAGTACTCTTTTTTCTTGTCACTAAGGCCACATTCCCCAAAGACTGCAGGCTATATTAGTACACTTGACTCCTTGTGGACTAAGTGTCAATATATGGTCAGACCCTCAACCACAGTAAATTGTTATGGAGTCTCAAAGCAGTTTGAGCTTTGCCAAATTTCTTGATGTGAGGTATAGCATATTAAGTGTATATACTGTAGAAAGTGATGCTTGTTCAATATTTGGGCTGAAATAACATAAAATACTTCCAACATGAAGGACCTTAGATATAAAAAGAGGAAAAATACTAGATATTATAAAATTCCCATTAGGCTGGACAAGTGAGTGCCAGAGTGTATACATTTTGTTCCAAAAAATTTATGAGCAAAAGACCTGAATCATATATTTAAAGAAATAGAGCCCCTCTGAGCCTGTTGAAGTCCTTAAAATGGGAGGAGGTTCCCATGGCAACCTGTATCATGCAGAACATATTGCAATGTACTCTGTTTGTTTTTTTCAGGTGTACAAAATAATGTAATTGTGTAATTGCTATGCCTGACCACTGTGCTGTACAATCTACTCTTACCATTAGTTTTTCTCCTTACCTGACTGGGTGTTTCCTAAATTTGTCAATTTGTCTTAGCAGTCACTTGTGTGTGTGTGTGTGTCTGTGTATGTGTGTCTATGAAATTATATGCAAATTTTCAAAAATAATAGCATGATCTATGAATAAGTATGAATATTTTTATCCTAAAACTAATTAGAGTTTTTATGCTGTTCAAGAGTCAGGTTAGAGTAGAATAATCAGGTAGGAGTAAAAACATAGTGTGTTTTTTGTTATACTGTTAGCATATTTTATTGTTAGTTATATAGTTTATTGTTAGTGCTAATTTCTTGTTACTGTATTAACTTAAAGTTGGCTGAAAAAAGTAACAGCACTGCTAGAAATATATGATGTTGCTTCCAATTAGTAGGATAAAATGGTGAGTGTATGGGAAATGAGATGATATTGCAGTTTCAATATTTCCAGCAAAGGCTGCAGACAGGTTTGGGATTTGGACTAGGAAACATAAGTGTGAAACAGAAATGTAGCAAGGATAGGAATGGATTAGCCACTTGCCAGGTGTTTTCAAGTAGAAACAAAGGAGGATTGTCATTGTGAAAAAGACAATTAAAGACACACTTTGTATAAGGCACTGGAACTCATCTGGGAGCAATGTACAGTCAGGAAATTGTGAGCTTGGTGTGGAGGAAAAGGACATGGCACATTTTCCACTAAAATGCGTGCAAAGCAACACCCTATCCATGAAACTGCTCAACAACTGGACCAACTTCAAGGACTTGGTATGAAAGTTTGAAGGAAAAAAATGGATATGGTAACATTCTCCTAAATTAGTATAAGATTACAGGGTGGATAGGAGACAAAAGCAGAAGTGATCGGGTTGTTCAGGAAGAAATGGGAAGAAATAAAGCAAAGACTAAGTTTAGGCTGAAGTGCGAGGAAAAAGACAAGGACAACATACATCACAAGGGAAGGCCATGAGGTACAGTAGAAAACGAGCAAGGCAGAGAAAGACCTTGCTGAGAAAAAGAGACAAAACATGTCGGAGGACACACGTTTTTGTAGTTCTCAGATGAAGCAGGAAAGGAGTGGGAAGAACTAAAGTGAGTGAATGGATGGGGAAACCAAATATATAATGAGAATAGCAGGACCATAAGAAGAGCTACTTTCCCAACAGGCAGAATACAGGAGAAGATAAATCTTAAAAGAACACAGGGAGGAAAAAGAAACTCAAGGCCACAAAGGTTAAAAGGAAGAAGTCCAAAAGAATACTTGAAGAGTTAACCACATAAATATAAGGAAAGGATAATGGAATGTATTGGAGAAGTTATCATAAAATATGTTCCATTCAAAACATAAGCAAGAAAAAGGAGTAGGAGGAGGTGGGGGAGGTGGGGTAGGAAGAGAAATACAATGACAGTTTGGGTAAACAGGTGTGTTTTGTTTGGCTTTAGGTGTTCTGGGCCACAGTTTCCTTACATGTTAAGTGAGCAGATGGGACTTCGGGATGGCTGACATCTTCCTGTCCTCTAGCCTTCTGGGGGTTTGCCCTTCCATTCTGGCAATGTGGAATCGCGAATACAGAAGGTCAAAGACACTGCTTCTGAGTCTACGGGAGGACATATTCAAGCAGCTCAGAAGAGTAATTCAGTTTCAAACATAAGGATTCAGGTAGAAATGAAAGAAATCTCTTTAGTCCTAAGGTTTGGGACTCTTCCCAGTGAAAAATAAGTGGATATATTTATACAGGAATTGAATTTCTGGTGTAGTATGGACATGGAGAATTTTATGATTTGAGGAGAAGAATATCATGTGTCTTTTAGAAAAATTCAAGTAAGTTTGAATCTAACCAAAAAGTAGTGATACTGTGAAGTATTCTAAAATTAGTCTGTTAATATGTATCATGAGATACACATACTAATCATCTGGAATAGAATTACAATAAGTTGAAGTATACATAATAATTGATTGGATATATAGGAAAGTGAGAATTCTCTGAAGCCCATAATTCTGGAAAGAAATAAAGGAAGGAAGGAAAGAGAGAAGGAGGGAAGGAAGGAAGGAAAATAAAAGAAAATACAGAGGGAAAAGAAGTCTGTCAGCACCATTTTAATCATTTTCTTATGACCCACATATTTCTTTTAAAAAATGTTGAGGTGGCTTATAACAAATATATATATATATATATTTGTTATATATATGTACATATATATGAATAAAAAGTAGATATGTATATGTATATATAAATAAAAAGTAGAGAAAAGCAGAAAGAAGATGAAAATAATAGAAATACAATATTTCAGCAAAATGGATAGTTTTATATGTGTGGGTTGTCTCTCCTCAGATTGCGAGCACCTGGATTATAGCCTATGTCCTCTGTGTGTTTGGTAAATAAATGATGACTAAAGACCACATATATTCCCAGCATCTTGAGCACCTTGTGCAAATTAAGTTCCGGATTTACTTGTTAATTTTCTAGTATGTCAAGTAAATAGTTACATTTTTAGGTGACATTTATGCAACTTTAGATCACAAATCACCAGAATGTGTGCAAACGAAATTCTTGAAAGGCTTTTTAAACAATGTATTCTCATTGCAATATTTACTGTGTTTTAGATCTGATTCCTTAGAACAAGACCCTAAGAAACAGGGTAAGGTCTGTACCTTTCATGGAAGGATGGTTTTAGGAGCTAGTCCTGTCAGGGAGAAAGAAGAACTGGTGAAGGTGAAGGGAGAGGCTGACCCTGTCTGAGAGTAATTGTAGCTCCACCTGATTCTACAATAAGCTCTGGAGTTGGCATGCCTCATTAGAGTTTGGAAATCAGACATAGGTGCTTACCATTTACAACCCCTATCAATCAGTCATAGGATGTGAGTCAATCCATGAGAAAGGGCTTGACCTGGTCTCAGCAGTTCCCTGCAGCCAAGAGCCGTTGCCAGTGAAGGATTCAGATGTAAGCACTCAGTAGCCCATACTCTAAGGAAATGAGGGTTGGTAATGCCAGATTTGAAAAGGGCACCTGGGCAAATCACCTACTATCTGCCACATGTAACTTTTTATGATGTTAGAGAAACAATATAATCTAGTGAAGAAAATCTGTGACATTTAAAGACAAACTGCAGGTAGTCTGTCTGTTAACACTCATTAGAGTTCCAGATATATGTGCATTAGTACCTCCATTTATGTTAATTGTGTAAGATTTTTTAAATTAGAAAGAAAAATGCAAGAATTTGAATGAACGTCATCACAGTATTATTAGCATTATTATTGGTGCATGATTTCTTACATTTGTCAATAAACATTAGAAATTGCTGGAAAAAAGAGCCTTTAGGGGAAAAACAAAACAAAACAAAACAGGACTTTTGTCCCATTAAGGGGAAAACTATATATCTAAATTTAAATAAAAACAAATTAATTTACTCACAGATGTGATACAAATAAGCTGATGTTTTAGAAAAGCAGTATTTTAAGACATTGAATTATTTGGGCAGGAAAATTTAACAAATTTGTTTTGAAACTGCTAACTATTAATTTGCTATCCTACCTTTTTTCAGGTAAGATACATTCTCTTGCCATGTTCTTGTCCTAGTTTCAAATTCATTTGAACTTTTTTTATTTCATCCTCTGGTGAAATAAAAATACGTGCATATACATGGAAGATAATTGAAGTATCACAGGATTATGTGACTATTAGAATGGACTCCCTAGACATGTCATATTGCCTTCCTTGGAGCTTTAAAAAGTATATACACATCTATTTAGTACAAGTTTAATAAAATTCTGGCAGTGTATAAAATACATTTCTAAAGTTTTGGATTCTCTGAACTCCTTTTAAAAACAAGCACTTGATATCCCATGGAATTAAAAATAAACAATCCTGTAACCTTAATTTGTATTTAATCTATTAGTGTACAAAGAGGTGTTAGTTTGTTGTAAAATGTTTTTAAGTAGATGTTTATGACCAAAATATATTTCCCACTAGATTACTTCAGTCTAAAGAGGGCAACTTCTGGTTTAAATTAGGGGAGAGGTATTCTTTGATTTTTATTTTTTATTTTTTTAAATTTTGGATTTCAATTTAACTGTGATTTCTAGGATCAAGGACATAAAGTTTACTCATCAGAAATAAGGATATCATTGGAAATCAGATTAATGTGGTAGACAACAACTTCTAAAACAGCGTCTAAAAGGAGTTTTACTGCATGTGCTTGTTTTTCTTTAATAGTTTATCTTCAACCAGTTGGTGCACTCTGTTCTTGAAATACTACTTCTTATTTTCATTGTTTCTGCTTAATGTACCTAAGGCAAGCACTGGGAGTAGTGTTGAAGTAGGGGATTACAGTTATTGGAAATACCATGATTGCATATTGAGTGGCAGTTGCTATGATATCGGCACTTTTTAAACACCAGAATAAATACACTTCACACAAACTTTCAAGTGTGTGTGTGTGTGTGTGTGTGTGTGTATGTGTATGATTTTTTTAACCTGACATTAAGTAAAATATATTTTTTTATAAAATATATTTTTTACTTTAAAAAATTATGAGACATAAATAAGGACAAATGGCCCTTTAATAAACCCCATCAAAGGAAAATTTTAAATGCAAAAAACAAAAATTATAAGATAGAGATTTTCAGTTTCATAAAGAGGCTAATACATCTCATTTCATGATAAGCATGAACATGCTTACTTCATTCTAATAATCCCTTCTTATTAATATATTCATATCAATCTAACTTCAAATGAATAAACACAATTCAGAATATGCATTCAGTACTGAGGACTTTTGAAAAAACTAGAACTATGTTAAGTCTTATCTACTGTCTTTTATTTACAAAAGTGTCTGTTTAGTCACCATTCTTATTAATGTATTTGAATAGTATATTGATTCTCATTTGATATAAATTACAATATGATCACATAACGGATTTGAGTATAACGGATTTCTGGTAAATGAGGAGCACAGGATGAGACAAAACATGTGGATTTCAGTATTCAGACCTTATGAACACTTGCACATGTTCAGGAAAGCCCACTGGATAAAATTTATGTATTGCTAATGATTTTTATTGGCCCCTTGGCCCAAAGTAGTGGCAAGTTGCCCAGGAATCTGAAGGAATCCTGTTTTTGGTTAGTAGTCAGAATGCAAAGAGTAATAAAACTTTGAAAAGACATGGTGAACGCTAAAATACATTTATTCAGGTACAATGAGTCCAGACAACCTTACAATTGTGATTTTTTTTTGCCTTCCCCCCTCCCCCAAGGCTATGGAAATTTTTTTTTTTTTTTTTGAGGGCAGTGTCACTGGCCCTCATATGTGGGACCCGAACCAGGGCCACCGGCTTCCCAAGCCAGCACTTAACCAACTTGCCACTCGGCTGGCCCTGGAATTTTGTTTTATCAGGGTATTCTAATTAGAGGATCATTTTAACAATGTCTTGAAAAGTGTTGCTTTATCCATTTGTGTGTGTATTTGTTTATACTGTGTGCCTACATGGTGTCATAAAATGGCTAAAATCATCCACAGCTTTCTTTTTCCTACTGAATGAATGATCTCTTATATTCCTGAAAGAATTTCAGGCAAACCACTTTGCCTGAAATTAAAAAGCAGGCATTGGGATAATCTGAATGTTATATATAATTGTACATAAGATCTCTGTCTTTTCAGATAAGGACAAATTTCCTGCTTAATTGCATTCACACAGCCACAAGAAAGACATGATACCATTAAAAGCATCTTCCTCCTCCTCCTCCTCCTCCTCCTCCTTTTCCTCCTTCTTCTTCAGCTGCTTATTTAAACTTCTCATTACTAATTAAAATCTTAGTTTTCTTTTGGTTATCTGAATTTTATATACATATATTTATAAAATGCAGTACAGTAAGTCCCCGACTTACGAATATGTTCCGTTCGAGGAGAACGTTCGTAAGTCAGATTCGTTGATAAGTCCAACTCATTCATAAGTCCCACAAAGTGAGTCTTACACCTTTGACACAAATATACAATGTAAAGCCAATGGTTGAACGATTCATGTTATAAGAACAAGCAACGTCTACCATGTTTTCGCCTTGGTCCAATCCCTCAATTATTTTCACTTTTGTTTCCGTGGTTATTGATTTGCTACTCTTAGCAGTCCCCTCCACATCACCACTGCTTTTCCTCTTGCTTCCGGGCACCCTGGGCCCTGATTGAGCACCGTACTACTGTCCACTATCGCACTGCACAGTAAGCTCACAGCAGCACAGCTGGGACAATGTCCGGCGGACATGGAAGCTGCTTCCGTGATATGTTCGCGTCTACGAATGTTCGTAATACGAGGTCCATTCATATCTGTGAAAGTTTAGATCTCGAATGTTCGTAAGTCAGAGACTTACTATATGTTTGACTGATTGAAACAATCAACTAATGAGAATATGAGAGGTGTTTGCAGAATTTGAATCATGACTGTACTACTGATGATATCAAATAATTATTGTTAATGTTTTTAGACAGATAATGGTATAGTTATGTTAGAAATATAGCTCTTGCAGTTTAGAAATACATAAATAGATATTTAAATATGAAATGATATGTATCATTTGCTTTAAAATAATCAACTATAGAGGTCAAGAGAGAGAGGAATGGTTGGGGAAATAGATGAAAGAAAGTTAGTTATAAGTAGATGCATTAGTCAAAGTTCTCCAAAGATTCTGAACCAATAGGAGATTGGATATATATATATATATATATATATATATATATATATATATAGAGAGAGAGAGAGAGAGAGAGAGAGAGAGAGAGAGAGAGACAGAGACAGAGAGAGAGACAGAGAGACAGAGAGACAGAGAGAGACAGAGAGACAGAGAGAGAGACAGAGAGACAGAGACAGAGATAGATAGTGATAGGTATTGATAAGAGAAGATTTATTATAGGAATTGGCTCATGTGATTACAGAGGTCAAGAAGTTCTGCCATCTGCCCTCTGCATGGTGGACAACCAGAAAAGTCACTGGTATAATTTAGTCTGAATCCAAAAGTCTGAGTATCAGGGAAATTGATGGAGTAATTTCTAGTCTGAATCCAAAGGCCCAAGAACCAGGAGCACCCATATCTGAGGACATGAGAAGATGGGTGGCTTAGCTCAAACAGAGAGGAAGTTCTTCCATATTGTGACTTTTGTTCTATTCAGGAATTCAATAGATTGGATGATGCCCAGAGACACTGGTGAGGGCATATGTGCTTTACTCAGTCTACTGTTTCAGTATCTAATGTCTTCCAGAAACACCCTCATAGACACGCCCAGAAATACTGTTTTACAAGCTATCTAGGCATCACTTAATCCAGTCAATTGGCACTAAAATATTAACCATCACAGTAGACAAGTGTTAGAGGTAGGTAGCAGGTAAATAGAGATTAAATTATAGAACTCCTGTTTTTTGGTATATGTTTGAAACTTGAAATTATCATAGTAATGGTTGTATTTTTCCTTCATTTAAGGCTTTGTGTATGTTTGTTTTTAAGATAGGAGGACTATTTCATTTGTAAATTTTGCTGCAAGGTAGTTGCCTAGATATTTAAATCATAATGCCTGAGATGCCTTGGAGATTTCTAATTATACTGGCCTGGCTGCCATATACACAGGTTAATTCAGTGGGAAGGGCAGTTGTTCCTGAATAGAAGTCATACACATGGCTAATGGTTGAGAAAGAACTCATAATCTCTATTTTCAGAGATGTGTGAATTGAATCAGGACCCCAATCAGTAGTTGTAGGGACAGAGAGCAGAGTCTGAGGACAGGGGATAGGAGAAGAAGGTTGTTATTAGGAGCTGGGGAGGGAGTATTGGGTTACAACCAAACCTGAGTTTAAGAACATAGCTCCCATTCTGGCTAGAGCAAATATAAGGCACTTGGGTGTCTAGGAACACACTCGTCAGAGTCAAACTAGTGCAAGAGCCCAGCATCTGGACTGGCAACTGTGGCAAGTCCCCCACAGAGCCAGGGTTGTAAATTAATAACAAGACCAGTGCCAACATAACCCAATTCCCTAGTGGTGATAATCATCTTCGAATATAACACTAGATATAGTTGAGATTATCCTAGGGACTCTAAAGAGTTGGTCCAACTGTATGAATTCTCAATGCCTATAGACCTTTAGGCTGCTAGTAAGACTAGTCAGCACCTGTGCTTCCGTGAATACATCCTCAATCTGTCCATTACTTCAGGGACCACCCTGGTCAATGACATGCCCTATGTGAGACCCCAGTTTAACATGTTTGCCCAATGTGTTCATTATCTGCAATTGAATCTATCAGATTTTTCCACTTAGTGTTGGAACTAAATAAGTAATCAAAAAAGAATAAATACTTATGAAGCGGATGTAAACAAAAGGAAATTTTAATTACCTATTCAATGAAATAGTCATAACTATCTTAACACTGAACTGTATGTACCACATGGCATTGCAAATGGAAAAGGGATACTCAAGAGAGAGCCATTGAACATATGGCCGCAAATATCCTACCTAAGCAGGTAGGAATAAAGTTCACAGGAAATAAAAGCTAGTATTAAAAAAAATGAAGCATGAAAAATAAGGATGATAAAGCAGCAAACATGATAGTCATAAATTCCCAGAATTCAGTTGAATGTGCAAAAAATTTAATAAGCACAGCCATTATCAAAAGTGCTGAGAGTAAGCAGGGAGGCAGCTCAGGTGTAAGGATCCTTGAAGAGGTGGGGGCAGATCCGCCAGTGCACAGAAGCCAATACAGAGGCGCAAGCTGAGAACAATGACCTTTTAAAATAGATACAAATGACCTACTTAGAGGGCACTGAAAAGACCCAAGTTTAAGGAACTAATAGGAAAAGCTCAAATAGGAAAAATGAAAACCCTGAAATTATAGACAAAAACCTGTACTGTAGGATAGAAAATATCAGCGGGTGTGAATGCAGGCTCTTGTTGGTGTGTGGAACAGCTGGAAAGAAAGGACGGATGAAAGAGAGGGAGGGAAGAAGAGAGGGAGGAACATTCTCCAACAGTAATAGTTTGAATTGTCTCTCTCAATAAGAAAACCATTCCCTAACAGAGATAAACTACAGGTAATGCATGAAGACAAGTTTCCATCAAAAGCAGCACAGTAGATTGACAAGTTTACTAAATATGGAGTTAGAATATGATGTGTCTTGCCACCTAATTGTTGGAATATATATATATTCATTTAGAGGCTTTGTTTTGCCATTAGTAAAAGGGAAAAATCATACTTCTGGTCTCTCTATGGCCAGTGGCCAATAATGTTTTTAAAATATCATTATCGAATAACATAAGCACCATATAAATATTTGGTAATGTTTCTTTCATACTTATTTGCTGATTTAATAATTATTTTAGTTTATTTCTCTAAGGAGAGCTGCACATATCATGTAGGGCTTGCTGTATCAAGGTACCAGGAACTGGGCAGCTTAAAATACAAAAATGTATTGCCTTACAGTTCTGGAGGCCAGAAGTCCAAGATCAAGATGTTAGCAAATTGGGTTCCTTCAGAGAGCTGTGGGGGGAGAATCCGTTCCATGCCTCTCACCTAGTTTCTGGTGGTTGCACACTCTGTGGAATTCCTTGACATGTAGATCTCTACATTCATGCTCACATGCCATTTTCTCTGCATCAGAGCCTGTGTCCCAAAGGTAAACCTTTTTATAAGGACACCAGTCAAAGTGGAGAGGGCCCCATCCTACTCCAGCATGACCTCATCTTAACTAGTTATCTCTCTGGAATGATTCTCTTTCTCCCCCCCCCCCCAAAAAAAAAATCACACTCTGAGGTAGTGGGAAGTGAGACTTCAATATATGAATATTGAGAGCCATAACTCAGCCTATTACAAGAGGTGTATATTAAGGTTGGTTAAATACAGGACATTGGAGTAAACTTGAATTTCAGATAAACAGCAATTATATAGTCCATGAAATATTTGTATATTTTATGTAATATTTGTATTTTTATTTGATGAATTTGGCAATCTAGGGTGTGTGTGTGCGTGTGTGTGTGTGTGTGTGTGTTTATGTGTGTATCAGTATTTTCAAGATTGTAATTTTTGGTGCTGAACCAAACAATTATATAACTATTAGGTAATTCTCACTAGAACAGAGGGTATAAGATGAAGTTACTGCTTCACTCCTGCTTGTCAGCGTGAGCAGAGCACAAAACAAGGTCTTTAGCACACAGCATGTATTTAATTTTAGTAACTTAGCTTATTAAATAAATGCATCATTTCCACCTTTGTTTCAAAATTGCAGTGTATATATTAAATTGTTATTTAGAATTTGTGAACAAAATTAAAACTTCAGTTATGCATCTGATAACCTATTATAAAAATTTAGACTCATTCTGAAGATAAGTTTTTGCAATGTATGAATGGAAATAGTTATATAATGTTTATGGCGATTATTTTTGCATTGGGTGAAATTTGTTGATTATTAATTTTGATGGTGGCAAGGAGTAACAAAAACATATGTACACAGTACACATTATGTTGCCTTTCAGCACTGGCCCAATAATTCAGAAGAATGGCGTGTCTCCATTTCAAAAAAAAAACAAAAACAGCATTTGTCAAGCAAATACTTCTGAAATATATAAAATTGATAGAAAGAAAAAAATTTCTTCATTCTCTTCTTTATATAAAATTCAACCCTGTTAGAATGTGAACATATAATGCAAATGGACACAGATCAATGTCTTATAATCAGAAATATAAACCAAATAAGTTTCGCTATTATTTTCTGAAATGTCTAATGTAGTAGTAAGTCTTCTTACTAAATAGAACATTTTCAGAGAAAATTTAAAACTGAAAGATGATGCAAGATTCATCTGCTAAGTTCTCTAAGACCCTGATTATATTCTTGTGCTAGCAACACCTTGACACTTCCCATAATTCAGGGTGTCTTATTTGTCCTTTGTATTGTTTCCTAATCTCCATGTATTTTGTTTTTCATCTTGTACCTCTGACCAGATTGCAACCTCCTAGACAACAATTAGGTTGATATTCTTTTGTCTTTTCAATATTGTCATCAGATATTAGGTGCTGAATACAAAACATCTAATTGAATATGAACAAATTCATTAAAATCAGCAATAATGTATGCTCATATAGTGATACCACACATTGAAAATAATGGTTATAATAAATATTGTTTCTTTATTGATAAACTATTATGACATTTTTAAAGTGGTACCTTGGAGGAAAGCATACACAGTGAATGACCCATTTGTCTCAAGAAAATATCGCAGATCGCTGTCTCTGAACAAGGCAAGAGAATGCAGAGTTGGTGTGGCTGGACTAACTCCTTTAGACTACTATGGTAGAGATATAGGCATGAAGATTGGAGTCTGAGAGTCTTATCCTAAGTTCTAGGTGTGAGTCAACATTGAATGACATCATATATCCTCAGCTAGGATAGAAATACAGTAAAACCGTGGATTACGAGTAACTTGTGTTCCACAAGATGAGCAAACATTTCTAATACATTTTAACTTGGTAAATGAATAATGTCTTACAATACGAGTAGTTTGTTTCCAGAACAAATTATGCTCACAAACCAATGTATTACTATAAGTGCAGGGCACAGAGGAGATATGAGAGTGGTTTGCCAAAGACGAGTTGGGTAAGAAGTAATGAGAAAAAAGGGAGTGGCCAGTTACCTAGATATGCAGGAGTGGGTTTGACCTAAAGCATTCTCATTATCCAAGATTGCAGGCAAACTGCAATTATTTACAGGGATTAGACCTAGGGTGGAAAATAAGTCAAGGAAGGAATTCAGAGATAAACAAGCACAGTGGTTGTTTCATTGTTTTTCTCATAAATGAGTCCTGATCTGAATTGTTTCCTGTGTATTACATGTCAAGAAGCAAATTCTAAAACATTTTTTATGTGAGAAAAATGCTTAAATGCTCAGAATTTGCTATGCACTGTAGTCTGTGAATCATCAATCATTATCATTATCATCCTTATCATCATTGCATCATCATCAAACTCTCATAGCTTTTTTTAATATTCTGCAAGAAAATATTATTTTATATTGTGAAACAAAATAACACTGCACAACTTATGCTGACAATCAATGACTGCAAATGAAAATGCAATTGGTAAATGGTACCATTTCATATTGTAGTATAAAGTTCATCCTTTCTATGCGGTCACAATTTCAAAGCCAATACCAATCATGAACTATCATTAACAATACCTAACAAGTCTCAGGGAACTACATGAAAGATTGAGTGATAGTTACTAAAACAGCAAAGCTGATGTATAAGTTCAGTCTTGGACAGAAAGATTTCACTTAGGAGGAGAGATACAGTGTCATGTGTTATGTGCTGACAAATAACCAATAGGAAAGAAAAGAAAAGCTAAATCAGAGAAGCTGATTGCAGTGTCATTCCATACTTTTATTCTTGCTTTTATGTAAGCACCATTAGATACTTTACATATCCTAACACTGGAAAGAATCTTAAAGCAGCTGTGTAGCAGATACTGCTTCACAGACTTTTTCATTATTGCCCTTGCATCATCAGCAAAGACTTCATGAAAAATTACTATCATGTTTCTCCATATCCTTCATTAAGCTTTTATGACAAATTTTAAAATCATATAATGTTTCATTTACCCTTTTACTGCAAAGTATATTAATATTACTTTCTATATGAGAACAATGAAGTACGGGGTTACAGATATTTAGGTTTTAATTTAGCAGTAGCAGAAGGAGCAGAATGATCCTATTTTCTAAACCAAGCAACTAAAACACTATTCTTGATTCACCAATCCTGGTTATTATCTCTCTTTACGTATTTTGAGGACACACTCTAATGAGATAGGTAGAAGAGTCACTACATTATATACAATAGCAGAGTCATATTTACTAAAGACCTCTTAATCTATAGCAGTGACTGGCTTAAAAGTTTCTCTTGCATCGTAGTCCCAGGCTACAGATTTTCTGCTGGACTTCTGTCCAGTGAGTCAGTCTCCACATTGCATGGATAAAGGCATTAAGATGGTGTCAACATCATGTTGATTAAAAGGGGGGGGGATACAGAATTCAGATCATTCTACAAGTATTGCTAAGAGAATTTTCCACATGAAACTTAGGCTGGTCCATAGTAGGTATATATTAAAGATGTAATTGCATTTTTCACAAGAGTTGAGATTTGCCCTGAAGGACTCTGCCAAGATTCTGGAGTCTGGATGTAAACCAAGAACCTGGCGTATCCCTATAGGGTAATATTCACCTTATAAAATAAGATTTATGTATTTACTTAATTATGCCACATGATGCCCCTTCAAATTCATGGCCAAAGTTCAATTCAACTAAATTTCTTTGTGATGAGTGTACCTCTCAGGTTGAATGAAATAATTTACCAATTTTCTAACCATGAATGAATCCAAAATCGATTAAATGTACATTGACCTTGTGCCACTGATAGCTATGAAGAAGACTGCAATAAAGCATCTCTAGGTTTAATCAATATTTTTCTTCAACTGTTATTTAGAGAAGAGAGCATCAAAGCACAGTTAAATCAATAATGTGAAGCACTTTTTATATGCATAAGAGTCACTAACCATTTTTATTGTTACTAATGCTGGAACTAATAAGTGAAGTTAAGATACAAAGGCAAATGAAAGAATATTATGACATTTCCTTCTTTTGAAGTTTTGAATAACATGTATGATTTT
Source organism: Aselliscus stoliczkanus (assembly GCA_033961575.1). Taxonomy (NCBI): domain Eukaryota; kingdom Metazoa; phylum Chordata; class Mammalia; order Chiroptera; family Hipposideridae; genus Aselliscus; species Aselliscus stoliczkanus. The sequence goes on from CM066727.1 coordinate 50,196,724, forward strand.
GACTTCCAGTTGGGGGATGATCAATCCAGAGAACTTTTAATGAGGAATAATAACACTAAGATTTTCTTACAACACACACACACACACACTGTGTTAATAAATAAACAGAAGTCACAAAGGCAAAGGGTTTTATTGCTGTTGTTTTTGGAGTTCTCTATATACTGAAAAATATTTCCTATGGCCTTGATAGCCACTTATTGACACGTTTATATGACTGGCTGCGTTGCTGACAACCATTTAGAATTAGGATTGAAAATTGCATCCTCCTTTGAACACTGTTCAGGTTCTTTGCCTGCCCTCTCTAGAGACAACTACTGTGGGTATAATTTTCTTAAAAGTCTCTCCCTATCTAGTTTGTTTCTCCTAGATGCTATTTCAAGGATAGACTCTGCCTCATTTTCAAATAATGAACGGGTAAATTAATGTGGCATCAGAATTTAGGATTAATAACATAGGAACCTTACTTTGTTGCACATGTAACGTCCCTACAAAGCATCACTCCATAGCTGAACTACAAAGATGCCAGCTGATCTCCTGGGGGGGGGGGGATGGTGTCATCATTCACGCCAGTGAGGGAGACTGTCACCACAGGGCTCTTTCACATTCTTAGGTCTGAAATGTTGAAACCTTTGCTTTTCTCTTGTTCCTCTTCCTCCTCCACCTCCTTGTCCTCCTTCATTTTCTTCTTTTCCTTCTTCTCCTCCTCCTTCTGATTCTTCTTCTTCTCTTCTTCTTCTTCTCTGGATTAATAAAAAGTGGATTGACTGTATATCCATCATTATTTAGCAGGATATGTGAATGAGAGGTGGAAGTGTTAATTTTGTCTACAGTAATAAACCTAAGGAGATTCAGTTTCCAGGGAGAAGTCATGGTGAGAAGACCAGGACACAGGCAATTAACGAATCTGAAGAGAGACTAAAGTGATTAATCTAGAGATATAAAATCTTTCAGTCAACACAGAACTTCACAATACTCTTATACAAAGTTAATGTAACATTTGTTGCATTTAAGACAAGTCTCTATACTCGATCTTTGAAGTGACATTGTGTGATTTAAATGGGAAGAGCAAACTGAAGAGCCAGACAATGACCATGAAAACAAATTTGATGCAGAGCCACCAGGGAATGAAGAAACTCTCTCCCCCATTTTGAGCCCTTATTTACCCCATGAATCCAAAGAAAAGAAGCTGAAATGGCATAAATCAGCCATATGTGAAAGGGATTCGAGCTCATTGAATTTTCATTTCAAAGGATGGAATAGTACAACGGACATTAAAATTCTATTTGGGGTGAGGGTAATATTAGGTTTATAAGAAAAAATATCATGTAAAGATTACTGAATTACTAAAACTCATGTAGAATTATTACCAGTATTTTTATATTCTGTAGCTTACTTATTTTGGTTTGCTATTGTGCCATAACATTGTCCCAATTACTTTAGGAGTGATTTTGTACTGTTGCTCCTGAAGACAACTGGTACAAAAATATAGTCTTTATTTTTTAACTAGTAGAAAATTCTCTCACATAAATATGTGTATATGTACTCCCCCCAAATTATGCATTGCTAGTATGGCAGTACATTTGAGATGTTGCTGTTGTTGTTGTAATATTTTTGTGTCAGTAGTTAAGTGTTTATATTGTTATGTGTAAATCATATGCTGCTATTTTACTTTATCAAAGATAAAAAGTATCATGGTATATTTTTACTCTAGAAGAAACTTCTATTTTTTTAAAAAAAATTTTCAAGTTCTCTCTCTCACTCCTATTTATATGAAATATACACTATGTATCCTAGAGGTTAAAAATAAGACTGACGTTTTTAGCTTTACAATTACCCCATGTCTGTAACCTAAGCCATAAAATACACATCACTTGTCTTAAGAATTTGGATACTTCTTCCATAATCATTGATTTATAAGGTATAGAGTTTAAAACATCCAGGGCCTCTGAAGTGAGCAAGTCAACAAGGGAACTAATAAAAGTACCTTAGCTGTTAGTATCCCAGTCCTGTAGCTGAAGAAAATAACACTTGGAGTGATTATCCCACTTTCCTGAAGTCATATACTCACAACTAATAAGTAGTAGAATTTATGTTGACTCCGAAACTTACAACAAGAATATGCTTTTGATTACATTGGCATCTTTATAATTCAGAAACATGTATTTCAGAGTGTGGGTGACTTTCCCAAGGTCACACAGCTGCTAAAAATATATATGCACGTGTTCAGAAGTTATTTTTTGTTTTGTCATTGATTAACCATTCTTTTAATCAGGAAGCACTAATACTATTCTCAGTCAAAGATTGATGTATGTGCTCAGGCGTGCATGTGTTTTTACAAAAACTTGACAGTCTACCCACCATCCTCATGACTGAGGGAAACTCTAAGCTAACAGGTAGAAAACTGAGCTCAACACATTATTTACATTGCATTATTAACATGAAAATGAACTATTATGTATATTATATATTATATATATATATTTTTTCTTTTTTTTCCTCCTAGAAATTCAAAGATGTGGATGTGTATATAAGAGCCAATGACTAAGTTTACACTTTATGGCATGCCACAATATTAATGAGAAGTAAGTTTAAGAGGAAAACAATTTCACATCTTAAGGAATATCTTAACAGGATTTATCTCTTCTTAAGAGAAACTATCATGGGAGAAGCCCAAAGCTGTTTTATATATATTTATTTGTCTTTAGACCTTTTTGGCCCCATTGTTCTCTGAGTGTTAAGTGGACTCAAAGATGAAGCTAGTGCATTTCTGGTTTAGGTAAAAAAACTATGACCCTCAAGCCAAATTCAGACCCCACCCATTTTTTATATAAAGTTTTACGGGAACACAGCCAGGTTGATTCCTTTGCACAATGTCCATGGCTAGTTTCTTGCTACAAAGCAGAGTGGAGTAGCTGTGACAGATACCACATGGCCCACAAAGCCATAAATATTTACTATCTGGCCCTTTACAGAATATGCTCGCCAAACCTGGGTTAGTTAGGCTTACACAACTCAAGATGTAGGGCCTCCTGAATTCCTTCCAAAGCCCAGTGCTGAGTTCAGTAACGTGAAATGGTAGAAGACGCAGAGAACGAGCCCATTGGATATGTTATATTGCTCAACAATGAGTTGGCCAAAGCCAACTTGTTAAATTTTATTTTGCCATACTGTATAACATTTTATTAATAGAGCACTTTAGAAAATACATTTCAAATAAAATGACAGTAGATATGTTTTATGTCTTTAGCTCTTTAATCTTCAGTTGATAATATAATCAGTTCAGTTTAAGGTTTTTGTGGGTATTCTTTCTCTCCATCTCATAGGCCAATCTGTACAAACTGAGCTATGCCGTCATCCCAGGTCTGTTGATGAAATTCAGCTGTTTTTGCCCCTGCAATGGAAACAGTTTATACCTAAAAAGACAAATATCTGTATTCTAAAACTCTTCCAGAAGACATTCTATTGTAAGATACAGAAATAAAGAATTTCACTCTAACCCATTTGAAATAAATGACTTCTTGAAACAGCAAGACAATAAATACACATCATAGCAGGTGCAATTACTGCCATTTGAATTAAGATTTTCCTCAACGTTTATTTTCTGATGAAAAATATAGGAATGGAATCAAGAGTATATTAAAGAAGCATAAATAGAAAATGAAATAGAACTTCCTCTGGCCTGTCTGCTTCTCAGCTGGTATCCTGTTTCTGCATTTCTGTTGTGAGCAGGAGTAAAGCAACTATAGTTTTGAAATGTATGTGCAATTTCAGGCAGAATAGACAATGCTAATATCCTTGAATTTGGGGGCCAGCTTAATGGACCATTAAATTCCAAATTCTAACTTGAATAATGATGGCAAAGTGTTTTTGGTGGAAGGAGTTCTCAAAATTATGACTGTTATTACCAGAATTCAATTACGTGCAATAGTAAATCTTTTTCTAACATAATGAGCACATATGTTTGGCACGGTAAATGCATTCAAATGTACCAGATTTTTTTTGTTGTTTTCTTTTCTCATGAGTGGGGGAAAAAAGAACCTCAACTTTCTTTCTCCCATATTTTCTTTCTCCCCCACATGTTCAGGTGAGAATATAAATACTGAAGATGGGTAGATTCCGTCTGCAGGCAAGAGTCCCCTGGATGCAGCAGGAATGAGTTCAGGTAAGGCACAGCCAGTCTGTGCACCTTCAGGAAAAGAGGCCATCTAGACCTCAAAGTGACCACAATTGAAGCTCAATGATGTCATCCTCCTCCCATGATTGAAACAAGGTGGGTAACTTGCTGGTGAATGATTTATGCAAGGACAGGAAGAGGTACCAAAGTGCAAGATTTTGGTGTGAGGACATTGGCAGGAAGTGAAGGAGAAGGGTGGCTTCCAGATGGTGTTACGTGCCTTTCCATATGACTCTTCTCTCTTGGAGCCTTCAATCCATTTACACAAAATGAGCTGCAGTTCTCTATGTGTGACAGGTCTTTCCTGCTCTCTTCCCTTTGTACAAGCTGGTCCTTTGGTCTGAAATAAATGCTCTGAACACTCCTATAGCCACATCCAGTAGTGGGATGTGATCAAGCTTTAATTTGAGCAGAGTCTCAGAATAGCATCAACAGGAGACAGAAGGGGTGCTGCTAACAAGATTAGATGATGAGGGCCGGCCGAGTGGCGTGGTGGTTAAGCACTGGCTTGGGAAGCCAGCGGCCCCGGTTCGGTCCCACATCTGAGGGCCAGTGACACTGCCCTCAAAACAAACAAACAAACAAACAAACAAGGATTAGATGATGACTTTAAGGTGTCATATGCCCACAAATGGGACCCAGGATCATCTCTTATAATCCCATTCCTCTGACAGTTTTTCCATCTCAGTAAAAGGCACCATAATTCTTCTAGTTCCCCAGGTAAACATTTGGGGTCTGCTTTGACTCCTCTTTTCCTTCAAATCCACACCCAATCCATAAATAAATCCTGTTCATTCTATTCCAGAATATGTCCAGACTCTGACCAGCTCTTGAAACTCTGGCAGCGATCACTCTCCTCTTCCTGGAGAGGGCTCTCTCACAGGACTCCAGCTGGTACACAGCTTGCCTTATGCCCTCTACTCATCGTCCTGATGTGCATTTAGAAAACTTGGATCCTGTCTCCAGCCTTCTCACAGCCTTCTAACACCTCTCCATTTGCTCAGAGTAAAACCAAATGCTCATCAATGGTGTGGGAGAAATAATTCCTACTCCTCGACTGGTGCACAGTTAATTTATTTCCTACCATTCTTACCTCTAACAGTGAACAATGAGCCCAGCAAGGCAGCTCCCAAGAAGGCATGATACCCTCACCCCCACCACCACCCCAACCCCCGCCCCAAACACACACATACACACACACACACACACACACACACACACACTGCATACACATACGCAGGACTCAGTTCTTCATCTTCTTCAAAGCTTTGGTGAGATATTGCTGTATCAGTAAACATTCCATCAGAGAAACAGGAGCAATAGGATATGCACATAAAGAGGTTTTTTTTTTCTTCATGAAATTGGCTTACATGGTGAGGGGAATCTTCAAAATGTGTAGGGCGGCAGAAAGAGCAGGCAGGATCTCTGGGACATGAGCTAAGGCTCCACCTCAGAGTTGGAATTTCTTTCTCAGGGAAGCCTTGGTTCTGTTCTTAAGGTCTTGCTACAGAATGAAGCAAAGCTACCCATGTTACCTAGAATAATCTTTCTTAATGTGAGTAAACTGATTATAGATGTTAATCACATCTGCAAAATATCTTCACAGAAACACTAAGATTGGTGTTTTAACAACTAGACTGTAGTCTAGCCAAGCTGACACATATAACTGACTATCACATGCATCCCTTTCTCAGTGCGGTCTCTCCTAACCATCCTCATCAAAAATGTAACCACCCACATCCTCACCACATCATTAGACACCTGTTGTGCTTTATTATTTCAGTATCATTTTGCCTTCTAAACATCAGTAAATGCTCCATGAATATTGGTCAATTGTATATCTCCTGGACACATGAGAACACTATCCAACATATAGCAAATACTTAAAAAAATTTTGTTGAATGAATGCATGAAAAATGTAAGAAACATAGAAAGCAAGAGTAGGAAGAAAAGAAAAAAGTAAAGCCTTGGTATATGGGGGGAAATCCCTGATATTTCTGAGAATAATTTGAAAAACAATTTCAAACATATAGAGTAGTTGGAAGAATAGCCAAATAAATCTTTATATTCTTCACCTAGATTCCCAATGCCTTGAAGAACATTCTCTCTCAATTTATGTCACAATGAAAAATTATTAAAATTATACTATTTAATACACATTCCATATTCAAATTCCATCAGTTGTTTATCTTACATAGCATATTTTAAAGCCAGAATTGGCTTCATAGCATTTTTAAAACCAGTATTTGACCACACTCCATTCATTGCACTTCGTTCTTATGTCCCCTTACTCTTTTTATCTAAACCAGTGCCCTCACTTATTTTTCATTCTATTACTCTGAAGCATCAAAACGGTTAGTTGTCTTATAGAATGATTCGTATTGTGATTTTGTCTGACGCTGTAATGTCATTAACTTTATCCCTCTACCTCCTATATCTTCTGTAAACTGGGAGTTAAATTTTGAGTTTTAGAGAACGTTAATATATTGGCTATTTTATACTCTATATGACATCACATTGGCTGTCACATAATCTTATAGTGTTTCCTGATTAGTAACATTGTGTTTGAAGAGGGATCTTTTGAGAGTTATCATAATCCCTATTTTGCATGCCGGGCTGCCGTGGTCAGAAAACATGTTACATACTTTGTCTTTAGACCTTTGCTGCTACTTTTTAAAATGTGTACTCTTACAACAATAGGCACATTGTGTTGCTTTCCAGAAAAAGAAAACTCCCTGAAAAAGAGTCTCTGAAACATAGCTTTAGATTTTACTTCAAAAACAGGCAATGTGGGACACAAAACACACACATAAAAATAAAGACTTCTACAGATGCAATAATATGGAACAGAATAGCTGGAATGTAGCAAATAATAAATACTGACTATATATGTTTCAACTTGATTTTATCTATAAAATTCTTACCAGGGAAGTAATCACAATGTGTCTATCTTATCAATAATTAGAAAATTGACAGATAAGTATACAAAGCAAAGCATGGCTATTTTTGAAAACAATAAAATATTATTTCTAACATATTTAATATATCTTAGGACTATACATATATAGCTATAATTCAATCTTCTGTATATTTGCATGTGTCCACAGGTTAGAATAAAGTGTCCTTGGATATTCAAATGATCATATTTTTTTTTGACAAAGAAAACTAAGAGAGTAAAAGTTTTATGGGAAATAGTGGTAGTTCTTATTTTATTTATATATTGTTTGGGATTTTTTTTGTTTGTTTTTCGAAAATAGATTTGTAAATCTATCATTTAGACCCAAACTCCTATTCCTTTGTTGAAGGCCATTTACACACAGAGGGATTTGGGGGCTTGAAACCAGTGTAGAATCAGGTCGCCTGCTCTCCTCTTCCAACGCACAGAGCTACCCAGTGAAACCTATATTTGAGGTACCCCTCTGATGCCACGAGCTGTACTCCAGCCAAGTGCATATCCAAACTGGGTTCTCTTTGCTCTTTGATATTAGAGGCTCTGTCTTATATCTTTGTTTCTGAATGCTTCACACAGACTTGGTGATTCTGTGTGTCCAAACATAACATCTCCCAATTTCCCATCTTTCTTCTTAATCTATTCCTCTGTGCTTGAAGTTATCAAAACAATTCCTTTAAAGTCCATCAGGGTTTGTAAAATAGTTTAATTACTAGCAGCAAATGAAAAGCCTTAGAAGCTTGTGTGTGCGTGTGTGTGCGTGTGCGTGTGTGTGTGTGTGTGTGTGTGTGTGTGTGTGTGTTGCTGTTGTGGTGACTGTGGTTGTGGATGTGGTTATTATTGTATAAGTTTCTCACCACCTTACTTAATTATATAGATCCTAGATATGAACCCAAGGGCATGCAGAAAAATAACCATGGTAGAGAGTGATAATAGATGTAGAGGAGATTCTTTGGATAACAACATAAATTCTAAGTGTTTGCGCCAGAAGAGATAGGCATAGTCTACAGGACACAGGATTGTAGATGCTCTGGCGACCTGTGCTCACCCTCCCTTCAGCTATAGTTTGGAAACAGCAAGGTTTTCTTTGCATCTATCATAATGTTTTAAGCAGAATAGATATTCAACAAATATTTCGGGAAACTAAAACTGGTGTTTGGGTGGATGTAAAAGGATTTGCAATCTTGGCTGCTTCTGGTGTAATGCAATCTCATACCTAATTTTTCTCCATTAAGAAGCTCTCTATGGGGCTGGCTGTAAGTCAATTGTGGCAGACAGGTTACAATTCTGTGGTCAGCCTGAAATTTAAATCTAATCCTCTGCTACAAAAATTCTCTTCTACCAGAAAGTTAACTAATATCCCTCAAACATAAACAAATATTAATTTGAAAAATTTATTTAGAAAATGTTATATGCAATTACCAGCATATATATATATATATATATATATATATATATATATATATATATATATTTTAATAATATTTATATAAATAGTCCTTGAAGTTTGTATATGTGGCCAAATTTACATTATATTTCTATTGTGACACCATTTAAAAAATTATAGACTTAATTTTCTGCTGTTGGGATAATGGCACTCATGTTTACATGTTTAAATAAAATAATGCAAAAAAAAAAGGAAATATTTAAAATACCTTAAAAAACAATAAAGCTAATATTTTGACAAAAATGAAAAGATAAGTTATGTATTTTACTCCAAACTTTTTAAAAAGCCTGTGTTTCCCCAAATTCTAAAAGGGAAATAATTATTGGCTCTGATTCATTGAAATTGGAATTTGTGATACAATAATACACAATATCAATAGAAGCTGTTTCAGAAATTCTGAGATCAAGCCCTGCAATGCTATAATTGATGTGTCAAACTGAATTACATTTACATTAATACACTTATCCATCCAACAAATATTTAATATATATCTGTTAATATAAGAGGCCAAAGTGGATACATATGTAAATATATAAAAACCTTCCTCAAGAACTTACCAAAGGATATTCATGGCAAAAACTAGGCTATAGCATGATTTCTATGTGCTTTGTTAGTTTGTTTGTTAATTTGCTTTTAGGGAGAAACTAGTTTAAATGCTTTACCCATCAAAATCAGATGATTGAGTGTCTTAAAGGAAACAATTATCATCTGGGACATACTATCTAGAAGCTTGAAACAGAAAAAGAAATCTTAAAAAATGAACTGAAAATTTTTCATGTGGGCCTTTGACCACAGGATGCAGTTCTGTGTAAGGCCTCTCTTAAGAGTCTATGATCACTACACAGTCAACACTAATATTTGGCTAAAAATCAGACAATTTCAAGCAACACTTATTATTTCCATAAATTTGTATTGATGCTCTATCAGGATCCTTATAATTTGATAAAACACAAGATATTATCTTTTTCAAAAGTCCACCCCCCATCCCCCACCCCAAAGGCAGGTACAAGAGCCCAGAAGCCATTTTATCCAACAGACATGAAACTCTTCTTTAATTGAAAGGCAGGAGCTCGCAAGCAGCACCAGCCAGTAGAATCCTGCACAAGTGCCACTGGGATCTGGAAGGTTTTATCCTAGTGAGCCAGAGTAGCTCTTCCCGTCTGGAAGCTTCAGGCAGCCCTGCCTGGGGAAATTCCTTCTGACTTCTCAGGCAGCAGCAGTAGTGGCTATTGGTAGCCCCAGCAGAGTCAGATAAACCAAAAGAAAAAAAGAGAAGAAAAGAAAAGAAAAAAAAGAAAAGAAACAAAACCATAACACCTTTGAAAATGAAATTGACAGTGGAGCCACAGTCCACCAAAGGAGTCTAGGACCTGTGTCTAAACACTGACACTAAAACAAAAAAATATATATAACAAGAATCCAGAGTGTCTTAAATAATAGAGAAAATGTCTAGGATACAATGGAAAATCACCGGGTACAGCAAGACCCAGAAAAATCACAACTTGGATGAGAACACCTTTTACTGACACCAACACAGAAATGAATGAGATATCGGCACTTTCTGTCAAAGATTTTTAAAAACTATCCTAAAAATGCTTCAGCTAGCAATTATAAATCCTCTTGAAACACACACACACACATACACACACACACACTAAAAGATCTAACCAAAGAAATTGAAGTTATATAAAAGGGCCAAACAGTAATTATAGAATTAAAAAATAAAATAACAAAACAAAACACAAACAAAACTTCCTGCAAGGACTCAAAAGTCCAGTTCATATGACAGGATATAATCAGTGAACTTCAGAACACATGAGGAGAATTTATGCAATCTGAACAACAGAGAAAAAATAAACAAAAACAAAAACAAAAACAAAAAATACAATAAACCAGAGCTTCAGAAACTTGTAGGATAATAAAACAAATAATCCAACATTAGTATCATTAGAATTCTAGAAGCAGAGGTTAAAAAAAAAAAAGTGGAAGTGATATAATACTGTCTGAAAACTTACTAAATTTGATAAAGATATAAATCTACAAAATGGTGATATGGAGTGAAACACAAAAAGGGTGAAACCAAAAAAATCATAATTAAACCCTGAAAACTAAAGACAATGAAAAAAATCTTCTAAGAAGACTAAGAGAAATATTAATAACACATTGTCTAGAGATAATACAAATGACAGCAAGTTTCTTATCTGAAACCATGAAAGGCAGCAGCATCTGGCACACCATTTCTCAAGTACTGAAGGAAAATCTTTAGGGAAACTGCCCTTCAGGAGTGACAGGGCAATGAAGATATTCTCAGATAAAAAATAATAATAATAACAATAAGTTTTTGCGAGTAAACACATCTGTGAGTATGGCTAAAGGAAAATCTTTAAACAGAAAGAAAATTATTAAAACAAAAACAAAACAAATTTTTTTTTGTAAAATCTTGGAACATCAAAGGAAGAAAAACGGAAACAGGAGAAATAGGAGAATATATAATAGTCTCTTCATAAGTTTTATTAATCAAACTTCATGATTGAAACAAAAATTGTAATATTAGATAGCAATGTCAATGTTGTTTAAAAATAGAGAAGATAAAATGATCTAAGAAGAAGTAAGGTTTTTAAATTTCAATCCAAGTGGTAAAAAAGGCTACCTTAAAATAGGGGCCTTAAAATAAAATCAGAGCGCATTGATCAGAAAAAAAGACAGTCAAAAAATCAACAAACTCATATCCCAAAGATATAACCAGGGAGCTTTACTTCAAATTATGCTTGATTATATATTGTTTAAATATTTCCCCATCGAAAGATGTTTATAATTATTTCAGAGATTTTTCATGCAGACCATTATTTAGTGATATCTAATAAATACCTTCTTGTTGCTAAATAAATATATGCTTCAAAAATAACTATAAAATAATTTTTAAAAATTAAATATGAATTTGATATTAGGTGTAATTAAGAAATCATTCTTAATTTCATTAATTTCATTAGGTAGACTAAGAGTATTTTGGTTATGAGATACAATGTCCCCAAATAAAGGATAGTCAAGCTGAATTACTTGAAAATGACATGTACTGATAGTTTTAGTTTATTTTTCACATGGTTGTATTTACACACACATAAACAGGTAATGAAAAAAATGATAAAAAATGTTAACAATCTTTGATATAATTGTTGAATATCCAGGGATTTATTATACAATCATTCAAACTCTTCAATATATTTTAATTATTTCTGAAAGGAGTTAGAACAAAACAAAGGACAAAAAAAAAAAAAAAGGCTCAGAATCATTTTCTTAAATTAAAAACAGTGATGCACAAAGCCATTCTAGTTAATCTAAAGGAATTCTATGCTAGAAATATTGTTAAAATTAAGTTTATCTCATTTTTTTAAAATAAACATTTGGAATTTTATTTTTAAAAATAATAAAATAAATCACAACCATGAACATTGTTACAGTTTGAGGCCCTCTTGGTTCTCCACAATGATAAAGAGCAGGCTCACAAGGGAATCCCATTGTTTAATCTTAGTTAAACCACCATCTTTAAAAAAAAAACAACAGCTCAGCACACCACCATTGAACTTGTTTTAATGTTTCTTCACAAATGGTGAAAATTACTGCAGTACAGACAAGGAATAATCACAATGTTGTGGCCAGCATTATAAATATGGAATTATAAATTTAAAACATTTCTGGTTTAAATAATAAATCTCATTCTTTTAAATTTTCTATTTTGTTTGTGGTACATAGTACCTATAGTGGTACATGTAAATACATACTTTATATAAAATTGTGTACATATATAGGCTATATATGATCAAAGATTACTAGAAATTGTTTGATTTTGCTGTTTCATATTCACAATATATTATCACTTCTGATCCAAAATAAATTATTTTCTAAAAATAAATAGTTTCTGTGATACTTTTACCTCAGAATCTTTAAAAAAAACTTTTCAATTATAAACATTTCAGAAGCTAATACAAGGAAAAGAAAAGAAAAATATGACTTACCCACACCAATAAAAAAGGTTATGGTTTAAAAAAAAAAAAAAATATATATATATATATATATATATATATATATATATATATATATATATTATTCAAAGTGATACATGTCCAAAAATGTATCCATGAAAAGTATCCCAAAGGACAGTAGGAATATAATGCATGCAGATTTTGTTTTGTATTGTGATTAACATGATTTAAATGGGGTTGAGGAAAATAATGTTAGATACAAGAAAAATAGTAAAACTGAATTTTGGAGCAAATGAGGCTCATTGGAATTACTGAAGATTTTCTTTCAGGGATTCAGAGAGGTGACATTTTTCTTGAAGCAATGTAATGAAATGCATTGGTGGTTTGACATATTAATTAATTTGAATATTCTGACGCTAATTCACAAGTATAAAAAAAAGTTATAAAGGAATTGACCATAAGAAACCACATTGTTTCCAAATGCAGCACCCTATTTATAAGGTGTGGCAGTTTCTGGGCTCAGTGCACATTGGCACAAGATTTTTCAGTCTCACCGAATCGATAGTTCATTTGAGAGAAACAAAAGAGTTGGGACACAGCTGCGAGAGCACCATTCCATCAGGTGGAGGGAGAGACAACAGGCTTCAATAGCAGCCTCAAATGCTTTCCCAGGCTCATCCATGGCACTCGGTCTCATATTGATTGAACTCAAGCCACTTCACTTCTCTCTTATCCCTCCACAACAGTCAGATACAGAGAAACCACGCTATTGGAGGAAAGAAAAAGCTAAAAAGAAAACTTGATTTAAGGCACAATAATCCAGCAATAATCCCTACCTCTAAAATTGGGCTGAAAATGCAAGAGAACGTGCGCTGAAAGCTATAGATAAGTCAGAAGACAATTATACTTTTTTTTTCCTTTCAATTTTGAGCTGACACCTGAAACCTCTGGACACTGATGGAGTATCCAAAGGTAAGTTCACCCTTGCAGCGATCACAGACACCTCCTCTGTTTTACCAGTACAAATTCCTTAAAATTAGCCAATAATATTATAATGAAATTAGCAACTGGGCATTTGAAGAAAATGTTCTCAAAGATATAAGGGATTCCTAATTTTATTGCAATTACTTAAGCAAAGGGATGCTTTCTGGTACCTTTTGGCCTTGGACTTTCAGCCACAAAAGTAGTTATTCTAGCTCAGGCATGTTGCTATTGAGGCATCCACCACATTTAGGTTTTCATTCCATGAATTTGGAACAATTTCAACTGTAAAAGTGTCTTTGTCTAGTTTTATAAACTTACCACAGTAAAATATATGATACCCTTTTCACATAGAGGAAGTGTCATAAAATACACATACTGAGCTGTAATCTTTTCCTAACAATTAGCTCAATATAACTAAAGTATTACCCTCCCTTAAAAACAGTTGCCTAATGCTATAATCCCAATTTAGATCTGCTTACTCAACTGAAGTACAATGTGCGTATCAGCTGCTGCTGGGTAGGTGAACTTTATCTTCTTATTTGGTGAAAGCATATGGTGCCTTCCATGTTATGAAATAAAATAGCATTGGGCATTCCTTCCCTGCCCATTAGAGTCTTTGGAAATACATATATAATTCTCGCTTCGTTGAAGAATTTCACAAGCAGTGGTGAAACCAGAGTTTATTATAACTAGGTATATTATAACTGCCCTATTTAAAATGTGAAACTTATATTTAAGAATTATTATGCACAGTGGCAACATATTAATACTGACTTTATTAGTTCATGGATTGCTATGTACAATGAGTTAAATAAAAAGTTGATTTTGCTCCTGCTGACATTGTTTCCACCTTGCAGTAATGTGAGCTGTAGCAAATCACATTTAACAATCTGTGGGTCTCTGAAGCTCAGGCTTTTCATTCCCTGGAAACACATTTTAAAAACTGGTACATTTTGCAAGATGAGGATCAAATGTCAGCATTTTAAGTAGCCTAGGAACGTTAACATACTTATGTGGATAAATCTCAAGTTTGTTTTATTAAATAGATGACTTTGCTTAAAGAATGGACATTTAGTTAAAGACTGATTTCTTCTTTGGAATGTGATAATGAAGAAAAGAGAATGATTAAAAAGGAAAGGGAAAACAGATTGAAAAAAAAATGGGGAGTTCTATGAATTAAAACAATCCCAAACATTTGGAAGAACTTAAACTGCTTGAACCATATGACTATATGGGCCTCGTCCTTTATAATAAAACTTACCTAAGATGATCAGTTATACCGGGTATACTTTATATGAGGATAGGAAGTTTTCCAAGCAGTTCCTCTCAATTCCTAATGGTGTCAGTTTTGATGGAATGCAAGCAAGCAGTGGCCAGTTACAGTGACAGGAGGGAAAGCCCTGTTTAAACACACCAAAGTCACATATTGAGGTAATAGAACCTTAAAGAAAGGTGGTTTTAATAAAGAATTCTTTTTATACTGGACGCATTTGTTTAGATTTATATTCTGTAGACTCTGATGACAACTCAATAATGATTGCTCCAGACCTCTGTATTAATAAGATTTAATATAGTAAAGTTTCCAGAAATGTGTTTTTTGAAATATTATGAGTCAGGAAATATTCCTCTGAAGCTGAATCTCATCAACAGATTTTATGAGTTTGAATTCAAAGAATTATATATAGTTTCTAAGAAAAAAATGACCCCAAAGCAAGCAAATTAGTTAACTAGTTCTTATATGTGACAGATACGTATGCTAGAATGCAATACATCTTCTATGAACCGTTTGAAGTTCACATTTTTGGAGTTAATAGTAGAACAGAATCCATTCTGTTTGCAGATGTATTGCATTGTAATTGCCAAAGGTCTTGGGCCAAAATATTAGTTCTTTTAAAACGCACTACAGATTTAGAATTTTTAAATGGGTTTCTTAGATCATTCAAAAGAGGTGAAAAATTATATGTTGGAAATACAAAGAATTCATTATGTATACAGTAACTTACTTTAACAATGAGGATAAATTTCCCATATATTAAAATCATTTTAGGATGTTTTCATAAGTATAGCTTGATGTTCATACAATTATTTAATGACCAGAAAAGAACATTTGGAATAGACATGTTTGAAAAAAAATATCTCATGTGATTTATGTGGTTATTTCACTTACTCTGAGGCAATTTATTATTTCTATATTTTAATCTCAGTGTTCTTTTCTAAATTTAAGGAATCCATCTTATGTTATCTATGGACTTTAATTTTTAAAATAAATGCTTAATAGGAGTGGAAATAAGTTATTTTAACATAGTGAATTTTAAAAGTAGAAAATCTTTATAAGTTCTTAAAATAATGATATTTAAATTTGGAATTTTATATGAAACATCAAGATAATTCAAGTGTATTTGGATGGCTGTGAGCATGTAAAAGTTTTAATATTTAATAACAGCAGCCTTATTTCCTATTTTTCTAAAAGAAATTCTACATGTAAATTCACAAAAAACAAATAAACTAAAAACAAAATTAACCTTCAAATAGTGTATCCAACTGCTATAACAATATTTTTATTTTTCTCATCATAATGATATTATTCTTTTCTTTGAGGGCAGACTACTCTGAAGATAATGATACTGCTCCAGGCAACACTTTGAAGTTTGATCACATGACAGTTAATCACATCCCAGGTTTTTTTTAATATAAATGATTTACTTATTGATTTGCCTTAATTTATAATGATGCATGAAAAATGTATAAATTTATATTAAAATGTATAAATGGATCAAATTTCATTTTAGATACTGTGTCCAACAATAGTTAATTTACTAAAGGCCTCCATATATAATCAGCTATTTCATATTATGCAGCTATAACTAATTTAGTCAAGGCCATTTTCCAAACTTCAGTATATTTGGTGAAACCATGAAACTGGATATTGGTAAAAAAAAAAAAAAAAAATGAAACTGGAACAACTGTATCTCAGAAAATCATAAATGCATGAACTGCAGTCAATAAAATAGGGTGAAAATATACACAATAAAATGATTTTAGTCAAACTTGAAATTAACATTTAAAAAATAAAATTTTTACAAATAAATAAAACAGAAATAGACTCATAGATACACAGAAAAAGCTGATGGTTGCCAAATGGTAGGAGAGTAGGGGGATGGGTGAAAAAGTTCAAAAGGATTAAGAAGTACGAATCATCAGATATACATATAGTCATGGGGATTTAAAGTACAGCATAAGGAAGATAGTCAATAATATTTTAATAACTATGTATAGTGTCAGAAGGGTACTAGACTTATCAGGGTGATTACTCCATAAGGTATATAAATGTCAAATCACTGTGTTATATGCCAGAAACTAATATAATATTGTATGTCAACTGTAATAGTACAACAAATTATTTTAAAAATAAAGAAAAAATAAATGTTTTATTAAGAGCAAAAATTACTGAACCTACAAGAGAAAGCCATCTATAACAGAAGCATAAATGAAATGTGATGTCATACTGAAAAATGAGGTTGACATATTAATATTTTCTATCTTTTAAATTCTTTTGATTTATATAAGAATGGAGAACATTTTCTGACACTATTAATGTCATTATCATAAAGATGTTATTTCAAGAAGTGTGATGTTTTGTCAAGGGAAAATGCTACATAGTAGCATCAATAGTAGTGATATAACTTCCAAACCAGATTTCTCTAAGGAAATGCTTCTGGAAAAGCTTTTATTATAATTGATGTACTATGATGTTATGAGCAGAATTTTCCAACTGAAAGTCTTTCATGGTTTGTAGTCAGCCAAATGGTCTGGCTGTTTTTGACCACCCACTTGAGAAGCAAAGGCCTGGGGGTTATTAATTATTTATCCCTTTTCTTGGAAGTCTTACAGTTCACTCTTGTACTCCTACATCCTCTCAATCATTGTGCAGCATACACGTATTCATAAGTATATATCAATCAGTCTCTTTCTACCTGCTTTCCCTTTTGTCATTCTCATCATCATCTCACCCATTATAAATACTTTTGATAGATCAACTACCAGAATCACAGTCTTGATCACATTACTTGTTCTCAAAATCCTTCAACATAATAACATTGTTACATCATTAGTTAAGCAATATTTCGTAACTAAATAGTTATGTTTCCTCATTATATTATCATATGCACCATTCCTGTTTCATTCCCTTTTCTTCTTTTTCTACTTGTCATTCACTAGCCAGGTAGAAATACCTTCCAACAAAATGGTAAGCTACTTATAGGCAGATTGATTATACAGAAACACTTTCTCTCTTTTTTTATAATTTTTATAATAGTGCAAGAATAATGCACCTTTGTATTCAATTTTGGTGTTTAAATGATAAATCAATATCTGGATGCATGTTTGACTTGAGTAACTCAATCAAAGAGCAGTGTACTTACTGTACCTACATCTCCATATTGGAATTTTAAATGTTTCTTCTTAAGTTATTAAAAGGGGCATCCAAAATATCATGAGATATGACTGTTGGAACTCTATGTTTTCTGGAGTTCTATAATTTTAAACTTTAAAATGTGTGCTCCTTATAAAGGGTGGGGGGGTGTGTTTCACCCCATCATCACCCATCATCACTATCGCACAAAATAAAGTGGACCAGCAATTCTGGTTCAGTATGTGAGAATTAATCAATATAATGTAAAGAAGAAAAATCACTTGATATCAATTGGTGCAAGAAGTTATAGATATAAAATATCAGTGTAAGGGATCTTCGTGTGATGTTAAGTGTTCTATATCTTGACAAATTCAGTGTCGATATCCTGACTGAGAACTATATATATTTATAAGATGTTACCATTTGTGGTAACTGGGTAAAAAGTACACTGGGTTTCTGTATTATTTCTTCAAATCCCATGTGGCTCTGCAATTCTCTCAAAATAAAACACTTAGGTAAAATTAATTATTTTAATTGAACATTTAATTGAAATATGTAAATTAGAATCATTTAAAGACTAATTTAATATTTGCTATTGTGCAAGTATAGTTTTTTTTTTTAAAATGTTTGTAGGTACGGTAATTATATTGTGTTTCTCTTTGTTTGAGATTTCCTATTATTAAAAATTTACACTAAAAATATTAATGGATAAATAATATCTAGGATTTGCTCCAAAATAAGTTATATAGGTAGGGTGAGGGCAGTGTATGAAGTTGAACATCAGCCATGGGTTATTAGTTATTTCTGCTTGATAATTAAAACATAGGCATTTATTACACTCTTACAATTTGTGTATGTTTCACATTACTGCTAATAAAATTTAAATATATATTTAATTATATACATATGAAATATGTATTAGGGAAATAATGAATGTTGAGAAGTTATCAAACAGAGAAGCTGAGAATTTGGGTTCAAAGCTAAGTGGGATTTATAGACTAGGAGCTAAAAGTGTAGAAGTGTGGTTACACATAATATTATTATGTCAAGTGAAAAATGGAGTTTAGTAGGAGATTGCTGAGTTTAGGTTTAGACATAATACACACTAGTACTTCAGAGATTCTTAACCAGTTTGTTGGGGTGATTATTGTTGTTACATATAGCCCATTTGGCAGTCTGGCAAAGCCTAGACACTTCTCTGATTAATTGATCTAATGTATAGAAATACCTAGAATTACAAAGAAAGCCAATTTTATTGAAATACAGTTGTCAAAACATTAAAAATGTGCTCCAGTAAAAGGCACACTTTTATAATGTATTAAAAGATTTGACATTTTAAGTATAGACAAGTTATATTTTATTTTTTAAATGAGATCTCCTTGTGTCTACTGCTATTCATCTGTTTGAATATGAATATTAAACAGACAGGTGCTCTTTGACTCTCTTTCTCCTATATATTGTTTAGAAAATAACTGTGGAGAAGGAATAACACAAAGCAATGTGGGCAGCTGAGTCACCAATGTGACACAGGCTCCTATACCATTTGATGGAACAACTGATCCATGAAGAACATACCAGTGGTGGACAAGCTAGGTCCCATGATGGTTTAGAGACACAAAGGCTGCAGTCATGTGTGGTAGTATAGTACATGCTGTATAACATAGTAGTATAGTGACAAGTTAATTATTAAAGTGATTATAATGTAATGAGTATTGTAAAGGATACTTTTATATTTTTGCAGCAATCATCATTTATATGGAAAATGTATGTGTGTTTTGGTGTCAAGTTTACAGGTATTAATACTGCTACTATGACTTGTACATCACATTTAATTAAAGCAAATGCTCAAGTTCAGTTAGAGGTTAATGTAAATAAAGAAGTATGTTTTTCCCATCCTATCTGATTTCCATATACAGACCCTCTGCGGACCTTCTGTTAAGGACTCAGCTTAACTAGAGTAAAATGTAATAAAGTTTTAAGTGACTTTCAGGATAAGGACAAGAAGTTAAACAGGTTCAGATTTTTGATGTGCAGGGACAGAGTAGATTTAGAGTTCATGGGACTTCTAAAGAAAGAGAGATTTTGAGAAAATAAAAGTGGCATGGTCACCTTGAACAATGTCTCTATTAAGGTGACAAGAAAAACAATAAATAGCATTATATTTGGCACATAAGCATTTAAGACATGAGAAGAGCAGAGAATCAGGCAAAAACCCAAAGGAAACCTTTGGAAGATAGTATCTAATTCAGTCAAAGGACAACCTGACTGACAGTAGCATGGTCTAGCTAATTGTTCCAACATTCACATAACAACTGAAGAGAAATGCTACTTTGTGAATAGGGTGAAGCTTTTAAGAACCTCCTTGAAGTAGACAGAATTCTAAAGGTGTATTCTGTAATCCCATCACCTGGTTATACAATCTATGTGCTATATACTAATCTATGTGCTACTATGAAGGGGTTTTGCAGATGTAATTAAAATTACTATAAAATGACCATAAAATAATGAGATTATCCCGGATTATTCAAGGGGTTCCAGT
The DNA here is from genome assembly GCA_033961575.1 of Aselliscus stoliczkanus. Classification (NCBI taxonomy): domain Eukaryota; kingdom Metazoa; phylum Chordata; class Mammalia; order Chiroptera; family Hipposideridae; genus Aselliscus; species Aselliscus stoliczkanus. Next base: position 50,217,209 of record CM066727.1, read on the forward strand.
ATAATCACATGAGCCCCTAACTAACAAAGGCATTTCCTCCACTAGAGTCAGAGAGGTGTGGCAGAAATGGAAGGCAGAGAAACTGCTCATAGAGATCCAAAGTGTGGGAAGGACTCAACCTCCCACTGCTGGCTTGCAGACTGAGGAAAGGGGCCATGGACGGAGAAATATGGACAGCCTCCAGAAACTGAGAAAAATCCCTGGCCATCAGCCAGCCACTTCAGCCCTGCAGCCACATGGAACTGGATTTGGCCAACAATCTGAATAAGCTTGGAGGAGGTTTCTTTTCTGAATGCCCCAGAAAGGAATGCAGCCCTGGTGACACCTTGATTTTTGTGAAACCTAAGCTATACTGGGCTTAAACTTCTTACCCACAGAACTATGAGAAAATAAATTGATGTTTTCTCTACAACAAACATAAGCAGGATGTTAACATTTTTGTGCAAGGTTGACACATAGAATCTATGACATCAGCCCCTGAATCACAGGAAAACATTAGACATAAGGCGAGGTTCCAGAGGTGTGACCAGGGCATAGTAGACTTTCTATAATGAGCCTTGCTTAACCACCTACTTATAGCCATGTACTCCTAAGTAGCAACTCAGGATGAGGTGGGATCCAATTGGAGTCATTGGATTCAGTTTCAAATCTTTTCCCTTCAAAAACAGGCATTTGATTCATCAACCTCCAAATCATTAGTTAATGCAAAATATCTCAGATTTGATACTGTCATCATGAACTGCATATGAGTGCTTTAAAACAAAACTGTACTGTCATCTAAATTTTTCCTTGTATTTTTTTCAAACTTACATTTATTCTGGGTTCATACATTTTGAAGTGCCATAATAACTGTTCTTGAATTGGTATCTATCTTGTCTTATAGATGAGAAAATACACAGTAAATTTTAAACAAAACATTTAGGGTTTTTTAATCATGTATTCATAGTGCTATTAATTTGGAAATGTAATTTTACCATGAACACTTTTAAACTTTATTTTGCTTGTCTACCTCTTATTAATAAAATCTATGCCTTGAAACCAAAAACCAATATCAAAATCATTTTGATTCATAATCGGGGTATAAAGTAATACAGTCACCAGTTTCTATTTCCTCTGTTGTATGATTTACCCTTTCAGCTTTTCCATGTACTTTCCTAAGTGTGGGAGGAAAACTAAATTACTATTTTGGAATTCAGAATTTAACTGAAAAATTGAAAGTTATAGATACCTTCAATCTGCTGCCTATTATGTAGATCAGAGGATAACTGCACAGTATAAAGAAATTAATTTATAAATACAATATTTCCCTTATATGCAGTCTATGTTTCAAATTAGAGAAATATGACCATAATGATGGAATAAGTTTAAATGAGTTTCTCCTGGAATGAAAGCTTTTAATAAATGGATTCATTTGTAGTGTTATCAACAATGAACAGAGAGCTAACAAAGCAAGTCCAAAAAAACAGAAATCCTATGAAAAGATGAATGATAACATAAACAAGCAAGAATAAAGCATATTTAGATGCTCTTTAGTATGATATGTTGAAGAGATACTTTCTTTTACAGTTTGCCTTGTAAACTGTAAAAGATAAACAGTAAATGTATCTTTAATTCTAAAGAGTTCCCATGGAGTGGCATAGAAGAACACATGAAACATTTCCAAGTACAATTTTCCAACAACTAAAATGATGACTCATGCAATCATATAGTGAGCCTGTGTCAAAGATTTGTTTAACCTATTAATGAAGGCTCAACAGGATAGTAATCTGGTTGAAAAGACAGATCGAGGGACTGAATAAACATTGTCATTGAGGGAAAGAATGCTGAAATAATATTTCCAACTTAAATATAAAAACCAGTTAAGATACCATGATAAAACCATACCCTTTGTTGTTATCAATTTTCCCAGACAGAAATACAGGTTAAAAATGTACAAATCAATATGTAACATTACATGGTCTAGGCCATAATCCATAGTAGATACTAAAGCAAACAAATGTTCATTCTCTTAGGGAATTAAATACACCCAAGGTATGTCCATTAGGTAATGCTCCAGTGTGACACTGAAGTGACACAAGGTTACTTTTTGCCTTATTTCCAAGCTTTGTTTATTTTTTCCTTAATATTAGAAAATCAAACTTATACTTTATTGATTTCTTTGACCTGGAAATGATGCCTCTGGACCTTAAGCAAGATAGAGCCTTAATCCCAGTATATTTAAACTAAAGATTTGTTAATTATAAAGTTAATTTGGTCTGTGAAAATAAAGTGACATTCAGCAAAGTGACATCAGGAATGTGGTTGAACAATGCATCCCCTGTCAGATCCCCGCTCAACAACAATAATTTGGCATCCATTCATGGACAAAAGTGCTTTGTGGAAGCTGAGGGATGCAGCATCATACATCAAGGGGCCTGGGAGGAGTCTGGCCCTCCTATGCATTGCATAATAGACATACAGACCTTGGTCCCAGCTGTGGACCCTGCAGTGGCCTGCAAACTGGCTCCAGCCTCTCTCCGCCATGGTACAAAATCCCCTGAAGAACACTGTCTTTGACAATCACACATGGACGAGAGAACATTTATCAAAGTTTAGGTTTCCAACAGAAATTCCAGCACACCACTGGAGCAAAAAACAACAACACACCAAAACAATAACAAAACAAATGAGTTCAGAAGCACCAGAGAAGGTAAGACAAACAACTTGACTTTCTCACATCACTTCTCCTACAAGATGGAAGAAGAACTCAGTGCTAAGCAAGCACTTCTTAGCCTGTGGCTTCTCCCATGGGGGTAAGCATGTGAGTGAGTGCCTGGCTTCCCCAGCTCTGTGGGACACTGACAACGGTGCTCATTTCTCCCTCACGCCACCTGGAGTACTGACTCATTAAAGGGGTGCGGATCCGGTCACTGCACTCTACACCTGAAGATGAGGTTGTATAATATACCAACTGTAATTGCATATATATAGATAGTCACGGGATGTGGATTATACTGTGGAAGAGAGTCAGAGGAAGTGTAATAGATATACATGGTATGGAGGGGGAGTGGGGTGGCGAATTGGAGGAGGGGGGTTGTCACTTTGAGGGATAAAAAGTATAACTATTGCACTATGTTGTACACCTGAAACTAATTAAAAAAAGTAAATTAAGAAAAAAAAGAACATGGAAAAAAAAAAAAAGGGGGATGTGGATCCTACTAACTGCGGCAAAGAATCCTGCCCACAAGCCTCTGGGGATGCCTTCCTTGACCATGGCTCCCCTAACTGACCCATGGGCAGCCCCAGTGCTCTGTCCCTCACCTCTGCACCCCCTCCCCAACACAAACACACCCGGAGTCTGACTCTCCATGTGAGTTCCAGACAATGGGGAAAACAAACTTTGGCAGATGGCTAATGCGGAAAGCCAGCTTGAATCTAGAGGTCACAGAGATACCACACATTTCTTGTCTGGGGGAAAGCAAAAAAGGGGCTGTCAGCTATGGCCTGGTGCATTGGGGGATTGAGAGAAGGCACACAAATTGAAAAATTCTGCCACAGAGGGAACAAAAAAAAATGGAACAGACATATCAATAGAAAATCTGAGAAAGCCTAGAATCACTAGCAAGTCTGGCTGGTGGAAGTTATTCCTTTCCCAAAGGCAGTAAAAACTGATAGGTGACTGCTACTGCAAATGAAGAGAGCAATGCAAGTCTTCAAGGAACATGAAAAATCAAGGAAACATGACACCACCAAAGGACCACAATAACCTTCCAGTAACTGACCCCAAAGACATGAAAATCTGTGATTCCTTTACCTGACCATGAAACTGACCCTTTTATCAACAAATAGTGTCTTTGTCTCATGTAAAAGTTTTAAATCTTTTCTGTTTCTCATTTTCTTCAATTGTGTGTAATTGATTTTTCTAGCACTCCTTTTATATTTCTTTTTTAAAAATTTTAATTATACAATGTCATATTAGTTTCAAGTGTATACCATAGTTATTCAACATTTATATACCTGAAGAAGTGATCACCACAAGTCCAACAACCATCTGACAACATACCACATTACTACAATATTATTGATTATTCCCTATGCTTTCTGTACATTACATGAGGTGTACAGCATCATGGTTAGACATTTACATAATTTAAGAAGTGATCTCCCTAACTACTAGTCTAGTACCCACCTGGCACTGTACATAGTTATTACCATATTATTGATTATATTCCCTGTGCTTTACTTTACCATATGACTATTTTATAATTATCAATGTATTTCTTAATCCCTTCACCTTTTCACCCTGCCTCCAATCCTTGTCCCATCTATCACCCCAACAAATCTGGTACCCACCTGACACCATTCATAGTTATTACAATATTGTTGACTATATTCCTTATGCCATACCCTACATTCCCATATCTTACTATGTAACAACCAATTTGTAATTCTATATTAGGTAGAGCTTCTCTGTTTCCAGGTCTTGGTAGAGTGGCCTTAGTAGTAGGTGTGCTGTGGGAGCCATTGGTGCAGTCTCTCTGGTCAGTATAGCTGGGTACTCCAGCTGTGTCCCTTGTGTGGGTTGTGTGTGTCCTCCTCTTATAGTTGAGCCTTGGTTGCTCTTTGCATGTTAATGGGAGAGATTGACTTTCAGGCTCATTGGTTATGAGGACTGGCTATGACTACAGTAAAGAAACTGTTGTGGAGAGCCTAACCATATGGAGCAGCATTCACTTTAGCAGGGCTCTAGTGCTTGCCCATGTGCCCTTCGGGTGTGTTGTCCTTGGAGGCAGCCAGGTGATGCTCCAGCTCGGTTTGAAGCTGGCCACTGGGCTTACCATCTCCAGGGACACTGCAGAGGGACCCTGCTGCAGGCCAAATTCAGCTGCAGCTCATGCCCTTCCCAGGACCACCTGGCATGAGTCACAAAGCAATCCAGAGATGGCCGCTGCCCATGATGTACTAAGAGGTACCTTAAGAGGCCAAGCCACAAACCAAAGCTGGCTGCCTCTAGTGTGAGAATTAGGGCTGCTCAGCCAGAGGTACAGGGCACATGGAAGCCAGGTGCTGCTTGTTTGGGTTTTGTGAAAACTTTGGGAAAGTCTGCAGCATAAGCCAAGGAGGCAGTTTGAATGAAAAAGCATTGAAAGTGGCTTGGGTTTGCCCAAAAGTTGGGGGGAGTGGGGTCTCACAGTCACCAGGGCTTGGCAAACCAATGGCATTAACCAGCTTGGTGGAGACTCAGATATTGTGGCCACCTGTGTCTGCACTGAGGGAGGGGGAGGGATCAACAGAAAAACAATGGCTTCCGCTAGCTTCTCCTTCAGGGAGAGCTCTGCCTCTCCAGCCCTCACAATGAGGCTGGACAACTCTGTTCCTCCTCGTATGTTCCTGGTGCCTTTCAAGTTGCTTCACCAGCACTGGAGTTCAGAGTCTATGAGTCCATCAGCAGGTAAGTCGGTATGCAGGCCCTCCAAGAGGAACGTCTGGGAGTGCAGCCGCCCCCCATCTCACTCAGCCACAATCTCTGCTGGTTTTCACATCCAGAAATGATGGGGATTTCTCTCCCTGGCACTAGGACCCCGGGCTGGAGAGCCTGGTACAGTGCTGGGTCCCCACACTCCCCCTGGGGGTACCTCTGCAGCCAAAATATCCCTCCTGATTTTTAATGGTCACAGGAGGGTGCGGGACCAGGCAGTTCTGCATCTATGCCTCTCCTATCAGTCTCTAGGTAGCTTCTATATGTCCTTCATTGCAGAGCTTTGGTTCCGAAAAAATTCAGGTGATTCTCAATGATGGTTGTTTTGTAGTTTAGTTATTTTCATGTGGTTGTGAGAGGAGGAAAGCCTAGCATTCACCTACTCTGCCATCTTGACTGGAATGGTTCTTTTTTAATTTCATTCTGGTTTCTTTTTGGGTATTCTTTTAAAAAAAAAACATCCTGGAGAATGCAAATGCAATTGTGGTTTGTCTGACAATTACTAACCATAAAATCTTCAGTTACCTAAATTTCTTGAGCTTCAATTTCAGAAATTGAAAAACAAAATTTCATATATTGTGAGAAATGCATAAGAAAATGTCTGTGAAGTATCTTCCATTTACCTGGTATGGAGTTGGTGCTTAATTAACGTTCTTCCATTCTTTATCTATATGTAAATTCAAGTTTATTATAATGAAATATAGAAAAATGTATGAAGAACTTTGCTATGTACAGGTTCTCTAATTTTGAGACTCCTCAAGTCAGGTCATCTTATAAACCAAAGACTTAAAAATCTTCCTAACCCTAGAATCTATTCTTTATTCTCATGAAATATATAAACAGGTGAAAGAAAGAAAGAAAAAGAGAGAAAGGAGGGAAGAGAGAGACAGGGTGGAAAGAAGGTAGGGGAAAAAAATAAAATTTAATCAATGCTTTTTTCCTTATTTTTCCATGGTTATAAGCCTTTAGGTTAAAGACCATGACATACAACTTCATATTTCTCATTACATTAAATAATGACATTATGTGTTTAACAAATATCTGATGAATGAACAGAGTGATAAATAACTAGCCAAAAAAGTTTTAAACTGTTATCTTGAGTTTTCAAAATATCAGATAAAAGTAGGCATATTTAGTATTTGCTCCCTTGGAACTTTCTATTGATCAATATTGATCAATTTGATAATCAGAGATATCCATGACTACTCTCAGCCAAATAAAAGATTCTCATTTCAAATAGTACTAGGAAAATTAAGTTTTAAAAATATAGCTTTACAAGACATTTTCTTCATGGGGTTACAAAATCTAGTAATATATTTTTTTAAAACTTAGAGAGAATAGTAGATCAAGAGAGGATTTTAATCCCTAGTCATGGTAGGTAGCTAAACATTTACACCCCATGGAGCTCAGTAAATGCCCTCCAATTACCATTTTGTCGTTGATGAAATATTAAATAAAAGTGTCAGGCAGTGCCATAGAGGGTATCTTGGCCTTCCCACTTCTTGTCTGTGGTTCAGACCCACCTGAGGCTCTTGTGGTTCTCAGTGCCATCATTTATTCCTCAGAATTAGATAAATCTACTCAGCCTGCTTGCCTTATACTTTAGTAGCTATTAAAAAGCACTCTACCCCCAAAATAACTGGAAAATAGAACACAAACTTAAATTACTCATATTCATCTCTCATTGTTTGCCTGCCCCCTAAGAAATATTACTTTTGCTTTCATTAAAATAATCTTTGGGATTCACATGAGGAGGGTAAGGAAATAATAAATATAAAGCATACAGGACAAATGCAAATATTAGGGAATATTATAAACTTCTTAACTAAAAATGGAGTCAGCAAGCTTAATATAAGCATTAAAGCTATTATTAAATCAGGCATACTTGGTGTGCATTACAGCTCCAAACATTTTAGGCAGTTATTAACTTCTCCTACCCCTCCTTTTCTATAGGAAATGGGAGGAAATAAAAGTATAAGATTGTGTCAACTGAGGTGATACCAGAAGAGGACTTGGCATGGTAGCTGCCATAGAATAAGTAAATAATATGTATATTGAAAAGCTATAGTCCTATTCACCATCAAAGATTCTAAGTAGTCCATTTGGTTGCCTGCCTTCCATTTCCATCTTAGACAAGAGTATCACCAAGTTCCCTGCCTTTCTTATTGCATCCTCAAATTTCTATAGAGCAACTCACTTGAAGAAATAAGAGGCATATAAACAGTGTTCCTCAGGGAGCAACGTAGAATTCTGGATGGAACACCACTTCAGAAAAATCACACACTTTAGAATTTTTTTTTAATCACACAATTTCTTTCATGTAACAACATGCTACATTTGGAAACACCACATATACATAAACACAAACTTCATTGAGAATCAATAAAAACTTATATGTGATACTATGGAAAGATAAGTAGAATCTATGTGGAGACAACAAACATATAATATGTACTCCAAACTGGGAGATTCATGAGGGTGACTGTGTTTCTAGTAATGATTTCACTGGGACAAGAGGCATAAACCTGTTTCATTAGATAGGGATATTGATAAAAAAGGCTGCACCATACAACCGGAACATATGACCATGCTATGCATCAAGCAGAGAGATATGGATTTTAGCCAGGTTTGCATTGCCTAGCTATATCACTTGATTAAGTTATGACAGGCATATTGACTTCCTGCTTTGTCAATAAAAAATATGAGGAATGCCTTGGTAATCCACAAGAACCTACTAGCTATTCTTCTATGATAGGAAGGTATGTGTTAACCTATTGAATGAAGAAAACTTACAACCTAAATTTTGTGAGCCACACACACACAAAAAGGTACATCTTAACTCTTTAAAAACACAAATAATAAATGATAGAGAGAACTGGAATAAAGAGAGAGTATGGAGTTGATGAGAATGAGGATGAAAGTCTAGGGGTCTTAAGGATGCTTTTGGTTGAGCAGCCGGTAGAGAGAAAACTCTTGTGAGTGCTGTTGGAAGAATTCCCACTCCCGCTGAGAAGTGGCAGTGATGGCAGGAGTCAGGTGAGAGGACCACAGAAGGAAATGGGTGCCAAAAGAAATCCTTCTGCCTTTTCATCTCTTGCTTTCCAATTAATTACCAAAAACCCTCCTTCTGTCACATTGGAGAGAGGTATATGTGAGCAGATGGAACGGCTGTTGGATTGTTTGTATCTATATTCTAATCCACAGTAATGTTTAGATTTGCTAATTAATAGTGACCAATTGATGCCCTGTTTTTGAAACAAAAGAAGTTCATATACATATAAATGGGTGTATTGATAGATGTGTTTGGGTGTTGTGTACATTTTATATAATCTTATTCTTCATGTCTCAAGTTAAATATTTTCCCAGAGAGAATTTTTTATTTATTTTAATAATGGCTCCTCAAGTTATCTTCAAAGAACATATCAAAACTGATATTACATTTATTTAGTGCTTGTCTTTCTCCAATTGACGATAAGCTCCATGAAGTCAGAAAATCTGCAATCTGCTAACACATATGGTAGAGATGCAATAAACATTAGTTAAATAAATTAATACAATTAATAAATATTAATTAAATGAATAAGTATCTGATGTGAAATTAATGAAGGTGTCACAGAAAAAGTAGAATTCTAATAAAACTGAAATATAGGCTACAACAATGAGAAAGAGAAGAGGCTATGTATGGAAAGGAAATTCAGACTGGATTTTTTATAGGTAATTAATTGGGGGAAGGGATTGGAAGAAAAATAAGGAAACATCAAATTTGCTTTCATCTTATTAAAAATCTCAAGAAATATTTTGCTATTGTTAGATACTGGCTAGAGCCAGAGATTGTGGAATGTTGACCCTACAAGATTAATGTGAATATTTCTCTTTTAAAGGGTTTGAATTTGACTGACTGACAACTTATCTCACTGTGATGGTCAGAAGAAAGTTATAATTGTGCCACAGAAACTCGCAAAAATAGTGGAAAACTGAAAGTAGAGATAATAAAGTTTTTAGTAGTAGATGAAATGACTAAAGAACAAAGAAAAGAGAAGACAGAAAGTATAGAACCATCCATAATGTCTTTATTTGGGTTTGAGTTTGGAATTTGTGTTACTGATGAAGAACACAGAAAGGAATTGGTCAGGAATTCAGATGGATTACATGGGCTAATAGGGACTTTTTTATTTTTATTTTTGTTTTTTAAGAAGGCAATAAATAGCAAAGTGAGATATTGGTATTGTTTGATAAAAACATTTTCAAAAAGTCAAAAAACTTTAAAAAATATCATTAACCCCTGTGAGAGAGTATTTTAATAACCCAGAATTTGAAGTCATATCTGTGGAATTATTATAGGAAACAGGTGACAAATGCATTGAGACAATGAAAAAAAATTATCTTTGGCTATGATTGGAAAAGAGATGTATTGTCAGTGTAAATAGGTTGGTGGAAATGCTATTGAAGTGCTTATTTGAATTAAATTGGTCTGAAAGCCCATTGGAATGAGCAGGTGGAGTAGAAAAGACAGCATGATGCTAATAGCTTTGCTGTGTGGTTTGTGATACATGGTTTCATAGGTGTAAGTAAACTGTCACACTCCAAGAGGCATTTTTAACATCAAAGTCAGTTTTAAATTGTTGGATAGTTGTTTGTCTGGACATACATATCCAGATTATGTCTTTAGTTATCTGCATTTTAAAGTTGGCTTCTTTCATACTAGTTTACAGTTGGAAAAATATATCTATTTAGGATTTCTGAAGTAACCTGACCATGGGTTCAAGTCCCCAAAAAAAGCTGATATGATGGAATTAAATATTAAAATCATTTGTTTTGAAAGGAGGGGATATCTATGAAAAATATAGGAGAGAAAGAGAAGGCTTGGTCGGGGAAAGCCTGAAGGCCACACTGCAGTTCTGACACCTGTGAAGGCAAAAAGGGAAGGAAGTAGGTAGGATTGGGTAGAGCAGCTCTGAGAGTCTTGGCCAGTGTGACAGGGCACAGGAATGGCATGAGTCTGGTAGGACTACCATACATGCTCATCATTCGCTGGGAGATGCCTGGGCAAAGGCTGCCTTCAGAGTGAAAGCTACAGTGTGGGTCCCTAAGGTGCAGCAGCTGGAGAGGGTCAACAAATGCACCCTCACATGAGGTTCCCCTGAAGGACTAGAGAAGTATCTATCCCCAATGGCTGCCACCAAACTAGGTTAATGGCATCTCTATGATTTACCTTTATAATGGGTGACCTGATTATCTTAGTGTTCTTTCTACAAGGCCAAAAAAGGTGAATTATTCGGTTGCCAAGTACTGTGGATAAGAGAGAGGCATTGGGACTCATTCATAAATTGAAAACATCATTCTTCTTCTAAGTTAAAATGAATTTCACAGACAAGTGATGACACAACTCCATGATCTCCATCCTAGTATCCCCCATAGAAAATGATCTTCAGAGCTTATTTTTAAAATTATAATTTCAGAAACATTTTCGGCAATTGCTCTACAGACCTGATTGGAAATCCCAGTAATACCCTTTCCTGTGTGATGTAAACCTTCTTTTTTGGAAAAGAGAAGTCGGTGCTACAGTGGGAAAACATTAAAGATGTTTAAAATTGAGTTGCTGACTTCCTTTCAGAAGCAAACAGGAAGAGAAAAAAGAGAAGGCAGAGGAAAGGAGGGGACAGGAAGGGAGGGAAGAGGAGGAGAGGAGAGGAGAAAAAAAGAAGCCAAAGAACAAATAAATCCTGAGTTCAGTTGTTTTAAAAATACATGTGAAGTGACTGCTGCTAGCCATGGTGGCAGTATTTGTGTGTATGTGAATGCTTCTTTGGTCTGTTATGTCATTTGAGTGGAAAAATGGTAGACATTATGAATTACAAGTTCTATTTTTTCCTCTTTATCCTGTACTCTGCAACAAAACAAAACAAAAAACAATAACTTTTTTCCCCTTATGATATGTTTGCTATTCAAAGTAAGTGCTTCCATTTAAATGGCCAAACAGATTTTCTAGGGAAAATCAATTCATTTGAGGCCGCCTCATTTCATGTGATGACCCCCAGGTGGCTGCAGTTTTATAGGACCTGAGCACTCACTTGCAAGAAGCCGGTTCTGGTTAGCACCCAATTGTACTGGCAGATAATTGGCACACTTGCTCTGCACACCCCTCTGTTAACACAATCCTGCTCGCCACCACTGAGTCCCTACACAGTTTGGATTGCTCTAATCCTGATGAAAGGAAAAGTTGCGAACAGATATGAGCGAACAGGTCTGTATGAAAGAATGCCTGTGAGCCAGCTGGCCCTGTGTTTGTTCATCGCACCAGGGTTAGGGACCTTCTATGGTCTTAATAAGTAGAATCAACTGGCTTCATATGGATTTTGGCACTAATCTGTGACCTATGGCCCCATTTCCTGGGGTTTAGTACAATATTAATAAAAAGAGCTATTCCAGATTAGGCACAAATCAATGCTGTATTATAAAACAGTTTTAATTTTTGCTAAAAAAAAAATGAAATAGGTTCCCTGCTGTTTTTGACATTGACTTGAATACCTGTGCCACTGGTTTAAATTGAGATTTGCCTTATTTTTAAATTTCTTGTTAGTTTATTGTTTTTAAAATGCATTTATTTTTCTTAGAAGTATAAAGTTGAATATAGTGCATGCCTGCAGTAAATCTAGGTTTAGCCCTTGGCTCTAAAACACACTGAATTCATTACATTTATTTGTGTAGCCTCTCTTAATCTGTTGTGACAACAAATTAGACTCTGATTTAAATTAAAGCAAATTGAAAAATAATTAGAAGTGTTTTTCTTCTTTTTTTCTCCTTCCTTCAACAACCTAACTTCCATCAGATAATATGGAAATAAATAAGACATTTTAAGGAATTTACTCATGTTCGTATTGAGGATTATCTTTGGGAAACTTTAATAAAACAATATTTCATTAAGTTTACTTTCAGAGTATAATAAATACATAATAAAATATATAAAAGTAATATTCCATTTTACCAGATTTTTTTTCTTATGTTCCTAATTGTGATTTTTACTTTGCTTCTATTTTGAAGTGGAGCTGGGGTAAGATGCATCATATGAAATAACTTTGGATTACATAGTGTGATACCAACAAGAAAACACTGAGGTAAGTTGTTCCTCCTTATACAGAATTTCTCTTAAGTTGTTCTACTTCAAAATTCAGACCATAAATTTATTTAACACACTTATGGTTTGTTATTAAATGTTCTATCTAATTTAAGATTGTAAGTTAATCTAGCAATATAGGCCATATTAGGGGAACAAGTTCTGGAACCCCCATCATCCCAAATGCTTCACGAACCTCCCATTCCCCTCCCTAACCCTCCACCCCACCCTGCCTGCTCTGCCTGCCAGAACCTGAGCAGGACAGCAGACTTGGATGGTGCCCTGGAAAAAATGCTTAACCAACGAGGAGTCCATTTTTGGAAAAAGTGCTCATTCTTTTCTTTAAGAGCCATGTACAGCACCTTCTAGACAAGGGGAAGCTTTTACCAGCAATTGAGTTGTCCTGGGGACATACAAAAGGCATGAACAAATTCACTCACAGCAGCCAATGTTCAACATCCTGAAGGAAGGCTCAGCTTGGCACTTTATGAAGCAAGAAACAATCATTTGGAGATTTCAGCTCAGACAGTGGGAAAATCAAAATCAAAATCAAAATTAAGCATGAAGTAGAAGCAATCAGGGTTCTTGACGCAAACAAGAACTCTTGCATTATTGCTAAAAGACTGGAATCAGGTGTCAAGCTTCCGAACCCCTTTTAAATTGTTCTGGGTATTAGATGATATAATACCCCTTTGCCCAGGTCAGGGGCAAGAATATTAATGACTGTTATCCCAAGTAGGCTGGAAAACCAGGGCGCACGTGCATGCACACACACACACACACACACACACACACACAAGCATAAGGAAGAATAAAACACAAATAAAACACAATTTTTATTAGTATATTTCTTTTTACAAAAAAAATGTTCAAATTTATTTATTAAACGTTCCCATTAAACAAAAATAATTCCCTTTAGGATGATATTCAATGGTGCTTTAGACACCTATAAATGATAATGTGTTGTGACTGAGGGTAATCAGTAATAGACAAAATATAAGTCCATTTTTTTTCTGCTTACACGGGAAATTATGTGCCATACATGAAGGAGGGGCAGAAAACTAGCCCCAGGGCTCCTAGATATTCCACACTAGACTTGACTTTACCATAAATGTCTGGTTCAAAACCATTATGTAACAGAGAAAATACCTATGTTTTAACTGAACATGTCTCTAATAATGAAAATTATGTGATCATATAAAGAGTGACCCAATCCACACTAATTTAATATTAATGTGTCAGCAATCGTTTACTTATTACGCAGTATCTGTCTGCACACAGAGGAAATATTATCTATAAAAGATGTTAAAATGGCCCACCATTTTCATTGCGTAGATGGGTCTAACTCCATAAAATGTATCATTTTCACATGAAGAATGCAGTCAGCATGAATAGGTGAGCACAAGAAAAGAGACAACAATAAACAATGGTTTGTCCCTCAACTTAAGAAAGTTCAGAGTGAATTAGAGTAAAGCTCAGAGTTACGCACTGAAACACATTTTGGAAATGCTTTAAAAGCAAATTAGTGAAGATGATAGCAGAACACTAAGTCCCTGGAGTTCGTCTGTTTAATTAACTTGTCTTAATTTAGAATGTATGTGCACACAATAAGGCGAAATACATTCCTGAAATATAAACACATTAAGAGTTCATTGAATTCCTGAACCAAAGATAAATGCAATTTTGCCTGTGATAACAGGGTTATTTTTTTTTTTTTGAAAAAGTAATCATATCTTTATTCAAAGTCATATCTTTGCTATCTTTCAAGACTAACACATTTAAGCACTCGAGAATAAAAGGTATATGAATATTTACATACAAATGAAGTCATTTCAAAAAAAAGTAGAGAAATGCATTTCTGCTTTAATTTCCACTTTTCTCATTTTTATTTGTACTCTTGTAAGAGGTTTTATTTTTCTTTTAAAATAATTTATTTCAAGAATTTTGTCAATCTGTTTTTGATTATTAGAATAAGACTATTTTATTCTGTGATAGTCATTGTGACAAAAGCACATTTTTTACACAAAAGCATCAACATATAAATATCAACTACAACACACAGGAAATTATTTTTTCCTATGGGGAAATGAACATGACCAAGGAAGCCTTGGATAAAAATTTATCTTTTTGCCCCACATAAACATAAATTGGAATCCAATAGAAAATGATGTTATCAAATGATTTTCCTCCTGTTTCATCTCTTCCTCTTTTCATAGGTAGATATTGTAAAGGATGAATACTTTTAAATCAATACATCTGTATTTTGGAAATGTTATTGTATGGCAGTGTTTTCTGAGTTTATGCAGTTTTATTACCTATGACTAGAATTACTATTACTGTTCAGAGATACCTTAGTAAAACAAAAACAAATAAACAAAATAACCCTGAGAATTTGAATGTAAAGACTTCATCTCTGAGCTTTGGATTAGCACATCTCCACTTAGGCACTGTCAGTTACTCTCTGTAAAAGGGCAGTCCTGATTAAGAGAAGCAAGAACCTCTCCACACCATTTGGAAATGTTCACAAGCATCACAGTCTTCCCAGAAAACAAGGATATCTAGCACCTTTTCCATCTCCAATTCCATTAAGGCAATTCTATAGTTAGTATTCCTGGAACAGAGCTCATCTTCCCCATTCAGATTCCTTCAACATGAGGAACTCTCCAGTAAGAGAAAACTTTTAGTTTCATATGCTCCATTGTTCCCAACATGGTTCGAGCTCAGACATCCTTCTTACTTAGTCTAGACCTCCCCTCCTTTGAATTCCATATCTCTTTATGTGGATCCTTAAGATCCAGTGATATTTTCTCCCACAAACTTAGCTATTCACAGGGGACAATATCACACACTTCTCAGGTACTTTATGCAATTATCCTCTCTCACTCTCTATTGAAGCTTTAAGCAGTTAGCCTCCAAACTCAGGTACTTCTGTGGAAGACATTGTCACCAATCTTGATGTTCACATATGCTCCCAGGATTTAAAGGAGTGATGTTGAGCTTTCTAGCCAGGTCTCTTCTAAGAAAGCAACAGATAGGTCTGTAGGTCCCATTATTCTAACACTTCATTTGCCTGGTGGTGGTGCGGAGCATGGACCATCCATCTTATGCCATGAGAGCACCTCCATCTCTGTGTAGCTTGTTCAGTGGATGAAGTGGCTTGATCAGACTGGAATCCTGCTGGATATCTGAACACATGGCAAAAGTGTTTCCCCCAAAGCCACAATAGTTGCTCCCATAACTACATGTCATACTGGAATGGTAGTCCCATATCTGCCATATTGTCTACAGTGGTGGAGCACCAATAGAATTCATCACGTGGCTAGCTGTCTAATGTGGTCAGTTTGAAACACTGACATGGGGCCTATGCCTCACATGATGTGGCCCAGGCTGCCATGTTGCATTGCCTGGAGCCCTGACAGCAGTCCCACAGCTGTGTCATTTGTTTGGCTTCCATCTCTCCTTGGGGAGTCATGATTTGATCCATTCTTGCATCCAAGGTGGACTTCCGTGTCCCATCTGTGGTGGGTCCAATGGGCTGTTGTGGTGATTTGTTGAGGGCATTCTGATCAGCTTGTGAGTTCCATCCATGTTCTCCTTAGAATGGTCTCCTTCTCATCTTGCCAGCTGTTTCACAGTCCCTGTTCTGACACAAAGAGCCATTAATCTGCCTGTCACTGGGCCATATGGCTAGCTGGATTTCAACAGCTCTGACTCTGTAAATGACTAGCAGAAAGTTGGTACTGGAATAATGTTCACAGCTGTTAGTAACACACAGAGTTAGGCCCATAGGGCAGAGTGTCCTTGTCTAGTCTCATTTAAAAGGGGGCCATCCTCGGAGCAGATGGTTATGGCAGCTCAGCAGACTCCACCCTCTTTGAGTTTCATGGATCTATCCATGAACCAAGCCATGCAATCTGCTGGACCCGCTTCAAATCCTGAGCCCCACTTAGCTAAGGGAAAGGAAGGAGCACCTTCTACAACCATTCATCTCCTTCTAGCGAGGCAGCTGCTTATTCCCGGAGCCAGCTGATATCTTGGGGCCCTGGTCAGCTTGATCTTGGATGTACCATTTCCATTTAATGATGGGGCTTTCCAGAGTCTGCTCTGTCTTATCAGTGGGATTAGTGAGCACCCATATGTGGGTAGGCACCTCAGGTCTTAAGCTCATGTATCGTACATCAGTGGTCAGGTGCTTTGTTTCCAGTAAGGCCCAATAGCAGACTAGTAGCTGCTGTTGGAAGGGGATGTATCTGATGGTCACTTCAAGTAATTTATGTACCCAAAACCCTAGGGGCCCACTTGGTAGCAGTCTTCTGTTGCCACAGGCTCCAATCTGCATGGGGAAGAGTCACCGAGGTGTGTAGCTCCATTGTGCTAACAGACTCCATCAGGTCCGATGGCCCAGGTGTGCCGTTGCACCTTGCATAGCTCCTAAGGACTGTTTTTGCTGGGGTCCCCATTCAAATTCAATTAAATGGGACAAAGAATACCCACATGTGTGCATGCTATCTCTAATAGTCAAACAAGCTACCAACTGCTGAGACTCTTTCTTGTTGGTGTAGGCTGCCATGGGAGTGACTTCTGTTTAACTTTACCAGAAATTCTCCTCTGATTACCAGCCCAGGCAGTTCCCAGGAACTGCACTTTCCAAGCATTGGATCATTTTAGAGTTCACAACCCTTGCTCATGTCATAGTTCTATGACATTATATAGGGCCAGATCAGCTTGCTTTTTAGGCTGCCAATGTGTATGGCAAGTACTTCTGGAGATAACTGGGCTTGTTGTAGATCCAGTCTCACCCATTGGTGGCATATTCCAAGAGAACTGAGCTATCTCTGCAGAAGGAGAGTGAAAGGTTACTGCAGGTCATTCCAAGTGAACACAAATTGGATCTTATCTTCATTTAGCAAAGAGATTGAGAAAAAGGCATTATCCAGATCAATAACAGCATACTGATCTGCCATATGGGCTGCTACCATCTTGGTGATGGCAAAGATGCAGGTGCCAAGGGTAGTATCTCATCATTTAATCTACAGGAGTCTACTGTCAGTCAGCCAGACGAGACTCTTAAACTGTAAGCATGTGGGGTATAACCCTCATTTCCTGTAGCAAATGCTGAATTAACAAAATAGTATGTTTTTCTCTGCCTGGTAGGTAGTACTGCTTTTGTTGAATAACTCCTCATGTCTTAGGTAATTTAGGTGGTGAACAAGAGGGAATTCACCCCACTGTTATGACTCTAATCCTTTCTTATGAGTGGGCATAAACCCTGAGGCTATGGTGCTGTTTTGTGCTGTAAGCAGCCAAAAATATCAATACCTATGATGTACTCAGCTATCAGAACCACCATCACCAGCAGAAATGACCTAAAGGGCCACACCCACAAACATATGAAAACTTGTCTGATCATATTTGTCATAAACACCCTCTACACATACAATGACACCAGCTTACCCCTGTAGGTGCCTCAGGTTATTGTCACTTGGGCACCAATGTCCAAGAGCCCTATCAGTCTGAATTCCCAGTTTTGGTCCTGTTACCTTCACAGGAGCATAAGTTACCTGCCAGGCTGAAAGATGCTAGCTCCACACATAATTTTTGTTTTAGCAAGGAAGCCTTGGCCAATAAACACCCTGTTACCCAGACTGTGGTCACAGACTCTGAAGGCTGCTGTCGTCTGTTTGTTTGCCATTGTTATTATTACAACATTAAGTCTTTCAATCTTGTACTGTGGTTAGGGACTCCGATGGCTGCTCTGCCATACCTTTATCATTGTCACAACTGCAATATGAAGGTGTCCTTCCAATATACAGGATGCCTTTCCATTTATTGATGTGTTTAATTTCTTTCAACAAAGCTTTACAGTTTTCAGTGTATAAGTCTTGCATTTATTCTTATTTTATTTTTTGGATGTTAATGTTAAAATCATCAGCGTTTTCTATATTTAAGATCAAATCATCTGAAAATAGCAATATTTTTAATACTTACTTTCTAATATGGATGTTTTTTATTTCTTTCTCTTGCCTATTTGCCCTGGCTAAGGTTCCAGTACAATATTGTGTACAGGTGGGAGACAAGACACCCTTGTCTTGTTCCTAGTCTTAGAGCAGAAGCTTTGTTTTTACACCAGTAAGTATTATGTTAACGATGAGTTTTTCATAAATGTCCTGTATCAAGTTGATCTAGTCCTAGTTGCTGCTATTCCTAGAGGTGTTTTGCTTTGTTGTTGTTGTGTTTGTTTGTTTTTAATCATGAAAGGGTGTTGGATTTTGTCAAATGATTTTTCTACATCAATTGAGATAATCGTATATTTTTGTTTTCTTATTCTGTGAACATTACATATTGCATAAATTGATTTTTGTATGTCAAACCAACCTTGCATTCCTGGGATGAATTCTACTTGGTCATGGTGTAAATCCTTTTAATATGCTTCTGGATTCATTTTACTAGTATTTTGTTGAGGATTTTTGCATATATATTAATAATAGATGTTGTTCTATAGTTTCCTTTTCTTATGACATCTTTATTTGGCTTTGATCTTATGATAATACTGTGTTAAGGGAATATTTGAGAAAGTGCCCAAAAAACCTCTCAGTCGTTGCAGAGCAGCTCTGTTTGTGAGTTAGGGCATGACTTCAACACTCAGCCAAGCAGTTAAAAACTCTGCCTCAGCCTGTACTCCTTCCTTATACAGAGCTTCAATGTCAACCAGAGGTGAGTGCTTGGGTCTTTCCAGGTCTTTCTTGAGCATATATACAACATGGACATGTATGTGGCCTTCTTGATTCCAAGGAATGTGTTGAAGCTTTTCAGAGCCCTTATTCTCCAAAGCATCTCATTTCACAATCTTTCTCACACATGCAAAGCTTATTGTTTAGTCTATTGTTTGCTCCATCTGTTATCTAGTGTCTCAAGCAGCAGTGAGTAAAACATTTTCCTATATATCTTTTAAGTGAATGCACACAGGTGCAGCTTTAGCATTGGGTCAATTCTGAGTTAGATGAGATAAAGACAAACCTTTTGAGCCAAACTTCCAGATATAGCCACCAGCAGGCAATAAATGAATATATAAACAGTAATACCTTGGTTTGAGAGTATAATTCGTTCTAGAAACAGGCTACTTTTGTATTGCAAGACATCGTTTGTTTGCCAAGTTAAAATGTATTCGAAATGTTTGCTCATCTTGTGGAACACTCGCAAACCGAGTTACTTGCAATCCAAGGTTTTACAACGTTTTATATATATATATATATATATATATATATATATATATATATATATATATATATATATATCAAATTAATATAAAAACGTAGAATTCTTTGCAAATGAAGTCAGTTTTGCTGCCTCCTGCACCTGTAATAGAATCCAGATTGTCATTTTCAAGGCTCCTACTAAGCTGGGAACTGGGACTTGGAACTAGGGTAAGTTAAAATGACACAAAGTTCTCTGTTTTTGCCAAGATGCAAACACTTTTCTTGAATGGATCCTCCCTGTTTTCCATAATCATTTGAATAGTTTCCAGAATTACGAAAAGGTTGATTTTCACATTTTACACTAGCTTTTTCATTACTTTTGTAGAGAGGCAAACTTTTAGAATTCCTTAATCATTCTTTTGGTCACCTTGTAGGAATGTGACCATCCACTTTTGTATTAGTGCTCATCTCAAATGGAAACAAGCCAACTGACATAATTTGTGAAAGCTTAAAAAGATGCAATCCATATGTATATATGCATTTATATTTATTAATACTCCTCTTATCAATTTAGTAGTTTTACTCATACTGTGGGTGGAGGTCATCTGCTATATTTAGCCTTTTCTAATTTATTTTTTCATAAATTAGATTCCATGGAGTGGACATCAAATCATAACAAAACAAAATTAGGTAAACATTAAAGCTATAGAATGAAAACAATAATAAAAAAAACCAAAACCCTCTATTTTCTTCCATAATAACTCAGAGAAAATCAAGGCATGTCTATATGGGATTTTAGGATTCATGCATCAAAGTGACAGAGTGGAAAGTTAGGAAATGATTCTCTATTCCCCAGAGTCTGCCTCCAGGTTGGAACCAGATGGCCTTTGTTCTCTCCTCTCTAAGCAATTGGAGTGCTTCTGACTGCAGCTGTACCATGGAGGGAAATATTCAGGGAGTGGATGTGTGAAATGAAAACCTAAATAAAGCTTCCCTCAGCAAGTTTAGACAGGCCCTGTCTCTGACCTATGAGCAAAACAAAAACAAACAAAACAAAACATAATACAAAAAACTCTGGTTTCTGAATTACCTATTATGACTTGCATACAAGCACAATTTTCACCATTAATATCACAACTAAGTGACATATATACAATCAAACCCATAAATGGTCTTAAAATAACTGTGCTATCAAAAAGCAAAGAACACTCATCACTAACTCCCCAAAATTAATATATTAAATGGCATTGTAAAAGTTTTGAAGAAATAGCGTAAAATTTTATAACTGAACTAGTATGTGGAATGCATGCTTCAAGAGCTATAGATTAAATCTATCAAATAAAATACAGGATATCCAGTTAAATTTGAATTTCAGATAACAAAAAAATTTTTATGTTCTATATATTGGGGCATACAACCACTTTTTTTTATCTGAACTTCAAATTAAAATGGACATCATGCATATTTATTGGCTAAATCTTCCAATATTACTAGAGATGAAACTGTTAACAAGAAATGAACACTGTTTGTTCTTATTATTAGGTATTAAGAGATGTAACTAAACAGGTAGTTACAATACAGAATAATTAACGCAATGGGGGTACTGAGGAGGATATACAACACCTCTTTAAGGTACTCAGAGAAGGTTTCTGGAAATATTGATATGGTCTCTGAGTCAAAAACTGAATTACAAATCACAGGAGAGTAAGAGGAAGGATGATTCAATCAGAGGGAAGTACTTGTACAAGCTCTTAAGAACATAAAGAAACCTCACTGAGGAATTATAATTAATTCACATTTGCAGAGCATTGAACAGCAAGTAGAAATTGGAATCCTAAAATCTCATATAAACAAGATAAGTAAGTCCATATAGGCCAAGGTTGAAAAGAAATTATAAGAGTGATTGATGCGATCACTATGGAGAAAGTTCACTCTGGTTGCATCAGGTGGTAAATTTGTTGGGTCAGTGTTGATCCAGGGAATCATATTAACAGTCTGTTGACATGTCTGTTGAGAGTGTAGACCACAGGAATGGAAATAAAGACAGAGAAATGGAATGTATTTATGAAAGATCAATGCAAGTTACTGACTGATGAAATATGGGGTTGAATGAAAGAAAGGGGTCAAAAAGATTGTTTAAATTCCTGTCTTTGTCAACTGGATATATAGAGTGACCTGTACTGAAATAGGGAACAGGGGACATCAGAGAAAATGATTTGGGAGAGTTTGATTTAGAGAAGTTATAAGAAACATCAAAGATAGGAAGCTCAAATATTGGACTAAATTGTATATATATGCAGAAGGTGCTAAAAATGTGTATACACATTTTAAGAAAAGAAAGAACTGTATTAAAATTGTAATACTCAATATATACCAATAACAAAAGATGAATACAAGTCATGTCTCACTTCTTCAATTACATAAGGTACTCAAAGTGGTTACTATCAGTGTAATTTTAATAGTTCTTTCCTTTCTTAAAGTATTTTTGGCACCATCTTTATATATACATATACATATGTACATGTTCATGTACATATACTTACAATTATACTTCATATGTGTCTGTGCATGCAAAATATATATATTCTAATTTTTACGCAGCCTTTTCAGCACTTCCAAATAGTAAACTTGGTTAATTGTCAAGTTGGTACAAATTCATAATGAATAATCCCTCTGAGATATATATATATATATATATATATATATATATATATATATATATATATATATATACCAAATGTGTATATGTATCATTTTATGTTTGGTATATACATATGCTGGGAAATAGAGAATCATTTCCTAACTTTCAATTCTGTCACTTTGATGTATGAATCCTAAAATCCCATATAGACATGCCTTGAATTGATCTGAATTATTGTGGAGGAAAATAGAGTGTTCTTTGTTTTTTTTTCATTTTATACCTTTAATATTTACCTAATTTTGTTGTGTTATTATTTGAAATTCATTCTATGGAATTTAATTTAGAAAAAAATAAATTAAAAAGACTAAATATAGCAGATGATCTCCTTTCAAAATATGAGTAAAATTCCTAAATTTATAAGAAGAGTATTAATAAATCCAAATGTTTATATACATATGGATTGTATCTTTTCAAGCTTTCACTATATATGTGAAGTCTGACAATTAAGTTCACAAACTCATATTAGAAAAAGTGCTACATACCTCATTGCTGAATATCACTGCAGTCACCTTCAAAGCACCCCCTTGGGAAACTATGCACCAATGTCAGCACCTAGTCCACGCTTCAAAGCAATTTTGGAACTCTTTTTCTGGCATGGCCATCAGAGCTGTTGTTGTATTACCCTTGATGTCCTGAATGTCATCAAAATGTCTTCCTTTCAATAGTTCCTTTATCTTCGGATAAAGGAAGAAGTCATTGGGGGCCAGATCAGGTGAGCAGGGAGGGTGTTCCAATACAATTATTTGTTTACTGGCTAAAACCTCCCTCAGAGACAGTGCCTTGTGAGTTGGTGCATTGTCATGATGGAAGTGCCATGAATTGTTGGCAAAAAGTTCAGGTGTTCTAATTTTCACGCAGCCTTTTCAGCACTTCCAAATATTAAACTTGGTTAATTGTCAAGTTGGTACAAATTCATAATGAATAATCCCTCTGATATCAAAAAAGGTTAGCAACATCATTGCAACAAGTTTGGAAACTTAGTTGGCAGACTTCATGTGTGTGTGTGTCAGCGGGGGGATATATATTATATATCTATCGATCAATCAATAGATATCAAAAAACATATGTATGAATCATCAGCCTGTTGATGATACTTGAAGCTTTTGGAATGGTCCTGCTCACCCAAAGAAAAAGAATAGAGAGAAGACTGTAGTAGAACCCTGAGGAATCATAGCCAATCATAGTTAAGAAAATAGCAAAGGAAGAGCAGCCAACATAGGGGTCAGTGAGATACAGTAAAAAAAATTAGAAGACTGTGTGTTGATAAAATATTCCAAAGAAGAAAGATTTAATTAAGAAGGAATGATCAATAGTATCAACATAAACATTCAGATGAAGTAAGGAAGATATCGATGACTATAGGGCCAACTGAATTGTACATCATGAAGTATATTGGCAGCCAATGTCAGAAATTCACTAGCTTACTTCACCTATTTTTCTTTTAGATTTAGGGAGAAAACAAAATAGTTTATTTTGAAATCAATTTAATTTTATATTTAATTTAGCATTATGCTTAATTTATCACCCTAACTATCACTATTTTGCCTAATTCTTCCTCAGTAGTATGACGTTTTCAATTAACACCAGCCTAACTTTCATACATGAGGTATAAGTCATGGTTGTAACTTCCTGGTTGGGATTTTATGTGACAAATCTTCAGAGTGTTTACTGATTTATTTTTATTATTCAGGAGATTGCATTTTACTGCTATGGGAAAATAAAAGTTTATAGATAAAACATAAACTCATATTTTAAGACCAGAGAAATATTCGATTACCTTCTTCAAATTCTACAGGTACGGTTTCTCCCTACCTGCTTCTGGCTGATTAGCTCATGAGCAACATGAAGCCACATAACTAAGGTTGCCTCTACTGATTAAGCGTTTCTTAAGCAACAGGCTAGGAAAGGCAATATTTCCAGTTTGCTGCAGTTGCTGAGAGCAACAGTGAAATAAGAATCATGGAATCATTAAATGTTAGATCTTGAAGGACCCCTGAAAAATTGTATGCCTCATTTTCAGTTGAGAAAACTGTAGCTTTGAGAAGTTTATTGATTTCTCCAAAGTCATACCTCTAGCTCCTGTCCAAATCAGAACTAGATCCTCATTCTTTGGGCCTTTGCTCTTGTGCTTTGCTGTATTTCCTTTCTTATCCAGACATGCCCAGATCTGAGTATTACCAGGGCTGGAAGTGCAAATTTTGGAAGATTGTCTAATGACAACAGCAATAGAGTAATTGGGGAAAGATAAGATTGGGGAGAATGAAAAGAGAAGCTCAGTGTGGTAGAAGTTAGAGAGCAGTAGCAGCACAAATCAGAAAGACAGGAACAGTGGCTGGGAAATATGCCACATCAAGCACCAGCACAAAATCAGCTTCATGAGGGCTCAAAGCCATATGCTAACTGGGCAGAAGACCAGGAAAGACATCTGCATGGAAGCCATAGTCCAGAGACACACAGAAGAAATATGAAACCTGGAAACGTGTGGCCAGTAAGAGAAAATACCACTGATAAACTAGGAACAGGTTAAGTAGATAGGATCATTCTTTCATTCAGTGGCTAAAAATCCTGAGGATTTGGCTCAGTGTAAAGGTTCCTCTTAAGCCTCATGGACCTGCTCTTCCTGTCTGAAGAAAATGTAGTTGCATTTTAGCAGAGGGAGAAAGAGGCAGGTGTGTCTTATCTTCATAGATCATCTTCTGTGAGCATGTGTTAGACTCTACATTAATTCTAATCAAAATTCTATGAATTTCAAATTATTATCTCTGTTTTACAGATGAGGAAGTGGAAGCTTAAAGATACTTCCTATTTTATCCAAGGTCACATATTTATGAATGAAAGCGATGTGACAAATTTCAGGCATCTTCTTTTTGGCATGGGGAGACAGTCCTGAGAGGAGGAGACTGGAACTCAGACTACTGCATGATAGGGTCAGCCTCACTAGATTATAGGGACTTAGAGGTAGGGTTTGTTCCAAATTTTGAGAAATTTTGGATGAGGATGAAACTAGAGCTTTGAACCAGTTGCAAATGCACATGGAGAGCATAAATTCTTGAGGCTGGAACATATTACAGGGTTCAGCATCAGAGTGTACAGCTCAGGGAATGGTGAAGCAGGGTATGCAGGAGCTAGCTCATGTGTGCTTGTAAGAAGACACAGTGGTTAAATTCATGGGGATATTTCAATCAGATTTTGAAGGCAGCCATTATTAAAAATCATAAATAAACCTACATGTTAATTATACCAAAAAAAAGGTTAATGTTCAAAACTCAGTATTTCCTAATTAGTTTACTATATTTTGCTATTATCTATGCTGTTGGTGCTATCAATGCCTATTATAGTGGAAATGATGTGCTACTTATTGTATATTGCTTCCTAGCTCTGTGTTCTGTGATGTAATATTGGCCACATGAAATTGTCCATGATAAGAGTATTTACACAGTGGAAAGTGGCAAATGCTACAAAGTGAAGCTGCATTTTTTTGTTTTGTTTTGCAGAATTCCTAGGCTTAAGAAATTGATGAAGAAAAAAGTAAACAAGGCTGAGTAAACTTAAGTCTGCTATATTTGTCGTTACTTCTTAAATAGCATAAATCCTGGTTGAATTGCAATCATAGTTTGACTGTGGACACAAGTTACATAAATTTGGCAAAACTGAATAAAAATATTCTGGGAAATACACTGGCTATGGAATTAACAATAAACGTATTGTATATTTTATTATTATTTGTAAATTACTGGCCATATATGTTTTACATCAATAAATTTAGTATGATATCTCTCTCTCTCTCTCTCTCTCTCTCTCTCTCTCTCTCTCTCTCTCTCTCTCTCACACACACACACACACACACACACACACACACACACACACACACATTTCTTATATTCTGGATAGCTAAGTGTTAAACATTTCCAGCCCACCATGGTGTGAAAAGGATGAAATCAATGAGGTAAACCTTCCAGGCTGGTACTAGTCAACATACAAAAATCCGAAATGGAACATAGTAGACAGAGCATACGACGACAGCACTGTTCAAAAAATGCTGGGATTATCTCTTGCAAACAAGCTACATTAATGGTGATAGTCCTATCTATGCAGACATTTAGTTGGAATATTGCTCAACACCATGGATATATGCTTAGAAAAAACACAACAGAATATTTGAAGCTGGGGAGACAGGCTATGCTTATGGAAATTTTGGAAAAACCATAGACTAGAGGAAAAGGAGAAATGGAGAAAAAACTATGAATATCTATGCCTCTATTCCTGCATTTGCCTGAAGTTGGATATTACCTTTACAGACATAATATCACCTGACTTCAAATTATTCAAATGCAGAACTCTGACAAATAAATACTTTCAAGTTATTTTCCTTATCTTTATCAATTATAGCCAATATAACTCAATGAGAAGTTGATATATATATATATATATATATATATATAAAATTTTAGTGGGGCGACAATTGTTAGCAAAGTTACATAGATTTCAGGTGTACAATTCTGTAATACATCATCTATATATCACATGGTGTACTTACCACCCAGAGTCAGTTCTTCCATCACCATATATTTGATTCCTTTTACCCTCATCTACTACCCCCAAACCCCTTACCCACTGGTAACCACTAAGCTATTGTCTGTGTCTATGAGTTTTGTTTCTTCATTTGTTTTTCTTGTTCTTTTGTTGTTTTCAGCTTTATCTGATATATCTCAGATAAATTGTAAGTCTGCATGTATTTTTCATTAAACACTTCCTGTTCTTAGGAAGACTTTTTGTTTGTCATAAATTTTTCCATGACATTTTACTAAAAATTGGGCTTCCTCCTTTATTTATTTATAGAGTGATACTGCAGAAAACTCTGTCATTTAAAAATCATTCTATCGGGGCCGGCCGAGTGGCGCGGTGGTTAAGCGCTGGCTTTGGAAGCCAGCGGCCCCGGTTCAGGTCTCACATATGAGGGCCAGTGACACTGCCCTCCAAAAAAAAAACCAACCAAAAAACAAACAAACAAACAAACAAACAAAAATCAGTCTATCTACACAAACTCCAAGAACTTTTCATACCATACGCTGCATATTTCCTTCCTCAGTAGTCTTGGGAACCTTCCCTCATTAGATCCTAAGTCACTCCATATTCTATGATGGGAGTTGCTTTTCTTGAAGGTTTATATTTTTTACAAGACTTAAAAATTTTATTTACAAAGTTAAGAGATATTTTTTTAATCTAATTGATCATTTAATAATGTTTTTCTACTTTAAAGCATTGTTTTAATTCAAGATTAGTTCTCTTAAGGACAAAACTTTTCTCACTTTACATGTGAAACCAAAACACTAATTTTCTTCTACAAGATTTTGGAAGAAGAAAATAAGGATCATTTAAGTGCTTTTTTTTTAAAAAGCAAAGTTAACTGCAGACAGGAATCTGAAACAACAATAACAAGTACATATTTTTCTGGTTAAAAAAGCAATGGTAAAACCATCCAATCATTATTTTATTTTTTTCCCCAAATAATTGGACCCTTTTATCACAGGGTTATGTCCTAGTTTCCATGTAAGACTAGCTATAAAACAAGCACCACAGATTATGAGGAGCTCACAAATTAAATATGGAGTGGTGATATATTCACTGACATGAAGATATTAAATACAACACAAATTGGGTTATATGACAGCAAAGCTATTAATCAAAAACATTGAATTAAGCCTCAGATTCCTGTTACAGGGCAGTAATTTTCATAAATTTAACTGCTTAAAAGTACATACTGGTAAAATATTCAGTGGATTTATGACTGGTTTGGAGTCTTATACTCCAACTGCACTATTATCATTTGGCACTTGCTACATATGTCTTTATTTTGGGTTGAGGACTCATCTTTCCTATAAGACTGTAAGGCTCTTTAGGTCAAAGGCTTAGTCTTAAATGTCATTATAGCGTTTGCATATTACATACCACCTGGTTCATGCATATTACCTGGAAGAATGATATATAATTGCAAAATCAGTATCAAACAGTCTTTTTTTAGCTGAGCCATCCTGCCACCTGTTGGCAACTCAGCTTGGGCTGGCATCGAACCGCTGTTGCTCAGAGCTCAGCTCACACTCTTGAGCGAGCTCTTAACCAACTGAGCTATTCGGCCGGCCCTATCAAACAGTCTTTTGAATAAACAATGCAAAGAGTTCCATCATAACATAAACTGAAATATCTCTTTCGTCTTTTTTGCTGAAATCAGTCTCTACTAGCAGTGCTGACTTCAGTTGCAGGCTAAAGAGAGGATTGAGTAACTGCATAAGGTTCAGACAAGAGTCACAATGAATTTCAGATAAATTCAGCTGAAAGTATCAAAAAACAAGGCACTGTTAGTGACAGATACTTTTTGCGATTGATACACTATGAAGAGCTGTTCCCTTTGTTCTGGAAAGCAGAACAAGCGGGCTGATGGTTTGAATTAAGTATGAGGAAGTAATATAATAGCTTTTGCTCCTAACTTATCAAATGATCCCATTGTTTGAGATGAGAACACTCTTTCTGCATAGACCGTGTCAGTAAGTGTCTACGGCAGATTTCACAGGAGCAGGAAAATCCGGCTCCTCCTTGTCTTCACTGAGGCTGGAAATTACACTCGTAATATCATTTTCCACAGTTTTAAATATTAGCCACTACCTGCTGCAACCCCTTAAAACTCAAATGGTCTTATGCAATAGAAATTAGCTCTCAAAGTCAGTCAATGCTAATGTTTGTTTGCCAGATCATCACCTCTTCTCCCTCTTAAGGGAGAAGACTTGTCTCAGGGTATGTGTAGTGTTGATGGATCAGGAGAGAGAATTCCAAAGACAGAAAAAAAAACAATCAAAGAATAGACAGAAAAAGTATTCCAATAAGTAAAAAATATCTTATCTTAAAGTAATTACTTACTTTACTCATAGGATTAAAAATGAAAATGAAATTTATGTGCTTTTTCTACTTTTATTATTCTTTGGTTTGATGAAGTTCTTTCAGAATGTATTATTATATAAGGAAAAACAAGCTTTCTTGTTCTTATGTGAAAGGTACATTAATGAGAAATGGGTTATTAAATCCTTTTATTATTCAGTGATGATTAATAAGCTGTACATAATTATGGTGCTAATATTAACCTATGCAATCACAGAACAATAAATATATGCAGGGCTTTGCAAAAACAGCCCCAAATGTGCCTCAGAAGTCAAACACTGGCTTCTAGAAAATTTACTTCTCATTAAAAGAAATATACCCTAAATAAGTTTAATTAAAGCCAGAACTATCACTTTAATAGATGCATTATTTTTTTTCCTCATTAGATCTCTATTTGACTTAGTTTATTGAGTTACTTTATTTAGGACATAAATGAATATTGTAACCTATTATTTAGTAACACTTGTATCATTGATTAACCAAATTCCTGAAAGTATTATTGTATATTACCAGGATATATACTTAGTATTTTAATTATTTTTATATTTTCATAGTCCATAATAAATCCTTGCTAATTTGAGAAATTATTCCATAGTATATTTAAAAAGACTATCCCACAAATAATTTATTTACTGGTTCATTTCTCCATTTATTCAACATATATTTATTTCATTCTTTATATTATTTACCACTTGTGCTAACAATAGCCTGGTGGAGGAGACAAAAAATTAAGACAAACAGAAAGGCAAAATGATAAGAATATGAATAGGATGAAGTGAGAGAATAATGGAAGCAGGGTTTTATTTTTGTTTGTTTGTTTTTAGCTGTCTGAGAAGGTTTATAAAGGATTTAATATTTGAACTAAACATTGAAACATAAGAAATAGCCAGGCAGAAAGAGCCAGGGAAAAGGTAGCTGGAAGAGCCTATACCAATCTCCTACCCAATTGCAACTGTGTTCCCACCTCCAATCCTCAGTGTGGGAACACAAGGCCTAGAGATCCATTGGCTATGGGGTGAGTGAGTGACAGGAGAAACCAGGGGTGAGTCCATTCCAGGAGGGACTATTCTTTAAGAAATGCCTTTTGGGGAAAGAGAAAAAAAAAATTTGAACAATTTCAGTCTGTGGTGTTTGTGAAGTGCTTTAGTTTAGATATTTGTTGAATGAACAACCCGGAACTCAGGGGACCTGGTTCAACAGGAGATATAAAGTTTGGTATCATCAGTGTATTTGTGGCTATAAAATTTCAGGGAGAGTTGAAATCAAGGCAGAAGAGGAGTTCAGGTACCCAGGCTGGAGGAGCCAGGAAAATTGCACATAGAGCATGGAGTCAGAAATAATGGAAAAGGGAAGAAATGGAGAAGTGGAGAAAACATGTATCTCACTGTTAAAGGCAGTTGAGTGTGGAGGAGGTGTGAAGTATGTATGATCTCTTATTTTATTGAATGTGGTTTTATAATACAAGTTATAAAACAAACATGGACTTAGGAAAATGACCCTGCATAATACTATGTCTTAATTTATATGAGGGGTTACAAAAACAAAAACAGGTGTATAGAATTTCAAGTTCATGGGAAGGTATTGCCCTTTGATCACAGGATATTTGAGTTTATTTTTTTTCATTCCATTGAAATGAAAAGGAAGAAGGAGACTAAGGGTGGGGATGCAGGGAGAGTGGCCATAGGTAAACGAGGGCATTTTCACAAGGTGTTGACATTATTTTCAATTATGTGCATTTTCAATTAGGAACATCAGCTTTTAAAGAGGGAAAAGTGGTAATGTCATCAGATTAACAAAAATACACACTACCTAGTGAAATCTGAACTTCAGATGGCAATAAGAAATGTTTTAGTGTAGTATATGCCATACAATATTGGGAAGAATGTATATCTCTGTAGTGAACGAAGGGAACATGGGAAATGAGGAAATGTCTGCAGTAGACATTGTAGGGAGCTGAAGACAAAGCTTCCTCAAAAAACATAGTAGGAGTAACAAGTGCCATGTGCACCTGTATCAGACAGATGGCAATAAATGTATAAGTGTCTTCAGTTTTTCTAGCTCTGTAATTTTCTTCAGGAATATTCCACTGCAAGTATAAGGAAGATTCAAATATAGATTCTGAGCTGCTTAGATTGGTAGAGTTGTGAATTTGTGAACCAAGTCTAATGGAACGCAAGAGAAACAAGGGAATTAAGGATATTTTTAGAGTAGATAAAATGACTGAGCTAGATAAGGAAGTGATTTCAGGGATATTGAAATTCCTGGTAATGAGAAAGTGCATGTGTGCTGCTATCTTGGGAATGTATAGCTGAGGGAAGGGAGAATAAAAGGAACCTAAATGTGAGGGGATCACAGAAATGAGAAAAACAAGTGGTTGGAAATGTTACCCACATGGATGTTGAAGTCAGTGAGGCTAAAAAGAAATCAATACACACATAAAAAGCCTCGAGTGAAAAATCATAGAATTATCAGGAGATAGGTGGATGTCAACAAATCTATAGGTATGATTTCTTTTTTTTTTCTTTTTCCTTTTCTTTTGTATTAACAAGCAGTCCTTCTTGTGTGTGTGGTGGGTGATGGGGAGAGGTAGCAGTTGTGCTGCTAATGAGAACAAGTGTGTGCTTCCAATTTCCTGATGAGTGCATATTTTCAAGCAGGCAGATCAACATTGTGAATTTAGAATTTCATTTCCTAAATTAATGGCCAAAATCAACATTATTCAATATGTTTTATGAAAGATTTTCTCCTGTAAAGATTAAGAATCTATTATAGTGCTTTTCATTATGGCATATTTCATGTTGCAAAATTCTTTTTATTTTGTATTTAATTTCATATTTTTACTATATATTAAAGAAAATTGAAGTATAATTCCAGAATGTATAAACATGTTCTTGATCAAAATAGGATTCTAGGAATTAGATCCTATTCAAGAGATATAATGCATGCACAGTGAATGTTAGTTCACCATCATTTGCTGAGCGTGCATTATATCTCTTTATTTCCCATTTTCTATCAGTCTCATTTTGCCTGCTAGCAGGAAACATTTCCTGAAAATTCAGGAATTTGGTCAGGTAATGACCTTTCAACCTTAAAATTTAAGTTCTTCCAATTTAGGGCTCTTCCCTTCCCATTCCAACTCCTCTGATTTGCATTTATGTTTCTTGGTGATTAAGTAGTAATGTATATTTTGCACATCAAGATGATAAAGACTGACACAGAGCTGAAGGCAGGATATCTTCAATACACAAATACCTCAAATAAACTGGGCTCTCACTTCAATTCAGGCCTAACCTCTGAAGAACAGGATGCAAGTTTCCTTCTTATTAATAATCCCTACTATTCACCCTCTACAATTTTCCCTTCTCATTATCCCCAGTTTGGAGGGTCTTTATCTAGTCTCATGAATATACTTGAGTTGAGATGAACTGGCTCTGTGTGAACACATATTTTTCCAAATTTTCCTACCTATCATTTGAACCTGGACTCTTGAAGGCTAACAAGCCATATCCTATATTGTAAAAGTAAAACAAAGTAAGAACATTGATATACAGAAATATTATAACTATTTAATTCACCATATGTATATATGTCTATCATGTAGATAACACAGAAGTACACACTTATGTGTGTGTGTGTGTGTGTGTGTGTGTGTGTGTGTGTGTATAATGTCAGGTAGAATTAAGAGCAATGGAGAAAAACAAAGCAGGGTAGAGAAGATCTGGGTGGAATTGCTAAATCATGGAAGGTCTTTCTGATAAGGTGAAGGATAGAGTGACCTAAAGAAGTGAGAATTGAGCCACATTCATGTTCCAGGAAAAGTATCCAATCGGAGAAAAAAGTATGTAAAGCTCTGTGTGTCTGGACTGGAATGAGAGAAGAGACCGAAGAACAAGTGTGTGTGTGTGTGTGTGTGTGTGTGTGTGTGTGTGTGTGTGTGTGTGTATGTGTGTGTGTGTGTGTGTGTGTGTGTGGAGAGAGAGAGAGAGAGAGAGAGAGAGAGAGGAGAGGGAATTTGTTGGATCAAGAGACAGGAATACGATCAGATCTTGACAGTTCTGTATGTCATTGTCAAGACTTTAAGGTTTAGTTTGAATGAGATTTCAAACCAATCATTAGATAGTTTTGAGTAGAGGAGTGACATGTTCTGAGTTCTATTTTAAAAGAGTATCTGTGGCAATTGAGTGGAGAATTGGCTCTTAACGGAAGAGCAAGGATGGCAACAGGGGACTGATTAGCAGGTTTTTGCAGTAATCAAATACAGAGTTGATTGCGGTTTAGCAGCTCATAGCTGGGAGGATATCAAAAATAGTCAAATTCTGCACATTCTTTGAAGGTGGATGTAATGGTATTTGTTCATGGTTTAGATGTAGGGTGCAGGAGAACTTGTGCTAAATAGTTAACAAAGGTTGTAATAATTTTTTAGATGGGGTATTTAGTATATTTTATTAATATTTATCTTACACTCATAAAACACACTTATCACCTATGCAATATTAACATAGGTATAAAAGTGCATTGATTTACCTAAGTCAAAAAAAAGGCATTAATGTCCATGCAAAAAAATCTTGGCAGATGTAATGAAGATTAGGAAGTGTCTGCAAAAGACTTTGAGATGATAAGTGCTACTAATTTTATCAGTGCTTCTCTAGCTTCTATGCCAACACAATCTCCATATTCCTTGGGATCACTCTCATTTTAAAGAGATTATTTCTAATGGCATGCTGTAACCACTGGCTAATATGAAATTTCACAGTAATTTCATCTCTTAAATTTCTAAGATTAAAATTCTCGCAACCCAGCTTTAAATACATACTCTTTTGTAAACAACATTTTACTCTTTTAAAATAAGACATGCAATATTCCAGAAGAAGCCAATTAATGATGGGTTTTAATATTTGTGTGGCAGAGTGCTTGTTTGGGTATATTCTTGAAGATAGAAGTTCCACTTAACACATACCCCTTATATGATTATGCAACTGTTCATATATTTCAATAGAGACATGGAGATTTTCAAACTATTTGTATACTGTTTTTTAATCCTTGTCTAATTAAAAATAGTGTTTTTGTAATTTCTATTTCTATAGCAGCATTATATAAATTGCTTTCATATGTTATCTCAACTTATTATCACAACTACTTTAAAAGATGTAGGTCATTATAAGTATGGTATTTGAGGAAATTGAAACACTAAATGATTAATTGACTTAAAATTATTTAAGTAGTGTTTTATATAAGATGTGAATCCAGAATTTATGATTTCAAGTTCCCCCAAAATACCCTTGTCCAATTATTTTTAAGTGGAGAGTGGACTGGAGACAAGTCATCTTTATTAGATCTACTTCAAAATGTCAGATATCATGGCTGATGGACTGTAGAGGGCAAGTACATCTCTATATGTGGACAAGATACATGGTAGCTTTCTGGAGAAAAAGATACATTGTCGGACCTTGTGAATAATTTGTCAGATGATGGAACTGAGACTAGAGAGACACAATAAATTATAATTAAATGATAAGGCCAGGATTCAAACCCATTTTCTCTGATTTCAAAGACTGCAGTAATTCCTATTATATCAGATTCTCTTCTAAGAAAGTTAAATTAAATCACACAAATAGCATTTAAGGAGTTCATAAAGGCTTCAAGTAAAACTCATACATACAAAATTCCATCCACAGATATAACAGAAGAACAGGGTCCTGGTGAAACACATGATCACTACGCAACACTCAGAAATCCTGCTGTTAAATAGTTCTGGTGCAAGAACGAAGACCTGGGTAAAGTGGGAAGCCATCTTCTTACATCCTTTAAATTGCTGCTCATTAGAGCGCTCTGTACCATACTGTGCTTCAACATTTGAGAGGATTACAGAGACCCCAGTGAAAGTATACAGTGTAGCAATGAGAATCATTGAAAGAAAGGAACACAGAGTCTATGTGGTTAGATTAAGGAAAGTGTTACTGCTAAGGATGGGAGAAGATGGAAGTGTACATTTTAAATTAACCTCATCCATATAAGAATGGGATCCTGTTTTCTCATCTTATACTAAACTTGCAGGGAAAATTTAAAAAGGTTTTAAATATACCTTCATAAGCTTCCCGTAGGTAAAATATTTCAAACACTGAGAATAATATAAAGCTAATTTGTTTGTGGCATCATTTTGTGGTGTTAAGTAACAACAGCAGAAAAGGAGCCAAATGGGGTGGGATAAAACATTCATTCTGTTGATGTCATCTTTTAATTTGGCACCAAGAAAGTGAGGAGACAGAAAAAATGCAATCTAGCTCTAAATTTCTCATATACTCTGAAGTCTTATATATCATTTTCCAAGAAGTCATTTTAGGATGGATATTTTAAAACCAATTTTAAGACTTTGTTTCATTTTCATTGTTAATAGACTTTTTTGTTTTTTAGAGTAGTTTTAAGTTCATGGCAAAACTTGAGTGGTAGGTGCAGAGATTTTGCATATAGTTCTTGGTCCCACATATGCACAGCCTCCCCACAATAAAACTCTCATATCTGGTTGGGTCATTCATTACATCAGTGAACCTATGTCAGCACACCATCATCAACCAAAATAGATAGTTTACATTGGTGGTCACTCTTGGTGTTGTACATTCTATGGGATTTGGTCCTTTTTCCATCGTAAAACCCCTGCCTGCAAGTACAAAAGGTCAGAGAAAAGTCCATTTTACTGAGAACAGAGCTTAGAGTCTGGCCCCATTAGCCCAACCAGAGCCTCAGGAAACCCTCCCACCATGGTGCTGGTTTTAAAAACACTTGTAGGATATTTTTCTTAGGGGATCAGATCTACTCACGTCTTGTCAGGGAGACCACTTCATGGATGGTGTAGTGACCTGACCACTGCGCTGTACATCTGAAGCTGCTGCTGAATAATATTCTATGTCAACTATAATTTGACACATATATAGTCATGGGATGGGGAATATAGTGTGGGGATGGAGTCAATGGAATTATAATAGGTATATATGATATCAGGGGTGGGAGGTCAGGGGATGGGGAGGAGGTAGTCACTTTGTAAGGGGTGAAAAGGATAGCTATTGCATTGTTTTGTACATCTGTATATAATAATAATAATAATAATAATAATAATAATAATAAGTTTAAAGAAAAATAAAATACAAACACTTATAGGAGAAACAGAACTGAAATTAGAGTCAGACAGATTTCTCTCCCTCCATCTCTGTGACTTTGAGTAACTTAAATTTTCATGATTAATTTTCCTTATATCCAAAATAGAAATCATAGTAAACCTCGTAAACCTCTGAGAAAGATTTAAATGAGATCACGTATGTGTAATATTTGCCTTAACGCCTGGCACAAGTAGTCATTCAGTGATTGGTAGATTTTCCTAAACTTTCTCAAGATGAATGTTATTAATGCCAGCTCTATCTTCTTCATAGAAAAATGGTGAAGGCACATTGACAAGTTCAAAAAAATTCAGAAATGTGTATTTTATTATTGTTCACAGAGGTCGTAAAATACCATCACATTCCAGCCTCAAAAACATGTTAACTTTGACATGAGGTAAGTTTGCTAATAAAACATGGGTAATTTCCTGGAAATGATCAGAGAGATGAAATTTGCATTATAATTCATAGAAAATTATCTATTTAAAATAAGCCTCTAAATTTACTGTCTTGTCCCCTGTTTAGGGTGTATTTCCATGTGACTTTGATCTATATGGGTAAAATAAAGAAGACAAAAAGGAGATACTCTCTCTGATAATTGTTTTTTTTTTTTTTCCTCATGGTCATAAGGAGAACTTCCTTATATTATAGACATATATTTAGCAATTACCTTATAGCACATAAGCATTTTCTGAAAATTTAACATTGGAATCCTAACTTTATGTCTGTATTTTGACTGTTATTCCTTTATTTGACTGAATAATTTTGAAAAAAATATCTCATTCTTTTGATTTATTTTCTCACTTACTAAAAGAACCTACTTTCTTTTTTTGTGTGTCTTTTTTTGAGGGCAGTGTCACTGGCCCTCATATGTGGGACCCAAACCGGGGCCGCTGGCTTCCCAAGCCAGCGCTTAATCACTCCGCCGGCCCATAAAAGAACCTACTTTCTCCTTTCCCATCCACTTTGCATAAATATAACAAGATCAAAGATTTAGTGATTATGAATGACATTCAAATTCATGACTCTAATGTAGTACATATCATCTCATTATCCTCTGTTTAGAGTTGCAGGATTATACAATAAATTATGCTATTTTACTTGGCCTTCAGTTAATTCTATTAGAAGCTGAGTTTATAATTTCCAGTGAAGTGAATTAATGTTGGAGTCTTTTATTGTCATTTTAGCTACCATAAATAATTATATTATCTAATGTTGACTTCTCATTAAAGATTAATGTAGAATTAGTGACAAAATGGGATGCTCATCAAATACAAAACTCCATAAAATTTAATGCTTCCCAAGTTGTAACTTGAAAATTCAAAGAGCACTTGTGATTTAAATCTGTTAGTTCTCATTATAAAACTGATATCCCTGCTTCAAACACATACATGGAGGCACAAACACATTTCGTGTAAAAAGCAAGAAGTGTGAGGAAATGTCTCAATCAAGTGTAATAAACTGTTTATCATAATGTATTCATACTATTTTTTTTA
The DNA here is from genome assembly GCA_033961575.1 of Aselliscus stoliczkanus. Lineage (NCBI taxonomy): Eukaryota > Metazoa > Chordata > Mammalia > Chiroptera > Hipposideridae > Aselliscus > Aselliscus stoliczkanus. Next base: position 50,255,252 of record CM066727.1, read on the forward strand.
ACATGAATCAAGGAAATATTGAACTACTATGAATCTAGGCACCTTTCTAATAGTAAATCATCCTTATGTGCCATTGGATCTTCTAAAAGATAACCAATACGTAACTTCATGTTACATAAGCTGACTTGGTAAATAAAATAGTAAAAGAAAAAAAAATGTGTTATTTTCAGACTTATAATCTTGGGAATGATCTAATCAAGAGGTCTGCATTAATGCATTTATGCCAGGAAAGTTATAAATTATACATAACACAGCATAACATTAAAGCATTAACATAACTTAAGAACATGGGTCTATCACTGGTTAAATAAAAAAGCTGTTCTTCCTATCTGACAGATCCAACTTTGCTATTATATTCTAGCACAGATTTATTGTTAAAATCATTTCAATATTATCAATCCTAATTCCCATTTTTTTGTCAATTAAGACAGGAAATATTTGATATATCAACATGTTCAGAGAGTTTACATGTTGTTGGCATCAGCCAAAACCTTGTCTTCATGTTTTTAATATTGTAATAAAGTTTTGTGCCAAGACATGCTTGTCCTCAAAACAGTCAAATATAAATATCTCAGGGTGAAGAATGTCATTTGTTTTGCATTTTCCCTGTGGTATTAGGCAACATCCTACATTTCATAACGTATTCTACAAAACTGTCTTTACTATAAAACTTTGTAGAAAATTATTTACCATTTTACTCTAGGTTTGCCTGGCTCATAGATAAAAGAAAATAATGTTTTCCATACTTTCCATACCACACCATCATAATCTATTTGTTAAGAATGCTCCAGGGCATACAATACCCCTTATGTTGTGGTGCTTTTAGACTGAGGACCATATGTGGTGCTATCCCAGGAAACAGCAGGGTTCGGTTACAGGGTTGGATGCTTTTTTTCCCCCCTTACCCTAACAGGCCCTGCATTTATACATTGTTACCATCAGTGCGGTTTATTTAGTATAATTAGTATACTCTGGGTGCATTTGTTAAGACTGCTATATACAGCATTATTTATGTGCATCTTGATACTCATAGCTTTGTAACTTAAAGTGTAGCATTCTCTACTACATGGAAAAGTCACCCACAAAATAAGTTTAAATAGCAACCAAATCTGTTTTGGAAAATATGGACATTATTTTATTGTACATATTGCCTTCCACATAAAAAGGTATAATATGAGGACAGTTATCATTCCTTGTTGGATAGACTGAAGAATGTGTGTCCGAGACAAAGGATGTAGAATCCATTGGGTCTATTAATAAAATGTCCATGGTATCTTGGGTCATAACTTATAATATGAGGTTGCTCCAAAAATATCTAGTGTTTTCCTGATATCTATATTTGAATTAACTTGAATTTATAATTCAAATTTATATTACCTATCCTGAAGCTATTATCCAATCTCTAGATTAATGCAAAGATTAGGGGGAAACTTTTGGGAAAAAAAAAAATTGTTTCTTCTTTAGAATGATAATCTTGCAAACAATAAAGAATCCTTTGGGGATGTATTTGATTTGAATTTGGGAACTATTTTAAATTATCACAGAGCATTCTCCATAATGATGTACTATTACTCTCCAGAAAGAAGGAATTTACCTGAATTTTATATCACATGCAGAAAGAAATACCCTGACTCCAGCACCCTCTAACCATCCTTTATGATGTAAGGAAGAGAAAAAGAACCACAGCAACAAAAAAATGCTAAGAAATACTTGGGAAGGTCACAGCCCAAGGATTCAAATTCACTAAAAGAATGGGATTTAATCATAAGATTATACAAAACTTACCCCGTCACCACCACCTACTGCCAAACCAAGAGGATTCCAGCGTAAAACAGTAGATTACAACATAAGGAACTATAAGACTGAGACTTTATCTAAAGATGAGTTCTTAGGAAAGTCCAAAGAAAATAAGGGAAAAGAAAAAGGACAATAAAGCAATTGAAGATTATGGGGCCAACAGCTGACACAAACATTGAACAAAATCAAAGGCCTAGCCAGATTAACATAAAACTCACACTAAAGGCCTAATCACCTCAGTTTCTATTAACTGTCATCTAGAGTTTTTAACAAAAATTACAAGGCATGCCAAAAGACAAGGGGACAAAAAAAAAAAAAAAACCCTGAAGAAACACAGCAAACATCAGAACTAGTCTCAAATATGACACAGATGTTGGAATTATGAGACCATGTATTTAAAATAACCAAGGACATACCTTCGACCTCACTGATTATTTCCTTGGTCGTGTCCAGTCTGCTGATGAGCCGATCAAAGAGATTCTTCATTTATGTCACAATTCTATTTATTAAAATGTCTTGCATTTTCTTTTGATTATTTTTTAGAATTTATATCTCTCTGCTTATATTGCTTTTCTACTCTAGTATGTTGTCTACTTTTTCCATTAGAGCTGTCATGAATATAGATGCAAAACCCTCCACAAAATATTAGAGAATTGAATTCAACAATATACAAACACATTAAATATCACATTTAAGTAAGATGTATTACACATATTCAAGGTTGGGTTAACATTTGGAAGTCAATCAATTTAGTTTACCACGTCTACAAAACAAAGAAAAAAAATCATACAGTTGTATCAATAGATGTGGAAAATACTTGACAAATTCAAACACCCGTTCTTGATAAGTACTCTCAACATATGAAAAATAGAATGGAACTTTCCCAACTTGATAGATAACAGTTTGAAAATGTACAGTTAACATTTGCTTTAATGGTGAGACTGGGTGCTTTGAGGGCAACACAAGGATATAGTCTCAGCACTCTTGTTCTAATTTCATACCAGAAACCCTAGCTAATTCAATACGACAATAAAAAACAATAAATCAATATATACAGATTGGCAGATGCCATAATTGTATATGTATAACTTCCCCAAATTAGTTGAGGAAAGATGAATAAAATTATGGGGAATACATAATCCATATATGCAATAGAGTGAATATTTGTATTGACATGTCTCAGAGGTATCTTAAACATACTGATTATGTGTGTGCATTTGTATGTATGCATATGTATACAATCATGTGGTGTGATGCACTGTAATATATGGTGTGTCATTTTCTTCCTTGTAATAACTAATTTAGGGACAGAAAAACAGGTATTTGTGTTTTTCTTATAATTTTACTTATGAAATAGATTATGTTTAGCTAAAATAGATTAAAAACTTTGATGGCTAGTGAGGAATAAAGTTGTAAAATAATGACTAACAATGTTTTCCTGTTGGAGAACATAATTAAAATCTTACTTGTGAACCATATAATTTATGTCAGTATGTAGATCTGTACTAGTTGATTAAAAATCTAATCACTTTTTATGTTTAACTTTGAAATAATTATAAAGACTTCAATGTTGGAGAATGCTAAATACATTATTCTTGCCTCAAAGTAACTTTTATAGATTAGAGTCTCCAATATATGAGACTTTATAGTGAAATGAGTAAAATACATCTTTTCTAAGAGTTTTTACTGGATTTTTTAAAAAGGAAGTCATTGAAGCAAAGATAAATGAGGAATTTCTTGGGGTTTTTTTTTGGTTGAATTCCACCAGAACTTTAATGTTAAAATTAATTTTCACCTAATTGTCCTAGAAATGTTTGGCTTTTCTCCCTCCCCAAATAACATGCAGACAAAAATTAAAACAATATATAGTACTCTCAAATGCATTTGTTAGTTCATTTCTAGGCTTAAGCAGAAAAGATTTCTGAGAGAAAATATAATTAGATTTCGTCAGGGACACTGATGGTCTTGACACTGAGCTAAGTAAAGGCTCTTATTCTAAGGCAGTAGAAACATAGAAAAACATTTGGGAAATTTGCCTATGTGTACTTAAAGATTGCTTGACTAACTTATACAATATATTGGGTTGCTGGTTGATGCATTTTTGCTACAAGAAAAAATAGAAAAAATACGTTATGACTTTTCTGACAACCCAATACATTCAATGTGTTTTGATATTTCCTCTACATTTAGAATAATATTGTATTGCTGTGTATTTCTGAAGAAAATTTCTGTCTCTGGGTAAGGGATAGCCTCAGGTGTGCAATCTCTTCCCCCCTACAAGTGTCTTCTCCTAGACCATTTCTTCCTGTTGATGCTATTGAACTTCCTACAGACATACATCATCACTCCTGCTGTTTGTAAATAAGATGGATCTTTTAGATTTACCCCCCTCCACTTATTTGCTGCTTTCAGGAGGCACACTAGCCCAAACAATGTTCTCTAGAAGACAAAAAACATAGTGTTCATTTCTATGAGCAGTCAAGATACAAATAATTGCAAACTTATTGCACTTTTCAAAAACTGATAAATGTTATGAAAAGAAATAGAAGTGGAAAATCTGTGTGTATATTTACCTAATATGTGCATAGATATACTTTATTGTTGCGTCCTGCATGACAGGGCATATGAGTTCAAGAGGGCTGGTGGGGGGTTGGAAACAGAAAAATAGAGACAAGAGACAAAGGATAGTTCAAAAGCAGTGCTAGCCAAGGGACTCAGTGCCACTAGGACAAAGAGCTCTGAATTGAGTTTGACTGCAGCTTTTATTGGAATACACACAGGGAAGTAGCATTGTTTTTTCCACAGTCTGTAAGTCACATACATCATACCAGAGAACTTAGCTCAGAGCCAAATCACCCCATGGCTGCAGGCTGCCTTTACCAAAAGTCCCATGACCTGTGTATGTGCACCTCCTAAGAGACAGAAACTTCTCATGCTGAAGCTTAGAGTTAAAAATGCACAGAGGACAGATGTTATTGCCTGGTTAGGTTTCACTTCTCCGGCAGGCTGTCAGCACTGAAGACAAGGGGTCTTTGGCCCATGCTCTTCACCTCCATGATTCCTCCCATGGTATCCCTGTGACTGTGTCTGGCTTGGGTTGCCCTGTCTACAGCTAGGGTCATACCCATAATTGACTAACCATCCCTCTTTTTGGGGTTCCATGGGGAGTTGCCACAAGCATAGTGAAAGTACTGTATCTATGAGGATCCGATATTAAGGAAAGGTGCGATGGGGGCAGATGGCTATGCTGCTGTGTGAACACACTTTATATGCATATATTTATAGTGTGTAAATATAATTCATAAATATAAATACAAATATAATACAGAGCAACAATTTTTTTTGTGTGTGTACATTGTTGTCTTTACTCTTCCTTCTGTGACAACTCATATCAATACAGTTATAAAGTTGAGGCTCTATCAGATGTGAGTATAATGTGTAGAATATTGAATCACTGTCTGGCTGACCCATGAATAGCTATCACACTCATATAATATAACACATGAAGCTTAATTTTATGTTTCAACACAGAAGGGAGTAAAAAGTTTAGAATGATTAATATCAGTGTTGATATAGTCACCTACAGTAATAAGCTACTTGTGACTCATCTTTTCTTAATAGTGAGTTTTAGAGGAAACATCATGTATTATTCTTTTTTGTGCTTAGGATAATTGATACTGCAACCATTAGGGATACTATTTCTAACATCATATCACTAAAGGCAAATGATAAATTGTGTTATCTTGTTCATAATAAAGAGAGAAATCACCCTGTATTCAATGAATTTAACATTTAGTTTGTAATAGATGCAGGAATGGTTTCAAGTCTACTGAGAAATCTCCTCAGTATTAAAACACACCAGAATGACAGGGCTTGTATGTATGTGGATCCCTCACATGAAGCTATGACTTTCCATGAAAATTCAGATTTAATTTGAATAATAATAACAATAATTAATAATAATAATAACAATAATAATATAGACACCAAGATTTATTTTACAATGAATTAAACTTGCCAAAATGGAAAATCTCTAAGCAGTATGTTCCTTTCTATTATCCATTATAAATCATTACATAGGAGTTTAAATTACACATGATATTTAAATATATATGTGTGCGAGTGTGTGTTTCTGTGTGTGTTATAGAAAAATTACCTAGTATATTAGTATAAGTTTTAAGTTTCTATATTTAAATATAGTTTAAAAAAATGATTGAGAACATTTAATATTTGTTTTCAATTGCAGCAAAGTAATGCACTGTTATAACAGCCTTGCCAGAGGGAATGAGCAAAACAAAATATTACCTGGGAAAGAAATAGTTAAAATTCCACAGTCACAAACTCTGAAGCTATGATGCAGGCTTTAGGAGGGAGGTAGAGACTTGCTTCTGGAACTCAGATATGGTTGTGGTCATCACACATGCAGGTGACAGGAGGAGGAGCTGGACAAGTGCTCCCCTCAAAAAGCCTGAATTATAATGCACCTGCTTCCTCCCTCCCTCCCTTCCTGCTTTCTACTATCCTAGGAGTAGGCTTTCTGTAGTGCTGTGGTAGTTTAAAAACTTACACAGAGGTGTGTCAGATATTGAGAAGCATACCACAGATGATTTAGTGATTCCAGGCCAGTACAAGACAGCACAGTCAGGCTTCAGACTTCAAGCTCTCTGAAGGGAGGAGCCTTAATGTAAGTATCATTCCTCCCTCCAGAATTAACATGAAGAAGGGGCCCAACACGTAGTTACCATTGAGAAACAGCAATGATTCAGGAGGCAGTAGACATGCCAAGGCCTAGAAAAGAAAGGACAAACAGATAACAGAATATTTGTGTTGCATTTTTTTTTAAAATAGCGAACATTTTCTATTAAAGGGTTCTGAGATACCTTTAATTTAAATGCAGAACGTGATATGTTAGATAAAGCAGTCATATAGTTTAACCTATACATATTTCCAAAGCGATTTTTATAAATCACAAAATTTCTCTCACATACCACCACAGCCATCAGCTGCCTCCGAACAGGGAACCACTTCAAGTCACCTACCCTGATGTGAACATGCAATGTTTGTTCCACTCTCCGTGCTATTTATTTTGCTTTCCAACCTTCTTTTCCCCCAAATCTTCCCATTGTAAAAGTGGAAGCCTGGGATCTGTTTCTGCTTTGAAGAAAAAGTGAGGAGGCCTCCACAATATAAACTTTCCCTGGGGTTGTCAGACTCCCCAGTTCTGTTAGCTGCATTTATTCCTGGAGGAGCCTGTAAGTGTTTATGCCAATGAGGCTCCTCCTAGGAAAGAGTGAAGGTTTGCCTATTGAAATACACAAGCATGTCATACACAATAAGAAATCCCTTCCACCGTGCTTCTCGAAATCGACCCCAGTCCCTAAATTGAATACCTATTACTTTTATAATTAGAAACACACGAAGTTATTTTCAATGTGTCCAAGCAAATTTTCTATTAACCTATCATTGCCAAGATTGAATTTTATCACTTCCAGGATGCTTTCCTAATTTTCTTCTCTACACAATTTTATATGAATCTTCATGTCCCAAGAATTGTTTATCTTATATTATTACAGTAAAACCTTGGATTGCAAGTAACGTGATTTACGAGTGTTCTGCAAGACAAGAAAACATTTCTAACACATTTTTTTTTTTAGAGGGCAGTGTGACTGGCCCTCATGTGGGATCCAAACCGTGGCAGCTGGCATCCCAAGCCAGCTCTTAACCACCGTGCCAGTTGGCCTGCCCTCTAATACATTTTAATGTGGTAAATGAGCGATGTCTTGCAATATGAGTAGTTTTCTTCCAGAACAAATTACACTTGCAAACCAAGGTATTACTAAGTTTATACATGCCCTATGTCCCTTTTAAAATATCAAGTTCTTGAAGCCTATGAATTATGTATGAACATCTTCATGTCCCCCACAGGATCTATAAATGTGTCACTTTTAGGAAATGTTCAGTCAATGAAAATTTATTAAACTATTGAGTTGTCAGAAAAGTCATGAAGTATTTTTGCAACAAAAAAACATAGAAAAAAATACGTCATGATTTTCCCAACAACCCAATATTATTCTGGGTTGTTTTATTGCACATAATATATATTTTTTTCATATTGAGAGCATAGGGGCCCTGGTGTTATGTCCTGATTCTGTTTATTTGTATTGAAAATACGCAAATGAGAAGTCCATTTGTACTGAGTCTTCTTTGCAAATCTCTGAGTGCTACTTTACACCAAAACCTTCCATTAAGAACCAGATGTGCTAAACCAATACACCTGTGTTATTTGGATTTATGGGAGATTTGAGAGAAAGTGGACGGCTGAAATAAAAATATGAAACTCTGAGAGCCTTGAGTGCAGGTGTGCTTGAAGGTGCACTGGAAGACTCAATATTATTTTGATAATCACGTCTCTCAACTGGGATTTGGTGCCATGTTGAATAATGTCAACCCAGGAATTTTTGCTTCAAAATGTGTATGTCATTGTAAAACATAACAATGAAAAACTGTTCTGAAATAGTTTCAAACTTGTGAAACATGGACCTTTGAAATATCTGAGATCAGTGAAAACTATAATTGAATAAATGCATGTCATGAAAGCTGGTAAGCTTTTGTTGCCTAAAGAAAGGCTCATTTTATTTACAGTTGCACAAAATTAAAATGTCTTCTAGCTTGGTTTTTCAGGGCCAGCTCTAGGTACTTCTTTGACTTGTTTCTTAAGATTTTTATTAAAATACAGCTAACATACAATATTATATTGGTTTCAGGTGTACATTAGAGTTATTCAATAGTACTCACCTACCACTATACATAGTTATAATCATATTGTTGATTATATCCCCTATGCTAAGGAAGTGATCATCATAAGTCCAGCAACCATGTGACACCGTACCATGCTATCAAAATATTATTGACTATATTTCCAGTGCTGTAGGATTTATTTCTCTTGTACCTGGTAATTTGGACCTCTTATTCCTTTTTAACTTTCCCCTACTACTTAAATTTTTCAATTATGTTTGACATTCAGTATTATTTTATATTCATTTCAGGCATACAACATAGTGGTTAGATAAATATATAATTTAAGAAGTGATCTGCCTGACTAGTACCCATCTGATACTTTACATTGTTATTACCTTGTTATTGATTATATTCCCTATGCTTTACTTTATATCCCTATGATTATTTTATAACTACCAATTTGTACTTAATTATTTCCCCTTTTTCACCCACTCCCAACTGCCCTCCCATCTGGCAACCATCAAAATGTTCTCTGTAACTGTGAGTTGGTTCTGTTTCATCTGTTTGTTTATTTGGTTCTTTAGATTCCACTTATAAGGGAAATCACATGGAATTTTCTTTCATTGTCTGACTTACTAAGCTCAGCAAAATACCCTCCAGGTCTTTCCCTGTTGTCGCAGATGGCAGGATTTCCTTCTTTTTTATGACTGAGTAATATTCCAGTCTGTGTGTGTGTGTGTGTGTGTGTGTGTGTGTGTGTGTGTGTGTGTGTGTTATGTACCACCTCTTCTTTATCCATCCATTCAGAGACATCCAGATTGCCTTCATGTTATGGCATTTGTAAATAATGCTGCAATGAACATATGGATGAACATTTACTCTCAGCATAGTGTTTGGGTTTCTTCAGATAAATACCCAGAAGTGGGGTTACTGGGTCATTCTTTGTCTCTTATTATAGTCTTCGCTTTATAGTCTATTTTGTCTGGTATAAGTACTGCTACTCCAGCTTTTTGTTTGTTTGTTTATTTGTTTGTTTTCATTTTCATGAAATATCTTCTTCCATCCCTTTACTTTCAGTTTGTGTGTGTCTTTTGATCTGAAGTGCATCTCTTGTAGGCAACATATGTAAGTGTCTTGTTTTCTTATCTGTGCAGCCTCCCTATCTTTTGATTGGAGGATTTAATCAGTTTACATTGAAAATAATTGTTGGTAGGTATGTATTGCCATTTTATTATTTATAATTTTTATCTTATCTTTTTGTCTATGTATGTATGTATGTATGTACGTATTATTTATTTATTTTTGTCTTAAAGAAGTTCCTCTAAGATTCCTTGTAATACTGGTTTGGTAGTGATGAACTCCTTTAGCTTTTTCTTGTCTGGGAAGCTGTTTATCTGCCCTTCAATGCTAAATGATAGCTTGGTTGAGTAGACTAGTCTTGGTTGTAAGTCTTTTCTTCTCATCACTTTGAATATTTTGTGCCAATACCCTCTGGCCTGCAAAGTTTCTGTTGCGAGAACATCTGACAGTCTTATGGGTGCTCCCTTTTAGGTAACTAACTGTTTTTCTCTTTCTGCTTTTAAGGTTCTCTCTTTGTCCTTCACCTTTGGCATTTTATTTATGATGTGTCTTGGTGTTGGCCTCTTTGGGTTCATCTTGTTTGGGACTCTCTGTGCTTCCTGAGCTTGTATGTCTATTTCCTTCAACAGGTTAGGAAAGTTTTCAGTCATTATTTCTTCTAATAGGTTTTCAATTCCGTGCTCTCTCTCTTCTCCTTCCGGTACCCCTATAATGTTAATGTTGGTACAATTGATGTCCCAGTGGCCCCTTAAACTTTCATCATTATTTTGGATTCTTCTTTTCCTTTTTCTGTTCTGATTGTCTGTTTTCTACTACCTTATCTTCTACATTGTTGATTCAGTCCTCTGCTTCATCTAATCTACTGTTGATTCCTTGCAATGTAGTGTTCATTTCAGTTATTGTATTCTTTGTTTCTGGCTAGTTCTTTTTAGTTTCTATCTCCATTTATATGTTTCCAATTTCTTTGTTGAAATTCTCCCTGAAACCATTTATCTTTAAATTTATGACTACAAATTGGTGGTTGGTTTAATGTAATGTAAATAACATTTGGGGAGAATTTTCTTTTAAATATGTAATGACATACTTTATTGAATATACTTTTAAATTTTAATGTCAAATTTATTGATCAGATACTTAATGATTCCTACTCTGGAACATTCTCCCATACTTTGAAGTTATTAAGGTATTTTTTAATTATTTTTCTAGAGATTTTAATAATTATTTATCTAGAAAAAGTATACTTTTAATGGCATGAGATAGGAAAAAAAAATTTCCCTAGTTCTTTAAAAATACTCCCCTTTCTTTCCAATTTTCAGTATACTCTGAGTTATTTATCAGGTCCTGGTATGCAAGAAACTGTTCTGAGCTCTCCTTCATATCTATCAGTCCATTTTAATCTCTGTGTCAATACCACAGTTTCTTGGCATTTCACGTTTATCTATTTTCAGTTCTTTCACATTTTATATAATAGTACATCAGCTTCTTAAATTATATTTCTATTTGTGTGTATTTATATGTGTATGTGTGCATGTAAGTGTGTATGAAGTGTCATTTTGGAGAAGGTGGGGGGGCAATCTCCACTGACTACATATGGCTGATTAATTTGTACTATTTGTGTTTCTGCAATATCCATTTGTCCAAAGCAGTTTAATAGGCAGGGATAATTAGACAAGAGAATGAATCTTTGATTTTGACATTCTGTAGATGATTTGGTCTGAATGTAACTTTTAGGTACATGTTCAAGGCTTAGTTGGGTATTTTTAAATAAACTTAATCCCCAGACAAATATGAAAGGAGACCTGAATTGTTATACAAAGTCAGGTGCAGCTGGCTTTCATAAATGCTTCTTGAAATCTTACTTGGACCAGGTCATGCTTCTACATCCCCTATATCATATCTATTAAATACATCCTCAGAAAAAGTTTATCTTTATTCTGATTTACTGTAGAGGAAAAACTGAGATTCATAAATCCCATCACTGTCATAGGACCTACAGAGTAAGTGGCATAACTGGGATGCAAATCTAGGTTCCTTGTCTACAAAATCAGGGCTCTTCTTGTTATATCACAGCTGCCATTATGAAAATAACTTGGATATTCATCTTTGACATTACCATTGCCCCTTGTTTTAGTACTGTTTGTTTTCCAATAAAAGTCAACTGCAGAATTTTCTTAAGTTATACAATGGTGAGAATGTTTTGCAGGTTTCTAAGCCTTTGTGTTTTCTGAGTGTTTATGTTTTCTCACATCAGGGAACTCCTTCATCAACTCATTCATAGATTTAGCTGCCTTCTGAGAAGATCATGCCACAGCAATTTAAGGGTAGAAAGAAAGACACAAAGGATCGGTAGGTGATCACCAAAGGCAAACTGAAGTAACAGCAAGTTGAATCTCCTTCTAAGGAGTAGCAACAACTATCCAGGGAAAGAATAGTTTCCAGGGCACCTTGGTCCCCCTCATCACACCTGCTAATGTTTGCCACTGTGGTATTCAGCAGAGCAGCGTTGTTTTTTTCCTGAGGTTGAGTGATGATGCCTGTTCTCAGTGTCTGTAGGCTGCCAACAATGAAGAGAAATCATGGAAGGTTGTGAATGCCTTTCTCACCTCAGGACCAAACAACAGTCTCCTGGCACTTCCTCTAATGAAATTAATGTGTGCTTGACTTTATTTGTTGTTTATTTTTCCCTCGTGAGAGAAGTACTTTCTCTGAGCATTCCTGTCACATACTATTATCAGTTTGCATTGCTCACTTGATTGTAGCAGTTCAGTAACATGTACATTTTAAATGCACATAATATAGAGCTTCATATATGACAAAACTGCCATAGACATTGATTGGATTTGCATTTTACTTTATGGAGTAACAGGGGGTGGGGGAGTACAATGGACTTAAAAGCATAAACTTATGCTTCGACTAAAAACTTGACCAACTCTGCTTATTAATACAGTCTGAGAATATTTATAGTTGGAATAGTATGGATAATCAAATCCTGCAAATGTTTATGACTTCAGTTTCCAATTTGCCCAGTGACTTGGAAATTGAGTGTTGAATTAATCTGACTAAAACTGCAAAGACTTACTTAGCCACAGGAGTAGTTAAGAATGGGTAATCTGTGCAATGAAATTAATGCCATTCAACCAAATGGTACTGGGGGTTGGGGGGCATGACCTAAGCCTGAGATGATAAATTTGTAGTTTCCTTTTGGTTAGCTTGGCTTTCCAAACATTCATACTGATATTTGCTCCTGAGCCCCCTGGGATTTCATGGTTGTGATCAGAAATCTGGCGCCTATGTTGAACTTGTCTCTATTGACATGTTTATCCTTATTTATTTATTTGTCTTCGATAGAGTTTTTAAATGGCCTTTGGATAATTATTCTTAAAAGTGTCTTAAAATTTTAGTAAAACTAAAATGTGCAATTTTTTATCATAAAAGACAAAGCTTACAGGCTCAACATATTCACTTGTTGACTAAAAATCTTAATTTAAGGTAATGGAAGTCCTGGCAGGTTAAGTGACATCAAATTTCAGAGTCAGGAAAAGGCAGAACTTGGATAGACTGAACTATAATAGTTTATTATTATTATTATTATTATTATTATCATTATTTTATTAATATTATTGCCTATATTAAATTCAGGCAAACATCTTATTTTTGTGAACATCATGAGACTATTAGGAATGGTTCAACCCTAATTTAAACTTATTTCTAAAAGCTGCCAGTATTCATATAATATATATTTTAAAAAAGGATTTTTTCTTTTACTTGATAAATAAAAAATTGAATTTGGTTGATAGGCTTTGTAGATGGGTGTGTGAAAAGTAACTAAAATGTTTTGGGTTTTTTTGTGGTTTTTTTTGAGGGCAGTGTTACTGGCCCTGACATGTGGGACCGAACCGGGGCCGCCGGTTTCCCAAGCCAGCGCTTAACCACAGCACCACTTGGCCGGCCCACTAAAATGTTAACATGATGACCACATCATTGAATTGTTACATGATTGAGCTATTTACCATGTGAGCAGCACATCGTTCTGCGTGACAAAGAATTTAGAAGTATACCTCATCTCTGCATGCCTCAGTTGCTGTATCTGTAACATGAAATGAGATAGATGGGTGATCTTGGAAGTCTGTTTCAGCTAGCACAGTCTATAAAAGGGTAACTCAAAGTTAAGGAATAAATTTTCCTAAAGCCTCACTTTATTCTCAGTGCTATAATATGAAGGGTACAAAATGAATAAGAAAAGCATTAAACAACCAAAAATAATGGAGGTCATTATTGCTATATAACTTCACTGTTTTGGCACATTTCACATTCTTGGGATAATTTATCACTTTGCTCCAGAAGTGGGAGCAGAAACTTATGTCTTTTTTATGTCTGTTACAGAAGGATCTCAGGTCCTGGCCTTCCTTACTTTATGTTTCTTTTGTTTCTGTCTGGGAGTTCATCTTATCTCAATTATCTTTGGTCAATCACTCAATAATACTAAGCTACACTCTAACATACCTGTAGCTGGTAACTGAGTTTTAAAATATTTCATAAATAGCAAAAGTTAAGAAATATGTACAATATTATTCATTCAGCCTTCATTTTTCTTTTCATTAAATAGGTGCCTATTTTCAAATTTATTTGCACTCAGACCTTTCCTGTTGGTAAATGAGAGTATTCTCATGGAACAAAGGGAAACATCAGTGGTGAGGCAGGGCAAAGCAGTTGGGCGGAGTTGCCTTTTCTTCCCCAGGGTGGAGTGCCTCTCCTGTTCTCTCACTACATCTGGCAGCACAGATGGCAAGAAAATTAATAGGAGGGAGGAAGCTTTGACCTCATGTGGATATAAACAAGTCCTGAGACTACACAGGCAGGCAAATCCGATAATAGCCTTAAAAGAGACCTTGAAAGTTCACTGAGTTCAGCTCCCTGCTGCTGATAGAGCTGTACTTGACAGAGTCCGATGTCCTGGGTGAGCATCCTTGAGGTACTATGCACAGATATACTAGATAGGTCACCAAGGATAGCCATGCAGTGCATCTCCCTAGGTAAATGTGAAAGTAGGGTATGAACATCTGTTTTATATTAGTATATCTTGTTGGAGATAGGAGATAAAGAAAATGACTACTTAAGTTGTTCCTATCATGTGCATTCAACACATTATTAGAATCATCAGAGATAAAGAGCCTATAAACACATGTTCATCTCTAACCACATTTACAGGGTTAACCCAACTAGCTTGTTTCAAACACATGCTGGTAATTGACATTAATTCACTAAACAAATAACTATTGATTATAGAATCATTGATCTGAAAAATGATCTGGATTGTGTACATGTTGTTTGTGGCAGCTCTAAATGGCTACTTAGACACTGTTAACAGCATGGTGCAGAAGTCATCCCTACCCCCATCTTCCTCACCACCTTCCATTAAAGGTGGCCTCGAGTGGCAAGGAGCCTTCCTTACCCAAGGCCAGTTGGAGAGTTTTAATAAAGATTTGCTTTTCTTATCAAAAGGACAAATGGATCTTATGCTATACTTTCTCCCATCCACTTTCCTTGAACATGGACTTGATATACTGTAACCATGGAAGCAAAACAAGAGAATTGCCAATTGCTGATATTGTTCCAGCAACTTTCCTGGCAACTCATTTTTGTTATGTGATTATAATTAACTTCCATTTTAATCCAGGTTTACTTCACTAACTTAATTTGAAAACACACCTAATTAATGTACTTATTAGTGTCTAAATTTTCTTTATAGTATCTTAGCGACAAAAGTCTATGCCACAGTAGTCATAGTAATATTAATTCAACTCTCACTCTAGGTATGATTTTAACAATTGTATCTAGACTTATCATCTAGAAAACACTTTCAAACAATGTATCACCAAATGTCTTTTCCTTAACCTTGACAATGTTTTTACTTCAATTATTTTTCATTTCATACCAACTAAATGAACCACTCTTGCATATTTAAAAGTATGCATTTTTACATTTAAATTAAATTTGGAAAAAGTGCTAGATGAGCCCAGTTGCATATATCTGAATACCCTTACAAAATGAAGCATAAGAGAGAGATTTTTTTTTATGAGAAGTGTTTGAAAATTGCATATACATATAGACCATGAATCCTTGTATGACCAGTGATTAGGCAGTTGTGTCAAATTTGAATATCCTCAATACTTTACAAATAAATCCTAGTTATTGATGTCCCCAAATCACTTTAACCTGTGGTTCTTTAATTTAGCATGCATATAGCTCACCTAGAAAACTTATTAAAACACAGATACGTAGTCCAACTTCCAAAAACGAATTCAATAGGCCTATTTGAAGAGTCCAGCAATTTAAATATTTAACTTGTTTCTAGGTAGCTTTGATATTACTGGTCTGAGGACCACACTTTCAGTAGCATAGACACAAATGCTCTCAAGGGGCATCCAATAATAATACTGTTATACTTGTACTTCTTCTATTTAGAAGAGACCAATTGTCTTTGGGAAGATGTTGCTATATGCTATTTCCAAACCATTTTTATATTTAATATGACAATTGTATAAAATTGGAAATTTTTTAGTTTCTATTTAGATGAACAGCTTGATTTTTCCAAGAGAGAACTCTTAAACTTAGGTGAAAACATTTATGCAAATAAGTGGTTTCCCTACTTCTAATTCTAATTGCTCCTCTTCTAATGGGTCCTCATCATTTCTATCTTTGGAATTTATTATGATCCATTCCAGGTCCTATGGTGTGTAAACAATTTTCAAAAACATGTTAATACTATAATAAAAAGACTTGTGGAATCTAAAATTCACAGAAAAAATACAAGATTATGTTATAATACAGTGATCACAATTTAAATTTTTTTAAATTTCCCATTTCAATAAGAAAGAATGTTCCTCGCTAATCAGTATTATTTTCTTTTGTTTTCAGTTTTAGTCACACAAACATGCACACTCACAAGTGTATTGTGTGGGAGGATGCAGGGAAGACACTACTTTACACTTGATAGAGGGAATAGGCTGCTCTGATGAGTCTCATGCAGCAGGTGTCTGATGGACTATTATTTAATCTCTGCTTTGGGAAAGAGCAATCAAATGGTAGCTGTTGGTATTTGTTTAATAAAAACTCCAGATGTTGACAATGTTTCCCCATCACCATTGACATATAATCATTTGCACACAGCTGCTAAAAAACCATCAAGCCCAACTACTTTATGATTATCACTGGGAATATTTTTTTTCTTTGTGTGTTTTAGGCGCAGTCCTTATGGTATGACTCAAATATTTTTCAAGTGTTAAATTGAGCCAGCTAAATAAGATTTGTTTTCTCATAGTTTTGCAAAGAGCACTGTCATATGTCAATATGGGCATTCTGGTATATCGATAGAATGTCATCATTTTGAGTCTCTAGTTAACCTGGAAATGCACTGAACTATGCATTTGGGGCACTGTTTTGGCAAATTCCTATTGTATAAAAAATATATACATATATGTTTTCAAAATTTGAGTGAAGGCAAAGAGAGTAAAGCACAAAGATTTTTGTTGATTTGTTAAAGGGAACTTTAAATTTGGACTCTCCAATTTTCTAGAGTTTTAAAAAATATTTCCTTTTTAAAATTTTTACAGTAAACTAAATGTCAGGGAAATAGCTTAAGTTGTTCCACATCCACAGATATATTTTCAGAACAATTTCTGAGTGGTTTCAGGATTGATAGATGGATGGTCTCCCCCCTGAGAGCAAAGACTAGTTCTCTCTGGATTTTGTAAGATACATACAAGGGTGACAAGCCTCATAGAAATGAAAATGTTAACAGCAACAAATGTCATGTATGTGTCTTTTTTCCCTCTCAATTAATTCATGGATAGGCTCTTTTAAGAAGTTGTAGATAATCCTTATGAGCTCTTTTAGGGGATGAGACTACAGATTAAAGTCCAGTAGCAGAGCTGCTATGTGCCAATTCTCTGTAACTTAATATGGTCCACAGACTGGGCCGAAGGTGGAGTTTCTCATGTATCCAGTTTTCAGGGACAAGAGGTTCAGTTCTCTCTGTTCCCCTGACCTTTCCAGTCCTCACAGGTCCCCTCATGTCTACAGCACTCAGCTTCCCTCTCTTCCACCACCATGTTTCTCACTGGTTGAATGTAAATGGCCACAACTACATAAACCAACACCAAAATCACTAACAAGGTGTGTTGTGTTGAAAAATTGCATTAATAACATGAGTGATTATAGAATATTATATTAGGTTGCCATTGCTGCTGTAACTAATTACCTCAAATTTGTTGTTATAACACAAACTTATCTTATAGTTCTGGAGTTCAGGTGTACGAAATGGTTTTAACCGGGTAGAAATTAAGGCGTCATCAGGGATGTGATACTTTGGTAGCCTGTAGGAGAAATTCCATTTCCTTGCCTTTTTTAGCATCTTAAAGCCATTCCTTTGTTCTTGGAGCCTTTCCTCCATCTTCAAAGCCAGCGGAGTAGCATCTTTAAATCTCTAACTCTGGCCTTTTCACCCTGTGTTACATCTCCTTATGTATCTCTGATCCTCACTCCTCCCTCTTAATTACACGTGATTCACCTGGATAATCCAGTATAATATCCCAACATAAAATCCTTAATTTAATCACATCTGCAAAGTTCCTTTGCCATGTAAGATGACATATTCACATGTCCCAAGAATTGTAATCTAGACACCGTTGAGGAGGATTATTCTGTCTACCACAGGTACTAAAAAAATTATAGCTGCTCTCACAAATTATAGATGAGACCATTTTGGTCAGCCATTCTCTTTAGACTTAATTTTAGGGCATTGTCAATTTTTCCAAAAGTATGATTTATAAGAAGTTTCAAACTATTCTTTCAAAAAATACTTTTAAATAGTTAAATATTGCAGAGGCCTATGTAAGATTGCAAAGAGCATGTAAGATTTGATAGCTATTTTGGGCTAGTTAAACTACACTAATTACTACTAATTAACTGATTATAGTATGAAGATTAGAATATTAATGCATATAATTTAACATAAACTGATTTGCAATAAAGAATATGTAACAGAACAAACATGATTGACACTTTCTTTTGAGGTTCTTTTTACTCCCTGGCATTTATTTATTAATGTCATTTTGATTTGATGGTGAAAAATAGTAGGATTGGGAAAGTAAAGCAGAGATAAACAGGATTTAGTGAGTCTAAAAGATGGGACATAAAATTTTCTAGGTTTTCATAGTGATGAGATGAAGAGGTAAAGGCACCAGGAGATAAGTAAAGGTAAATAAATGCATGCATGTGTGATTAGTTTCCCATGAGTTACTGTGTTTAATATGTGAGTTGTATAAGAAAAATGGCCCAAGGATGGAGTGAAGTGGTGACATAAATAGAGGGGCTGCCTACAGTCAACTATAAGCTGTATTAATGAAACTGAGTCACTTACTGGCTACAGTGGATGATGCCCCACTATCATGTCTTCAGGAGGTTGTTGAGCACTAATCGGTCTGTGCCTGGGTTGTCTGGGTGCTCTGTGAGTCTATCCACATGGCACACCCTTCAAAGTATTCTCAATGAAACTGATTGTGGTGTTCAAGAAATTTTTCCATACATAAATACTCCAAGCTCTTATTTTTCCTGTGGCATGACATAGAGCTCTTTGACTTTCCTGAATGACAATAGTTGTGAAGATAGGAAAATATGGATATTAAAATATGCAACACTCCATTTTTAAAAAAGGGATTCAAAGAAACATTTAAATAATTTTAGAATGGAGTCAAAATAAATTGAATGTGCCAGCCAGGTTCCCATAGGTTAGAAAACCCTCCTGGGTTTGCACATTCATCTAGAGATTCTGCTTATCTCTTTTCTCTCCTTACTTCATATTCCATTCACTTCTGACCTTATAAGCAATAACTTTGAAAGAGGTCTGTCAGAAGTAAAAAATGTTGCCTAAACCAATGGACTTTCAGTCACTAATTTTACCAAGTTCTATGGCAACTGTGAGCATGCTTGACCCATCTTCTTTCTTTCAAATATTTCCATTGGTGTTGGTGATCCACACTTGCTTGGGTTGTCTGCTAAAATTTTGACTGATATTTGCCAATTTTCTCCATTGGTCTGGCATCTTCCATGCAAACTTGTATTCCCTAATGCACTTGTATCACACCCTATCAAAAGTCTCTTCCACCCTCATAAGTTTCAAATGCCAACAATGCTCATATACTACTGAGAGCCACAGGTATATGTATCCCTCTCTCAAATTTCTGTTATAGGTTCACATATATGCAATTGCATAATTAAAATCCTATACTTATGTCTCACACTTATTTTAAACTAAATATATTCTAAACTGATAGATGTTTGCCCAAACCTTGCTTCTCTGATACCCCATATATCAGCCAAAAGCTAAACCCCCATCACGCAGCCAATAAATTGTCAAGTTCTACTCATTCAACCTTCCAATTTTACCAAGTCCACCCTCTTCTTGCTACTGCTACTTCCATCACCGAAGTGTAAGCCACTCTTACATCTCTAGCACACCACTTTCTAATTAGTCTGTTCTCATCTCTCTAAACCTATTCTCTGCTTGCGAACCAGAATGATCTGTGAAAGAAGCAAATATGGTCTTCAAGACTCTTCGTGGTTTGGGCTCTGCCTAAAACCCCAGAAGTAGGATCAACTTTTGCTCTATTCTCCAGACACTACTCACACTCCAACCCCCATGCATTACCCTCCAGCCATACTCATCTTTTTTTCTATTTCTCCAGTACTACAAACTCCTTTTCTATATCAGACATTTATACTTCCTATTCTTCCAGGAATACTCTATTCATCCACAACTTTTCCAAATATGTCTTCTGGATTTTTCAGACTGTCTTTGGCGTACCCTTAATCTCACATGGTGCCCTCATATGCATACATATCATTTTGCATTGCATGATAATTTCATGAACTATGACTGATTCCATTTTTCCACTCCCCTATCCAACCACCACTTTTCCTTCATGCACTAAGTTCATAAAAATATGTTTAATACATGAATATCTTCACAGATGAATAATGTGAATCACAATTCTCTATGGATAGAAGCTGAGGATGGTGAGCTGCAAAGAAAACTAAGTAAAAGGATTTCAACTTGCACTGTTCATTGTATGGGTTCTTCCCATATTAAAACTTCCAAGATCATGCCTCCTGATGACATATAAAATAAATCACTGAAAAATAATGCATAAAATTCAAAGAAAAGCTTTCAAAATCTATGAAATAAATAATGTGTGGATAAACCAAAATTAGAACACCAAAATATAAATTATATTACAAAAAGTTAGAAGAAAGGAGAATAAAATAAAAAGAGTTTGAAATATGAACATTAATAAGAAGTAAAAAAATGGAAATTCAAACATTAAAATTATAAAATGAATATAATTTAATGAAAAAGTACAAAGTAGAAATTTTAAACTAGAAAAAAAATCAAGGAGAGAATATCCAATCAAATTAAACAAAGAAAATGTTAATGGCAAGCTATATTAAAAATATCTGAAGTGGAAGAATCAAAAACAAATAAGGGAAAACAATCAGAAAGTTGACTGAAAATGTACAGGAGCATAAAATGCATAGAGTTACAGGTAAATAAATTTAGATTTGGGAAAATGGTTACACGAATTAAAATTCAAAAGAAAAAGTTTAAAATCACTATAAGATATACTACAAAACAAAGAAACAACTAAAGGACTTTTTTTAATTATGAAGAAAATAGATTATAATAAAGAGACAACATAACCAAGCAGACCAATGAAAACAGAGTCCTTTGGGGTAAAATGATTTCCCACAGGCTAAAGGGTAGGACTAAGTCACTAAAGGTAGAGAGAGAAAAAGACAAGGGAAAGTGCGAACAGCTAACCACTTATATACTTCAAGCCTTTCCAGGTTCATCAGTAAACAAAGCTGTAGGAATCTATTAAAAATATTTAGTACCATTTTGCACAGAGTGAGATCTTAATAAGTATTGATTTACTGTACAAATTGAAGATTGAGTCTACTGGTATACTTGGACTAAATTATTTCAGTAACTCATATGTGTAGACTATTCTAACTTACCAATCACTGACTTTTTAAAAAATAGTGAATAGCTAGCTAGATATATATAGAGAGAATACAGAGAAAGAAATGAGTGAGAGAGACACCGACAGGGAGAGAGAGAGGGAGAGGGAGAGGGAGAGGGAGAGGGAGAGAGAGAGAGAGAGAGAGAGAGAGAGAGAGAGAGAGAGAGAGAGAGAAGTAGAGAGAGAGCTGTGTCCCAAATTTGCCAATATATATGAGTGTGGAGCACACAGAATATTTTCAATTACCAATATACAAGTAAAACACAGAAAAAGTTTTAACAAACACAAGGACATCTAGCTATATTATGCACATATAATCAAACTGTGGATTCATATTTTAAAAGATTCTCAAAATTTTATACTTTGGAAAAGAAAAGACATACACATTTAAATAATTCTTAAGTTAAAGAAGAAATAACAGAAGATTTAAAAAATGTGTAGCTCTGAATAACATTGAAAACAATATATCAAAATTTCAGGGTTGCAATGATAGCAGTAATTTGAAGGAAATTTTCAGTTTTAAAATACATTAATTTACTTGAAAAGAACGTTGAGATTATATGATGAATATTTAATGCAGAGATTTAGAAAAAGAACAAAAGAGTAAACACAAAGAATACTGACGTAAGGAAATAACAAATGCAATATCTAGCAATTAGTGGAATAGAACACAGATTCTACAAAAAAATGTTTTTTAAAAATCTGATTATTTATAAAGATAAGTACAATGGATGAAATTGGCATGCTGAGTCAAAGAAATATAAACACCACACACATGCATTAGGAATTAAAGCATTGTAGAACAATAGATTTGATCACTTAAATAACAAAGTAATTACATAAATAACATTCAGACGTATATAAAATGAACATTTTTCAAAAAGTAAAAAGAATGATTAAAACTGACTCAAAATCAAATATAAACCTTAATAAACCATTTGTGAAATTAAAGCTGTAGAAATTGTAATTTAAAATCTACCCTACTTCAGCCCACCTCCCACATACAAAATTACACCAGGCACAGACAGTTTAATAATCAAATTCTACAACACCTTAGAAGAACATGTAATTCCTAAATTATATAAACTGTTCCAGAGGACTGAAAAATGAGAGTGAGTTTTCAAACCCATTTCATGAGGCTGCTTTAGCTGTGGTAGCAAATCCCAGCCAGGATAGATTTAAAAGGGGAAATTATAGGTAAATCACAGTAAAGAAAATAAATGTAAAAATGTTCATATCATTTCAGCATCCCATCCCGCTCACCAAAATTATAAATGTGAATACTATATTATGAAATAACTAGATTTATTCTAGGTTGGCCAGAATGACATCATTTATATTAGATAAAATACACATAAAATTCTTCATATCATATGAACAGATTTGAGGACAAAAAGTAATGTAATATTCCATAGATGTAATTTTTAAAAATAAAATCAACTACCAACAACTGACACTGACAAAATACCCAAAAAGGATAGCAGGTAGCTCCCTTCATTTGATAAAAGACAACTATTGAAAAAAAAAAAAAATAATAATAATAATAATAATAATAATAATATATCAAAAATTAGATCTAATGGTGAAATTTTAGAAGAAGTGCTTTAATTCATGGATCAGACATGAGATAAAACTGTTACTACTTATGCACAACATTGTATTTGAAGCAACAGAGAATTGAACAAAACATAAGTAAGAAAATTAATAAATAAATAAATGAAATTCCTGTTCCGCCCAAAAATGTAAAATTTTGCTACATACCTAGGGGCAACAATATAACAAACAGATGTTAGTTTTTAATAGATATAGTTATAAGAATTTCCAAGTAACACATATATAATATATTTCTCTTGGATAGAATCATTTTATTCAAAAATATTTATCTCAAATCATGCTAATAATTTTCATGAAATTCCAATAAAAACTTCAAGTCCTTGTTTGTGAAAATTAAGAAAATGAATGGAACCATCTAATGGAGAAAGAAATGCCCATGAATGGCTAAAACAATTTCGAAGAGTAAAACTTTCCCACTGTTTAGTTAAACTGATTATGAAGCTATAGTAATGAACTGTGTATTGGTAAACAAAATATACTCACTGAAGGAAATAGCCCTGAAACATATCCACACGTACAAACTCATGCACATATTGGAATGTTTATAGGGCATGTGAAATTGCACAACAGCATATTCAATAAATGGTGATGGAAATTGCATAGTCTACACAAAATGTCATCTACTAGGTTTAAAGATATAAAAACAAAGTTAAAAAAATAGAACTTTAAAAATGTAAGATATCTTAAACAAAGTCCCAAAAGGGAAATAAATCAAGGAAAGCTATATGATTTTTCTACATTAAAATAAATATCATGCACTAAAAATTACTCCACGGCTAGGAGATTATAGTCTCAAAATATATAACTGAAAGGGATTAGTACCTTGATTATATACATTGTAAAAATAACAATTATGCACAAGTAAAATAAAGCCATGAAAATAATCAAAGGATATGGACAATTCCTAGATTTAGAAACAAACAAACAAAGAAAACTGAATAGAAAAGAAAAAAAAATGATATGAAAGGTTATTATTTATACAAAGAAATAGAAACAGAAATGCATGCTAAAACACCTCATATCTACCAGGTTGGTCAAATATGCACAAATTTGATACTCAAAGTATTGGTGGCACTTAGTAACTCTTACCCCATGACGTCACTGATATGCACAGGGCATAGGTCCTATGAGCTCATCACACATTTGCAATCAGGATACAGTGGAAACTTCTCTACTAGCAGATAAAATGAGTAATTGTGTTCTATGGAATAATGAAATGATAATCAGTTGTATAAATGCATTGGCTATGTATTTTATATTCTTTAGACTGAAAAAGTTGAAATAATTTATTTAATAATAATAGGATTTATGTAAATTGAAAACAGTAGAAAAAAACCAACATTTAAAAAAAATCTTTCTATCATTTATTTATGGTTTATCCTACCTATCTCATCTGTAGGAAGATCTATGTCTAGATATAGCTATATATGTATAAAAATCTAAAATAATCCAGGATAATGAAATAATAGATACCACTGGGTCAAGAAGAAGGAGGAAGGGTCCTGTTTTAGGAAGTATCAACAGCTGTATTTAAGAAAAACAGGGAGAGAAGGAAAAATAACAAAATTTTAATGTGTATTTGCTGTTATTTTCCACAATTTTAAATATGTTTAAAATATTTTATAGTTTATGTCCCATTTACAATTGCCTCAAGAACTATAAAATACCTAGGAATAAATTTAACCAAAGAAGTACAAGATCTGTACTCAGAAAATTATAAGACACTGAAGAAAGAAATAAAAGAAGATACAAATGAATGGAAACACCAATCATGCTCATGGATAGAAAAAATGAATATAGTTAAAATATCCATACTGCCTAAAGCAATATATAGATTCAAGGCAATTCCTATCAAACTACCAAGGGCATTTTTCACAGATATAGAAAATATAATCCTAAAATTTATATGGAACCATGAAAGACCCCGAATAGCCTCGGCAATCCTGAGAAATAAGAACAAAGTCAGGGGTATCATGCTACCAGATATCAAAACATACTACAAGGCTACAGTAATCAAAACAGTATGGTACTGGCAGAAAAACAGGCACATAGAACAGTGGAACAGAACAGAGAGCCCAGAATAAATCCAGGCATATACGGACAGTTAATCTATGACAATGGAAGCAAGAATTTACACTGGGGTAAAGATAGTCTATTTAAAAAGTGGTGCTGGGGAAATTGGACTGACACATGCAAAAAAATGAAACTGGACCACCTCTTTAAATCATATACAAGAAAAAATTCAAAATGGATTAAAGACTTAAACATGAGACCTGAACATAAAACTCCTAGAAGAAAATATAGAGAGTAAATTTGCAGGCATTACTCTGAGCAATATTTTTACTGATACATCCCCAAGGGCAAGGGAAGTAAAAGAAAAAAATGAACATATGGGATTATATCAAACTTAAAAGTATTTTTTACAACAGAGGAAACCATCAATAAAACAAAAAGGACTCCTATTGAATGGGAAAATATATTTGTCAGTGATATATTTGATAAGGGGTTAATATCCAAAATTTATAAAACACTCATGCAACTCAACACCAAAAAAACAAATAACCCAATTGAAAAATGGGCAGAATAAATGAAGAGACATTTCTCTAAAGAGGACATACAGATGGCCAACAGGCATATGAAAAAATGTTCAACCTCACTGATCATTAGGGAAATGCAAATAAAAACCACCATGAGATACCACCTCACTCCGGTCAGAATGTCTATCATCAATATATCAACAAACAACAAGTGCTGGCGGGGCTCTGGGGAAAAGGGGACCCTGCTGCACTTTTGGTGGGATTGCAGATTGGTGCAGCCACTATGGAAGTCAGTATGGAGGTATCTCAAAAAACTGGAAATGGAACTACCTTTTGACCCAGCAATTCCACTCCTAGGCATTTATCCTGAAAAACCCAAGACCCTAATTTGAAAAAATATATGCACCCCTATGTTCATTGCAAGCACTATTTACAACAGCCAAGACTTGGAAACAACCAAAATGCCCATTGGTAGACGACTGGATTAAGAAACTGTGGTACATTTACACAATGGAGTATTACGCAGCTACAGAGAAGAAAGAAATCGTACCATTTGCAACGATATAGATGGACCTAGAGAACACTTTGTTAAGTGAAATAAGTCAATCAGAGAAAGACAAATACAATATATATAATCTCACTTATAAGTGGAATCTAGAAAACTGAATAAGTGAGCAATGTAAACAGAAATAGTCTTAGAGACACAAAGGAAAAACTGATGATTGCTAGATGGGATGGGGATGGGCATGAGGGAGAAGGGGAAAGGGAAGGGACGACGCAACATAAACTGATAACTACAATGCTACTGCAGAGACAGAAGAGACAGTTTAGGGAATATAATCAATAAGGTTGTAGTTTTTTTTTTTTTTTTTTAGGGGAACCGAATAATGCATGTCTTTTTAGGGAGACCACTTCATGGACGGTATAGTGTCCTTACCACTGCACTGTACATCTGAAGCTGCCACTGAACAACATTATATGTCAACTATGATTTAACACATATATAGTCATGGGATGTGGAATATAGTGTGGGGATGGAGTCAATGTAGTTGTAATAGTTATGTATGATATTGGGTGTGGGGAGGAAGGGTAGGGGGTAGGGGGAGTCACTTTGTAAGGGGTGAAAAAAAATAACTGTTGCATTGTTTTGTACATCTGTAACTAATAATAATATTAATAATAATAAAAAAGTTAAAATATATTTTATAGTTTAAAAATATTTTCATCAAAAGTAAAAAAAAGGAAGGAAAATGAATAATTTGTAAATACACAAAATTTTTGTCATTTATATATATGCAGTATTTTACCTAATCCCCTACCACGAGTAGATGCTTAATAAATTTAGATGCATTCATGACACCATGCAGAAGAAAAAAGAGTACTCACAGCATCTGGAAACAAATTGGCTGTATTACTTGCTGCTATAATCTCTTAGCCATATTACTATGATCGAATCAATGCAACAACAGTAAAACATCTTGCATGTCTTGAATATCTGTGGTTAGCTAATAATGTGCAGCCAGGGTTGAACACTAATTCTCTCATTAGAAATTAATTTCTGAAAACATGCCCAACAAGTAAGGATGAGTAAAACACCAGGTGCCTCTAGTAGCATCATCAAGTCTATTCAGGAGTTGAGCCCCTTGCTTTACCAGTGTGGTCCCTGGAGCAACACCATCAGCATCACCTTGAAGCTCGTTAGAAATACAAAAATCCCAGGCACCTTGCTGGACCTTTAGAATCAGAGAATGTATTTTAATAAGGTCTTCAAGTGATTATATATATATATATATATATAATATATATATATATATATATATATATATTCATTTATATATATGCATTTGAGTTTGCAAGGCACTGCTAAAATATATATATATATATATATATATATATATATATATATATATATGCATTTGAGTTTGCAAAGCACTGCTAAAATAAATATTAACTGGGATAAATAAAAAAATCAAAATGCTTCCCTGAGAAAACTAAGCATCTAATCATTAAAACATATCAATCATTTGTCTATTTTCTAATATATATATATAATATATATGTATATATATTATATATATATATATAAAGAAAAACAACACACTTTTAATAAATATCACTTTCATAAAGATCGCTTGAGTCTGATTTAACTGGACACAGAAAATTAAGATTAGCTTGAATCTTTCAACCTAATTATATACCCACTTTTCAATCCTATGAAGTTAAGTCAATTATCCAAAGCCATATATGTTGTTGGAAAACCCAGAGGTTTCTTAACAAAAAAAGGGACAGAAGACGTGAGCACTGGATTCCATGGATAGAATTGGGTCCAGACCCTAATTGGCTCCTGATTCGGACATAAACTGTCTTTATGACCTGAGAAAAAACTGAGCATAGCTAAGCCGTAGTTTCCTAATCTGAAAAAGGAAACTACTACTCAGACATTTCTGTGTTTTGTTAGAAAAATGAGTACATGGAAGAGAGGATTCTCTCAGTAAATATGAATCCCCTCCATGACCCCATTTTCCTAATCTCATCTTCTTTCAGCAAGTAAGATTTCCTGCCTATCATAATTGACTGTGAGTTTTTTCACTTCAAATTTTCTCTACAAAAATAGGATGATGCAGTTTATTTTACACTTTGGTTTTCCTTTTTTTTTTTTTCCCTTATGTGAAGCTTCAATTCTACAATATTTTTCTTCTGATCTCTATAATGAAAGTTTTGTTATAAACTAAAGAACATCGAGATTTGAGAAAAATGCATCCTATTCAGAAACCATAACATGTTTCATCTTGAGTTTTGATGAAAAGCTTAGAACACTGAATTAGATTCAGAGGAAGCTATACTTTCCTGGTGAACCTCCCTAATTAAGTTTCAACTTAATAGGGAGTGCATGAATTTGATCATCAGTAATTTCTAGGCATGTGGATTAATTATTTTAAATGAATCAGTATTATGTTTAAACAAAATCAGAGAACATAAAACAGGATCAAACGTGTTTATATTTTTAGTAATAATATATATAATAATAATGCTAAAGAGAAAAAAATATGAATCACAAATATGATTTGTAGTTCAAAACCATATGAATACTAGTTAAGGTTGATTTTTATTTAAGATCATGGTGTACCTGAGACCCACCTCTTCTGTTATTTTGGCAAGCTTTACTCAGGATATACATATTAAATATTAAGATATTTCCTATGAATAATTCAAAGGTAAAAATATGGTATCTTATTTATTTTGTTAAATTCTTGTCTCTTATATTTCTATAGTATATTGCTGTTGTCCTTGATGATATCAGAACCAAGAGGATAATTCTTTAATCTTCTGGCCCTTAAAAAGGAATCTGTGAAAGCAACACTGGCTTTAGCGGGAAAAAAAGTCTTGCATGTCTTGAATGTCTGGGGTTAGCTAATAATGTGCAGCCAGGGTTGAAAACTGTTCTCTAATTAAAAATTAATTTCTGAAAACATAAAAAAAAAAAGAAAAGAAAATTGTGTTAAAACTCAGTTCTGTACTATCAATAAAAATTAAATTCAAATGTGGTTGTTCCTCAGCTAGTATTTGTTGAGGAAGCCAAGTAGATAAATAGAGGGAGCAAATATTTTAAAAGCCTACTTAACTTTTAGTTTAGCTCCAACAGGTAAGGAGATTGGAACTTGTCACTCTCATCCTTACAAGAAAAATCCTGAAAAAAACACCTGAAAGTAACTTTACTTAGAGCCATAAGAGACTAAGGTTGCAGGGCAAATCGCCACCTCAAAATCTGGCAAGATTGGAAAATACAGAGAAATACAACCTCGATCAGTTTACCTGCAGCAGAGGCCACTAGAGTCACAAAGTGTTAGGAATACTTAAATGGGAACTGATGGATTGCTGGAGTGAGAGCATAGGCCAGCATGAGAGTGAGAAAATCCTAGGGACCAATGACTTAGGGGAGCATCCAAGATTTTATGGGATTTAGGAATTATGATAGGAATCCCTGGAATCCTACCAGGTTCTCATGAAGAAGAGTCCAGAAACAAAGAGGTAGGAAAGAAGGGAGGGGAGGGGAGAGAAACTATTTTGGAAGGAGCCCAGAGGGTTCTCTCTAGTAAAGGCCTACTTAGCAGGGCTGAGACTTTATCAAAGGTTTATTCTACTTGGGAGAAGCAAATTACCAACTACAGAATATTCCAGTTTACTGCCTCATCCAAGGTGAAGTGGAGAAGACAGAAACAATAGTGAAGTTCAAGGCCAAATACACAGGGATGCTAAAATATTGACCTTTGATCACAAGGTTGCAGAATGTTTCTCCTACCCGACACCTTATCCATCACATCAACTGGTAACTGCATTATAACTAGTGCAATAAAACAAGGCAAGAAAATTTATACTGATCAAGTACAAAGAAAGTAAACCATCTGTTTTTGCACATCCCATGATTCTCTATGTGGAAAATGCTAAAGAAATAGCAAATAAAAACAGCAGGAATTAATAAGTGATTAATTATTACAAGATCACCAGATACAAAGTAAATATACAAAAGTCAATTTCTTTCCTATTTACTAGCAGTGAAAAATACAAATTTGAATTTAAAATCACAATGATCTTTACAACAACACTAAAAAATGAAATACTAAGTAAAATCTAATAAAATATTACTTTATCTACATGCAGAAACCCTAATGAAAAAAATCAAATCAGATCTGTACATATGGAGAGAGATTTCAAGTTCTAGTATTAGAAGACTCAACATTAAGATATCAATTCTTCCCTAATTGATCTATAGTAATTACCATTCTAAGTAAAATCCTAGCAAGCTATTTTGGGGATATCAACTGACATTGGTATGTTTATATGAAAAGGCAAAAGGCCTAAAATAGCTAACATAGTATTGAATAAGAAGAACAAATTTGCAGGACTGACTACCAAATTTCAAGATTTACTATAAAGTGACAGGATCAAGATAGCATATCATTTGTAAAAGCATATACAAATATATCAGTGGGAGAGGATAGAAACCCCAGTAATAGACTTAAAATGTATAATCAACTGATATTTAACACAGGTACAAAGGAAATTCAGTACAGAAAGGATAATCTTTTCAATGAATGATGCTAGAACAATTGGATGTTTATGGGTAAATAGCAAAAAACAAACAAACAAAAAACACCTAATACAGACCTTACAAAATCACAAAAATTAACTCATAAGGAATCATATATTAACTCATAAGGATATATATATATATATATATATATATATATATATATATATATATATATAATGCAATACTGGAAAACTTCTGGAATAAAACATTGGAGAAAATCTATGTGACCTTGGGCTTGGTGATGAGAATTTAGATACAATACCAGAGGCTGGATGTATGGCCGGGAGGGGAATGATAAGGTAGACTTCGTTATAAATAAAAACTTCTGTGCTGCAAAGGACACTTTTAAAAGAATGAAAAGTTAATTCAGAGGCTAGGAGACCATATTTTCAACTGTTTATTTGATAGAGGATTTGAATTCAAAAATACGCAAAGTAAAATAAGAAAACTTAACTAAGAAATAGGCAAAGATTCTTAACAGACACCTCACTGATGGAAATACACAGGTTGGAAAATATGCATATGAAAGATGTACAAGGAATTGCAAACTGAAAGCATAATGAGATACCACTATACACCCATTGGAATAGCTAAATTTTTAAAAAACTGACAATATAAAATGCTAATGAGGATATGGAGCAACAGGAATTCTCATTCATTGCTAGTGACAGACAGTTTGGTAGTTTGTCTCATAGTTAAACAGTCTTACTACAGAATGTGACAATTGTGCTCCGAAAGTAGTTTCCCTAATTAATTTGAAAATTATATCTATATAAAACTCTGCATGAATATTTATAACAGCTTCATTCATATTTGCCCCAAACTGAAAGCAACCAAGATGTCCTTTAACAAGTGAATGTATAAGTAAACTGTGTACATTCATACAATGGAAGATATTCAGTGACAATCAAGCAACAAAAAAGCATAAAGGAAACTTAAATGTATATTAATAATTTAAAGAACCCAGGCTCCTATATGAAAAGGCTATATAGTGTGTGATTCCAATAAGGCATTCTGGAAATGGCAAAACTACATAGACAGTGAAATGATCAGTGGTTGCCAGGGCTTCAGTATGGAGTGTGCAGATGAACAAGTAAAGTACAGTGGCTTTTTAAGGTATTAAAACTATTTATATAATACTATAATGATGGATACATGGCATTACGCATTTGCCAACACTTATCTAACTTTATGCTACAAAAAATGAATTTCAATGCATGCAAATTTGTTTTCAATTAAAAACAAGTCATTTAGGAGGTCCTGGGAACTCAGAAAGGAATATAAGCTGTGGCAAAAGAATCCCACTGTATTATAAATATATGAGAAAACCTCTGAAGATAGTAGCAGGGGAAGGGGCTGATCAAAGTAACTTTTCAAATGAGTGGAATCTAAGACTAAGGGCCAAAGGAATTGTGACTAAGGATGCTACTGTAGTTGATAGATTTTTATCCCATTAGAGGATGAGTTAACAATTCTGATACTGCTATAAATGTTCACTTAAACTGAACATTTAAGTAAATAAATGAACAAATGACCTGGTGAAAACCAGGTTTCTCATTGTTGGAGTGGGAATTTTCAGATAAGCATGGGGAGGAGTATAGAATGATCCACATGGGTCACTGGAGAAATCAGTATTAACTCATATTTTGCCTAATATAGATACAGATGGTTACATATAGATAGTTATAGATACGTGTATATACGTGGGCTGGTCTGTGACCTGAGAGTATCTAAAAGAAATGAAAGCTCAGTGGTAAAGAGCCCATCAGATCTTGGTCTTTAACGCAATTTTCAATAATAAGTACAAAGGCTATTTAGAGAAATGATTGATTTTGGGAGTGGGATGGAAAATATACACCTTGAGCCTGGAGCATTATGTAGGGCCAGAAATTAAGAAAGTTCAAAGAAATATCTATGTATCTATATCTATGTCTATATCTATATCTATATCTATTGATAGATAGATAGATAGATAGATAGATAGATATACTATTGATGAGGTATTTTATTTTCTTTTTTTTCAAATATTTTGCTTGCATTAAACCAAGCACAGTGTTAGTTTCTTGCATTGGTTTTCCTCTTGTAATCCCCACAGTCAATAACTTCCAGGCATGCAAAATTGGATAGTTTACCTGAATCATTATAAGGTACATTATAGGTTAGAGTGCAAAATCATTATTTGGGTCAAGTACACAGCTAGGAAGTAGACAAATATCTGTATAACTTCCAATTTCACTTTTTCCCCCCAAATAAATCCTTAACCTGCTATGTTAGGATATTGCACTCGGAATCATTAAGATCTGCTCAAAATAGTTACAAAAATAAGGATCATTTATATGCTCAGGAAGTGTAATAAACCTTTTAGAGGTAAAATAAAATTTTACTGTGACTCCTAGTTAAAGGTATATTATTATTTTAGGGACAGGTTCCACATTTTGACAATTCCAGATGGACTGCCTTTTAACAAAATTTATCATAAATAAATTATGTTATGATACTGAAGTAGAAAAATAATAACTGTTAGGTCATAATAAAGAAATATTTTAGGCACTGGGAAAATGTGGTTCACTCATTCTGAGAACAGTTATTCCCAATTCTATATATGGTTTCAGCTAAAGATAGCAGTGACAGCAATTAACCAAAGCCAAGATCTCTGTAATCCATGAGCTGTGTTCATTGATGCTTTCTCATAGAGAATCAAGCAATTTTAATCATAAATGGGTACTTGCTCATGCAAATTAATGATAATTACAAAATAAATCATAACATCCAAGAAAACCCTATGCTCTTCAAATAATATCTAATACGTTATCAATTGCTAATTGATGGTGATTTTCAAAATATCATAAAATACCTTTTTTATAATCCTTTAATATTTTAACTATTGTATCTTGTATTTATTTACACATTCTTCAAAGATAATAAATATGAAATAATGAAAATAACCATGAGACAATCTTCTGCACAATTGGTGGTGTATCAATAGCAACAGCTGTTCTTCTCTGGATTTATGCCACCTATACAATTTTAATTGCATTGAAAAATACTTGGAAACAATGATGCTAGAAGCAAAACCAAACTTGGAGATCAGTGTTTTTTACACAGATACACATGAGGATATTAAATACTGCTTATCAACAGCAATCTTCTATTTTCCACTTTAAAATGTATCTCTATAATTACTATAGAGAAAACATCTATTAATATTCAATATTCAATTATTCTACCTGGAAACATGATTTAGCTTGAATTTCATTTTCAGAAACATAAAAGTAAAGATTAATTAATATGAAACTCATTTATTTTTTATTTTTTAAAATATTTATTATAATATTACTAACATACATTATTATATTACTTTCAGGTGTACACCATCATTATTCAACATTTATATGCCTAAAGAAGTGATCACCGTGATAAGTCCAGCAACCATTTGACACCATGCCACACTATCACGATGTTTTTTACTATATCCCCTATGCTGTACAATATATCCCATGACTTCTATGTTTTATACCTGGAAATTTGACCCTCTTATTCCCCTTCATCTTTTTCCTCTTTTTTAAACTTTCAATTACAGTTGACATTAAGTATTATTTCATATTAATTTCAGATGTACAGCATAGTGGTTAGACATTTATATAATTTATTATCTCCCTGACTAGTCTAGTACTCACTTGTCACTATACATAGTTATTACCATATTATTGACTATATTCCTTGTGCTTTACTTTAGATTCCCATGACTATTTTGTAACTACCACTTTGTATTCTTAATCTCTTCTCCTTTTCACCCTGCCCCTTATTCCCTCCCACATATCACCCTAACAAATAGAGTAACCATGTGATAGCATACATAGTATGTACAATATTATTGACTATATTCCTTATGTGATACCTTACATCCTCATGTCTACTTTGTAACAACCAATTTGTACTTCTTAATCCTGTCCTTTTTTCACCAACCCTCCAAACCCACTCCTGCCTGGCAACCATCAACATGTTTTCTTTATCTATGAATTTGTTTCTGTTTTATTTATGTACTTTGCTCTTTAGATTCCACATATAAGTGAAATCACACTGTAGTTGTTTTTCTCTGTTTGACATACTCCACTCAGCACAACACCCCCCAGGTCCATCCATGCCACCGCAGATGGCAAGAACCCATTCCCTTTCTTGGCCAAGCAATATCCCATTGTATATATGTATCACCTCCTCTTATCCATCCTTCCATCAACAGACATCCAAGCTGTCTCCACATCTTGGCCACCATAAGCAATGCTGAAATGAACATATGGATGCATGCGTACCCTCAAAGTAGCATTTTGGGTTTCTTCAGAAAAATACCCAGAAGTTGCCATATAGGATCCTCCTTTGTCTCTTGTTATAGATTTTCTTTTAAAGTGTATTTTGTCTGGTATAAGTATTGCTATCCCAGCATTTTTTTTTTCATTTTCATTTTCATGAAATATTTTTTTCCATCCCTTTATGTTTTGTGTGTGTCTTTCAATCTGAAGTGAGTCTCTTGTAGGCAGCATATGTAAAGGTTTTATTTTCTTTTTTTTTTTTTTTTTTTTTTTTAGCTGAGCCATCCTGCCACCTGTTGGCAGCTCAACGGCAACTCAGCTCGGGCTGGCCTCGAACAGCTGTTGCTCAGAGCTCAGCTCGCACTCTTGAGCAAGCTCTTAACCAACTGAGCCACTCGGCCGGCCCTCGGTTTTATTTTCTTATCCATTTTGACCTGCTATGTCTTTTGCGTGGAACATTTAATCCATTTACATTGAAAGTAACTGATAGATATGTAGCTATTGTCATTTCATTATTTATAATTTTGAACTTTTTTTTACATCTTAAAGAAGCCTCTCTAACATTCCTTGTAATACTAGTTTGGTGGTTATGAACTCCTTTAGCTTGTTCTTGTCTGGGTAGCTTTTTATCTGTCCTTCAATTCTAAATGATAGCTTTGCTGGGTAATCTTAGTTATAGGTCCTTGGTTTTCATCACTTTGATTTTGTGCCAATCCCTTCTGGCTTGCAAAGTTTCTGCTGAGAAATCAGCTGACAATCTTATGGGAGTTCCCATATAAGTTACTAGTTGCCATTTTCTTCCTGCTTTTAGGATTCTCTCTTTAATATTTAATCTTTTGCATTTTAATTATGATATGCCTTGGTGTGAGCCCATTTGGGTTCATCTCTTTGGGGCTCCCTGCACATACTGGACTTGTATGTCTATTTCTTTTACCAGGTTAGGAAAGTCTTCAGTTATTATTTCTTCAAATATCTTCTTAATCCCTTGCTTTCTCTCTTTTGCTTCTAGTACCCTTTTGATGTGGATGTTGTTATGTTTGATGTTGTCCCAAAGATCTCTTAAACTATTCTCATTTTTTTTTTTTTTTGCGGTGTTATTCTTTTTTTTCTTTTTGCTCTTCTGATTGGGTGTTTTCTACTATCTTTTCTTCCAAATTGCTTATTTGATCCTCTGCTTTGTCTAATCTGCTGGTGATTCCCTCTAGTTCATTCTTTATTTCAGTTATTGTATTTGTCACTTCTGACTGGTTCTTTTGTATGGTTTCTTTATCCTTTTTTTAATGCTTGTTATCTCTGTTGAAGTCCTCACTAATTTCCTTGAGAGTCTTTATAACCATTTTTTTCTGGTAGGTCCCTTGCCTCCATTTTGTTTAGTTCTGTTTCTGAAGTTTTCCCCTGTTCTTTCATTTGGGATGTATTTCTTTATGTCCTCATTTTGGCTACCTCTCTGTTTGTTTCTACATATTAGGTAGATCTGCTATGTCTCCCAGTCTTGCTCGGGTGGCCTTATATAGAGGTGTCCTGTGGGGCTCAGACACAGTCTCCTTGATCATCTGTTTTGGGTGCTCTAGGTGTGTCCTTTGTGTAGGTTGTATGTGCCTCCCTGCTATAATTGAGCCTTGATTGCTATTGGCACATAAATGGGTGGGATTGGCCCTCAGGGTGATTGGTGGTGGAGTTTGGTCATGTCCACAGCTTACAGAGTGCTGGGTGGGGGGCTTACCACACTAAGTGGGATTCTGGTGCCTGTTGAGACAGCCTCTTTTCTGTGCCACTTGTGGGGTGAATTGCATAATGTTCTGCTGTGGTCTGAAGCCAACCTCCAAGTATGTTGGTTCTGGGACCTCCTGGGAGGGGCTCCAGTGCAGGCCTATGACCAGCTGGGAACTACCTGGTAGGAACTACAAATTGATCTGTGGTTGTTTGCTCTCTGTGCCAACCCTGGAGGTGCATGTGAGAGGCCTGCTATGAATTGAGAATGGCTGCCATGTACTGCGCCTGGAGCAAATCCGCAAAAATTCAGGACACCCTGAGGCCTGTTACCACCTGCTGACTCTCTTAAGGTTCAGCCCTTGATAAAGCCTCATGTGGTACTTGAGTTGGATGAGGCAAGGTGTCAGGGAGTCACTAGATTGGGAAGAGTTGTGTCAATAGGTTAATATGACTCTAGTTTGGTGCCAGTGCTGAACTTGGAGCTGCTCAGCAAAAGTCTCAGAGTGCACCAAGGTCAGCTGCTGCCTGCCTGGGTCCTGCAGACTCTGATAGTTTTTCAAGAAAAAGTGTAACACGAGCAGGTCTGGCTACTCTCAGAGTAAGTGTCTCTGGTATTGGGCAAGTTGTGTAGGGTGATGTCTCAGTGTGTCCACAGTGGAGCAGCAGAGCACATTAGGCGAATCAGATTCAGATTTGGCCTATCGGGGAGGAAATATGGCTCCCAGCTGCTGGCTACACAGGATGAAGTTCACACACAGGAAAAATGGCCACTGATCTCCAGCTTTCTCTCCAACACCCCCTGAATTACTGTCCCTCCATTCAAGGTGAGTGCCTGTGAGTGTGACAGTCTGTGCTTGGGCCATTTAAGAGGATGTCTGTGTTTCCCACAGCCTTCTGTCTCACCTGGATGGTCAGAATTTTCACTTTTTCACATCCATATGTTGTGGGGGATCCTCTTCCTGGTACCAGCACTCTGAGCTGAGGAGGCTGGTTTGGGCCTGAGCTCTCTCGCTCCTCTGGGGGGAACCTCCATGGCCTCCTGGTTCTCACCCACCACATGGAGGTTTGGGTCCAGACGTTTTGGGGAGGTTTGGGTCCAGACGTTCTCCACCCTTCCTACCAATCTGGATTGGTTCTTCTTTACATTCTTTGTTATAAAACTTCTGTTCATCCATACATCAAATGGTTCTCCAGGTTGATTGTTCTGTAATTTAATTGTAATTTTAATGTGTTCACAGAAGGAAGCCGACACTGTTTATCTATTCTGCCATCTTGGATCTCCCTTGAAACTCTTATCTATTAATCACAATTCCAAAATGGAACTTGGTGGTTGTGGGAGCCCAGGTGTTAGGGCCTCCCAGGGTAAGGAAATGTTTACAGGTTTTAGAGACTGGCAGCCCTGATGTCCCCAGGCCTAGGTGGGACTGCAAGGAAAACAACTTGTTTATGTCAGTTGCTCGTAATGCGCATGTGTTCTGGCACCATGACACTTTTGTTATTGTGTTATAAAAATCCCAGTTCTACTTAACTGGGCGCCGGTTCTGGGTTCTGTGTTGTGTTGCTCTTCTGCTGGATTCTGAGTTCTGCTTTGACGCTACTGCTGTTTAACTGAGTTCTGTTGCTGTTTTGCTTTTGCTGAATAAAGTGTTGCTGCATCCATTTTAAAGACTCTGCGAAGCCTTTTCTTCTGTTTGGGTTCCTCACTGCCGAAACCTGCTTGAAACACTCGGACCCAACAGTGGTACTTCTGACCTTGCTTTGGACTAGTGATATAATTTAGTATGAGGTTATTAGATTTTTTTTCCTATTTTTATTTTAAATTTTAAAATTATTGAGCTTTCATACACAGCTATATGTTATATGACCATTACTTTTTCTCTTTCTGTAGTGCAAAAATTGTAAAAGATATCAAGCGCAAGTTCTAATAATATTAAATACAATATTCATATGGACTTAATTTTGGTAATTTGAATTTTCTCATCCTGATTTGAAATAGTAACACATTTTGAAATAACTTATATGACTTTATGTCTTACATGTAGGGAATCTGCTTCTTCAGCCTATTGCTTTTTTATATGAGCATTTTCTTTTCCATAGACTTGAGTTAGGGTTTTGCATGAAACGTGCTCAGTTGTTAAAAGGGAATTGTCTTGGGCCATCAATCGATAATGCTTGGAATGTTTCCAGATGGCCACACTGATTTTAACTGTTCTACTACACAACATAGATTGTTTTAGGGTTGCCATTGGGATACTTCCAGAGATAAAATAACTTTAAACCATTTGGCCTTTCTTATCTTTTGTTTCACATTATTTTAAATCTCTACTACAGCACTAACAAGAGTTTCTTACAGAAAAAAAAGCAAAATACACATACACAAAACCTTATAGAGTCATATTTCTAAGCAAGGTTCCCTTTCCAAGGAATGTTATCTTTTTTGTTAAGTGTGCTTTTGTGCTTCTAAAAAAAGTTTGAAATTTGATAAGAGTGAAAAAGAACTGTTACATTTATCCTTAAAACAAATAGTAGGTAAGCTGTAATATTTCTCATGCTGACCTAAGATTAGGTCTAAAAATTAGAGATAGAACATGAATTTAAATTCTTATAAATCTTTACGTTCCAGTTAAAAAGTAAACAGACAAATGAAACATTTTAAAAAGATTTTAATTTCAGGAAGAATGTTTTTCAATTGATACCTAAGTGTTTTTTACTTTGTGCCTGTATTAAGTTCATTAATCCTCTTATACAAACACTCACATAGCTATTCTTTGCTATAATTTTTCTGTTAAATATCCAGGTCAAATTACGAAAAGTAAAACTCTTGGAGAAAAAGAATCTGTGTATTAAGTTTATAAGTAATCTGAACTTATAAAAACAGCGCAGGGCTCACCAATGTTCTGGCCCATAACTGATTTTCAACCCCCTAGTCCTTTTGTTCACTTCTCTGTTTATTAAACTACTAGACTGTAAGAATTCATAAAGGAACTAACTATACATTATTTACAAATGTAATCCCCACAAGATCCAGAGCCATTTCTTAGCCAAAAAGACAATGTAGGCCATATATATACACACACACACATGCATTAAATATATATATATATATATATATATATATATATATATATATATATATATATACTTTTTCGAATGATCTTTAATTGAAATATTTTCCTTTGTAGTTCTTTACTAGCTGGGCATTCCACTGCACCACTGTTGATATCATCTATGATGTCAGAAGGGTGGTGGCCATGAACATTTCATCCCACAGACTAGGCTGTCCCCAAGATCTCTTTAATGATTCTAGAGAGTTCTCCAGCTCAAGATCTGGGCCCAACCAGTCAGGCAATGTTGATAATCCCATCCAAAGTGATATTTTCACTGTGCTTAATGTATTTTTTGTTTTTGTTTTGTTTTACTTCTTTCTGTCTGTTGGCAGTAATTTGAGGACTTTGATGATCAGGGAATTGGCAGAAGGTACTACCTCAACCTTGGCCTGTTGGTTTTGAATGGTCAGTTTCACTGTAATCTTTAGACCTTTCCAACCACTATATCATCACTAACCTTGTTTTGAAGACAAGATTCAGGGGGCCGATCTTGGGGGCCAGAACAGATGTGGCACAGACTTCCCCACTGTTGCACCTCAGGTATGTGACATTGACATTGTTGGGGTCAACTTTCAGTGGCATGGTGGGAGAGGCTGTAGTTGGATGAACCCAGATTTGGGACAACCAAAGAAAGTTACACCTTGTTCTCCTCCCAGCCAAAAGCTGAAAGTAGCATTCAATATTTTAAAAAATAAAATTAGCAAAATATTTTTTTATTAAAATATTGAGGTGACATTGGTTAATAAGATTACATAAGTTTCAAGTGTACAAAATTATGATGCATCATCTGTATATTCCATTTTGTGCTCATCACCCAACATTTAGTCTCCTTCCATCATCATGCATTTGACCCCATTTACCCTCTTAAAACTCTTGCTACTTCCCTCTCCCTCTGGTAACCACAACCACCATAGTGTTGTCTGTGTCGGTGAGTTCTTTGTTTGTTTGTTTAATTTGTTCATTTCTGGCTTTCTGTTTTATATCTCACATATGAGTGAAATCATATGGTCCTTGACCTTCCATCTGACTTATTTCATTCATAATGACATTCTCAATATTTACCCATGTTTTCACAAATGACAGTATTTCATCCTTTCTAATGGCTGAGAAGTATTCCCTTGTATATATGTAGAAAATTTTCTTTATCAAATCATCCAGCAAAGGACACTTTGGTTATTTCCATGTCTTGGCTACTGTGAATAATGCTGTAATAAACATAACTGTACATATATCTTTATAAATAACTGTTTGCATGCTTTTTGGGAAGATATCCAGAAGAGAGATTGCTGTGTTATATGGTAGCAGCTCTGTTCTTAATTTTTTGAGGAACCTCCATACTGCTCACCTTAGTGGTTATAACAACTTGTATGCCCACCAGCAGTGCATGAAGTTTCCTTTTTCTCCACATCCTTTCTAACACTTGTTATTTCTTGTCTTGTTGATAACAGTTATTCTAACAGGTATGAGTTAATACCTCATTGTGGTTTTGAGTTTGATTTCCCTTATAGTTAGTGAAGTTGAGCATTTTTTTATATATCTTTTGGTCATTTGTATGTCTTCTTGGGAGACGTGTCTGTTCAGGTTCACTGTCCATTTTTTTAACTGGAAGGTTTGTTTTTTTGTGGTTGAGTTGTATGAATTCTTTATATATTTTGGATATTAGCCACTTATCAAAGGTATTGTTTGCAAATATCTTCTCCCATTAGGCTGGTTGCCTTTTGTTTTGTTGATGGTTTCTTTTTCGGCACAGAAACTTTTTGGTTTGATATAGTCCCATTCATTATTTTTGCTTTTACTTCCCTTGCCTTTGAGGTCACATTCATAAAATCCACCCTAAAACCAAGGTCCATAAGTTTAGAACCTATGTTTTCTTCTATGCGTTTAATTGTTTCAGTCTTATATTTAGGTCTTTGATCCATTTTGAGTTCATTTTTGTGTATGGTGTTAAATGGCAGTCTAGTTTCATTATTTTAGCAAAATGATTATTTTTCTTTTTTGAAAGGGTCGTGTCACTGACTCTCACATGTGGGACCCGAACCAGGGTCGCTGTCGTCCCAAGCCAGCTCTCAACCACCAAGCCACTCGGCCAGCCCTAACAAAATCATTTTTAAGTCAACTCTGGAACCAAGTAGTAAAGATAAACTACAAATGTGAACTATTCAGTCTTTCTGTATAAAATATTAACTCCTTAGACAAAACTGTTGTTAGAATTTCAGACAGAGGAAGATTTAGACAGATATGAGAACATGGTAAAATCAAATTGGAGACAAGAATGCAATGCTCTAACCAATATGTATCTGAAAAGTATTTATGCCACCTGAGTGTTAAAAAAAAGCTTTCTCCTTTCATGTTTGAGTAGATGGTAAGGTAAAAACAGGTTAATATGTAAAAGGAATATTTGAAAGAACTGGGACATCAAATACATTAAGCTATCAAGGTTACAAGTTTCTTGAAACCAATAAAAAGTAACATCTTATAAATAAAAATAATAACAATTACAAAAAAATACAAAATATAACAAGAGATCTAGTTGTGATTTATTTGGAATTTATGTTTTGATTCAGATAATAGTATTTTTGTAGTTCAGATTAAGCATAAAATAATGGCACACATATGTATTTGAACATTTTTTTTTATCTAGTTTTTTTTAGATCTGGCCTTAAACATGCAGCCATAAATTGCCTATAACTGATTACAGTTACATAGAACTTAATAAATGCACACCCAAAAAACCTTCTTTTGTAGTTCTTTTTTCCCCTCCCTCTCTATAAACATCCTTAGTGATCTCATTTCCTCAGACAATTTTGGGTACTATCAGTATCTGGCAACTACAATTCTAGACGAAAATTTATCTCCTTAAAATTACATTATATCTCCTTCATCTTTACTTAATTCCTAACAGCTTTTTCTATTGGGCTTGGTTGTTAATATCCAAAGAGTGCTGTTGTATAGTTTTCAAATTAATTTCTTCTCCACTTTCTAAACAAAATGCTATCTCATCTTTTGTGGATCAACAATTTTATTTTGAAACTGAGGGTTCTTGGATCAGAGATTATTCTTCAAGTACCAGAATAATTCTTAAGCCAAAAATAATCTCAAGAGTTCACCAGAAAGTGGCATTATGGTTACAGAGAACGTGGATAGGGAGAATGTTATACACACACACACACACACACACACACACACACACACACACACACATAAAGCTACCAAACTCACCACTCTTATTTTTCATAATGCAGCTCTAGTTTGAATTATTCAACAAGGGAACAGTATGATTAATGCCCTTATAAGAAGATGGTTGTATGAAGACAGAGTCACAGAATCAATGCCATGTAGTTTATCTATTTTTTTTTTTTTTTGAGGACAGAGTCACTGGCCCTCATAAGTGGGATCCAAACCGGGGCCACTGGCTTCCAAAGCCAGCGCTTAACCACCGTGCCACTTGGCCTGCCCCAATGCCATGTAATTTAAAAAGCGAAGATTGGAGTTATTCAGCTATAAGTTAAGAAATACCCTGAAGCTGCCACTGAATAATATTAGATGTTAACTGTAATTTACCACATATATTGTCATGGGAAGTGGAGTTTAGTGTGGGAATGGAGTCAATGGAATTGTAATAGATATGTATGATATAGTAGGTGGGGGGACAGTGGAGAGGGGAGGGGGGAGTCACTCTGTAAGGGGTGAAAAGGATAACTATTGCATTGTTTTGTACATCTATAACTAATTAACCCTTGATTACTAAAGCCTCCCAGGTGATAGGAAGAGGCAAGGAAGGATTCCTGTACAGGTTTCAGAGGAAGCAGGGCTCTGTCTACACCTTGATTTTAGACTGACTTTTTTCCTCCAAAATTATGAGACAATAAATTTCTGTTGTTTTAAGTCACCCAGTTTGTGATACTTTGTTAGGGCAGTCCTAGTAAACTTAAACATGTCACTTTTGTGTTGTATACCAAATACGTAGTTAGAATTTACTATGTATTTATCATTGTACTAATTACAGATAGTGCGAAGATAGTGGTTGCTTGGGGCTGGAAAATTGTGAGATGATGAGGATTGATTTCTAATAAGTACAGAGCTTTATTATGAGGGACTAAATATTCTAAGATTGGATTTTGTTGATTATACTAAGTCATGTGGCTATACTAAAAAACATGAAATCAAACACTTTAAATAGGTAAGTTGTATAGTATATGAATTATACTTCAATACAGATATTAAAAAAATAAAGTAGACATTCATGTAAAACAAATCACAATGAGATTGAGAACAAAGTAACTAATTGCACGAATCTGTGGTTAATTGAATTAAGATGCAGACTGTTAGGAAATCACATGGAGAGTGCTCACTGAGTTGGAGGTCAGGTGGGGGAGGAGCACAAAGATTCAGAAAAAGTTCTCAGGTCTTAGCTATTGTAAATTGTGCTGCTATGAACATAGGGGTGCATAACTCTTTTTGAATAAGTGTCTTGTTTTTTTCAGGATAAATACCGAGGAGTGGAATTGCTGGGTCAAACGGTAGCTCTATTTCCAGTTCTTTGAGATACCTCCATACTGACTTCCATAGTGGCTGCACCAATCTGCAATCCCACCAACAGTGCAGCAGGGTCCCCTTTTCCCCACAGCCCCGCCAGCACTTGTTGTTTGTTGATTTATGTAATTGAATATATATAGATAGTCAC
Organism: Aselliscus stoliczkanus; assembly: GCA_033961575.1. Taxonomy (NCBI): domain Eukaryota; kingdom Metazoa; phylum Chordata; class Mammalia; order Chiroptera; family Hipposideridae; genus Aselliscus; species Aselliscus stoliczkanus. Next base: position 50,300,001 of record CM066727.1, read on the forward strand.
AGGATGTGGATTATACTGTGGAAGAGAGTCAGAGGAAGAGTAATAGATATATATGATATGGGGGGAGGGAGTGGGGTGGCGAATTGGGGGTGGGGGTTGTCACTTTGAGAGGTAAAATGTATAACTATTGCACTGTGTTGTACACCTGAAACTAATTAAAAATAAATAAATTAAAAAAAAAGTTCTCAAAGAAGATAACAATGGCGCTAGGTCTGTAAGAATGAAGGAGGGCCACCCATGAAAGGAATTGGAAAAGGGCATTCTAGCCTGAAGGGAAGATTCCAGCAGACAGTTTTGTTTCCGAAAGATCTTCAGGTAAGAAGAAACCAAATAAACACATAACAATTATTCAACACTGAATATTTGCAAGACTTTTTGGAATGAACTAGAAAACAAAACCTGTAGCAATCAGAAAAGCATATCATCAAAATTGAGTTGGCATGCCAGTATATTTAATTTTATTTCAGAGCATAAAGTTGCCTTTTGTTAGTCACAATTTTCATGTATTTATGTCTATGAGCATTTAGGAAAGATAAACTCATTGAAAAAAAGAGTATTCCTTTAAAAAATATTATTTTACATCTCTTCTCTATCATATTTAAAGTCATATAAATTTCATCTCAATATACTATTTTTCTCAGGGCCCTAATGAAACATACAGCAGACTGTTCTTCAGAGATACTCTCTAAGCACATTTTGAAAAGATGAGTTACTGGATGGAGCTTGCTCCACAGGCTTCAAATGAAATAGAAAATTATGCCACCTAAAGGCTAATGTTTTTGATTATGAGAGCCAATGAGGTATTTGAATTTGTAAGAGAACACTCAGAATTAGATCAATGCTACAGTTGTAATACAAATATTATGCATCTACATATATTTTGGGTTGCATTATTATGATATGGGTCTATAATGGATTCATTTTATTCAGTAAAAATGTGAAATATTTTCAATAATCAAATAAATATCAAAAACCTTATATAAGTTCACTATCTATTAAAAATGTATATGAGAGAAATCATAACATAGAAATCAAGAGTCACACAGAAATCTAGAGTCACACAGAAATCAGGAGTAACTTGACTTTGAAATTTCATTCTGCCTATTTCTAGCTGTGGGCATTTGAAAAAAATTTTCTACTATTCTCTGCCTGTTTCTTCATTTATTAAATAGGGATATTAAAATAGCTAACCATAGCATTGTAGTGAGAAAATAGTAAGATAATATAAAGTGCTTGTTAAGCACAGTTTTTTTGTTTTTGTTTTGTTTTGTTTTGTTTTGTTTTGTTTTGTTTTTTGTCCATTTGTTTTTTCCAGGTGAAGAAAATAAAAAGCTTCCTGAATTAATTTCATTTATCAATTATTTTGATTCCTGGAAGTCAATGATTAGACAAAACAACCAGGTGACAGGCGATTTTGTTTGTTTGTGCAATTGTTTGTTTTAATAAATATATGGTAGGAGAGAGGTTAAGAATGTTTCCTGGGATCAGATTGATGGAGCTTTAATATGAGCTTCACCATTTACCAGATCTGTATCCAGCACTTCAAATCCCTGTGCCACAGTTTAGTTATCTGTAAGATGGATAATATTTAACTATAATTGTTGTAGAGATTGAAAAACATGTAAAATGTAATATGGAAAACTACTCAGCATTAGTATGTGATCTACAAATGTAAACTATTCATAACATGCCTATATCATGGCACCATGTTTAACAAGGAATACTGAATGAATGGCCACCAACAGAGAGATCAAAAACTAGAAACAGACCTGCAGTAGTTCCAGATATAGGTTATTCTTTCAGACACAGCTTTAGAACATCATACTAACTAAACTCAAAAGTAAAAAAATACACAACTTAAAAGTTTAACACAGTGGGAAATAGTTCTAACCACCTCCACAAAAAAAATGTTATTAGTAATTCAAAATAAGAAATCCATTGATTTATTTAGCAGGCTAATAGGTACAAATGAAGAAGACATAATTGGAAAATAGGTAAGAAAAAACAATTCCAAATGAAGCACTGAGGAAGAAGAAAGATTAAAAATACATGAAGTGAACCAATATGAGATATAAAGGGTGTTCATTAAGAATGTCTACCACATGGCTGTTGCAGTCCTAGGAGGAGACAACAGAAAGAATAGAGGCAAAGCACTGTTTGAAGAGACATGGCAGAATTGCTCATATGTTATGAAGGACATCAATTTATAGATTCAAGAAGACATACCAAACCTAAGAATGATTTTAAAAAGAAGGAGGAGGAGGAGGAGATCCACATATAGTAATTTGGTAAAACAAAAACAGAAAAAAAAAAAAAAAAACTACTACAAGATATAAGAAATCTGACAGCTGGCTATTCTACAACCCAAAATATGGAAGACAATAAAAAGTAGAATTACAAACTCCATGTATTGAAATAAAGCAATAATTCTCTATCCATAATTTTCTACCTCAAATTTAATGTGAATTAAACTATTTTACAAACAAAAACTGAACAGAGAGAATTCATCACCAGCAGACCCATGAAGGAAATGTCATGAGTGTTTTTTCAGCAGATAGAAAAGAATCCCAAATTAAAAACAAAACAAAACAAAACAAAAAAACAGAATAGAAACAATGAAATGATAAATGTGAAAAATTCTAAATAGGTAAGATTTAAAAGCAATAGCATCTAATTTGGGAGGTTATAAAAGTTTTAAGGGGATAAGACATTACATGTCTTAGGAAGAGGACATAAAGTATCAGAAAGTAAGAGACTCTTTAAAATTAACTTTTTATTGTAGCATAACAACATCAATTAACCTGTACAAATAATAGAAGTAAAACTAGGAGAAAAATCACAGAGTGAGCTGACCCATACAATGACCAACCCAATAAAAAAATACAGTATTCTCAGAATCTATCAGAGAGCTGTAACTTCTAAAAACTAGAACAGTCCCTCTGTAGTGGGATTTATGTTAATTAATAATTATATTCCATTATATATAATTTGGGTTTGCTATTTTTGAACTTTATATAAATTAAATAATGTTATTTTATTTTATGTCTGACATTTTATGCAACATTAATTTTGTGACAATTATTTATGTTTTTGTAGGTAGTAATTTGTTCATTAATTTTCACAACTGATAGCATTCCTTTGAATGAATATGCCACAAATGATCTGTTTCAGTGTTGATGGAATTCACATTTTTTTCCAGTTTTTCTCTATTAGGTATTGTAATGGTAGAGGCAAAATTTTGAGATATTTCACATTGAATCATTACATTTCAAGGAAACACAAATGTATACAGAAATGTTGACCCTATTTCCATAAAATTCCTCTAAAAATATAGATGTACTTCCATAGCTCCACTTTTCATACTAAGGAAATTATGAAAACCTTTGTGGAATCTTTCTTATCTCAAACACATTGATTCTTGTGCTTGATCAGAAAATTCTGAGGATTTTCTAAAGCATTAAACACTTTTAGTGGTCTGATTCAATCAGATGGGAGAATTGGAAAGATCAGCCATGTCCCCTTCTGTTGACTCACCATGTTCATTACCTGAGAGGTGTATGCAGGTGGGTAGTGGGCGCTTAGGGTTTGCTGAAGGAATATGCTGTCTCAAGATAGTAAAGAATAAAGTGTCAACTCTTTTCACCATGAAACTAGGAGAGTCAAGAATCATAAGGTAACATACTTCGTATCTGTCTCAACTGTTGTCAGAATACTTCCTGTGGGTATAACCATGAAAACTGACAACAAAGAGTGAACATAAGTGAACAAAGTTAGCAAAAAAAGATGTCTAAAGAGTAAAATTACAAAGGGTACACTCTCTGTGGAGAGTAGTAGGAAACTTAAGGATAGTGATACACAATTTAGACAGTTTTAACTACTGTATTTTCTCTATAGCTTGGCTCTTCACATAACGGTACCTCCATCTATTAACTTTGTACACACACAACTGTCTTCTATCAATCATTTGATAAGCCTATCAATTGTACATTTCACCCATCCCTCCCCAGAGCCATAGTTAACACTGTCATAAACAGTATACTTCAAATAATAAAATCGCTTCTCTTTTGTTAAAATAACATTTTTTTATTATATTTATTTTAGGGAAGTTGCAGTTTATGTTCCTTTAGAACCCTAAAGTAAAATGATCAGGTGAGCCCTTTATCCAGTAAATTTTATGAGGACAAGTGTCATCTCTCTGTTTGACCCACAATGATAGAGACAGATCCACTATATTGCTGACATATATTAGGCACTCTACAAATGTGTGTTGAATGAAAGAACAAGCATGTTTCTGAGGTATTCGATCAAATTATGGATGTAGTTAGTCAAGAGTAATTAGGAGTTGCTAGGTTATGCTGCAATAATAAGGATTTCAAAATTGTATTAGCTTTGAACAAAAGCGTTTGTTTATTACTCATGCTTCATGTTTCATGCAAGTTAGGTGGGTGAATCTGCCTCCTAAAATCTTATTCCTCTCCAGGAATTGAACAAAGGATAACTAAGAAGGCAAGTGTCTTTAGTATGTGAAATCTGCATTTGAATTCTGGCTTTGATTGTTAATTCTGATTGTTAATTCTTCAGTGGCTATCAGGGACTTCTATAAGCATTTTGAGCTTCAATTTCCTTGTTAAGGCAACACTGGAATATAATGAACACTCAGGCTTCACTGATCAGATATTCTAGTTGCACCTTCACAATGTGCTCTGTAAGTGGTTGATTAATATCTGATTGATTCAATTATGAGGACCCAATGGGAAAAGGCAATCAATCCATGTCAAAGAGGCAAAATATAAATTAAACAACACATATTATATCCACTTTATGTTCTAAATGATGAGAAAGAGCACTGAAGTAACTGATATATATTCACATTAAGATATTCTCTAAGATATTAACATAAGTCATGCTTAATAAAAATAGAAAATAAACTAAATATGAAGAATGCTGTGAAGATCATCTTGAATCATTTCACACTATAATAACCACTGATAGATTTTTTGATTCATGATTTTCAAGATGTTTATTCTTCTGTGCATAATAGCTTTTGGAGAAAAGTGTGACTACAGCATATATGTTATTAAAAACCCTTTTTAAACCTTAACACTTTTGTGAAAATATTATGCATCAATAAATATAGTTATCTTCCATGATGCTGGAAATGTAATTTTTTTTTAGATATTATTACATTCTCTGAAAAATTTAACAATTAGGAATATATTTATACTATCCATTTGTGATAGTTTACCTTAGTATCTTTCCTCTTCTTCTCTCAAATATACTGGTTATTCTTTAGCTTCTCATTTACCATATAAACCAGAGAACTCACACAACTAAATGTATGTTGCCTTACTCATTTTCATTGCATATAGACATAGGAGTTTATCAGTAATGATTGAAGTGTGAAGACTGTGTAGAGACCCTCTCACAGTGTTTCCAAGTTCAATATAAACATCACTCTTCTAAGCACATAGGTAACATATAACCTCATATAAGAAAAAATAATATTTTCTATATTAGTGTTACTCTCCAACTTGACAGATTGCTGGAGTCTTCTGAGGGGACTGTTTTGTAGCTTCCCTGTCCAAGGTGTCTCTTTCTAGCACACACTTCCACTTTAATCTCACAGCCTTTGTTATTGTCACATAGGAACTGATGAATAGCTTGAAAGGAAATGCTGAGTCAGTCTCAGCCCAATGAGGTTTTCTAACCTCTAGATCTTGGTTCCTCAAGTCCTAGCAAACTAGTAATTCTCTAATGCCTCCAATCACATATTCTACAATCTATTTTTTCCTATATTTTCTAGTTCTTCTCAATGGGAGGTCTGGTCAGCTACAACTTAATCCACTTTTATAGAAAGGAGTACTGCTATTTTTAGGTACAATTTTATTCTCATAACAGCTCTGTCAATCAGATGTTATTATCCATAATTTATTATGAAACAATTAAGGTTTCTCTGTTTAACTGATTTGCTTGCCCAGTTTTAAGTAATGGAATAATTAGGGTTTGGTCTTACTGTGTTCTGAGTTCAATGCACACACCCATTTCATATCATGTCTCAGGCACTGGCTTGGGTGCTTGATGAACAGGGCAAAGAAACTAACATCTTTTCCATAACACACGATAATTCATTAATTTAAAAGTTCATGAAAAAAGGTCATTGTTATAGCATCCAGGACAAATTCATGACTTAGACTACTAAGAAGTAAAACAATAAGAATTTATTGGCAATAAATTATATTAGTTTGTGTCTTACAATGTTTTGGCTGCTTTAACAAAAATACCAAAGACTGGGTAGCTTACAAACAACAAAAATTTATTTCTCACAATTCTGGAATCTGGGAACTCCAAGATCAAGGCACTGGCAGATTCAGTGTCTGATGAGAGCCCACTTTCTTTTTTTTAGATTTTATTATTATTATTATTATTATTATTATTATTATTATTAGTTACAGATGTACAAAACAATGCAGTAGTTATCTTTTTCACTCCTTACAAAGTGACTACCCCATCTCCCATCCTTTGACAGCCCATTTTCTATTTCATACAATCACATGGACAGATGAGGGCTCTCTTCTAGACTGCAGATGTCTTGCTGTGTTCTCAATGATGGTGGGGGAAAAGGACTCTCTGGGGTATTTTTAATAAGGACACTGATCCCATTTATAAGGGCTTACCAATGTGACCTAATCACTCGCCAAAGACCCCACCTCCAAATGCCATCAGATTGAGTATTAGAGTTTCAACATATGAATTTTGGGGTGATATAAACATTCTGCTTACAGCTATGTTTTCTGACAACATTTCAAAAATAAGTAAACTTGATCCAAAAGGAGCCTGATGTCAAACAGAAACAAAAGTGTACAGATAATAAAATAAAATGACAAACAATACAGTTTAGTGCCAACTGATGTCTCTAAGATGAAATCAAATGTAAATTTCTAGTTCTTATATAAATTGATCTCTGATGAATAATATGTAGACAAACCAGATTGAAGTAGTATAATGACCAAGAAAGAACTAGACATATATCAGAAAAAAATACGTTAAAATAAATCACTTTCCAAGTTATTGACAAATTACTCAAAAAACATAGATTTCCAAACCTAGTTTACCCACCTGTGGCATTTTCCTGAGGATGCTATAGACCAGATTAGTACAAGCTGAAAGCTGAATGGGGTCCACAGAGGGTATAAATGGAAGAATGAGTTTTGGGTTTTGCATAAATTTATGATTCTGAACACACCTGCTTCAAATTGGGTCTACTGAAAATTTGTTAATTGTCTACCTAATATTGGCATAGTGATTGTAGATCAACCTTTTCTTTTATGTTTATTGATGAATACATTATGGAAAAGACAAAATCTCATTGTCCAAGTGTCCTTGGATCTGTGATTATTTGCAAATGGTGACCAGCCCTTACCATTGGCAATGGCTTACCCAGAGAGATAAATAGAAATTGGAAACAAGAAGCATCTTTAACTTTCTCAAAGGTTCCCAGTTATAATTGAACAAACAAGAAAGAAGGCTAGCTTCTCAGAAATCTCAATAAGAAAAATAAATATCAAATGAGGCAGAGGAATGCAGAGTAAAATAGAATCATAATGAGACACAGGAATGAAGTAGGAAACCTAGGCTTTATGTCCACAATAATCCCCTAGATCATGATATTGAAAATTAAGCCATAGTTTTACATTCTGAAATCAAGAACAGTAAAATGAAATTAAAAGGACAGATGATTATTACATTGATAAGTGGGATCCAAATATCTCAGTTCTCCACAAGTTATTTTGAATTGCAGAAAGGAATTCAGCAATGGATGTAATTCACTGTAATGAATGAAAAACAGCTTTGATTGTCAGAGCAGAGAAGGTAAGGGAATATATTTCAGAAACATCCCCAGTTAATTGTGATAATAAGAGATATCTGAAGACATTCAAAGAGGTTGATGATCTCATCAAGAAGTATACTTTTTAAGAGGGTTATTCATAACAGATGTCTACATTTAAGCTTAGAAAGGAGACTGCAAGGGTAAGAGTCACTTCCTGACAGCCAGAGGAATCTATTCAAAATGTATATGATAAATATAAATGATAACAGGAAACACCATTACAGGGAGGATTGAGCTTTCAGGTGTAGGAATTAGGCAAACCCACTAAAAAAGAATCATGCTTTTTCTTTTAACCTTTTGGACATGTCTTAATGCTGCTTTCTTCTCAGTATGTCTGGCGTACTTGTTGATACTCAGAAAGTCTAAGGTAATACTTAAGAATGTGTAAAATTTAGCCTCAGTAACCTATTATTATACTCTCATTGAAATACAGGCCTGAAGGAATGAGCTTACTGAGGATGTCCCTAAGCTCTGTTGCTGCTTGGTCTCACGTGAACGTGCATTTTTGCTCATTCCTGGCAAGAATGGGGAAAAATGTTTTTTGAAAGACATTCTTCACTCCCCATGGGTGCCACATGACTGAGAGTACAGGTCTTAATAATGAATCACCCTCTCTGCACTGCAATTCTAAGACCCAGCAGGCATGCAACTCAGAATGATTTGGGGCATATGAAGTAGATTAATTACTATTGATCTGTTAAGAATACCAAGCATCCTTGGACCCCAGGAGAACTGTCAAAATCATAGTTGGTGACAAATTTGAGGGAATCTTTGTTTTTAGAAGCATGGAAAATGTTTGGGACATTAGAGGGGCTTCTGTATAGGTCAGTTTATGAATGTAAAAAGAGGTGAAGCATTAGGACAAACTGTATAGTTTACGCATGCATGTGACGACAAAATGAAATATGTCTGTGACAATTTAGCTTGTAACAGCAAATTTAAAAGCTATTAAGTATTTAAAAGACAATGAAAGTAAACCATTTGACTAGTAAATTGGACATTATAAAAAATTGTACAAAAATATCAAAAAGTGCACATGAAATACTGTAAATAACAGTAAAAAAAGAAAAAAATATGCACCATTCATCAGAATAATGTTGTTGGAATTCAATTTCTAAGGGTAAGAGAGGAATGTGATAAAGTTAAGATAATATTGTCCTCATGAATAAGTTATTCAAAATATTAATAATAGGAATGGTCAATTTGACTCTCAGTTGTTTGTTCAAAGTGCAGATGCTAATTGAAAATCAAATGCAGTTACCTTGTACTGTTGTATTTAGAGTATGTATAAATGTCAGTTTTCTTCAATGGACACAGCCTAATCACAAACTGGAATTTAGTTAGGTATCCTGATCTTGTACAGCTCAGCTTTATAAATGTCATTTACATTTAACAATAAAATGCTGTGTGCACATCCAATTTTGTGATTTGCTGGATCATAACACCAGTTCATAGTTGGTAGTTGAATTGCATAGTCATTTGGCTATATGTGTCATGGGGTCAGATGCTCAGTCTTAGGAATTGCTTTTGAATTAGAGAATAATTATCAACAGAAGAGGACCAGTACAGGGGCTTTTCTACTGGGGTTTTTCAGAGGCTCTACAGAGCTTCCTTATCTGCCATTAACACTTATGGGTCATAAGGCCCAAGAAGCAGGTTTCCTTGTACTACAGCTGGAGAAATTCTTTTTGGTTTAGACCCCATTTAAAAGTGTCCACCTAACAGATTCTGGTCAATGAGTCAGAGCAACGTAACCAAAATATATACATTTCTTTATGACAGGCTGTACACAGTAGAGAAAGTTATCTCTCAGAATATTCTTAAACTTCCCAGGTCATTGTACTTGTAGGAACCTCTTCAATTTTTCATGCCCCTGGATTTACATGGGATTTGTATCTTTCCTCTGTTATATATTCTTACTAAGGTTCACTGCAACCTGCAAACCAGGTCTGATTAGCACAATATCATTATGAATGGACAGTATGATGTTCTATGTGCTATTTTTAAAAGATTTTACATTATTTCAGAAAACAGGAGAGTTAAGAAAGGGTAATTAGATTTCTAACCATGGCTCATGACGCAAAACGATCTGAGTATCTTTGTTAAAAGGAATTGAAAAGAAAGCGTGGTGCTAGGTCAAAAGTTGTGTGCCAGGTGCCGGAGGCAGTCATTATTTGATCCAGTAGAGAAAACACACCTGCTATCACGGTTGGAATTGATATCATCACCTAATTACATTTTTAATAATTCCTGGCTTTTTCATTGGACAGTCAGGCACATCATATAGCAACATATCAGGGAAACCTCTCTACCCCTAAAGGCTTAGACCACAGCACCTAGATTTTTTGTGCCCTCATGGATACAATAATGTTTTCAGTTTACTCTCATGGGGGAGGAAGAGTGAAAGGAGATAGTTTCAGCATTTCCATTTGACCCTTACTAACATAGTAACTCTTTACAAATCTGGTAACCAATGTAGAGATTCTATATGTCTTTTAACTATATCTGTTCTCACTACACATTCTAAAATTCGGGCAATAGCCACAGAATGGATTTGTGGTTTAGTCAGACCTCTCTGAAATAGACTTGGGCCAAGAATCAATTTGCCACCTGACTTGCATAGGCTTCTATTTTGAGAAATGGATCATTGAAATTTCTGCAGACCAGTGTAAGAACAGAGACAGTAGAAAATTAGAAACTCTAGGTATTGCCCTTTTACTAATGCAGTAATTCTGGGAAATTTCTACAGGACCTTGAGACAAAGACTTGGAAGAAGATTTTCAGGTACAGAGGTGGGTTGTAATATGAGTCTTTCCTCAAGTAACCTAGCTTCCTATGAATAGAGGGACACCAGATTTGTGAGTTGACTTTGGTTGGAAATTGAGCAAACTGTCATCAATACCCATTAATGCAACTCAAGTCAATTTGAACCCAACAGACTTTGAATTATCCAATTATATATGTCAAAGAGGACCTAAAGGGGCTACCCATCTACGTAATTCCTAGGGACTTGTGATGAATGGGCCACAACCACAGATGCCTAAAGCTTATCATAGTAATCAGGCACAACTTACTGGATAGTGAAGTGATGCCAGCTGGCCTCTACCACTATGGAATCATTGCTCTAAGAAGAGGTCTTATGAAGCAAAACAAAACCAAACTAAAGGCAAAATAAACTAAATACACAGAACTTTTCTCAATAGAAAATGAAAAAGAAAAAGTATTAAAGAATTGATCACAAAGTTACTTAACTTTTTAAAACTTATTTTCTTGGATTTTATGATGTTAGTTTATTTGACAGCTGTTGAAACATTCCACTTGTAGTTGTTTTTATCATACTAAATCAATAATTATTTTTACATTTTTTTTGTATTCATAATATTGTACTTTTTACTTAAACAAGGACTTCAAAATTGTAGAAGCCACAGAATTCACAAAATCTTGCTCAGCCCGAGTCTATTTTGATTTCAACATAATTCAATGCTAGCTATGGCCCTTGGAGGAGGGACAACATTTCATTCCTTCAGGTCCTGGTGGAAGAGTTGTTGTCCAGCCTTGTGCAGATACAGAGGGAACAGGAGGAGTGGTTGAGCTATTGTATACAATTAATATACTCCAACATTCTTTTTTCTGCTAGTGCTTTTGATTCTTTCCTTCAGACCAGGGACCAGAAAGCTTTTTATGTAAAGCATCAGATAGTATATATTTTGGGTTTTGTGGACCATATGCTCTCTGTTGCAAATATGTAACTGCCATTCTCAGGCAAAAGCACCGACAGGCTATGTATAATGTGGGCGTGGCTGTGTTCTAAGAACACTTTTATTTACAAAAACAAGTTGGCTGACCAGACTTGGCCCAAGGGCCAACTTGTGATATGGAGCATTCCTAGCAGCTTTGGCAATTAAACCCAATTGATTGAGATGAATCAGAGTTCATTAACTAATCTAGTAATCTATTAATGCCACTCCTGACAGCTTGGACTAGAGTTAATATGTGGAGAACTTCTTCCCAGATAACTGTATCTACATACTTTTCCCCCTTTTGGGTCTATCACCCCGAGAATCCACTTCAAATGTTCTCCAGTTTCCTGATTTAAATTGAAGATGTTCTTCAGCTCTTCTCCTGTATAGAGACTTTTCTCCCAGAGGAGGCTTTTCTGTACTTCTCTCTCTGGAATGGATTGGGGTCTGACTTTGACTGGGAGCCTGGGAGCCATGAACATGGAGAGAAGAGACATCCCTGGTCTGGCCACTGCTATAGGTGTAGTCACTACAACAGTTTCATAATTGGAAAGGCTGATTCCTTCATTCAGGTGGGAGAAGTTGTTTTAGCAGAGTGGAACGCCTTAGGAGTTCAGAGTTCTTACCCTTGATTCTGTCTGCTCATGCATCCCCATCCTATGTCACAGCTGCACCCCTCCACCTCTAAGCTCTCTTACTTTAATATAAGAATCCTGGAGGGCCACATCCATCAATATTGCAACTTAGACAATTCCAATTGGAACATGTGCTTAATTCTGAACTTTATCTTCCATGTAGCTACAGAAAATTAAAGCTGTTTTTACAGTTCTTGATGGCCTTCTGAGTTTTCACACGAGCCCCAAGTTGGGCATACATTTGAGTCTTTCAGTTGGTTCATTTCTCTGGGTATACTCACCAGGGCCATCAGAAACATCCAGCCTACACCTTGTTTATTGTAACTATTATTATAGCTATAGTAACTCTGAGTCATGGCCATTTGCTCTCAGAACACCTTGTCCTCCACCTGCCCTGATAATGCCACCATATGGCACAGATCATCATGCCCCATTTCCCCTGGCAAGGAAATGATCATTGTACTCATCAAGCATGTGAGTAATCCAAAACCAGAATTCCACTTGGAGCCTCTGTTTCCAGAGGCCAGTTTTAGGGACAATTTCTGTGTTAGTCAAAGTCCTAGAAAAAAATCGATGCACCCTCCAGAGGGGAGTTGAAGAGCTCTAATAGAATTGAATGAAATGGCTAATTTATTATGGTGTTATAGTATATTAGCCAAGAGTGGACAGTAAGGGTCCCAGTGGCAATAAGGGAAGAAAAGCACTGCCACACCAGGTGTGAAAGAGGAAGGAGAGAAGCATTGCTGGAACACAGAAACTAGTAGCTGTAGGTACTAACAGAAGGTCGACCAGCAGAAGTTGTGCTTTGGAAGAGGAATGTAGCCAGAGCCAAATTACAGATTGATAGGAAGAAGCCAGGAAAATCAACACCCAGGTTTCTCTCTTCCCACCATCTATGACTGTTCCAGCTGTCTATTGGTTCACACCACCCAGAAGATAGAAGACAATGGAGTGGGGTTTATACTAATCATAGAAGTAGCTTCTGGGGACAGAAAGCAGACAAAAAAAGGAATGGAGAGTGGAATTGGTCGGGCAGAGTTAGAATATTCAGCACAGAGATCTTATTTCTTGGGCAAGTTATTTACCTTCTACTGGTTTCCATTGCTTTGTATGTAAAAGAACTCCAAGAATAGGCAGCCATGTATAAAGTTTGTGGCTCATAGTATGTATTTATTAATTTATAGCTGCTTAGATTATTACTCCAAGCACCACAAAAACCATCAGAAGAATAGAGTATTCCCAGAGTAGTGTCGCTTGATTCCTAAAATACATTGAATGCATGTGCAACACACTTTACATATTTATCTGTAAAGTAGGTATAAGAAAACATTATTGGGCCAGCCGAGTGGCTCAGTTAATTAAGAGCTCGCTCAAGAGTACGAGCTGAGCTCTGAGCAACAGCGGCTCGAGGCCAGCCTGAGCTGAGTTGCCACTGAGCTGCCAATAGGTGGCAGGATGGCTCAGCTAAAAAAATAAAAATAAATAAATAAAAAATAAATAAATAAAATAAAATAAGAAAACATTATTATTTGTATTAAAGAGCAACTCTATTTAAACAACTCTATTTCAGCAATACTATTTAAAAGATTAGATGTTTAGTAAGTAAAAAGTTTCTCTTTTTATTACTTGGAACTCAACACAAAAATATTCAGAAGACTCTGTTGCAGGGGTTTTATTTTCTGAAAACTAAAATGCTTGTTATGTACAGGCAGCATGTTATCAGTGGAGAATCATCGTTACATACAACCTGTAGAACTTAAAATATTAAATAATTTATACAAAGCTACATAACTTCTTTGTCCAATAAAACTTAAAAAAAGCACTTTTACTTATTAATCATTCTGTTATATACTCGTCATGAGAAAAAAAGTTTTAAATAGTTATTTGAATATGGATTAATAGCTATGGTGATATCAAGGGAATTCTACAATAACTGTCTGTATCAGAGACTGATGTTACAGATAAGAATACAGAAAATATTACTTTAGAATAATTGGTAGCTTTCCTAATGAAACTGCAATAGTGAGGATATGCTAGACTTGTATAATTGGCTTTCTCTCCTTGTTTTTCTCTTACATACTTCATGGCCTATGTATTAGCAGGGTAGGAACATCTGCTGACTCTCATTCTCTCAGATCTGGTCCAGATGTGTCATGGTGTTCAGTATAGTTAGGCACGGATATTCCTAGCAGGATAGGGTATCCTTTGTATGAAGAAGAAACGTTTACCTCATTATTAACTCTGCCATTTGGAAGTGCTTCACATGATCAATTGCTGGTTATCAGAAGGCTGCTTACAGTTCCAGAAAATTAAACCAGTAGGAAGGAAACTTTATCAATTGATTTGAGTTCCTTTAAATAGCCCACAGGGACAAGCAAGACCTGAACTATGCCTTCACCAAAGGTGGGAGAATTTAAACTCTACACACAGCTGTGTCCTGCTGCTCCCCTACTCTGAATAGAGGATGACTGACTTAAGGGAAACTCCCAAAGGCAGAGCAAGAGGTCTTATTACCTTGCCCAGATGGCTAAACTCATAACCTGCCCTGTCACAATTGCTGTTTTGGGTCTTGACCCATAAAGGCTCAGGAGTTCTCTGTCCTATTCTTTTCATTTTAATAAGTGTGTTCACTAATTTAATGCTTGACAATCATGTACAGAGCAGTGGTGACCTCACATCCTTGTGACCAGAAATGGGCAGGCCATTTTCTTGCATTGAAGGGGGCATATGGAGGTATGTTGAAAGAGTATAATCAGTTCAACCTGGTTTCAAACATGCTGATTTATTTTCTTCCTCTTCAGGCCATAGCTGCTCATGACGGAAATAGAGCTAAACTAATATGCCATGGGTAGGTCATGGATGGGGATGAATATGGGCCGCATATAAGCCAAACATACAAGCCATTAATGCCTGAGTGAGGAAACAGAAAGTAAATGTACCCATGAGAAGAGGGAGTGATTCAGGAAGTGAAACAATTTGATTATATGTGATATAAGGATGCTGCAAATCCAGATACAAAGATGGAGAGAGAAGGTAGTTCTTGATCCTTAAAGTAACTTGTTAGGGGCAATTTGTGGTTTTATTTTGTCTTGCTTTAACCAAAATAGTTTGAAAAGATAAGAAGTCTTCAGCAGTCCTGTTTCTATCTGTGCCAAAGCTCAATGAACCTGTACTTTGTATTCTTGAAGGCTTGGTAAATAGTATAAGGTGAACAGAGAGGAAGAAAGGTGCAGACAGAAGAGGAAACAAGTGAAAGGATATTGAGCAGAGGTTTAATGAGAGCAGTGAGAACAAAGCTCCTGATATGGCAGGAGTATAGATGATACAGAAACTGGCTGTGATGCGATAATTGTAGAAACTGAGTCAATGGAATGTATTGCTTCTTTGTGTTAGTCAACACAGTTTGTATATAGTTGACATATTTCATAATACAAGCTTTTTACTAAAAATCAGGGCTATTGATAGAAATGGAAGTGTGTGTGTGTGTGTGTGTGTGTGTGTGTGTGTGTGTGTACATGCACAGTTATGTACACACATGCTTCCATGGTTGGAAAAATGAAGAATATTGTATTCATGTAACACTAGCCTTTTTGTGCAGGAGCTTACATTTCATACTTAGAAACAATGAGATATCAGATTAGAAAAGAATATTGGGCCACATTGAAGAGCTCTTATGAATGTGCTCATGGATATGAGGGCAGGAAGCGAGTCAGAAATTCATCCAAATGTCCATTCAAGAAAGCGGTATCTATGGCTGGCAGAGTGGCACGGTGGTTAAGCGCTGGTTTGGGAAGCCAACGGCCCTGGTTAAGGTCCCACATATGAGGGCCAGTAACACTGCCTTCAAAAAAAAAAAAAAGCAGTATCTACACCATAGGGCAGGTCAGTGGAATTCAGATAATGGGACAGACATGAGAAACATGACACAGATACATGCTACACAGCTAGGAAACTCAATGCAAAAGTAAAAAGGTGGGGGGACGAGAACAAAGCAATTTTCAGAATTTTTGAAACTGGTAATAAGGGGAATTATGAACCACTGCTAGAAATAAGAGAGTCTAGAGAAGAACCCTATTTGGATGTAACACCACTCCCAGTTAATAACAAATTCCTTTCAAGCATGTCTTCTAGTTATCCCATATGTCCATCTCTTCATTTTTTTATTGTTATGGCCAATTAATGACTAAGAACTCAGTGTTATTACTATTCCTTGTCCAAAATTCCTAAACCTTTCTATTGAGCAAATCAATCTCTCCTTTATTCAAAATTCTGATATTTCCCCACTGACTAAAGAATGAAGTCCAGAATTTTTAATGTATCTTTATTCTCTCACTCCTACCTTGTTATCTTGAGATATTTCCTACTAAACTCAAACTGATATAAATTAAAGTCAACATGTTCTCCTAACTGAAGTGTGATTTCATTCCTATTCTTCTCAATATTTTTTTTACTTTCTTAAAAAAAAAAAAACATTATCCATCCTAGCTCTGTTCTCACTTTCTCTGAGCAAGTTTATCTGAAAACTAGGTCATAATCAGTTCCTTTTTCCTCTAAATAGTGCCAGTATTTCATTGAGATGATTGCATATCTTTGTCACATACATAGCATATTTACTTGGTGCACAGGCCATGTAGTTAGATAGATGAACCTGCATTTTTTTTTTACCTTTTCTTACTTTATGACCTTGGGAAAAATATCTTAATTTCTCTGAGCCTCAGTTTTTACATTCCCAGTGGCTTCCTATCTCTCTCTCCTCATTAAGTTGCCTCTGAGAATCTACAGGAGCCTACATGATTTAACTTTCCTCCGAATCTCCAACTTCTTCTCCTGTTAGCCCCTCCCTCGCTCAGCTAGCTCCAGCCACATGTCCTCTTGATGTTTCCTGACCACACTGAGCATAATCCACCTCAGGACAGCGTTTTGCCTGTCTGTTGACTTTCCCACTGGATGATTACAGGGCTCAGTTCCTCTCTGCTTTCAGTCTCTGTTCAACTGTGTCCTTATCAAGGGGGCCTTCCCTCACCATCCTAATTAACAGCTCTATCACTCCAAACTGCTCTCTTCTCTGACTTCATTTTGTATCTTTTTTCCATAGTGTTAACATCACTTTCCATAATTTGATGTGTGTGCGATAACCTGGCTTCCCTCCCTGGAAGGTAAGGTCTATGGGGAAAACACTTTGCTTTGCTTATTGATCTGTCCACAGCATTAGGACAGATAGATGATATAGGGCATTGGTTAATGGTAAACTCTTTATAAATATATTTTTAAATAAATACTTAACTCACAGTTGTGTGGGATAATATATTCATAGCTCTCAATAAATGGACAATTTTATTAATATTATTATTTATTAGATAATTTCTGTAAAAGATATTATAAACCTAGTGACATGGATTATATGTCAATTACTCCCTTCCTTTGTAGGGGTTAGAACAGATATGTGAGCTTCTAATATCTGCTGCTTCAGAAAAATATGTGACACCTACTTCCAAACTTTGAACTAATCAGATCAAAGAGAAGAATAGCCTATTGTTTTTATTATTAATATTTTCATGATTTTATTTACCTTTTTTACTGTATGAATGGGATCACTCTAAAAATGCTGTCTTCTCCCCTGTTTCAATTTTTGGACAAAGTTAGAAGCCAAAGTTTGTTTATGGGTCCCCAGAAAGAAATGGTACTATTATAAGTTTGTGAAAATTAGGAGAAGTTGAAATGAAAGAGCAAGGAGGGAATTTGTACTATCAGACTTGCCGTGCATCAAGGTCTGGTCCTTGTAAATATGAGAGCACCTATGCAAAATGAAAACAAATGAACTTGATTTTGGACATCAAAATATGTGTTATGTGTTCTCAGCATCAGTAAACAGTTCAGTTGTTCTAAAATTGCAATTATTTTCTCATTACTGTTTTGAAGAATAAAAGCTGTAGACATAATACTGAAAAAAATCATTTAAGAACATCTTTTTTCCATAATTTAATATAATGTTCTCTGTAATGTGATTTCAAAGCTAAACCATTTGTTTAGCAAGATTGTCCTGGTCTAACTCTGTGGGGAACTCTTTAGATTTTCAGCTGAGGGGAGGAGAAAGAACTTTAAGGAACAATGACAAACCTAGTTAGTGATTGGCTAACTAGAGAGTAGAAGCAAAAGTAACCAACCAGCTATGTTGGGCACACCTGCATATGGAAAGCATATGAACAAGCATTTTGTTTCCATTTTCCAAATTTTAGCAATATAATATGCACTGCTTCTTATTCTGCTATTTTACTCAACTGTAAATTACTCTCAGGATTGTTTCTCACATCATAATCATTTTGATAACCTATTTTTTGGCATTTCATTTTATTTATTTTTACCCCTAAATATTTCTTGCCTGAAGATGTAATATAAGTGACAATGGGAAAATGTAAAACATAGAAAACATAAAATTGCTGGCTTTCATGGCTCTGAAGGAGCAAATGATTAACTGAATATAGATCTTGTCACAATGTAAATGTCAACTATCCTTGGTTTAAAAATGTATGTACTGGAAATTGAACAGAATTGCAATCACCAATTGTTTTGTTAAAATGTTGTCCTCTACAACTTCTACTTTGCTCCATTTATCTCAAACATCATCAAGAGAGGAATCAGTTTCTCTATTAAAATAGTTTGTTTGTCCTGAAAATGTTATGCAAGGACAGATTTTACTCTGAAAATTATAATCAGGGGTATACAAGAATACTTTGGTTATGTAATAGAAAAGATATTAGCATTAATATCAACATGAGGAAATTATGTGGATCCTGGTTTCAGTAATAAGTGTTGAATGCATATGCCTTTACAGATATAAACCTGTGCGCTTTCACACATACTATGCTTTAGGTGTATGTCTACTTATCACAATATACTTTGGACTAACCTATTGTAGTATATTTTATATTTTTTTCAATTATTACAAAATGATTTCATTTAAAAATAAGCAGAGATAGAATTAGTTTTTTTAAGATTTGTATTAAAATACAGCTAACATACAATATTATATTAATTTCAGGTGTACAGCATAGTTATTTCATAGTACCCACTTAGCACTGTACAGAGTTATTACCACATTGTTGACTACATTCCCTGTGTTAAAGAAGTGATCACCATGATAAGCCCAGCGACCATCTGACAGTGTACCATGCTAGCATAATATTATTGATCTCTGTCCCCCATTTTAATTTTCAATTAGAATCAACATTCAATATTATTTTATGTTACTTTCAAGTGTATAGCATAGTGGTTAGACACGTATATAACCCCCTGACTGGTACCGCCTGGCACATAGTTACCACATTATTGATTATATTCTCTATAATTTATATCTCCATGGATATTTTTTAACTACCAGTTTGTATTTCTTAATCCCTTCACCCTATGCATCCTGCCTCCAACTGCCCTCTCATCAATCAACCTGATAGATCTAGTACTTATCTGACACCATACATAGTTATTATAATATCATTGACTATATTCCTTAGGCTATATCCCTATGACTACTGAGGGACAACCAATTTGTACTTCTTAATCCCTTCCCCTTTTCACCCACCCCAAAACCCTCTGCCATCAGGCTACCATCAAAATGTTTTCTATAGCTATGAATTTGTTTGTGTTTCGTTTGTTTATTTATTTGGGAATTTAGATTACACTTATAAGTGAAACCATATGACATTTGTCTTTCACTGTCTCACTCATTACACTCAGAACAATACCCTCTAGATCCATCCACGTTGTCGCACATGGCAAGATTCCCTTCTGTTTTATGGTTGAGTAATATTCAATTGTATATATGAACCATGTATTTATCCATTCATCCATTCAGGGATACTCAGGGTGACTTCATAACATGGCTATTGTAAAGAATGCTACAATGAACATATGGACACACACATCCCCTCAAAGTAACATTTTGGGTTTGTTTGGATAAATACCCAAAAGTGGAATTATTAGGTCCTTCTTGTCTCTTGATATAGTCTTTGTTTCAAAATCTATTTTGTCTGATATAATTATTGCTACCCCAGCTTTGTTTGTCTGTTTGTTTGTTTCCATTTTCATGAAATACATATTTCCATCCCTTTACTTTCAGTCTGTGTTCTTTCATTCTGAAGTGTCTCTTGTAGGAAACGTACTTAAAGGTCTTATTTTCTTATCCTGCCCCTCTTTTGACTGGAGCATTTAATCCATTTACATTAAACGAAATTATTTATACATATGTAGTTATTGCCATTTTATTATTCATATTATTTATTTGTTTGTTTGTTTGTTTTTTATCTTAAAGAAGTCTCTCTACAATTCCTTGTAATACTGGTTTAGTGGTAATGAACTCCTTTACCTTTTTCTTGCCTGGGAAGCTCTTTATTTGTCCTTCCATTCTAAATGATAGCTTTGGTGGGTAGAGTAACCTTGGCTGTACATTCTTACTTTTCATCACTTTGAATTTGTCTTGCCACTCCCTTCAGGTCTGCAAAGTTTCTGTCGAAAAATCAGCTGACAGTCTTATGGGACCTCCCTTGTAGGTAAATAACTCCTTTTCTCTTGCTGCTTTTAAGATTCTCTCTTTGGCTTTAACCTTTGGCATTTTAGTTATGATGTGTCTTGGTGTTGGCCTCTTAGGGTTCATCTTGTTTTGGGGCTTTCTGAGATTTCTGGGATTATATATCTATTTCCATCACCGGGTTGGAAGAGTTTTCTGTCATTATTTCTTCAAATAGGCTTTCAATTCCTTGCTCTCTCTCTTCTCCTTCTTATACCCCTATAATGTGAATGTTGGTATGATCGATGTTGTCCCAGAGGCCCCTTAAATGCTCCTCAATTTTTTCGATTCTTTTTTTCTTTTTGCTCTTCAGATTGGGGGTGTTTTTTGGATTTTTTTAAAGATTTTTTTTTTTAATTGGGGAATTGGGGGAGGGGAACAGACAAGTTGCTGTCCTTTTGTTCTTCAGTCTAGTTGTGAAGGATGTCGCTTCACTGGCCCATGTTGGTATTATTATTGTGCTCTTCCTGGGTGAGGCAGTCACTCGCCAGCCATTGGACAGCTGCTCACAGCGGCTCACGGCAGCTCAGGAAAGCTCAGCTCACTGCCAGCCAGCCCCATTTCAGCCTACGCCATCACCGGCAACTCAAGGCAGCCCAGCTCCAGGTTGAGCTGTTGTTCACCATCTTCACTGTAGAGGGTGCAATGTCACTGGCCCTCATATGTGGGATCTGAACCAGGGCCCTGCTGCTCGGAGCTGGCTTCCCAAGCCAACTCCTAACCAATGTGCCACTAGACTGGCCCCTGATTGGGTCTTTATGCTACTTTATCTGTACAGTACTGATTTGATCCTCTGCTTCATCTAATCTACTGTTGATTCCCCATAATGTATTATTCATTTCCATTGTTGTATTCTGAATTATGACTGGTTCTTTTTTTATGTTTTCTCTCCGCATTTTTAAGTTTCTTATCTCTGGTGAAATTCTCCCTGTTAATGTTGAGTATCTTTATAACCAGTATTTGGAACTCTGCATGTGGTAGATTGCTTATCTCCATTTGGTTTAGTTCTTTTGGTTGAGTTTTGTTCTGCTCGTTTTGGGGGGACATTCTTTGACTCCCATTTTGGCTACCTCCTATGTTTGTTTCTATGTATTAGATAGGGCTGCTATGTCTTCCAGTTGTAGTAGAGTGGCCTTATGTAGTAGGTATGCTATGGGGGCTTCGTGGCACAGTCTTCCTTGTCGCCTGGGCTGTGCATTCCAGGTGCGTCCCTTGTGTGGGTTGTGTGTGCCCTCCTGCTTCATTTGAGCTTTGGTTGCTATCTTCTTATTAATGGGAAGGATTGACCCTTGGTTGATTTGTTATGAAGACTGGCCATAACTATACTGAAAGAGATGTGGTGCAGGGGCTGACCCTACAGAGCAAGATCTGCCTCAGCAGGCTTCTCATGCTTGCCCAGTCTGGCCCTTGGGCGTGTTGTTCTTGACAGTGACTGGGTGGTGCTCCAGCTCTTTTTGAATTTGGCCACTGGAAGTGCCAGCTCCAAGACTACCTTGGAGGGGTTCTGCTGCAGGTGAAGTTTGGCTGCAGCCCATGCCTCACCAAGGGCCACCTGCCAGGAGTCATGGAGAAATCTGCAAATAGATGCCACCTGCACTGTATTGGGAGGTACCTCAAGAGACCAAATTGCAAACTAAGGCCAGCTGCTGCTAATGCAACGCTCATGGCTGCTCAG
The DNA here is from genome assembly GCA_033961575.1 of Aselliscus stoliczkanus. NCBI lineage: Eukaryota > Metazoa > Chordata > Mammalia > Chiroptera > Hipposideridae > Aselliscus > Aselliscus stoliczkanus. The sequence continues at coordinate 50,322,499 of CM066727.1, forward strand.
CTAGAGCTACAGGACAAGTTCAACACAGATGCTGCTTGTCTTGGTTCCACAATTCTTTGAGAGACTCTAGGAAAGTCTACAGCATGAGCTAAGGCAGGAGGTTTGTACAAAAAAGCCAGTGAAAGCAGCTTGGGTGTGTCTGAAATTTGGGTGGTTCAGAGTCTCAGAATCACTAGGGCATGGCAAACAAATGTTGTCAGCCAGCTTGATAGAGACTCAGATATGGTGGTCACCTGTGTCTGCATGCAGGGAAGGGGGAGGGCTCAACAAAGAAGCAATGGCTTTCACCAGTTCCTCTGTCCAGGAGAAAGTTGCCCCTCTATCCTAGTTCCAAGCCAGCAACTCAGCTCCCCACCATATGTTTCTGTCATCTTTCCAGCTGCTGCACAGCATTGGAGCTCAGAGCCCGTGTTTCTGACAGTAAGTCTATGCATGAGCCCTTTAAGAGTGGCCCCTGGGAATTCAGCCACCCTCAATCTCACTTGGCCAAAATCTCTACTGGTTTTCACAACCAGAAATTATGGGGACTTCTCTCTGAGGTACTGAAATCCTGACCTGGGGAGGGGCTGAACCTCTTACTCCTCTGGGGTAGGGGGGACCTTTACAGCCATGATATCCCTCCCAATTTTTAATGGTCTCAGGCACTTGTGGGACCAGTCTGTTCTGCATTTCTGCCCCTCCTACCAGACTCAAGGTGGCTTCTTCTGCATGTCCTTAGTTGTAAGGCTTTGGTTCAGGTAGACTTCAGGTAATTCTCAATAATGGTTGTTCTGTAGCTTAGTTGGAATTTTAATGTGGTTGTGAGAGGAGATAAGCATAGCATTTACCTACTGAGCCATCATGGCTAGAACCCCTTGAATTATTTTTAAATGTGTCTTTTGTTACTTATTAGCTGTGATATTATAAACAATTCACTTTAATTCTCTGAGCCTATTTTCCTGTTTCAAAGACTTGTTGCGGTCAGTGATGCCCTAGGCAAGGGTGGTGACTGATGGGTTTTTGGGATGGTTAACAATGCTCTTGTTAACAATGATGTCATGTCAGGGATAGTCCTAATGGTCATGTCCATAATGGTCAGCAGTGCTCTGGTTAGGGATGATCAGTGATGATCATATCAGAAATGGTCGGTAATGCCCAGGTCAGGGATGGTCAGCGATTGCCATTGGCTGTGATATAATTGATCAACAATCCATACTGAATTGTCATTGGTCAACAATCCATACTGAATTGTCATTTAGATCTTACTTTGAAGGAAGAAATTCATCCAGACACTAGATAAATTAACCCAAATTTCCTCTGCATGCAGGATGCACAAATAAATTCTGTATTCCCAAATGCCATTTTACATAAAACTTGCTCAAGGTTTGTTAACAGAAAGGCAGCCCTACCTCATCAATCATGAGGATGTGATTAGAGGAAAAAAGAAAAAGTCATATTTAGGGTATGACATAACAGCTACTGCCAAATTTGAAATCATTATAAATAGGTGCAAATGATAAATACTATAATACAGGTTATAAAATGCAATGTTATTTATTTAAAATTATAATTTGTATTTAATGTTAAATAAAATCAATACAGGTTTTTAAAAAGGAACAAAATTTAGTTTGACTAGTTGGCATATTTCTAGCAACTATCACATACCACTTTTAATGAAAAAAGAATAATATGTGCAAATAAAAAGTATGATGCTTCCTTTGCTTAGTGGATTCAAATTTTCAATTATTCAGGAAGTAAAATTGTAAAAATTAAAAAAAAAAAAAATATATATATATATATATATATATATATATATATATATATATATATTGCTCTCAAAATGTTATTTTATAGAGGGCTTTTTATACAATGTGCTTTGTCCTTAGAAGTAATTTACTTACATCATAGATTTGAAACATAAAACCAATTAAGTATAATTGTTACAATATTAATAATGTAGTCATGCACTGATGATTTAATCACATAAATAAGGAACTAATTTTATTTATTATATTGACAGAAAAATATCACAGAAAATATATTGACAGAAAAATATAAACATTCACAAAGGATATTATTTTCTTAATTTTGGGGTTTAGCATCCAGTGACAAGGAGATGATTTCCCATATACACTTTTTTGCCTCTTTTAGGCTATTAAACATTATAACCTTGTATTTAAGCTTGCTTCATTAAATATGTATGCTTTTAGCAATCTGATTCCTAATATATATCACTAACATTGTGCACTAACAGCAGTTCTGTTCCCTCTAATGGGTCTCTAACAGCAATGCCACCAAGAGAAGGTTGGGAAAAAGCACAGAATGCTAAAAAAGGCAGCACACCAGATTCTGTTAGGTGATAGCCCAATAATTTATATCTGGAAAAGCTACTAATAGTCTAGAATGTGACATCAGACTATGAAAGCAAGTGAAATATTGAAATTTATCTTCATTTGAACAACAACAAAAAAGCAGCCGACTGCGGCAAAACAAGCTATTAGGTCACAGCAATGTCACAGTGAATGCAGCTAAAACTTGTGTCTCACTGTCAGGCACCATTAGGCCTTGATGAGGAATTTTCCTCTGCATTCATATTATTCCTGAAGAATATTAGGACCAGGTACTTGCAAATTATTATATATATGCATGTGTGTATACATATATACACACATAGAAAGGATGCCAAAAAATATATAAATATTTTGAGAAAGGAAAAACTGTATTAAAATTGCAATGCTCAATATATACTGATAACAAGATTAATACAAATCATGTGGATATATTTTTGACACCCCTGGTATATATGAATATATGCATATATTTATAATACATAAAAATATAGTATACATGTATAAGTATATATTTTTTTTTTCTGACAAATCAATGCCACATGGATTGGCAGAAAAGAAATATCTTCATTGCCCTGAATATGTTTTCTCTGCATTTGATGAATCTATACTGACAAGGATGATTATGCACTACATACTGTTTTTGGAACCAAAACATATTGGCCAAGGAAACACAAATACAAGTTTCAGGGGACTTCGTTGACTTTTTTTCTCCCATGTTTGTACTTGAATCATTAAACTTTTCCAATGTGTCTTAAGTTGCCCAGAGCTCCTGACATGTCAAAAGTGATTTTTACAACATGCCTGGATTATCACTGTGTGTACTGTTTAGTATACAATGAGGGTCTGCATAATCAGAGAAAAAAAAGTACATGTATTTCCCTAGAATAATAACAATTGCTCAATGCTGTGTGGTATCTTCTCATAATTTTTTAAATAAGATGCATACGCTTTATTCAATAGATCATAGGAAAAAACGGGCATCTCAAGAAAGGCATAATTGATTTGTTGAAATGTTTTCTTTAGATCATTTATTGAGTTTACCACCCTCATTATAGAAAGTCTGATTATTTCAGCCATTTTATTGCAAGACTTCTAATTTTATAATCATGGAATACTGAAAAAAAGGAACAAGATTCTAATTTTAGTTGTTCCACTGACAACACATGCAACTTTACAAAAGCCGTGTAACTTTTCAGGACCATTGAGCCTTATGTATAAAATGAGTGCCATAAAATTGATTTAAAATTTATGCTCATTGTTAAACTCCATAATAAAGTTGCCAAAAAGGTTGGTGTGAGCACTCTAAGCAATCAAAATCTGTTTTGTATCCAGAAAGGATAAATAGACCCTGCCCTGTTTGCTGAGTTGATCCTGGGGTCCTTCTCTTGTGGGGTACACGAAGTACAAAATGGAGAACTGGACTATGTGGACTTCAAGAGTCTCTGCTAACTCTCCAATTTTAATTCACAAATTTTTGCAAATATCCCCAGGCTTTTGCTTAAGTGTGAAGCTGTTTAAAAGCCGTCTTCTGACTGATTGATTTTGTGCATGTAGACATAGTTTATAAACTTTGATTATTCCTAAAACAAAGATTGAGTTAGCCAAAATATATCTGGAATATATAAGATAATTTCTTTTCAAAATGAACCCAAGTTTACCAAAACTTTTAGGTAATTTACCAAAAGGATATATTTGAGGGGATTAATTATACAGCTATATAAATAATTTTATTAAGTTCACCCACCTGCCCAAATATTACCTTATATTATTTTTGGTTATTTGAGGGTTTTTAATTATTACTTTATATATTCTTAAAAAGTTAGATATATTATAGAGAACAAAATTAATTAAGATAACATTAACTTCACATAACTCATTAGCCAAAATACAATAAAGTAGGCACAAATACCTAGTTACATATGAAATCCTAATAATAGAGTGATATTTATCACATTATAATTAACAAAGTTCCTTTTGACATAAACTCTTCATTTCCTTTCCTTACCAGAATACATGACATATAATTTGAAAATTGGTTTGACTTTCAATTATTATGGGTGTTATTTTTAAATAAGGTTTTTTTAATTAAAAGGAACATGAAATTTATAACAATGAATTAAATAATTTGCATAAGGTATTGAAAATCAGTAATTTCAGCACCAAGGGAATAAGGCAGGTTCCCTCCCCCACCCACCTACCCCCCAAGTAAGTCATTCTGCATTACTTGTTTTATATGAAACATCTCTCTGATTAATACTATATGATAATAGTCCTGCCTATAAAAGCATTTTTGGATTGTTGCCATCTTCAGACTGTAGTCTTGTTTTTTTTTGCTTCTCAAAAACTGGTATGATTCTCTAAATTGTAAAGTGAGGGCCAGAACATATTTATCCAGATAATCATGTAACATCTATCATATTCTGATATTTATTTTTCAGATCTGTAAATAAGAACCCATATTTGCAAGTTTTAAAAGGTACATACAATGTTACATAGTAAAGTAACTGAATAATAGCACATAAAAAAGTAACCACTGGAATAGATAAGATTTTTTTTAAAATCTCTATTATCTTGGCCTTTCCTTACTCTCAAAAGCTTAATTTCATTTGTGAACAAGATTTCACTATGTGTCCTCATTCTGGATCATTTATAAAACCCCCAAAATAATATCAGCCTTGGCAAGGGTCACTGGGCTACCACACTATATGCACTTTACACCAGTTGAGTCTCCAGTTGTCCCTCCATGTAATTTAAATTCATGATTTGACTCTATGAAAAACTGACAATCCTTTAACAGAGACCAAGATTTCTTTTGCTAATTAGAGGTATTGGGCTTATTGCTGACAGGGCATATGCTTTCATTTAGCATGTTCTTGCTCTTTTTTTTTTGAGGGCAGTGTCACTGGCCCTCATATGTGGGACCCAACTGGGGCTGCTGGCTTCCGAAGCCAGCAATTAACCACCGCGCCACTCAGCTGGCCCTTGTTCTTTTTATTCATAGGTGAAGAGAAAGAAATTTGCTAAGAAATAAAAAACAAACAAACAAAAAACCCAAAGAAACCACCAACATTAAACTCTCTCAATACGACTAATGTTGACAAACATTTCACTCAGAAAGATTGACTCTTCAAAACAGAGCTAGTCCCTAGGTGAAACTAGGAAGTTGACTGATTTGGGGATTTAATTTTCCTAGCTCAAGTCCACTTTTGTCAATTTTCGCTATTCAAATAAACACAAAAATGATGGATGTGTTTTTGTTCTCACTCCTCACTGCCACTGCACCCCATTCATACTCTTTCTTCACTTTAGTGCTGTCTCCACATCGAAGGTTGCACATATTGGTCACAAATTAGCCACACAGATTCCTAAAACTGCATTACACAAAATTTGAACCACTTGGTAAATTTTTTAAGCATGGGCTCCTCCCTTAAAGAATCAGCTCTAAAGAAGTTAAAATTAAAAGATCCTGTAGGTGGTAATGCTTTTGTGTCTGTCCGTATTAATTAATTTGTTCATTCCATAGCATTCACTGGGCACCCTGTGTGCACAATCACCATGTTCATCATGTGACCTGACCTCTAACATACTTTGTCCTATCCCTTCAGCTCTTGACATCTCTTTCTTGTTTGGGCCTATTTCCTATGACATCTCATCTCTTTTCATCTCTGGCTACCTGGTTTTCAATCCACTACCTGTCCTGCTCTTGACAAGTGGTGAGTGAATTCATTTGCAAGCTCTCATGGCCTGTTCCATGTCCTTGCTGTGACCTTGGAAAATGGATGCAGGTCTGCATAGAAGGACCCCTGGTCCCATAACTCCAGTTCTTCTTAGAAGTTGACATTTCTCAGGAATGGAGCCATCCTATAAGTACTCTTTCCCTAGTCTTATCTTAGTGTTGAGAACTCTAGCTCTTTCCTCAATAGTAATACCCCATGAAGCAGATCATCCAAATACTGATAGTTTTAATGTGATTAAATAGGAAGGGCTATATTCAATAAAAATATGCATTGTGTTTTAATTCACAAACATGTATTTACAGCAATTTCTAAGATACCATGCTATGTACTAGAAATAGGCATATTTTATAGAAGAAAAACAATTCTGTTTACAATTTTTCTCATACAATTTTAGAGCTATGTATGAATGGCCATGAGTAACACTTATCAAATATAAATATTTTAAGCCTGGTAGCTTTAGTAAAATGTAGAGAATAAGGTTTTGTCATCATCTTGTATCTGACCTTTATACAAATAAATCCAGTGGGTAAATGAGTATTACATATTTTATTTTTATTCTGTATCTCACTGGTGAAAAGGAAATAGTGGATATCAAAGATTCAATCTTTCTATTTGGAGACCATCAGGAATTTATTTCAGCCAGATGCATGATGAGTAAAAGACTAGACCAATACTAATGGTACAATGCAAATATGTAGTTTTGGCATCTTCTGATGTTCTGTAAAGTAGGTTAACACATCTCCAAAATTAACTCTGCAATATATGCAGGAAAATTTCCTCTCTCCGTTTCAAAATAAGGAAATCAAATAATCAAATATCCTTAATGTAAGAGGCACCGTTTGGATATAAATTCTATGCCTCTGAAGTCAAGGCATCAAAAATCTAGTAGGTGATAATAATGATTGGAGAAGAAATAAGAGATAAAGTCAGAAGGGGATTAGGAGACTGGTTTCAAAGGGCTGTCTGAGAAGCTTTAATTTTGCTTAATAAAAAAAATGGAAATCATTAAAGATTTTGAACAAAGGAATGTTGCAATGAATGTTTTATTAAATTTAACCACTGTGAGGAGGGTGCATTATCCTCATTTTACAGCTGAGAACATTGAGACTTAAGATTACATATAACCAAAGTCACACAGTCAGGAACTAGCAGGGCCAGAATCTACTTCTGGGTCTGTCTGACATATCTAGTTCTCCTTGGCCGAAGTTGAAGGTAAAAGAAACATTAAAGGTAAAGTATACAGGTGGGGAATGGATGGGAAGACATTTTAAGAAGAGAGAGAAATAGATTCAGTCATTATTAACACATAGGCTAATAAGGAAGGTGGCAGAAGTTAAAATATAATTCCATATTTTGAAACCAGGGAAATATATTGTTGATATAAATTGGGAGGTAAATTAGCATTGTCCAAACAAAATCTGGCATGACAAACCAATATTGTACAATCTTCTTTTAAATTATTAAAAAAACATGATCCAAGGCATCATATTGACTGAACCTGTTTACTGTATTAAAAGTGACTCACATTTGTTTATGGCTCTCATTTTAATTTATAAAGTATTTTATATGAATTATTGTATTTGGTTCCTCAATGAGGAACCAAAATTATTGTATTTGGTCCTTCATGAAGTAGGTTCTACTAGTACAGATTAAAAAAAAATGACTTAGTGAGGATATGTAACTTGTTCAATATTATATAGTGAACGCATGATAAAGTTGGGGCATGAATTTATGTTTTCTGATTCCAAATCTAGGATACCAGAAGGTTCTTGGACATGATAAATAGTCATAAGCACTTTTAACTTCCTTGAATCAAGTGGAATACACATAAATCCCAAACTAAATAGAACTAGTTATCAATCTACTGAAGTGTAGCAAAGGAGATTTAGATAAGCTTAAGGCATGATTTCTAGTTCAGCAAAGATATAAACACATTATTACAGCAGAGGTGAAAGAGCCATATCTTCCGAAATATGAATAATGCTGATAACCCTCTGCTCTGTCAAGATTACCTGTAGCCCTTTTAAAGGCTGTGAAGGAGGTCTAATGACCTTGGAGAGTCCAATCTATATTCTAAGTATAACATCAAAAGAGCAAATGTAATTATAGTCTTCAAATAATATGCTTTTCACTTTTTAAAATTCTGAGTAGATAGTCTTACTCCAAAATGAACAAGGGATTCTGGTAACACAGAAACGTAAGCATGTATGTGAACGCTCTGCCATGTCAAAAGGAACATGTTTCCAGAACAGTGTCCACTGCACATAGGAGAGAATTTCCTTGAAAATCTCTGTATTTTGGTCTTCTGGAATAATGGCAAATTTAAATCATTGAAGAAACAGCTGTTAGGGATTCAAACTTTTACCTAGCAATTAGCAGTTATTAGATGCTTTATTTTGTTCATTTTCACTAAAATGGAGAAAACAAGTGATGTTTTGACAACAAAATCGATCAATCTTAGTGGAAAAATAAACCTTTGAAAGTCACTCTATGCTTCACAGGAACTAGTGGGAAATAAAAAGAGAAAGAGCAAAATTCCAAAGTCTCTAATCAGTTCTTTTGGCAACTAACAGTTGGAAAAGATAATTATTTGGGGCAGTAAATTAATGACACTTTAGATCCAGTGGAAATTGTTATGTGTTGAGCCAAAGAGGAGGCAGCTTGAAAGAGGAACACAGCCTTAAAGAAGGAAACAAATGGATCAAAAGAATTCACATAACTTCTCAGTCACCCCCACTTTTAGGAAATTACTTGCTACATCAAAGATGGATGGTATGAATTATCTTGTAGGGGAAAAATCAGTGGTAATGTATTGGAAAATGAGTTATGGAACAGGAAAGCACATGCAGGGTCCTGTAGATTAGGAGGCCAGGGTAACAGGGAAAACTTCAAGTTCCCTATTCCTTGCCGGAATCCCTGCAGATTGCTAAAGTGGAGCAGAGGAAACCCTCATCCCTTCAAGAGTGAGTTGGTTTTGAATATCAAAGATCAGTTTGCCAGTAACAGGCACCTGGGTTGCATGTGCATTATACATGCTTCTCAAACAACCCTAAAATTTGGGAATAATTCTCCTGTTTTATTTTATAGAAAATTAAGGAAGTCAAATAAGAAATGCATTCATGAATTAAAGTCAAGGAAAATTAAAAGAAGGGATCCAGGTTAACTATTACAAAATATGTGAACAGGGACTGCTCAGCTGTTGGTTGAATGACATGGGAAGGTAGAAGCATGCCATCCAAAAAATAAAAGTAGGAAAAACAGCATTTTTCTCACATCTTTCCCAGAGTACCTGCTTATCCTCTTCTAATCACCTAATCACCTGCCAGGAATAATCAAATGAACTTTATGAAAGGGGCAGTAACACCTCACTTTGTTTGATTTTAAAGATACCTATTATAACTTTGTGTGGTATGTACAAATAGATATGCACCTTTTAAACATTCTTTTAAACATATTTGATGAAAATATATTTTTTCAAGAAAAGAAAATAAAGAATAAACCTCATCAGTTAGTTAATATATTTAAATATAAACATAGTATTTTATGTTATCAAACATTGTATAGTGTTTTTTTCTGTTTGTTTGTTTTAATTTCAGGTATACCCTTAATACATACATAACAACTAAGTAATAATTTTTATCCCTGGTTTTAAATAATACCCTACAAAATTATTGTAAATGTATAGATAGCATTTCTTTTTATGTGCTATAATTTATTTAGTCAGGTCTTTATAATTTAATATATAAATTGTTTTTAATACTGAAATTTATTAAACAATATATTGCTTATAAATTTTCCTTACAGTAAACAATCAAGAATAAAATTTGGCATTAAATATACATATTTTTATAGCTTTTTATACATTTTTCCAAATTGCTAATCATAAAGAATCAATTAACCCTATGATAATATATGTGAGGTGGTATATTTACCCCCAGCCTTGTAAATCCTGACTAATGCATTTTAATTCTCCCTCTTATAGGTAAAATGGAGTTTAATTATTACTTTAACTTGTATGTGTTACTTATTTGTCCATAATTTCTCAGGTCCAATTTTCTATTGAGGTGTTCTGTTTGTTAATATTAGGAAATAGTATCTGTGATATCTGTATTTTGGTAGTTCTCTGGTTCAGTTTTTTACATTGCAATGTTTCATTCATCTGGATTTTATTAGGGTGCATGTTGTGAGGTAGGGGTTTAACTTCAGTTTCCTTTTCCATATGGTTATCCAATTGACCCAATACCATATGTTAACTAATTTATCCTTGTTCCTCTCATGCAAAATGTCCTCTTCATCATGCTACCTTACAGTACACGTATAACATGTATTTGGCCTGTTTATGGGCTCCTTTTCGATGCCATTTGTCTGTCTGTGTCATCCTGCAAACAGGTCTGACATTTTAACCACAGTGCAGGTCAGAAGACATATGACACAGGAAGTTTCTTAAGAGTGGGAGTGTGGGCAGGGTAAAGGGGGACTGAAAATTGATGACGGGAAGTACCACAGGAGGTTTAGTCTAAAGAATGACAAGACGTGAAAATCTCAGAGAAGACCAAAAGCTCTCTTTTCCTTTGACGCAAACTTCAACAGAAAAAAAAGACACAGGAGGAAAGACACAGCGGGAAGGGAGAAAAAAAAATGATGAGAAGAACAAGAAAGAAAGTTTATAGTTTGTGCTCTTTTCAAACTTCCCAGACTCTCCCTAGCTGAGGAAAGTATGTAGTATCATTTTGAGCTTCAGAGTAAGTGACTGAAGTGAGAACATAGCTAAGAGACTGTCATACTCTCTAGAAAGTCAGGAAGGGTAGTATTCAAAACTGCCTCACAGGTTTGGAGCAAAGTAATCAAAGTCAGAAGCAAGTTGCAACAAATAGCAGTCTTTCATTTCTTCAGTCATTCAGGGTGGCCTGAGGAAAGACTTTCCTAATTCCCTGTTACAGCCACCAACTATATATATGTTTAGATATTTATATAAATATATATATTTAGATGTTCAACACATTTGTATGAATATGAATTGTCTATGGGTTCAACTATGTATCTATAATATATAGATATAGATATTATATTGTAGATACATATTTAATTTTATATCTAATATAAAGTTTTGCCAAGAATGTTTGATGATATATGAAATGCTGGAGAGTTCAAGAAGTAGAGAGAGACTACTTTATTTCTGTGCAATAAATATTCTCATTTGTACCCTATATTAAATTACAATGAACCTAAAATATATTACCTGGGCTATTCCTAGCCACTACGCTAGAAGCCCAACTTCATGTGGATTTTAAAAGAGCCTATGGGACCGGCCGAGTGGGGCGGTAGTTAAGAGCTGGCTTCGGACGCCAGCGGCCCTGGTTCGGATCCCACATGTGAGAGCCAGTGACACTGCCCTCTAAAAAAAAAAAAAAAAAAAGAGCCTATGCCCAGGCATGCAATGTGTTCTATATACGAGGAACCCAGGAAAATATGGTTACCACAAAGTCCACACCTTTCCAGCTCCTGACATGCGTGCCTTCAACAAATGCTTAGCCAACAAGAATGTTTCCACGGCTAGGTGACTTGATGGGATGGTGCCTTGGAACAATGTTGCCTGTGCAGACATAGAAACTCTCAGTGTAAGAAGAAAGTATAAATAATACACATCTTTAATGAATAGAGTCAGGCTTAGTGTGTCTCTGTGCCATATGTAGAGGTAAATTAAATACAAATATTTCAATACCAGAAGGGACATGTCAGTGAACACTTCTCAGCAAGAAGCATAGGCTCCCAAGCCATCTTCACAAGCAGAGGGTGTTTATCAATGTGTGATTTTCACATGGGATTCAAAACACCTGGCTTGGTACCAAGGCCTTGTTGTTGCAGTTGCCCACAAAACAAGGGGAAGAAGCCAGGCCACAGAGAGCAGGTGACATCTTTAGCATGCCTGGAAACTTACAGCAGGTTTATGCAGGAAGAGGGTCAGAACTGGTCCCAAAGCCCATCATCGCAAAGCAGAGGATGGGTAAATTACCTCTCTTCTCCAAGGGTTTACAGGCTCATACTATCTTAGTGCTGTTAGCCACATGCCTCCTGAATAAAAAAGAATAGATTTCAATTTTCTTTCACTTAATCACAGCCATATTTTCATTGTTTTTAATTGTTTAAATCAGACTGGTTGTTTCTTTGAAAACCTTTGCATTCTGTAATCAAAAGGATAGCTTTGACTTTTCTTATCTTCTTTAATTTTATTAAGAAATAATTGACAAATAATACTGTAACGTACTTAAAGTGTAGAGTGTGATGATTTGATGTACATTGTGACAAATTTCCCTCCATTGAATTCATTAACACATTCATTGCCTCACATATTTACATTTTTTGTGTGTGTAACAACATGTAAGTTTTACCCTCTTAGAAAATTCAATTATACAACGCCATACATTTAACTATTATCATCATGTTATTCACTAGATCCTCAGACCATATTCATCTTATTACTGATATGTTGTACCTTTGTACCAACCTGTCCCTATTCCTCCAAACCCCAACCCCTAGCAACCACCTTTCTATTTTTTTATTCTTATGAGTCAGCTTTTTTTTTTTTCTTTATAGTCCATGTATAAATAACACCATACAGCATCTGTCTTTGTCTGGCTCAGTTTCATTTAGTATAATGTCCTTCAGGTTCATCTATATTGAGAGAAATGACAGGATTTCCTTCCTTTAAAAGACTGAATAATATTCCATATGTGAGTGTGTGTGTTTGTGTGTGTTATATTTTCTTTATCTATTTATTTTTTGACAGACACCTTATTTCCTTACCTTGGCTTTTGTGAATAATGCTGCTATGAACATTGGGGTACAGATTTCTCTTCCAGATATTAATTTTATTTTCTTTGGATATACACTCAGGAGTGGAATTGCTGCTCATAGCGTAGCTCTATTTTTAATTTCTTGAAGAACTTCCATATTCTTTTCCATGCTGGCTGTACCAGCTTACATTCCCACCAACATGTATATAAGGATTCTCTTTTCTCCTCATTCTAACCAGTATTTGTTATGTCTCATCTTTTTGAGAATAGCCATCCTAATTGGTGTGTCATGATCTCATTTTTATTTTGTTTTGTACTTCTCTGAGGGTTAGTCATGCTAAGCATCTTTTCATATACCTGTTGGCCATTTGTATGCCTTTTTTGGAAAAATATTCATTCAGATTCTTTGTCCATACTTTTAATTCAATTTATTAGGATGACATTAGTTAATAAATTTATATAGGTTTCAAATGTACAATTCTATAATTACACACATGCAAGTGCACACACACACACACACATACACACACATGCTAGTATATTGCATTGTGTGTTCACCACCCAAAGTCACATATCCTTCCATCACCATATATTTGACCCCCTTTACCTTCTTCTACCTTCTCCCTCCCACTCCAGTAGCCACTTATTTTTTGTCTGTGTCTGTGAGTTTTTGTTTATTTGTCTGTCTTGTTTATTTATTACTTTCAGTTTTCTATCCCAAATATGAGTGAAATGGTGTTTTTTGATGTTTTCTGTCTGACTTATTTCACTTAGCATGATAATCTCAAGATCCATCCATGTTGTCGCAAATGTCAGTATTTCATCGTTTGTTGTGGCTGAGAAATATTCCATTTTATGCATATATATGAACCACGTCTTTATCCAGTCATCTATCAAAGGACACCATAATTTTTCATGCCTTTGCCACTGTGAATAATATTGCAATAAACATAGGGATACATATATCTTTATAAATAAATATTTTCAGATTTTGCGGTAGATACACAGAAGAGAGATTGCTGGGTCATATGGTAATTCTCATACTGTATGCCATAGTGACTGTACCTGTTTATATTCCCACCAGCAGTGACTAAGGGTTCCTTTTTCTCCACAACCTCTCCAACTCTTGTTACAAGTTGTCTTGTTGACAATAGCCATTCTAACAGGTGTGTGGTGATATCTCATTGTGGTTTTGATTTGCATTTCCCTAACAACTAGTAAAGTTGAATAACTTTTCATATGTCTGTTGGCCATTTACATGTCTTCTGGGGAGAAATGTCTGTTCAGGTTCTCTGATCATTCTCTGACTTTTTGCTTTTTGTTGTTGAGATGATTTCTTTATATATTTTGGATATTAGCCCCTTATCTGAGGTGATGTTTGCAATATCTTCTCCCATTCAGTTGGTTGCTTCTTTGTTTTGTTGATAGTTTCATTTCCTTTGCTGTGCAGAAGTTTTTTAATTTGATATAGTCCCATTCATTTATTTTTGCTTTTACTTCCCTCTGCCTTTGAGGTCAAATTCATAAAATCCTCTCTGAACCCCATGGTTCATAAATTTAGTACCTATGCTTTCTCTTATGCAATGTATTGTTTCAGGTCTTACATTGAGGTCTTTGATTCATTTTGAGTTAATTTTGGTGTATTTTAGTTGAGGTTTTTTGTTATTTATTTATTTATTTATTTATTTATTTTAGGTATTTTATGTTTTTTGCTATTGAGTTGAATGAATCCCTAGTATAGTTTAGATATTAACCCCTTATTGGATATGAATTGCCTTGTTTAATAAATTTAAAATATTTTTTCTTTCTATATAATTTAAAATTTTATCTAATGTATGTTGGGGATTCTAGTACAGTAAAAACAAAGTACAAAAGAGCTATATGATTTCATAATCATTTGCCATTGACATGAGGAAAAGAAATGATAGCAAGTATCTTAATTATCTTAAGATATTAGGAATGTTTTCCTCACATTTTACGGTATTGTATTAGCTGATTTTATTGAAATATATTTGCTGAAAAAAAGAAATTTGTTCTTAAGCATGGATTTGACTGATTAAACACTATCAAGGGATACGCACACATTTTCTGCTTTTTTTGCTCCCACTAGCTTAATGGAATAGCCACCTAATTATATTAGACTAAAACATGTATGAACAACACATTTTTAACACTTCATGAGTAACTGTCTACTACTAAAGAACAATCTATTCCAACATCATGTTTTCCAAAGTGGTTAGTGGAATGTCAACTTCAGCATTAACACAAAACTCAGAAATACATTCTGTGAATCCCACCCCAGTGCAACTGATTTAAAATCTACTTTATAACAGGATTTGCTGGAGAAGAATTTGGACTTCTGTGTCAATCTCTGAAGAAACATAAAGGAGAACTAGAGGTAGAGGGACTGTACAAAAAGTCTCGAGGTTGGTGGGCTATAAGGAACTGTCAGGCCAGCAAGAATGCCTCTGTGGTGTGTCTAAGGGTTTATTTTTCACTCTTTTGCTGAGCTTCCTAAATGTAATATTTACAAACAGATAGATCACTGCAACAGAATCAACTGTTCGAATATAGCAGTTATAGACCACTAATGTTCACCAAAGGCATAAAGGCAAGTGAGTGGAGAAAAGATAATCTTTTAAATAAATAGTGCTCAAATAATTTAAAATCCATTAGTCTAAATAAACACATAAATAAATAAGCAAACTTTGCTACATACCTTGCACTTTGGAGACAAGTTAATGGAAAATAGGTTATGACCCTAAATATAAAACCTAAAACTATATCTCTTCCAGATGATAACATATGAGAAAAAACTTTGTGCTTTTGTGTAGGCAACACTTTCTTAGATACTGTGTCAAGTATAAGGTAAAAAAATAAAATTAAAAAAAAACCAAAGTTATAAATTTAACTTTATTAAATGTAAAAACTTCTAATGACACTAAAGAAGATATAGAGGAAAGCCACAGACTAGCTTAGGGGTTCATATTTTTTAAATCATGTAAATGATAACTGTGTTATATTAATAATATATAAACAACTACCAAAACTCAATATTTAGAAAACAAACACCCAATAAAATACATGCAAAAAATTTCAAGAGATTCACCCCCAAAGAAGATGTATGGTAAAAAAAAAAAAAAAAAAAAAAAATCATAAAAAAATATTTCAATCATTATTAATCACTAAAACTACAAATTAAAAACCATAATGTGATAACACTACACCCTTTCTGTTAGAATGACTAAAATTAAAAAAAAAAAAAGAAAAACAACAACAAAAAACAAAAAGACCATACCGAATGTTGACCCATATATGGAGGAACTGGAACTCTCATATACTGGTAGTGGAAGTGAAACATCATGCCAACACTTTGGAAAACAGGTGGACAGTTTCTGAAAGGTTTATATTACCAAATGATTTAGTAATTTCATCCCTCAGTCTTTATTCAGAAGAAATAAACAAAATAAATGTTATCTTCTTATAAAGTCTTAAATTTCCTATGTATAAAATTGTTTTCGGCAATTTTATTTGAAATAGCCAAAAACTGGAAACAACCAAGATCTCCATCGTCAGACATATAAATTAACTAACTATGGTATACTCTTAATAATAAAAATAATAAACTATGGAAGAGAGAGGGTCCAGAAACATGGCAGTAGGGAGGAATTACAAAAAACATGAACAATCTTTTGGGGGTGATAGGTATGTACATTATCTAATTATGTGGGGATTTCATAAATTGATTCATATAAACACATACATACAGATATATACCAAATTGTACATTTTAAACATGTGCAGTTTATTATATCTCAATCTTTTAAATGAAGGGAAAAACTATGTATCCTAATTCCTTCTGCAAGACATAGAGTGACTATTTTCTTACCTGTAGTACGACATCTTCAGGTTTCTCAGTCGGAGCCTGATTCTTCTTCCTCTGTGTGCCTGTTACATGTTGTGCACACCAGAACATGTCTAATCACCTTGTAATTATTTGCTCTGATGTGTCTCTGCTCATTAGAGTAAAACCCCTTAAATTCACAGATCAAATTTTGTGCCTGTCATATAGATGTTCGATGGATGGTGAACGAATGAATAATCAGTGACCCTGGTATTGAAAATGGATTTTTTCTAGAGAACAGATAAACAAAAAAGGGAAAAACTAACTAGCATTCCCTCCGTTCCGTTTGCAGAGTCTGTGATGAAACGATGTTTGACTTTGCTAACCAATGAGTAAAGACCAGCACAAGTGCTCTTGCAAATATTTAAATTCCATGTGCAAATACCAGTGGGCTAGAAGAACTCTCTAGGCCAGCATGAGGGAACTAACCTAATGTAACTGGAGGTAATTAGGAAAGTAAACATTTTGGCAAAGTGTAAAGAAATACCAGAAAGATGAGCTTCTAAGGTCAAGTACAGGAAATGTTGGCTTGTATATTTTAGCCAATATGAATAAAATTTAAAAATTTACTTTCTAAAATAAATATTCTTATGCTAAGTAAATAACCTGAATCATCTAAAAAGACTTTGCAATTGTGAGAATGATAATTGTAATCAAAATCATATGCATTGCTATATCTATATAAATGAATTTGGATTAGCATCAGTATATGTAAAAAAATAAACACATACAATTCTAGTTTTTATTTAATTTTCCAAATTAATTTTGTATCAACCTAATTTAATTTTTTTATAATTTCTTTATGTTCATATTTTTTTATATTTAATTATATAATATTACTTTAGAATTAATATGACATCAATTTTATACAATTAGGTGCTACCAATATATTCAAAACAATATAAAGAGCTTATACTCTGGACCATTAAACCTGACCCTAAGAACTACTTAAAAATCTGTGTTTGTTGAAATAGATACCTCAAAGTAAAGGTCACATGCTGACACATTTTTAAAATAAGTCAACAAAAGGTTGCCAAAATAATTTATTTGAGCATATATTTTGTCTTATTCTCCTTGAACAAAGGAACTGATAAAACTAGAAAAGTAATGTGTTGTAGATCTTGGTTTTGGGTTTCTGTGTACTAGATACTGAATACCTGTGCCTAAAGCTCTCACAGTTTGTGTTTAACAGTTTTCCCTTGGTATTGTGCTTTTTGACCTTACTTTCTGGGGTAGAAAAGACTTAATTTCACTATAAAGTGAGGCTTCTTGGTCAGGTGAAATTTTGTTTTCATCTTTACTACCACTGAATTTTAACTAACCAATGCAGCTCCAAAATAATTCCTTATTTCCCTTTCTCGAAATCCCTGTGCTCACTTGGACGTTTAAAACCATTCTTTTCTTCGTTGTATTAGTTTGCTAGGGCTGTTGTAACAGATTACCATAGACTGGACTGGGGAGGAGGCTTAAACAACAAAAATTTATCCTCACAGTTCAGGAGGCTAGAAGTTTGAGATCACGGTGTTGACAGGGTTGTTTTTTCTGAGACCTCTCTCCTTGGCTTGTAGACATCCATCTTCTTTTCTCTGTGTCCTCATATGGTCTTTCTTCTGTGTATGTTTGTGTCCTAATACTTTTTAGTAAGAGCACCTTCGTATTTGATTAAGGCCTTCCCTAATTACTTCATTTAACCTTCATTACTTCTTTAAAGTTCTATTTCTAAATGCTAAGTTGCATTGGTTTAGCTTAGCCACATGCTAAGGAATTGAGGGTTAGGTCATCTAAATTTTAGGAGACACAATTCAGCCCATGACATCCCTAAAGAATCAGCTTCAGATTTTACCTTATTTGGGTGCTTATCATAACTCTTTATGTCTTTTGCAAACACCTCTGTCATGTATTGATTTTCCATTGTGAAATGTTTCTTGAATGTTCTCTTAGTATTCATAGTCTTTTGAGGATTGCATTCAATAAATTTTGTCTTTTAGCACCATAGACAGGATTAATCTTTTAGGTTTCATTCTAGATCTTTGCAGGAAAGAGAACCCACAGAAACTAGTTTAAGCAGGATGGGATTTATTAAAGGATGTTAGAAAACTCACAGAATCATTAGAAAGAATGTAGAAATAGGCCGGGATATAACGCAGATGTCACTTGAGGCCTGTATCACCAAACTAGACTGATGGGAGGACTGTGCAGCTACTGTCCCTCACACTGTCTGGATTTGCTGCCACCTATGCAAAAAAAAAAAAAAAAAAAAAAAAAAAAAAAAAAGAAAAAAGAAAAGAAAACAAAAGAAAAAGAAAAAATAAAAGGGCTAAACTACACTCTTGTTTTTTTTTAAAGTTCCTGCTCACAAGCCCCTCTCATGTGTGTAGATCTGAGGGGGGTTACTCAGATCCTATTGATATTCTGTTTCTGGATCTAGACACTATTTTCAGTTCATTTAATTTCTAGAAATGTTTACTTGTGTGTGCATACATTACAGTAAAGACTATATTTAAGTTTTGGGGCAACTATAAATGAGGATATATCCAACTGCACACCTCTCATATTAGCCTCACAATTATGATCATAATTTATCTCTATTGCTATTATTTTAGGCCTTAGCTCACATTACCTTGATGTCCAATGGTGATGGAAAACAAAATATAACATGACTTCAGCATCTTTCAGTTCAGTACCTATTTATATGGTTATTATATTGTACACCTATTGTAAAGAGCTGTCCTTCCCCATTAACCTAGGCAATGCCATGAAGAATTGCATTGTTCAATGTGGCTGTGACCTTGTCACTCCTTCTCTGAAATGTTCCTTCACATGTCATATTGAAATTGACCTTTACTATCATCATTTCCTTTCAAGTTGTTTCATTAACTCCTTTGCTATTTCACTTTTTCTTTGCTCTACATTACAAGACAAAACAAGTAAAACAAAAAACTAAGAAAGTTTATTTTTGCCGGTCTTCTAATAAATTCTTCTAATCTTCTTCTAAAGCATCTAATCTCTTCCCTAAAACAAACAACAGCCCAAGCTAAATTTCCAGAAGTTTCTTTCTGAATCAGTCTATCCCAAGCACACATTGGTCACTTTAACCATTTCTAGTGTTGAGCACTGCAACATTCTAATCAAAGTGGTATCATCAATTGGAAAGATTTTTCATTCACTATGGTCATGGCATGTTAAGTGTGCTTTTAGATATGTTTTATTTCTAGGTATTCTATCATAATGTCACCAATGCAGCTTAAATTTCTTACAATCAGAAGCATTTCTACTACTTTTCCATAACAACAACGTGACAAGATATCCAATAATGTATAAAATAACAAAATATTAACCATAAGAATGAACATCATCTATTGGGCACCTACCAAGGACACTAGGCACTGTTATCTCCATTTTATAAGGGAATAAAAAAGCTATATAAAGGTTTAATAGTTTGCCCAAATTTTCATATAATAAATAAGAATGTATTGATGAAATATTAGTAACTACTATGCATGTTCTAGTCATTATTCTGGTCACTGAATATTCAATAGTGAACAGAACAGACTATGTTCTTGCCATCTTGGGATCGATGTTGAGTGGGAAGAAACAGATTTAAAGTAGATAAATAAAGAACAATGTATAGATCATGTCAAATAGTTTTAAGGCTATGAAGGAAAATATTATTGGTTAGGGAGACAGTAAATGTTTGTGAGTGTTGGGGAAGTCAAGAATTCATCAAAAAGGTACAAATGAGAAAAAAGCATTATAGCAGAAAGAGCAGCAAGTGGCAAGGCTCAGAGGTGGTAAAATGCCTGGGGTATTGGAGGAGAGTGAGGGGAATGGAATGCACCAGGAAAAAGCAGTAGGAGGTGAGCTCAGTGAGGGAAAGGGTTTATGGGGGAAATTTGGTAGCACGCTGTCTCTGGGCCAGATGGGGAGCCCAGGCTCACTTAGATGCAATCTCTGAGACATGGATTTGAGGCTAAGGGTCATTTGGGAGGTGATTCTATGAAATATCAGTACCAAATAGAGAAAGGGAGCAAAAACGGAGGTCATTCACCAGCTGGTTACTGCTCAGGGTAACTGTTATTACGTTCTGTCAGGGCTCGTGGGGGTTAGCATAGCACATACTTCAGATTGGTCTCACTTGAAGGCACAGAATGCTGTACTATTGTTTTACCAATTTTTGTCATTGGTTGAGGGATGCTACTGAGGGCATTAACTCTTCTGCCCTTCCAGGCTGCCCTCTCATAGTCCATTACCAATCATACACCAAAATAATTCCCAAGGAAAAGAGCCACAGGTGCTTGCAATAAGGAGTGGTCTTCAGATCTTGGAATAGAGAGTGTTGAGGGTGGTGCTGCTGGTGGGTATATAGGAAGAGGGCAGTGATAATACCTTGATTTAGCTTTGAGGGGTTTCTGAGCACAGAAGTGTTGTCTTAGTCGGCTCAGGCTGCTATAACAAAGTACTGCAAACTGGATGGCTTATACACAACAGAAACTTATTTCTCACAGTTCTGGGGTCTGGAAGTTCGAGATCATGGAGTCACCATGGTCCGATGAGGGCCATCTACTGGGTGGGAAGACTTCTCCTTGTACCCTGACATAGTGATAGAGGCTAAGTAATGCTTTTGTGTCTTGTTTATATAAACACTAATCCCATTTACAATGGCCCAGTCCTCCTGACTTAAGCCTCCATGGTTCTGCCTCCATCACATTGGGTTTTAAAATTTAATCATAGATATGTAGGGAAGACACAAACATTCAAATCATAGCAAGTGGTGTGAACTGATTTGCATTTTTACAGATCACTCTGGCTAATGGGTTCAGAACTGTGGGTGGGCAGGATGTGGTGGCAAGAGCAGCAACAAGGGGCTAGTTAGGAGTGTACTGCAATCATCCTGGTGGGCAAAAGCATAGGCATGAACCAATGCAGTGATAATTATGGTAAAAATGGGAAGATTATGGGTGTGCTGTGAAAGGAGAGCTAACAGGAGTGTTTGATGAATTGGCTATGTAATAAAGAAAAAGGGAACCATTAAAGATGGCTCCAAAAGTTTGAACCAAAGGAAATGGAAAAATGGAGCTGTCATTTACCGAGATGGGAAAGTTTGCAGAATGAGTTTTTTGAGAGAAAAAAAAAAGGCATGAAAACAAGAACCTCAAGACTTAAAATATCTTTAAAAATTAAATATTGGTATTCTCACTTTGTAGATGAGAATGGTGTGCTCAGGAACACAGAAAGTTAGCTGGAAGATCCTAAACATATTAGTGCTGTCAAGCGAGGATAATCACATCCATAGATAGGGTGGTGAAGACTATAACTGATAATGTATGTTGCATGCCTAGTATACAATAGGCGCTCCCAAAATAATGGTAATGTTACTTCTGGAACTTTTTGCAATATTTTGTACATGAATCTATAGTTAGAAATTGTGTTCATCTTATTTACAATTTTTACTATTCAGCAAGTTTCTCAAAGCAAAATATCATTCAACAAATACTAAAATTGACATCTAACAAGAAGGCTATAGGATAAGTTAAAGTAAGTAAGGTTGATCTGCAATGTAAATAAAATTCAAATAAAGGTTTATTCTTTGTAATAAAAGCAAATTAATTGTTAAAAAAAAACAAACATTAACGCAATATACAAATCAGCCACATTATAATGCAGACAGAAATAAGGAATCATTGGCGACTTTCCAGGAAAATGAGATTACAGAATGCTATCATTAGTGGACTTAATGGTTCCAAATATATTCATCTTTAAATTATTCGGTGCCAGATTAGCCTATGTTCCAGTTACTTGGGCTACTCTGCTGTTCTCCATTTATTCGTTTGGGTCTTTAAGCACTATCTCTAAGTTTACTACCTAAAACCTTTACTAGCTGAGGGCAGAGAAAATTCTGTTGAAGCATCTGGGTAGTTATAATTGTCTTATTAAGGTGTGTGTAGGAAATAGTTTGATACTTACGACTGCCATTAGAGCTTTAAAGTTTACTGTGAAAATTTGGGAAAGTAAAATTGGCTATATATATTAAAGTTTATTGGGGTGATGTAAAATTGGCCATATTTTAAGATTATGATTTGAAATATAAACCAGTGTTTTTCAACACCAGATACCTATGATGAAAATGAATGATAGAGGCCCGCCGAGTGACGCGGTGGTTAAGCGCTGGCTTGGGAAGCCAGCGACCCCTGGTTCGGGTCCCACATATGAGGTTCAGTGACACAGCCCTCAAAAAAAAAAAAGAATGATAAAGCGTATTGTATCTCAAATACAAATATAAGCACCTTATATAAATCATGAAGAATGAAGAATGATTTTTAGAAATCACGGATTTCCTTTAAAATCCAATATTCAGTAGGAAAAAGACATTAAAATATATATACACTCAAGAAATTGAAAATTGATTAGATATGTAAATCATATAGACTTTTAACAGACATTCACACACTAATATCCCTTCAGTAAAAAGGTAATAACCATAGTGTATTTTACAAATTCTGTGACATATCTAGACCATAGAGCACAGAGCAGGAGCTTTGTAAACTCTAGCTAACTTCGCATGCTTTACACTCTGTCTCTTTATCTACTTTCTTTGTCTCATTCATCATACATATCTTAATACAACAATTTCTGAACTTATACATTTACAGAAAATTCAGGTGTATATTTTCCCCTTTGTGCCCAAACAAGCGAACTCAAAATATTGGCCACATATGTTATAAGAATTACTAATAAATGAGATTCCTTTTTCTCTACAAGTAGTAGCATTATTTGTCATTAAAATTTGGGGAAAAGCAACTTGGAAAATACCTAGTATAAGTACTGTAAACATATTATTTTGTCATACCTACATAATTTTTAAAAGACTAATAGGATTTTATTTTCTATTAATCAAAGGTAAAAATATAGAAAAATACATATTTTTATGAAAATTATATTTTCCTATAATAAGTTTCTTGATTATTTATAATAGAGGATTATTAGATATTAATGTAACTCTTAAACACCAAGTGAGTATGATTTTACTTATTCATTCTCAATACAGCATCAGGTATTTATTGGGACAAAAATCTATAATTGTTTCTAAGCATTTCTATTTAGGAAACCTAGTTTGCAGAGACATTTCCTATCTCGTATTAAGAATATGTGACAAATGGGAAATGCTGGTAAAAATATATTACTGTTGGGCTGTGTATGCATATCTGAGAGAGAGGGAGCAAGATGATGAAAGATACACAGCAAATTCACTAAATAGGCTGTTTATTTTAAATACTCCACTTATTACGATAAAGTAAATTAAGGAATATTGAATAACCTTCCTGTTGTAACATCCTGGATAACTTAACATATTGTCTCAGTATCACTTTCAAATAAAGATGTTTGAAAGAGTGCCTGTAATCTACATTTTTGATCTGCCTGCATAGCTGCTGGCTGAAGCAGCACATTAACACACACATAATGTACCTGCTGGTATGATTAGCTGAAGCAAATGATGGCATTTAAGTAACACCTAAATAATCTTAATTAGGATCTGCAACTCATCTTAGCACTTAGAACTCTACAGATGGATAGTCTTAATTATCAGCCTTTTGATTAGGATAACAGCCCTAATCAAGGTGATGTGGGCCTGATAGAAAGGGGTATCAGGAAATTAATGACTGCTGTTAAGTGGGAGCAGAAGCAAAAAACTAGAACTGCTTTCCATGAACGAGAGAGGATTATGTCTATGCAAAGGAATTAATATTGTTAGGGAAAATTCAGAGTAAAGAATCATAAACTAAAATCTTATTATATCCAAATGCCTGTGAGCCCTGATGATATAAGTTTACTGTTTACATAAAATTGACTTAATGCAGTTTGTTTTACAAATATTTCTAAATTCTGTATCAGTAACTTGGTCAAACTCAATATATTTGGTATCTGTGAATCAAAACAATTGAAATTCCTTTTTTATGATAGAAATCATAAGATAATGTAAGAGAGAAAGAAATATAAAATAGTTTTGCTTATTCATTTTTTCAGAAATATTTTCTTTTTCTGAATTTTAACTTTCTAAATTGCCAGGAGCCGACAGCATCCCGGTGTCTGACAAGGCCACATTGAAATAAAGATCCGAGCTCAGCACTGGATGTCTGGGATGCTGCCTTATGGTTGGTCATGTAGTGTCTCCTGTCTCTGTGGACCCGTGTGCCTTTCCTCCTATAGGAGACAATATACTCACTGCATTTGTGACAAGTTCCTGTGGTACCCTGATGATAGCTGGCTGTGTTAAGTCAACGACAGGGCAAGATTTCCTAAAGAAAAGGAAACTCCTTAAAACAGGCTACAGCCCGAGGGGACCCCTGAGCTGAGATACTGGGGACTCAAGCCCCTTGGCCTATGCAGCTGTGAAAGGTTTCCTTGGAGATCAGGAGACCAAGGTTTCTTGGCCATGAGAGTTCTGATAAGAGACAACTTACTGACCATGAGGTATTTTAATTAACTACCTTGTTTTAACTCTTTGCTTTGTACATTGCTGTAGCAACAAAAACTGAAGCTTTGACTGAGAAACAGATCGTCCCCCCTATTGCAATAATATGCAGCTCTTCATAGGATAGAAAAAGTTTGAGACTCCTTTTGCTACTAAGTTCAAGTATATGCCCTGTAAGGAAGTCACGGTAACCGGTGTACCCTGGAAAAATACAATTACAAAAAGGTGAAAGCTCTAAGAGAAAAACATCCTGATCATGTGAAACATAACTTGCGATTGAGGTAATGGTCAGAAGCCCCTATAAAAGGGGCCAGGCTTTAATAATAAAGTGTAGTGTGTGTGTGTGTGTTGTGTCACTCCTGTGAACCTCTTTCCGGTGTTTCCCTACTTTTTTCCCCTCGCCAACGCCGTCCCACCAGAGGGAACCCCTGGTCTTCGCAGGGGCTGGCTCCCCGCACCAAATTACCAACTGCCAGATTAATTAGGCATAACACAATATGAAAAAAGTGTTTTTAGGCATAACACAATATGAAAAAGTGTTTTCTTATACTTGGACATGGCCTGCTTAATCCCTGAAGTCCCCTAGTATTTATTAAGCTAGTGTTGTATTTATGCTCTGTTCATTGAGCTGGGAATTGATGTACAATTGACTAAAGAGGGCCTTCCCATATTTTTATTTTCCACTTTACCGCCTAGATCTTCGAAATGAAGGTTACTATGACCTTTAGATATTATCCAGAAACTTTCCTTAAGGCTTTGTTCCTAGCCCTCAGTGTCTAGGCTCCAATCTAGGAGTCTCCTGGATACCTTTCCACCTCTTCCTCCTTCTTTTGAAGACCAAACCTGACACTTTCTTCTGCTTTTTTCTTATACCATCTCCTCTAGCACAAATCCCATTCAGAGATTAGTGAATCTTCTGGGTAACCCTTGCCTCTCACTGAATAAAAATTTAAGTTTGGTTTCAGAATTCACTATTTGGAACTGGGAATTATTGGTAAATGTGACATCATTAATTAGACATATTACCCATTTGTAGATAAAACACATGAGACTCTAGTTTGGGTGTGAGTTAGTGAGGACAGCATGAACCTATTGTTGCCTGAGAGGAAGAGAGAAGCAATACATTTATCACTATTTGGCTTTGGATATGATAAAAATCCACTACATTGGTGGGGCAATTAGGAATTGATCAAGTGTTTGCAAACTATATGAAATAATGCATATTTGAAATAGCAGTGTTTAATGTTTGTGCTTAAGTGCCTTATCCCTTGAATGATGATGATGATGATGATGATGATGATGATGATATTATTCATAGATTATGTTGCAACCTTCTCACTTTCATACTCATACACACAGTGAGAGAATTCTCTATTTAAAATCTCACCTGCATATTTGTTATCTTATTTATTCCAGCCCTTGAGAAGGAGAGCTGTGGAACTGTCCTTTAGACTCATGTTATTATGCACTCCAGCGTCTCCTACTTCTTTGACCACCATGAATTCTTTGTCTTTAGCTAGCCTCTCTTCATAGGCTTAGCCCCTAAGTGTTTTTCAAAATTCTGCCCTGGGTCATTCTTTCCACAATAAAACTCTGCTTTAATAATTTCATCCACTCCTAATTGTCAATATTTATGTCTCTATACATTAGTATCTTTAACCTGGATTCCTTCTAATTTTCTCAACACATATGCTCAAATGCCTTGCAGATGTCCTTACCTGGGTGCAGCCTTGCAACTTTAAATAAAGCAGGTCTGAATCTAAATGCATTATCTTCTTTCTTACCTTTATGTCCCCATCATTCAAGCTGAATCATCCAGTATTGTTTGCTCTCTTTTTCTTACCTTCTATCTGCTGTCAGTTATCAATGCCTCCTAACTCTGTCTTATAAATTTTTTTGTGTCTGTTTCTTCATTATTCTCGTTGTTGATTGCTAAAGCTCACCCATTTTCAAGTCATCTTCATCTCATCTCTAAACAGCTTTCTTATAGTCTTTTCTTCCCTGACCGATGCATCATTTCACACACAAGTTCAACTATTACAAGTTGACTCAACCATCCTTTAGAGAGCAGGATAAGAAGCTCTTTAGAACTGGATCAAGAACAAACATAACTAACTAAATCTACTCCAACACCATCTGAAAACACTCATCCATCACTGTTCATTTGGCTCCTGGGAAATCTTTCTTCCGACATCCTCATTCCTGTATTGCTCAAGCTATTTCTTTTCTAATTTTTTTCTACATATTTTCGCTTCTGAAACTAACACCTGGACTTGGCACCCCCCTGCAATTCTCAGCACTGTTCACCCCTTGCTCTTTGAATTCCACTTCCATCTCTGTAGAGCCTCCAAATTTTTAGGTATATTTCTTAAAATCCATGTTAGCTTTGGAGTTTCATTTGATATAGCTAAATTTATTTCCAGTGTTTTCTCATTTCTTCTTTTGTCTCTCTCTCAGAGCTTATTTTGCTGACTCAATTTTGATTATACCTTGATCATTATGTCTTTGGAGAAGTTATATCTTACATGCTAAGAGATGACCTACAGGCTAAGAGATTGTCCTTAGTAACTGACATATTCCTTCACTATATGGCTTTATTTTCTACTCATGAGCTGTTTAAAAATAAAATAAAATAATCAAGAAATTCCTTATGTTAAACATACATCTCATAAATAAAGGAAATTTATGTTGTAAATTTAAAGGAAATTTGTTATACAATTACTATTACTAAATGATAAATTTCAACTTTTAGTGGATACAGTAGAATGTTTGTATCTCACTCCACATTTGGACTCCATGGTCATTGCTCACTATTATCTGTAATGCATCATATATCCAATCAATAAAGGGAAATTAGAGGCTAATGTTTTTACTTTGTTAGGAGGCGTGTGGCATATAGATCTCTAATTACTACCTTACCCCCTTCAACATAATCATTATCTAAATCATTTTTAAGTTTCTGTGCTCCTTTGAGGAATCCAGACAACTGTCATTCCAAGGAGATGATACAAAAGCATAAGGGATGGGCTGAGGTCTTAGGACATCTATTAGTTGCATAGCGAGAGTGGACTGGCTGCCACATTTGATATTACAAAGAAAATAGCAGTAGCAGGGAGATGATGAAGTGTAGGAAAGAATGTGTTTAGTGTTGTTTCTCAAATTATACTCAGAAGAAAACTGCTAGTTTCTGGAGAAAAAAATTGATAAAACAATTTTCCCATGTTCATTTTGTATGTAGGATTGAAGTTTAGTAATATTTATCACAGATTAATTACATTTCAATAATTGTAATGCTCTGTGAGGTTATGCATGAATACAAGCCACATTGGTCAGTTCATCTTGATTAATACTCACCTAAGAGTAGGGTATATATGTTGGTGAATAAATTTTTAATGTAATTTGAAAGTTACTGTTTAGTTTTCTTAAATTTACATTTTCCTTATTTTTTGTTGTCTACCAAAATGGTTAGGTCCTACAGAAACTCTTAATTAAAACATAAAATACTGATTAAAAATGGTAATGTAATACTACCCCTCATAGTAAAGTAAATGTAAGCATGATGCCAGATACATGAAAACTGGATATCATTGGCTTAGGGATCCCCAGTACAATGTCTGTTACACAACTTGGACAAATAAAAACAAGAATCCATCTAAGCATTCATTATCATAAAAATTAATAAATCAAATTTTCCAATAATAAGTTAAAAAATAATATTTCTCATACAAAATAAATTTTATAGTTTTAGGTGCTGAAGGTAACAAAGTTACAAAGGCATCACTGACAGTCACACTCCTAATAGTTAAAACAGGCACAAGTCACAATATTTCTGAGAAGTTAATGATAAATATATTCCATTTGAAATCAGAAAAAAAAGCTCTTAGCAAAATTATTTAATCAAATTTCCCTATAAGACATAAGATAAAATTAATTATGCACAGATGAAAAATAAACTACTATACTCTTTCATGTTAGGATATATTTATTTTAATGTAAAATAGAATAATATATATTAAGAATATTAATCAGTCCTGATATGTGCAGAATATTTTAAAGAGGAAGTCCTTAATGTTTGCACTGAAGTTTCTTGCATAAAAATAATTTCATATCATTTAAAATGATATGACACCTATATTTTAAATTAAAATATACCTTCGATATTTTTTTCAATTATTTATTCCAATATTGATACCACATATGTGTGATTCACTGAAGGGCAATTGATGTCAAATTTTAAGAAACACTGACATATCCTCTTTAACTTTCACTGATGAGGTTTCCTCAAATCTGTTTGTCTTAAAATCAGGTATACTTTTCTGTTTACCAAACAAAGAATGATGGATGTCACCAAGGTATTCAAAATGTCATATGTCAAGGACTTCTGTATGCCTCTTTATGATTTGTTTGCTAAGTGTCTATGCAGGCCTTGTAAAGTGCGGCATAACTGACACTGGTCTTAATTGTTAATCTGATTGTATCAAAATTCTTGTCATAAGCTTTCATAATTTCCCATAGACTAATTAATTAAACTAGAACTCAATCTGGCATTTATAATAAAGTCCTATTTAAATAAAGTCTGGCTCTTCCCTACTTTCTTAAGTCTTTGCCTCTCAGATTAGCAAATACTTAAATCTCACAGAAGATACCGTATTTGTAAGCAGTTGAAGAAATTAGTCTGAAACCTTCCAAAGTTGTAAAAAGAAACCATGAACTATTCAGGAGGACAGCAACTGATCAAAAATTTGGAGAGAGCACTTTTGCCACATGAATCAAAATATAATGGAGCAAATCAATAGCCAATCAATTTTTATTTCCTATAATTTATTCTACTAAGATAATGGCACAAATATAAAAATATGCATGCCAAAAATATAATGATGTTCAAATTATTGGGAAATTATAAACAGCCTAGATATCCATTGACACAGGACTGGTTAAAGGATAGTATGCCCCAACAGCAGCACTTAGAAATGATTTTAGGTTGTTAAAGCTTAAGGAAGTTTTCTGAAAAACATACGGGCAAACTGAATAGAGCTCAAAATAAGTCACCAAAAAATGAAGACTGTAAATATGTGTGATATTGGTAGGTAATTAAAAACAAGAGTAAACTATTATTGAATATTTAATACATGACAGAAGTTTTATTTTAACTCTTTTACTTAATCTCATTGTAGGTAAGCTGTCAGGGACTCATGCCAGCCAAACATCAGGGCCAGGTTTGAAATTCAGCCTCTCAGATTCCAAAGCCCATGTTCTCAGTATTACAACACAGAATTCGGTTTTGTCTTATGAGCTACTCTTCTCTCTGTGGCTTATGTGTTTCATAAGTGAAGCTGATGATACTACTAGAAAGACGGTTATTCTATTTGCTGTAAAATCAGCTGCCTGTGGATATTCCTTTTCCTATGATTTTGGAGGCCAAGCTATATGTAACATAAATTGGCTTGCTAAAATATAACTAAAATCAGATAAATCAATATTTTATTATAAGAAAACACAACATATAAATGAAACATAAATTCAGACCATTGCCATTGGAAATTTACATATACTGGGGTGCCAAAAAAATGTAAACATGTGACTTATATTCAGCTTTTGTTATCAGTATGTACTGAGTATTACAATTTTAATACGGGTTTTTTTTCTTCTCTTAAAATGTGTTTACATTTTTTTGGCACCCTCTGTGTACATACCTGTATTATACTATTAAATCTTTTTCTACTTTTCCATTTCTGTTACATCTTTTCTGAAAACTGACAGTTGAGTGTGCTCTATAATACCCATCTTCCATTTGAATACTTTAGATAGAGTTACTTTACTCTTCCAAAAGCAATTGTTCAACAACAACTCCCAGATATATTGTTCATCCTCAAACCTGCTTTCTTTATCTGGGACATGATGCATTGATACCTGCACTTGTAAAAAGCCTAAAGAGAATAAATTAGCTTCAGAATTAATAACATGTCAATTAACTAATCTTGTTTTCCATGGGCATCACTCATGTTCATGCATTATAAGAATGCATATATTCCCAGGCACAACATATATTTAAAACTCCTCACCATTCAAGTGAAAAACATGCACAATTCTTTTTGGTTTCTGAAGTATTGAAAAATGCCAGAGTGCCTTTCTTATAAAACCTTTCAAAGACAAGGTAATAAAAAGCACATATAAAAGCTGTTAGCTCAGGGTGAGTAAAATATTTGGCAAATGGTCCCAAACTCGTGGCCACCTATATGGAAATTATTATTTTGTTTTTTGGCTCACTCTCTGTAAATATGTTTATGATCCTTTGTTCTATCTGTGTCTAAAAATGCCTAAGGATAATTGACACCAAAAATAAAATCCAGGTCATCAACTTTAAAATATAATAGGTCATTATTCCCATTGCAAAAAATAAACAGGGGGAGCCACATTGTCAAAATCCAAGAAGACCCCACCTTTATACAACAAAGAAGATGTGAGAATAAGATGGGGATAAGTGGGGACCTGGCTGCACTCAGAAGCTATCTACTGGTCAGCTGTTACACCCCTGTTATCCACCTTGTGCCCATCACTATGCTAAGCTCTGGGCAAGTGAAGGAAAGAAAAGAGGAGGGGAAAAGTGAGGAGGGGGGAATGGGAGAGGAGGTGGCCAAGGAACAGGAGGGAGACTGACATAATACGTTTCAGTTACTGTTTAAGAACTTTTTATGCCTTGGTTTCATTAGATTGTCACAACTCTTTGACATATATATTTGAACTCAGGGTCATATTTATTTTATTAAATTTCAGTTTTTAGAGAATCTAGAAGACTGGCTTGAGGCAGAGTCTGTAACTTACTTTACAAAACTACCAATTTCATTAACTTGGCTGTCTGAATGGGCTAGTTCTGGGGGGCAAAGCATAGTTCAAAGAAAAAAAAAACAGTTCTTTTCAGCTCACCATTAGAACTTAGAGGAGGGAAAAAAATCTCAGCATCGTTCCCCATCCTTCCACTTACCATTCTACTATAGCAGAAATGGTTAAAAAATAGAGATAGAACCTTGATGAGTGAGAAATGAAAGCAGCCTTGAAAATTATAGCCCTTCTGTGTACATTTTCTAGTTGCTTTGCAGCTGGATTCTCCAAGTGTGGTTTGGGACCCGTGAGGGATTCCTGAGAACCTTCCAAGGGGTCCTTAAATTAAAACTATCGTCATAATAAAACTAAGACATTATTTGCTTTATTTACTCTGTAGACATTTTCAGTGATAGAAACTTAGCAGGAGTTGGGAAAATGGGACCACACTGTACTAAAACACATTATTTATCATCACTCTTGCTCCCAGAAAAACAAAAAGTACCATTTTCACATAAGAATATCTTGGTGAAGTAGTACAAGTTATTGCAAACACCTGAGGAAGGTTTTTTCTTTTTTTTTTTTTTTGAGGGCAGTGTCACCGGCCCTCATATGTGGGACCCGAACTGGGGCCACTGGCTTCCCAGGCCAGCGCTTAACCACTGCACCACTCAGCCAGCCCGATGTAGTACAAGTTATTAATATAATTAATCTTGAGTCTTATGTACATGTCTTTTTGTGTTACCCATGAAAATGTGGGAAATAGAAAGTGTCTAAAGCATGGTGGCTGCATATAGGCAGGTGGTGGTCTTGAGGAAAAACAAATAATGTGATTGCTGGAATTATAAGCTAAACTACCTGTTTTTCTTTTTATGGAGCACTATTTTTACTTAAAAGAAAAGCTAACCCAAAACTAAGTTTATTCACATTTGGGGATTTGGTAGACTTTCTAAAAAATGAAGTGAACCTATCACTTTCAGGAAAACAATTCATAGTAGGTATTGCCAATGGTAAAATGCAAGTTTTCAAGGAATAATTAGAATTTTGGAAAAATCTCTTCCAACATAAACTTTTCACTTTCCCAATACTTAAGGGCTTCTCTAATGAAAAACTGTGTATGAATTTGTTTTATATTAAATAGAAAATTATTTTGATATTTGGAAACTCTGCATAAGCCACTGAACCAATATTTTCCAAATGTCCAGTGCATGATGGTGTAAAATCATTGTTGAGTAAAAGACTTATTCAAAAGTGCAAGATAGCCTTTTCATGTAAAGGAGTTTTTAAAAAACTTTGCTTTTTTTTTTTTTTTTTCAGATTGCACATTACAATTGGCACTGTTTTAAATTCTATTTGTCAAGATTTGGTATGGTATTAAAAAAAATATATCAACAATTACCTGAAAAGTTTCTAACTACATGTCTGTGGGAGACCAGATTATTTTTATATACTTTATTTTTTTTTTTAAGGGCAGTGTCACTGGCCCTCATATGTGGGATCCGAACCCAAGCCGCTGGCGTCCCAAGCCAGCTCTTAACCACCGCACCACTCGGCTGGCCCATTTTTATATACTTTAAAATAATGATTTGCTTCATATGGAATGCAGAAGCTGATAGGAATACATGTTTCTTATATTAGGCCAGTCATTAAAGATATTTATAAAAGTGTAAAACAATGTCATTCTTATTAAGTTTTTGTTTCTGAAAAAAATATCATGATTTAAATGATATAATACATTATTATTTAATGCATTTTGTATCCACATTGTAATGCAATAAGAATATATTTAAAATTTTGTCTGATTTAATTTCTAATGCAGCAAATATTGGTAGATATAATTCAGAAAAGCAAAAGGTCTTTGGAGTCTTCAATATTTTTTTAGAATGTAAAGGCCAAATAGTTTGAAAACTGTAGGTTTGAAAACAGCAACTTTAGAAAACAGGAGACAAGGATGTGCTGATTTATATTTGTATAATAAAAATAAAATACATGTTGTTTCTAAAATGTCATTTAAAATACATTAGGGAAAGATGAGTAAAAGTTAAGATACATTTTCTCCCTTCCTCCCATTGTGGAGTCAACGCCTACTTACAGGAAACCTGCAAGAGGGGCATAATCTCTTAAAATTTAGTATTGGCTATGAATATTTTTATAATCCCCTTAATAATATCTCCATAAAGGCGTCCTAAATAATCCTATTTCTCCTTATTTGAACTCTCTCTGGGCTTATGTTTAAAGCAATTTACCAATTTAATCAAATGTGGATTTTCATTGCTCATTAGGTTACTTTATTTTTATTATTTTTATTTTTTTTGTCTCTGATCATTTTATGGATCATGTTTCCAAAAACAGATTATACTAAACTTATTTAGGGAAGAGCTTGCAGTTTAGCTTTCTTTTAAACCCCGTCTCTACTTTTCACAATGCTTTGTTTAGATGAGGTGCTGACCAACATTTCATGTTTGATTGTTAAGAAGAAAATACCTGTGTCTTAAGTTATTGTAAATGTAGACATAATTGATCTTTAAATATGCTTCGTAGTCTCCCAAGTATTCCTCCTTTGGCTAAAACAGCTGTTTCCATAATATCGTAAAAACTATGTATAGTGTCAGATGGGTACTAGACTTTTCGGGGGAATAACTTCATAAATTATATAAACATCTAACCACTACTCTGTATACCTGAAACTAATATAAAATAATATTAAATGTCAACCATAATTTATATATATATATATATATATATATATATATATATATATATATATATAGTTACAGGATGTAAAGAACAGCATAGGGAATATAGTCAAATATAATATCTATGTAAGGTGTCAGGTGGGAGGTAGATTCGTTGGGGTTATCACTTTGTGAGGTGTGCAAATGTCTAATCATTGTGTTGTTTTGTACACCTGAAACTAGTAATAAAAAAAAACAACAACAGCTGTTTCCATATGTTTATAAACTGCTTGGGCAACTTAAAATTAACTATTTTTTTAAAAAATATTTTATTGGGGAATTGGGGGAGGGGAACAGCATTGGGGAATCAGGGAAGGGGAACAGACAAGTTGCTGTCTTTTTGTTCTTCAGTCTAGTTGCGGAAGACGTCGCTTCACTGGCCCATGTCGTCATTGCGCTCTTCCTGGATGAGGTGGATTTGTCGCCAGCCTCTGGATGGTCGCTCACCGAGGCTATTGGCAGCTCACACTGGCTGCCGGCCACTCACTGTAGCCTATGGCAGCCCACTGCAGCAAGGGCCGCAGCCCACACCGTTGCCAAGTCTCGCAGCCCAGCTCCAGGTGGAGCTGTTGTTAGCTGTAGAGGGCAGTGTCACTGGCCCTCATATGTAGGGGATCCCAACCGGGGCCACTGGGTTCCCAAACCAGCTCCTAATCAACGTGCCACTCGGCCGGCCCAACTATTTTTATATAATAGTTTCGATGGTGACAAAATATATCATAAATCTGCTATAGTGTAATTTATTTTCAAATATTTCAGCATGTGCAGTTTCATATATTCATATGTGGTTATTTGTAGCAATATACAAATTTGGAATGTTTGCTATTATTTGTTGTACCCTAGTTGATAGACTATAATTGCAAGTTACATCCCACTAATCTGTTACTGTAAGTGCTTCAGCTATTTTTATCCTGATCAACACTAGAAGGTTAGTAACATGGATGTTAAAATGAACTGAGTGGTGTTTAAAATTCCTGCATTGACTAGAAATATTATCCAAGTAACCCAGCTCTTCCATGAACTGTGTTTTGTATTGATCCTGAAGTCTTGCACCACTTCCAGTGAAAACATGGCTTTAGGATTCCAAAACTGTTTCCTGTTAAACAACTCAAGAGCAGATCTGACTCCAATTAGTCTAGATGTTGCCAGAATATTGTTGCAGCTGTCTCTTGTGAAACTGTCATACAAGGTGATTTCCTAGCATATGAAAGGCCAGAGTACTAAGATTTCACTAGCTCACAGTAAAGGTGGATAATGGTTTTCCTGCCTGGGTGTTAGTAAACATTTATATGTGTGGCCAACTTTTGTTTGGAACTCGTTTTCATTATAACTTATTGCCAGCTATAGAGTCTGTGTGGTAGAACAGCTGTAAACCTACACAAGGTTACAGCTATCTGACAAAAAGAACAGAACAATTACCAATGACCAAACTGAATGAGATCAGTTTGCAACATTTTATTTTGTTCCGCATTGAATTCAAGTTTGTTTATTCGAACACAAAAGAAAAAGGAAAAGGTAAATCATAGAGGAAAACCAGTATTTTGAAAAACACTGAATTAAAAAAATAGGACAAAATCGAGAAAAAAAATAATGCAAAATGCAATACAATGATTTATATTTCCATATATTTAAGAAAATGTGCAACTTAAAGGTGTTTTTCATATATTATTTAATCATCTTTATTTAATTAACTTGATTTTATAAATAGATAATATTTTTATTTTAAAACCCTGGGACATATTTCTTTATATTTTCTATGAAGATGTTTTTGCCTTGGACTGGGTAATCAGATCACATTATAATACATAAATATGCATTTATAAGCAGTATTTATGTACATTATAATTTCCACATATGTTAGCTACTGTGAGGATGGGTTAATTCAGAAGTGAAATAGATGGGCCAAATCATTTACAATTTTTTTTTAAAGAATTATTGTAAAAATAATACCTAGTTACCTTTAGATTATATTTAACCTGAAAATGGCTTTTCTTAGAAAGGTAGTGAACTATTAGTTAGCTAATTATACATTATAATCTGTGAAATCAGTAATTAAATGGTAACTGAAATGTACTTACATGTTTACCCACCATAAAATTGCAGTATCTTGAATATACAGTAATTAATTTATATTTAACATACACTGGTGTATGCTTGATTAAATGTCAATTAGGTACATATTTATAAAAAAAATTAACCATTACCAATTTATGTAAATATTAAGATAAAGCTAACTATTTTGTTCCTTTCTAGCAAATTATATTGGATTAAATGTCATCCTTCAATCCACTTCTTTTTTACATTCATATATGTGTACACATTAAATCTAAGTCATTATGTAATTGAGGACAAATGTTAAATTCAGGTGCTTAAATACAATGAAAAACAAAGAAAAGTTTTCTAATCAATAGAGATAATTTTGCTAATTAAGACTGATCAGTATAGACATTTTAAAAGAAAACACATTATTAATCCCATTTTTTGTATATGTCACTATATTTTTGCCCTTTTTATTTTCAGATGTTTTATGAGTAATGAGTTTGGTTAAAGAAAATTATTTTTAATATATTTTGCATGAAGCTTAAATAAAGTACAATTTCAGAAATCTTCATAATTCCTTATCACTATTTTTATAATATACATTATTCTGAAAAATTGATTGTGAAACTGCTTTTCATTTGCTTTAATACTAATTGTCTCTAGCTAAGATTTTCCCATTAAAAATGATATGCTTCTCTGTAGTAGGTTACAGCTTTACTATGACAATGACATTTTCATAGAAAAATCCAACATCTCAAATGTTTAGGGAAATTATATGTTTCAAAATGGAAACCAGAATCCTGAGAACTTTGAAGCATGGACACACACAGACACATGCATACACACACCCCTCACATACCAACCGTGATATCTTTTGATATATATTACCTTGTGGATAAGAAGTTTACCCAGTACTACTAGTCTACTTGATGTTTTGTATGGGCATTAGAAGTGTCATCTTTCCATTCCTTGTCAATAAGTAAAATTGCCTGTGTTAAGAAAGTTATGTAACTGGAGATGATTTTTTTTTCTTTTCTTTTTTTTTTTTTTTTTTTAGGAAACTCATCTGCAGTTATAGCTATACAGATGTTCTCAAGTGTCTTGTGGAAAGTGGTCATGAAATTACCTAATTCTCAATTGAAAAATGGTTAACATTTAGTTTTATCAGTTAAAGAATGTTACATTATTACAGAATGTAATGTTTTACTTTTAGCACATGTTAGCCATACCAATAAGCTACTCATATTCATGAAAATCGGTAAAAAATGGTCAAGCAAATCATATATGTCATATAGACAAACAGATCTTAAGTACTTTTTAGTTATATTTCCCATAGGTTATTCTAATTGTAACATAGAAATTACTTGGATGCATATACTTGTGGCTAGAACCCAGTTACGCACAAAAAAGGATAAAGTGACTCAATGTACTATTGAGGTCCAAAGATAAGAAGTCCAAGGGTCCATCCCTGATACCATCTCTACAATGGTATGTTGTATGAGGAGCCAAACTTAAGCATGACAATAATTGACAGACAGTGTTACTGACCCAAAAAGCATTTATACAGAGAACCATTTCCAGTCTGGGCAACGTCATTGGGTGTCCTCACACATAACTTTCAAAGACGTGTTTATTGGTAACATAATTAAATTGAAAGCATTCTGACATGGAGCAAAATCAGAAACAGGATTTTATCCTTATTCTTTTACTCAATTCCCCAATTCCTCCAAGAGCACCCATCACAGAAAATGCTCATCAATTCTTGATTATTAAATTCTTTGAATGGCATAATGGGAAGCATTATAGAGGAGTCTATGTGAAAATAATTGTATTTTTTTTCTCTTCAGAAGCCATTGCCCAGTAGTGCTGATAAATTATTCCCAATTTATTCCTACATTTGATGTATTTCTAGTCTTTTACCAAACATCCCCAGCTCCAGTATATGTAAAGCAAGTGCATGTATTTGAAAGGCTTCTCAAAATTAAGATTCATACAGTGGTTATGGAAGCAAGGCATTTATAATCTAACACATTGATAATGAAGACTAATTCTTAAAACTATATATTAATAAAATATGTCAAAAATACATACAGACTAAGATATTGTATGTAACTATCAGAAGCCAAAATCTGTAGAGTCTGTGTTGGGATGTAAAACATTTAAGATAGGAACTTATTACACAATAGAAATATTTTATTTTCTATTAAAAAGGTAGTGTGAAAGAAATTGAGTAACCCTAAAATTGTATATAGAGTATATACTGTTGTTATTAGTATACCTATATATGTATATATCCATCCTTCTACATGTATACTCATAAACACTCCTTACATAGTGGAAACCTGAGTAGATATTTGTGCTTAATCATTTATTTTTAGACTGTAAGTTTATGGTGGTAGTTATTCAGCTATTCTTACTTTAATTTCCCTACATTTTTATTGGTAAAGTGTCCATCCCTAAAAAAATAAAAACAGATTCAAAATATACCACTACAGAAAATTAAAAAGATCAATACACGATAAGGAAATGTTAGGGAGAAATGAAGTTAAGTATAGCAGAAACATATTGGCAAGTGATCAGCAGCCTCTCTGGAAAGGTATCACTTTGCAGGAAGACAAAGAAACACTTTGTCTCAATCTCAATGCAAAGGAACACAGAGAAGACATGTAACCTTGTTAATACTATTTCGTAAAGGGAGTTTCAGTGGCAGCTAGATTCATCCCTCTTCTTCTCTGTTCTCATCCATGCATGTATTCAAGATTTAGCAGACAGTGTACTTTGAAGAAAAATGACAGAGGTGGAAAGGATTAGTGACAATGACTCATGGAAACCTAGAATATCTCTTAGCGAGGTAGAAGCAGAAATAGGGATGGAACATTTCAAATATAATAGGTGAAGAAAAAGATGCAATAGTCACAGGAGAAGAAGGCAAGTGACTGCATATTGAGAATATCATCTGGTGAGTGATTTCAGTACATTATCTGACATACAAAAATGTTCTTAACATTATTTTACATTTTCTCTGTAAATTTGGTTTATCAATGAAAATGTCTATTCACCAGAAAATATTGTACTAGAAATATGACAATTAAAATAAAATAACACAATTATTTTCCCATGAGAAATATTTTGACATTTTTACAAAAAAAAAACATGAAAAATTATACAAGTGAAAAATATAAGCTCATACGAGAGATTCATTTGAAAGAAAATAGAATTACCTCATGATTTCACACACACTTGACAGTTACACTAGGCAAAGTAATAATATGGTTCCCTTAAAAGTCAGAACTCTGTCAAAATCTGTTTCTAGGTGAAATTATTAGATTTAATGGGTACTCCATCTGCTTATATTTTCATATTTCTTGGTGAATTTGAAGATATCTTGCAAGCGATCATTTTAATGGGTATAAATGGATATAAATGATCTCATTGAATCTCAAAAAATTATACCAAACATAGTCATATATTTTATTTGACATGGAGACAGAAATATTAGGCGATCTAATGTTTTGTCTCCTACCATTTTTGTAAGCATATTCCTTACAAATCATATTATTCATTTTTCTTCAGATGCATGTAAAAACATCTAACGAAGTAGTTTTAAAATAGTAGGAAAACATAAATTTTCAGTTGTTAATACTCCTTTTCTATAAGTTTGAAAAAGAAAGAAATGGGCCTGAATCCAATTCATATGTAAATTTGAAATTTCTCACATCAGGCAAGTACATTAATTTTTAAATATTTGATTTAGTGCATTTGTTACTCCAGGGCACTGCTGTACTTGACAAAGTAATGACACTACAACAGAACGTTGAAATGTTTTGCCTTAATGTCAGGCCTGTTTATCTCAAATATTAACATTCTGTTACATTATGCAGCATTTTGTAAGTTTATTAATGAAGGTGTACTAAGTAAATTTCAATTTTCACCATAATTTCTAATAATGCTTAAGTGGTATAATATCAAAGCAATCCAATTTACTCAATATTATTTCAAACCTTGTGTTTACAACAAATTAAGGTCAAAATTGCATAGAATTTTAGAGTTAGATGTAACCTCAGAGAACACTTAATTAAATTGCTAATTTCACAAATGAGGAAATTGAGAAAAATTAAAATGACTTGTCCAAAGTTACTGAGAGTTAATTGTACAGGTCCTACTTGAACCTCCTTTTCCCATTTTGTAGTCCAGTATAATTCCCCTAACACAGTACCATGAAAATAACTTCAGTGAGAAGTAAACTAAAAATAAACCTGAAATTTCAAAATTGTGTTTTATATAAACTCATGGAAGGAAATTTTGGGAATGTTATGGCCTTTGGTTGAAACATTTGTTAATGCATGCTTGGGTGCCTTTGGTAAATACTTTGCAAGACTTTGTATGTAGAGCCTTTAATTTTTTCCTTTATTGTGTATTGATATACGAGGTCTGACAATTAACTTTGTGAACTCATTCTAGAAGTGCTACATACTTCATTGCTGAATATCACTAGGGTCACCTTCGAAGTTCTCCCCTTGGGAAGCTATTCACCAATGCCAGCGCCTAGTCCAGCCCTCAAAGCAATTTTGGAACTCTTTTTCTGGAATGGCCATCAGAGCTGTCATCGTATTACCCTTGATGTCCTGAATGTCATCAAATGTCTTCTTTTCCATATTTCCTTTATTTGGGTAGAAAAAGAAGTCATTGGGGGCCAGTTCAGGTGAGTAGGGAGGGTGTTCCAATACAGTTCTTTGTTTACTGGCTAAAAACTCCCTCACACACAGTGCCATGTGAATTGGTGCATTGTGGTGATGCAAGAGCCATGAATTGTTGGTGAAAAGTTCAGGTCATCTAACTTTTTTTTTTTTTATTAATGTTTATTGGGTCACAATGTTAGTGAAGTTACATAGGTTTCCAGTGTAAAATTTTATAATACATCATCTATATATCACATTATGTGTTCACCACCCTGAGTCAGTTCTTCCATCACCATATATTTGATTCCTTTTACCCTGATCTACCACCCATCTTCCCCCTTACCCTCTGGTAACCACTAAACTATTGTCTGTATCTATGAGATTTTGTTTATTTGTTTATTTGTGTTATTCCATTGTTGCTTTCAGTTTTATATCCCACATATCAGTGAAATCTATGGTTCTCAACTTTTTTTAATCTGACTTATTTCACGTAGCCTAACAAGTTCCATCCATGTTGTCACAGCCTTTTCAGCACTTCCAAATAGTAAATTGGTTAAATGTTTGTCCAGTTGATACAAATTCATCATAAATAATCCCTGTGATCTATATCTATATATATAAAAAAAGGTTAGCAACATCTTTGCAACAAGTGCATGAACTTAATTGTTGGATTTTGTATAATATCTGACACACACAAAAACTAATATGTTATATAAATTGTTATAAAGAAAAATAATTTATAAAATGCATATAAACCAATCATTTCACCCAAGAAATTGAATGTACTGGTAACTTGCACATACTTTTCTACCTCTCCCCTATCCCATTCCTTGCCTTCCACTCATAAATAACCACTATCTCAACTTTCTGTTTAGTTTTCCCTAGTCTTGGTAAATGATTTTATCACATATGTTTACATGGCTAAGGAATGTATTTCTTTATCTTTATTTGGTCTTAAGCATATAAAAGTGATATTGCACTCTATAGTCTTCTGAGTATTCGTTTTCCTTAACTTCAGGTTTCTAATCTTTATCTGTGATGCTACATGTAGCTATAGATTATTCATTTTTACCACTGTAAAATATTCCAGTTTATTAATATATGGCAAATGATTTATCCATTCTCCATTAAGGCAATGTTCTCTAAAATATCCTATATATGGCTCCTGAAGCAAATATATAAAAATTTCTCTTGGGTATAACTATGCATAAAATTGCTGGCTTGTTTGATATGTAAATGCTAAATTGTTTTTCCAAGTTGATGTGACATATATCTTCCCAGAGCAATGCATGAATTCTCATTGATCCATATTCTATCTAATAATTTATATTGTTAAATTTTTCATATTTTACAAATATAAAATGGCATCTCATTTTTGTTATAATGTGTATTTCTGCAAGTAGTAATGGAGTTGTATGTATATTATCCCTCATCTGTGAAGTGTCTGTTCATGTCTTTTGAGAAAATATCTACTGGGTGTCTTCATCTTAATAATTTACATATTTTGGATTATAATGTTTGTCCCTTTCATATGTTGGAAATATCTTTTCCCAGATTTTGATTCATCAGAGGTTATTTGCTCAATATATTTAGGCTCCGTTTAATGTAGAATTTTAAATCACTTTTTCTACAAATATTTTATAGCTCTTTTATAGGACTTATTCTCAGGGGCTTGTTGATTATATTGATAGGGTGTTTTTCTTTGTTTTTGTTTTAATTTTTTAAGCAGCTTTATTCAGCTTTATTGAGGTATAAGTGATATATATTTTAATTAAGTTTTAAAGCTCTGTTTTGGTGCACAGACATGCTGAAAATATATAATTTTAATTGATCTTATATCTATATACTATGCTACTCTCTTATTATCATCTGTAGTTTGTTTATAGCACTTTTTACATTTTAAGATACTTCATTAATCTATATTTATTCTTTCCCAACCCTGTGCTGCTGCTTCTCTTCCTCCTCCTCCCTCCTCTGTCGTCGTCTTCTTCTTCTTCTTCTTCTTCTTCTTCTTCTTCTTCTTCTTCTTCTTCTTCTTCTTCTTCTTCTTCTTCTTCTTCTTCCTCCTCCTCTTCTTCGTTCTCCTCCTCTTCCTTCTCTATATCATATATTATAATATGGAATGAAAAATGTGTATATATAACATATTTCTTCTTCAGCTATATATATACACACTATATATGTGTGTGTGTGTGTGTATATATATATATATATATATATATATATATATACACACACACATCCATGTATTTTCAATTTTTTTTTTTATTTCTGATAATGACTTACTGCTGATCAGTCTTTAAAATGGTGTTTTTGGTTTTTTTTATTAAATAGTCCTAGGGCCGGCTGAGTGGCGCAGTGGTTAAGCGCTGGCTTGGGAATCCAGCGGTCCCAGTTCGGTCCCACATATGAGGGCCAGAGACACTGCCCTCAAAAAAAAAAAAAAAAATTGTCTTATATAACTATTCTATATTTTGCATCTGACCATTCTTATTTTCAGTCTTTGGAAATGTTAAAACTTTTATTTACTTATATTTGTTTAGTGTGCTTACTGACTCTCAGACATGGTGACTCAACCTGTCCTGTGTTTGTGTTCCTTGATGGAGGACTCATTCTTTGACCTTAATATATAGGAGTTCTATGGGCCTAAACTTGGACAGTCTAGCCTAGAAAAGATCTGCTTCAATCAGTAGTCACGGGATGCCATAATCCCTAAATTGTCAAGCTCTGCCTCTCTTGAAGATTCAGCTGTCCCTAAATCCTAGGCTGACTTACTTATGCCTTTGGATAATCCAAGTGTCCTAATTTTCATCACAAGACTGCTGGATTGAAATGATTATAACATTTATTTGGGCACAATCTACCTTCAATTTTATTTTCGTTTATTAAAGTTTATTGGGGTGGCAATGGTTAGTAAAGTTACATAAGTTACCTTCAATTCTTTATTGTACTCGGTAAGTGGAGCCTAGATATAGTAAAATATAGTTTTTAATCCACATCTTCATATACAGAGTTCACTTTGAAACTACTTACAATCAATCATGAAATGCTATT
Organism: Aselliscus stoliczkanus; assembly: GCA_033961575.1. NCBI lineage: Eukaryota > Metazoa > Chordata > Mammalia > Chiroptera > Hipposideridae > Aselliscus > Aselliscus stoliczkanus. The sequence goes on from CM066727.1 coordinate 50,367,061, forward strand.
TTGAAACTATAGTTAAACAGTTTATTGATGCACATAAAGTCAAAGAGAATTCATTAATTGGATATTTACAAACAATGATGAAAAAAATAGTATTTCTTATTTGCCTTATTTATTCATATACTCTTTAAAATTCCAAGCAAAAACATACAGATGGATGAATAGATAGGTGATAATTATGTGATGATAATTCATGGGCAATGATTAACCAGGAATTTTTGAAGTATCACTAGTGTTATATCTATGGACAATTAACATCATTTTTGAATTTTTAATAAAGTTTTCATAAAATATTTTTCATAATTTTCTGTCAAAATCAAGATTAAATAAAAATATATTTTTAAAGTGTCTGCATATAGTTCTTATTTTTTGTTACCAAAGAATGCTTCCTATCCCTCTAAATCAGATATAATTATATCATTTAAACAAATATCCTTTGTTTTGCTTTTTGTTATCTGTAGATAATTTGGCCTGATGAGATACCTTTGGTTTGCTCAGTCTGCACAGTTGACTTTGAAGGAGTGAGGTTGCTTCCTACTGCAGACTAAACCTGGAGTAAACAGCAATCCCATGGGATCCAATGGGACATTGATTGATTGTCTTAAGAACAAGTCTGCTATTAATATCTCAGTCAACAAAATTTACTTTGTTTCCTGTGCAGATAACATTTTCTGTTTGGGGAGGTAATTCCTTTTGTAATTAGATTACAATATAACAAAAATAAATTAATTTCCATATACTTAGTAAAGAAAAATGTTTAATAATATATATTTTTAAAAATTTAGACTACTCTTCTCTGAAGAAAACACGTCCCAATAATTTATTGAAATGTGTCATTTCATCTTTTATGTGCTGTAAGGAACTGAAACAAAAATCTGTATGAACTTTACATTCTCCTCCATACTAATTTAAACTAATATTGCAGAACTAATGACAGCCTTGAGAAATGCTATTATCAATTCCAGCTGTCTCTTGCATCAAGATACCCTGAATTAGAGCAACATTTTATGAAATGAAGCTCTGGAAAAAAATCCATTATGGGCGAGCTTCTGTTTTACTGCTTTTGCAGACTCCTTTTTATTATGGTTATCTCCTTTCATCGCAGGAAAAAACTTATGACAACCTGAATTATTTTACTTCCATTCTATTTTAATCACTTAGTCTCAGACTATTTTTGTAGTGCATCATTGGTCTTACTGAACAGCTTACCCACAATCTCACAGTTTGTACTGTCTCCATTTTCACACTGGTATATTTGCCAGTATTGCATGATCAACTCTTTTTGTGGTCTACAAATGGTGTGGATCAAATCTGTTCTGTATTCTCCAACTCATTCACTATGAAATTATCGCTTTCCTAGGTCAGATTTATCTAACTAATTTAGAGTTTTAATAAAAGTCTTATTCCATCTATGTTACAAGTTCCACCTAGATTTCTCACATAATATATATACCCATTTTTCTGCATCTAATGCTAAAATACTTAGTATCCAGTAATATCTGTATTTATACATATGTATGTCCCTTATTACTATTCAAATCCCTAAGCCCCAAAAATCTGCTTGTACGTACATTGCCAGGTCTTCTTTTTCCTATTAATAATGTTTGTAGAATATAATTGAAGTTATGAGACTTTTTTGTTTTGTTGGTATCATGCCGTAGGAATTTTAATCCACAGGTGAACTGAATAGTCTATATTTTAAGAGCTTCACTAACTTTTCAGTTAGCCTGTATTATGTACCTGCTATGTGAAAAGCATTTATTGGTTTGATTTGGTAATGCACAAAACAGATTTGAAATTAAAAAAATGTAGTTAAAATATGTTAGATATAAAATTAGCAAAGTATTAGCAAACAATTATATGTGAAATTGATGTACGGTGACCAAAACCCACTAATTTAATGGTTCTCACCAAATCTCTGTAGTTGCTGTTGGATGTTTTAATCATTTTTTTTTCTTAAATGCCTTCATGATTTTTTTATTAACAAATTTTAACTAATTATCAGGTTGTAAAAAAAAAAGACTATCCTTTTTTACTGTCAGACTTTCCCTTAAAAAAAGTATATATAGATAGATAGATAGATAGATAGATAGATAGATAGATAGATAGATAATTACAAATGTTGATTTTGAAGGGCCTAAGTTACAAATGTAACTTCAAAAGATTAAGGGCTAGTTCAGTATAAACACAATCCTACCATCAATCTGTGTTTCAATTAGCCCTTATGTTGTATTCATGAAATCTACACTTCATTTTTTTACACTCAACTTGAGGTTGTTCAGGTAAGAAAAAAAATTGACATAGAAAACTATAACACTGCCAAAAAAAAATGTAATAACAGCTGCAGTAATAAAAAAAAATATCTAATTTTCTATATTTCAAAATATTTGATGATTAAATGTTTTTTGTAGAATACCATAGTTTTCCATTTTCATTTTATGTATGATGTAGGCATACTTATGAAATTATAAAATGTTTTAGAAACTTTCTTATAGCAGATCTTACATCCCAATAATACTTCTTTCTGTGAAATTTAAGCAAACCAATCATGCCTCTTAAAGGCCTTCATTTCAGAATGCTAATTTCCACCTTACTTCTTCTCATCAACACATAAAATTGGGGATATCTCTTTCCTTTTTCAAAGCAAAAACACACATTTTCCCTTAACCTCATAGCTTTTATGTACTACTTCATAGTTTTGCTCTCTTTATTTTAAATTTCCTTGTCCATTTACTCACCTCTGTACCTCCAAAATCCATTACAAGTGGTATATATAAGAGAACAGATGAAAAATTAACATCTTCCATAATTTGCTATACTTAACCTATCTGTTTTATTCATGCCTTATATTACTTGTGTGCATTTTATACAAGAACAAAAACAGAACAACAGAATTTTTGTCTATTTTGTTCACTGTTGTAACTGTTATATCCTTACTACCTAGAAGAGTACCTGATCTGTTAGAGCTTAATTAACATGTTTTTGAGTGAATGAGTAGATAAATGAATGAATAAAGTTAATCTTCACACAGTAATTGCAGAAATATGGAATCAGCCATACCTATCCCCTGAATATCTAATGGCCTTATGAGTAACAAAGACTTTCTTTTCTAAATTCTAAACCCACCTAAAATCTATCTACTCCTCTCCTTGCCTGTTGCCATGACATACATCTGTACTCTAAACAAATCATTCAATCTGTTGTCTTAAGAACAAAATACAGACTATTTAGCATGACATACGTTTCTTATTATTTATCCCTCACCAAATGATTGTACAAATGCATAATTGACTACACCCTGCACACATCTCTCTTAAAAGCATATTAAACATTTTTTAGTTCTTCAGAATACTGTGCTTTTTGGATCTCTCAGTCTCTGTGACATAGAGAAATACATCCCTCCCCCACACACCATTATACCTGTTGATCAACCTCTTCATGAGTGTGCCTAAGAACTCAATATTAGACCCTCTTCTTTTATATAATTTTAGATGATCCCTTCAAGTTGCAGATTTCTTCTAGGTGCTTATGACTTCCAAATTTATAGTTTGAGCTCCAATTTCTCCCCGGGTCCAAGACTTTTATATGCTACTAAAATTTCTGGCTAAAAAATAATCTAATACTAATTTTACATACTAGAACACATATTTTAATTAACTTGTCCCTAACCATCTTACCCAGATCAAAACATGACACCACTGTTTATCCAATTGCTCAAACCCAAAGCCTAAGGAGTTATTTTTTGCTTCTCACTACCCCTCATAGCTTATATCAATTCAGGAGAAAGCTTCATTTACTATGTAACTATCCCGTGACCTCTTTTTGCCACTTCCATAATTGTGATCCTAATCCAGGTGACTTGCACCTCTCAACCAGACTCCAGCTTTGGCCTACCAACTAGTCTCCCTGATTTCATGCTTCATCTCCTGAGACTGATTTTCTACAAGGCAGCCAGCCAAACTAACCATATAAAATCATTCAGTGGTCTTCCATCACATTCACAATATAATTCCAGTTCCACATCACAGTCTATGAGGTTCTCTTCTTGTTTTAAAACTGAATATTTCTAAAATCTTCTTAATAATGAAGAATTCACATTAGGCAGTGAGATCCGCATTTCCACATTGCCGTTGAATACAGCTGCATTTACTGTTTACTGACCTATTAGCAGCACATGATTCAAAAAATATTCCTTTGGTGCTTACTTTGCCAAAGACCCTGAGAGTTGCTGAAAATGCTGAGAAGTTACAGCATCCAGGAAGATGACCCCTAGAGCCATATTTCACTGTCTTCTTCATGAAACATAAACAAAATATAGGTAACTTCCATGCATCTGGAGCCTTTATGGTTGGGACAGAGGGCTTGAGAAGGAGAAGGTATCTGCTCTAGTTGCTCCAGGAAGCACCAACAATCATTACCTTGTTCAATAAAAGCAGGGAAGAGATTTAAGAATTGCACAGAATGACTGAAAAATGACCAAGCCACGTGCCAACAACTGGTACAAAAAGAGACAATGCTTTCTGTTTTTGAAAGATGGTTGGCCACTCCAGGTCCTTTCTCTCTTTTGTGCGCTTTGTCTTCCCTCCTTTCTCCTAACCCACTCTTTCCCTATTTTCTGTCTCCGTCCCTTAAGGTCTCACTTCTATCTCTTAGCCCTTGTTTACTTTGCACTCCTCTTTGTGCAAAAACAAACCTATCTGCCTTGAGCAGGCTCATCAAACAACGCTCTTTCCTTCGGTCCCTCAGCTTCTGCACTCTGAACCTCTTCCAAGGAAATATTTCCTAACTCAGGGCCTGCACATTGGCTTCCATCTCTACCTTTGATGGATTCTATTTCTCCTTTCCTTTTCTTTCACCCTCTGCCAGATTAAATTTCAGTCAACACTTATATTTTAACTTGAACATTTTTTCCTCAGTGTCTAATAAAAGGCATAATTATATGGAACACAAAAGGTCACTTGCCAAACACCAGGCTCAGTTTCATAAAATAGGTATTTACAAATATATATATATATATTTGTAAATATATATATATATATATATATATATATATATATATATATATATATTTGTAAATATATATATATATATATATATATATTTGTAAATATATATATATATATATATATATATATAGATATATATATACACTGATAGGTATTCGAGGCCTGACAATTTAGTTAAAGAACTTATTGCAATGATGTTGCTAATCTTTTTTTCATATCAGATGGATTATTCATTATGAATTTGAAACAACTAGACAAACAATTAACCAAGTTTACTATTTGGAAGTGCTGAAAAGGTTGCATGAAAAAGTTAGACGATCTGAATTTTTCACCACAATTCATGGCTCTTGCATCACCTCCCACAGCACTATCTGTGAGGGAATTTTTAGCCAGTAATCAAATAACTATTGGAAAAACCTCCCTATTCACCTGATCTGGCCCCCAATGACTTCTTTTTTTATTTGAAGATAAAGGAAATGTTGAAATGAAGACATTTGGGTGACATTCAGACATGAAGGGTAATATGACAATAGCTCTGAGGGCCTTTCCAGAAAAAGAGTTCCAAAAGTGCTTTCAAGCATGGACTAGGTGCTGGTGTCAGTGCATATCTTCCCAAGGGGAGTACTTCGAAGGTGATCACAGTGATATTCAGCAATGAAGTATGTAGGATGAGTTTGTGAACCTAATTGTCAGACCTCATATACAGAGGTGCCAAAAAATGTATTCACATTTTAAGAAAGGAAAACTGTATTAAAATTGTAATACTCAATATATACTGATAACAAAAGATGGATACAAGTCACGTTTGACTTCTGCAATTACAAGAGGTGCTCAAAGTGGTTACCATCAGCATCCAGACACTTCTGATTATGTCCAACTACTGCTTGAGCAATGCTGACCAAAGTGTTAGCTTGAATACATTTTTTGACACCCCTGGTATGTATATCTAAGTAGGAGTATATGTATCTATAAATATATGTACATTTAACATTAAATGAATGTTTAATGGTAAGTGAATACACATTTAAATATATGTATATATTAAATATTGGGTTGTCGAAAAAGTCATGATACATTTTTGCAACGAAAAACATAGAAAAATACGTCATGACTTTTTTGACAACCCAATATATACTCAATCAGTCCTCATCCCAAATTTACATAGCAGTAGTTTTTATACTTATCGTTTTATAGAAGAGGAAACTAAAGAACAGAAGTGTTCCATAGCTTGCCCAAGCTCACAGACCTTCTAGGAGGAAGAGCTGGGTTTTGAAACCTGGAAAGTCCTGAGTCAGGATGCAGACCTCTGTCCTGAGCCCCTTAGGCTGTCTGATAAAAGGTCCCACAGGAGGACCCCATTCAATTCTCCTGCACTATTCTTTCCAAGGGTAGTTATTCAAATCATGATGTTAACAATGTGTTCAGTGCTTGCTTTTTCCACTGGGCTCTAGGCTGTGGAAGGGCAGGGATGGCATCTGGTAGGTTTCCACTGCATCCCATGTGCTGGCACAGGTCCTGGCACAGACTGGGTATCAGTAAATGCTCGTGCACAGACTATTAGGAGAGCAGCTAATTAAACCAATTCACAGCAAGAAGAATGCCAACTGCTAAAGGTATCTGATGCAAATGATCCTTCACTTTGTTAAATTTTATATAGAACAGCATAGAAAACTTTATCATACATGACTAAATAAAAAGTGATGTATTCTGAAAATTATCCCTCACAAAAGAAAGTCACTTTGTCCTGAGCCCTACCAAAGTGTCTCGTATTACAGGGCACTTTTGAAATGACTTTATTTTTAACCACAAAGTACTGTTTTGGGGAAGACATGTGACCTGAAAGAGCCTCAATCAATGCTAGCAAAAAATGTTTATAGGGGTCACCTAAAGTTACTGGGAGGAAGAGACAAAGAAATTGAATACATACTTATGAATTTTTTTCCTTGGGAATGAGCTCATGATTGCAAGTATTGGATGTCCTTATAAATAAAAATATTAAGATATGTGGAAAAGTAATGCAGTAAAGATTTTACTTACATTATGGAACATATGAATTTACACATATGTAAGTGGAAATGACAATAGTCTTTTTAAATTTTTTTTTTCAGTTACAGTTGATATTCAGTATTATTTGATATCACTTTCAGGTGTTTAGCATAGTGGTTAGTCTTTTATATAATTCATTCAGTGATTCCCCTCCATCAGTTGAGTACTCACCTGGCACCATACATAGCTTTGGTAATTATTATTGACTATATTCCCTATGCTATACTTTACATCCCCATGATTATTTTGTAGCTACCAATTTGTATTTCTTAATGCCTTTACCTTTTTTCACCCAGCCTCCCAACCCTTTCCCCCCTCCCCTCTAGCAACCATCAGTTTTGTCTCTGTTTCTACGAGTTTGTTTCTGTTGTTTTTTGTTGTTGTTGTTGCTGTTGATGTTATTTTTTTCCTTAGCTTCTCCATATAAGAGAGATCATATGGTATTTGTTTTCTCAGTCTGAAATATTTCACTTAGCATAATACCCGCTAGGTCCATCCATATTGTCACAAATGGTAATACTCCATTGTACAAATGTACCACATCTTTATCCAGTTGTCTATTGATGAGCACTTAGGTTGCTTCCATATTTTAGCTATTGTAAATAGCACTGCAGTGAACATAAGGGTGTATATATCTTTTCAATTTAGTGTTTTGTATTTCTTCAAATAAATACCCAGAAGTGGAATTGCTAGGTCTACATCAGATAATAATCTTAATGTTATGTGAATCAATATTTGTGGATTGATATAAAATCTCCAGTAACAGCCTCATACATGGATCCCAGATAGTACTGCACCTCACACAACATGGATGAAAGTACAAAAGGTATGCGGTGGAGGGCAATAGGTGAATGACCCATGGAAAAGGACACATTGATGACAAACTCACTTATATCCAAAATGTGAATGCAGAGTTTAAATTAAAGTCATTAATTTAATATGATGTTATGAAAAATCAATAGCTCTATGCTGATAGTTTATGATACAGAGGTAAAAGTTGAGTTTATACATATCTAATAAAATAAACAAATACACTTTTTTTTTGTGATTCCCATACATCATACTTTATCTCACTATATACACCAAAATCACAGAGGGCCAGTGACACTGCCCTAAAAAAAAAAAAAAAAAAAAAATTAAATACATACATAAAAAATAAATACATAATTAATTATACAAATATGTTGTTATGATTGTATATAATCCATCACATACAATCATAATACAACTTATAATATATGATATGTTATATAATAATATATAATGATCAATATATAAATTACATAAATATCATATTTGATTACATACATACACACATACATGAGTGTAAAATTAAATGTATTTAATTTTTACATATTGCTGTTGGCCTAAATATTTTTTGGTTAATTTTTTATTGAAAAACCAGGTGAGTGTTTTTACATTCATGTTCACCTGATATTTGCTAAAATATGCAATTTCTTGTTCTCCTTCCTCCCTCACCTTCTGCAGAGTTAAATAGACTAAGCTTAGCCACTCAGAGGATGGCACCTGGACTGTGATGGTGTTTGCATCAGTCCCAATGGTGCCCGCCCTCTGTGTGCTGTGAAAGTGACAGATAGGAAGGAAAACAGCCTCAAGTACGGGTTTGTAAGGAACCAAGGATACATATGCTCGTTCTCCTGTCTCAGTTTCTCTTGTGTTTCTCTTCATTTCATCTGAACCTTGAAATACTAAACTTGGATTATAAAAGCACTGCAAATTACATTTATCAAATAAATGTATTAAGACTAAATGAACAATGATCCTTTTTTGAACAGTAGTCATTTTGCATAAATTACATTAGTGTCAGATTAAATTTGTTGTACAGTTTATTGAATTACATCACTAAAATGTCTCCATGTACCTTTTGTTATTTCAGTTATTCAAGACCCATGATAAACTCAAAAATGAAAGAGAAAATCTAAAACAGAAAAGTGAACGTAGCTTCTGACAGTCACAGGAATTAAGACCTATACAGATAAATAATTTTAAACATACTGTTGTTTTAGTTAAGGAGCACATTATTATTTTCCTATTTTCTATGTAATGATTTATTTCTTGTGGTGTGCTCAGCTATTCTTGTAACAAACAAAACATTGTATAACATCTGTTGTGTAGGTGTGTTCCAGAGGTTCTATCTATAATTACCAGAACTGTGAATACATTATATTCATATGGGGATTTTTATGTAGAACATTTTCTTCATTTCTCCTTAACCTTTATGCTTAGCTTTGGGGAAAAAAATATTTTGAAGTGCTTATTAAATTCACATATATTTTATTGTGAATAAAAGTATAATTTGAGTGATCTATTTAGATTGCATTCAGGGATATCTATAGAATATATGTACTCAGTTCTGAGTGAGCTGTTGTCTAACTCTAAAGATCATTTGGGGGAAGGATGGATAAGAAAATGTCCACATGTGGTACATTCCTTCCTTGCTGTGACTCATGTAAAATGAATCCTTAACAAAAATTTAGGGGCTGGTGGCCGAGTGGCGTGGTGGTTAAGCGCTGGCTTGGGAAGCCAGCGGCCCCGGTTTGGTCCCACATGTGAGAGCCAGTGATACTGCCCTCAAAAAAAAAAAAATTAATTCCTAAATATGATTTAAATTGAGTCTGCCTTTCTTGAGACCTATATAAGAAAGCAACACGTAATATATGGCTACATGTTTCAGGTTTTTAGCATCAACCTTAGTTTGTTTCCTTGGAAAAGGTGAACATGAAGGAGAATAGGCTAGTAAGTTCATAGAGGCTTAACTCTTGCCAGGTGGGAAATCCATTGTCCCCACTACAGAATTTAGGGAGATATGCACCTCTTTCTCTATTTTAAGGACTATTTATAATCCATTGTGTTATTGACTGTCATAATTTCCTATCAACTAGATTCTAGTTCTTGCCTAATTTCTGGGAATATGATTTACCTGCTTTTACAGAAGGCTTCCATCTCCACAGAGGCAGCCTAGACACCTGGATGAGGAATGGACCCACAGTTCAGCTTCCTGGGTTTGATGCATGTCTCTACCTTTTCTTAGTTATGGCCCTGGGCAAGTTGTTTCATACATCTCTGTCTCAGCTTCTGCAGATGTAAAGTGAAGATAATAATAGTTGCTACCCCTAGAGGATTATCTGGAGCATGTAATGAGCTAATATATGACAGCTTAGAACAAATCCTGACACCCTTTAAGTGCCATATGAGTTTTCAGGGCAGGTGCTGTGTAATACCTAACACAACGCATTTTCTTTTGGTCTTCAATGGAATGAATACTGCATGCCAGCATTTCCATCCATTGCTTTATCAAATGCTTACTGAGCACTCTATGCATCAAGCCCTGTGCTAGTCACCAGGACCAAGTTTGAATAAGTCAGCAGCTCTAATCTTCAGTAGCTAGTAGTTCAGAGGGGTAATCTCACATATACAAGAAGATAGAAAGCAATATGTGTCTTAGGTAATCATCTTGGCAAGGTGAAGGGATGTAAAGAGTTTTAATTAAGGACATCCTGACGTGACTACTGCTAGAGCTCTGGAGTCAGTATGCGTCAGTTTAAGTGCTAGATGTGCGAGTTATCGAATTTATGAACAAAAATAAATTCTCTTACCCTTTAAGTCTTCATTTCTTTTCTGCAAAATGTGGGAGATAAAGTACTTAATTCACAGGGTTGACATGGCAATATAATTTTTTATAATAATAGCTAATATTGATAGAACTTTATGAGTCAGGCACATGGCTGATGGCTTTAGGTGGGTCCCTAAGAACTGTAAATAAAACACTTAGAATAATTTCTGACACATTAGGAAACACTCAAAAACAACCATGAGCAATAAATTTGTTTTATTTCCTTTAACATCCCATGAATCTGCATCTGAGTTGAAGGGATAACATTTTCTGGTAGTAAGTTGTTCCATGGGAGACTAGTTTTCTACCCACTTTCTAAAGAGTCTGGCTGAGTCTATCACTGGATAAAGACAGAACAGAGACAAGGGTCTTGTTTGGGGAAGTTTATGGATATGCAGCTCTGTCTGGAGTGACCGCTTCAATGAATGTGGAAAATCATTAACTCTGAATGGTCATCTTAACATCTAAAGGTGGCTGACATAATCTAAATACCTGGTAGGTTGAGGGGTTGGTAATGGGACTAAATACAACCTGTGTTAGTCTTCTCAGCCAGAAGACAAATGAGAACATGATAAGTTAGGCTGTTCCTAGCCCATGTTCATTGGTACATGGCTAATTTTAATTATTTTAGTTGTACAATAATTTGGCTTTATAGATTAATTTCACTGTCATGTTCAGAAGGCAAACAAGAGAATGTTCTGAGACAAGGCCAGAGCTTAGTAAGCAAGAGGAAGGATTTTAATTTTTTTTCTTCTAAAACTGATGACAAGCCAGCTAAAAGTTTTAAGCATGAGGATGTCATGATATATGATACGTGGTTTTCAAAGATTGGCTGCTAGATTGAGAGTACACAGAAGGGATAAGAGCTGAGAAGAAGCCAGATAAGAGACTATACTATTAGTCCAGGCAAGATATGGAAAGTGCCTTGGATGAAGTAGTAATAATAAAAACGGAACTGGTGTGATAGGATATATGTGAATGAGGTAATTGACAATTTCTTTCATCCCGACATTCCTACTCTGGGAATGTACAGTGTCAGGGAGTAAGCAAAAAAGATGAAACAATAAAAAACGGTTTTGATTTTTTTTTTTTTTTTTAGCTAGAGCAACTGTTGGTTCCAATTATGGAAATGTGAAAATCTGAGGAAGGAAATGATTTTGGAATTCTGGAAAACAAACAGTTATTTTTACCGAGTTAAAACTGAAATGTCTGCTAGATATTTGCATCAACATGTAAGTAGGGAATGAGATATATGATTCTAGAGCTTTGGTGTGGAAATATTAGTTAGAGATAAATTTGAAAATATGAAATTAGATATAGAATCTACTCCAAGAGAAAAGTTGGAGTTAGATAAAACTTATGTTTAAAGTAATGAGACTGGATGGAAACATCTAATAACAGAAGACACTTATAGGAGGGAACAGAACTCAGACTTGACCCTGAAGAATGTCATCATTTAGAGGTAAAAATGTGGTCAAGGCATCATCAAGGAAGAATAAAAGAGAACTATGTGAGGGGGAAGGAAAGGCAAAATGCACTGTCTGAAGGCCAAGGGAAGAAAGGAAGGTGCAGTTATTGTTTGGTAAGTGATACTGATTTATTATTAATGAAGAACACAGAGGCGGATGAATTTGTCAATGGAAACAGGTTTGGAGATCTTTTAAATAAGACCATCTTCAGTGAAGTTATGTGGCCAACGTCTTTTCAGTAGTAGAGGAATTGGGACAGTGATGATAGACAGCAATTTCAAGAGTTTTGTTAAGGAAACGCATACAGAACTGGGGGGGGGGATGCTAGGCGAAGGTGTTTTGTTTCTTTTCTTTTTTTATATTTCACTATACTTTTTAAAGATTGGAGATTTCATGCCTTTTTGGAATGATGAGAATAATGATGAGAGAAAGAGAGCTACAGAAGAGAAATGGCAAAATTACTAAGAAAATTCTGATAAGGCAATATAGAATAGAATCTATAGACTAAGAGGAGTAATTATGTCTGATAATCACTCCTTCTGATATAAGTAGAGACATTGCATCCTTAGCTATAGAAGCAAGGGTAAATTATAATTTCAGAAATAGATTGGAAATTTTGGTGGTAGGATGATGAACATGTTTTTGACAGGTACTTAAAAAAAAAGTAGAAGCCTTTTCTACTGAACTGTCTATGTAGAGAAAAGCCGATTTTCCCATGCACGACCCCAGGAGTCATGTCCAGGCTTTCCCACAAAGCTGAGCTCTGGGCCTTTCTCTACCAGCAGGCTTGGTATTCTCAGCCCTATTCCCTAGCAACCAGGTGTCCAGATACTGGGGAACTGATATTTGCTAGAGCTCTCTAAACAGAGCTTCTAAACAGAGATGAATATATTTGTTTCCCATCTATGATTGTTCTCTCAGACAGCAGCAGGATGGTAAAGTCCCTCTCCTGTAATCCACATTCACAGTGCCTGGAAACCTCTCTATGGGATGCCAGAACATGGAAACCATATACCTGGTTATACTTTGCCCATTAATTCCTGAGCCAAGTGATACCTGCTGGAAGTCATGCATACTGGTGTGAATATTGCCACCCTGGTCCCTGGCAAGGGGCTTAGGCTGGGTCACCCCAAGGGCTAGAGACATCCCCTGGGAGCAAGGATAAGTTGTAAGACTGGACAAGAATAAAGTGGACATGTTGTCTGTCTGTGGGCCACAGCTGCCCTTGAGGTAATGGGAGCAAGCAGCCTCTGGAGGGTGATGGTGAGTCACTGTGAATATCAGATGGCTTAAAAGTCGATGAGTCAACTACTTCCTAGGCGTCCACAGGATCCATCAGGTACTGAGGCCTGTGATAAGGCAGATAAATCAGGCAGGTAGGTGACAAGGTGGGTACATTATTTGCCACAACACTCCTGAGTGGGCAGATCACTCAGAAATCATAAAATTCAGGGGACACCTGGAGTGATAAGGCTGCCAACAATTCTATTCACTTGGCTCCTATAAATGTGGAAGTCCTGAGCCCTAAGAAGGAGAATGAAAGGATAAAAATAGTCCATTTAGAATCTTTGGCAGGAGATGTGGGCTGTGTCCCATGAGAGTTCCTGAGTGGAAGGGGACGTTCTGGATCAAACGGACACATCCATGAAGCTGAGTAAAATCTGGGGGTTGAAGATAGGCAGTTATTTACAACCTCGATTACTGATTTAATTGTCTGAATTCAGTAACCAGGAGCCATATATAAGTTATGGGACAGTCATGTATACTTTATTCACAAATCAATTGCCAATGACCTCAGATGCACATCCCACCCAGCTTTCTGAGAAGCTTCCTTACAACCTTGAGACCTGCCATGCCAAATAGAACCCCTTGACTGAAGCTGCTCAGAGACAGTGTGTCATAGTGTCACGATTATAGAAAAACTAGAGGTTATATGAACAATGTCAGGGAATGGATCTCTCTGTACCCACGTCTCCGGGTCTTTGCTCCAAAAGGTACAAGAAACAGGAGAATAAAGAGAGAGAGGGGAGAGGGGGAAGGCTAGTAGGCTCAATTACCACATAATAACCATTTCTTACTACAGAAGTTGCCTGTGCCATTTGACCCAGACTTAAGATGTGTCCAATTATTCATCAGCCATACCATCACTTCCACAAGAGGACAAGTGAACCAGGGTCCCTTGGATCAGTCAACATGTTGCCCATGCATTCCTGCAAAATGATGCTTGCTGATGTTCCCTTTGTGCCACAGATTGACTAAAACACATCAACTATATTCTCATTCCATATGTCATATATATCAGATATATACTCATTGTATATTCTTATCATAACTTGCAGTCTATCAAGGCTTTCATACATTTTATTCTCACTAATTGTATTTATAACCTATAGTAAGATTCATTGTCTGCAAAGACATGTGGTTAAAATCATCATAGTGTATTGGAAGGGACATAGACCAGCAGTTGGAGGTGCACCAGTCCATTTCCAAGGATGCATTACCTAACGGTTCATACTTGGGCAAGCCATCCGGCCTTGGGCTTACTCACCAGAGCCGAAGGTGTCAGGCCTCTGCCTCTCTTGGATGGAACGTACAGGTGATTGAGCACACCATAGTCCCCAGCATTCGTATTCTTCAACAGTGAGAAGTGCTTGTAGCTTTTAATTTCACTTTGATTTTATGTAGTCATGTTTTTCTAATATTGTGTCAACAGTTTATATTGTTTTTAATCAATGGTGTCAATGATGTTCAGAACATCTGTCTTTGGAAATACTTTGTGAACATGTTATGTCTCATTGCTACTTTTCTTCATGAAGGTCAGTGAAATGATTGTTTCCATGTTTGTCCCAATAGTAGATGTAAAATTTATTTCAGTCTAAATAAAGAGACAAGTGTGGGGTGGGGGGAGGAGGGAGGGGGGGGGAGAGAGAGAGAGAGACAGAGAGAGAGAGAGAGAGAGAGAGAGAGAGAGAGAGAGAGAAATTGAGAGATAATTTGAGAGAGCTATCCGACTGAATATACTCTTACTTCACTGGCTTTGGGTAACTAAGTGAACAATGTAAATTGTTCATTTATGATCATACTTATGTTTATACTTTAATACTGAAATAACGTCAGGATAATGAATACCTGATAATAAATAAGCAACATATTTTTAGAGCCTATTTAATTTCAATTGTAGCATAATGCATTTTTAACATCAGATTTTATTGACATACATTTAAAAATATTTGTGTGTTTTTTTCCTTTATATTATTGGTGATGATTTCAAAAACATGTATTGAAATCAAATAATATTTAAGCTAGTAGAAAAAGTATGTTTTATTAGAACTAATATTTGGAACTTAGGGCTAAAAATTTCTAGGGCTTTTTAATAAAATTTAATAATTTAAATCTTGATTTCTCCCTGCATCATTTTCTACATTATAAAACAATTGTATTATTATTCCCACATTCTCTTTCTCCTATAGTGCACTATATTCATGTATACATATACCTCATCTCTGTCCTCAGTGTCTTTCTCTCTCTCTCTCTCTCTCTCTCTCTCTCTCTCTCTCTCTCTCTCTCTCTCTCCCTCTCCCTCTGCACACACCTATACACACATTTCATATAAATGGAAATTATTACAAAAAAAGTAAATAAAACAATTTAAGTATAACTTATTTTTGATAATTAGAAATAAGGAAAATACACAGAAACAAAGATCTTTATTTTTAGAAGACTTTGAACTAATAGAAAAGAAATCCTCTAATAGAAGATCATACCCTTGTCGAGGGCCGGCCAAGTGGCGCGGTGGTTAAGCGCTGGCCTGGGAAGCCAGAGGCCCCGGTTCGGTCCCACATACAAGGGCCAGTGACACTGCCCTCAAAAAAAAAAAAAAAGAAGATCATACCCTTGTAAGGAAAGAAAATGAGTCCTTAACACACAAAATATCATCTCATTTATTGCCCATAATACTGGTTTTGATTTTGGAAATTGAAGCCAAACAAACTACATTACATTTTAAAAGTTACTGAAATTTAAGCAATAAGATATTCAGTTAGAAACATAATGAGAAATTATCTTAAAAGCAATGTCATGTCATTCTAGAATTTTTATAGCTTAAAAGTATCATTAACCTTTGGTAAATTGATGGAGTTTCAATTGTACAGTCTTTATGTACAAGCACTTTGGGCATGTGTTTTACATTGTCCCTCAAACAAGAATTAATATAATTTTATTCAGGACATAATTTTGTATAAATGATTCAAAGAAATATGCATTTACAATATTGGTAAAATATTTAGTTTCAGTAATTATTTCACTGAGTTACAAATCAAATATAGTGAGAAAAATATTTTAAATATTTCATCAGCATGGAGATTATAATAATCCATACTCCTCATTTACATAGTAAAGATCCTATTAGCTATTAGGGGAATTAAATAATTTTAATAATCATCCTTTTGTTTTTCATGTCTAATTTATATATATATATATATATATATATATATATATATATATATATATATATAAATATATATATGCAAATATTTTTCTAGAATAGTATCTTGTTTGTATTAAATTGTTTATACTGTCTCACCATGAGTTTGCTACATCCTGGAGCTCGTTGCTGGCTAGGATCAGAGAGATTACCTGCAGTCATGAATCAGAACAAACACAATTGGGATATATATTGATTAAACAAACTATTACCTCCACTAAGACCATGTGCTAAGCAAATCAGCCAACCAACTTGGTATGCTATGCTAATAAACCCTTATGAATTCTTTGCTTTCCAGGTGATTTCTTTTAATTTTGGAATCATCTCATCAATTTGTCATGTAAACTGCCTGCTTATACTATGGTTTTGGGCTGCCAAAACAATGGTCAGTCCTAGGAGAGGAGAAACAAACAAACAACAACAAAATGAACAAATCTATCATCTCTATTTTCTGATCACTTTAACAATATTAAAGTTCTGATAGTGAGTGCATTTGTCAAAAGTAATTGAAAAAGATCTGTTTATGTCATTACATGTAAATTATATTTCTATAAAATAGTCACATTCAAAAAGTAAAATTCTTAATTGTAATTTAAAAACAATACTCAGTTCTAAAAAGACTGTTGAGATGGCTTTTCTTGCACACAGCTTGGGAAAGAGTAAACAAAGTTCAACTTTTTTGGAAAGTATTCTGATAAGGTTCATGAATAGCCTTAAGTATGTCTACAAGTTTAATCCATTATTTCAATTTTGTGGTTTTAGTCTAAGAAAAAATGAAAAATGTATATGAAATACCAGAGGCAACAGATTGGAAAGAGCAAGTAGAAATCACTCAATAGTCTGAATGAGATCAACTTGTGCACTGTCAATTTAAATTGTTCTCATTAAGGACAGAAATTATTTTCCCTTTTAGTGATATAATGTTTAGTACATTATTGGGAAAATAATAATTGTAGTAATTTATATTTAGTAAATAATGTATAAAGGTTTTCTCCAAACGCTTTTTTTAGGAGACACATTCTGAACTTGAGTACATAAATTTTATTATGATCTTTCTTTCCATTCTTTGATTTTGCTGAATAATAAATGCAGTGGTTTCTATGTTCTTATAATAAATATCATATTTTATAAACTTTCTGAAATGAAAAAAGTTTAATAAGTATCAAACTTTCATGATTCAATATTCTTAGTAAAATTATTTAAACATTGTGTAGTATTAATCTTGCAATAGAATGAAGGAAGTTTGGCAACTAATTTTCTTCAAGGTTATATATCTTTTATTCATCATTGGGACATAGGAAATAGAAATATCTTATTTAGGGCTTGGAAGTACTATTCAAGATGCTGACTCACTTTAAGAAGTTGACAAGTAACTTTAAAAATTGAGACTCAGAAGTTTTATTCATTTTATTTTATATATTGTATGAGTAGACATATAAATGTCATGTATATTTGTTCATATCATGGAAAGAAGTATCTTGTTTGATAGTAGATCCTTGTTTGGGTAGAGTCTTTTTTCTAGATATAAAAAGTTATGGGAGTAAAATTATTTTAAATAGGGTTTTGAATGCTGACATTATGAAACATAAATGACTCGAAACATGGTATCTTAAGGAAAAGCATAAGAAATGAGGAAATACTGAAGACCTTAACTGGACTGATTAGAAATCAGTGAGTTTTGAACAATCAGAGCAAGAGTTTTTGAGGAGGCACAAAAGCTTGGGGAGATTCACTGTAAAGTGAATGCACCTTGTCAGAGTAATGCTAGGAGACTTTCTGACATTTTAATCAGCAGAACATAGACAATGAAAACACACCAAGTTAGAAGAGCTTGTTAAGGAGGTAGTGACACTATGTAAATTCACAGTAAACAATTCAGCCAGCACTTCTCATCCTCCAAACCTCTTGATGCATGATGTTTAATCAATGATGCAAGAATTAGAGGAAATCGGGTCAAATATGTTTGGGGAATACAGGAATAAACAAAATGAAAGTGATCCTCTCCTATCTCCTGGGTGTACCCTTTTCTTCATTTGTCCTGCTACTGACTTAGTAAAGGCTCCCATCAGCTCTTAACTGATCTAACTTAATGGCCTCCTAACTGGGATTTCCACTGACAATTTTTCTCTCTTCAAGACACTCCCGCCTTCAGAGTTGCCTATGCTGTTTTATCATCTCTAAAATGTGGACAGAACCATGACATCCTAGAGAATCATAGTCTAATGTTCTCTCTGCCTAAACCTATTTATCCAAGTTAAAAGTTGGCTCCCCAAAGGAAATGGCCTAGGGTGATAATGAGGATCTGTAGTGAGCAGGACCACACTTAAGACATGGAGAAACTACCATGAGGGGCCAGACACACAGAGATTGTCTCCTCGTGTGCTTACAATGAGCAGAAACACAATTAAGTGTGTTTGTTAGAAGGAGAGAGACAGCAATCTTCCTTTTTTGCTAAAAACTGGATGATCAATAATACTTTTGAGGACATTAATAATGAAGCCAGCTAATACTTATGGAAAAGTGCACTTCCCGACATGAGGCTGATGACTGTGCTATTTCAACTAAATCTGACAGTAATCTTATGAGGTGGGCGCCACTATTCAACCCATTTCACAAACAAGAAGGTTGAGGCATGGAAGCTAGTGTTGCAGCCAGGATATGAAGCAAAGAAGTCTGACTCCAGAAGCTGAACCGCTGCCTTCTCGATCTACACACAGAGATTCAACACAGAGTTTGTAGCCCCCTCGTCCTCCTTCCCTCCTTTCCTTCCTCTCACCCTTCCTTCTTCCCTTCTTTCCATCCTTCCTTCCCACAACCCACAGCTAACCATGACAACTGCAAATGGGGGACCCAAAACGGACTTACTGCACTAAGAATGACTGTAATATGTGACACACTGGGCTCTAGGTTAAAACAGAATCAACATCTTAAGCACATTCTAGTTGGAAAACCAGGAGATTTCCAGCCCAGTGAATTACAAAAAAGCATCATAAGAAAGAAGAAAGCCCACTCTTGGACTTTTGAGGTCAGCAACCCATCCATGACTCTTTTACATGTTAGCCTATTAAACTTACTTATTAGCAAATATTTAAACTAATGATTCAGGTCTCAGCCTACTCATAGACAGACTATGCATGGTTATACTTTGGTAACTTGGCAAACAGTTTCTTGAAAATAAGCAAAGTGAGCCTGTACCTTCAAAAAAAAAAAAAAAACAACTTACAGTATAGTTGACCAATGATACAATTTGAACTTAGAAGTAAAAATTCGGAATGTGCAAAATTTGCCTTTGCTTTCACCTTTGGGAGGCTTTAAATTCTCTCTTTTCTTCTTTATCATATTTGCTTGATTATTTCTTGGTGGATTTAAAAAAAAAAAAAAGAAAAATAAGTGTTGACAAATTAAAATTTGTTTTTTTTCCAGACATGTAGAAACACTTCAGAATCTGCCTAATCTATGCTCTTTTATTTTTTAGATGCAAAGACTAGAGCTAGGAGAAGCTATGCAATTTAGTCATATGACTGATTATCAGGAAAGTTGTGCCCCTAGCCAGTTGTTCTGTATCTGGCTGGACCCCACCTCCTCTTGCAGAGTGCTTTTCATCATGTCCTTTCTATGGCAATGCTTCTGTGTCAGTTATGTTCTGACTGCACTTTAATTCAAGCCTATGGACTGTCTAAAATTGTGGAATGGACTCAATGGTTATAGCATGCCCTATCAAGAAAATTATTAACAAAGCACCTAGAGTATCATGTAGGTATAATAACCTTGCTATGTGCTATAATGTATGCATTTGTAGTTTGTCTCATGATTTCTTCAAATCCTAAGTGGGTGTGGCCACCGAATCAAATGTCTAACGGTGACAATATTTTTTCTCCGAAGATCTGTTTGCTATTGAAGACAGATGTGAAATATCAGGATCTTTATTTTTAGGATAGTATAAAACTTGTCTTATAGTAAGTAAAGGGAAAAGAGATCTTTACAGAAAAGCAGTTATCAGAATGGCAGGGGGTTCAAGAATAAGACCCTCTATGCAAAGGTTCAAGAATAACACCCTCTATGCAAAGGGACCAAAGGAGTTGGGAGCAAATGGTTAACTGGAAGGCCTGTGTTAAGAAAAACAACAACAACGATAAAAAGAAACAATCACAAAACCCAGTGACAAGGCAATAATTGCTGGTGTTGGAAAAAGCACTCTAGCAACAACTCATCCAAAATAGAGTGAGATGGAGAGGAACAGGGGAAAGGTTGTAGAGCAATAGTAAAGGGACAGCGTGGAAAAGAATAAAGGGATGAGGCAAAGGGTACCACAAGGAAAGTGGAATAAGTGCAGAGAATAGAGTGGGCTCCTGGGATTGCAGAAGGTCACTAGGAATAGCTGCAGATAGTAGCTACCTAAGGCTGAGGGGCAGAGTTAGCAAAATCACATGATCATCAGGATTGGTTACCAGTGATGAGGAGAGTTTGCTATTGCTATCCTGGTTTTTACAGACTAATTCCATGAACAAAAGAATATCAAAGAGACTTGGATTAACCCTCTTCATCACCCTCTCCTATGAAATGGAAAAGCATAACTTTGCTCATTATCTATTTGCTGCCCCTTCCCGAAGTTCTTAGTGAAGCCCTGAATAGCAGAAGTGTTTTAGAACACAAGTGTTAAGTTAAATTTTCCCAGGCCGTTCAGAATAGACAAGAACATGGCTTAGCAAAAGATGGGTCAGTACCACCACAGAGGGGTGTGCAGGCATGCAGAGTGGTGTGAAGCCGTGGGAGGGGGAAGCCATGCTCATAGTTCTTATGGAGAAAGAGATATTTTGCTAAGAACAAGTTTTACTGCAGCTCTTAGTAGAAGAATTCCTTGAGTAAAATACCACTGTGCCAAATGTCCTCTCTCCAGCTTTTGCCGACAAATCAATGTTTCCGAGTTCTAGGCCAGGGAGGAATGACTCATGATTCCCAGGATAAGTAGAGTGGGCAGAGTCAGGTGGAAAGAAAGCTACAGAGAAAGTAAATGAATGAGGAGAATTATGAATCCGTGCTAAAGCTACTGGGCTTCCAGCCTGGACAGCCTCACTTTCATGACTGGCTCTGTCATCCTGATCTTTAAGGGCCTCCATCTCCTCAATTATAAGGTGGTAATTATGTTACTTTTCCTGTGGCTTATGTAACAAAGTAACAGGAAATGGGAGGTTCAGGACCACAACAATTTATTGTCTTGCAGCTCTGGAGCCTAGGAGTCTGACATCCAGATGTCTGTAGGGTTGGTTCCTTCTGAGGGCAAGTCTGCTCCATGCCTCTCCCGATGGTTCCATGTTTCTGGTGATTTTCTGGCAATCTTCAGCATCCCTAGGCTTAAGATACATCACCCCAAACTCTGCCTTCATCTTTACATCGTGTTCTCCCTATGTGTGCTTCTGTGTCCAATTTTTCCATATTTATAAGGATAACAATCATACTGGAGTAGGGGCCCACCTTCCTCCAGTATAACCTCATCTTAACTAAGGAAATCTACAATGAGCCTATCTCCAAAGGTGGTCAGGTTCTGAAATACTGTGAAGTCTAAGACTTCAGCACACAAATTTTGAATGTCCACAATTCAGCTCAGACAGAACAGTAATATTAAAAGCAATCTCAGAATTTTATAAGAATACAATGATAGAACTTACACAACGGGCTTGGCACAGCCTTGACAACATAGTTAAAGGTCAATAAAGGAACATCTTTTTGTAAAATGGAGTCAACGAAACTAATTTCTTAGTGTTTTTGTTAAGATTTAACATAGCAGTGTTTTATAAAACGCTTATTGGTGTCTGGTATGTACATATTAGCATCCTAGAAATGGTAGCCTTAAGCGTGGTCTCTTGAGAAACAAAAACAAAACAGTCCCCTTTTTATATAGTATTGGTACATCTGCCAGAGGCAAGCTGTAAAAGGGAAAAAGAATAGGTCCCAGGAGACAAGAAAGAGTTAATGAAAATCTCCGCCTGCAACAGCCATGGAGAGCACAACTCAAGCATCAAAAGTGAATCCTTGTGTCCAGGAATAAGCAGAAATCAGATCTACAAGTATGAAAGGGATTGTTGAAATACTTAATACAGCACTATTGGATATGTGCATATTTTGACTATGATCTATTAACCTACACATTTCTTATTGCTAACATGACACTGAGTTCCATAGTAAAATTAATGCTAGGTTTAACTGGCATGATAGAGATTTTTCCCAATTTTCCTTCTACTATTGTGAGTATGTTTTCTATTAATGAGCCAAGGAATTGAACCACCTATGTAAATTATGCCCTAGGCCAAGGCCAGCTTAATTCTAAGCATGCTAAGCCATGTGCACTGGCTTTGGGAGGCATATTTTATTAAAAGTATAGATTTATATTTCAGATGGATGAACTGAAAGTAC
Organism: Aselliscus stoliczkanus; assembly: GCA_033961575.1. Classification (NCBI taxonomy): domain Eukaryota; kingdom Metazoa; phylum Chordata; class Mammalia; order Chiroptera; family Hipposideridae; genus Aselliscus; species Aselliscus stoliczkanus. The sequence continues at coordinate 50,390,107 of CM066727.1, forward strand.
CATGCGTCTCCAAGAGTCTGCCCTCTTTTATCATTATTCTGTTCACTGACATGCCCAGTGTATGCAGTAATCCTTTTCCTGATGTAAAGATGTCTGCTTCTTAAGCGCATTTATGTGTTTTCTTTGATGGCAATTTTGGTCAATTCTTTCCATACGCTTATTACACAATGTTTGAATATATCATGTTTAAATTCTTTACATATTTTGAATCATCAATATTTTTGTACCATGGATTATCATTTTCATACTCATTGAAAAAGAGCTCATATTTATTTTCTCCTTGAATGAAATTCTTTTACCTTAATAAAATCTGGTATTTCCCAAAGTGATGCAACCAAGGAAAACTTTTTTTTTTTTTTTCATTCTTTAATCCTATAAGAATCCTTTGTTCCTAATTGTCCTAAAAGTATACTTGGGACTTGTGGCTGAAATTGTGGCGAGGAAGTCCATGGTCAAGTTCAAAGTGTATGAAAACCAGTGCAGAAGAATAAAGAAAGTGAGCCTAAGACTACACACAGGGACAGGGCAGCAACGGGAAAGGAATTGACTTAAATTACACCCAGAAAGGAGCCTCAATGCCACACTTAATTCTACGTAGTGCCACATAATTATAATATCAGAATAAGTTGATGTTGGCCACTGGTCTACCACCAATTCAAATGAAAGTGCATTTTTAGGAAGAATTTTCCCATTTTACAATAAAAAGGGATTAAAATAATTTTATCATATATAGCCAACAAAAATAATTTGGATTCTGAGTATTTGTTACAATGTCTTTATATTATTAATAATAATACTGATGTGGCTGCCATTTTATTTTCCCAAAGGTAAGATTAGGTGGAAACTTAACTCTGCCTCTCAGACCCCCTTAAAAATACTTTAAGTGAAAGTCATATTTAACATAAATAAATATTCACCAGCTGGGAAATTTCTGTACTTGAAATGAATTGAAATTACTGAAAAAATTTCAGGTAAACTGTTTAAATATCTTAAAGACACCAGGTGTTTCATTAAGGTTAGTTTTTAGAGATAATTACTGTTTGGATAATTGAGAAAAGTGATGCTAACCTATTTAGTATACATATGTTTGATCTTTTAAAAAGAAAGTCAAAATATGATTGCATAGTTAGACAAAATTTATATCTGATAACTTTACTTTATATTTGTAATCCAAGAAGTACAACATTTAAACACATATTGAAATAAACAAAGTTTATGATTAAGACTCTATTGTCAATAATATATGGGCCGGCCGAGTGGTGCAGTGGTTAAGCACTGGCTTGGGAAGCCAGCAGCCCCGGTTCGGGTCCCACATATGAAGGCCGGTGGCGCTGCCCTCAAAAAAAAAAAAAAATTATAATAATAATATAGATTTACACAGGTGTTGTTTTTTTTTAATATTTACTGTTTTACTTTTTTCTGGATATTTTTCTGGTTGCTTTCATTTGTTTTAGCTTCTGAATATATATTAGTTTATATTCAAATTGTTTCAGAATACTAAATTTAGATGGTTGACAGTTTTATTTTTTTTCCAGTTATACTCAATCATAGTTTCTATCAGTTTGGTCAGAGTTGCTTACGTATAAACCATTTCTCAAAGACCTGTTTTTTTAAGTTAAAGAGGCCTATACATTTCTTCTTAATCATTTATTCATGGTCAGTGGTTCTCAACAGGTGGCAATATTGCCCCCTTAGGGACATTTGGAAATGCCTGGAAACATTTTTGGTTGTCACAACTGAGAGGGGACAGGGGTGCTACTGGCATCTATGTGTACAGGTCAGGGATGCTGCTAAATATTTTATAATGCACAGGACAGACCCCTTTCCCCACAAACAATAAAGAATTACCAGGATCAGCATGCCAATAGTGTCCAGAATAAGAAAATCTACACTACGTCTTTTTAAAATGATGTTTTAAATGATTATGATAAACATTGCTCTGGATCCTCATTTTTACCTGGATATCTATCATTTTCCTACAGTGACTGATTCAAATGGGCAGGATATAGTGAGTTGGTCTCTACGTGATCCATTAAAATAAAATAAATATGATGCTCTAAACAGTTGCCTTCATATACCTGTCTACACATCAATATTCTAAGTATAACATTAAAAATATACCTTAATTAACCTCATTAAACTACCTCATTATGTAGTTTATTGATACCACCTTCTTTTTTAGTCCTTATTTTCATCCCTTTTTTTCACTTGATTATTAATAATATCCCCAAATATGTAATAAGAAATAGTAGTAGGAATTCTTGTTTATTTTATAGTTGTTTTAATCATTTGGTTTTATTCCAAAATTCATAAAGTGGAAATATAAATGTATACCAGATAAAAAGCCCTAATAGGTATTGTATAGTATTAATAATCATGATTAAGATGATGGTAACAACTTCCACCATTACTAGCTGTAACTAACACTAATTTTACACCTAACAAGTGTCAACTATAATTGTGTGAACTTTACTTATATTAACACATTTAAATTCTAGGAGGTTGAAAAATGTCAGTGTTAGTCTCCCTAGATTGGCTCTTATCATGAACTTTTTCATTTTAGTTTCACCTCTCCATTAGGCTGGAAGATAGTGAGTATTCGTTAAATACCAGTTGGGTGAATATATGCCTGATGAATTTAATCTCATTTAAGAGATTTAGAGTGGGCCACATAATCAGTTTTTTTATTTTCTGTCCCACTCTTTAGGTTCTACATAAACTCTACGTTTAGGTTCAATGTAGAGTTTAATTGGTCTTATTCACAACATATTTTGCTAATATAGTGCCTGGAATATATCAGTCTCCTAAAAAATATTTTTAAATACATATATTATATATATATATATATATATATATATATATATATATATTTATATATATATCAAAATTTTGCATTTCTATCATTTTAACAGTAACGATATAAATTAAGCTAAAAAATAACCATTGAATAATGCAACATTCTGCCCCCATAAGATTAACTTTTAAAAAAAATGAATTAAAAAGAAAAAATGTTATCCATAAAGACTCACACTATGTAGCTTCATTCTTTTGACAGTTTTAAATAATCTATCTATCTATCTATCTATCTATCTATCTATCTATCTATCTATCATCTATCAATTGTTTATATATCTATTTCTACCTACACTGATAAAATAAATGAAGGACCATAAGTTGTTTCACCCCATTTAAATGTTTATTGTCAATACAGATCTCTTTTTCTTGTAAACTAAAAGTGCCATCAAATTTAACAAGCACTAGGTATTATAATTTATAAGAAAGAGAGTCACATGCCATTTCTCTTTGCCTGTTAAAAGAACAGATTTCCATAAACAACTTCTTATCATTATCTGCCATCTGTGTGATGGCTTCACATAATTACTTGCATACCATGTCTTTGATAGGCCTTATTTCTGATAAACAGAAAATAAAATTAAGCTCTCATATGAGATCCATTACAGAGGAAGCTTGGAATAAATATAGTAGATTTAATTTTTCCCTTTCACAAACCTGACAAGGCAGCTGCTGGAAGGCTCACTTATGAATCTTTGTTTAGAATGAAATTCCACATGATGAAGCATCAGCCTCTAATGACAAAATATGCTACATGGTCCATTGGAAAGGAAGTGTTTCCCAGGCTTCTGTCTTAGACACATCAAGAATTAAAAGAATACGAGATAATTGAGAATGATAGTTCATCAGTTTTGTGCCACTGCATTTTAAATCAACACCTGGGCAATGTGAGTGGAATATGAACCAAGTACATTCAAGGAAGCAGGAGCATTTGCTTTCAATATTCATAAAGTTTTTAAATTGAAGCTATACAATATGTTATATCACAGGTGGCACTTTAGGAAAGTATGTCATATGATGGCAAATCAGCAGATGTGTGACTGTTAGTGTGCCCAATGAGGCTGGACACAGGTATGATAGTCATCTCTAAAAGAAAAATGCAAAATACATATTCCAACTGAAGGTATAAATCCTGTAACAGAATGGGAAATAGCTAGGCAATTATTGTTCGTAACCATTTAGTGTCATAAAACAAGTTACGTTGAAAAATAGGTGAAAACAATCACACTGATTAATTAACAAAGGAAAACTATTGGCATCCATTAACACAAGTGAAAATGAAAATGTACAGATTGCACATTTTTGGTCCTGTGAACTCTGGATATTATGTATATTCATGCAAAAAACACATAGAGAAAGATATTGAATATTCTCTCACTTTAGATAATTTTGTCATGCCACTTCCAAACCACCCCAGGGAAACGCTTTGATTTCTATCACTTACAGTTGCACAAGTTACTGGACATACTACGAATAAAATCAAACAGTATATTCTTTTTCTGTATCCAGTTTACTCATGTAAAATACCCTTGTTGAGATTCATTCATGCTGTTGCATGGATGAGCAGCCCAGCCATTTTTACTGCTGACTAATGAGTTGTTGAATGGATCTACTACAGGGACTTGTCATTGTCCTTGTTTTTCATCCATTCTTCTGCTGATGGACAGTTGGATTATTTCTGGTTTGGGGCTCTTATGAATTAAGCTGCTATGAATTTTGCTAAACAAGTCATTTTTGTTGGGCATATGTTTTCACTTATCTGGGGTACACAAGTAGGAGTGGAATTGATGGGTCATACATTATTCGTAGGCTTAACTTTATAAGAAAGTGGCAACCTTCTCTTCAAAGTTGTTGAACTATTTGATACTCCCACCCAGCAAAATATAAAAGTGTCAGTTTCTCCTCATCTCTCTAACATTTTGTTTACAATTTTTAAGAATTATTTCAGACACTACAGTGGTATAACATAGTATCTCACTGAGGATTTAATTCATGTTTCCTTGATAATTAATAATGTTCATGATCTTTTCATGTGTATGTTGGTGAAGTGGACAAGTCCCTTGACCATACATTTTTAAATACTTTTTTTAGTTGATTCACATAACATAGAATTAACCATTTTTAAATTGAACAATTCAGTCGTATTTAGTACATTCACAATGTTGTATAACCACAACCTCTCTCTAATTCTAAAACATTTTCACCACTTTAAATCAAAAGCCCTTACCCATTAAGCAGTTTCACTATTCTGCACTCCCCTTAATCCCTTTCAAACACAACTCTGTGTTTTGTCACTATGGATTTATCTATTCTGAATATTTCATATAAATGCAATGATATAAAAATGAGTTTCTATGTCTGCCTTTTTCAGCTTAACATCAAATTTTAGAGGTTTTCCCACATAGTAGCATGTGTCACTACTTCACGCTTTTTATGGCTAAATAATATTCCATTGTATGTATATACAACCATTTGCTTATCCATTTATCTATTTTGGACACAGGTTATTTCACTATTGGGAATAGTTTTGCTATGAACATGTATGTATAAGTACTTGTTTTGAGTATTTGTTTTCAATTCTTTTGGGTCTATGTGTAGGAGTGGAATTGCTGGGTCATATGATAGCTCTATGTTTATTCTTAATGTGCTGTTTTATTTTTAATTGTTGATTGATAGGATTTCTTTATATATTATATACAAGTATTTATCAAATAAGCTTTTCTAGTCTGTGGTTTAATTATATCATTTGATAACTACAAATTTTGAGCTCTAAAAAGTTCAATTTATCTTTTTATTTTTTTAATAGGTAACGCTGTATATGTGATAAGGGACTTAAGGAAAAATGCTCTTTATAAAACCCATTGTACTACAAGTGGTAATTGCACAAGTGACAGGATGCTGGGGTGAAGTGATAGTAAGCTTCCTGGCCCATAAGTGCAGAGCAGGGGATGATGGTGTTCTTTTGCTCCATGGGTCAGTAGCGTTTGTGGTAGTTTTCAAAGCAATTTATAAGTATGGTTTTGGAAGCTCAAAGTTTTAGGCCTTATTCTCTAACAACACCTTCCCAACTCTATGAGTTATCTAATCTCTTTTTATAAACTTTATCCCTGTATAATCCAAATAAAACTTACATTTCCTGCAATAAGAACTTTGACGAATACACCAACCTGGTTGGAATGTTCTTCTCCAAGGCAGTGGTCCCTCATTATCATATTTCACCTAAGTATTCCTTTGTTTTTCACAATTGACACATCTCAGGACCAGCTATATAATTTTCAGGGTCCGGTGAAAAACGAGGATATGGAGCCTCTTGTTAGAAAATTACTCAGAACATTGAAAGGTGCCAGCAGAGGGCCAGACAAGTGTGGCTCACTTGGTTAAGAGTTAGCTTAAGAGCACGAGCTCTGAGCAACAGGGCTGCCTGTTTGATACCCACATGAGCCAATGACGCTGCACCTGAGCTGAGCTGTCATTGGGCTGCCAGCAGGTGGCAGGATGGCTCAGCTGGTGAGAGCATGTGCTCCTAGCAACAGAGCTGCCTGTTCAATGGTGGGCTGAGCCTGCCGGCAGGTAAGACTAGACTCTGCACCTTGAGCTGAGCTGCCACCTGGATGCCCCGATGACTCAGTGGATGGAGCATGAGCTCTTGACAATAGGGCTGCCGGTTTGACTCCCGCATGGGATGGTGGCTATGCCCAGCCACAGCTAAGACTGAACTGGGCACCTTGAGCTGAGCTGCACCCCAGATGGCTCAGTGGATACAGCATGTGCTTTTAACAACAGGACTGCTGGTTCAAAGCCTGCCTGGGATGGTGGCTATGCCCACCTACAACTAGTATTGTAGTACAGCACCTTGAGTTTAGAGGCCACGAGATGCCACCGGGCAGTCAGATGGTGACTGGCACCCTCCACAGCTAGGATTGGGGAGCAATGATCTAGCTGGTCCCATTCCCCAGTTCCCCAACACTGTTGCCCTCCCCCAATTCACCCCCCCCAAAAAAAAAGAAAGGTGCAGCAGAACACTGAACCTGTTAAGCATGGGAGCCTGTACCTCCACAGACAATGCACTGATGAACCTGGACCTGCCTCTTCTTCACAATATACACCAAAACTTGTTGTTGTAGTTATCATTATCACAACTACTGTAATTTTTTTATGTCGAATGTGTTTTCTGGAAGACTGCAAGCTCCACAAAGGTGGGCACCAATGGTTACTATTCCTCTTTTCTCCCCAACATCCCATACAGTGCCTGACACCGTAAATCGAAAATCAATTCTGCTTGAGTACATGAATAAACAAAAGAATAAAGAGAACAGCTGACCCTCGCGTTATAACTTTAACATTTCATTTATAATTAAAACTGTAGTGAGAATACAGAACAGTTCTGTCTGTGTAACAATGAGCCGTGGGCACCACTCCTGCTTAACAGGGAACATCCCTAGCCCCATGAGGGTAGTTGTAGGGGCCTTGCCCAGAAGGAAGCACTGAAGTCTCAAGTTCTGTGCTTTATTAGATTTGGACCACATCATTATACCCACATAGGGGTAGCACTTGGGGAAAGGGGGAGAGGCAGTCGGTGAAGGTTCTCTAATCTGAGTTAACTTCCGGGTTTTCAACTTTCCCACTGTTGACCAGTGCATATTCTATAGATAATTTATACTCATTAACTCCATAGGTCCTCAGGATATCAGTGAGTGGGAAAGGGGTATGACGGAGAATGGTTGTGTATTACCTCTTGGTCACTACCATAGGTATGGTTTGCTCATACTAGACACTAAAAAGTATGTTTAATTATTCAAATTGAGACATTTGTGACAAAATACATTTTTTAACATTCACATTAAATCTTTCTCATAATTTCCTTGGTATAACACAAAAATCTTTTGTCTGGAATAATAAATTCTTAGGGATGATTTCTTCTTGATTAGAAAATGTCTTAATCATTGAACACACTATGCTTACTATTTGTCTATCTGATACAGTTTTGCTGAGACCCCTACAAAACAATTACTCCACTCAATGCTGCCCTCTTTCTACTTACACATCGTCTTCTTTGTTATGTGACTAAATATTTCTTGTAACTATTCTTCAAAAACATTTTGAAGACCGCAATGCCACTTTCTACCTGGCCTTATCATTTTATCTCATCTATTTACCCTCCCATATTTCTTTCTTTTCCCCAACTCCTCAAGCTCTGCCTTTCCCTAAACCACTCTGAACCAAAGAAATGAAAAAGTATGAAGTCTTATTGTTCATTCAAACAAATACAAAAACACAAAAGAGTAAACAAAATTCAGATTGTATGCAATTACTCTTAATTGTATATCAAATATTTTATAATTTTTTTTCCTATTCTAATGCATTTAATATGACTTTAAAATTACTTTATCAGAGCATATGATACCTTTTATATGGGTACAAGATAGTGTTTTAAAATTGCTCAAAATATAAAACTTTATACTTTTAATTAATCCCTTGCAACTAAACACAATATAATCTGTCACAACGTAAATATATAGTGTCAGTACATAATAGAATAGATTAAAGTAAGGTAATTGTTAGGCATGGCTAGAGGAATGAGTAGAGGAAGTCCAAAATTGGCCTATTAGAATTTATTTGGCGTGTTTGAGCTGTGGGAGGTCAGGCTAGAAAAGACCATAACCTCCCTGAGCAAAAAGGGGTATGGAGTTTTATAGGAGGTGGTAACCGAGGCTGTTCTCCTTCAGTTCTTTAGGAGCTTTTTCATTGCATTGTCTCTCACAACAAACGGTTTCGGGGCATGACCAAGCCCTGTGGTTCTAAATCTTGGCCCCAGGCTGCCATCTGGACAGCCCAGGCCTGCTGATCATAAGGCCCTAAGGAGACAAACACAAGCAGGCAGGTACAAGGTACAAGGCAAGACAAGATGGCTCTTAGGATAAGGTTTCTGCTCCTGGCCTAAATATGGCCTAACAAATTCCCCCTTGGGTTTGGTAACTCTTCTTAGGGAAAGAGGCTGTGGTACTTCCTGCGAAGCGGGGGCATCAATCAGGGACCCTAATTAGAGTTTTGGGTGAGAGGGGGCTGTAGCGGTGCTCTTGTAAGAGCATGGTGAGAGCTATTTGCCTACTGGTAACTTTGGCTATGGTTTTCTATATAGTTAACGAGCAAGTGGAGCAAGAACACATCAAAAAGTAAGAGGAGCAACAAAGTGATTAAGGGGCCTATGAGTGGGAGTAACTAAGAGAGGCTCAGAAGCCAGGAGATCAAGGAACTAGTAAAGGTGAGAGGAGAGACCACAATTAGGATACCTAAGATTGAAAAGGGGGTCTCAGGTGGGGTGCACGTACAGAGGAAAACAAGAGCTCTTAAGAAAGAGGTAATAAAGAGCAGCTCCAGGAGTCTGGGGTTAGTTATTAGTACTTATCAGTCCTGGGAGAATGACTTGCTTATTTGAAGAGGAGATTAAGATCTTCAGTTGGTTCACAGAAACAGGTGCAATTGCCTTCATTTCTGGGGAAGTCTTGTGGAGACTTAAATGAAACAAGTTTGATCTGAGGGAAGGGGACCCAGCTTCTGACTCTGAAGCCTGACAATTGGGCTGTCAGGGACCCTCCATCCGCCGCTAGGCTTCTAACAATCCTTGGGACTTTAGGGGGCTGCAATGTGTAGAGGGGTCGGCCTGGCGGAGGCTCTAGTCCCTATATTTCCTGAGTGCCTGCTGAACCTCTCAAGTTAACATAGTAAATAACAGAATTGAGATCAGAACCTACAAGCAACGGGTAGTAATTAGAACTGGGGCTTAGAGATCTCCTGACCATGCTTTCCCAGAGTCCTTTTAAAGGGGCTCTATTTAACTTTATAACCAAGCAGTTTTCAGAGGAGTGGTCATGAAAGAATAAATGGCTAATTAACAGGTTTACCCGCCACATAAAGGGTCACCTGTGTTTCCTCCCCGGTAATGAAAATGGTTTGGGAGCCATTTGGAGCATCAGGCCAGTTAGTCAATCACAACCATTTGTGGGGAAGGAGTTGGTCCTTGCTCCCTTCAGAGCAGGGGACAAGCCCTCCTCCAGTGGCCTTTTATTTGCACAGGGGGCACGGCTGCCTTGAAGGACTAGGACACTCCTTACTCCAGTGGTCTGGGCTTGTGCAGCCTGGTGTGTCTCTTCTGGGGTTTCCAAGGTGCCCTGAGGTGGCATCAGCCTATTAACTGCAAAAAATGTCTGGCCTGTTTCTGGCCTCGTCCAATCTCGCTGTTCCTTTATTCCTTGTTTTCCCTCACTTGGTTGAAAAAGACGTTATAACAAATTCCCTGGCCTTCTCTATGACCTGTGCTTTTTCACTAAGATATAACAATGGGTCAGAATGACTATAATATCCTGCCAGATTAGGGAAAATGTCAGTCCAAGCTTAATGAATTTACCCTAAATTTATCTAGGTTTTTGGCAAAAACAGTTACACTGGTTTATATCTGACATGTGAATGGCACATGAACAGTAGTTTACATAATTATTAGCAAAACTTGTGCTTACTATTGTGTAGATTTGGTTTTCTTCTGTAACGAAGGACCTGATTAAGACAATATAAAGCATTATTCGGATGACACATATAATCTTTGGTTTTTAGGCAGAAAACTTTTATGATATCAGCAGCAGACCACTAGTCTAAGAAATTTGTCTTGGTTAACAGAGACAGAAAACACTCAACTCTACCAGCTTACTTTTTTTTTTTTTAAAGATTTTATTGGGGAATTGGGGGAGGGGAACAGCATTGAGGAATCGGGGAAGGGGAACAGACAAGTTGCTGTCTTTTGTTCTTCAGTCTAGTTGTGGAAGGATGTAGCTTCACTGGCCCATGTTGGTATCATCATTGCACTCTTCCCGGATGAGGCAGATCAGTCGCCGGCCTCTGGATGGTCGCTCATCGTGGCTATTGGCAGTTCATGCTGACTGCCAGCCGCTCATGCTGGCTGCCAGCCACTCACTATAGCCTTGGCAGTCCATTGCAGCAGGGGCTGCAGCCTACACCATCGCCAGGGGTCACACAGCCCAGCTCCAGGTGGAGCTGTTGTTAGCTGTAGAGGGCAGTGTCACTGGCCCTCATATGTGGGATCCGAACTGGGGCCGCTGGCATCCCAAAACCAGTGCTTAACCACCGCCACTGGGCCGGCCCAACCAGCTTACTTTTGATATTCAAATTTACTTAATGAATCCTATTTAGCTTAACTATATATAAAACTCTCTCAAGACTTTCACAAACCTTCTATGATTTTTCCAGTCCCTCTTAGTTTGTCTCTTCTCACTTATTCAGAAATAACCATCTTTAAGACAAGCTACTTTCTTTCAGTTCCTTCAAAAATGTATTTCCATGCCTTATACCTTTCTTGAAAACACACATAAAAATCCATAATCTTCAGAATCTTAATTTTTACTGACAACCACAAATAAGCAATTAGCACTTCCACTGGCAAATCCAGGTTAAAACCTTATTTCAGTTAACATTTTATTAGTCCTTAACTCTATGAGATTTTAAAGTTAATTACCCAAGCTATTTTCACAAATTCTGTAACAGAGATAGTATGAACTTATTTTTGTAAACTCAGGTTAAAAAAACAAAAAATAAATAAGTACCATATTTAATGTTAATAACCTTAAAAGACGTATCTATTTAACCAAAAGTTAAACCAGCCTTAATATCAAATATTTTCTTAGCTCATGTGATCCCAAAATGTACTTGGGTTAGTTTTCATTACTTAAATTTATATAGCACTTAATCTTTTTTCTTTAAGCCAGTCAAATATTATAAACTCTCACAATACCATCCAGAGGCAAAAAATGTTATATATAAAACAGACAAACACAGATATCAGAGATCATATACATATAAACAGAACTATTAACAATTGCAGAGAGGATCTAAGATCTTATAATTACCCTTACAATTCTAAAGGAATGGGAGGTCGGCTTGGGAATTAGCTGCTTGGTTTTAAAAGTGTCTCTCTACCTTTTTTTTTTTTTTTTTTTTCTTCAGTTACCTCAGCCTCAGGCATTCCTGGTTATAAATGGATTAGGAGATGAGTGGAGTCCCCTTTCCTCTGAACTATCAGTTTAGTTCCCTCCTTTTCAGAGCCCATCATAAAGGCTTATACATAAGAAACTTCACCCCACTTCCAAGACCTCTAAAAGAGCAATTCCAGTTTCAAAAATAGTATAATAATTTAATGAGTTATTGAGCGACCAATGCCCTCCAGAATCTAGCAAAAACATTTTCCATGCTGTATCGTAATAGAACATTATTATTATTATTATTATTATTATTTGTTATTGTTGTTGTTATCAGTTCTAATCCATAGTTTTGTCAATGGCCTAATACTTTGCCCAGCGGGCTTCCAGCTGGGACTGAAACCTTAGGTCCCATTTTTGAGCTTGGATAAATACAACTGCACCTGACACACACACACACACACACACACACACACACACACACACACACACACACACAGAGATCCAAGTATTCCCTAACTTGGACAGACAAAACCAGAAAAGCTAACTTCAGATCCGAATACCAAAACCAAAACTGAAAAGATGGGACCTTATTATTAAAAAGATTAAGGACCGAATGGGGCGAGAAAACAGTGACAGGTTGGGAGTAAGTAAGTTTGTAAGCCTCTAAAATGAGGAGGGCAGAGGCAGTGAGGGCATGGGGGAGGGTGGCAACCCCAGGCAGTGGGGTCTAATTGTTTGGATAGGTAATCGATGGCTTTGAGATCGGGCCCAATTTTTGACCCAAGAGGCCTACAGTGAGCCCCCGAGATTCATGGGTGTATACGAAGAAAGGCTTAGGTCAGGTAAAGTAAGGGCAGGCCTGGAAATGAAAGCTATCTGGAGTTGAGAAAAAGCAGAGGTGATCTCTGAAGTAGGCAGGAGAGGTCTCTGGGCAGGGTGGCAGCAGATTGGTAAAGGGGTTTGGCAATGAGGCCAAACTTGGGGATCCAGATGCAAAAATATCCAACCAAGCCAAGGAGAGAGAAGATCCTGTGGAGGGGAAGGGAATAGAGTGAATAAGCGTTTTGGGTTATGTAGTGATTTTCCAGTGACCTGAGGAAAGGTGGAATCCTAGGTAGGTGACAGTTGGGGTGGAGAGTTGGGCATTGTGGAGGGAGACACAATAACCTAGGGAAGCTAGATGATTAAGGAGCAGGTGGGAATGGGAAGTGGAGATATTATGTGTAGGGCTACAAAGGACGAGATCATCAACGTATTGGTGAATCATAGAGTCAGGAGGGGAAAGGGAGGTTGGGTCTCGAGCTAAGGCCAAAAACACAGGGGCTATCCCTGAAGCCCTGAGGGAGGACTGTCCAGGTTACTGTCTTACTGTAGAATTAACCCCTGGTCATTCGCAGAACGTAAGAAGGATTTACAAGACTATAAGAGTAAGCAAAGGTTTATTGAAAGTCAAAGAGAGACAGTTCTGGCAAAGGGAAGTTTTGCCAGGACAGAGCACAATAGGGATAGCTGCCCCCGATTAGAAGGAATACTGGGGTTTTATATTTTTCTAAGCAGGATATAGGGTGCTTGTCAGCTTGCAGGGAGGGCTACTGTTACAATTGTCTTCTCCTGGGAACTGTCCGGTTCCCATCTATGATGGCTATCAGCTTGCAGGGGGCTGCTGTTGCGATGGGGAGCCTTTCTGTTCCCTTCTACAATAGGTGAGTGTTAGTGTGTAGGGGATTGCCATTATGATTAGGAACTATTTTGTTCTCACCTATGCTGAATGTAAGGTACTTGTCAGCCTGCAGGTGCAGTACTAGCCAGGGGAGTTAGAGCCAAGTGGTTACTCGCTCTTGCCAGTTATAAACTTGTTCCTGTTAACTCCATGCCTATCCCATCTTGCCAGCTCACAAGCCCACTCCTGTTAACTTTTTATTTGTCTCCTCATTCCCCCATCTCCAATTGGCATTGAAAAATCTTTGGAAATTGGGATGAGGGTCTAATTTCTATAACTGCTTCAGAGCTGGGTAGGGGTGTAGAGCTGTCCCTGCCTAAGAGATTGTCGGTCGGGGATTGAGAGCAACTGGGTCCAGAAAATCCGAACAGTGTCACCTAGGCAGCGGACCGAGCTGGGGGATTCAGGCTGGGAGTGGAGCTCTGGTCTATGGGTCTGAGGGTAGTTTCAGGGTTACTTGAGGGGACGGGCTGGGTGATCGCAGGAGCATAATCTGGTTGTGAAGGAGGAATTGGTGTTTAAATGCCTGTAAACAAAATGAAATAAACTTTGTTAGTAAATTGAGGATGCAGGGGGCAAAAATCAGTATTAGGAGAAAAGAAGCAAAAGGGACCACGAGAGGCTGAAGCCAGGAGGCCCAAGACCAAGTGCCAGCCCAGGCCATCCATCTCTGAGCCGCCTTTTCCTAAATTTAGAGGCTTGATCTCTTAAGTAAATTACTTGCTGTTGGGAAATCTGAGCCTTTGGCGCTGATACAGCAGCCCTAGTCTGCTAGAAAATTTAAAGTTGTTTATTGTATGCTGATCTGAACTTTCTTTGTCTGGGCTACAAATAAGGAGGTCATCAACATATTGGAGGATAGTGGCCCCAGGGAGGGAAAAGTCCCTCAAGTCCCCAGTTAGAGACTGGCCAAAAAGGCGAGGACTGTCTCAGAAGCCTGTGGTAGGACAGTCCAAGTATATTGGCTGTGGACCTGATTGTGGGGGTCCGTCCAGGTGAAAGCAAATAAAAATTGAGATTGAGCGTCTAGCGGAATGCAAAACAAGGCATCCAAAAGAACAGTGAACCATTCAGTCCCTGGGGAATTACTCCTAGTAAGGTATAAGGGTTAGGGACTAAAGGATGAATTGGAATTACAGCCCCATTAATAATCTTTGAGTCTTGAACTAACCGGTACTGCCCAGATGGCTTCTTGACTGGTAAAATGGGTGTATTGCAGGGAGAATTGCAGGGAATTAAAAACCCATGCCTGAGGGACTTGTTAATGGCTGGCTGAAGCCCAAGAAGAGCCTCACTGATACTGGGGTATTGGGGCTTACAGGGAAATTAGGGAGGATCCTTCAGCCTAATCTGTACTGGAGTCAGATAAGACACTCTGTTGGGAATTTCTTGATCCCAGACAATGGGGTTAACTTGTTTTCTGATCCAGGAAGGAATTGTAGACAGGTTAGGGTTAAATGCTTGAGAAGGGAAAAATGGGCTGCAGAGCAGCTATTATTGTAGAGTAGGGTTAGGAGAGATCTGGAAGGAAGCTTGTAGCTTCTGAATAATATCTCACACTAAAAGGGATATGGTGCACTGAGGCATAATTAGAAAGCTATATGTAAAAGCAAGGGACCAAAGCAACAAGGTAAAGGCAGGGTCCATCTGCAGGTGGTGGGATTGCCTTCAATACCCGTTAGGAGGAGGCTGGAGGGAAGTGTAGGGCTGGGGTAATGAATTAGAGAAGAGAATGTGGCTCCCGTATCAAGAAGAAAGATAACATTCTTACCTGCCACTTCAAGCATTACCGTGGGTTCAGCCTCTGTGATGTTGAGGAGGGGCACCTAGAAGAAACCCAGGGCCCATCAGTCAAGGTGACAGTCGTCTGGCTCATAGTCAATAATGACCAACATTGGCAACTGGTTGGAAGAGCCATCCTTTTGTCCTTCCAGGAGTGGGGATGGCCTCCCTTCTCGAGGGGAGAGGAGACAGTCCTTCCAGGATCTTCCCATTTTGCAAAGGGGACACGGGCCAGGGGATGCCCTCTTGGCCAGGTAAGGACAAGCCTTACTCCAATGTCCTTCCTGATGAACGTTGTATCAGGTGTTTGGGCCTGTCTTCGGTGGATTTCCTCTTTGTGGGCCCGAACCTAGGTAAGACTGTGAGGGCAAAGCAGGACAGTGGCCATTAATTGAGCCCTTTTCCAATCTTTCTCCTTATCACTCCATATCCTAGACTCCCTTTCTGCCTCATCCCTGTTATTAGAGACCTTAAAGGCTGTATCTAGGAGGACTGGGAATGGAGTTTGGGGACCCAACTCCAATTTCTGAAGCTTCCTTCTAATATCTGGGGCTGATTGCCCAATAAAATGCATGGCAAGGATAGTGACGCCCTCGGGGCTAGAAGGATCTAGGTTAATATATTTTCAGAGGGCGTGAGCCAAGTGGGATTGAAAGAGGGATGGGTTTTCATCCAGTCTTTGGGTAATTTTCTTCAGCTTCTCATAGTTCACTGGTTTAATAATGCCCCTTTTCATGCCCTCAATAAGACATATGATCTCATCTATTTTGGACCTGTTGATCACCTTGATAATTCCAATCAGGATCATGATTGGGAATAGCTTTGGCCCCAACCTTGTATTGTCCTGGGTTCTGAGCAGCTGGTTCATCTGCATATCTTTGGGTAAGAGCCCAGATATGGTTCTTTTCTTCTAAGGAGCAGCAGATGGTTAAAATGATGTGAATGTCCTGCCAAGTAGGATCAAAGGCCATGGTTAGGCCCTGGAATTTCTTAATGAACTTACAAGGGTCCTAAGAATAGGTTCCTAATTTTGTCTCTATCTGAGCTAGATCTTCATGGGGAAAGGGACATGAACGCTAATTGTACCTAATTTGCAACCTCCCAGAGAGGCAGCATGGAGTCTTCCTTAAAATGAGCTCCACTATGTGTGGTGCCCACAGGGCTGGGAGCTGGGGTAGAGTAGGGAGGGTAAACTGAAGGAGAGGTGGACAGGGTAGAGGGGTTTGAGGAAGGAGAGGTAAGAGGGGTAGGAGGTAGGTTTTGAGGAGGTCTAGGAGGGACCTGGGATAAAAGAGGGTCGTCTAAAAGATCTGGAGTTGGAGGCTGAGGAAATTTCATAAGACACATGAGACATTGTTTCTGGAGGTCTGGTTTCTGGCTCAGGGCCATAAAGGCTTGGACATATGGAACCTCGGACCATTTGTGAGGGCTCCTTTAGAAAAGATCTAGTTCCATGGTGGTGTTATAATTCAGAGCACCATTAGTTGGCTAGACCTGCTGATTGCCTAATTTATATTGATGCCAGTATTGGAAGAGAAAATCATTTTTATTTTTTTTTTGAGAGAGGAGAGGTTGAATTTGGACCAATTTTTTAGAAGACAGCCAAGAGGGGAGCCTAGAGGGACAGAGGAGGAGCAGTCCATGATGCTAGGATTGGTGGTCTTGTTATATATAGCCAGACTAAGAGATTGAGGGGCATCTGACTCAGGAGTTATGGAATTAGTGCACTCATTACAGTGTACTCTGGGAAAGAGAGAAAAGAAATGATCATTAGTTGTGAGGGCGTCCCCACCACACCTAAGTTCGAGCAAGGATCACGGACCCAGTCATGGAATTTCCCGTGCTCCATGGACATCTCAAGACATATCACTTACTGAGCAAAGGCCCATTGACCCATGGAAGCAGCGACAGAGATTGTGAGAAACAAAAGAATGGGGAGCAAGTCACCAAAAAGAACTATAGGAAGTGGCCAGCGGGTAGGGAGACTGTGTGTCTTTGACTCATGTGCCTGTCTGATGAGCGGCTCTTTGACTTGTGGCTGGCAGGGTCGAGTCCTAGAGTCCTGGACCGCTACCAGGTTATCCTGTCACGGGAGACTTCTTTAAAATGGTGGATGCTTTGGAGGCATCAATGTGTCCATCCTATACCCACTAAGAGTGTGGCCAAGGTGAGTCGCCTGTCTCCTGAGAAATAGTTAAAAAGGAGCCTTACACCAAGTCTGACAATGGGATTCCCCCACCACAGAGAGGTCGGACTTTCACTTCCACCAGAGAGTTTCCCAGCCTGGAAGCATCAATTCCCAACCTTCAAGGGAGGGGATCCAGCAGAGGCTCTGGAGAGCTGCTGGAGGAAACCCCAGGTGAGGAGAGGAAGAGGTAGAGTTCAACTGCCTGATTTCGGCACCAAAATGTCTTGGTGTAGAATTAACACCTGGTCATTTGCAGAATGTAAAAAGAATTTACAAGGCTCTACAAGAGTAAACAAAGATTTATTGAAAGTCAAATAGAGACAGTTCTGGCAAAGGGAAGTTTTGTCAGGACAGAGCCCAATAGGACAACTGCCCCGATGAGAAGGAGTGCTGGGGTTTTATATTTTTCTAAGCAGGATGTAGGGTGCTTGTCAGCTTGCAGTGGGGGCTACCGTTATAATTGTCTTCTTCTGGGAATTGTCCTGTTCCTATCTATGATGGATGTCAGCTTGCAGGGGGATGCCATTGCGATTTGGAACTATTTTGTTTCCACCTGTGATAGATGTAAGGTGCTTGTCAGCCTGCAGGTGCAGTGCTGGCCAGGGGAGTCAGGGACAAGCGGTTAATGTTTAAGCTCGCTCCTGCCAGCTTACAAGCTTGCTCTTGCTAACTCTTTATTTGTCTCATCAATTAATTATTGAGAAAAGTTGGTATCAGGATCAGTGCAGGTAAAGACAAACAGGTCCTGGGAATCGGCATGTAAAGAAATAGAAAAGAAAGCATCCTTAAGGTCAAGGTCAGTAAAATATTTAGTGCCAGGAGGTATGAGGAATAAAAGGGAATATGGATTGGGAACTAAAGGGTGGAGGGGAATAATTGCCTCGTTTATAATTCAAAGGTCATGAATGAAGGGGTATGACCTGTCTGGCTTCTTAACTGGGAGAACGGGAGTATTGTAAGGGGAAGAAGTGGGCAGAGACTCTTCACCTGGAGGAACTTAGAAATTAGAGGTTTGAGGCCAAGGAGGCCTTGTCAAGGAATAGGGTATTGAGCTTTAGCGGAAAGTGAGTTGTCTCTAAGTGAGATCTTAAAAGGTGGGTGGTGAGTGGGGATAATGGGTTGGGAGGTATTCCATACTGAAGGGTTAATGTCAGGTAGGTTAGAAGAGGAAAACAGGGTGGGTTTTGGAGGTTATTCTGCTAGTAAACCAAGGAAAGTGGTAGCCAAAGAAGGGGTATATAGAGTAATGCTGGAATGAAATTTGGAGAGGATGTCCCTCCCTAAAATAGGAGTGGGACAGCGGGGCAGGACTAGGAAGGAATGGGTAAAAGAGTGTCCCTCTAGGGGACATAAAAGGGATTGGGTAGCCATGGGTGAGAAGGTATTCCGTCGGCCTCCACAATCGAGACGAGAGGGGGAGAGCTTGCCTGAAAATTTGGGGAGTGCCGAGTAAGTGGCCCCAGTGTCCAGAAGGAAAGAAATGGCCTTACCGGCAATAAGAAGAGTTACCCATGGTTCTGTCATGTGTATGGTGGAGGTGGAGCCCTGTGACAGGACCAGGCCCCTTCAATTTTCATCGGTGCAGAAGATCCCTGAGAGGGAAAGATTATTCCCATATGCTGGTGCTGTGACAGGCGTGGTGTTTGGCTGGGACCAGGAAGTGGATGTTTCTGAGCCTTGAGGGGCCTAAGGACAATCCAATTTTCAGTAGCCTGCAAGGCCGCATAGGGAGCAAGGCTTAGTAGGAGGTGTTGGGTTAGGACAAAAGAGGCTCCAGTGTCCTGGGGGGGCAACATTTAAAGCAGGTACCTGGTTGATTAGGCTGCACAGAAGACTGGGGTCCTGGTTCTTTGGGGCCAGCCCAGCCTAAAATCCTGGGAAATTGCCGCGGCAACCACCTGTAAGGCCTGAGTATGGGCCTGTCTACTCTCCTTGTCTTGATTGTTGAAGACCTTCAAGTCCAGCTCTAAAAGGTCTGCTTGTGGGGTGTAAGGACTTTTTTTAGTTCCTTCAGCTTCCTGCAAATACCAGGGGCTGACTGGGAGATGAAATGCATGGCAAAGATGGCTCTGCCATCCCGAGAGTCTGGGTTAATTTTAGTATAGGTTTGGAGGCTTCTGAAAGGTGGTGAGAAAGATAGCTGTGTTCTCATGGTGGTCCTGGTAGAGTTCCCTAACATTTTCATAATTAACAGCTTTCTGAATGGCTGCCTTCATGTCCTGAAGGAGACAATTAACCAAATGGCCTCTCCTTAGGCAGTTGGGATGGGCCTGGGAAGAGCTTGGTAACTCCAGTTAGGATCCTGAGTAGGAACGGCTGTCTCCCCAGGGTGGGGATGGAGAGGGTATTATTTTGGTGATGCATGGAGTCTGCTATTTCCCTAAACTTCTGAATGATACATCCCTTTTCATGAGAGTTAGTATGCATGGAAAGAATGATATAGATGTCTTGCCAAGTAAGGTCATAGCTAAGGGTGAGGTATTTCAACTCTTTGGTGAAGCAGGAGGAATCAGAAGAAAAGGAGCCTAGCTTAGATTCAACCTGACTCAGGTCCATCATAGAGAAAGGGACACGGACCCTAACAGAGCCTTCAGCGCCTGCCACTTCCCTGAGAGGCCTCCGGGTGGCTGGGGGTGCATAAGGCTAGTCTTATTGGGTATAAGGTGGGGAAGAAAGGTTGGGAGCAGGCAGGGAAGTAAGGGAGGAAGAGGGAATATCGGGCATTGAGGAAGAAAAGGAAGAAGTATTGGATGGTGATGTGGAGGTAAGGGATTGATATGGTGGGTGGGTTGAACTAGTGGAGGTTGGGGAGGAGGAGAAAAATTAAGGTGGTCAAAGGATCTAGGTCAGGATTAGGGAGTGAGGACTGTGAAGCAGAGGGAGAAGAAGAGGCTGAAGGTAAACCCAAGAGGGGTGATTCACTTTTAGGTGGGAAATGGGACAAGTGCTGTCACAGCTCAAAGATAGCCAGGAGGTAGGGGACCTTGCTCCATCTACCCTGCTAGAGGAAGAGGTTGTTGAAATCCTGGAGAACATCAAGGTCAGGAGTTATGGTGGGCAGCCAGGATTCACCATTATCAAGCTTATATTGTGGCCAAGCTACAGCAGAAAAGGAAATAAGGCATTTAGCCTTTAAATTAGGGAAAGTATGCTCTTTATGTGGTTCAAAGGACCCCCAAAGGGGAGTCCCTGAGGTAACAGGAGGAGCCAGAGCCCATAGTAATGAAGGAAGAAAATAGGGGCCAAAAGGGGCCTCTTAATTACCCAGAGGATAAGGGAAAATGGCAGGGTGTCCCGCTATCGTTTTCTTCAGGTCCTATGGAGGGGAAAGTTGCATAAGAGTGGGCATCTTGGCCCATGGCTGACTCACGGGCCTGACCCCGGACACCGTCAGGCCTAGGGCTAATCTGACCAAGTCAGAGGGTGCAAGAGGGAAGATCTACCTAAGTTGTCCGCCAAAGGGTAGACAAAGGCGGTTCCCCATGCGGGCCACCAAATTGTTAAGCACAGCCGGAGAAATGAGTCACGGGAGACCAAATTGGTCTATTAGAATTTATTTGGCATAGTTGAGCTGTGGAAGGTCAGGCTAGAAAAGACCATAACCTCCCAAAGCAAAAAGGGGTATGGAGTTTCACTGGAGGGGGTAAACGAGGCTGTTTCTCCTTCAATGCTTCACGGGGTTTTTTCCTTGCATTGCAAGCCCTCCAGTTCCACATCTGGCCCCCAGGTCGCCATCTGGACCTCAGAGATCCGCTGATCATAAGGCCCTAGGAGACAAAATGCAAGCTAGAAGGTACAAAGTACAAAGCAAGACATGATGGCTTTTAGGATAAGGTTTCTGCTCCTGGCCTAAATATGACTTAACAATAATATCATTATTGAAAAATCATATTCACATATTGGGGAAAGTAAGAAATGGCTTCATTTCCAAATATTAGTATTTTGTGTGTGTGTGTCTCTATTTGTCCTAAAAGTTAGAGAACAGCTAGTTTGCCACAAAAAAAGACTTTCGTTTACACAGAACAAACATAGCACACCCTCACTCACTCTCCTTGTATTCCACTCTTGCCTTGCTTTTATGGAAGAATCGTACTACTAAGTGAAAGACAACTGCACTGTGCTTCTCTATGGGGAATAGGTTGGTAACCAACCCACAGGCTTCCATATTCACTAACTACCTCTTACCTGTTAAATATGGTTGATTTTGACGAGTCAAAGCAGGCAATGGGGTACAATTTCAGTGCTGTTCCTTTCCAAGGCAATGAGAAGTAGAGGAAAACAGAGCAGCTTTCTCCCTTCATTGCTAATTGGAATGAAAAAGAAGGCTTCCTTTCTCCACTTCAAATGACACCATCTTCAGGCTGCTGAATAAATCCTTTATTGTTGACATTCAATGGAGGAGAAATTCAATTCCATACTATCAAGAGGGAGTTAAGGACATTGTAATTGATACTCAGAATAACAAGGTAACCTATTTTCACAAGAAAGGTCATGAGAATGACAAAAAAGAGCTTGAAAATAGCATGAGATACTGAAAATACTGGCCACACAATTAGATGGTATTTAGTATCAGCCTGCTGTTTTTCTTAGGAACAAGTAATATTTCTGAGAATTCAGCTATATTGCAATTCAAATTCTAGGAAAACAAGTACTATATTTTAGTAAAGACTAAGAAAATGCATCCTTACATTTTATTTCTGAAAGTGAAATAGACCCATTAGCAATAGTCCAGAAAATAATTTTGTGTTATATAAAATAAATAAATTCATTTATATTAAACAAATGAAGAACTACATAGATACATAAAAATGGAATTTATACAAGAACAAATACATTCACCAACGCATTTAGATGCTTGTCATAATAGTAAAGTGTTGCCATTTTTCTCAACCTAAATAAATCTGAAAAAACATAGGGTATAAGAGGGAATGGAGGATATTTGAGATGGAAATAGAAGCTGTAATCAACAAAAAGCCTGCCCTGAATAAATTCCTCTATTTGTGCGTGTAGGTGTAGTGGTGAGAAAAATAACATGTTGAGAATCAAATACTTATTCAAATTAAGTTAGCTTGGTTCATTCGGTGTGAGTTTCCTTGACTTAGACTAACTTAAGACTTAGAATGGTATAAAAGAGAGAAGAGGGGCCGGCTGAGTGGTGCGGTAGTTAAGGCCTGGCTTGGGAAGCCAGCGGCCCCGGTTCTGTCCCACATATGAGGGCCAGTGACACTGCCCTCAAAAAAAAAAGAGAAGAAAGTGATGGTCCATATCACTTAGTTATCATCTCAGATCTCCCCTCTTTCACTGAGGCTTCAATGCCTCCCTGGGTCAAAAACAAACTCTCCCCCAAATTCTTGTAGCATTTAGTTTCCAGGTCTCATGTGTTGCTGAATACATTGCACTGTAGTTATTGATGCTCCTCAGTGCAGGACTGATTTAAAACTTCATTATATTGAGATCTGAGATCAACTTTCTAAAATATATACTATGCCAGTGATTTGCCAGAATTAGTATAGTATAGCACTAGCTATACAGTAACATGAAACTGTTAAAGCCATACTTTCTGTAAACGTAGTTCTAGGCATCGATTATTGATCTTAGAGAAAACAAAATTTTCAAAATAGGAATGTCTGAGACTAAGTGAACTTTCCTTGTATACCTATTAAGGATGAAAGCAAAAGAAACGTCAGATATTGATGTTTGCCTAGGGACAAACATGAGTTATGTCCCAAGAGATGTCAGTTTAGGCCTTGTAATCTGGCCCCATGCAGCCCTTTGTAAATTCCCTTTATAAATCTGACCTTCTGTTTTCTTTCCTTGCTCTGCTTTTGTGTTCCATGTCCCTGCTCCCAGTGTGGCTGTTCTGAAATCTATCCTTAGCTACTCCGCTTTTCCTTATGTCTCTCATGACAATCTTGTTAAATCTTGTGACTACAAATCACAGTTCTCTTCAGATAACTTACAAATCTTTGTTTCACCCCTGACCATTTTTTGAGATGCAGTCCCAAATTTCTAACTGTCTGCTAGACATACACCATAGTGAAACCGGAGGACTGAACCGCTCAGCCAATAGGCCAATAGGCCAACACAGGAGTTGGGTCATAGAATAAGCATTTATTATCAGAGCACCGGTGGTCTGAGACAGCAGCAGGTTAACGCCTCCCAAAACTGCCTTAACATCCTCAGACTAGTCTGGGATATTTAAGGGAAAATCTAGGCATTTCTCAGGGGCTACTTGATGGTTCTGGGGGTCTGTATGGAGCCTTCCCTTAGGTGATGTGGCTTCCCATTGTGGTCATGGACCCAGGAGCAATGATGACAGTAACCTGAAAAGAATGCTAGGCCATAAAGATTGTAATTAGCAAGCACAGGGGGCATTGTGACTAGTAAGCAAGCATAAGTTTCAGAATAATTATCTAAAGCAAGGGTCTGGGACAGGGGACATCCTAAGCTTAGGAACTGGGACACCAGACATCCCAAGCTCAAACTGCAGGGAGGGGGTTGATCAATTATTAAACTCCAGGGCAAGAAGAAGCGAAGCCAGGGACATTGCAAAGCTTCTTTTGTGGGGGTCCCAATCGGACCCTGTTTCAATAGGACCTCTTCAAACTCAATCTTATTCACACCGGACCCATTCCTGTACTTCTAAATTATTTCTTCTAATTCTTTTATATCTGCATTAATTTCATCAACCTCCATGTTCACCATGTTTAAATAGTCAGCATTAGCTTTGACTACCCCCCACACACACACACACTTTGGCCCCATATCCGTTTATTAGCTAGGCATTAGCCTTGCATCTGCAGCATCTTTTGTGTTTATTTTTTTAAATCCCACTGGTCACATATCATCCCCTTATAATTTTTGCTCAGATCCCTCCATGCTGTTCAATGATATAACTTACAAACAAGTCCCTACCTCTAGTTGCTTTTTAGCCCAAACACTTGCACTCAACCCAAGTGTAGTTGTCCTAGATCATAGCTCTCTAATACTGTTTCCTTATTCAGACTCAAGTTTACATTCTTTTAGATGGAGAGATGGGATCTATTGCAGGCTCCTCACAGTGTAGTTCTGGCCTGTCTTTCCAATTTTGTTCCCTAGCTGTTCCTTTACATAAGCACCCTTCGCATAAGACATTCCTATTTGATGTGTTCATTACTGGACCATGAGTGCTCATCTTCATAATATTCTCAACCAAGACCAGGAAAAAACATTTTTCTCCATCTTCACACTGCTGTGTTCCTCTCTTTCTTCAAGCCCCTGATTAACAGTTATCTCCCCCACAATGAATTATCCATCCAACTAGACAAGAAAATCTTAGTTGCTAAGATGAATCTTTTTATCTTTAAAACCCCAGAATAGAATGTTTCTTATGAACTCAAACAAAATTGTAAAGGAAATGTCTTCGGGATTTTTCCAAAGGAAATTTATATAAGCAGTATGGCTTTATGGAGTTAGGAACCAACTTTATTTCATCATTGTTACTGACAGGCTAGCAGTGCAATTTTAAAAAAAGTGTACTGTCATAATTTAGCACTATTTATGTTTCAGTGAAATATAGAAAAGGAAAATTGTCTGTTTGTTTTTTTTTTCCTATTAGTTTTCAGTAGGAACAGTGGAATCAATTAGAAGGGTATAAAAAAAGACTTGTTGTATAGAGTCTGATGTGAACTTCTGTGTCTTTTTAAAATTCAGTGGTATTTAAAGCCCAGGTACTTCATTATGTTGGAAATGATTTCAAAATATTTATCTTTAATTTGCCTTAATCTTTCATCAATTATTGTTCTCATCTTCATTTAATATAGTTTGGTATACATGTGGTTCACCACTTCAGTGAAATAAAAATACAGAAAATTAGAAATTCTCAGCTCAAGTGAGTAGATCCCATGCTTAATTATATTTGTCAGCATTGTGTATTTATGTAGCAACTGATTAAAAACTATGTGTTGAGCCAACTCTAAGTTCTTTAACTTGGATATTGTATCCTTTAACTCCTAGCTCTTGACCTGCATGTTAAACACCTGTGAGCATGCCTGGTAGTGTGCCGACACATCCCCATACCCACACATACTTATTTATTGTTTTATGCTTTTCTTGTTCCAAGTAGCCATCTAACCCACTTGCCACATAAAATTCTATGGAAAAGTCTCATATATGCAGCATGATGAAGCAACTGAACATCTGCTTAATGCTGTGGCATGCTCGTGAATCTGATGGGAAATCCAAGAAGAGTGTACAGTCCAAGACTCTTCTTCATATGGGATGTGCTATCTTGGCTGTGAGAACAGAGTCTCCAACACAGTGCCCATTCTAAAGGAACCTCCCCTTGTCATAGGCTGCCTTGAAGAAGAATGTGAAAGGCTTTCTCTAATTTTATTTTCTTCAATGTGTCAATTAAAAGCACGTACTCTTCCTTTGTAATGTTATTGCATGATAATCTTTAAAAACTGAAAATAAAACATGTGCAGGTTTTTTCAAAGAAAGTGGCGTTAGCTGACTTGCACACACATCCATCTCCTTTGAACTCTAGGTGCTCTGTCCAGTTGCCAAGAGAAAATTGTATAGCCTTTTTTATTACCCTCATAAATGTAGCCAGAGACTATGATGTGATGGGCACAGCCAATAAATAGGGTAAATAAGTTTAT
This sequence comes from Aselliscus stoliczkanus, assembly GCA_033961575.1. Classification (NCBI taxonomy): domain Eukaryota; kingdom Metazoa; phylum Chordata; class Mammalia; order Chiroptera; family Hipposideridae; genus Aselliscus; species Aselliscus stoliczkanus. The sequence continues at coordinate 50,416,279 of CM066727.1, forward strand.
AGCAGAGCTCTTTCAGGCACCCTTAAAAAGAACATCACATGCCAGCTAGTTCCAGAAGAGTTCTAAAGCACTCAAACAAGGCAGGAATTCCCATGTAATCAAACTGCCATTGCTCACGCTATTGTGATTGGAAAACTTGAGGACTTTCCCTTTCAGGATCCTACCACCTTTAAAATTGATTACATTTACAGAAAGATCTCAAACATTTACAGAAAAACTCAAACTATCAGACAGAAACAAACATATGAAGATTTTGTTCTATTTCAGATCAACAGACAAAAATGTCTGTAAGAAAGAGCCAAAGATTGTCATTATACAGCATGAACTCAGATGTTCTATGATGTTTACTACTATTAAAATAAAAGCATATACAAACAACCTCAGCGTTGCCTTTTGAAGTATTAGCTTATACTGAACTTTTAAATCAGAAACATTTTCCTGAAATATGCAGACAAACGCCTAAAAAAGCACTGCAGAGTATGCCAACATTATAGTTTTACCTCATCATTTTTAGAACATAAGCACTGAGTTCAGATTCTCTGCTCCCTTGGAATGCCATTCAACTGACTAATAAATGGTTTTAAGTATATCACAGCTGCTAGTTAAGTATATCACAGTATAAACTACGGACACATTGGTCTCTGTTGCATACCCGGGAACTCCAGGAAAAAGAATGAAAGAAAACCCCTTATTGAATGTGTTAGTATATCCATGATCCAAAGCTTTTGTATGTTTTTCCATTTCCTTTTTTATTTCATACCTATAAAACAATTCAAATGAAGAGAATCTAACAGTTGCTCAGCATTTTATATGTGCCAAACATTGGTCCAGGTAGTTTTATAGCTGACACAATATGTCAAAGTTCAAATGTGAATAGTAAGGAAGCATATGGTAGTGTTAAATGCAGGAAATTGTAACAGTTTTATAGAATATGAGATGTATTTTCAGTTCATATTCTGAACAAGCAGCAGCCCTGGAAATAGCAGGACATGGGTTTAGTCATTCTCAACAAATTGTCTTTTCAAAAACAAACAAATCAAAATGGCGCAATAGACAGATGCTGTGCTAACTGCCTCCCAGGATCACACCAAAATTACAAACAAATTATACAGCATTCAACCCCGGAGGTCCCCGGGACACTGGAGGAACAGAACCACTAAACGAAGAACTTGAAGAGGAGGCCACATCGGGTCTGGTAGGATGGGCGGAGACGAGACAGGGTGAGCCCCATGAGGGAAGCCCCAGCCTTGGGAAGCTTGTCTGGTTGGGGGAGAGACCCTCCGGCCACACTCCAAGCTCACTAGCTTAGAGTTCCTTTGCCGGGAAGAGGAGTTCTAAGATAGCCGGCAGTAAATTAATGAGGACTCTCTTTGTTCAGCTCGGTGAGAATAAGAGCGGCTGGACAATCAGCAGGGCCGGCGCCAGGGCTTGCTCGCCGGTGAGCACTTACCTGGTTCCTGGTGGAGGGAGTGGCTGTGTGAGCCGGACCCGGGAGCCTACGGGGACGGACTGAACTGAGCGCCTTTGGTGCAAAGGCTGGAGGTTTTTGGACTGTTGTTCCCGTGCTGTGGTGGCTGCACGCGAGTGGTGTGGGGAGGATGCCATTTTGTCAGGCTTGGGCCCTCCCATGGAGGATCAGGTCCGAGACCTAATTGGTCTGGTGGAATTGGCACAGAAGTGCGTGTGTGCGTGCACATGAGCCTGCGATCTTGGATCCCCACCCTCCGCCCGGCTTATACTGCGTTGCCAGGGAAACGCTGGGCGGGTGCCCTCCAGCTCCAACAGGCTGCTCACTGAGATGTGGGAGTGCGCAAGCCACCTCGGGTCCCCACTCTCCGCACTGTGCTTGCAGAGTTGCCAGGCTGGTGATTGGTTGTCAGGCTGCTCGGCCTGATCTGCAAGTGGCTGATTGGGACAGGCTGAAACTGGGAGTTTTCCTGGGAGTATACTGCCGTGAGCTGTGTGCCTGCATGATCCAGCCAGGGCTCTCCTGGTGATCTATCTAATACATCAAAGCAATCCCAGAGCAACAGCCAGAATGAGGAAACAAAGAAACATGTCACAAGTAAAAGATCAGAAGAAACCTCTAGAAATGGAACTAAATGAAACAGAGGGAGCCAACCTTTCAGAGACAGAGTTTAGAACACTGATGATAAGAATGTTTAAGGAACTTAGCGAGGACATAAAGAAGGATAGGGAAACCATAAAAAACAACCTGTTAGAACTAAAGAATACAATAACTGAAATGAAGAACACACTTGAAGGAATCACCAGTAGAGTAGATGAAGCAGAGGAGCGGATCAGCGATTTGGAAGATAAAATAGCAGAAATCACCCAGTTGGCACAGCAAAAAGACCAAAGAATAAAAAATAGTGAAAATAGTTTAAGAGCCCTATGGGACAAGATGAAATGCAACCACTTTCGACTCATAGGAATACCAGAAGGAGAAGAGAAGAAGCAAGGGGTCGAGAATGTATTTGAAAAAATAATGGCTGAAAACTTCCCTACCCTGGTGAAGGAAATCAACATACATGCCCAGGAAGTGCAGAGGGTTCCAAACAAGCTGAACCCAAACAGGTCCACACCAAGACACATCACAGTTGAAATGGCAAAGGTTAAAGACAGAGACAGAATCCTAGAGGCTGCAAGACAAAGACAGCAGGTTACATACAAAGGAACTCTTATTAGACTAACAGCTGACTTGTCTACAGAAACTCTGCAGGCCAGAAGGGAGTGGCAGGAGATACTCAAAGTGACACAAAATAAAGGCCTACAACCAAGATTGCTCTACCCAGCATGGCTATCACTTAAAATTGAAGGAGAAATAAAGAGCTTCTCAGAAAAGAATAAGTTTAAGGAATTCATTACCACCAAGCCAGCATTGCAAGAAATGTTAAAAGGGTTTTTTCAAACAAAAGAAAGGAGTAAACAAGCTAACCTAGGGAGACCAGGAATACAAATAACAAAATGGCAATACATATGCACCTATCAATAATCATTTTAAATGTGAATGGGCTAAATGCTGCAATCAAAAGACAGAGAGTGGCTGAGTGGATAAGAAAATAGGACACATGTATATGCTGTTTACAGATGGAATAAGATATTTCATGCAAATGGAAATGAGAAAAAAAAAACTGTCATACCAATACTTATTTTGGACAAAATAGACTTTAAAATGACTACAATAAAAGACAAAGAAGGGCACTATAACCCTAATAAACATCTATGCACCCAACATAGGAACTCCTAATTACATATAACAGATTTTAACAGACATAAAGACAGAGATCAACAGTAACACTATCATAATAGAGGACTTCAACACCATTGTCACCAATGGACAGACCTTTTAGACAGAAAATCAACACGGAAAGAGTTGATATAAAGGAAAAACGGATGGTTGTTGGCTGGGAGGGAGTGGGGAAGAGGGAGAGGGGGAAGGTTTTGGACAGTGTAGATGGGACTACAATGTTACCGAAGGGAGATGGGGGCATTTCTGGGAATGTAGTTGATAATGTTGTGAAGAGACTATTATGTTGTGTGAAATAAGTCAGTCGGAGAAGGACAGGTACCATGTGTGTGGAGTCTGAAGAGCTGAGTGAACGATCAAAGTAAACAGACTCATAGATTTAGAGGAATAACTGAGGGTGGCTAGTTGGGGGGGGTGGGGATAGGGGGAAGGGGAAGGGATTAGACAGCATAAATAGACAACTACAATATTGCCACAGGGATATGAAACACAGTTCGGGGAATATAATAATGTAAAAATTTTGTGGCGTGTCAGATAGTCACATGTCTTGTTAGGGAGACCACTTCATGGATGGAGTAGAGGCTTGATCACTGCACTGTACACCTAAAACTGATGTTGTATAGTATTGTATGCCAACTGTAACTGAATATGTGGATGTTCACGGGATGTGGAGGGGAGTCAGAGGAGTTGTGATAGATATGTATGATATGAGGGGGGAGTGGGGTGGCGAACTGGAGGGGGGTTGTCACTTTGTGGGGTAAAGAGTATAACTATTGCATTGTGTTGTACACCTGAAACTAATAAAAATAAATAAATAAATAAATAAATAGAAAAAAAATCAAAACAAAGAAAACAAAAAACAATGATCTCTTATCAAGAAATCCTTAGTTAATTGTTATATATAATTTGATACCCAAACTAGATCCATCCTACTTGAGATTGATGCTAAACATTCTGATACCCAGAACAGGTAAAGGGAGCAGCATCTATTCCAACACGGCACAGAATCAGTCTTATTTTCTTTGCATGGGTAATGCATTGCACCAGTAATTATCAAATTTCTTGATACACCATCATCACCTGAGAACCTTTTAAAAATACACATCCTTAGGCTCCTCCCAAAATTTTCAGAACATATAGTGGATTTTTTTGAGCAACCAAATTTGAAATACTACATTAGATTTTCACATATATAATCTTATTTAATTCTTTAAAAAAACTCTATAGGCAGCATTTTTATTCACAGATTTACAGAGAAGGAATGAGGCTCAGATTTGCATAGTAATGGACTCCAAATTGTACACCTAACAGAATTGTGAGCTTCATTGGATGAATCAGGTAAGCCTGTCTCTACATTCATTCTATATATCACATTGACTATCAAAAAGGAAATCAAATAGGTAACTATGTAAGACAATAAATTTAAAAAAAAAATGGATCGTTGATTGAGGTTTCAGGTGATCCAAAATAGCAATAACCAAGAAATCCACAGGGTCCCTTATAAAATAATATTAATGAATTAATTCTCTAGTCCATTCAGCCAGCAATAATTTATTGAGTGCCCATATACAATGTAAAGATAATAAAATCAAAATAATATCAAGGTGTTCACAACCAAATAGGCACAAAAGAAAAGAGGGTTTAGAAGACAATGTGTCCCATGCTAAATTGGATTTCTACAAAACAGGCCATAGTGAGTTGAATTTCATCCCTCGAAAGATACACTGGAAATCTAATTTCTGGTACCTGTATATGTGATCATGTTTGGAAAGAGTCTTTTTTTCATTATTATTTATTTGTTTTTTTTAATTAGTTTCAGGTATACAACACAGTGCAATAGTTATACTTTTTACGCCTCAAAGTGACAACCCCTCTCCCCCATTTAGCCACTCCTCTCCTCCCCTCCATATTATATATATATATATATATATATATATATATATATATATATATCTATTACACTTCCTCTGACTCCCTTCCACAGTATAATCCACATCCCGTGACTATCTATATATTCAATTACAGTTGGTATACAATATTATACAACCTCAGCTTCAGGTGTACAGTGCAGTGATCAAGCCTCTTCTCCATCTATGAAATGGTCTTCCTAACAAGACATATGACCATCTGACACCCCACAAAATAGTTACAACATTATTAATTATATTCCCCAAATTGTGTTTCATATCCCTGTGGCAATATTGTAGTTGCCTATTTTTGCTGTCTAATCCCTTCCCCTTCTCCCTCATCCCCACCCCCCTCCCAACTGGCAACCCTGTTTTTCCTCTATATTTATGAGACAGTTTCTATTTACTTTGCTCATTCATTCAGTTTTTCAAATTCCACATATGATCTTGTGGAAAGAGTCTTTTTGACGTTTTTAAGAAGTAAGTTAAGGTCATACCAGTGACCTTTTATCCAGTATTGTTACTGGCCCACTGAGCAGCAACAACCCCCCCACCACTGAAAAATTTTAAGGTTTTCTTTTCTATAGAAGTGTTAAGTATAGAAATGTTAAGTCTCCTCCCTAGTTCTTTAGTTTCTTAGCTCTTGGGCTTTGATTGCTTTTCTGACCAGTTTGTGAATTGGACAGAAGATCCCCCTTGCTTCTTAATTGCTTTGTAAATTAGTTCCTGAATCTGAAACAATAGAAGTCTCCTACCCCTGCTTCAGATAACTATTTGAAAGCCTGAGACTTCCTAATATCCCCCAGGCCAGGAAGCTAAATGTCAAGCCCATTCTGTGTCCAGACAACTGATGCCATCTGAGTGATGGACTGAATAACCACAAGTTTCATAAGAACTAACAGATTTATATTTTTGTCCTCATTCAGGAGCCTTGAGGAGACAGGGGATATCCCAGCAAGATTGCCAGTCACAACCGAAGAAACCAACGCGGTCTTTCAGGTGGAGCTTGAGACCCCCTTCCTCTCATCTGAGATCAGCTACGGTGAGAGTTCCGTGAACCCCAATATGCAGGGACAGTTCTATGCCCCTGCCCAGCAGGAAGCAGATACAGAAGAAGAGACCTCCTGTCCCTCAACTTCCCATAGAGATTTTATGGGGATCATGTCTCTCAAGGGGAAAACTAGGCAGGCAATTAGAGGCAGACATTGAGTCTCTGCATTCCTGCATGTCTCACAGAATGTGACCGCCGGGTGACCTCCCCTCTGCACCCAAAACTTCTATTCATTGTAACTATCTACCCCTAAAACAAATGGGTACAAAATACCCAACTGGATTAGACCAGTCACTCACACCTGCGCAGTAAAGGCCATAATGACCTTTGTTTCACCCGGGCCTCATTATACCATTATTGTAATATCATACGTATGCCCGGAGGTTTATTAATATCATCATAACAGACTGAACACTGGGAAGGAACATGCACAGATGAGGTAATAGCCTCTTGTCATTTACGGGTGCCAATCAAGTAGACCCACACCCAGAGGGGAACAGATAAAAACTCCAAGTTCTGAGAAGGCGGCGGCTACTGCTACTGCTACTTTGGCTGCTGCCTCTTCCCTGCTCCTTTTGACGGCTTCTTCCCTTTGAGCCTCGCCTTTGCATGTGGCCCACTCCACACTCTTTGGAATGTAACTTCTAATAATGGGCCCTTGAGCCATCCTCTAATACTCAGGTCTACTTTTATTTCTAAATATACTATCTTTTCTAATAAACTACTTATTCTACTGCTTTACTCTGGTGTCTCCTTCAATTCTTTGCTCGAGTTGCCCAGGACCTGGACTTTGCGCCGAGAAAGGCCCACTCTCCGACAACAGTATGACTTGTGTCATTATAAGAAAAGAAGAAACCCAGCCACAAATACACACACACACACACACACACACACACACACACACACACAGAAGAATGCCATGTGAAGATGTGGACAGACGGACAGAAGATACCAGAGTTTGGGGTTAAGCAGCTTTGAGCCAAGGAATGCCAAAGATTGCTTGCAACACAAAAGGCTATGAGAATGGCATGAAACAGATTGTACCCTAGAGTTTTCCCAAAGAACATGGCTTTACCAGCACCTTGAATTTGGAATTCTAACCTCCAGAACCATGAGAGAATAAATATATTTCTTTTAAGCACCCACTTTGTGGTACTTTGTTATGGCAGCCTAGAAAACTATTATACACAAGGGTTCTCAATATTTCAATGTCAGTCCTCTTTATATTCTCAAAAATGATTAAAGACTGCAAACAACTTTCATTTTTAAGGCCTTTATTAACATTTACTGTCTAAGAAATTAAATCTTGTAAACTTAAAAAGTATTAATTAATTTATTTAAAATAATAATCTACCCATTATGTTAAATAATGTATTTTAAATAACTATATTTTTTGAACACAAAAGTATTCAGTTAGAAGAGTGGCATTGTTTTACATTTTTGTAAATCTCTTTAATGTCTGGCTTAATAGAAGACAGCTGGGTTTTCATATTGGCTTCTGCTTGCAATCTGCTTCAGTATGCTATTCCGGGTGAAGTATATTAAGGAAATATGGCCTCATACAGATATATAGTTGGAAGAGAGGAATATTTACTTAATAGTCTTTTCATACATTTATAGATCTTCTTTGATGCTACATTCGAACTCATTAAATGGTAGTCTTAAAGTTAGATGCCATGTGGAATCTAAGACTTTATCAACGACCATTTTGTACTTTGTTCTATTAAATCCACTGGTTTATCATTCACTTTGAATGGTCCTTCACATGCATGATTTTGTAGCATCATTACCTCTTGAAAACTATTGGTTCACTCGATTATGCTGCTCTTCCAAATGTTGACAAATTTTGTTATACAAAATAAAAAAAATAAAAAAAATCACAACTGCTAGTGAAAATAATCTCAACTTAATTTTCTTCAAGGTTTGAGTAAGTTTCAATCTGATGTGATGAATACAATTTTTCCAAAATTCTAATTTTGATTGGATGCTCAAATATTATAATTGGTAGTTAATACTCCTCGTAGTTATCTTTGAGATGACATGCTCATCTCATTCAATTTGACAACATGTCTGTCACACACACAAGTCTGGATGAACATGGTTTGTATGTCAGGAATCTTTTCAAGTAAAACTGGTCCTCTATGACAAAAGCCGATAGTGCAGCTTGCAACTCAAGCATGTACTGTTCCCCCAAGACGAACATTGTAATTTGATATGAAGCAGAACTGTTATTTGTTATCCCTTTTTATTACAAAGAATATTTTAAATGTCTGTTCAAGTGTTAAACTATAATAGTATTAATATGTTTTATTACTTCAGAGATAACAAGAAGAGAAAATGAAGAACACAGTATACGAGGAAGTATAAATGATATATGACACTGTTCTCAGGGTTCAGGAGATGTCCAACAATGGACAAAAACCTTTCTGTACCATTTGCTAGTTGTGTGACATTAGATATTTTACAAAGCCTATGTGGGCTTTAGTTTCCTTCCAAGTTAAAAAAGAAATCTTGTATATCATTATTATAAGCCTTAAATTTGATGACTTATATAAGGGTCCCAGTATGATGCTGGTACCTAATGAAAAGAAAATTTAGTCCTTCATCACACAGCTTCTCTACAATAGAGCTGCTCATTCCAGTCCTGGGCACTGTTGGCATTTCAAGGACTGTTGGCCCCATGGGTTCTAGGCAGTTGACGTTAGACTGTAATTCACCTGACATGCACCTGCATTTGTCCAGATGTAGGGCCAACTTCTCCCGTGGAACATTACTGGTGCAGAAATGGGAAAGACTGTAAAAATATGGTTGATTATTCAGATGTGACACGATATGGGAGCAAAATGTAACATTCTCCATAAAATATAGGATTTAAATCACACGTGAAAGGAATAAGTCTTGAACAGGAATGACCACTCTTCCACAATGAGGCAAAATAAAGAACTAAACATAGAGGTTGAGATAAATAAGTTCTCCTGGGATTGAAAATGGATAGAAACACATTTGTTATGTTGTCATTTCACTAATCAGCAGAGACTGAGATCTCTGAGCTTCCCGAAGGATAATGTGACCATGACAGAGTGGAAGGCCCCAGGGCTGACTCAAGGTGCACTGGGCTAGATGATAGCCTGGGAACATGTCTGCTAGCCCAGGGCGTGAAGCCAAAGGACACAGTGCTTGCCCCTAGAGTTTATTGTAATGTGAAGCTGACAGAGGAGGGAGTCATCTCACATTCTAGAGGACACTGCTCTACCACCTGAGGACAATGTTCAATTTGTAAGACTGCTACAGCTTAGTTTCTTTGATTGCAATTGAAAGAACTATTTTAGCTTATTTTCTTCTAATGAAAAAAATTTGGGGAGTATTTGCTAACATAACTCCAATTCATCTTCTTGCTTTGTTAAAATATTTGCATTCCCTTTAAATGATTCAGTAGAGAAAATGAGATGGTTAACTGACCTCTAACTCAAATGAGATGTACGTAATATCATGTTTATATACTCTGGAGCCCCCAGTTTTATCAAATGATATAATTACCTGTGGAGACAAAAAAATCAAAATTCTTCCACCAGGATTTGATATTCAGTGACTATTTTTTTTTAATTTTTATTATCTTTATGTGGCTAGAGGACTAAGAAAGTGTGAATCTTAAATATTAAGTTGACTATAGGATGTCAAAAAGACAGATATGGGAGTTTCTAAGCCTTGTTATTTCCCATTGAAAGAATTAACCTATTGTAAAATTTTTTGTCTTTTCATTGTGTTGTTTTAGAAATGTTTCAAGGAACTCATCTTTACTGCCTTTTCATAATGGCAATAATCTCCTTAGATGAGGGGACCCTAAAACACAATTCCATTATGATGGAAGTATTCGAAATAGAACTTATAAATTATAAATTGTTTTTTTCTCCTGCCCATTTCCCAGTTGGTGAAAGTTGTTTATATAGCCAGGAACAAAGGCATACACTGAGTTATTCTCTTTCTAAATAAAATTGTTTACTTAATTTAAATATAAACCAACTGAGAAAGTTTTGCTCAAATTTTCTACAAGTTTCATCAGGTGAGTTTGAGATAATTAAATTTTATTTCTCCCACACTAACTGACTCAGGAATTAATATGACTGAAATTTATCAGATTGCTTAATTTATGGTTTATTTGTTTACAACACAGGAAAAAAATTCATAGAAATTGATCTATTTCATTTGAATATTGGTGAGCTCTTATAGCAGATAATCTCACCTCCATGTCTTAATGTGTACTTCTTCTGCCACAAAGAAAGCATCTCATCTTTTACCTCCTGACCTATGACATTTTTTTTTTACTATTTCTGTTTCTTCAAGAATCAGTAACACCTGTAGCCTCTTTCTACATTTCTCTTGTTGTGTTTTACGTTCACTTCATTTTTTGTTTAGTATTCTGCTCTCATCTGTATCAGAGCAGTCAATCCATATTATCACTGACCTCTAACTTTATTCACTTAAATAAATATATTTCCTAATAGACTCCCAGGGGTTTAAGATGTAGAACACTTTTCTTTTAACATTTTGTATCCAAATGATGAAGTGTTGTTTTTTTTTGAACAGACACTTGATCATTAATAAGCACATAAATAATTAATAAATAATTAACTAATGAGAAATCTAATTCTATTTCCAAACGATAGTTATTACATTGTCAGGAGACTTTTTATACCATTGAAGATAAGATTTGGCTCCAGTCCCTCATTTTTGGTGTCACTTACATGGATAAGATTAACCCCTCCAGCCAACATCAGCACTAAATCTTCAATATGCTTTCTAATTGCAGCTCCTGTAACTCCCCATTTTTCTGAAGCTATTTATAAGTGACTCCAGTTCAGATGAAGATTAAAATATATTTCTTCTTGTTGTAAATCTGTTAGAAAATAAGATGGCCAGAGGGAATGAGAGGTGTTTTACGTTGATCTAGAGAAAAGAAGTTTTTGCAATGGTAACAAAATCAGGGTGATTTCACCCTCTCCCTTGTGGAACTATCTAGTATGTTTGAGCCACTAGTAACAAAGTAAATGACAATTAGAGTTTTATAAACCGAAAAAATAGTTCTGATTCTGGACAATATAGGGAGTAAAACATTTAAGTCCCATGATAAAGGTTATCAAAAGTGGATTGGAGGGCCGGCCGAGTGGCGCGGTGGTTAAGCACTGGCCTTGGAAGCCAGCGGCCCCGGTTCGGGTCCCACATATGAGGGCCAGTGACACTGCCCTCACACACACACACACAAAAGTGGATTGGAGAAGCAGTTTAAACTTGCCAGTGTATACATTTGCCAAAGAAAATGACCGTATGTAGATCTTACATTAGTTTGTCAGAAATTGGCATGATATTGTCACTCCATCCTAACTTTTGTTGCTGTTGTTTGATTGTTGTTTACTTGTGCTTAACCATCAAAGCTGATGTAACTACTTCAAGTGCAATTCTGCCTGTAAGCAAGTTGCTTGTGACCTTGTGAATTCTTGAATTTCTGCTTTCCACCTCTATGATGCAGGAGGGGGTCTTCAAATATCATTTTTTTATAATCAGAGACTTACAGACTTTAGCTAATAAATCTGCAATTTAATTTCCTCAGTCTGAGGATGATGATTTGGGTTAAGCATTTATTCTTGTTGTACAGTACCATTCCTGTGCATGATGCTACATAAAAAACAATAGTGAGAATAATAGATGTATCTCTCTCTAGATTAAACAAGACAACTATTGAATGTTTAATTAAAAGCAAAGTGATAATAAGGACATATTTCCAGGGACTCAATCAAGTGGCAACACATACACAATCTACCAAATAAGCCATCATAAGAGAATTAAACATTTTAAATAATTAGCTATTGTAATAAGTGAATAGTTAAACTGATTTAATATTATCTGATTCCCTGAGAATGTATACCCGTAAAAGATGGGCTGGAATAATATTTAGTATTAGAGATGGTATCGGGTTTTTTCATTTATAAATGTTAGGAGTATAAAAATGTAGCATACTTATCTATAGATGTGAAATATTTAATTTAAAAAGAATCTTCACTAAAATACCATTGAAGAATTTAAAATGGCACTAAGTTTTGGGTTTAGGGGCAAAGAGTTTAAAAAACATCTGGAGATGCTGAAATAACCTGCATTCATTTATGTTATTTAGGTTGTAAAATCATATTCAATCTTGACCCACTCAGGAAATCTAACATAAACGTCCTGCTGATTTTGACAGTCATACAGCAAAAACACCCTCTAATGAGCATTTAATAGTCACCAAAAGTTTTGCATTAAGTACAAAGCCCTTTTGATTACTTATTCCACTAATTTAAAGTAAATGCTTTTACAGATGGCATCTGTTAGGCCGCGGAACGTGTGCTGCATTCATATGTAGTCATTGAAAATAGATTCCAGCTTTAGTAGAAAGATTGTACCAAAAAGATCAAACATGAAACACTGAGTAAACATTTACCAGTAATATATTTTCTTTAAGTTTCTTCATAAATACTTATCCAATAAGAGAGTACAATACGTAGGGTCTGAGCAATAATTGAGAGAGACCTTGGCAAATTAACACCTAAGACAGAATGATCTAGACAAAGAAAGTGAGCTCTTCATCCTACCTCTCATCTTCCTAAGTGTAGAAGCATATAATATTTCAGTCCCCTTCAAACTGGATTATGTTACATACATGAAAAATGCCATGAAATGCTTTCAGATGGTAGGGGTGATCAGGAAAATAAGGACATATTACAAAAGGAAACAAAAGAAAGTCAAGAAAACAAAAGAAAGCCTTGCCGACTGATAAATAAATAATGTTGTGGTTTTCTTTTAATTATACAGTGATTACAATTAATAGTTCTTTCTGATGTCAAAAGACATGATAACAAAGGGTAACATAAACAGTAAATTATGGGGTTATGTCACTGAACATCAGCTATACATGAGAAAGCTTATACAATTAGAAAACTTTAAATGAACCAATTTTACCTGTACCTAAATAATTTCATTTTCAATGCTCTTGGAAGCAGATTAGCTGTCTCTGGTTTACAGAAAACAACATGGCATAGTAGAATCCCAAATGGTACCCCTGTAAACTAAGATAATGTTCCATACTTGCTAATGGTTTAAGAAGACTGCTCTGAAAATTAGCCATTGTGATATACTAGTGACTCATTGGCTTTTAAGTTTGGCACCTCAAAAATACTAATGGAACTTCAGAAGCTGACAAAGCTATAATACTGGTTGAGCCCTAGAAGCTACTTACACATTTAGCATGGCTGTCAAAATGGAATGATATAATAAATTTATTTGAAGACTTTCTTTTAAGTCTCATCACTTGTTAATGTTGTAAAAAAAAAAAAGAGACGAAAGTGTAGCTTGAAAGCCATACTAAAATGCAAATATATCAGAGTATGTCAATTTTGGCAATTTTGCATTTTGGGCTATATAATTTTTGTTGTAGAGAGATTTATTTATATGCCTTATAGGATGTTTAGTAGCATCCTTTGCTTCCACATAAATGACAGTGGCATTCTCTACCTTCAATTGGGACAATCAAAAATGTCTCTAGATATTGCCAAATGTCCCCTGGGATACAAAGCAGCCTCTAGTTGAAAACCTGTGAAATAGATGAAATATTAGAATAATCATTTAACTAAGGCTATATTATATATGAGGACCTATGACATATTCGAAACCCTGATAATTTACCATGCTACTTAATGTGACCTTATGATTTTCAATTCATACTAAAATCTCACTTTCTTATTATTTTAACTAATATGCATCCCATTAGAAATAGCCTAAGAGGATTTCTAACAATTTTTTTCAATATCCTCGCATGGCAAGGAATGCAGTTCCTTAAAAGTCCTTGAGAGTCTGATGATTAGGATAAAACAGGTAGGAGATTGATAAAACCTTCCTGTGTGACAAATAGTTGAAAAAATTGGGATGATTATCCTGTGGATGAGGGGGAAACATAAAGCAAAACTTAAGTTATATTAGCGGCTATACATATTTACACTATAGCATTATGCTGAATCTGGGTCATAATAATCTATTCTGTTTGCAAAAATATTTATTAATCACTTACAATATGCCAAGCAATTTTGTTATGTTCTGGAGTTAAATGAATGAATGATGTACTGTCTCTGACTCGACACACCCAAAATTAAGACAAGGAAATATACATGACTTTTATTTTTACTTATTGCAAATGAGTGATTATATATGTATACGTATGTGTATGTGCATGTGTATTTGTATGTATACAAGGTCAGATAATTAAGTTCTGGTATGTGTCTTGTTCCATATATGACTCATTTGCCTATACTGTATAATTACATTTTTTAATACTGTACTTATCCAAGGAAAGAATCTGATTCATATATTAACTCTTCTAGAAAACACTTACAGTTACTTCAGTTAAACTTACCCTTTCCATCCTCTGTTTTTTATTGCACTTGCTGTCTATACCAACCTATTCTATAATATTCCAAAGTAATTTTTTGGAGCTAAATAATATGCAATGTAAATATATATTACTCAATTAAAAAAAGTAATTCCATGAAGTTTTGAGGATAAAGTCCAAATAATTATAAACTTTGGTAACCAGAGACATATTATATGTAATGCTCCATAAATAGAAGAGATTTGGAGTAGTTTTTGGAAGAGACATGTTTATACTCTCTTTTTCCACTGAGTAAAATTTTAATTAAACTCCAGAAGTAAAATAATAAACTGTGACTGATTAATTTAATCAACAGTTAGGGTTGAACTAGTTTTATCTGACTCCTAATTTAACTTATTGACCCCATCTATAAGAACAGACAAAGGAAAATAGAAAAAGAAATGATTATACCTCATTCACTTTTTTCTTTATTTTCTTCAATCATTTTATTATTGTAATATAAATATATGAACAACTCTAAATCTGAGTGTTGTCAAGACTGACATTTCTGGTTCTCTGTTACGTAGAAATTGATTATCTATACCTAATCAGTCAGAATAAAGTTATGTTTTAATTTATTATTATTATAATTTATTCTTATCCTTTCTCTTTAGAAATGTATTTAATGCTGATTTTATCAAAACAATTAATCAGAGTAAAAGATTAATTTTTACTGTAAAAATTGGGAAGAAAAATATCATAGTAAGAAATAAAGGTTTCAGAATGTCATAATAATTAACCATAAAATTTAACTTTTACTTTTCTAGATTCTGGGGAATACATTTAGGTTGTGTTATCTACCAATAAAAAGTAAACTAACTCATTCAAAAAACAAGCCTTTGCCTGGGCCTGGGCTCATGGAGGACATTATTTTTAATCTGTCTCTTTTTAATATAAAATGTACTGAACAATGTAAATGATAATGCCATCAGTGCTATTTTAGAATTCTAATGAATTATACATACTCTTGTGTTTTAGTTTCCCATTCCTTCTGTAACAAATTGCCAAAAACTTAGTAGCTTAAAAAAACAGATATTTATTATGTCATAATTCTGGAGATCAGACCTCTAAAATGGCTTTCACTGGGATTCAATCAAGGTGTCAGCAGGACTGTGTTCAATTCTGGAAACTGTAGGGAAAAATCTGTTTGCCTTACCCTCTTTTAATTTCTAGAATATTACCTACCACATCCAATGGCTCATGGCCTTTTTCATCCATATTCACAGCTGTCATCATCAGACTGAATTCCTATATTGCATCACTCTGACCTGTCTGTCTTTCCTCCCTCTTTCGCTTATAAGTACCTATATGGATAATGCCTGAATCAAAGTCATTCCTCATCTCAAGGTCAGTTTATTAGCAACCTTGATTTTCCTTGTCATGTAACATAATGAATTAACAAGTTCTGGGGACAAAAGTGGATATCCTTAGAGGGTCATTATTCTGCCATCCACACCTTGTATCTGACATCACCCATCTTGGAAAACCCGTTTTATAATTCTCCATCTGTGTTGGGGAGGGAAAGGATGAGGTGGGGATTTGATGTGAGACAAATATATTACTTTTAAATAGAGTTTAGAATGTCCGAACAAATGTTCGGCTGCTTGCTGCTCAGGAGCTAATGATCAAGAAACAAAGGTTGTTGGAAAGAAAGGTAGGTTTATTCAAAATGATAGAATTCCAGGAAGGTGATAGACTGCCATCACAAAGGCCACCTTCACCCTTCCCAGAATGGTCAAGGGGGCTATAGTTATACAAGGAGAGGCAGAACAAAGGAAAGAGGCAGGTAGTCAAGTGACTTCTTAGTGCTGACGTCCAGGAGAAGTCTCCTGAGATCTGGTTTATTCCCTGATGGTTATCTCGAACCCAGTCATAGGGGTGATTCATATGTTATCTGGTGGAAAATTATAGTACAGAATTGCAGTTCAGTTACCAGTGTCCAGTTGCCTGAGGGATGAATCAGTTTCTTTCAAACAAATGTTCTGCTAATTCATCAGATTAATGAGGTATGCATGTAGACACAAGAAAACAAAGTCATTGAAACAGGTAGGAGGGAAAGGGAAAAAAAAAAAAAGAAAAAGAAACTTTGTTTTTTTTTAAAGATTTTATTGGTGAATTGGGGGAGGGAAACAGCATTGGGGAACCAGGGAAGGGGAACAGACAAGTTGCTGTCCTTTTGTTCTTCAGTCTGGTTGTGGAGGACGTTGCTTCACTGGCCCATGTTGGTATTATCATTGCACTCTTCCTGGGTGAGGCAGTTTGGTCACGGGCCACTAGACACTCATGTTGGCTGTCAGCCACTCACAGTAGCTTTATGGCAGCCCACTGCAGCCTCATTGCAGCAAACGCCATCATCGGAGACTCATGACAACCCAGCCCCAGGTTGAGCTCTTGTTTACCATCTTAGCTGAAGAGGGCACAGCGGCACTGGCCCTAATGTGGGATCCAAACCGGGCCCTACTGTTCAGAGCTGGCATCCCAAGCCAGCTCTTAACCAATGTGCCACTCGGTCAGCCCAAGAAACTAAATTTTTTAATCTTGAAAAGTACACAATCACCCTTATACTGGGACATATGTAGTCTTGGCTATCTTAAGCCTTTTCCTAGATCATTACTATTCACATCTCTTCTTGTATCATCTCTAATATAATTATGGAGTCTAGTCATGCAGTGGTGCTCCATTATCAGCCCTTTATATGAACACACTACTAGCCCCTTAATCCAAGCCATCACTCCACACTTTGTACTAGTTCACCCATATGCTAACCATTCTCCTTCCAAGCTAACCCCTTCTTTCAATGCTTCAGATAACCTCCTGCTCAGACACCATTAATGACCTTCCATTTACTAAAGGATCAAATCCAAAACCCTCAGCTTGGCTTTAAGTGCCCAACATAGCCTGCCCTAACCTACATTTAAAGTCATAGATATAGATTTTTAAAACTTAAAGATAATCTGACATAAATCCCTTATTTCATAGAGGAAGAAAAACAAAGCTCAGAAAGATTAAGTAACTTGACCAATGTCATGCGGCTAGTGGCAGGTAAAAAATGAGTACAAAGGTCATCTAAGTCCCATTAGTCCTGATCACAAATTCAGCTAAGGGTGACATCTTCAAGCTTTACTATTGCCTTCTTGACAGAAGACTGGAGCTTTTTGTGTTAAGTATATATAGATATATATTATACATTTATATAGTATACACTACAGTATATACTATATTTATATAGTATATAGTATATAAATATAGATATTCTATATTTATATACTATATTTATATATAGATACACTATATAAATATAGTATGTCTTACCATATTAAGATAATAGTATTGAATTTTTGCATTTAAGTCACTAATAAAAGTAAAAAGACTTCCAGTAAAATGGCGCAATAGACAGATGCTGTGCTAACTGCCTCCCAGGATCATACCAAAATTACAAACAAATTATACAGCATTCAACCCTGGAGGTCCCCGGAACACCGGAGGAACAGAACCATTAAACGAAGAACTTAAAGAGGAGGCCGCATCGGGTCTTGTAGGATGGGCAGAGACGAGAGAGGGCAAACCCCGTGAGGGAAGCCCCAGCCATGGAAAGCTTGTCTGGTTGGGGGAGAGACCCTCCGGCCGCACTCCAAGCTCACCAGCCCAGAGTTCCTTTGCCGGGAAGAGGAGTTCTAAGATAGCCGGCAGTAAATTAGTGAGGACTCTCTTTGCTCAGCTCGGTGAGGCTAAGAGCAGCTGGAGAATCAGTGGGGCCAGCGCCCAGGCTTGCTTACCGGTGAGCACTTACCTGGTTCCTGGTGGAGGGAGTGGCTGTGTGAGCCGGACCCGGGAGCCTACGGGGACGGACTGAACTGAGCGCCTTTGGTGCAAAGGCTGGAGGGATTTGGACTATTGTTCCCGTGGTGTGGAGCCTGCACATGAGTGGTGTAGGAAGGGCGCCATTTTGTCAGGCTTGGGCCCTCCCATGGAGGATCAGGTCCTGGACCTCATTGGTCTGGTGGAATTGGCGCAGAAGTGTGTGTGTGTGTGTGCGCACGCGTGCGGCCTTGGATTCACACCCTCTGCCTGGCTTACACTGCGTTGCCAGGGAAATGCCTGGTAGACGTGCTCTGGCTCCAACAGGCTGCTCACTGAGACCCGGGAGTGCGGAGCCGCCTTGGATCCCCACCCTCTGCTCGGCTTGTGCTGCGTTGCCAGGGAAACACAGGACGGGTGCCCTCCGGCTCCAACAGGCTGCTCACTGAGACCCGGGAGTGCGCGAACCGCCTCGGATCCCCACCCTCTGCTTGGCTTGTGCTGCGTTGCCAGGGAAATGCCTAGTGGGAATGATCCGGCTCCAACAGGCTGCTCACTGAGACGCAGGAGTGCGCAAGCCGCCTCTGGTCCACTCTCCACACTGCGCTTGCAGAGTTGCCAGGCTGGTGATTGGTTGTTGGGCTGCTCGGCCTGATCTGCAAGCGGCTGACTGGGACAGGCTGAGACTGGGAGTTTTCCTGGGAGTGTTGTGCCGTGAGCTGTATGCCTGCATGATCCATCCAGGACTCTCCTGGTGATCTATCTAATAAATCAAAGCAATCCCAGAGTGACAGCCAGAATGTGGAAACAAAGAAACATGTCACAAGTAAAAGATCAGAAGAAATCTCTAGAAATGGAACTAAATGAAACAGAGGGAGCCAACCTTTCAGAGACAGAGTTTAGAACACTGATGATAAGAATGTTTAAGGAACTTAGTGAGGACATAAAGAAGGATAGGAAAACCATAAAAAACAACCTGTTAGAACTAAAGAATACAATAACTGAAATGAAGAACACACTCAAAGAATCACCAGTAGAGTAGATGAAGCAGAGGAGTGGATCAGCGATTTAGAAGATAAAATAGCAGAAATCACCCAGTTGGCACAGCAAAAAGACCAAAGAATAAAAAACAATGAAAATAGTTTAAGAGCCCTATGGGACAAGGTGAAATGCAACCACCTTTGACTCATAGGAATACCAGAAGGAGAAGAGAAGAAGCAAGGGGTCGAGAATGTATTTGAAAAAATTATAATGACTGAAAACTTCCCTACCCTGGTGAAGGAAATCAACATACATGCCCAGGAAGTGCAGAGGGTTCCAAACAAGCTGAACCCAAACAGGTCCACACCAAGACACATCATAGTTAAAATGGCAAAGGTTAAAGACAGAGACAGAATTCTAGAGGCTGCAAGACAAAAACAGCAGGTTACATACAAAGGAACTCCTATTAGACTAACAGCTGATTTGTCTACAGAAACTCTGCAGGCCAGAAGGGAGTGGCAGGAGATACTCAAAGTGACACAAAATAAAGGCCTACAACCAAGATTGCTCTACCCAGCATGGCTATCACTTAAAATTGAAGGAAAAATAAAGAGCTTCTCAGAAAAGAATAAGCTTAAGGAATTCATTACCACCAAGCCAGCATTGCAAGAAATGTTAAAAGGGTTTTTTTTAAACAAAAGAAAGGGGTAAACAAGCTATCTCAGGGAGACCAGGAATACAAATAACAAAATGGCAATACATATGCGCCTATCAATAATCATTTTAAATATGAATGGGCTAAATGCTGCAATCAAAAGACAGAGAGTGGCTGAGTGGATAAGAAAATAGGACACATGTATACGCTGTTTACAGATGGAATAAGATATTTCATGCAAATGGAAATGAGAAAGAAAAAAAAAGCTGGAGTACCAATACTTATTTTGGACAAAATAGACTTTAAAATGACTACAATAAAAGACAAAGAAGGGCACTATAACCCTAATAAACATCTATGCACCCAACATAGGAACTCCTAATTACATATAACAGATTTTAACAGACATAAAGACAGAGATCAACAGTAATGCTATCATAATAGGGGACTTCAACACCATTGTCACCAATGGACAGACCCTTTAGACAGAAAAACTGATGGTTGTTGGCTGGGAGGGAGTGGGGAAGAGGGAGAGAAGGAAGGTTTTGAACAGTGTAGATGGGACTACAATGTTGCCGCAGGGAGATGGGGGCAGTTCTGGGAATGTAATTGATAATGTTGTGAAGAGACTATTATGTTGTGTGAAATAAGTCAGTTGGAGAAGGACAGGTACCATGTGATCTCACTTGTGTGTGGAGTCTGAAGAGCTGAGTGAATGATCAAAGTGAACTGACTCATAAATGTAGAGGAAAAACTGAGGGTGGCTAATTGGGAGGGGGGTGGAAATTGGGGGAAGGGGAAGGGATTAGACAGCATAAATAGACAACTACAATATTGCCACAGGGATATGAAACACAGTTCGGGGAATATAATAATGTTGTAAAAAGTTTGTGGCATGTCACATAGTCACATGTCTTGTTAGGGAGACCACTTCATGGATGGAGTAGAGGCTTGATCACTGCACTGTACACCTGAAACTGATGTTGTATAGTATTGTATGCCAACTGTAACTGAATATGTGGATGGTCACAGGATGTGGAGTATACTGTGGAGGGGAGTCAGGGGAGCTGTGATAGATATGTATGATATGGGGGGGAGTGGGGTGGCAAAATGGGGGAGGGGGTTGTCACTTTAGGGGGTAAAGAGTATAACTATTGCATTGTGTTGTACATCTGAAACTAATAAAAATAAATAAATAAATAAATAAATAAATAAATAAATAAATAAATAAATAAAAAAGTACACAATCTTCTTTTTTTTTAATTAATTTTTTTTTTTTGAGGGCAGTGTCACTGGCCCTCATATGTGGGACCCGAACCAGGGCCGCTGGCTTCCTAAGCCAGCGCTTAACCACCAGGCCACTCGTCCAGCCCAAAGGTATACAATCTTTTTATCATTTTGAAAATGATATTACATTCCTTTCTGTGGTTTTAAAATTTTTGAAGTTCCTGCTACAATCGGAAATTTATGTTGCCATCGTTTTATGAAGTGAAATAATTTACACTTACTATATTTATTTTCTACAACATACTTTTCCAGAAAACATCAGAGAACTAAGATAGCAGAAGACACATGCAACTCAATATCTGGAGAGTGAAAGATACATGCAGGAAGAAAACAGGACCACAAAATATGGTTACCAGGGACAGATGCCCCAGAATGTCATATAAGCTGTTGAGAAGATTCAGCTAGCAATTTCTGACAAATTTCTAGAGGCAAGTGTGGGTTAGGATGAGAATTAACGTACCTGTGGGCTATCACATGGCAGTTTCACACCTTTCTGCAAGATTTTCCTTCATGGACCCCTTCATGGACCATAGCTAAAAAAATTCTGAAAAAGTTTTTACCACAACTAAAATCCACACTAACCTGTCCTCCCTATCTTCCATATGAAATAAATGCTGGAATCTCAGGGGGAAGAACAACAAAACATGTATAGCCTGAAGGCAGAAACTAGTTGTGGCTAAAAGAAGTGAACAAACAAACAAAAAGCTCTAGCCCTGGAGGAGGAGCAGAAATATCTGCTAGGTTCAGCATCTATAGGAACATAATAAATATGGACTCTTGTTCCTCATGGGATGCTGAACCTAGCAGATAATCTGCTGTTGCCCTAGAGGAGCCAAAGCACTTATGAGAGCCATACTCCCAAGACCCAGTCTGGAAACACCTGCTTAAGATTGACATTTAATAGAAACATCAGAAAATCCATACCACACCGTGCCCTTCATCACTACACTAACTATCATTGGGTAAAAATAAATTGGAATACAGTAAGGAATGCTGCAAAAGACAAATTCTCTTGGAGAGTAAAGTAAAGGGGAGTAGGGGGAACCAAATGGGGACCACCTTTAAAGTCACCTAACTTCTGACTTGACGGTACATACAATATAGACAATATACACCAAAGGCGGCTTAGGCCAAGGAAATGTATCGTGTGTGTATATTTATATATATATATATATATATATATATATATATATATATATATATATATATATATAGTATAGACCATATATGTATATATATAGTCTGCAATTCTATAAAACATACCTAACTTTCAACAAAAATATTTAAGACATAACAAAAAAGGTAAGAAAAAGCACAGCCTAAAGATACAAAGCTATCATCCAGAAATGGATATGACACAGATATTAAAACCATCACACAAACTTTTCAAACTAACTACAATAATAGATTAACAAAAAAGGTAGACACAGTAGAAGATCGAAGCGATAATTTCAGTAAAGAAATGGAAACTCTAAGAGAATCAAAGGAAATGTTAGGATAGGCAACAAAATTAACAGAAATGAAGGATGCCTTCAAATTGTTCATGTTTGGACTTAACACAGCCCGGTAATAATCACTGAGCTGGGAGATAGGTAAATAAAATATCCCAATGGACATTTAAAGAGAAACACAGAAC
This sequence comes from Aselliscus stoliczkanus, assembly GCA_033961575.1. NCBI lineage: Eukaryota > Metazoa > Chordata > Mammalia > Chiroptera > Hipposideridae > Aselliscus > Aselliscus stoliczkanus. Next base: position 50,439,296 of record CM066727.1, read on the forward strand.
AAAATAAAAATTGCAGAAAATTCAAGAATTGTGGAGCAATATCAAACAGTTAAATGTATTAGTAATTGTAGTTCAGAAAGAAAACATGAGTATAATATGGAAGATATATTAGACAAAATAATGGCTGAGAATTTCACAATTATTAGTAGACGCCAAACCAGAAACCCAAGGATTACAGAGAACACCAAACTTGATAAATAACAAAACAAAACAAACATGCTAACCACACCTAGTCATTCAAACTGTTTAAAACCAAAGAAAGAGAAAAACTTGAATGCAGCCAGAGATAAAGTCACTTTATTTACAGAGTAATAAGGATAAGAATTACAGCAGATTTCTTATCAGTAGCCACACAAGAAAGAAGTAAAAAAAATGAAGTCTTTAAAGTGATAAAATATAAACAAAACTCTAATGTAAAATTTTATATATACACTGAAAATATACTTCAAAAGTAAAGACCAAATAAGGACTTTCTCAAACAAAAACTGAGGGAATTCATTGTCAGGAAACTTGCTCTGCAAAAAATATTGAGGGAAATTTTTAAAACAGTAGGAATATGACATTGTCAGAAAGTTTGACTCAGAGAAATACAACATCCAAATAAAATAAAGGTGAAATACATTTTGTTTTTAATTTTATGCTCTAAAAAATACTGCTTTTAAGCCAAAATGTCTATTAAACGTTTTTGTTCTTATTGTACACGTAAAACTGAAATATGTGACAAAAAAGACACAAGGGGTGGGAGAGAGAAATTAAGAATATACTCTTATGAGGCTCTTACACTACATATGAAGCTACACAATATTAATTATCAGATTATTTAAAAACGTACATTGTAAACTTCCAACAACCACTAAAGTACACTTTTTAAAAGAAGTATTAAAATAAGTAAATACAGAAGATTAAACCAGAATTACTTAAAAAATCTCAGTTAGGACCAGGAAAGAAAGATGAAAGGAGAAAAAAAGGAAATAAAGAAGGAATGGAACAAATAGAAAACAGCTAGCAAGAAGGTAGAATTTAATCTATCTATACAAATAATCACATTAAATGTTATTGATCTCACCGCACCAATTGAAGCATAGAGATTATAAAATTAAAATAGATGTAAGACTAACAAAATTTGACACAATATTCACATGTAGTGGGATAAGTTGACACTTTTAAATGGCTATTTTTGTTGTTTTGTTTTTTTTTAATTATCTTTCTTATACTCTAAGATTTAGACTCTGTTAATGAGTGCACTTTTAAAATATAGTTTTGTATATTTGTTCATTGGTAAACAATAAAAATTTAACCTGAATGAAAACTGCAGTCATATTTTTTGGTTTTAATTGATTATTTTCCTATTTGTTACTACTAAGATACTACAACATCATTGATTAAAGTTGTATTCTTTGTGACTAGTTTCTTACAGTCATGGGAGAACATGAATACACTTGCAAGTACCCTATTATGTAGACTGATCAATACAGATCATTTGTACTGACAATTACAGCTCAAATTATTAAGAAATTATTCTGCTGAGCATAAAGCTATTTTGTAAAAAGTGAACACACAAGCTAAAGTTCAAAGTATCTGATATAATTAGTGTATATTAACACAAATTCCAGAAGCACGTTCACGTCAACTGTGTCTTATAAAGTTTACATTAAGTATTATAGAAAACAATTATTTTGGTAAGATTGTCCTTAAATTGATTGCCCTGATTTTGCCCCCTTTGGTATTATTAGGTAAAATTGCCATCAATACACACATTGTCCAAAGTATCAAGCAGGCTAAAAGCACTTGCCAAGCTAAAGATATCTTATTAATATAAATATAACATAATAAGAGACAGAATTTTCAAACCTCAGTCTTTGAAGATGAGAAACAAAGACAATCTAAAGAACTAAAGACTGAGGTCGAATTCAACAATTTTGATGACTACTTTAAAATGTTTATTAGGACATCAGGAACATTATCCTTATAAAGTACTTCCAGTTGATTATTATATGTTCATGAATAATGTAAAAGGCACATGAATTGACCAATGCATTCTGTTTTTTGTTATTATATTGAGCATATTTCTTTTAGAAGCAAATACTATGTTAGGTGCAAGTAGTAAATAAATAGATTAGCATATAGGTCCTTTGTACAAAAGGGTTGTGCATGGTAGAAGAAAAATAGCTACTACACAAGGAAACATAAAATAAGAGCCAAATGTACTTACTTTCTTTATTGGACAAAGAGCGGAAATATTAAATTTGCCTAAGATAATTTTACTCTGAAGGATTTTTGTTCACCCTGTTCCATGAAGAAATATAGATATCATTCAAAGAAAACTAAATCTTTGGGCAAGTTATTAAGTGTCATTGTCAGGATATACTTTTCTGTGTCCTATAATTACCTTTCTTTCTCTACTCTGGGCAATCAAATCAAATCAGAATTGAAAGCCCGAATTCAATTCTGTCATCCTCTTCCATTGTATGGGGTTGTTCCTATTGTGAGTCAAAATCTAAGCAGCCTGTAAATGACAGAAACTTAAATTATTACAGTCCCAATTACTGAGGAAATAACCCTATACCGATAAGTAGAGTGAACTAGGATGGTTAGAACAAATTGAAATATATTCATCAAAGTATATATAACCAAGTGTAAGTCTCCATGCTGAATAAAGCAGAGAAGATAAACCTAATAGTATGTCACTTCTTACTATATTAATTCCTTTTCATTGTTATTTTAATCTTTAAAATAAATTATGCTGTTTTTTATAATCATATACAGGATTTTACTTAAGTCAACCAAATAAACATTTACTAAGCACCTACTAGGTGTGACAACCTCTGCTGAGAATATGAGGATGAGCCAAAAAGAAACTGTGCCACCAAAAACTCAGAGATTAAAAGGAGAAATAAATACGAAAATAATGACAGAACAGCTTGAGATGTATCCTAATAAAGATGGAAGTAAGATGTTAAGGACATATGAATGAAGATTCTGCCTTGGGGCCTATTAGGATGTCATTGGCGAAGGCATCGGAGGTGATGATCTGCTATTTGGTGAAGCAATAGGAGTTGGTCAGACAAAACAGAGAGGGAGGGCTTCCTAGACAGAAGGGACAGCCTTCTCAAACACTACAAAGATGGAAGTGGGGCATATCCAGAAGTCACAGGTAATCTAGTATGGCAGGGAGTGAAGATTGATGGATGAATAATTAGTAATGGAGGGAAGTAGGCAGAGGCCACATCATGAAGATGTTTCTATGTCATGAAAAATAAGTCTTGTTTTTAGCTCCTGAGAAATGAGCACTTGCTGATGAGTTTTACAATAGGAAAAGATGTGTCCACAGCCGCTGTGAGAGTCTTGCACTTTAGACACAGTGAAGAGTTTGCCAGGTAACAAATGAGTGAGGGCCAAAATCAATTTTATTCTATGCAGTCACCTCTGCACTCTAGCTGCGGCTGCTTCAGCCTGGGGGTAAGCATGTTTTGTTTGTTTTGTTTGTTTGTTTCTTCGTTTGTTTGTTTTTAATCCTAGGGCAAAGGAAATGCCAAAAAGGCAAAAAGGTGATTTGATGTTTTTAATAGCCCTCTGAAGAAAGAATTTTTAGTTTATTTTACTTTATAATCAAAACTACTGAACCTCAAAAGGACCAGCACTCCAGATGGTTAAGAAGAAGGACTCAGGGTTTGAAACTAATAGCCGCTCCTTGCTAGCTATCAAATCTTTAACAAATTACTTCACAACTCTGCATCTCAATTTTATCATGTTAAAAATAAGGATAATATTATCTTTCACAAAGGGTTGCCATTACTATTAATTTATTACTAATGAATGATTTAAAGCAAAGAGATTATAACAGCACCTGGCACATCATAACTATTCAACAAATATGAACTATTTTGTTTCCCCTATCAACTAATTAATAAGAGATGGATTGAGAAACTCAATTCTTACTCTTGCTTAAATAAATATACATATATATTTAGTTTTTATAATAAAATATTATAACTTTAAAACACAATTTGATTGGAGCACAAATTCTCCATGTATATCAATTGTGGATGGTTGAGATTATACTTGGAGTAGGTGCCAGAGCAATGGGTCTAAAATGGACCATAAGTTCAGTAGTAGCTTGGCTTGCATATGCATTGTGCTCAACCTTCAAATGTATACCAGCATCACAGACAAAATCAAAAGCAAAAATAAGAGAGCATACATATTCGAAGAATTCAGCATCTTAGTGACATTTTTCATGAGGTGGAATAATAAAAGATGTCCCTGAAAGATTTATATTTTGTACCAGCACAAGTCAACACATCTTTTTGAAATCAACACAGAGGCTCACAGAGGAGAAGATCAGAGACTAAATGACCTGAAGAGTTCACAATTCCTATGATATGACTATTTTCAATATCTGTATGTAATTCACTTCCCACCCACCCTGCAGACTGAACATTGAATATTCTGGATATGTCCTTTTCTTTTTTCTTTATTAAGTTGTTCCATAGTTACTGTAGAAAATAAACCAAAATACACACAAGCAATTGGAACACAAAAGCAAAATCTGTTCTTTGTAATCCAAGACTTAGAGGAGGAAGTTAAGACAATTTAAACTGATAAACAAATTTTCAATCTAAGTAACTAGTTTAATGTCCCCTCATTCATAGATAGATATAGATATAGATATAGATATAGATATAGATATAGATATAGATATAGATATATGGATCTGTTTATACATAGATAAAGACAAATATAGACACACATTTTATTTTCTATTTTAATAATGTTGCTTTTGGGAAATCGATATGCTGCTGTGTTTATATTGGTCTTTTTGTTTTGTACTGTTTTTCTTTTTGTAATCACACCTAGGATGCAATATTTATTTTGAGCAAAACTAGGTCATCTACTTTGGCCACAGCCTCCTTGTATCTCTGGCTACAAACTCATTCGTCTGGTAAATCCCATTCACTTTATGATAAAGGGTATTCTGATTGGTAACTCATATACTTTCCTTTTATTTAACAATTCTTTATAATATTCATACCCAAAGTATTTCATTATAAAAGTCACAATTTCAAGAGTGCTCTGCTTTATTAAAAAATACTTAAGTATCGCGGGACCGCCGAGTGGCGTGGTGGTTAAGCCAGCGGCCCCAGTTCGGGTCCCACATACAAGGGCCACTGCCCTAAAATAAAATAAAATAAAATAAAATAAAATAAAATAAAATAAAATAAAATAAAATATCTATATCGAATTTGACATGATTCTTGGTAACATGCAACAACTCATTGTTTTCTAATCTCAGTATCTCTCATAATGATTTCTTTTGCTGGATAGTTAAGTTCGAGGAAATGGTGAATACCTGAGAAAGAAACACTCTTTCTGTTTCTTTATATTAAAAGATTATTCTCAAGTACAGCAGTTAAAAGAAAAAAACATGACACTATTTTTTTATCTGCATTCAAATGCTGAACAATTACTCTTTTGTAAAACTTATAACAGAACTCACAAAATGAGATTGAATTAGGATGGAGCCATTGACAAAGATGATGGTAGTTGCTTTGTTCAGATATGATAAAACCATGTAGAAACATGATATATGATAGAAGTATAGATGATATTTTTAGTGAATTGTCATGTTTAAACATGGGCTCATTATTTGATTTGTGTGTGAGTCAACTGTACATATTGATAAGGCAATTAAAACTATCAAGAAGCTATCCAAGTAGACAGGAAGGACTAATTCCCTTTGGTCTGAATATCTAAGAGGGAAATAAAGTCAGGAGGACTATGATCAAACTCTCCAAGTTGTATAAAACAGGGAAAGGTAAATAGGCTTATGCTGTTGTGGTGGGTGACCTATACCCTGGCCAAATTAAGCCATTTGTTGATCTCTGAAATTCACGCGATGTTTCATGTCTTTGGCCTTTGTACATATGGTCCTTCTGCTTAGAATAATGTCCTTAATGTCTCCATAGCAAACTTCTCAATCTTGGGGAAGAATGTTAAGGGCCAGCATGTGTAGGAATCTAGGTTCCTCCTTGCTAGAAGGATAATAACCTGTGCAAATTGGCAACTGTAAATAGTTATTGGATTTGTAAATAAAAATCACAAAGTAAATATTAATCACCAAATTCCAAAGTGGATGGATTAATTTTAAAATGTAAAAACAATAACATAAAATGATATTTTACAACAAAAGTTAACACTTAAAACACTGAAGATTGATAGAGTTAATGATGTAAAGAAGCTAAAGATAAAATTACAGATCTAGAGGAGTAGAAGCAATTATAAAGTAAATGACATATATTTATACTATTTACATAATATTTGTGACTCGGTTGATATATGAAAATTCTTTTTCAAAATTTTGACATGGCATTACTATTAAAAGCAGAATTATCTGGTAGACTTACTTTTTTCATTTTATTTTTCAATTATAATTGACAAACAATATCTTAGTTTTAGGTGTACAACATAGTAATTAGACATTTATATACCTTATGAAATGATCACCCCATTAAGTCTAGACTTTCTTTGTTTATTTCAAATGTGATATAATATTTTAGGTGTTCTCATATTAGAATTTCTACAATTTCATGGATAAATAAAATAATGTATCTCACTAACAATGATTCTATGTGTTAAAAAGTATTTTTAATTATAAGCATTGGTAGCAATTGAATAATTTATATGTTAGATACATTGTTTTATTAATTCAATGCTTTTATTATTTATTTTCACTAATCATATTTTAGACACCTAAAATGTTCGCTAGTATGATAGTTATTTAACATTATTAAGTAAGAAAAACCGTTGTTCCCCATAACTGGGTTTTTCCAGAGACAAATGGCATGAAAGTTACATCAAATGAATTTCTGAGCTGCAATAGGTATAGTTATACTCATATAACAGATGTGATGTGAACTATTAATCTGACTGTATAGAATTTCTCTCCAATTACTAATCAGTATTAATCTCAGCAAGTTCCAAGGGCATTCTAACCTTCCAAGACCACTGATGTGTTATATAATTTGTAACTCCATCTTTAATATGTTCCCAGTAGCCCCTAGACTATTAGTTAACATTAATATTTTAAAAATGTATTATTACTTTGCTGACCTGGTTCCTTCAATGGAGATTAAGATGCAATAGTACAGTTTCTAAAAATAAACATTTAAATTTAAAATTTTAACCTTCTATAATATACACTAATTTACATTTACTGAAAAATCAAAATTTTCATCACATTTTAAATAAATTTAGAGATAGTCAGCACAATTCCCATGTCTCTCTCCTCTCTGCACTGTACTTGAAACTGCCTTCCACAGCCTCGTAGAGAAGAAAGCCAAAGGGTGGCTTGACTGGGTGAAAGTGTTTTGTTTTCAACTTTTGCTAAATCGTATCTTTTGAGCTCAGAACCACAGAGTTTACCAATAAAAGGTGTGAGTGAAGAAAGATTAGAGATTCAAAGGAAAGAGAAGCAGAAATAAGAGGTATATTTGCAATGTTCTGGATAGGCATTGAGCCTGTCATTTCTGCAGATCTTGTTGATATACCAGTAGTTTTGCCATTTCTACAACTTTAGTAATTGTTGGATAACATGCCAGAAGTTGCACGCGCGCGCGCGCACACACACACACACACACACACACACACACACACACACACTATTTTTAATCCTTACAACCACATGACCTGCATTTATAAAATAAATATAATGAGGTTATTCAGGAGCCAAGACTGGCATTTAACGAGTTCCAAATCAGATCCTGTACCATTTAACTCCAGTCCCTCACTGCTCATTATACAAGGCACACACTGATTTATAGCAGAATTGCATTTTACATTGAGATCAAGCTCAGGAGTCAGATGTTAAAGTGAAAATTGCTAGAATTAAAAATCAAGTCATCTTGTAATTTCTAAGACCTAGGAATTTGGCATCTAATTTTGCAAGAATAACTTTTTTCCCCCTCTTTTGCATTGGTTTAGAGAACTATAAGCAGATGAATTGGAAAAGAAACAATAGCCAAATGTATCCACTCTCTTCTCTTTTGCCCTCTCTTTCTTATTTCCAGACATTAGCAAATCTTTCTCCCCTTAGTCACAGCGATCCATGTATATTGAATCTTGATGGTTCATTCACTGAGACAGGGCTAAATTATTTTAGGCGCTTGATCCCCAAATTGCTCCTGACATTTTCTATGTTTGTTCCATGTCAATAACAATGGCAGGACACTTTCCTTTGCTGGTTCTTCATTCTCAAAATATTTCTTTTATCAAAACTCATAAGTTTCTTTCAAGTGAAAAAAAAAAGCAAACACAGCAGAAACATAATCTAATCCATTGCTAATCCAGCTTGCTGTCAAATTTAATAAAAACAAAAACAACTATCAAGTGATCACAAAAATTATTTCCCTCACATGTTCACATGTCTGGTATAGAAGTGCACATAATAATAGCTTACATTTTTGGTGAGAGCAAAACATAATTTTTGAAATGGTTTTCAGTTATGTATTTTCCACAAACAATTTTGTACTAAAATATCACAGTAAGCTAACCTCAAAATCCTTTATATTTACCATTTATGCCATCATAAAGTCAAATACACACTGACTTTTTCTTTTTTGAAACATTATTGTAATATATGTTACCATAATATTTGAATAGTTTTTTGTAAGTACCATTTTACTCTAGCAGTTTCATATTTTTATATTTTAAATGATTATTCCTCTAGAAATTTGTAGTTATAAATATAACCCTCAGCTTTTATTTCTCCATCACATGATATGTAAAAATTCCTGAATAGGAAATAGCTTTAACTTATCTGTTGCTGCATGAGAAATTACCCCCAAAATTTCCTGGATTAAATGGTGGTCATCATATTGAAATATCTAAGTATGTTAAATCAACATGTTGTATATCTTAAAGTTAGACAATGTTCTATGTCAATTATACTTCAATAAGGCTGGAAAAAAACACACTCCAAAACAGTCATTTTATTTGCTCATGTTTTTGAGACTGGGAACTCAGTCAAGGCTCAGCTGTGCAGTTCTGCTGCCCCATGTGGTCTCCACCAGAATCAGTTACTTAGCTGCATGGAGCTAAGCCATGCCTGGACTTTTCAAAATGGCCTGACTCCACAGCTGGTGGCTGCCAACAGGTGAGGTGGCTTTTGTTACCTGTCCCCCACAAGGCAGCTTGGGCTTTCTCAGAGCACCACAACTGCCTTCCAAAGGATCATATTCTATGTATGAAAGAGGAATCTACACAACTCCTAAGGCCAGCTGTAGAAGTAACATCACTTCCCTTCTGCCACATCAGATGCAAAGTAAAGGACAGGTGCAGCCAAGATTAAAAAGCGGTGAAATGGAACGCCCTTCCCTTGATGGAGAGTTTCAAGGTGATTATACAAAAAGGGTTTAAGATGAGAAGCTTCGCTGTAGCCAATTTTGGATATACAATTCACCAGAGAAACTTTTCTCAAATAACTTATGGTTTCTATTCAAAAAAGGAACTGAAAATCAAATGTATTTTCCAGTTTATTTTTTTAATGGTATGAAACCTTGTCCTTCAAAAAAAAAAATCTAAAAATATTAGAAGTATGAGATAATCTCATCTTTATACCCCGCCTTTTTTAATATTTTATCATGAGAGCAATGAGCGGTTACAGAAATGTTTTTACCATATTAAAATGTACAATTTGAAAAGATCAGCAAGGTTGCTGGAAAAAGAATAAATTGTGGTGAAGTGAGTCAGAGAGGATATAAAACTCAGTTTGATGGAGATCTATTCAAAGACACAGTTCCTGTGACAGTCTTTAGTTTGTACTATGATCATTTGCATGGAGATGGAGATAAATGAGTTTTTTGAACAATTTATTAAAGTTAATAGTGTGCTTTTTTTATATATATATTATCGTGTCTCTAGAGTCGGGAGTGCTTCTTACAACTGATGGCATATTATTTTGACAGCATTGTTTTTTTCAATGTTAAATAACATATGCTACAATACATGGCATCTTTGATGCAAAAATATATGGTACTTTGGATGATACTGGGCACATTTAGTAGACAGTAGATGTTAATTGAACTGATTGACAGCTACATTTGATTAGTTTATTTTTCTCAATAAGAATTTTTTGAGATATTATATATAGAGGCAACTCAAATATGCCATGTGATAGATGTGCTTGAGTTTTTAACTGAACTAAAAGAAAAAATATATATAGTATTTGACCAACAAATGACCAAATATAGTCATACTCATTTGGCATAAGAAACTTAGGATTGTTTCTTACTCAGTTTGACTCTTTTCAGTCAAATGTTTAAAGAAATACTTGAAATGTCCTTTGTAGCAAATGCTTTCCCCTACATGGATTGGAAATTTTTCACTATGCTTTAATATTCTCAAAATACATTTTGAGTGGCAGTATACTAACAAGAACAATCTCTAAAAGGTGAATATGAGATAGGGCAGCATCACCATGCAGCATTCAGAATTTGCCCATTTTCATTCCAAGGCTTGCTAATCGTCTGCTTTTTCACTTGTTACCAACTTTATAGTTATCAAGTCTCCTCCACAATAATAAATTTTTTTTCTGAAAAAAATTTAAAAGATGTTCAGAACTAAAATATCTTAATAGGAGATTAGAAAAAACCTACTTCCTCCAATATATAGTCCAGATATATATTGATTAATAATGATAAACACATCTGTTAAATAGAATGCAAACAAATTCTAATTAATTAATAGCAAGTTATGAAAAGGCCTTCACTGAAGAGAACCTCAAATGCTAGATATTTTACTTGAGTTCTTACCATATTTATTTCTTCATGGGATAATTTAATGATATTAAAATTATGATCAAAACAATATTCGATGTGGATAGTATCTTATTTCTTTAAAAGTCACATTTTATTTTCAGAGCTGTCTTAGATGAAAGACAAAACTTATAGTCAGGTTACTGCAGTCACTATGATAGAGGATCACAAAATGTATTTTATTAGTGATTCAAGCTTTTTAAAGAGTTACTTCTGGAAGTCACTTTTGCTACCTGGTATTTGGTGGTTTTATGCGGTTAATTAAAGATACATGCTCTTTTATTGTGGTGACTGAGGAGGGTTGAGAGCTAGAGGAACTGATTTAATAGAATACAAATAGTATTCTATGCATGTATAGAACAGATCCTACATGGTTTGATTCCATATCAATGCTATTCTTAATGTGTAAATAATGTTACTGAGCCTATGTTAAAAAGACACACTTACTTTTTTTCCCTAATAAATGGGATGGATTTTCTCCCATCAGATCATACCCCTTGCCCTGTCATCCTCCTGATCAATGGCATTTGGCCTGTATTTAGTTGGGGTTAGGGAACAGTGTAAATCCATTAATCGACATAAAGCTATTCTGTACATGCAATGGTTGAACCCAGCCATGATCTTGGCCTTGTAAGCCCAGTGGTCAAAGTGTGCCCTACCATTCTAATCACTGCTGTTCACTCAACTGGCTGCAAGGATACTGGTAAATAGAAGGGCAAAGGCCTTGGAAGTTGGAATTATGGCTTTTTTTTGTTTGTTTTGAAGTGTTTCCACCTCAAATTATACAACACTGACAAGTTGCTTGACCTATCGGGCTAAACCATCAGGATAATGATAAGTCTAGTCCATAGCCCTCTGGATTTATTTACTCAGGGTAGGGTTAGGTGTTCACCACACAGGAAGCTCTGCAGAACTTCATATCAAAACAGTTTTATATGGTCTGGCATTTCTAGTACTTGGAATTTTTGCTCACTGTAAATAGAGAAAATTTATTATAGAATTTTATTCTCAGCTACAGTGGAATCCTTTGCTTATCATGAGCCCAGTTGAACTTGGTATTTATAATTTTGTGATAGTCATCTTATTTTCCATTTCTATCTAGAAAATTTAACAAAATTAATTCCATAGTAAATTCTTCAAGGAGCCATATACACCTTGTTAGTGTGAAATGTCATAATAATGAATGCTAGAAATCCCTAGCAAAAAAGAAGTAATATCTGATTTATCTTGACATTACACGATTTCAGTAAAAAAGAAAATATATGTTAATTTCAGAAATATAGATAAATTAAACCCAAGTTTTTACATTTAACTTTTCAAATATAAATGATGCAGCAGCTATTTACTTGGACCCCTTAAAGGCATCTTCAGAATAAAATTTAATGAAGAAAACTAGAAGGGTATTTTTAAAGTAAGATATTTGCTTCATACTTCATATGCATAAATATTATTTCCCCATCAACCAAATGTAATTTAGAATTTAGAGATTTCTAGATTTGAAAAGTGTCCTTCATATTATTATTATTCATCATGCATGAACAACAGGTTCATTGACAATTGTCAAATTTAGTGTTTTACTAATGAAAGGGAGTTTGAATGTAAATAGGCATAAAATAGTTAAATAAGAAAACAAACATTCACTGCATCCAAAAGGAAAACATGATCGTGCACTACAGAAATTAAATAAAAAGATGGTTGTGTAAAGACTTGCAAACAGCTGTTGAGGTAGCCTTTAACAGGGAATTATATAATGGCCAAAATACCACAGCAGCCATGAGAGAAAACTCATTTCCAGGTATTCATAAGAAACTGCAGGAGGGATATTCACAATGGGCATTCTGAGTTCCGACTTTTGATCTGTGTGGTGGCAGCTACTGAGAATAAAAATAACCAGTTAATGAAGATTTTGCACTTTAAATTATAGATACTGGATCTGCACATGCTCAGCAATTTCTTAAATCTGCAATTAGCATGTCAAATATGATACATGTCATGATGAGATATTGACCAACCCAGAAAGTTTCTGTGTAATACGCTGACTACGAGGTTTCATTGACTATAAAGGTCATGAAATGAGATTTTAAAAGCACAATTTGAGGATCACCAATAACATTGCCATTGCCTGCGAGCCGAAGGCTGAAAATCTGTGTTACATCCTTCAGAGTCCAAAAAATAACAATTATAAAGTAAGAAATCGGAGCAACTATGTTCTAATTATTTTTACAGAGATTATAGTTGTCTTTCTCCATCCTAGCACATCAGTTTCCCAATTTCAGCATGTCTCCTCTAGTAATAAATTGCAACTCTCAGAACATTGAATAGGAATAAGGACTATTTTACCCAGGGATGGGGGATTCCTATCAGTAAACCTATCAGCAGATATAGAAAGAGAAAAATCTTGAAAGTAGTAAATACAGGACTTGAAGTTTGTTTCAAATATCAGCAGCCCAGAAGCTGGAAGAAGCTTGATCCCATGAAGCCATAGATGCCTGGAATAGACAGTGGTAATGACTGAGAGCTAAGTCCATGAACTGTGCTCTAACTCAGAACTCCAAAAGGGAGTTAGATCATCACAATTGTCCCAAGGAAATTCCATACACTAGATCAACAAACAAAGGATCTGAATGTGTATATATATATATATATATATATATATATATATATATATATATTCATTTTTCCAAAATAGCAATGAAAAAAAAAAAAAGCCTATAATAAACACAAAACAAGTGAGAGGAAAAAGAAGACCATGCTGAAACTTAAGAAAGAGGATATGTCTGATAAAAAGGTATGTATTTCAGGTTCCAGAGGTAAGTTTTGAAAGTCAGCATGCCTTATGAAAAATGAAGAAGTAGTCTTAAAGAAACACAAATAAAAACAAAACTTAAAAAAAAAAAATGTAGCTCCAGAGGGCAGGAAATTAAGAACTGCTAATATTGTTTAAGAAAACAAAATGTATTGTTACAACAGCAGCTATTAATTTCATATATATATATATATATATATATATATATATATATATATATATTATCCAGTATTAAATCGAAAGGAACCCCAAGATATTCATTACTGGCTGAACATAAATAGTTGGCATGAGAATTGTTTTTCTGCTCTAAACAACTATAATATTGGATGAATATATACAACAATACATTTTTTAAATTTTATTTTATTTTAATTAGCTTCAGGAGGCAATATCTAAGCTGTACTGAAGGAAGAGAAAACCTACTCCAAGCTGGGCTTGGTGGCGGGGCTCTCTGAGTTCAGGAGACAGGCTGAGCAGCTCACAGAGGCCAAAGCAGCTGAGATTTTTAGGACCTAGTACCGACGAGGAGGGGCTAGGTAGGGAAAAAGTTCCTCTATCTGCACATCACAATAGTAAGTCATTTATTTATCTAACAAACAACCAGGTCCCCAAACAGCATATGGATTGGAAGGATATAAAACAAAGTGTGAACATAGATTGCATTTTTCTTTACTATTTATTTTCTACATTTCCTCACTCAGGTGACATAAGTGGACCAAAGATCTGAAAGCCACAATCATATAGGCCCATACTTATTACTGAAAGATCATCACAGTGACTGGAAAGGAGCAAGATTAAATATATCTTAACTTCTAAACTTTTCTCTCTTAGAACACGCTCTTCTGGCCAGAATAAAACACTCATTTTCCATCCTCTGGTATAGTTATGCTACCTTTAGAACTTTGTTTTTATTGCAGAAAAAGTTTTAGATAATAATACATTTGCTAAATAATAGTAATTTAGGGTTGACATTTTAAATGTCAATTGATTTTCCTTTTTATCATTGATTTTCAAAAGGAATGTCTTTCCTCCACTAAAATATTTACTCTTCTGATTTTTATTTTCCTTAATATGGAAAACTGACATGGTAATAGGGATAATTTTGAATCTTGCTTAATATTAATATTGAGTTACAATATTATAGGAAGCTCATTGACACTGAAACCTAAGATGGAAAATAAGGGTTTACAAAACTTTACAGTCAAATAGACCTCTGGTTTTAACCGAAACAAGAATAGTGGAGTATCTGTGCTCCAGAACATTTATTTGTCAACAATGAAAATGTGGCCAACCTAATAATTCTGAGTTTTAAGTAGGTTTAGAAACTTAACCAATGCTTCACACCTACTAGGTGGCAGAACCAGGATTAGAATTCATCAGAGCCATCCCCTGAGCCTACAGCTTCTTAGGTAAATATGTTCTTTGGGGATTCCTTTCTATAGATACATAATTTTAAAAATTACAGAAAAGATACTCAACATCACCAATCATTAGGGACACACAAATAAGAACCACAATGAGATATCATTTTACATCCATTATCAAAACAAAACAAAAACAGAAATTAAGTGTTGATGAGAAAAGGAGAATTTGGAAACCTTGCATATTGGTATTGGGAACGTAAAGTGCTGCAGCTACTATGTAACACAGTATGGCGGTTCCTAAAAATAATTACGTTCCTAAAAATAATTAAAAAGATAATTACCAAATGATCCAACAACTCCACTTCTGGGTAATGCCCCAAAGAATTGAAAGCAAGTACTTGAAGAGTTATTTGTATACCCATGTTCACAGGATCATTATTCACAAAAGCCAAAAAGTGGAAGCAACCCAAATGTCTATTGACAGATGAATGGATAAACAAAATGTTACATATCCATACAATGGAAAAGTAACCAGCCATGAAGAGGAAGAAAATTCTGAAACATGCTACAACATTGATGAACCTGAAAGACATTATGCTAAATGAAATAAGCCAGTCACAAAAAGGACAAATATTATATGATTAAACTTATATGAGGTACCTAGAGTGGTCAAATTCATAGAGGCAGAAAGTAGAAGGATGGTTGTGAGGGACAGCAGGGAGGAAAAAATGGGGAGTTAGTATCTAATGGGTATAGTTTCAGCTTGGGAAGATGAAAAAGATCTTCAGATGATGGTGTGATGGTTGCACAACAATGCAAATATACTTAATTCCATAGGACCGTATGCTTAAAAAATGGTTAAAGTAGTAAATTTTATGTTATATATATTTTGCCAAAATAAAAGAATATTACAAAGTGCATGGGTCCATGTGAGACTTAGTCTCTCAATCTGAGCATTTATATCAGTGAGTAGAGAACACAGGATTATATGTTTGTTTATTGTCTCCTTTCCAGAGACCACCTCTCAGTGTTCTCAGCTGGCAAATGTTCTCTGTTGGCTAATTTTAATCTGCTACTAGTAAAAGAGTTAGAAACCCTGTTATTACTCTCAGAGCCATTAAAAATAGTCTTAGATAAAGCAGTTAACAGAGGAATTATGTGGTTGAAGTGTGAGTGGGGCCTGAAATATCACGCTAGTGTCCATTTTCTCTGCAGCTACATCATTCAGTGGCAGATCAGGAGACATGTGCAAAAGGCCCTTAGAAACATCTCAGAACTTCATGGGGATATTGGGTTCCATCCCTGCTCCCAACTCTTTGGAAGAATATATGTGACTGATCACCATAAATTTGTCAGCTCCACTCTTGTCTAGTTTCATTTTATTGACACCTCACTCAACCACCCCTAGAGAAATGACCCCAGATTCTTATATCTCAGTTTTACCATCTAAACCATAGATTCAGGAAATTAAACAATGCAAACACACACAGAATTGTTATTCCCTCAAAATGTTCTCCTCGGCAACCAGGGAAATAAAACAAAAATAAATTGATTCTCATGAGTTGAATTCAACAGCATAGCACAGTTTCCCCTCGAATTTGGTATGCTCATAATGTGAATTATTACCCCTTATATGTGTCACAATGGACTTTTCCTATATATCAACTTCATTTGGGAATGTCAATGCTTAACAGAGTATGGGTGATGAATATACAAATGAGGATATTCCACTGAAAATATTTCCCTTTTTTATTTCCCTCATGTAGCTTTGGCCAACATGAGACAATGTTCAGTTATTTACAAACCAACTAAACAGGGCAACAAACTGAACATGTATAACTGGACACATAGAGCTAAGAATAAACTTACACTCTCAGTTATCTGAATTATAATTTTACATCTATATGTTTATTTTATAACTGTTATTCAAAACATACAATGTTTTCATAAACATATGAACTTCCAATGAAGCTTTGATTTTATACTTCCATTAAACAAAGACTTTTAAAATGAGGAAGCAAAAATATGCTTACATTTCTCTCTAGAAACTTTCCACTTCACTACCATTTTTCCCACACGTAGCTACCATTTAGGGAATATTAGTCATCTTACTGTTTTAAGTGCATTTAGCTAACCATAATATTGATTGTTTTTAAGAGGCAAATACCTTGATCAAATAAAGTGTAAAATGTTGCATTTTGCCCCAGTCATTAAAGACGTTTGCATAAAATGCTACAACTAAAATTCTGGCTGCCTACAAGTATAAAAGAAACTCCCCGTATAAAGTATGCTGTTTGTAAAACACCCCCTGCTTCCACTATTTTGTTATGAATGCTGCCTTGAATCACTTACCTAGTCAACGCCTAAGACTCCTCTGGAGTTTGGTGACAGTCCACTTAGTGGTGTACATTGAAGAGCTCTTCTAATACACACTTTCTTTGTTTGGAGTTCTCAAGAGTTGAGCTCCAGTTTAGAAAGCTCATTACATACTATAAATAAGCAGTCTTGCTTTAAGATTCCCATGTTGGGTAATAGTCATTGTAAACATATATTAATGATAGATAGATAGATAGATAGATAGATAGATAGATAGATAGATAGATAATAGATATCTATGAGTCCTTGGTAAGCTTTTTTTTTTTTTTAACCAAGATATGCCATTTTGGTATGTATTAAAATTCTGTCTTCTTGGACATCATTGACATTTAGTGATAACAATTTACTAGAGGTGATAGATGCTGTATATAAAAATGAAAATCTTAAATTCCAAAGGCTTTGGTAATAGTAAGGATCAGACATTGCCTGTGAATTCTTAAACTGGGTTTTCAACTATTAAGTGGATATGGGAAATTTAATTAAGCTTAGAGGAGATGGCTAAAATTGCAAAACTACAATTGGAGAGATAAAAAAATAGATACCAAACTGTTTATTGAATAATAGGGTACCTGTCTCAATATATAGCTTACAGGGCGGCTGGTTAGCTCAGGTGGTTAGAACGCAGGTTCTTATCACCAATGTTGCTGGTTCAATTCCCACATAGGCCAGTGAGCTATGCCCTCTATGACTAGACTGAAAGACAATGGCTTGACTTGGAGCTGATGAGTCCTGGAAAAAGCACACTGTTCCCCAGTAAAGTTTAAAAAAAATGATATAACTATTTATTTAAAAAATATATATATATATATATATATATATATATATATATGTATCTTACAATGTATGTATATATGTACATCCATGCATATAATATTACATATTATATACACATATAGTTGCTTATATAACACATGTATATGTCTAGAAATTACATGATATTTTAATTCTATAAACATGTCAAGATGTAAATTTCATTTTCAGATAATCTAAGTTTTGCCTTTAGGAACAGATATTAAAGTCACCCATATTGTGAGAAATGTGGAGAAAAGATTTCAGCACAGCAGATATCAGCACAGGGAAAAAATTCTTATTGGTTGCAAGTGATTGTAAGGGCCGAGTATGTTGGAAGTTCTGAACAGAGGACATTCTAGTGATGATGAATGCTTCTTAAGCAGTTCACCCAGATCTTTGTTCAAAATTCACAGACAATTTGAACCCCAAGCTCACTTCCATTCAGTAGTCGATGAATGATTCTAGTGCTCTCTGACCCATCAATGTTGATGGAACCAATTCGTCCATGTAACTCGTCATATCATACAACTGCAAATGCCAAGACTTGGACATCTGTACCATGTTGAGCCAGCCAGTGGAGGGGCTAATGTGGACATGAAGCTGGCAATATGGAGCTGCAGACAATGTTCTTCCATGTCGCCCTGCTATTGTAGTCTGGCTTCTGGCCATACTAGACAGGGGGTTAGTGTTCTCCTAAGCCTGTAACTTCAGGGACCCATGGCCCAAGAGCAAGGCCTCTCTCCTGGATTCTGGTCTGACTGTTGATTCTCTGTGACTTGACAGATTTCTCTGGACAAGAGGGGCCCTCACTCTTGCCACTGCCCCCAATGTCCCAGGTTTTCCGTAGGCCTGCTGTGTGTGCTGTGTATTCATCCTTAGCATTACCACAGCCACCTCCTTACCTTCTCTGTCACTCAGACAATCTTGAAAACTAAAAGTCCCTTGGAATAACTCTTTAAAAATCATGTTTCAATATGTCCCTGATAAAAGCTTAATTTTTCTTGATTGTATCCTGGGGGGGGGTGGGGGTGGGGGTGGATAATAATAACAGGGACAGGGGAGGGAGCACAGGAAAAGCCACGACTTGAAGGCTCTCCTTGGTTGGATAACCATTCACAGAGCCTTCACTAAATGGCCTCATAATTTCCTTATGCTCTTTAACAAATCATCGCAAGTAATTATTCTGAAGTACTCACACTACAGCTATCTGCCTTTCAAGAACCAACATGGTCTAAGAGCCAGTAGAAAGCATTTCTGTCTTTTAGAAAAGAATCTAAAGTCTCTTCTTAACTATAGTACCTGGCAAAGTACCAGCCTATAGGAGATGCTTAAAAAATGGTTTGGGGAGGGTATAAATGAATTAATGAATTAATCAATCAATCAAACGATGGAGGCATGAATAGATTCTAATTAAATTAAACCCCTATACTAATTGCCTGTCAGATAATCTAGGTTGACATCCTAATGCACAGACAAAAAATTCTAGTTTAAGTTTTTCTTTCAGACACTAGTGTGAAAATAAATCCTTCACACAATTAAGCACATTGAAACACCATCTACAAAACCTTTGCATAACATGCTTCATTGCTAGATCCCTTTTCATGCCAATAGCATTGACAAGCCTATATACGAATGTAGCTCACCCTAAAGTTACCCACTGGTCTTTGCGATCTCTGTGAGCAGAGGTATTGTCTTATCTAAATTTTGTTTCTTCAGTTTCTACGTAACTACTGGCCACTGCCTGCAGTCAGTAGAAGTTGCATTTTCAACTGGTCTAAAAATATACAGTGATCTATAACTAAAAGTTCTAAGTCATTTAATACACAAATCGATCAAAATAAAGGAGAAATGGAAGATAAAATAGAATTTGTCTGTGAAAATTATATTCTAAAAGGGATTTGGTCTATATGCTCCTTAAAGATAAGGACTACTTATTTATCCCTGTGTCTTTGAACCTAGTCCAGAGCCTGCCCTATAGTACCTACTCTATTTGTTTGTTTGAAATATTTAATAATACATTTAAAATTTGTATTCATAAATAATTGAAGAAATGATTCATTTAGGTCTCTCCACAAGCAATCTCAGTTTCTATGTTTAGATTTAATGAATCTTAAAATAGAAAGTTAAAAAATGAAAAAATTCTTGAATTTTCCAAGATTTTGTAAAACTATTAATTTTGGTTCACATGGAACTAGTAAAAGTTATGGTTTAAGCCACAAAGGTCTACTATAGGCAAGGTAAAATTAGTGACCTTTATTTTTTATTTAAGTAGTTTGGCCTCTGTGTAGATGGAAGCAGCAAAAGTTTCTTAAATTATTAAATGAAAAGCCATGTATTATTGTGCACAGGATGGAAACAAACTAACAAACAAACAAAAACATGAGGATAAGATGGTAACTTCACAGGCCCCTGCAGGGAAAAATACTGATTTATATCACTGTGTCTTGTCACTCCTGACCTCAGGGAACCCTGACATGTCTAGGCTATGGAGTTGCTCCCCTCCATTATCTTTTCACATCAGGAATCTTCCATGGAATCTGACTCCTTTTCTTCCCACATTAACATTTCAAACTACTTCCCCATAAACATAAAAAAGGCCTTCCAGCATATGCTTAGAGCAGTTCTATGTCCTTAAAATCCAGGGAATGGCAGGTTTTCTGCTTTACATGTCCAGATAAATCACCGCACTGGGTTTTCCATCAAAACAACTTATTCCACTCAAAACTGTGAAAGAAAAAACATGTTCAGAGGAAATGTGATGGGCCTAGGCCTAAATGTAAAAATTTAAAAAAAGTATTTGAAACCACCTGAAAAATCATCTGGCGAAAAAGATTTTTAAAACATAGAACTCATTTTTAGTTTTTTCCTTTGTTGTGTCTTATGTGAGTGAACCATTATGTTCTCATTTTGCGGTGACATGCAGTGCTCATCTCTCTTTACTTGGCAATCTTGGTGTAGTTGCTAATTTTTAAAAAAATATTGTTATTTACCTTTTTTTGGACATTAAAAACTCATGGTGCCTACTGTTGGAGTTGCATAGAATCCAATGTTCAGCCACTGCAGGCATAAAAACACTGACATTGTAACAAGTGAGTGAGTCTTCCTGGTCCTAGACCACCATCACACATGCAAAGAGAGGGCCTTCATTTAGCTTGAGACAAAGAGAATTAAGTTCAGGTTGTGCCCACTAGAGGTGCCAGCCCTCAAACTATGAACATCGTAAAGCAATCAGCATTTTCATAAACACACTCGAATTCTTCCATCTAAGTAGAGAAAAGTTGGTTTATAACCATCTGAGCTAATATGAACCTCTTTTCTGGGCCTGTGGGCCATTAAAACCACATGCTAAGGAGTGATGAAGACCCTCAGCATTTTGGTCTTCGAATCCTGTCCCTTTTCACTGTCTCCTTGTGACTCTCTTCCCACCGGCAACAAAAATCCAAAAATCTCACTATAATACTGTGACAAATTTCTCTGCAAAGACTAATCAAATAGTGGAAAGTGCTTTTTGTTATTGAATTTTTAGGAAGACTTCAGAGGGTAAACCGAATCCAGAAGAGAATGAACTAGAAATGTTATGTTTTTCATTTTAATAAGCCATCTTAGGTCTATATCCTCAAACACAGGGTTTATTTTTGAGGCTAAGAAGCCCTGCTGCTGTGTGCATTTGTTTTGTGAGGTCAGTCACCTTTCCTTCTCACGCAGACAATAACATATGCAAAAAATTCAACTCATACAAATGCACCCCAGAGGAAAATCAATGCTTTTCTGGTCATGCCAACCTAGTTATTTTTCTTTAATGATTTTGGGCTAACTACACACAGTCGAACAATGTTCACTAGAAATAGATTAACTCAGCCTTTCAGGGGATGTAAGCTGGCTTCCAATGTTGGTTATGAAGACAAAAGCTGGCCAAACAAAAGCTTCTCCCCTCTCTTTCGTGGCTTTGATGCTGCTTTTCAGCCCTTCTGTGCAGTGACAACCTCATCGCTTTTGATTGATCTGAGAACCTGTGCACTCAGATTCCTTGAAACTTTTTGTCTTGGTTTCACTGGCATCTATTTTGCATTCAGGTCTGATATCTGTGACTTCATCATATCCATGTCCTGCCACCAGATACAGAAGCGCTTTGTTCGGCCTCTCTTCATGCTGGAGGAGTTTTTCCTAGGGGTTGCTTCTTGTTCTCAAACATGAAAATGTGCGAAGCATAAAACTCCAGCTGTGAATACTTACCTCCCTGCAGTGTTAAAAAGTTCAATATACAAAACACCTGGTTTCAAGTAAAATGTACATCAAGATATACGGCAAAGAGACAGATTTAATATACCCCATAGGGCCCTGAGGCACTTTTTAAATTAAAGACACAACACACTTTTTTTTTCAGATGAGATTTAACTATTTTACAAATAATGAACCAATAAACATCATACAGTTGAAGGGAAAGTTGTAAGAGACCGGTGGAAAGGATCATTGTCATGTAAATGAAAATCACACTCAGACATTACTTAGACACTTTGTAAATGCATTTCTGGTCAGTAAAGCTCTTTTTACAAGTGATAATGTGGCCAAAAGCCTCAGTGATTTAAATTCTATAGGGAATAGTAGCCCTTTTAACTTCAGCGACCTCCTAAACATTCATCATGAATATAATTTATTTACAAGGAGATAGAAGTGGCAGAATAGCCATCTTAATGGGAGGAAGTTTCATGTCTTCTCCTTCCTTGTAACAACCCTAAAATTATGAGAAACTATTATTAAAGGGTAATTATTTATGCACTGTCTTTAAATTCTCTAAAATTAGACCTAACATTTTTTAGATGGAAAAAAAAATGTATGCAATAAATGTTGGGAGGGGAAGAATGAAGATGTCAGGAAACATTTTAATATAACTGGTTAAAAGGTGTTAAATCAAAGAAAGTATCTAACAGTTTTTCCTTCTTTTTCTGAATTTCTCATTTCAAAGAAAAGAGAGCAAAGTGGCTGTCCTTATTAACTGTGGTGAGCTGGATGTCTGGGGATGTGTAAGAAGTCATTTCAGTGTGGTACACTCTCTTTCAAAGAATGTGCCCGAAGCTCCAGCAGAAAGTGTATGTGTTGTTCTTGCTTCCCCTTCTTCTCCATTCATATCTGTGCTCCCTCATCTGGCCTCTCTCTTCTGCTTTTCAGTATCTAGGGCAGTTCAGAGACCATTTCTGTACAGACATAGAAACAGCTTCCTATTGTATTTACTGTGCAGTATTATGGATCATTCCCCATAGTTTGCTTTAGAAAAAAGGAAAAGGAAGGGACTAAATTTAGCATTCTATAATATTCACATGCATCTAAGAGGCAGCTGTTAAAATCTCAGATCCTCTGGCCAGAACACCTGAGCTCACATCTCACTGCTCCTGCTGTCAGAGTGCTTTGAGTCAATAATGGTGCTGCAGTTTCCCTATCTGTAAAACGGGAATAATGTTAGTAACAATTTTATTACAGTTTGAAGAGGATGAGATGAGTTCAAACAGTAACAAGTCTTAGAATATTGTCTGTCACATGATACAAACCAGAACTCATAGCTGACATCATCATCATCATCACCATCATGTACTGATTTTAGTAAACTTTTTGATTCTACATTATACACACATCTTACCAACAAGTTTTGACTTTATTTTACTTAACCTCCAGCTGAGCTTTTACTTACTATATTTGGAAGAAATGAAAAGATATTGGTATTATATATAAAATATTGATGCAGTCATTCTGCAATTATGTATCCATCAAAATCCAAGGATCCTCAACCTTCAGGATACTCTCTTTTGAAATAAGTAAGCTGTACTGGGCTTGGAATTTTGGCTATCTAGGTGCCAGGAATGGTTCTGCTTTTAGTTTATCATGCATAAAAACCATCTATCACTTATCTCTGAATTGGAAATGCATAGTCACAACTTCATTTGTTTATGCAAGGGTGCTCTGAAATAATTAAAACATTTATCCAATTAGTCCCCTTGTTCTCTTCAATGATCATATTGTTATCCTCACACCAATAACCAACACCCTTTCTCACTTTTTCATTCAACAAAGTTAGATGAACTCGCTAGAAGAAATAAAGGTCATGGAACGGAGGAACTCTCAGGGTATTGCTCCCTGAATCCTTCCTTGTTGTTAAAGTAAAGGGATGAGTTTTCTTTACACCTCAGGCCAGTCTCAAAAACTAGATTTCAATGCTCTTCAGGCTTCCTGCTTCTACTTCTATCACACTGTCACTTATTCTCAACACAGCCACAATCATCCTGGTCATCAGATAATGTCTCTTTCTGTTGAAAACTTTCCAGTGACTGTCTCACTCAGTAAACACCAAAGTCCTTCTCATGATGGGCAAAGCCCTAGAGCTGTGGTTCCCAAGATGGGCTCCCTGGAGGAGGAACATCAGCATCCCTGGGAACTTGCTCGAAATGAAAACTGTTTGACCCCACCTCAGACATATGGAATAAGAATCTCTGGGAGCTTGTTAAAAAGCTGCATTTTTAATGAGCCCTCTGGGTGATTCTGACACATTCCTCATCTTTTGGCCTGTTTTAAACTCATAGTTCTCCTTCATTTTCATCAAACACCCAGACATGCTTCCACCTCAGGGCAGTTTTATTTCATTTTTGTTTCCTTTGCTTAAAACACCATTCACCCACATAAACTCATGGTCTAATTCTTTGCCTCCTATTTATTTACTCAATTGCCACCTTCCCAATAAGGGTTTTCTCAAGCACCCCATTTTATATTGCACCTTCCCCCCATCTATTTGCATTTGCTCTCTCTTCCTTGTTACATTTTCTCCACAGCATTTATTATCTTCTTAAATATAAAATATTTTACTTATTATGCCTGCCTCCTTGCAACATGGATTCCTCTCCATCTGCATCATTCTCAGTAATTTTCACGGGTCTATCCCTAGCCTTGGAGTAGCCAAAGGGCTGTATCAAGAATTTGGTTTAGTGGGTCCCATCTGAGCTTCGCCTCATGGACACTCCAGTTTTTCTTTACAGTGGAACACATCTGTATTTTCTTTTTCAACTTTTATCGTGGTAACAAATAACCCCCAAATCTTAAGTCTTAAACAACCCTGTTAAGGTTACGCAGGGACTTTGGGGGAGCTACACTACTGTTGGGATCTGCTGGGCTTTGCTGACTCGGCTCAGCTCAATGCTACGTTATGGGACTC
Source organism: Aselliscus stoliczkanus (assembly GCA_033961575.1). NCBI lineage: Eukaryota > Metazoa > Chordata > Mammalia > Chiroptera > Hipposideridae > Aselliscus > Aselliscus stoliczkanus. The sequence goes on from CM066727.1 coordinate 50,464,640, forward strand.
TGGTTGGAGGAAGAGCTCAAGGAGCAAGGTGATATGTGTGCATGGGGGTGGGGTGGTACTGGCAATGCCTCTAAAAGTTTCTGCTGAGATGTGACAAACAGCATACCTATTCACATCCCATTGACTAAAGCCAGAAGCATGGCCAACCCCATAATCCATAGAAAAGGAATATATTCCTTCAGTCAGACAAGGTAGAAAAGAGAGAGAAAGGAAGATTTAGAACAGCACAAAACTATCCCTACCTTGCATTCTCATCCACAGAGAAGTAAATGTGAGGAGTGAGTGTCATATGTAATATAGCACCTATGTCTGGATTTTACTTTGAATTGCAAGGTTAAGTTTCCTGCCATCAATAGACATTTGGACATATTCACATATAGTTACCAATCTATTATCTACCTACCTATCTATTTATTTATTTATTTATCTCCGATTATATATCAATGTCTACATTTTTTGCACTTCCCAGAGTAGATATTTTAAAATGTACTTGAAGAATGAATGAATAAAATCAAGAAATTTATTCTTTTTTTAAAAAATTTACCAGTATATCTAAATTGATTGTTAAATTTATGATTTTAAAACAATTTAAATATGAGAAATGTATGGACATTTTCTGAACTATAACAGATCTTTGAAATTCATATTGACTCAAAGTTGAATAATTTAGCTGAGATACAATAAGTCTGAGAGAAACAATTTTTTATTTATTTTTATTTTTATTTTTTTAGCCAAGCCATCCTGCCACCTGTTGGCAGCTCAGCAGTTTGTCAGCTTGGGCTGGGAATCCAACCAGTAACCCTGTTGCTCAGACCTCTGACTCTTTTATTGATTAAAATTTCCAGTTTGGAAGAATATAGAATCATTGAATGTTATATCTAGAAGACCTTAATACTGCCCTTTAATAGATGAAATAGCTTTGAATTTATAATTTGAAGTAAATTTTCATTGCTAAAAAATTATAGTAAAGTTTTAAATAGGACACTGGTCATAAAATTCCAAGGTCCTTGGTCTATCCTTGTTTGGTTGGTATGTCCTTAAAGTTAATCTTTATGTTTGCTTTTCTTTTCATTGTTTTTCATAAAAGTAAAGTTTTGAATGGGCCAAGAAAAAAGAAAAATCTTTCAATAGCTGTAAACACTCCAAATAAAAAAGGATGTATCCCTCTCCACTCTACCTCCGTCCTTTCAAGCTAAGAAATTTATTAAACCTGAACTATCTATTTCTATTACACTAAATTAATCTGTTTACTTCTAAGGCTAAACAGGATATTAATATGAAACTACATGCTATTTTATCAATAACAGCTTTGGTTTCTAACTAATAATCTTAAACTTAGCTTTGTATTTACTATACTATCCATTTCCATATATTCTGTTTTAGATAGAGGAGATATGATATTTATATATTAATATTAAAATCCCAATTTTAAAAGTGGACAAGTTAGTTCCAGGATAAAGAAAAATGACTTGCCTATCCTCACTCCCACAATTGGTGGTGTATCTGGAAACAGGTTTTTAACAGCTCAATGACTGGGTGAATATTAGAATTATAAAAAGAACCCATAGCAGACATTCTAATTCAGCTGCAACAAAGGTGAATGAAATAGAGGCAGACACTTCACTAGACGCTTTCTATGTACGGTGTCCACAACAATTTTCAAGTACAATATTTTAATGGCTTACTCAGGGGCATTCTGCTAATGTGAGATAGCAGAGGAATAAAGTTGAGGCAGAGAAGTCCTTTGTACAATCTACACAATGGGTCTCTTGGGATAGTGGATTCAAACTTCAACATGTCTACATCTTAGCATTTCCAAGACAATGCTTCAATAAGTCTTGGAACATACTCTGCATACGCATTCCCAAGCATGACAAGAATCTTTAAACAATGATCATTTTGTCAACTCCTTTCCTGATGAGTGTTATTAGAGATGAGCTACACAGAAGTGTCTCTTATAGCTAATTCTAGAGAAAATGCATTTCTTAATAGCTTAATTTGATCTGGAAAAAAATGCAAAATTGATATCTGGGCATAATATATTTTAGACTCAGTATACCACTCTGAATGGTAGCCCATTTACAGACACTGCAGGCACCTGGGGCTCCCCAAAGCTGCTGAAGACAGAAATTGAACTATGCCATAGTTGTCATTTAAACTCAAGGTGAAAATAGTCTGATAAATGTCAGCCTGCCACTGGGCTGTGTAGTTTTTCTATTTTTCCATGAGCCAACGTTATAAGGCATAATTTATTCAATAGCAGTATGAACAAATAAGTATTTAATGAGTTCTGATTAAATTCCATTGCCAGATAACAATATAGCTTCAATGTCGGTGACAGTTACACCAATATAAAGATTGCATGGAGAGCTGAATTTGAAGCGATGGCTTGAATTGGAGCTCGTAGGAGCTCAGTGCAATGAAATCACTTTACAACGTGCTCTGTTACAAAAAAAGTAAAAAGAAAAAGCTTGAAATGTAATTGGCTAGTATTTCTTCACATAATGAGGAAATTTGCAGCTTAATAACTATTTCCGTGGATAAAGGCTCTTGAGGAGTCAGGTGCAGCAGTTCTATTGGGCTGCAGGGCTCAGGAGAACCATCTATAACAGAGTGAAGAAGGCTGGAATAAACTGAGTGAACTTGACATGCAATGTAGTTGCAACTGAGTCCACAAGAAGCATTGGAGCTGAGATGACCTTTAAACATTGTCCCAAACTGGAGCAAAGAAGCTCAAGCTTTAAACCTCCATCTGTCAGTCAGTTATTGGCCAAGGGCTGCCCCGCCTTGGAGGGAGTATAACGTCAGGTGGGGCAATTGCCCACAGCTGCGGGCAATTTCCAGAGAAAGACACATCTGTGCTCCCTCTGAAGCTAATGTCCACAGCATGTGGGAAACAGGTGTGTCTGTCCTGAAGCAGGTATGTGGTACGAGAGGTCTCCTAGTGTCCAGTTATCTCTGTATAAACCATCTTAGGAAGGTAATATGTGCAGAGTGAGAGTTTACCCCAATGGCTCATTACCCATTAAATCTACTCAGGAGATAAATGGTTGCTAGGCCCAGCGTGAACTTTAATATAGGATAGCATAGAGAAGCGAGGTTCTCTCATAAAGGCGTTCACTGTCTGGTACATGCTGACACTCACTGGTTCTTTTCATTAGTAGATCAAACCTCTATGACTAATATTAACCCTTTCTTTGACTTGTGATTCTAACTTCCAGCTCATTAATGAATCACCAGTAGTTCATCTTTATACAGAGGGTACAAAAAATGTACACACATTTTAAGAAAGGAAAACACTATTAAAACTGTAATACTCCATATATACTGATAACAAAAGATGAATACAAGTCACATGTATAATTTTTTTGGCACCTCCGGTACATGATGGGATGCCTCTAGGACACATCAGGTCATGCTTCGTGTTCCTGAAGCTTGGAGTTCAGATCAAATTACTCCCTAACCATTTAGACATTTCACTTGTGCGCAATCCTGGTGTGACCAGCACCTTTAATCTATGCTTACTCAACCTTACAATATATACACCATCTAAAATCCAATTTTCAAGGCTGAATTATTTAGCTGTTTTCTTCTACAGTTGTAAAGAGGAAGGGCATGCATTCCAAATGATCCCTGAACCAGAAACCCGGGAACACAGACCATTGTAAACACAGCAGCTGTCTAGATCCTAACCACAGAAGTGTCAGCACTAATGCTCCCTAGCATGTGAGGTTTTAATGTTGAGATGAGATCTGGAGACTTGGGGAACAAGTTTGAGAAGAACAACGCTGGGGAATCTCCCTTTGGATACACGCTGTACTTTGAATTATCTGCATTATTCATTTTGCTTTCCCACAAACGCATGTTTGCATTCTTTGGAATAAAAACAACATATCCAATCTCATGTCAAACTTCTATCAGCCGTTGCTATATGTAATCTGTGTGCTTGCATATATATCAGTGGCCACAAAACTTGTTAACTTCCTAGGGAACGTATGATAAGTTTCAGATGCTTAAGAGCCATCATCCCGACTGGGCAGCCGCTGTGGCTGGTGCTGTGTGACTGTGATGATAAGTGTATGTATGCAGTGGGCTGAGGGGGTGGGGTCGCTAGTGGTTGTAAACTTCTGGATGACTGGGCTGTGTTTTATTCACTGTTTATTCCTACCACTGCACACAATGGATACTGTATAGCAGGGATGCTATTTTTTTTGTACTAAATAAACAGGGTATTTCTTCTGAACCTTTGTTGGCTCCTCTTTAAAATGATTCAGGTTCTTGGGAAAACATGACTCTGATGGCATTGAGAGCCAGATTGTATACAAGGCCATGCACCTGTGAAGGTACCATAAATCTTGGTTGAATGGTTGACTAGTGTATACAATACTTCTATGGTTCTCCTCAAGATCAAGCAATGGACTAAATAATCTTGCAAGGTCTCTTCCAGCCTAATAATTACACTTTTGTCTTTCTTGTCACAGATGAAAGATGATACCGCGAGTTATAATATTGCCTGTTTCGACATGTGAACTTTAATAAATGATGCATGGCATATTATGCTTTCTACTTTAAGCACACATGTAGATGGCCCTTTTATTAGTAACTGTGCCCCAGATGCCACTTTGACACCACTGGTCAGGTGCTTCACCTCATGGGCTGAATGGGACATTGAACAAAAAGTACAGTCTCATACCAAATTGCTTCAGGCCAGGTCTGCAGTTGTTACATCTCAGAAGTCACTGTTTATGGGTGATGCCTCGAAGCACTGTATTTACTTACTTGAAGCTTAATGAGTGACAACACAGTCTTTCAGGGAGTGAAAGGTCTTTGGGATTTGTTGAAGGACACAGAGCCAAATGCTCCTTCCTTTTTCTTGCTCTCACTCTTTGTGTGAATATGAAATCTGTGCCAACTCATTGAATACCAGTAAATTATAAAAAATTATTTTTAAACCAGTAATAAATGACCTATAATCACATTATACAGAGGCTACTGTCTTCTATTCAAATTATAGTATATTTTCTTATAAGTATTTGTATATGTAATACATGTTTCTGCATGTATGTATGTATGTATGTTCACATTTGGTATACTGAGTGTCAAATTTTGTATCCTGATCTTTCACTTTATCATATCATACACATCTTTTTTGCCAATATTTTGGGGAGTTCTGGGTGCTTTTCTCCCACACAACTGGTCTTCTGTAGTACACACTTCACTTCCTTCTCTACACTGTCATTCATTCTCCAACTCATCTTTGAAGTCTTCATCTTGCCACTCCATAGAAACTGGTTAAGTCCCCTGTGTCTTATGGGACATCTTGCACTTACATTTTCTGATTACTCCTACCATTACAGCACATGAGACACGTGAGATTCTTTGGTGGTTTTCCTGAATTAATTTTCTCTCTCTCTCTCTCTCTCTCTCTCTCTCTCTCTCTCTCTCTCTCTCTCTCTCTCTCTCTCCTCCCCCTTCCTACCTCCCCTCTTCCTCCATCCTTCCTTTCTCCTCACTATTTTTATTCCTGGCCCTCAATGTTGGCAATTCCTCAGAGTTCCTCTGAGCTAACGATTTTTCTCAGGGATCCACTCCCTTTGATGTTGACAAACTTCTTATCTTCATTCCCCCATTACCATGATTTTCAAATGCCTGTATTTTAGATCTTTCCCTTGAATCCCAGTCATCCTAGTATTTACTGAGTTCTTGCTACTTGCCACCCATGGTTGTATTCCTTAGGCATCCTAAGGCAAGTAAGACATTGAGCTTGATAGAAATTTTGCAGTCAAAAGACACAATTTTGCCAGAACCTACTGGACATTAGGCACTTATAACTCAAAAGGTCCCAATCAGACTTTGTTGTTTTCCAGCCCCAAACCTCAACACCCTCCTGTATCCCCTACCTAGATTAAGGACTTCTTTATCCCAGGCAGTAGAGATCATGCTCCGTAGAGCACTTCTCCATCCCAGTTGCCGCCCGGTTTGGTGCCCATCTTTTCAGCCTCACTTCAGTATCTAATTCTCTCTCTCCAGGATTACCGAAATACAATTCTAAATGCCTTATCTTCTTTCTGCTTTGCTCAGATTAATATTTATTTCAAATAGCTAACAGAGTGAGGGTGAGCCTCACTATAGGTGTTTACTTACCCACTTTAAAAAAATGAACAAAAGTCATGATGGCAAAATAATGGTGGATTCCCACTGCCCAATAAATGATTCAAAGTCTCTTGATATGTAATAGCTCAATCTAGCTATTAAACTAAGTATAAAATACAATTAACTGTAAGTGAATGAGTTTTCTAACTGTATCTTATAACTAGGTGGTTTTAATAAATATTTCTATCTTTGAGGTTTGAAAGAATATTGCTGTGTGTGAAACTGTCCTATTGAATTTTCTTTAATCAGGTTAACCAAACTATGGGAAATATTGTTTAAAGAGGCAATTTGGCATAGTGTCTAAGATTTTAGACTGAGTAGAAATGACATGTTTGAATCATAGGCCTGCCACTAGCTAACTATATAACTTTAAAGAAGTTACTTAACCTCTTTGTTTCTGAGTTTCCTCATTTGTAAGATGATGATGCTACGATAAAATAATCACTTAAATAATAGGATATTTATGTTAATGAGAGAAGTTAATACAGGCAGACAGCTTATTATAAGCCTGGAACAGAGTAAGGGGATAATACATTTTTGAAGACCCATTGCCTGGTGATAATTTATGGAATTCATAAGTATATGTATCTAGAGATTCCACAGAAAACAAACAAAAACACTAAGTGCTTCTTAGCAGACACATTTAAAGATGTTTAGGATTCTCCCTTTTAATATTTAAATATATAAGTGTAGTTGGTCTGTTAGAAATGCTATGTTAACTAAAATTGTGTCAATATTTGCTACTAACAAAAGAAGTGAGGTATGTTGTCAGAAGCACCAAGACCTGAAGGGCTGGGTTTGCACCCCTCTTCATTCTTTTCTATCATTGGCCAAGCTGCTTAGACTCTGGGCCTTACCTTTTTCATCTATAAAAGAGGAATAATATCTGCCTCCAAAATCCATGACTTGATTAAAGATAATGACTGCAAAGTCCACAATTCACAGCTGTCATGGTCTAAATGGCAGGGACTGTTATTATGTTCAGTAGAACATAGTTTGTTTCATTTAGATCTAGAATTATAAAAATGACACCATGCTATATAAATAAATAGTGTAGCCATGTTTTAGAATATTTGAGATGATATCCAAATCTGTTGTCACTGAACTCAGAACAGAGCAAAAAAGAACAGCAATCACTTAAAAAGTAGCATAAGCTTGCATAGGTGATACCCCTGGTAATTCCCTGTGGGAGGCCTGACACCCCTCCAGAGCACAAGCTAAATGCCTCTGTTAGGGTTTTCCAATCAGACACCACCTTTGTGTGCTGCTAAATTTGTTCTGTTCACCACATGTCTTTCAAGTAGTAGAAACTCTCAGGCTGAGATTTAGGTGGCTCCAAGCCAGATCTAAGCATTTATAGGGAAATAAGAACCATTTTGGACAATATAAAGAATTTGATTTAATTTGGTCCTGAATTTGGCCTTTAAAACTTAAAAAACAAGTGTAAGTGTGTGTGTGTGTGTGTGTGTGTGTGTTTGCATTCTATTAATGCTTATATTTGCTGATCATGTCTCTTTCTCCGTTGTTTTTTTAACTTTTTTCCTTTCAAAAAGAAACATTCTGGATTATGTATGATATTTTATATCAGTAGACTTCAATTCCCTTTAAGAGTGTGCTACAAAAGAATAATTATTGGGTTGTTGGAAAAGTCATAACACATTTTGAAATGAAAAACATAGAAAAAAATGTATCATGACTTTTCCAACAACCCAATAGATGGGAACTTCTAACAAAATAAAAATGTATCATTGAATATTTCCTTACTAAGATGCTGAACCCATCAGGAAGATATCTACAAATCTATTTCTTTAAATTAAGTGTAAAATAACTTTAGACTATGGGATAATCCTGCTACTAAACATAGGTAATCTTGGAAAACAGATTGGGGTATTTGTTAGTTGAAGTTTTCTAAAACCACATGATGACATATGACTTTAGTTTATATTGCTTGACTGTTACACAGCTTAAGATTCTTCAGAAAAAAAAAAGACCCTATTTGTAACCCTGATGAAACAATCAAAATATTAAAATTTAAATTTGAGCAATAAATTAATCTGAAATGAAAAACCATACTCTGTGATGGGGATCCATCTGAGACCAGTCACCAGGTCTTCTGCTGCATCGACCATGAAACCTCCTTCAATCACTGTTTCTCCTTGCATGCTTGTCTATAAGCTATAACTCACCTCATGACATATGGACAGAGGGGAGCGATGCCTTTAATCCTATCAAATTCCCAAACAACTTTTTTTCTTTCCACCTTCTCTAAATACAGAGTTCATTTTCTTCCCACACCTACCAAACCACTTTCTGCGTATATTATTTAGAAATAGCATTATACTTTCTAACTGCCTATGAGACAAAGTGAAATCATTCATAGTTGTCTGCCGATTTTTCAAAGACAATTCTGGAGAATTCAGATAAAAGCAAATTTTGTTTTGCTTTCACCAGTCCAGATTTTGAATACTATATGGATAAAGCAGAATTTAGAAAAGAAAAAACAAACAAACAAACAAACAAAAACCAACAAAAAAAAAAACCCACAATAATTTCATTATTCAAGCTGAGCAGATACTGTTGGTTCATTTAGAAAAGAAGCGGAGGTCACAGGCTCTCAGTAGGAGAGTCTCTATGGAGGTGACAATATTAGGCAGAGGACCTTGATGCTCCCTACCCTGTGTCCAGGCCAACTGCACAGCTGGTCCCGAAGTGCCCTTTGCTCCATTATCCAGCTGCTGTCACTGAGTTTGGGACGAGGACTTAGCCCTCCAAATATGCTTCTTCCAATTTAGATTGCTTGTGCTGAAGGCCAAGGCCACTTTCATTGATTCTACAGTCTATATTGACAGGCACATTCAAAAATGAAAGTGGTTCTTCAGAGAGGAAAAGTCCTAAGTACACACCCAGCATTATCAGTTCTTACACAAATTAAGTTTATGAAAGCTGGCACACAATGGGCAGTCATTATTTCATGCAAAGGTAGCACAAAGTACTACTTTCCTGTAGCTTTTACAACCATTAGAGTCAAAGCTAATAAATGCCATTGCTATCTTATTTCTAGGACAATTACTGCACTTTGATAAAATACACTCAAGGTTCTTTCCCAGAAAAAAGCAGTGCAGTAATGCAGCCTTATACTAATCAAAAGCAATTCTGGACAGAAAACATTCATTTTATGAATATAAAAATGTTCTCTATTATATTTGAGACAGTGTGTGATGGTGGCATTTTGCAGAGCTACAGGGAGAATCTTGAAAATAGTTTACTGGCCATAAAAGAGTTTCTTAATTAGAAAATTAGGTTCATTAGATAAATTCACTGTGAACTACATGATGATGGAATGGCAAATAAGTGAATTTTTACCTTTATGTGATATATATATATATATATATATATATTTCTTTTTTTTTTTTTCCTGAAGTGATGCTCAACAAAAATGACTACATTCTTATGTATTTTTCAGTGGTTCTTGAAAGAATTATTAAGTATGCTTTATAATGTTTAATTTATAACTGCCTTTCAATTATAAGTATTTAATATGAACATACTCATATTAAAATTTATTAAATATAAAAGAAAAAAAAGTCCCAGAACATTTTTAAAGAGAATCATTCTGTGCAGTGAATGTGTCTGGATGGTTTACTGTTTTATTTTGCTATTCTAAAGACAAATTTTGATTACTAAGGAAGGGCCAGGAACATATAGCCTCCTTCCATCAAATGGAACATTTCTTTCTTTCTTTCTTTCTTTCTTTCTTTCTTTCTTTCTTTCTTTCTTTCTTTCTTTCTTTCTTTCTTTCTTTCTTCCTTCCTTCCTTCCTTCCTTCCTTCCTTCCTTCCTTTCTTTTTTTCTTTTCCCTTTCTTTCTTTCCCATTGTATTTTTTCTTTTTTAAAATTCTGTATAACTTTGGGAATAACCAACATGGGAATAATTAGTTCTGAATTTTTGAATTTAATTTTCAAAATGTGAAAAGCATTCCTTTGCTTAAAATTCATTTTTAAAATTTTTTACTACTTGCTACAGCTTTAAATTTGCTAGTCAATGTTATCAACTAAATCCAAATTAGTAACTCAATTCACTGTCATAGTAATGCTAAAATGAATACTATCATTATCATCATGATTTACCACCATTACATAGATGAGAAAACAAGGCACAGAGAGGCTCGCTATTTTGACTATGATCATACAGCTGAATTGTAGGGCTAGAACTCCAGCTATGCAGTACAACACCCAAGTTCATGTTTTCATTCTTAATCAATGCTGATTTATTCTGGGCATTGCTGCCTCATTGTAATATTTACAATAACATGTAATGGAGAAATCCTGTGTCATTGTCCCCTTTTTAATAACAAAATAAAGGAGACTGAGAAAGACTAAGCAATAAACTAGTTATTACAGAATCAAAGTACATAGATTTTTCTGAATTCAGTATTTTTTTTTTTTCAGGGCAGTGTCACTGGCCCTCATATATGGGACCCGAACCAGGACCGCTGGCTTACCAAGCCAGTGCTTAACCACCGCGCCACTTGGCTGGCTCCTTGAATTCAGTATTTTTTTTTTCTCATAGCAGCATATTACAGTGAATGCTTATGGATTTAAACAGCCATGCATATACTATGACTAGTGTATAACTATTTTGACTATCAGGAAAGCATTATTTAATATACCTTGATACACAGTATCATAGTACATTTCTTTAGTAGCAATAGGTTTGTAGTGGAATTCAATTTAAAAAACAAAAATCCACAAACATATATTAAGAATGAGACATTGGCATACTGGCACCCTAAATGAATTTAGTTTTTGTATAATGGGATCATGTATGGAGACTCCTTAAGAGACTTCTTAAGAGACTATTTTTAGGATGAGTGCTGTCAATATTAATGAATTGATATTGACTGGTTAAAAGAAAGCAGTAAGTATCTTTTAATAAAATCAGTTGTCAAGATCTAAGACCAATGATGTTCTCACTAGAAATTAAAAAAAATGATTCAAATATTTTAATAAAATTATGTACAAGTACTCACATAAAAATCATAAACTATTAAATGAAAAAAAAACAGCTTGCTAAATAGTACAATCTATTATGCATGTGTGTGAGTGTGTGTGTGTGTGTGTGTGTGTGTGTGTGTGTGTGTGTGTGTGTGTTTATAGATATTATAAATGCAGAAAATGAAGTCTGGAAGACCAAATATTTAATAGTCATTTCTACTGGTTCAGTTTATAGCATATATTTTGGTAATGTTAATAATATAGGACCATCTTTATGAGAACACATTTCTTTTATAACTAAAACAAATAACTATAATAAATAATTATTTATACCTATGTCTTACCAATCAAAAACCATAAGGTATAGAAACAGCACTCATTGTTTGTATAGGAATTGATACATGTATGTATGGCAGCAAGAAATTAATATCAAGGGTAACTAAAATGATAGATTTTTTTTTTTTCTTTTGCCACATTTTTCCAAACCCTTACATCCAGAACTCTACATGGTTTGGTAATTATGGAAAACTTTTGTTGCTATTGTTAGGTAAATATTCAACAGAATAAAGAAGAGAATCACAGTATTAAGGAAGTAGTGGATAAAACTTAGAGAACTAATAAGAGTAGAAGAAAAGTAACATCAAGAGAACTGTATCAAGACTTAAAGGGATTTCACTTTTGTTTGCATACATACCAAGAGACTCAATACTCTTTATCACATTGTACTACAAAAGACATTATGTGACATAACTCCAGCACACTTAGATATCATAAAAATGAGGCTTGAAGATATATTTTTCTAATAAGAACTAAAATACTGGAAATATAGGGTATTTGATTAAATATAATAGTAAGAGCCTTTTGATATTTTTCCATTTAGTTTACTTTACATTTTTTCTTTACATTTTTAACTTCCATATCTATAATCCAATTGTTTCTCCTTCCTTATGGCTTATGCGAGAAGCTTGAGATCCCAGCAGAATGAACAATGAGTTCATCACTGCATTAATCAGGAGTCATTAAGGACATCAGAGCCTTTAAAAGTGTTATGAGAAAAGGATAATAGAGATTAAGGACTACATCATTGTGGGAGACCTGGGCAGTCAGGGCCTGGAACACAGGAAAGATCAGAACAGGAGTCTTCAGCAGGCACCAGAGAAGCCAATCATGCACTAAATTAGGACCAAGGAGGGAAAGCAGAGGGTCATGTCAGGGAAGCTGAAGCCTCTACGTGATTGAGACTTGGGGGTCTAGAGCCGGGCCTCTAATCATGGTGTTGGAACCACTATTGTTCAAAAGGATCAGTGGACATGAAGAAGAGCCAGGCATGGCCCAAAGAAAGGCAAGAGGAAGCTGGCACCCATCAGCCATACCTGTGTTCCCTGTGTTCACTACATTTGATAACAACAAACTTTCGTGAACAATAACTGTTTGACTCTCACCTTCTAATTTTACATCATTCCTCCTTTTACCAACTTTTACTAGAACTGTGGAGAGAAGGTGATCATGGGAAATATCATTACTAGCTTAACAAACTTCATTGTTTGTAAACCACCAGAGTCTGAATATACAGTTACATGGATATCCAGTAATGAATCACAACTTCCAGTATTGTAGGCCAGGTTTCCACGCACCCCCTCACCCACTCCATTGATCTCAACATGCTCATGTGATTCTTCTTGAGGCAGTGGGCCACTAGCAAGCATAGAGGTTGTTTAAGTATACCAAGAGGAGTTAGTATAGGGAACCCATGTCAGGACCCTGTTTCATTTCTCCCTGAGGGTGACACTGGGGAGAGGGCTGGGCTTCTGCTCTAGCTCTATAAAAACTGTGATCATATGAAAGTATGACAAGCTCCAAAATGCTACCAGATCTCATTTATCTGGTTTACACCTGGAGCTTTGTTATTTTTCTCCTGATAAACTTTGCTACCACCACACCATCCCCAGTTTAGGACCCAGAATATTCTATCTTGGGTTCAAACATAACAAAAAAGAAAAGAGATGTTAAGAAACATCCTGCCTTTGGTCTCCAGAAAGCTAAGCCTTTATTTGTTGGAGAGGTTTTAATACCCTGTTTCCCTGAAAAAAATACCTAGCTGGAAAATAAGCCCTCACATGGTTTTAGGTGCCCAAATATGGCACCTTGGCTTACTGAATATTTTAAGCTGAAAGAGTTTGTGGAAAAGGCATCCTTCTCCCTGAAACAGGTCATAAAACCCTCATGTGAGGGGTGCGTGCGCTCCATATCCTGGAGGAATCATGCTAGGGCTCCTTCTCTAGCTAGGTCTTACTTTTGGGGAAACATGGTACGTGGAAGAAATATATCTGTGTGAGAGATGAGGATTTGAACCACCCATGGAGGCTTGAGAGAAAAGGATTGAACAGAGGAAAGAGATAAATGGAAGTGAAGAAAACATAGATTTTTTTCAGTGCCTTAAAGTTATAACCCCATTTTGTGATACCAGGCAGAGCTTTGGGCAAGGGTTGGGATAGGTGTAGAGAGAGATGGGGAAAGAAAGGCTCAAAAATGGAAATAAGCTCATAGGTCATCCATGTAAAAAGTGTCTTAGGCCTCCCCATGAGCAACATGGCCTATTGGGATCATAAAATATTGTATCACTTTTACTTATTTATTTTTTTTGAGGGCAGTGTCACTGGCCCTCATATGTGGGACCGAACCAGGACCGCTGGCTTCCCAAGCCAGCGCTTAACCACCAAGCCACTCGGCCGGCCCTGGGATCATAAAATAGGTGAATGGTTACATACCCCTAAATATAATACAAAAGCTACCCACAAGCAAACTGAAAGTAGGAACAGGTTAACAGAGTCCAGCATGGAATTCTGTGTGAGGATCTGACAGCATGAGGAGTTCTTTAGAAAGTATCTTACTAGGCAAAAACTCAAGACCAGATGGCAGATGCACCTCATGTCACTGGTTGAATGGAATTTCAACATGCAAATATAATTTATTTAAATGGAAATTAAGGAGTTTTATTTCTATATTTCTTGAATAATTTAGTCATAGATACAGGTGCTTATCTGTCCCATTCAGTGTACTGTTATCTACTATACTCTACAAGACAGTGAATAGTTGAACAGATCATGTAAATTCAGCCTATAAGAGTTTACTTATAGGGATTCATAATTTTCCTCAGGAGACATTTAGTGAGGTGAGAGAGAAAAGGAAGTGCGAATATAACAGATAGAAGCAATCAGAAAGAGAAAGAAAATATGGACAACATGGTGTCAAGAAAACCAATATATGTAGAAGCCTAGAAAGATTAAAATTTGCAGATAGGGACTTGTCTAACAATGTTAAGTAGAGGAAAGTTGCTTAAAAGATTGATTAACTATTAAAAAGTTATATGAAAAGAAGATTAGGTTATCTGATTATTATCTGTCTTAGTCCGTTTGGACTACCATATCAAAATACCACAGGCTGGCTAGCTTAAAAAAAACAGAACTTGAATTCTCATCTTCATTCTGGAGGCTGGAAGTCCCAGAGTAGGACAGCATGGTCAGGTGAGGGCCACTTCTGGGTTGCAGACTGCTGACTTCTAGTGTCTTCACAAGGTAGAAAGGGCCAGGAAGCTGGGGGTGGGGGGGGAGTTATTTCACAAGGGCATTAATCCCATTCATGAGGGCCCTCTGCGTCCTCATAATCTAATCACTTCTCAGGGGCCCTAAATCCTAATTGCATTACATTGGGCATTAGCATTTCAATATATGAATTTTGGAGAGGCACAGACATTAAGCCTACATAAGATATCTGAGTTAGCAGTATGCTTAACTAGAAAGGCTGCAAGCTGTTACAGAAAGGAACACATGTTAAAGAAATGATCACAATGAATGTAACAGCACCAGTTAAAGGGTTTCACTGCTAAAGACTTGGGGAAATCAGAGGGAGTACTTTGAAGGAGAGCGTATCAATGGATTTTTAAAAGGAAAAGTTAGGAGGAAGGCATGAGAAGATTGACATAGTAAGCATCGGAGACGAAATTCGTAAGTATGGGAATAATATACTTCAGGAAGCAAAAAGAGGTGGGATTACTTAAAGATGAGAAGAAACATCTCTCCTTCAGAACTCTTACAGAAGTATGCGAGTGGGTGTGGAAATAGATTACAGAAAAAGAAAAGGTGGTGGGAAATTGGTAAATCAAACACCAGCTGTTCTTCAATTCAAAATAAAAAGATAAAAGCATGAATACCGATCAATCTGTGGTGGCAAGTCATTGTGAATGCAAGTAAAAATAATACGCTTAGAACAACTTTTGTGAGAAACAAGGAAAAATGTGGGTGGGCTTATTCTAAATTAATATTTACTGAACAAAAAAAAAATCACAAATGAAAATGATTGCCAAACATGACTGCTTTTTTCTGGTCAGTACAATCCTGTAACTGTATCTCATTGTTTATGGGAAACTCTCAGTGTCTGGCTCAGAGGAGCATGATTACAAGTTGCAAGTTCTTTATCTACAAAATAGACATAATAGAGCCCACATTTCCCAGGATTGTTATTGGAGTTAATTAATGTTTATAACACCCTCTAGGATATAGAATCTAATATCTGCTACTCACATATGAACTCAGAATAATCTGAAAGGCCTACTTAAGCCCATTTGCCCATAGTGAAGAGCAGCAATTGGTCTAATAAACCCAGAAATTTAAACTCCCTTCTATATACTTTTACGTTATACATTTCTATTTCTTAACCATAAATGTATGTAAAAGACAAATAGTATAACCAAATACTAAGAAGACAGGTCTCCAGAACCAATGAAACTGATAGGATGACTCACCTAGGGCAAATAAAGGGTTAGTTCAGAATGTTCCGTGATGGCAAAACCAGGCATGCCTTAGAAGGACTGTAAAAATAAATAAATACTCCTAAATAGTTAAAGAGGTAAATTATGTTCGTGAAATAAATAATTGTCACTTTAGGAAACAACTTATCATTATCGTTAAACCAACTGTGAATCTAAGGGGATTAATAAATAAAGGTTCAAAAATTCCATATAATTCCCTCTCTAGTCCAGGATATATTGTGCTGCTAAGTCCGCCAAGAGCAAAAGTCCGCCAAGAGCAAAATCTTCCTTCAGTCCTGCTCCTAGAGAGAAATAATACAAATGTCTGCTGCTTTGAAAATCAAATTCTTATAAATAAAACCATGTTTTACATTAATTAGTTATGATTCATTTTGTCAGTCCCATAAAATTGTTATAAGCTCTTATTTGAGTCATCCTTTGTGAATGAGGGAAATTGTTTAAAATGCCTGAAATATTTCAACACTATGTTAGTACCCATGGTGTATATATTAAAAAAAAAAAATCCAGTTGATTGCCTTTATGAAGATCGAAATGCACAGAGGGAAATATTCAAAGGTTATCTAAGACAACAGAAAATTAGAACTGACCCATGCGTCTATTACAGTGCGGCTGCTAAGAAAGAGTGTAATTACAGTGCGGCTGCTAAGAAAGAGTGTAATTCTACAAAGATCATAAAATTAGGGAAGTAATACTTCATCACTTGAATTTACTATGAGAAATGCAAGATAACATTGAAGTGCAAAAAAAAAAAATCTTTGTGGAATTGAAGTCAGAAATCTAAGTAGAAATAAAGCCTCCTCCTCTTTTTAACCTGTGAGTTTGGATAATCTGTTTCTTTCAGCCACAGTCTCCTAGTCTATAAAGTGAGCTAGTAATTACATCTGGAGGTAGCGAAGAGTAAATTAAATGGGATAACAGGTGAAACACCCACAATTATAACAGGTGATCAATATCAACTTATTTGTGTTAGTTTTAGGGCAATGGGGACCTGTGGTCAGTCACAATTCAGGTAGGTAGAAATAAATAAATACATAAATTATAAAACCAGTAGACAAGTATGTATACAATAGTGGCCCAATAAGTTTTCATTAACTTATACAAAATACTAACATCCAATAATCTTACAGGTAGAGAGCTTGGAAGTCATTACTCTGATCCATACACTAAGAAGAACCATAAGGACCATAGTGTTAGAAGATGACTACACATTTCCATGGATTTTATCTGAAGAATCCTACCAGGCTCTTACAATGAAGAACCAAGAAAAATCCCCCTTTGGATGGTACAGGAGGAGGAGTAAAGTAACCATATGAAATATGCTCAGAGAGTTTTCTAACATTAATGCCTACCGAACTGCAGGGGAAATGACTTTACCAGAGGCTGGCCCACCTCAGGTAAGGTCAGTTGCCTGACTCCAGGCACCCCCAGTCTTCCTGTCTCATCTAACGGAGGAGTGGGGAAGCTAAAAACAACACTTTGAAGGTCACAGCTCAGGAATACAAGCCCACAGGCAGCTTTCAGTTCAATAATGAGTTTATAGAGCATTTCCCTCATCCACACTTCGCCACCTAACCAAGAGTGGATTGCAGCTAAAAGAGGTGCAAGACATAGATGCTCTCTGCCCAGGAGGATGTAAGGAAGCCCAAAGTCAACAGGGAGATAGAAGCAGGGACACTGGAGGAATTGGAAGGCTGTGGTGCCTATAGGTATACCACAGCTACTGTGACAATTTTCATAGTATAACTGTTTAAGGGCCGTGAAAGAAATTAAGGATGGCTGGAAAATGGAGTCCTAAATATGCTGCTAGGGAAATAGAGGGCACTTTGAATTACTGAAATGTTGTTTGAACTCTATGGGGAGCCATTTAAAAACTTCTAAGCAGGGTTGTCATAAGATCATACTCACTGTTTTGAAGATTTCAGAGGCAGCTTTTCAAAAATGTAATTCGTGTTTAAGATTATGATGAGCTAGGTGATCAGGTGAGAAATAAAATGAAAGCTTCAACCATGGCAGTGATGACTTGGGTATAGTGGACACAGTGAGAGAAAAGACAGCAATTATAATAGTAAAGAAACTTATGCATGAAATTAGGGTAATGGTGAAATCCAGTATCAGTCTTATAGAGTTTCTGGACTGGGTTACCATATGAATGATGGCACCAGTTTGGAGAAAAGGAAATTGGAACAGAGAAACTGATTTTAAAAAAAAGATGATGGTTTCAATTTTGGACCTCGTGAGTTTAGGTAACTTTAAAATAGTTCCATGGAGGTCCCAGGGGACAATTGGATATACACACGTTATCAGAATCCTGAATTACCAGAATATGGAATATTGGTGTAATAAAACCATACGAAATGATGAAGTTGCTCAAAAAAAATTGTGTAAAATTATATATGGACATGTAATTGGACACAGGAAGTCAGAAGGAGAGTTTAGGAGGACTGTTCTGAACAGAAGGCAAATGAGCAAATGTGATGACAGAAAAACAGGAACATTTCATATATTAAATAGCCTAGAGTGTCAAAAGTTGTAGAGAGTCAAAGACTGTAAGGGAAACATAGATGATCTTAGCAAACTTTGAGGATGTTTTACCATTAATTTTCCATTTTTTGCTAAAAACTAAAATGACTTATTCCATTGTTTCTCTAATACTTAGTCCTTTTAGAATAATTTACAATTTCACAAGCCAATGAAAGGCAAAAATGCTATGCTAGCACACTCTGTTCTCAGATACATTCCCTTCTTTGGTAACAATACAAATTTTTCCATCAAAATGTTTTGATAAAATATTTGGAAGTTCATCTCCAAAGATGAAAAAGCCCATTTTAATTCAGAAACTAGGATAAAGCCAATCAAAAATTAAAACAAATGAGACTTACAAAGGAGTTAGTTAGATTTTTTTAATGTTGTTAGAGTGACAAACAGTGAGAGATTGTGTGTTCTTAAAATGGCCACAGGATCATTTTCCACCCCCTCATACAATTCGACTATGAAATTAATTGCTTCATGCCTCCCCTCCCACTGCCCCCGGAATCTGGGGCGGGGGCTTATAACCTGCTTTTAGCCACACACTACTTCTTGTGATACTGGGGCTAAGCTAGACAAAGTGATGCAGCTTTTACCTTGTTCCCTGGACCACTTGTTCTCAGAGCTCTAAGCAAGATGCCTGGATTTCCTGAGGCCATAATGCTGTCAGGAAGTCAGGCCCCTGAACATGGGGGTGCCTCCTTCAATAATCCTACTCCTCAGTTCTTCCCAATACTGGCTAAAGATGTGTGAGTGAACAAGTTTTGGGGGATTTCAGAATCCCAAATTCCCAGCATTAAGGTGTTCCTGCTGTACCCCAGGGATGAAGCAGGAACCAGCCCTCCCTACTGCTATTTCCAAATTCCTCACTCTCAGAATCCTAAGGTTCCAGTTGTCTGTTTTATTACCTCTCAGTTAAAAATGTACTCTTTTTGCCTGCTCTCTGGTACAGGTCCTTTCCATGCTTATCAATTGATTGTTCAATTTTACTAGGTCCAGCAAGTTTTTAAACTAAAAGACCCCCTCCTCACGGAACCCCCCTGGACCCCCAGCTCTGATATTCCATGCACCTTGTGTATAATTTTATCCTAACACTTACCAAACTGCATTTAAGTTTATCTGTCCTTTCGACTGCCTATGTGCCCCAATGTATAAATCAAGAATTAGCACAATGCCTGACACTCAGTTTAACACATTTTGTTGGATGGAGAATTAGTAAATAAACAAATGAATGAAAGAATAATTTGTATTTGCTTCACATTACTAGGGCCTGTATACCAAAACCCAATGAGCTACAAAGACCATTCCTATTAAAGGAGAATGTAAGGTTGCCACTATACTATAAAATAAAGTATTCAAGTATGTATAATGCCTGTAAATATATACCGATGAGATTTGAAAATACCACGAGTTGACAAGGATGCAAAGCAACTAGGACTCTCCTTACACAAAGGAAGGAAACATGAAAACAATGGAGTGACCATTTTGAAAAAAGTGTGGTAGTTTCTAATAAGGTTAAGTATATACTTACCATATGGTGCAGCAACCATGTTTTTTAACCAAGAGAAGGTGGCTCTCTCCAGACAATGCATCTGTTGGCACCTTGATTGTGGACTTCACAGCCTCCATACTGTAAGAAATAAATGTTGTTTTAAGAAAACAAAGAAAGAAAGAAATTTGAAAAAAATAGTAACCATCTGAATATTGGACGTCTATTTTGTTTATATGTATGATATGACTGAACCTTTACATAAATTCACTTCTAGATTATAATTTTTAATGGAAATAGAAAATTATAAAAAAAATTAATACACCCTTCTATTACCAGTTATCTAAAGTTTATCCATGGAATTAAAACATTATACAATAAATATAAAATACAATATCATATTCCACGTTAATTTTAAACTTTAAAATTTTAAAGCAAATATTTTTGTATAATTTATATAATATAAAAATTGCCTTCAGATGCCTTATTGGGAGATAGTGAAACAATAAAGTCTCACAGTATTTTAGAGTGAAAAGATGAGAAATCCAATGACTATTTCTTTTCTTTTCTTCCTGTTATGACTCTATTACATGTAAGATGGCCAATTGAAATGGATGATAACTTGCTTATTTTGAAGTAATAAAGACCAAATTAGTCTCCTGAGTCTACAACATAGTAGTAATGTGGTATCAGAAATTTTATTTAGCTGTTCAAGCTTTTTAGTTGGCTCATCTGACAGTCAGGTGCAATATTACTGCCTGTACTGGATTGTTATGAGAGCTAATGGGACAACTTAAGTAATGTGAACAGTGCCTGGTTTAGAGTAAACACTTCCTAAAGTCAAATAATCAGTCACTGGGCTGAAGATGGATAGATACTGAAGCTGACTTCTAATGGTATTGGGGAGAATGGAGAATAATGAGACTTGCCTTGCTTACCACATAGATTTGATTAAAATAATGATTAAATAAATAATGTAAATGTTAGAGCTTGAAAATACAAGGCAGTCTGCTAATACAGAATAATATCATTTCAAAATAAAAGGACACAGATTCAGAAGCTTAAGTTGAATTTTTCCCTGAGTAAACATAAAACATCGTAATTAAAATGATATTAATGATCATACTAATAATATCATTTGAAAGGGCCTGTGAGGCTCTCCTTAAACCACTTTGAGGTCTTAACAAAAGTTTAACAGTCATATCCTTGGCTTCATCTTTATATCATGTTTGCCTGACTGTGGATTTATCTTCTGCCCAAAAGTCAGGTCTTAATTTTGGCATAACTGCCATCTGGAAAGGCTACGAATGAGGCACGTTTTCTTTTCAAGCCCAGCAAGCCCTGGTTCCTTTACATTTAACAGTTTTTTCTCTAGATCATCTCTCTCCTCTCACATTTATCATAGGCTGTGAGATGAAGCCAAGTGGTTCTCAAGCCATATTGTTTTTATTTTCTCTGTTACTCTAGGTGATGGTGTTGCAAAAACGTGCTGCTACTACCTAACAGGAGTTCCCTTTTTGCTAACCTGTAATATCATTTTTCTGATTTTTCATTAAGTTTGTCCCAAAAGCCCCTTGTAGACCTGTCAGGCTTTTGCTCACACCCTTTCCAAGACTCTCTTATGACCAGCGTCCCTAATGCCCCGCCCTGTTTGAGTCCACTGCCTCATCCCACAGTTAATATTCCATGTTTGGGTTGTTATAGCAGCAACTTCCTTCCAGGGACCAAACTGTTCCAATTCACCTTAGAATCAAGTGGCTTCAAACATCAACAATCCTTTTATTGCTCTCTATTCTGCTATGCGGGCCAGGCTTGGAGAAATCACCTTGTCTTTTCCCCATGAGTATCTGCAGGCGAAGCTGGAAGGCTGGGGATGGCTTGACTCTAGGAATTGAAATCATCAAAGTGTCCTTTATGCATGTCTGATAATTGATGTTGGTTCTCAGCTGGGACCTAAGATGAGTCTATGTGTTAGTCAGCATAGCTTGCTATGATAAAATACCACATACTGAGTCACGTAAACAACAGACATTTATTTCTCACAGTTCTGGAAGCTGGGAAGGCCAGACAAGACCAAGGTGCTAGTAGATTTCGCTCCTCTTCCCCGCTTTCAGATGGATGCCTTCTTACTGTGTCCCCTCATAGCTTCTTCTTATAATGGTGCTAATCCTATCATGGAACATCCCCCATCATGACCTTATCTACATGTAATCACCTGTTAACGGCCCCACCTACAAATACCATCACATCAGGGATCTAGAACTTCAACATATGGATTTGGGGGAACACAAACACTTGGTCCCTAACAAGCTATCAGCCAGAACACTTCATGTAGTCTTTCCAAGTTTCCACTTGGTTTTCTGGGTTTCAAAAATTATGGTCCTGAGAGAACACAGCAAACATGCATGGCACTTTTATGACCTAGTTTTGTGACTCTTGTTTGGGGCAGTCCCATCCAGTTTCAAGAAATGAAATACATTCACTCAGTGAGATCAGGTAGACATCACACAGTGAGATGGGCATGGGGACGAGGCCACATTAGGGAGCCCATTTTGTAAAAGACTAACTACCAGAGTTGCCAAGGTCCCCTTCTACCTACAGTGGGAAATGATGAGCCCCAAATCAGCATGAGAATTTCTATGAAAGAACTTCCTCCTACAAATATAAAAATTTCACTCTCTTTAATAGAGAGCTTTATTTTGATAAATAAATAAATATAAGAAAGAAATAATTAAGGATGTGGCAACATGTGTCCCATAGGATTTCAGAATTGCTCTGGACTTGTGGCTGATATGTGCATTCTGTTCTTCCCCTTCTAAAACAGAAGTGTTGAAAGTCCATGCCCTAAGCCTGGACCACTATTGAATATTGGGGGTGTGTGTGTGCAGGGGGTAGATAGATAACTTGTCTCTTTAGTTCACAGGTTTTTGGACCTAAAGGACCTCCTTGAAGAGCAGTGCTGAGGAACTGATCTCAAGGAGCAACATCTACACCTGGAAACTATCTAGATGATACAATCACAGACTTCAAACTGATATCATAGGGACATGTGCCTTGGAATTCTTCGGTGATACTTCCACTGTATTTTGCATGTGAGAAGGTAATGGGTTATTCTGGGCTGAGGGCAGACTATGACTGATTCTATTTTTCAAAGGTCTTCCTACAGATGTCTCGTCTCACATGCTTTTCTTAACATGTTAAATTGACATTCCTCTTATCAAGTGGTGGGTTCTATGATCCTTACCATTGAACCTGGGAGTAGAGCATAAGGAATGCTATGTGGCTTCCAAGTCTAGGTCATAAGAAAATCTTGTTGGTGCACTCACTTTATCTCCTTAGGATATTGATTTGGGAACCCAGCAAACATGCTGTCAGGAAGCCAAGTAGCCACATGACAATAACATGGGCAGGTGTTCCAGCAGACAGCCCCAGCTGAAGTCCCAGCTACATCCAGCCTCTACTGTCAGGCCAAGTGAGCCATACAACTATTCTAATCCCAGCTGTCAAATAACTCCTGCCTTTGGCCCAGCCCAGTTGATGTCATGTGGGGAAGAACTGAGCTATCTACATGGAGCCCTGATCACACTGCAGAATTGCAGGCAAAATAATAATCGTTATTTTCACACTCTTAAATTTTGTGGTGCCCTGTTATATAGCAATAGTTAAATAGCACAGGCAATATCAACTAACACAAATAAACTGCTTTATTTAACAAAGAGACTTTTGTGCATCCTCCCATTGACCCGGAATTTCTTAATTCCTAAGATATTATTATTTAATATAGTTTGATTAATTATTATTTCACAATCTCATGTAACAGGACTGCAAACTTCAAACCAAAAGCAATTAAACTAAATAAAGAGAAAAACCAGGGAGGGCACATGTGAGCCCATAGATTTCTGCTATCTAATTTAAAAAATTTATTTTACCTAGAGACACCAGAAAAACAAACAAAAACTCCAAAAAACCACAAGTCACTACATGATCCTCAGGCATAAATTTTCAACTCAAATTTTTCTTATTGGTATTATTATACAATCTTATTGTGAATGTCATTTGGAAGGACTTGAGCTACAGGTAAGGCCTTTCTTTGTCATATATATATATATATAATATATATATATATATATATATATATATATATATATATAAAATCTTTACTTCAATAAAAAATCTAGCTTAGAATATTTTTCTTATGGTTTAGTTTATATTATGTTGTCTTGAGAGAAGTAATGTCAAAACATACTTTTAAAAATATATGGTAGAAACCCAAAGTATAAGTACTGCAATCTACTCAAAAGAAAATATATTTATTTATATTTATATGTGTGTGTGTATATATATATATATATATATATATATATATATATATATATATATATATATATATATTTTATGTTCTTATTCTGGATGTCAAGTTTTGTTTCCTTTCTTTCTTTTTATTCATTCTTTCAGCTCTGAAGCATTTCTAGAAATTGTAGAGTTTCAGATGATACTGCCAGCTGCATACTTTTGTGCCTTACTAATTTGCAGACATCACTTACTTGATAACACTTCACACAGCTGTGTGCCCCAAGCTTAAATGACTTTCTGATTTCTGAATAAGAAGTAGCTACACAAATAATGACTTCAGACCAAAGTTTTTGGCAGTATAATTTTATCCACCGGGCCTGGTGCAGAGAAATGTTAAGAAAATTGGGTTTTTAATTTCCAGTAAGTATCTACATTTTTGTCCTATTGAGTGATACAGAATACAATTAAATATTTGCTATATAGCATTTCACACATATGTTTTAATGTCTTTTATCTAATTTCTCTTCCCTTGGGGTTTTATCAGATAGAGGCAAGCTTTTCTTTCTTTCTTTTCTTTCTGTTTCTTTTTCTTTTTCTTTTTTTTTCTTGTTTTACTTTTTCTTTTTCCCTCAGTAAAGTGTCACTATGATTTTGGCAATATTTTCTCTTCTTTTTTGTTACAACCAAAATACATCTAGTCCTTCAGGCAGCTATTAATCATTATCGGCTTGAAAAAGCAATCAGAAACCTGGAGTTAATGCCTTGTGATATGGAAAGTCTCAATTATGTTAACCCTTTTAATGTATCCCAGACCTCTTTTCTAATACAGCATGTATGTTATTAACTGAAATAAAAGTGCTAAACAATTAAAATGCTTATGATTCAAAAAACCAATAATAATAATAATAATAATAATAATAGTAATAATAATAGTAGTAATAATATAATAATAACAATAGCATCTACTATACAAAGCAAATGGTAAGAGTCAAAGAATCTAATGAGACTGAAATTAAAGAAGTGAATAGTCCCAGTTTTTTCACATTAAGCAAACAAACAAGAACTAAAGTCTTTCTATCAAATACGATGATAAAATATCTGAGTCAATAAATATTTTAGAAAAATACCTTACTGGTAAAGAAAAGATAAAACAAAAATGTTGGTAAGTCCTTGGGAGCAGAAAAGGTGATGGCCATTTCAGAATTTGTTATCTGTTTGCCAGCTGTGTTGTTTTGGCATCATTTGACTAAAAAAATGCAAAATGAGACTCATGTAAACAATGCAAGATTATTCCCAGTTAGACTAGAGACAAAAATGTACCATCAGATGACATGGATACTTTATACTTAACTTCCTCCAGTATAAGTTTTGCTAAATCTTAGCATTGCCATAACACCCTAAATGTCTTCAATTCTCCTTTGATTTTACTAGATTTATTATAAGTTATACTAATAAAGAAGCCGTAAAGCATATTTAAGTTAAAAGGAACAATGGCAGAGACCACAGAAAAGCCTTTTTGTTAATTTTTTTAAATAACTAACTAACTAAAAAAAAAAAATCACTGGCACTTTGGAAATGAACTTGAAAATGTATTACTTTTTTCTAAAATTGAATAGGCTAAATCTCAAAGTGCATTTTAAATTCAGTCTATTGCATTCTCAATAATATCTTAAATATGGGCCAATTATAGTTCTCTCCTAAATCTTCTGACTTTTCACAATGGGAATATTAAGCAAATTGTAGATAGGTCTCAAAATTGGATTGCACTTTATCCTGCTCTCTAGACCAAAACCAAGATGAGCTGAGCTTGCCAATCAGAGTACTCTATGAATATGAGAATATTTTATCAAAATAAGAGAAAAAAAGGAAACAATATGTCTTTTCAAGGACTAGCAACTATGCAAACTGCTTTCAACTGCCCCTTTCTGAAAGAAGCTTAAAAGAAGGGAGGAGTCTTAAAATGAGGGTTGGCTGTACCCTATTATTCCCATTCAACAGTGATGTTTCCAACTCCATTATGCTCATCTGGGTGTGAAGGCATAACTGCTGCCTAACAGCCAGTTTTCTTTCACAATGTTACCAGTAAAACAGTTCAGGGCTTGGTGAATGTAATTTTTTTCTGTTGGTATTCTTCTTTGAAATTGCAAGCAACTTTAGTGTAAAAGATTCCCAAATCTATACACATTTGATTTTTTTTCTTAACTCTTTTTCTTTATGAGTAAATATAAGAAACACTTTTCAGTCTATACAACTTGCCTCAAACAAGCCTAAGCAGCATATAGACCTTCCCTAATCTCACCTTGATGATATATTTTTTCCAAGACAGTATTTACATTATTTATTATATTTACTTACTCCTCAAAAAATTATTGCTGACCACTGTGCTCTAATTCTGAGATAAATAAATAAACAGCATACCTTGTGTGTTGTATTATAAACTAGGGGAGTGAATCCCAATTCCTTATCATTGGGCATTTTGCTTTAAGGTTTGTCACAATAAGTCATTATTTTATTTATGTGTTTATATTTCCTCCACTTATATATAAGCTGTATGACAGCAGGGAAATTTGTCTTATTCAGCTGCATTCCCCAAAACTATAACAGCCTGATAGAGAGTAAATGTTCAATAAATATTTGTTGAATTAGTGAAAAAATGAATTATTGAATGGATAGAGGCACTAAACTCATAATTCATATTAGATGAATAAAGTATGTTGTAATGCCTCCGGATTTCAGGCCTTAAGTGTCTTAGAATAAATATTGTAAGAATATTTCCCGTGACCAATTAAGAGGAATTAACATATTTTATCATTTTAAAAGAAAAATATGGATAATGCAAATATCATTCTTAAAGCTCACCTTGATTGGTGAAGTATTTCAATTGGGTGGGTTTGGTGGAAAAATACACACTAAATTACTTCAGTCTTCAGTCTGTACCAGTTAAGGTTCCAGGGCATTCTGTAAATTCATCTATACTTAGGATGTGAAAATATAGACTATTCATCAAGTATTAAAATATGAATTATAATAATAAAGATGTTAAGGTTATGGCTTGAATGACCCAGAGTTAAGGTGAGGTTAAAGCTAATTTGACAATGGGTTGTAAATGGTTATTATGAGATGTTCAACAAGATACACTTCATGAATTATGCTCAAGTAGAGTTTAGATCAGTTCATATAGTTCAGGGCCACTCTTGAAAACTGTGTAATTTCAAGTGTTTCACTGTGACAGAACATTCCCTTAGAATGGTCCTTGAACCACTGGATTGATTAAATTAGTATTTTCATGTAGTTTTTCAGTCATTCACTTTTTAAAAACTTTTTTGATGGAGATAATAAAAATATGCGTTTTTCTGAAAACTGTATTATATCTTACACATTTGATCTGTTAGCTGGTATATCACCAGAAAAGAATATACATGTAAATTCTTTTAAATATACTCAGAACTTTTGGTAATGCATTAGGAAAGAAAAGAAAAGTTTATTTTGAACTGAAAGGAAAGGAACTAAAATCCCCAATCTTAATTAATTTAGGAAGCAATAAAGTCAGAGTAATTGCAGATGAATTAAAAACAATCCAAACAGACCCATAAACAGTGGAATTTATATTTAAAACAGCAAATCTAGCTTGCTCCTTGGCACTAAATGAACATGGAATATCTATCTGAAATAAGAGTGAGCTCCAGGGACTTACAGATGAATAATTACACAAGTCTTTCCCAAAATTATTTTTTTTTTGGGGGGGTGGACAGAATAAAAGAAGCCAACTTTAAAGTTTTCTTTTAGCCTAAAGATTCATGTTATTCAAGATCTGATGTCACAGTGAAGCCCAACCAAGCAACCATGCATCAAACTGCAATGGAAAGACACAAGCTCTATAATTAGCCATGAAGAAGGCCCATGTGGAGGGAAGGAGATAACTTTTTCTCACCAAAGCATGAAATTGTAGACCTCAGGTCATCCAAATGACATCTTTTATTACTGCTGAATATAGAAATATGCTGTAATACAGAAGCTGCCCCGGGAGAGCTGAGTTATGGATTATTCTATCTGCGAATTAGGCAGCCACTCACTTTAGAGCACTGCACTAACTTAATATCAACAAGACTTCATTATTTCTCCTGCTGGTGCTAGAAAAACACTGCTACTGCTGAGGGATTATACATGTTTTTGTTATAGACCCAATTTCATGGAGTCGATTTATCTTTACAGTCATTTAAAGTTACAAATGGAATTTATTCTCACTGTACATAAGTTGTCAGTTCAACTAAAAAGGTGTTTTACAAAATGGTACGTCGCTTGTGGAGAGTGAGGTATGGACTTAAAAACGAAGCAACACGTTTTTAAAAATCCATTAAAAATAATATTAAGGAACTTACTGAACAGTCCTGGAAAAGGCCAAGTTATGTTCTTACAGTATTAACTTCATTTATGAAGTGAGAGATGTTCTGATATACGCCATAAATTGTAGACAAAAAAAAATGATGGGATTATTCACAAAGGAATAGAGAGAGAAACTCAATATCATGATAAATTGTTAAAAATTCTCATGAATCAGTTATGATAATTTATGACATTCACTAAGCAGTGTTTATAAAAAAACTGATAATTTGGGGTAAGAAAAATATTAATTTGAAGTTATTGTATTTAACTGATTCCTAAGTATTCCCATAATTCTTGTAAAGATGGAACTTGTAAAAGTATGAAACATTTGTTTTGGTTAACATAAACAGAGCAACAACAACAGTCAAGTTTATTTTTGATAAACTGAAAGCAGCAAAGTTTTTTATTTAACTTTCACTAATGGCAGAAATATAAAATGTAGTACACAAAAATAATTCAGGAATTAATTCTAATAGAGGATCTAAATTGAACTTAGACATGAAGAGAAATAGAAACGATGCATTTCTTTGACTTGGTGGCATTTAAAATGCTAGGAATCAGCCAGCGGCCCTGGTTCGGTCCCACATATGAGGGCCAGTGATACTGCCCTCAAAAAAAATAAAATAAAATAAAATAAAATAAAATAAAATAAAATAAAATAAAATGCTAGGGATCATTTCAGGGAAATTGGAATTTAGGTTGTTGGTAAATTCAGACATGACTATCACACACACACAATATCTTTTGGCTAAATAAATTTAAATACTTTGTTAGTGAGCAATATCCTATTCAACTTATATGTTATTATAATGTAAGTTCTTAATTGGAGTCACCCTTCGATAATGAGTTCATGATAATAAAAATACCATCAATGAGTCAATAATGATGAAGGATCTCAACGAAAGAAGAATGGATTAATTTTGATTAGACACAAGTTTTTTGCAGTATGGAGTAGTTTAGGGACAGAGACAATTCTGCCATGATTTTCCAATATTCTTTCCTAACATGGCCTTACCCTTCTCAATGCAACTGTCATTATTAATTTTTCTATCCCAGTATGCCTGGGTAAGAGTGTAAAATATAAGTGGCCCTTCTTGCTTCAGCACACAAAATGCAAATATACATCTGAACAATTGGATGTGGATCATGAAATAAAACTTATTAAGGTTAGCTTTAAGATGAGAAAACTGATATTTTAAGAGGGATTAAGAAAAGTACCTGAGGTTAAAAATCTAAAAAAATGGAGATAGGACTCAAGGGTGTTTAGTCAGATCCTTTCTTGCTCTGCTCTTCATATTGAATCTCATATAAGCCATGGCAAGGAAGGATACACTGTTAATATCATTGGTAATACTAATAAAAAATCTAACATTTGTCGCAGTAGTTTATTAATAGCTCTCTCTTCTGAAGTACCTAACATATGTCTTGTCTTGCATATTCTCATTTCCAATAATTACAGAAGCCTGCATGATTTTCATATCTATTTTACAGAAGAGGGTAACTTAAACTCATAAAGGCAAGGCCAAAGGTCAAGTTTACAATGTTACTTTGAATCTAAAGCTCATGTTTCTATAATTATAGCATAACTAGTCAAATAAATGATTTCATAGAATTGACAAACTGTACAGCATATTTTCTGTCTCTATCATTCTTTTATGGTTAATTATTGAATGATTTCTAGGTAAGTAGACAAATGTTTCAGTACAATTTCTTTATTCATACTCACAACTCCATACAACCATGTTGGCTAATTTAGCTTTTGAAACAAACAAATCAGGTGAGTCGTTTGTAATTCAACTAATGTCTTGGCTATTGATTAATAAATATTACATCATAGACTGTTTATCAAATCACACATAAAATAGTCCACATTATTGACATGTGGGGCCGGATAATTTTTTTGTTGCAGGAGCTATCCTGTGATTGTAGGTACTGAGCAACACCCCTAGTCTTACTAGATGGCATACTTTCCCAAATTGTCTCTATTTGAATAAAAACACTGGGCTACTTACCTGTCTGTCCTGTGACACAAACAGGAACTTAGCACCTTTTATATTTATAACTCAGTTTCTCTCTTTCCCAACATCCTAGGTTCTCTTGGAACTGAGTCACACTGGCAATGTCTTTTCTGTTAAAACTAAGTCACAGCGATTGAAATAGAAATTTGCCTCTTTCTTTATACCACTGGTCAGAATCAGTTAATTTTTGAGACAGAAATCATAGGCTAAAATCTTATCTTGTTGTTTTTTTTTTCCTTTTATCTTCCTAGGCGTAACCATACAATTTGCACAAAGTGAATATTTATTTATTTATTTATTTTTTTTCTTTTTGCAGTGGTCAATTTAACTACATATGTGGATATAACCTTACTGGGGACACTTTAGGAACATGACATAAAATTTAAGCAACCAATGAAATTCAATAAAGCTATGTGGTACTTTTTGAAGAAACATTACCCCCAAATGTGTTTGTTTTAAGGA
Organism: Aselliscus stoliczkanus; assembly: GCA_033961575.1. Taxonomy (NCBI): domain Eukaryota; kingdom Metazoa; phylum Chordata; class Mammalia; order Chiroptera; family Hipposideridae; genus Aselliscus; species Aselliscus stoliczkanus. The sequence goes on from CM066727.1 coordinate 50,495,787, forward strand.
ACAGGTGTAATAGTCCTTCACATTTTTAAACAAAAATCTCTTATTCTTGTTTAAAAAATAATAATAAATAATTAAATAACATAATATAACATAAAAATGGGATAGGATAGTAAATCATATACCACCATATACAGTCAACTAACTATAAGATGTTAAAGATACATGCTATCTCACCATTTTGGAAATATATGGTTTTCTACTTGGGTCAACAGTTTTCCATTTGTGCTCTAATGTGTAGCACATGGCCTAAATGGTCCTTCCATTAATTTCTTGGGAGTGGGAAGCTTACCTAAAAACAATTAAAATATTTATTAAATTTTCCAGTCTGGGCATCATTATTAAATCCAAATTATTATTGTTATTTTTTAAAGGTCATTTGAGTGTGTCACGGGTGACACAGTTGTATTCTTCTTTTTGCTTCTTTTGCACAGATGAGAGCATGGATGAAATGCTCTCTAAACATTGATAGAAAATAAGCAGCATATTTATAAATTTGGTTATGTAATTACATAATCATACTATGCACTAAATACCAATCTCTTGATTTGTCTTGTTTTCCCCTCAGATTATTGAGCTATTTTATATTTTAGAGCCAATAATAATAATAATAATAATAATAATAATAATATGAAATAGCTAAATAGTACACATTATATCTTATCTGGAAACAAAAGAAACTGTTTCTATTTATCACATACTAGGAGTTTGTGGCCTAAAGAAAATATGTATGTGCTAAGCATACATGGAGAAAAATATCAAAATTTAATTTAAATAGTTGGCAAGTACAAGGAATTACTGCCTGGCTGATAGACACTTCAGATGTTTCACAGTCTGCTCAGTGTCTTTCTTCTATATTTTCAGATTTAGTCCATCAAAAATGGTTTACAATGAGCATACATGCTACGTCTACAACATTCTTTCATTTATTAAAAATAGCAATGAATCTCTGGGAGCTGTCTCATGGTAGCAAAAGCTTGGTGACTTTAAGCGGAAAAAGACATTTTTGGTTTTGTGGTTTGCAAAAAAGACATAATTGATTTGGCATACCTATTCTAACTATGTTCTTAATCGTTTTTCTTTTTTTTTGCATTATGCATTTTTCTATATAGTTTCCCTTCTTTACATAAATAAAACTAAATTGGCATCAGCAAGCATTTTTTTTTTGCATTATGCATTTTTCTATATAGTTTCCTTTCTTTACATAAGTAAAATTAAATTGGCATCAGTAAGCATTTTTAAATCACTGGGAAGACCACAGTTTAGGTAGTGGTTATAAGAATGCTTTAAAGGTTTTCAAATGTTGTATTGAAAAATGATATTTGGATCATATTTTATCTGTTTTAAAACTGAAATTACAGGATAGCACTACATTTAAATGCTTGAGACCACCGACATGGTCATACTTTGTGCTATCAGGTTAATGAGTTTTTTATGTGCATCTTACAATATGGTTCCTCCTGTCATCGCTATGGAAATACCTCAACTACTAGTAAATGTCATTTGTTAGAAAAGTTGTAACTCTGCCATGGCCTTTCTTTAGAACTTAGTCCTACACGTTTGCGCATCTAAAATTCATACAGGTGAATACACTAATACATCACATGTGGGCCGTGTGTTATTAAACATCAAGCAAAGATGATGTTCATCTGCCTGGCATATGATCTTCAGGTGTGTGCATGTCTGAGTGAGCATCAAATGGGTCTCGCTGTGATGGCAAAGTATGGGAGACAGCTTTTACTTTAAGTTTGGAGTAATTCTTGCCTTCATTTTACTTTTATGACAAATGCTTTGAGCAGTTTTTATATCTCTTAGTCATCATAACACGTTGACACAAAATATTCTATTACTCCTTTTTACTGTTTTAGATTATTTGCATTCAAAATGGCCCTGAGATTGTGAAGCTGTTGATACAAAGTAGTTACATTAGTGACTATTTATATGGGAAACCAAGACCCTTCTCATCTTGTACAATCAAAACCAAAGAAGAAAAAACTTAAATGCTGGCCAAAATACTAAAAGCAGAGGCATAGCTAAAGAAAACAATTTGGGAAATATCAGAGGGGTAGAGTCTGGGGAGGTACTGAATTAAAAACAAAACAAAACAGAATAGACAGATAATATCAATAACTATTTCAAAATGTTGGCCTTGGCTAAGGCAATGACATTTTCTTAAATGTTGTGTCTCACATTTTGGGGAGCATTTATCATGTTTCTAAAAGGTAGGCAAAAGAAACAATATGTCAGGATTTGAACTATGTAGAAAATGACATTTTGTTTCAGTTTCATACTATGCATTCCACAGATAAAAATTAATCAAAATTGGAAATTTTACATTTAGAAATCTTGAAAAATCTCTTACAGAAAAATCAGAATCATATTGTAATTGAAAATATTTTTGAAATATATTATTTCTTTAGGCCATGCTTACCTTCAAAAACAAAACTAAGAAATTTGAAGTAAATAACTTCAAAAACTGGGCTTCAAAACACCAGTAATTATTTTAATAAGGTAATTGGAAAGAGTTTAGTAATAGGAAAATTCCAAAGCTAGAGCCATCTAAAAATGATCTTTTGTTATAGCATCATTTTGTCATCGTTCATTGTGTGAAAACACTAATAATAAACATTAAAGAGGCACATAAACTATTAATAATGCACTTAAATGGACTTATGTAGGCATTGTAAACAAAGGTATCTATGGCAGAGTGCTAGCTGATTTCTTTCATATACCCAATCAAATCAATTATAGAAAGAAATTCTTAGCTCTCTATCAGTGATCATGTACTTAACCATGATACCTTTTAAATAAACAGGGTGTTTATATATCTTTGTTTGCACTGAGTAGCAGCATTCCAAAATCAAGAGGGCAAAAGAAAAAGCTGGGAAGAAATATTCACATAAAAGAATAATATATCATGATGTAATACATGGTATTTTCTAAAAAAATGTATTAGTATAACATTGGAGGCAGAGATCATGGGAAGAAAGAATGGGATTTGAATTTAGGATGGATGGATAAGGTAAGTACAGAGCTGATCTTTCTTAATCAAAGGCTTATTCAGAGCCAGCTTGCGTAGTTGTCACTGTCCTAGGTCCAATGTGATGGGAATAGAAAATAATGGTTGAAATCAGTAAAATTTAAGTGATAGGATAAGTCCAGGGAACAATCACCTGAGAGAAAGCTGATTTAATTGTAAAGCTCAGCTACTGGAGGAAAGGAAAGTTAGAAGCTACCTTAAAAATGTATTCTTAACCACACCAGATTATCTACTTTACTAAAGAAAACTAATTTATGATGTGAGTTATTGCGATGTTTAGATGTTCTAGAATCCCACAGTAGGAAACATTATATTCATGGTCTCTAAATCAAGTAAAAAAATATATAGGTGAGACAATTAAGTTCATGAAGTCACCCTAGAAAAAGTACTACATACCTCATTGCTGAATGAGTTACCTTCAAAGTACTCTCCTTGAGAAGCCAGCACCTAGTCCACCCTTCAAAGCATTTTGGAACTCTTTTTATGGAATGGCCATAAAAGCTGTCATTGTATTACCCTTGATGTCCTGAACATCATCAAAATGTCTTCCTTTCAGTATTTCCTTTAACTTCAGTTAAAGAAAGAAGTGATTGGGGGCCAGATAAGGTGAGTGGTGGGGGGTGTTCCAATACAATTATTTATTTACTGGCTAAAAATTCCCTCACAAACAGTGCCGTGTGACCTGGTGCATTGTCGTGATGCAAGAGCCATGAATTGTCGGCGAAAAGGTCAGTTCGTCTAACTTTTTCACACAGCTTTTTCAACACTTCCAAGTAGTAAACTTGGTTAACTGTTTGTCCAGTTGGTACAAATTCATAAGGAATAATATCGTTGCAATAAGTTTGCAAACTTAATTGTCAGGCCTCATGTGTTATATATTTATATTTTGTACATCAACTAAAATGCATACATATATTCACATTCCCATATTTACATGAAATAAATATGTATACAAATTATTGTATTTTACTATTACTTTTTGCTTTATTATTTAAAATATTATCTGTATGAGTCCTTTCTGGACCTCCATATTTTAAAATGAAGTCATCTATCCCCATCCTGATGCTTACCTTGATTTCTTTTTTTTCTGTATTTTTTTCATTAAGAGAAGGAGGGGAAAGAAGAAGGGGAGAAAGAAATTAAACCTGAACATCACTTACTTTCTGTTTTCTGGCTATTTAAAATGCATAACAAGAAACATTGAAGCATGTACTTTACAGAGATATTTTGTCCAAGTTCAGTAAGATTTTTTTGGTTTTTGTTTTGAGCTCTGTGAATAGTACTTTAAATTTTATGTTCTAGGCTCTTCAACAGATTGATCACAATACTTAAGAAGAAAGCCTAAAATGTATTTATAGTTTTGCAAATGTCTTCTATGATACTTAGGCAAACATGCCCTCCTACATGGAGAAAAATAATAAAACAGACTTTTTTTTTTTAATGGAAGACAGGAAAGTGTGTTATTAGGCATCTGTATAATGAATTAAATTATTCACTTACCTTTGATTTATCTACTCTTACAGATCAAACTATTCCAATCTTAATAAGCATTACTTTGTTTTTTAAATTCATAGCTGTTTCCTCTCCAATTGCCAGGTTTTTAAAATGAAAGGATTGTGAGAATTTCCACACAGTTTTAGAAGTAGATGTAATCATGTAACTCCTCCAGCATCTAAAAGGTGGCCTATAACCTAATTGGAAACTCCTGCATAGAAGAATTTCCTTTAAGTAGTAATTAGTGGAGTATCTTTTTTTTTCTTGAACAGCTGTAGAGTGTTAGCAAAAATAGTTTCACTTTATTTTCCCAAAATTCGTGCTAAGTGCTAATCAGATTACAAATTTCAATGATAAAATCAAGCTAAAGGGGAAATGAAAAAAAAATGCAAGAGCAGTCTAACAAGTTAACAAATAACTGCAACCTTAAAGTTGTTATTTTTTGTAATGTGTATATAAAGAATATTCACATTTTCCATGAATCATAGTTGCCAGGGCCTTAGCTCTCTAAAAGAGATTAGACAACACAGTCTAATTAATTCCAAAGCTGTTGGAGGCAAAAATGATCAGGCTATAGGTAATGCATTAATTTGACTTAGTTTTTGAAGATAAGAAAGTTTTGTGTTTTGTTTTTTTTTAAGACAAAAAGGAAGTTTTCTTGTTGTTTTTATACTGTACTTATTACTTTGGGAATTTACCAAAATAATAATTTTGCTATTTCCAGCTTGTTGTTAAGTGCTTCCTTCCCTGAATGCCTAGGTAGGCACAGAAAATACCTTTTAAAGCTTGGGATATTGCCATTTCCTGCAAATGTAGCCACATACTGGTGTGAGGTCTAAAGATTTGTTTCTTTTACGTTTTGACAGCTTACATTACACTAGTTAGACTAAAACCAACAGAAAAGCAAGAGAAAGGGGAGGGTCTTCTAATCTACCTCTTTTCCTCTTTTGAAGCCCAGTATAGGCTGCCTGAGTTCCCATCAGGGGCATTTGAGCCCGAGGCATCATCTTCAATGAAGAATAGTCTGTCTCGGTTAGATGGAGAAACAGTCTTGCTTTCTATTCAAATTCCTTATACATATTTCATGATTCTTATTATTGCTGTAACTTCTGTCTTTTCTCAGTAGATTGGATGGAGGCTGGGTGTTGTTACTTGACATTGATGCTACCACATCAGCTAGTCACCAGTTCCCATGAGAATTCTTGTGCATCTGAGCTAGCAGAGGAGAGCACAGTAACTAGGTATTCCTGGGGAATCCCACTATGCCTGCTCCTTCTTCACCCACAATAACTCAATACTCTGTGGGTCCCAGTACTCATCATGGGATTTCTCTCTCCCTTTCATTTCTTCTTCTTTGAATATTCATCTGGAAATTACTTACTCCTTTTAAAATCTCCTCTTCTCATAAGTGAGAAAATTACTCTTAAAGTTTTTAGTTACAGTTGGTTCTCCTTCTTTTCTCATTTAATATTGAATGCAAATTTTGCTACCTACACAGGTGCTAAATGTACTCGCTCTACTTGAATATATTGTATATATTTACTATACTCAAACACATGATATTCTAAAAATACTTACATTGTTTATTTAGCAGTTGCCCATAATATGCCAAACAATGTTTGAATATCCCTGGCTTGATGGCATGGCTTTTAAGGTTAGTTAATCTCCAGGCTCTAGCATTGAGTGCAGTACCTAAGATGTGCTAAGGGCATATTTGCAGAATGAGTTAAGACAGATGGGTTGCCAGAAGCCCTGTGTGGCTTCTAGCGATGGTTTCCTCTTCTTTAGAAAAAATTCAGACCTCCTTTCCCTTTTCTCCAAGTCCTTGAGAGCTGGGATTTTGAAGATTGAATACATGATCATCCAATTAAACTTGTTTTTTCTTTTATTTGGGGGATGAATACTTCCATCACATCTTACTTTTTATTTTAATACTGATTCCAAAGAGGCTATAATAGAGACCAGAGAGAAAACAAATTTCTCTACCAGCTTATTTTCCAGATTCATATTATCATCACTGTTATCACAGAGATAATCTCCTCCTGAGAAAATGAAAAAGTATTTTCTCAGTAGGACTCCAGTCATCAAAGCCAAGAATCTACAACTGATCACAAGGATACGTGTAAGATATGAATGTATCAGTGAATGAAAATTTAAAAATTACTTATTTCCTAGATTACTTGTTTTAGCCAGTTTTACTTTTTCTAGCCTTCTTCATTCAGTTTAACACATAACTTTAACCATTTTAAACATTTCAAATCTAAACATGACAGTAACAGTGTCCTGAAGAAAAATAAAGTTAGTGTCTGTCCTGTAAATCAAAATATAGCTGTCTTTGTGAATAATGTCTAATATAATTGTTTGTTTAAAGTATAATGTTATTTAATCCAATATCTGGTACTGAATTCCTATGAAGAAAAAATTTATCCCAAAATCTGGGTGTATGGATAGATCCCAAATTTGATCACAAGAATACTTGTAAGATATGAATTGATCAGTGAGTGAAAAATCATAATGGCCAATAGAAAAACTAAAACATATTCTACAGAACAATGGAAATAGGCCAATAGCACTGTCTTATTAAAAGGGCAGCACATTTATTTATTATATAGGAACTAAATGAGTGGCTCAAATGACTTAAAACTTTTTAAAGCAAGTACTGGAGCAACCAAAACTCTACAGAATACTACTTGTTAATACTATCTGTACTCCAAGCCTTTCATTAGGTAACTTACAGTCATGCTATTTAATATTTTTGTGCATCAGTTTTCTCATTTTTAATAAAAATCAATAATAGAAACTAATGCATGGTGTGTAATGTTAAATCAGCTATTCTAAGTATTGTGCTTAGAACAGTAAGTTTCGTATGAAAGTTGGCTAATAGACTAACCAGGCTAAGACTAGTCTGCAGACTAAATGGGTATAACAGAGACTTTCTATAAGTAAGAATGGAAATATAATGAATTGAAAGTCATTCTCAGCATACCTGTAGACTGGGCAGAAATCAAATCTTTAAAAGGGAGCATGGCTCTGTTCTGTAGTTAGATAGACAAAAGCAGACATTTCTCTAGTGGATCTCAACCATGGCTGTTTCCACCCAACCCAACTAAAAAGGAATACAATAATACTTTGGTTTGCGAGCATAATTCATTTCGGAAATAAACTGCTCACATTGCAAGACATTGCTTGTTTACTGTGTTAAAATGTATCAGAAATGTTTGCTTGTCTTGTGGAACACTCCCAAACCAAGTTACTTGCAATCCGAGGTTTTACTGTACTGCCATTTTCAAAGTAGCGATGGAGAAGAGAGTTTATGAAAAATAACGTTCGAACCATCTAGTTGTGGCACCAGAAATCTTTTCTGATCAAATTTGGCCTTCACCCTGAGATAGGAGCATTTGTGAATTGTATGTTATGCTCTGTGTTCTCTTCTAATATCAGAGAAGAGTCAGAGATGCATACACACTTGAATTAAGTGGGTGTGACATGCATCACTAATATCTGGGTATGCAGCTCTGGGTCCTCTTTCCCTTTCTTTCTCTTTCTTCCAAATAGTTGGTCATGAAAGTGTGTACTGTTGGAGCCCTCATGGTTTCCCTACCCCTGCTCCCAAAGAAAACAAACAACAGCAAACAAAACAAACAAACAAACAAACAAACAAACAAACAAAAAACAGTTCCTTGTTGAATTTGTAAGGAGCCCTTCTTGACTTCTTTGCTCTGCCTGAGCTCCAGATTGCCTGGGAAAGTAACCATGCACTAAAACCAGGATTTAGGGTAGTGCCTGGCATTAGGCAAGACAGGAAATGGGAATCTCAAACTCTAGAAGCCAATAACTATAAACCCTTGAATGATGCAGGCTCATTGCTGTTCATTGTGGGCATAGCTTCTGTTAAACTGAGTGCTTAGAAGTATTTTCCCTCACTTAATGGATTGTAAAATGAATATATTATCTGCTATCAATGTTAGTATGATCAGGTGATGCTACTAGCTTCATAACACCTTTCTGGCATAGAGTATATGCTCAGTAAATATTTAGTAAAATAGTAATGACATAAGGCATGAGCTAAGACATTTCCAATCAATTTAGGATAAGACTGAACTAGAAGAGTGTCTGGGTGGTGAACACACAATGTGATATATAGATAATGGATTACAGAATTGTACACCTGAAAACTATGCAACTTTACTAACCACTGTCACCTCAATAAACTTTAATTTAAAAAAAATGAACTAGAAGAATATTTATACCTACTTATTTTTCAAGAGAAAATTTATATTTCAAACATTAACTATTTCATCTGTACTCTAGGAAGCTCATTCCCAATCATTCTCAAATGTAAGAACAGTTTTTCGCTTCTCCTTTTGCTCTTTTTCATTAAGCAGGAAGTAAAGGTAATTATTACTTTTTCTTTTCTTCTAAAATCTAGTCTCAAAGTGATCAGATTGAAACTTATGCTTAAATAGCATCTCTCAGATGTTGTGATTCACAGAAATTCTGTTCATATTCTTATGATCAATGAGCTTTCTAGATGCATTTAATGAAGAGAGTTTGGGAGTAACTTAGTGTCTTTTAAGTAGATAAGATGCCCACATTTCTCTTTTACTGAGCTCAATGCAACTGTGGCAATAAATAACTTGGAGGCTCATCACGCTGTGAACTCGCTGACATTCCCCAGCCCCGCCACAGCATTTACACAGGATTCATGGACTTAATGAAATTTTATTAAGAGAAGCTTCATTTTCTTTTCATCACGAGAAGTTAGACTTTTTGATGCTATGTCTCTGCACAGCGATTGGCTTTTCATGTGCTCAGTAGGAAATGAAAGTAGACAGTCGCCACATTTGAGTTTCTCAATACCACAGTTTGGTGCCTATGTTGCTCATATGCAGACATGAGTTACATTCCCAATTGCTGGAAAGGAAAGGGGTTCTGTGGAGACAAAGAGAGGGAAATTGCAAGTTTCTCCATGAGCTCCCAGGGACACTTCCCTTTACTGTAGTCAGCATAGAATAGGCTGATTACAGAAAAAGAGGCATTTTGTTTCTTATTGGGGTATTTTTTATCCATTTCCCTGAGGGCCTTACCAATCTGAACAAGTCTCCTCTCTGTCAGGGTGAGCCAGGGCGCACAGAACCCAGATGCTGCTAAGAGGCTGCCATCCTTCTCAACTCAAGTACCAAAGCAGAAACTCCAGTTAATTTCCTAGAGGGTCACCAATTTCTCATTTGCAAGTATGAATCAAAAGAGTCTTGTTAAAGGTTGATCAATTCTGTTATTCATTACTGTATCTAAAACATAACATTTAGGATACATGTAAAATTGGTAAATACTCGTAACTTACAGACTCACAATTCCTCACAGTTTCTCCATGATACTTTCCTAATGCCCCTGAGAGTACAGAATTAATGATATTTTCATAGGATGGACCCTTCTCTACTCAGCGGCATAGGACCTGCCACAGCTTTCTGGTTGTTCTATGTATTGGGCATAAAATTTGCAGCCAGCATTCTGTTGCAATGTTTTTTTCACTATCACTCTCTTTTTTTATTATTCATGGCACCTGTAGTTCAGATTAGTTTTAAGTTTGCAGACAAATCTCAAAGATTTCTCCTGAACTGATCAGTGGAGCTCACTCCTAAATAGGGGACTTGAGCACTGAAACAAAATCATCCTGCTCCGCAAACTCAGATTAAGGTTGGGTTTAACTCTAATGTTGCCAACCTGTGACCCACAAGTGGTGAGAACCGGCTCCTTTATATCTCAACCTCAGCACTAGGTGACAGGGGTCAGCACACGACATCTAGATGACACTGCTTCATCCAGAGAGTTTGGTACCGCAGCCAGAAAGCATTCCATTTATTTGCCAGAGCTTCTAGAAAATATTCTTAAAATAGCCATGTTCACCACTAATTACCAACTTTAATCAAATATGCATTTTCCCTAAGTCTGCCCCCATGAATCCATGCTTGTATTGCAGTGGATGGTGGTTATGTTATTTTCTGTGACTGCTGCAGCAATTACCACAAATTTGGTGGCGAAAAACAACAGAAATGTATTATTTCACATTCTGGATGCCAGAAGTCCAATATCAGTATCTTTGGACTGAAATCACAGTGTCACACATTCACACTCCTTCCAAAGGCACTAGGGAAAGTTTGTTCCTGGACTCTGCCAGCAATCTCTGCCTGAGTATTCATATCACCTTCTCTTTCTGCCTCTTTGTGATAACATTAAAGACCAGTTTGGGTAATCCAGGATCATCTCCCCATTTCAAGATTCTTAATCACATTTGCAAAGACCCGTTTTCCAAATGAGCTAACATTGTTTACAGGTTCAAGGAATTAGGATCTGACATCTTTGGGGAACATTATTCAGCCTACTACAAAGACATAAAGAAAGAGCGTAAAAAGTAAAACAAAAATACAGAAATCTCTTTGGGACACTGACAGTATTGATTACCTTAGTGCCAGATGTGTTTGTAATATGGGAGAAAATGCCTATGATTCTGGCAGCAATCATGCTGGCAGGAGAGATTTCACATCCACACATCACACATGAGAAGCCTCAAAACAGCCATCAGCTGGCATTAGCAATGCTCGTGTGGATGGCAGCAACCATAATTAGGTTGGGTATTGGCAATGATGCCTCTTGTTGGACACTATAGTGGCAAAGGCATAACTGGTAGACATTAGTGGCTTAGCTTCCAATTTAGACTACAGAATCATGAGCAGACATTATGACAGTGAATCAGAGAAAGCAAGGAAAAATAGCAAATGCAAAACAGAAAATAAGAGAACCAGCTAGAGGAGAAATAACAAGACCTTTTGGAGAAACATACTCTAAGCAGAAAGTTCCAAAACTACTTGAATGGATTTTGAAGGAAACCAGAATTCTAGCAGCATAAAAAGTAGAGCGGGAAAAATACCATTGTACTTAATACTATGTTTACCCCATAGGCTAATACAGTTTGGGACACACAAGTTATACAACTATTGTTCTGATCCTTTGTTTCTCTGTAGTTCATTCTAAGGTCTCTATGTAACTACATTTTTGAGATTGTCTTATGGTCCAGACACATTCATGATGTCTTTAGCACAAATAATTTAGGTTAATTCACTGTGCTCTCATGCTATGAATCAAGGGAGGTGGTAAATGAGGGTAAAGGGGGTCAAATACATGGTGATGGAAGGAGACTGACTCTGGGTGGTGAACACAAGATAATAGAGAGATTATGTATTATAGAATTGTACACTTGAAACCTATGTTATTTTACTAACCACTGTCACCCCAATAAATTTAATATAAATAAATAAATAAATAAATGTTTTTGCATAGTCAATCTGTTGGCTTAGTGCCAGCAATCCACTTGTAAGGATGTTCAGATATATTTGATTTTCTCAGAAGGGGTTTTGAGAATTGTCCATGAGTTGTTCAATGTGTCACTCCATTCAGCTAGTGTGCTCAGTGCAATGCACTGGGGTCCCTGTGCCTTCCTCACATGTGGACCAGCCCAGGGTGTGTGTAGGGGGTTGCTGTCCTTTCTTGTTCACCCTGAGCCTCCATGACTCTCTCTGGACCTTGGCAGATGGTTCCTAATGATTTAGTGATTTGCTCTAGAATAGTCAAAAGCTCACTAAAAATGCCACACGTTTCCCTAATAAAAATGTTCTGCTCTTTACATTTTAAGTTTCTCCATGAAGCACAGTAGCCTTTACACAATAAAAAATCCTATCCACAAGTGAGATCATTACATTTGAATTTTTTATCTCCAGTGCCTTGCCTATAATAGGTGCTTAATAAATGTGTGTATCTGGATATTTAAAGAAATAATTGAATATATATGGCCATGTGCATTACTGATTAATAGGCAATGTTCTGGAATTAGAAAATCCTAAATTCATTTTTTTTAAGTTTCTCTAAAGATAAAATATTTAACACTTTGTGCAAAATTTTTAAAATGTTTAAACTCAGTCCCCATCACAGATAAATCATAGATAATACCATAAACTTCCTCATGCAAACTGCTAAATGGTCCTTTGTAAATGTTTTTTTTTTTCTTTTAATGAGGAAATGCCCCTCTATTGTTTTTTTTTTTTTTTTTCTCATTTGAGCTGGTGCCAAGTAAAACAGATCAAATATGACTGGTCAGGAATGACGGCGGGTAGCCAAGAGTAGAATACTAAAACCAGACTGGGAGCTAATTTGGAGGGTATGGCAAGTAGCCAGCTCCTCGAAGAGAAGTAAAAATATAAGTGATCTAGCATGAAAAGAAGTAAGGTCAACATTAGTAGGAGAGAACAATGCAGTTGAGACTACACTGGGACTAGGATTTGCAGCTGAGGAAGCCCAGCATCATGACCTTACGAAAGTCATGTTTCATCTTCACGAAGAAAGCAGGCCTGCCTTAGTAGACGTAGCACCCTGGGTCTTACAACTGACATCCCCATACCAAACCTGTGATATTACCCACCTCCTACTAATTCATTACAACATGATGTGGCTAAACACAAGGTCTGCTACTCTGCTTAGAAAAGGGACCAGCTGATCAAATTTTCCCTGAAGAATGCTGGATCATGTAAAATCATTCTCAGTCATTCCATTCCCATTCTATAACAACAACAACAAAAACATAATTCAATGAAATCAAATGTTTTGTTTTCCTTTTCCCCCCTAAAAGATAAGCACATTGGTTTAGGTTTGTGTTCTGTGGGAAGGATTTGGGTTAATGATGTAAAACATAGAGTAGTGTCATCTCAGTCCCTATATCACATGCTCCTCAAAATAAAGTGACTGCTGCTGTGAAGTTCCAAGGGGCCACAGCTTTAGTGGATCCGTGTAATGTAATATGTTCCTGAAGTTCATTCTGGAATGTGTCCTGACATGGGCAATGGGAAGAATTCTTTGGCTTTTTCAAGCTTGTAGAGCCAATTACACTGAGAGTGCTGAAATCATAATCTAGAAAGGTAGACAATACAACAGTATTAAATGATTCTCCTAAGTATTTTATTTGTGTACATACATATCATAGACTAAAAATCTCCTACATGTTTTCACAAAAATTTGATTTAATATAAACATTGTAACTATTGTGTTATCTTAAAAAAACACTTTTCTTGAAAGTGTTTACCTTTGGCCATTGTTTCATAATGGTCATGATATTGACACGTTCCATTAAAGTCACAGTTGTCTGCTATAAAAACAGCAGCTAGGGTTGAATCTGAAGCCAGTCAGCTCCAGTGTAAATCACATAGTTCTTTACAATGCAGGTATTATGTTTCCTTATGGAGCCACATGGCTGCCAATGCCAGTCAACGTGAAACATACCCAGACGAAGGCAGCCGCTCATACCTGCAGCGGGTCATGGCAAGGTGTTAAGTAGAATCCGCAGCAATGCAAGACAATCAGGCAGCAAGCCAGAGAATTCCTTGTTGTCCAACAATAGGGCACACATCACCCTAATGGATTGAAAATTAATGTGTTTTTAATTCCTATATTCTGTAATCTCTGTAGATGTCATTTTGACCAATCTGGAAATCTATGAGGTCTTTAAGGGAAAAACTAATAATAATAATAACTTAGCAAATTAGCAGCTGACTGTAGGCTTGTTGAATTGTACTTATTGCCCTGACATAGAGTAAAAATTTGAGATTAGACACCATACATTTTTCTTATATTTTGTAACAGAATCAGAACTTGTTTTACATATTGTATTTCTCCGGGTTTTCTGATGGCCAACTATTACACTATCGAACTTAGTTGACTTCCCTTCACTAACAAGTCAATTCCACTTGGAGTAGAATTCAAAGACTTTCTTTGAAACTGCTTAGTTCTGGGCCGGCCGAGTGGCGCATTGGTTAAGAGCTGGTATGGGATGCCAGTGGACCCGGTTTGCATCCCACATATGAGGGCCAGTGACACTGCCCTCTACAGCTAAGATGGTGAACAACAGCTCCACCTGGAGCTGGGCTGCTGAGTCCCCAGGACATAGCTGCAGCCCCTGCTGCAGTGGGCTGCCATAGGCTACAGTGAGTGGCCAGCAGCCAGCGTGAGCAGCTGGCAGCCAGCATGAGTTGCCAATAAACATGGTGAGCGACCATCCAGAGGCTGGCGACCGATTTGCCTCATCCAGGAAGAACGAAATGAAAATACCATCATGGGCCAGTGAAGCAATGTCCTCCACAACTAGACTGAAGAACAAAAGGACAGCAACTTGTCTGTTCCCCTTCCCCAGTTCCCCAACACTGTTCCCTTCCCCCATTCCTCAATAAAATCTTAAAAAAAAAAAAAAAAAAGAAACTGCTTAGCTCTAACTCTCTATACTCAACTCGCCTCATGGTACAACTCTATACCTGCTTGAATTTCCAGATACACAAGCAATCCTTGTCCTTATATAATGCCAGTCTTATCATGCTTTTACCAGCCAATGATACCTCTCTGCATCTTGCTAACAAATGTCAATTCAATTAGACACACATGTATTGATCCCCAGGCCTATTATGATTTGTGGCTCATAGTTAGTACACATTTGGGTTTGTAAATAAATGATGAAATGACCATGTACAAATGTTTTCTTAAGTGCCACAGGGAATAAGAAGATATAAAGGATATGATCTTTAACCGTTAGGAAAATACAAGCTATACAGTGAGACAATAATGTAAACAACTGATAATTAAATATGCATAAAATTAGTTTCATAATCATGCAAGCAACATATAATGCAACTCTGAAATAATAAACAAAAGGAGTATTGCTGGGAGTTCAGGGAAGTCTTTCTATAAGGATGAATTTCTGGGGATTGATATTTAAATATAGGAAAAGGTACATCAGTTTTCAGGAAAACTCTGAGCTGTACTTTACAGTATGAATATGTGAGGCTCCTTGTGAATTTAGAAAAATTAAAACCCAAGATATATAATACATAGCCAAAGAGAATTCTTAGTTCCAGCTGTGTGTGTTCACATGTAGTAGTATGGTCTAATCCAGTTTCTAGGGATGAACAAACAGAAATAACTATTCAGAAAAACCCATTATTCAGAGGACACCCAAAGATATAACTATTTGAGCAAAGCCAATTTACAAATTAATTCACAACAGTTTTTGTTTTTTTTTGTTTTTTGGAGGGCAGTGTCACTGGCCCTCACATGTGGGATCCGAACCAAGCCAGCTCTTAACCACCGCGCCACTCGGCCGGCCCTAATTCACATCTTTATTATGATATATATCTGCAGCTGTTAGGTACTAGGGCTATAACAGTCAACAAAATACATATGTCTTCTGCCCTCACTGATCATAGAATCTAATGGAGAGGAGAGTCAACACACTGTGCAGGAATAACCGTATAGTTAGAAGATGTGAAGTGCAGTGAAGGAAAAAATAAAAGGTCTAACATGATTTCAATTAAGATCCAATGTAAGCCTTTTCAGGAAGTTAAACGTAATATTTACTTTTAAGAATAAAGAGAAGTTAACCACTCAAGGTGGTGGGAAATCTATTCTAGGTGTTTATGAAGATGATAAGTCTGAGAAGGGCTCAGCTTTCATTTTTTTTAATATATACATTTTAAATTTATTTTGATCCTTCCTAGATGGATACATTTTTCAATGAAAGCATCCATTCCACAAGTGCATTGGCAGCACAGCCTTCCCACCAGATCCTTACTACTCCAACCGAAAGGCTGTGCTTTAGTGCAGGGGAACATGTTCCATCAACCATCAATTCGAGGAGGTGTCTGCTTCTTGCTGAGAGCAGGATGTACATGTGAGAAACAAGAGCAACTGAAGCAAATTCAGTATGAGGACAGCATCATGGGTGCATGGGAAAAGGTGTAGGAGTCATGACTCTACAGTTGATGAAAAAAGGATTTTAGTGTATCTTTCAGAACAGTGCAGTCTTTGGATTTGTTCCTAAGTATCATGAATGTCACTGAAGACTTTTACATGAACAAGTGTAGACCAGATGTATACTTTTATTAGAATATTTACACTGTACATGAAGACCAGAATTAAAATGATTAGAAGAACCATTTAAAAAAAACAGTAAAAAACAGTTAGGGGGTTATTATGAAAGAGCATGAGAAAAAGAGTAGTTCAAGAATGACTCCTAGTCTTCTAGCAAAAACAAGTGGGGGAAAAAAAAAAAAGTACAAAGTAGGGAATCCTAGAAGAGGACAAATGTGTAGGGGAGCAGAAGTCAAGGGCTTTGTTTTTATTGCATTAAGGCTGGAGATTTCTCTGAGATGTCCTACACGACTATCTAGTCAGTTGCAGCTAAAAGTATAGGCTACAGACAAGGTTCTCAGCTACAAGTAAAAGCTTAGAATCCATAAATATACGGAATGCTTCTGCTGAAAAAGAACAGCAGCTAACTTTCATATGAAAGGGCACACTGTATTTTAGAATTCTGATTGTACTGGTTTCTATTCAAGATGCAACATATAATAAATAATTTTCAGCAAAAGGATTTCCCTGAAAGTTAATAAGCACTTTAAAAGAAATAAAATGCATTTATTTCAGCATATTGAGTGAATTCAAAAAATAAAAAGTACTGAATTTTTTACAAAACTGTACTTTATATAGGCCACAAAACAGTATAACTGAATTTTAATGCAACTTATGTGCATATACGGTTTAAGAAGGAATACCAAGTAAGAAAATAAGAAATCAATGAGAGTTCATAAGAATGTAAAAAGGGTAGAACAATTAATGCAAAATAATTAATTACTAATCAATTAATACTTATGTTACAAAAAAACTAACACCTTTTACAATCTTACCTTTTATATCAGTCTTCTTCACATTATAATCTTATGAAAATCTACATATTTAAACACAAGATTAAAATATTTTAAATTATAATGAAATATTCAGTCTGCTTAATGATGAAAAATTTTCTTAATGCAATTTTTAAAATCAAGATAAAAAGGACATTATATGTGGCATATACATGTCAATTATATTAATGAATTCTACATTGAATAATAAATGATTAAATCAAAATATGAATTGTTTACAACATGAGACTAAAAATATCACAAGCAATAGTTTAGTATTCCTAGGCCTAGTAGCATTTAATATTTCAGTTTGATTGTTTGATCATGCTCATTCATGAGCATTTTTGTAATATTTTTAAAATATTACAAATAGCATTTTAAAAATATTAAGATGTTTTATATTGACAAAATTCTGCAAAGTGATGCAAATGACCATAAGTTCTGGAAACAAAAGTCAATTAACTTTATAATTGGTCATTGATATTATATTATATTACATGATACAGTTAATATGGTACCTCATTAGAAAATGCAGTTTGGTGTTCTGTATAAAATTTTAATGAATATGGCACATAAATATAGCATTTCTATCAATACATAGAAATATATCTGATGTGTTGCTTCAGATAATTTTCCTCTCTTTCAGTGAATTAATTTGCGCTTCTGATATATTCCACTAGGAGTAAGTCAAGGGATTTTAATTTGTAAAATCAATATCAATCAATAAGAAAAATTAAAAATATGCTTTAAGACTCTATGACCAAGCTGTATGTAATTTTATCACTGTCACAACATATTTAAGGTTATTATTTAAGTTTATTGTCTATTATTAAGATGAAATTTGTAATATATAACTGTTTAGATCAGTTTTGAGAAGAGCTAGGGGGTACACAAAGACTTTCTAGGGGTACACAGTCATGGTGGGACTAACAGACCCATCTTACATTCTTAATTTTCACATTTGTTCTTCTGAAAACTACTCTGTCTCAGAACTTTTGAGACATAGTTACAATTCTGTTTATCCTTTCTCACTTTTTTTTATAATTGTCCTGTCTATTGACAAAGGAATGAAATACTTTTTTCTACATTGAGTGTTTATGCTGTTTTGTTCTTCCATCCATCACCATAAAGAAGAGGATGATCAGGCTAGTTCACCGATCCAAGGCAATGTATAGAGATGTCAAGTGGAGCCCCACAGTTATCCTAGCCTTGATGGAGTAAAGAAATATCAATAAAACAAAGAGGTTCCAATGTATATCAAAATATAAATGTCCATTATGTGTAACTCACAAGGGCCCTGCCCCTTTGCCCAATGGTAGCATATATTGGTCCTAAGCAAATAGCAATGAGAAATTTCTTTTGTATCAAATGTTAATCAAATGAAACCTATTGGAAGAAAAGAAAAGGTCAGGCTGCTTTTCTACTGTCAAAGAAATATAAATACATTAAAAAAATAAGATTCAAGAGGAATAAAAGCATGTGAGCCCTGAAATTATTAAAAATGGGCAGATAACCATTTTACTAAGATTGATTTGGTTTAATTTTCTGACACTCTTTGATGTCCCACTAATGTGACTGGGGTGACACTAGTGTGACTGAGGCATGTCTGTTAATAATCTGGAGGAAGAAAAATGGTCAAGAATCACTATAGGTCCACGTGATCCTGGCCTGCAGTCGGGTAGCTGCAGTGAGGTGGGTGCTACCAAATACAGCCATGAAGAAAAAGGTGCTGTTGATGGGTAAAAGTGGGTCTGGTAAGACCAGCATGAGGTCTATTATCTTTGCAAATTATATTGCCAGAGACACACGTTGACTTGGGGCAACAATTGATGTAGAACATTCTCATGTTCGATTTCTGGGAAACCTGGCGTTGAACCTGTGGGACTGCAGTGGACAGGACACCTTCATGGAAAATTATTTCACTAGTCAACGAGACAACATCTTCCGGAATGTGGAGGTTCTGATTTATGTCTTTGATGTGGAGAGCCGTGAACTGGAAAAGGACATGCACTATTACCAATCATACCTAGAGGCCATTCTGCAGAACTCTCCAGATGTCAAAATCTTTTGCTTGGTGCACAAAATGGATCTGGTACAGGAGGCTCAACGGGACCTGATTTTTAAAGAGCGAGAAGATCTGAGGCGTTTGTCTCGCCCATTGGAATGTTCTTGTTTCCCAACATCTATCTGGGATGAAACTCTCTATAAGGCTTGGTCCAGCATTGTTTATCAGCTGATTCCCAATGTTCAGCGGCTAGAAATGAACCTAAGGAATTTTGCTGAAATTATCGAGGCTGATGAAGTGCTTCTGTTTGAGAGAGCTACATTTCTGGTGATTTCTCACTACCAATGTAAAGAGCAGAGTGATGCCCACAGATTTGAGAAAATCAGCACATTATTAAGCAATTTAAGCTGAGCTGCAGTAAGCTGGTTGCCTCTTTCCAGAGCATGGAAGTCAGGAAGTCTAACTTTGCTGCTTTCATTGACATCTTTACATCCAAAACTTATGTGATGATTGTGATGTCTGATCCATCCATTCCTTCCACAGCTACTCTGATCAACATCCGCAATGACAGGAAACACTTTGAAAAGCTGGAAAGAGTGGATGGACCAAAGCTGTGTCTTCTCATGTGTTAAACATTCCAAATATTGTTTCAGGAAAAAATGGAAACACCTTCTTAATTAATCTTAATGTTGTATTCATGTATGTAGGCTCGGAAATGTGATGCTTACCATTCATTTTCCTACTCCCCAGTCTTAACGTTTAACCTTGAATGCTGTTTACTCTAAATAGTCAGTGGAAATTAGAAGATGGCCTGTCCATTAATTTGGTGTGTCATAAAAGTAGGTGATATATAAGTGTTCTAATAACAAGGTTCTAACAGTATAAGTGTTCTGATAACCTGGTTCTGATAGTTGTGTACGCCAAAGCCTTTCCCAACATTGTGTTGTATTCCTTATCAGATAGTAACCTATAAGTTTGGAATATTAACTGTTTTGTCAGCATGCATTACAAATATTCTTTAATTTCAATTGTAAATAAACTTTTGCTGTTTGGGAAAAAACCAAAAAAATCACTATAAAAAATCCAAGGTTATATTGAGCTCTCAATTAAGTTTTAAGCAGCTGGGAGGATATTAGTAGCCGCATGAAATCTTCACTGAGGCAACTCATCCATGCTTCCCTGAATCTGTGAGGGCTACAGACAACATAAGAAATGACCTTGGAGTGCATTTGTCATGTTGTATTCAACCAAGGATCCACAAACTAGAACTCATGGGACAAATCTTGCCCACTAACTATTTTTGTAAATAACAATTCATTGGAACACAGCCATACACATCAGTTTATACATTCTTTGTGGCTTCTTTTGTACTACATTGGCAATATTGAGTAGTTGCGACAAAATGGCACAGACCAGAAAGCCTATAAATATTTAGTGTCTGGCCTTTCACATAAGTTTGCCAACCCTCACTAAACAGTAATCACTGCTCCCTAATCTATACACTTAAATGCTCTCCAGAAAACGAATCTTTGGTCGATGTCACCCTATATATAATTAAGAACATCTAGGAAACTGGTGACTCCTCCTTTTGCACACGTCTAGCTTCCAAGCAGATGGTCAAGTAAAGCTTCAACCCCTCTATCAGTGATATTTGCTTAGGGATTTTCAGTTTAATGTTTCCTAACATCATTGCTAAAATAATGTGCATTGTCACATGCTCACAAGTAAACCGTGTAACATATAAATTCTATAGCATCCTCTTTAAAAAGGACAGAGACTAAATCATATATGTGCCATTAATTACTCTTAAGCCCCATCAACAAATATATAGCAAATTAAATGTACTAGACCCATAAAGTCAATGTTGAGTTAAAGCGTTTTTTGTTTTTGTTCTGTTCTTGTGAAGAACAAACTCTGATGGTGGGGTGGAGGGGGGACTGATATTGCTTACCTCACCTGGTAAATCTGAAGTTACAGCTGTGCTAAATGATGCAATGGAGAAGTATTTGGTGTGTATAACCATATGAGAAGCAATTATCACATATCAACATGAATCTGATTAAAGGGGGATGTGGGTAGAGCAAAATCCAAGCTCAAGACAGAGGCACTATCAAGCAGGGAAAGGTATTGTGCATGTAGGATAGCAAAGATCAGGAGCCCACAAGAATAAAGAAGGTAGCAAGCACAGGCACCAAACCCAGAATTTCAAGGTATGATCTTCATTTCTGAGAAAAGCTTCCGTATATTCATTTCAAAGTAACTTAGAGCAAACCTCAGTATTGCTCTCTTGATAGGCAACAGACACTACAGAACACTAAGTGTGGGCAATGGGTTGTTTCAGCATTATTATTTCAAAAACATGAAAAAAAAATCTGAAAGTGAAATTATTTTAAAATCCAATTAAATTAGAAAATGAGATGATTTATAAACCTCTGAGAAATTCTTTTTTAATGTTCTGTATTAATAATATTCTAGGTGTTACAGGTTTCATGACGTAAGATAGAAAGAACACACACTTTTAGGCTAATGGACTATGGTTTAAAAGGCAACTGGTTTCCATATACAAGGAGGGCATCTAGGTTCCAGGAGCTCCAGGACCCTGTGTGAATCTCCCAAGTGGCACAGTGCTCAGCAAAGTACCAGCCAAATGGTAGGTGCTTGGGAAATACTTTTGAATGATTCAATGTACAAGTCATTTGCACTAGTTCTTAATTGGGAATAAATTCCAGAGACAATATTCAAATCCAGGTCAGTTTGCACCTAGCCTAAAGTAAAACACAACTACCCTCCCTCTTTCTCTGTAATGGAAAATAGAATTCAATCATGCCTCGCTGGTCCAAAATGTGAGGCTGTAATGGGACCAAAGATGTTAGTATGAGAATCTGCTTTGTTAAATCTGAAACACTGAAAAAAGTAAGTAATTGAGAAATGGAGATGTAATAAGTGTATATTATTCCTTTTAGAGTTTAAGTTCTCTATGAATAGATAATTGGAAGAGTCCATCTTAAAACATTTTTTTCCCTTTATATAGGGAGTTTCTGAAATCTTTAGAATATTATTTCTTAAATATTCACTATTGTGTATTATACATTGTTAGTTAATGATTTTTTTTTAAATGCAAACCCAGGAGAGTTTTATATTTATTCGACACAGATCCCAACAAACTATGTTCAAATTACTTTTTTCCCAACCTATTCAAACCCTGCACAAAGAAGAAGAATATTTGCATTTTGGAAACCTTAAAACCATGTGTTTTTTGTTTTTGCCACAAGATAAAAATATCCACCAATTTCCTGGGGTGAGTCCTGATCAATAGACATCAGACATTGGAGAGCACTGCAAAAGGTGGAAGTTATTTTTAAGTCACCCTCCATAATTTCACTAAAAGTCTCTTTGCTCAAGGCTCTAGCCAGCAGAGAGAGAAAAATGCTGATGCTTTGAAAGACATATCTGATCAAATATGGAAGAAATGTCTCAAAGTCCTCACCTAAAGCTGCATAATACTTTTTTTTCCTTATCCTTTCTTGATCTATAATTGTTAGTCAATAATATAGAATTTGAGTATTTCATGAATTTGAAACACATCTATGTAGCCAGAAAAAAAACAAAAAGAAGTAAAAAATACCAAAAAAAACTCAGAGTGTAGATTCAGATTTTTTTTGGTTTTTTTTTTTTTTTTGAGGGCAGTGTCACTGGCCCTCATATGTGGGACCTGAACCTGGGCCGCTGGCTTCTCAAGCCAATGCTTAACCACTGTGCCACTTGGCTGGCCCTGTTTTTGTTTGTTTGTTTGTTTGTTTTTAATTATAGAATTATCTCAGGACTCAAATACACTATTTCTTGCACATGCTGGTTTGGGGGCTATATTTCAGCTGGGCATTAGATGACATAGAGCATATCTCCTGTGTATTACATGATCCACACCCATGTCAAACTGTCATGTATTGCACATCTTGTTAAACTGCAGCTATGGATTTTACAGGCCTGGAGTAGGACTGAAGAGTCTGCAACTCTTACAAGCCCCCACATGAGGCTGACACTGTTGGTCTATGGGTTACATTTCTATAATTAATGACCCACATCAACTCTCAGTTCATTTCCAACTCCTAGACTTGAACTTAGTTCTCCTTGGAAGCTCTGGTTTGGCACCTTCTCATCTCTGAGTTCCTCTGTAATGTCCACATTACACCAACAAATTCAATGTTAATACTGTGTAAATTTGCCTAGAATTCAGAGAACATTTGGGGGTTTTGATTTTTACTATATTTTTTAAATACATTGTAAGGATGTTTCACTTTACTAATTTGTAGCACAAATAATACTTCCAAAGTTCAATCATAAAATAACTAGCTGGGAGCAAGAAATCCTATGAGAATCACTGAATTTCCTTTATATTCTTACCAAAGTATATCAGTTACGAACTTGTGATTTTTTTGTCATAATAAAAATCAAAAACTAAATCAAGCTATCTCAACTTGGTGAATCAATTTATTGGAAAGATGTCAAGGAATAAAAGTATTAGTATGATTTGAGCCCAGGTAGCGGGAAGCCCAGGTGAGGTCTCAGGCGGTACCAGGGATGGCAGCTTCTATCATGGCAGTGTCTATGAGCTCTACAGCATTGCTCAATCTTTGGTGCACTAGCTCAAGATTCAGAACCTTAGTGTGAAACTTATGATTGGCAGGGTTTGGGCGAAGTGCCTACCCCCCCCCCGTCCCCCTGTCACTCCTCAACCAAGATCAGACAAAATACTGCCCAGCCAAGGCCAGGGTAGGCAGCAGACCCAGGAAGATGATCTCCTGCTGAGACAACACAAAATGAGGACCTCCCCAACAAAGGAATGGAGATACCAGATGAAATGGGTAAATTTGGATACTCAGCAGCAGAAAAAGTAACAAATGTTGCTATACACAGGTAATCAAATGGACTATTAAAATATGGAATGTTGTCATACAATTGTCGTTAAACAAATACCTCAGAAAACATACAACATTTTAAAAAGAAGACAGTTGTAGACAACTGCTTTCATATTACAGGAGACAGGTTTTCATGGTTAAGGGAAATGTCATATGTAAGATCTTTAATTAGTTGTTCTTATTTTGTAACAACTGCAGAACGTACAAATGCTACATTTTCTTCTGAGACTTTTTCTCCTTCACAGTTATCCTGTTGTGTAATGTCTAGATGACAGACTGTGGGGCTCCCTGTCCCCTTTTACAGCACTTTCTACTTACTTAAAATCTGTTAAATGAACATTGCTTTTTCCCATTTAAGTGTCAAAAACTAAAAACAAAATAAAAAGAAGATGGTTAATTCAGACAATCTTATATTTTCCATGATATGGAGATGCCAGTTGTACATGAAGAACAAACAGTTAATAACCTCCTTTTTGTTTATAGGAAATAAAAATTGAATGCATACACACACACACACACACACACACACACACACACACACATACACACACGTTGCCAAAAAAAAATGTATACACATTTTAAGAAAGGAGAAAACTATATTAAAATTGTAGTATTCAATATATACCAATAACAAAAGGTGAATACAAGTCACATTTGACTGCAATTATAAGAGGTTCTCAAAGAGGTTACCATCAGCCTAATTTTAATACAGTTTTTTTTTTTCCTTTCTTAAAATGTGTATACATGTTTTTGGCACTCTCTCTCTTCTACACACACACACACACACACACACACACACACACACACACACACATTTGTATTGTCAGTAGTTTCCTCCTTAAACAGAAACACTTTCGTTGTCTTTACCATGTCTAGTTATTTAAATTATTTTTTAATGTGGCAAAAGCCTTGGAATTAATCAGTCCCATCTGCATACACAAAAGACATGACATAGGGAACAAAAAACGTCTGAGGACAAAACTAGGCTTCCTTTCACAGGCAATAGGGGAAATTAGTGTCATCGCTAGGTTGAAGACATAAAGAGATTCAAAATTAAAAATCCTTTGAATGCTTCCAACGAGATTCCTATAATCAGCTGAAAGATAAGTAATGATCAAAGCCCTTTAAAACAGTATTGTTCACTCCATTAGAACTGTTTAAATGTACCCTACTATTCACCAGAAATTATACAAGATTACTGCAGAAGCTATGCTATTGTTTCAGCCAGGCACCCAGATGTTTTAGGGATGGCTTCCCACACCAACATAAGGTTAAAAGCCAAGATACAAAAACAGCTGTAGTTATAAACCTTAATTACCAGGAACATCCCACCACATAGGTGCTCAATTGCCCTGACAAATTGATTTATCCTGAGGAGAGTAGGGTGGAGTTGGTGTTTGGGAATTGGGAAGGCAGGCGGGTAGAATGGCAAGTTCATTCCTACATGGAATCAAATTTTGGCTAATCCTTCAAAGCAACCGTTCCAAAGTCCTCACTAGCTGGGAAATGTTAACCTCCTAAAGATTTTTTTTTTTTTCATTTAGTCCATTTTATCCCAGCTCCAGTATGATGGGTGAAAAGAGATAAGCATGTTTCTACACACCTCATTACCACTGTTATTTTATGCATTCACCCATGGATATTACACACAGCAGTACCATGTTGGGATCTGAGAACATTCCTAAGCAGGAATTCAGAATAATGAATGTTTGACAGATTTACTAACTCTTTTACTCTTACTCCCTGATGCACTGTGAGGTTTTAATAACAACATTGTTATTGCTTTTATTGATAACAATTTGGAGGGGACTTCTTCTGTCTCCATCTTTAAACATATTGAAGGTTTCACATGACATTGTTTATTAGCACTAGCTGAACATGGTGAAAAAATTAGCAAGATTTTAGAAACTGGTTTTTACCAGCCATTTTGAAAAATATATAGCAACTTCACTTTTATGTTCTAGGCAATATCAGTTTAAATGTTACACTGAACTGATAATGCATAGGGAGATGGAGATGTTATAAGCTAACTATAAGCTCTGAAGGTATATGAACAGAATCAAAACACACAGTAAGCATGGATTAAAATGTGGTGTTTTATAAGGTCAGATTTTAAACTTCTAGCCCAGATGTGAATATGTTGAGCTCTAGATTTTTTTCACCCTCTCATCCTGTCTTCAACTCCCACATATCATAAGATTGAAGAAAGGATAAAATGAACATAATTTCTATCCTGAGAGAATGCTGGAGTTCGAAAATTGAGTCATGAGTCATGTTTTGGAAAATGGAGAAGTACAATCCCACTGGGTTTGCCTTCAGAGTCATGGAGATGGCTTTATGAGTCTCTAATATACATATATGTAACAATTAACAACAACAAAACACCACCTACAGCCATGACTTCTGGTAGTCATCCCTTTCCATCCCTATATATGACCCCCAGGGGAATTGCACAATCATAGTTTTCTTTGTTTGTATTACCAGACAGTGATTCTTGAATATGAGTTGCATCAAAATCACCATCAGGAGTTGTTAACCCTAGTAACCACAATAATTATAATAATAACTTACATTTACTGAGCATCCACTAAGTATTATGCTAACAACTTCCCAAGCATAATCTCTTCCAAGAACACAAATGTTTTAGAAAATCTGAATCTCTAGAGGTGAGGCCCTGGCACCGCCCAGATGATTGCAATTCATACCATGGTTTGAAAACAACTATGAAGAAAAGACGTTACTCTCCCACTATGTTCCCAAACCCTGGGGATGAGATTCATTAGTGAACAGAGGATTTCAGATATCTCAGGAAAGACTCATCCTTCCTCAAAACCACAGGAGCTATTAAGTAAGTTATAGAAACTAAGATTTCAAGAATTTCTTTGGGAGAATTATGTATTTATGTGTTTATTTATTATTTATAAAAGTGTGGGACTCTCATACTTCTCTGCCACTGGGCTACATTTCCAAGTTCCTTGGTAACTTTTGAGATACATTGGATCAAGATTACATCTGGCACCATGTTGATCCAAAACAGGCCTTGTGATTAACAACCTTGCTATGTGCAAAGAAGATTCTGGAGTGTTCATCTCTGATTTTTGAAGTTCTTTATACTAAGTAAGGACTGAGCTTTGAATAAAAATCTATATACTCTCAGTTCCTGGCAAAATACTTCCTAAAATTACTCTAAGAAACTAATATTTCAGGCCTTCACATTTGTTGGTTCTTCCATTTGAAATAGTTTGCCATTGGTAACCCATCAGCTGGTGAATCTGAATATTTTTTCCTGAGTCTCAAATTCTCTTATTATATTTTATAGATGAAATGTAAAATATGCAGAGGAGTCACAATAGACTGATTTACTAAAAGGCAGGTAATGATTTTATTTACTTTGTAACACCTATTCTAGCAAGCTTTTTTCTTATTTTAAGCAAGTGCAGTATTTTAAAACATGCTTATTGAATGAATGAACAAAGCTTTCTTGAGTAACATAACATTTTGAGACTATAGAAAAGTACAGATTTGCTGTTGTGGATAAATTTCATTGAGAAATTTGGATTCCTTTAAACTACCTTTTTTTGCAGCAACCAAAATCTATTTTTTTTAATACATCATAGGAAACTTCATATATTTAATGATCTAATACCTAATTTAAAAATAAATGGTTAATGAAGTAATTCTGGAGTGCTTTACTTAGACAATGATAAACTATAGATAACACTGGTGCAAAATGTAAATTCTTCATGTATGCCTTCTAGACTTTAAAAGACAAGACTTTAAAATAATACATAAAATGAGTAGATTTGTTCAGTTAAATTGTTCTTTCCATGAGAATCACAGTTTGTTTCTAATCTTGTTATTTTTTCTAGTTTTATTGAGAAATAACATACCATCACTGTATAAGTTTAAGGTGCACAGCATGATGGTTTGATATATATATATATATATATATATATATATTATAAAACGATTAACACAATAGGTTAACTTCTATTTTCTCATGTAGAAACAATAAAAAGGAAAGAAAAGAAGGAAAAAGTGTTTCTTATTATGAGGAGAACTCTGAGGGCTTACTGTCTTAAAAACTTTTCTATATATCATACAGCAGGGTTAGCTAAAATCATCATGCTGTACATTACATCCTAGCACTTAATTATATTATAGCTGAAAGTTTGTAACTTTGACCATCATTTTCCAATTCCTTGTCCTCCAACCCTTCGTCTCTGGTAACCATAAGTCTGATTGTTTTGATACAAGCTTTTTTCTTTCTTTCTTTCTTTCTTTCTTTCTTTCTTTCTTTCTTTCTTTCTTTCTTTCTTTCTTTCTTTCTTTCTTTCGACTTCCCCTGTCTGATTTATTTCACTTAGCATAATGCCTTCAAGGCCTATTTATGTTGTCACAATTGGTAGGATTTCCTCATTAATTATGGCTGAATAATATTCAATTACATACATATAGATATAGATATAGATATTTCTTACAACTTCTGATGAACTCATCCACCAATGGACACATAGGTAGTTTCCATATCTTGGCTAATGTAAATAATGCTGCTATGAACATGGAGGGGTGTAGATATCTTTTCAAGTTAGTGTTACCATTTCCTTTAGATATATTGGGTTGTCGGGAAAGTCATGATGCATTTTTGAATTGAAAAACATAGAAAAATATTCCATGACTTTCCTGATGACCCAATATTTCTAAAAGTGGAGTTGCTAGATCATATAGTAGTGCTATTTTAACTTTTTTGAGGAATCTCCATACTGTTTTCCATACTGGCTGAACCAATTTATATTTCCACCAACAGGGCCCAGCATTCTTTTTTCTTGATAGCTACTCTAGTATTTGTTCTCTATCTTTTTGGTGATGACCATTCTAACAGCTATGAAGTGATATCACACTGTGGTTTTAATTTGCATTTTGTTAATGATGTTATTAAGCATCTTTTCATGTACCTGTTGACCTTTCAGTTTTTGGTCTTTTATTACACTGAACTATACCAACAACTTTGAACAACAATTAAATGATTGATTTTGATGTGTACCCTAAGTGTTGTGAAGACAGCTAATCAAAGACCTTTCATATAAGAAAGTCAATAATCTGGCAAAAACAATATGGTGAAAGCTGAAATTCTTTGGAGAAGAAGGCTCCTATACAATATTGATGTGAAATGTAGAGGGTTAACCAAGGCTGACTTTTTAAAACTGCTTTTCCATAGGTAGTATTGCACAACCTAAAGGAACTGCTATTTTGCATGAAATAAGTAATACATTTCATTGAAAGTGAGTTAAAGTGTTTTCAGCATTTGTTCTACATCACAAGTTATAGGCAATGTGGAGAGAGCTGGATTTTATTATATACTCTTCACATTAGGCCCCACAATTTTGATTCTGAGTCTTTAAATATATACTAAAGATATCTTCACGATAGAAGAAAAAGGCATGCTAAAATCTGTTTAAAGCATGCCCTTTCAAAATGTTTGCTATTGGCTGGGCATTTTCCTTAACCATGGGCATTTAACTTAACCATGTGAAATTCCTGCCTCCCAGCCATATTGGCAGGGATAGTTTAATGAGAGAGAGAGAGAGAGAGAGAGAGAGAGAGAGAGAGAGAGAGAGAGAGAGAGAGAAAACAAGAAAGAGGGGGAAAGAGCTAACGGGCTAGATTGCTCTGGTAGTTCTGAACAGAAAATGTGTTTCTCAGTACAGATTTTTTTTTAATGAATGTCTTGTCAACCTGCCCTTATTCACCTTTATGCGAATCTTGTATTTGAATATATTACATATCAGAATTGGCAGCACAATTTGCATGCCTGATTTTGAAAGCCAAACTTTTCTGTTCCTGACAACATTCAAATTCCCACACAAGTATTGTGCTCATAGTTACAGATAATACAATTCGATTTTTTTCCCCTCCATAATGCATTTTGGAAAAAAATAATAAGGAAGAGGATAATAAGAGTTTTATCCCAGAATGAGGTCACCATTTGATTATTTGGGTCCAATTCCAACCACACCTAGGTAGGTACAGCAAACTTCATCACATACATTACGTCTGCATGCCATTTTTTTTACTCAGTTTTCTAAGGAACAAGAAACATCTGTCTTTTTCAGTCTCTTCACAGCATCCAACCCAATGGACAGATGTTTTCAAAACCACGTTGTCTGTGAATATTTAAAGGAATACTATATTTGCATAAACTCTGGGAATTCCAAGCTTCGTGCTTTCCATACTGTTTTAGTTTTTTGAATCAATATTTTTTTGTTCTGCACCCATCATTTTGTTTTACTCCTCATAAAGCAGACATTGTGTGCACACATCTGTTAAATCTGGGCTGCATTTATTACAGTTCTGTTCTTCCAGAAACAGGAAGGATTAATTACCACAGACCAGCTCTAGAAGCACCCCGTGTTTCTTAACACACAAAATTAATTCAGAGTTGACAAAACTCTTTCAGACACAGCCTGCTTCCTGCTGATGCCGCTTTATTAGCATATTCTTCCCAGAAAAAAAAAATGCCTCATAGACCCTTTTTACCTCTCCTCAGAGTTCAATTTGTACAGCACTGAGTGACAAGCAGCAAAATGGCTTGGATATATCTAAGGCAAGTTGCCAAAATCCTCCCGATAGAAGCACTTTGGAGCCTTTGTTCTGAGCACATTAAAGTCACAGAAGGTCCATGTACTGTAGACAGTGTGGGGCAGGCAGGATGTTCTCAGTAAGACAAAACAGCAGGTGATAAATGACATTAAATAACAGTGAGAATTTACCACAGACTAAATTAACTACTGGAGTGAAATGTTCTCAGCTCTAAGGCTATATTAACAGTGAATTTATAATTAGGTGATTATCATACTTTTTAGTGTTTGAGGAAGTCTATATGTAAAAATGATGAAGACAGCTCTATTTGACTCTGGAGAGACACTGCTGGAAGTGGTTCTAAAAACGGTAGAGAAGAATTCTTCTTTCAGGCCTTATAAAGTCATTTGTAAAAATAAGTGCTTGGAAGTGAATTCGATTGTTGGATCTCTCTCTCTCTCTCTCTCTCTCTCTCTCTCTCTCTCTCTCTCTCTCTCTCTCTCTCTTTCTTAAATATTGCACCCTCAGAGAAGAGACTGCCAGGATATCAAACTTTCTAAAATGGAGCCTTGTAGGCATTTGCAAAATTAATCAGAAGTTAATTATCGGCATGAGAATTTTTAAGGTGCACATTTTTTTTTTCCATTAGAGACAGTATCCTTTAAAATATCAATTTCTTTTCTAAATCTTTAGGAATTTCTTTATGACTCTGTGTTTCTGGACTTATAAAGTCATTCCATTTTGGATTTTACCCTATAACATCTGAGAATCTAAAAAATAGTAATATAATCTTTAAAAAAAAAAGTGTCAGGGAAAGAAAATGAACTGTTAAATTTACCATTGACTAGGTTCTCCTAAAATCATCACACTGCAATAGCTTTATCAAATACATTTAAACAAAATAATAATAACAGAAAAATACAATAACCTTTAAACTTCTTAAAACCGTTTTTCGTTACACGTTATTTTTCTCTCCCAAACCTATGCTTGTGTCCCATGAATAGTGTTTCAGTTCTCTGCCTATCCATAAGAACCCCTTCCTAAAAGGGGAACAGATTCCAAATGGTGCCAGGAGCACATATGGGTCTTCGGTAGAATTCTCACCATGTAACATCTTGTGCACTTTCCATGAGGATTTCTTTTAAAGCTAGAACACTTCATTTTTGGCAACCAAGACCTGTATGTCTAGACACATTATAGTGCTTGGTTACAATTGTATTTCCATAATAAAGTAGTATCCATTCATTCATAACTTTCTCAAAAAATTCTCCTTTTGGGCTTTAAACACTCCAGGCTTAACCTTAGCCAAAAGGTGAATATTTGGAAAGTTTCTGCTAAATCCATTTTATCAGATATTGACTTATATGACTCAAAAAATCATTTTCCATATGTCCTCAAGAATTATTACCCCAAAAAAGGAATCCGTGAGGAGCAGACTTTTATGAAGTTTTGAATGTGACTAGTCCTTTGAGAAACAAGCTCAAAAGCTGGAATGAAAGATTCAAATTTAAAACCAATATTTCTTTATATATATATATATATATATATATATATATATATATATATATATACACACACACACACACACACACGCATATTCCACTTAAGCATAAACACATGCACACACAACTCCAATTTTGAAAAACTTCTTTTGGACGTTTCCTTGTATGTGCTTCCCTTTCCACTTATTATTTTATCTTCAAAAAATTATTAGTGAACTCCCAGTAAACTAGTAGAAGTTTAATGCTAGCTGTATAACCTCTATACATGGGGAAACTATAACATTTTCACACACTGCTGTATTTTCTAAGAGTATGTTAAAGTCAGCAGACATCCTGGTGCTGTGTACTGCTTTCAGACACCTCTACATGCCATCCAGAAGTATGTGAGCTGTTTATGCAGGTTACTGTTATGTGGATGGTTATTAAATCTGTACTAAGTTGAGTTTTCCCTTTTTCTTTTTTGACCTAATTTAGAATAATTATAAATTCACCACATGTATGAAATAACTAAATATAGCATAAAAGCCAATTTGCTCATTCCAGCCCGCTTCCTCTCTTATAATCCTCTCTGCTTCTTTTGGATACCCAGTGTTTGGAGTTACTCAAGGGACTTTCTTTTCTGATAGATTAATTAATGAGCAATAACTTAATTGACTGGATGTATCAACCTTTCCAATATTGTTTTTATTTAAAAGAATATAGTAGGTCCCCTTACTTATGTTTAGATTTCTACAGTTTCAGTAAACAGTAGTCAACTGTGATCTGAAAATATGAAATGGAAAATTTCAGAAATAAACAGTGAATAAGTTTTGAATTGCTCACTGTTCCGAATACGTAAAGAAATCTCACGCCGTCCTGCTCCATTCCCTCGGGACGTGAATCATCCCTTTGTCTAGCATCTCCACACTGTATCATACTCCTCTCTCTGTCAGTTACTGACTTAGCAGCTTTGGTTATCAGATGAACTGTCCAGTTATCGCAGTGCTTGTCTTCAAATAACGTTCATTTTACTTCACGTTTCCAAATCACAAGAGTAGTATACTGTTGGCAATTTAGATTTGCCAAAGAAAAGCTATTGTTTTCTTTAAATAAAGAGGTAAATGTTTTTTGACTTGATAAGGAAAGAAAAACAAAAACAAAAACAACTGTATGCTAAGATTGCTAAGATCTACTGTAAAAATGTATCTTCTGTCCTCCAAATTGTAAAGAAGGAAAAAGAAATAAACGTGTTATACTTTTGCTGATGCAACTCAAACTGCAAAAGTGAGATGTTTAGTTAAGATGGAAAAGGTGTTACATTTGTGGGTAGAAGATAGAAGGTTAAAACATGTTCTGATTGAAGGCAACATGCTGCACCAGAAAGAAACTGAGCCTATCAGAAGACCTGACCTCATCAAGAGATAGTCACAATATCCCAAGCAGAGTGATCCCAAGTCATTTATTGCAAGTAAGGGATGGTTATACAGATTCAGTATAGGTTTAGCATCATATCACCTCACATCATCCCAAGAAGAAGGGTGACTATAGTATAAGACTTTATGAGAGAGAGAAAAACCACGTTCCCATAATTTTATTATAGTATATTATAATAATAGGTCTATATTACTGTTAACCTCTACTGTCACTAATTTATAAATTAAGCTTTTTCATAGGTATGTATATTTAGGAAAAAACAGTATATATAGGATTTGATAATATTTGCAGTTTTACGCATATATTTGGGGTCTTAGAACTTATTCCCCACAGATAAGGGGGAGACTACTGTAATATAAGCAAGAGTAACTCAAGGTGAACAATAAAACTGATACAATTCAATGCTTGGCATGTTGACAATAGTGATATTTTGTTCAAAGTGATTTCACAGCAAGCCCTTTGTAAGTTACTTATTTAAACTCTCTGTGCCTTAATTTCCTTATCCATTGAATAGAGAAAATAAGTGTCTACCTTAACTTGGCTAATTGTGAAGCTGTAAGATTGTGCATATATGGCACTTAGAAGAGTTCTGATTAAAGATGTTCTCAGTAAATATTAATTATCTCCAACATTATCATTATTGTGATTACCAAAGATGACTTAAAAGAGCCCTGAAAATGTCAGTTCTGGGCCTCTCAATACAGTATTAACAATTACAGAAAGTTTTCCACTTTTAAATTAATGATAATTCTAATAGTTAGATAAATATGAATTGCCATGATCCATATAAAGTACAAATACACAGAATTTTTTTTCAAATTACTGAAATGGATAATAACCACCAATCACTGCAAATGGCCTCATATTGTATGTGGACAGCAAGTCTGAGGTGATTTCCCGTGGTCACCCATTATGATCCAAACCAGCTTGCCCTTAGAGTATCCATGGAGAGATTGGGGTGACATCACTAATACACCCAATATCTCATATCATTCACTCTAGCAAACCATTTTCAATCTCTTCAACATTGTACATTCTTAAATCAGTGACCATAAATACTGATTTAAAAATGAGTCAATGTATGCTTTCAGTATTTAACTTACCAGATAAACAATTTCTATATTATTTTTCATCTATAAAGAGAAGTTAGATGTCTTTAACTACTTTATATCTGTTGCCAAACCAAAAGAACAATCAAAAAAGTTAAGAGAATTATACTTTGATGAAGTTGGGGGAATCTTGTTAATTTTGATTATTTTTAATGTTTATTACAACATGACAGAGTGACTACATAGATTTGTTTGTGTGTGTGTGTGTATGTGTGTGTGTGTGTAACCAGAATAAAAGTAGAAAAGAAACACCCTCTAAAACTATTTCATACTAGGTTCAAAAATGATATGCCATTGTATGACTCATAGGATTATAGAGCAAGTTAGAAAAGGATAACTTCACTGAAGAATAGTAATTTAAAAATACATATATCCATATCAAATGATAAAAAGCAGCAAAATATTTTTAAAATATATTAAAGGTTTTCCTAAATTCAAGAGTCTTTCTAGTACATATATAGTACATATATATCTTTTTATTTTTAGTGGAAATTTCTACTCCTATGCCTAAACTTAAAATAAAATTGAGTAAAAATTATACATAAAGTGTGTATACTTGTCCTCTTCTTTAAGGTGAGTAATGACTCCATATTTCAATAACTAACATTTACACAGCTCCTACCAGTTCATGAAGTATTTCCCAATACAAGTAATCACTTCATCATCACAGAACCCTGTGATGTATTCGTTAATACCTTCACTTTACAACTGGGGTTAAATGGCTCACTCATCCAAACTGCAGCTTCTATAAATTACCCGAAACAACAGTCAGATCCATATGTTCAAATCACAAATTCTGCCATATCATATTACCTCTGTGTACCATCATTTTGTGCTACAAGTGATAATTACAGTTGAAATGGTTCTTTAAAACTATGGGGATTTCTCCATGTGCCTGGCAGTTCTGTACAACTTATGTTCATTATATTAATTTAAAACAACAATGTGAGATATGGGGGGTGTGTGTGTGTGTGTGTGTGTGTGTGTGTGTGTGTGTGTGATCTTACAGATAAGAAATTTCTCAAGATTATAAAGCTACTATCAGAACTGGGAATCAAACTCCAATTTCTCTGGCCCTAGATTTTGTATACTTAACCAAAATCTTTGGAAAATTACTTGAATTTGTTTTAAACAATTTCATAGGCCTTCATGGAAAACGCTTTACTAAATTTTTGAAGTAAATGTGATAGTGAGTAATCTGTTCTTTGTTGACTTCTGTTGGTAAGTGCTGTCTTGTAGGTTTATCTGGTAGGTTCCTATCTTCAATTATCTTAGTGAAGTAAAAAGTTAGATATGGGGTTAAGGAATCCAAGTAGGGAATAGAATGACCATGTGGATTTCACAAACTGTATAAAAGCAATGTGATAAGAAATCTGACACTCTACAAATAGATTCTTCTAGAAGAGGCTAGTGCAGCAAAATGATTGAGAATTGCACCATGTTAAGTCATTAAAGGTTCTTCAATAAGGGAATAAATTTGTAGGTATTTAGAGGTGAGTGTTATGGTGGGAAGACACAAAATATAGGGCAGGCTATGGAGAGCAATTCTATGTGTGAGGATCATATTAAAATGGTATCATGAAGAAATAATGAAGAATGAATAAGTAATTCTTTTTTAAAAATGGGGTATCTTGACAATAAATAAATAAGGGCATGGAAGTACTTGGATTCAAGTAAAGTTAAGTAGTAAGGAATAAAACAAAGCCTTTTATGATCATTTATCCCTTCTGGATTGGATCATGCATAACAGCAGGATTAACTCAAAGTCAGAAGGGCTCGGAGCCAGAAAGTCAGAGCACTACAAGAAAGACATTTCATTAATCTACATATATTAGTTAGCCAGGGTCTAGACAAGAACTTTATGGATAGGAAAGTGAAGAAAGGGGTAATTTAACAAAACAGAACTTGGAATGCCCCTTATAGATTTAAGATAAGAAGCATCAAATTTAAACCCCATTGGCATTAGGGAAAAAATATAATGCATTTTAATAATAAATAAAACCCATAACAGCTTATTCAAATTATTTTCCAGCCTACCTCCCTTGTGGAGATTACACAAAAAGTAAGATGAATGAAATTTGTTATTATGTCTATTACCATGGCATAAACATACTCTTGTTTGCTGTGTCAATGATCAACTTAATTTCCTCCCAAAATTAAGAAGTAAAAAGGAAAAAAGAATTTTATCAAATATGTTCACAATGCTGATGGATAAAGATGTTGATTTTCAATTCAAATATTAACTCTTAACTCTGCATTCTACAAGCTTTATCTTTAGTATATTGCCTGCCTGGATAAATAGTACTTAGTATGTAATTCATTTCTTTATTATTATTATTATTATTATTATTATTATTATTAGCTACAGATGTACAAAACAATGCAATAGTTATCTTTTTCACCACTTACAAAGAGAATACCCCCTCCCCTTCTCATGCCCCCTCCCGATATCATACATATCTATTACAATTCCATTGACTACATCCCCACATTATATTCCACATCACATGACTATATATGTGTTAAATTATAGTCATAATATTAGATGTTGACCATAATGTAACTCATTTCTAAAAGCTGATTTTAGTGTCTTAGGCTGATAATTCTAAAGCATTTAAAAATTGTATTAAAGTTGTGAACTTTGTAGCACTCTCCCACACCCCCATTTATTTTTTAACCATTCAGATTAGCATTTTCAGGTTTCAAGGACCTGTAATACCTGTATCTCAGATCTCAGACGGATCCCAGGCCCTGGCACTCAGTACGAGGTAAGCTGACATCACATGAAGTCTTTCATCAGCTGTGCTGTATATGTAAACCCTCTTTCTATTTCCTTTCCTTGATATTGGTTCTCTAAATTTAAATTTCAATCTTTCAACTCAGTTTATGACTGCATGCAAACATGTTAAATACCCATATGCCCTAGTCTCCTGCTGACCACAATTCTGCTCTTCATGGCCTTGTGGGAGGCATGCACTTCTTCCCCAGGAGTTTTGGGCAGTTCTGCTGAACATGTTAGCAGGTGTTCAGCTTTCTGGCCCACAGGCTCTGAAAGACACTGTGGAATTGCCCTTAACGTGCTACTTATACCTTTCCCTAAGAAACCTCACAAAATTACACAGGAAATATTTTGAAGTCCTTGAAGTTAAAGACAGTGAAAGCAGTATCAAAACAAATTTCACATAATTTAGACAACAGTATGAAGGCCTTGGATTACTCAGAGAATGCCCCATGCACACATACTGATGACCTAGAATGACATTAATAGAT
This sequence comes from Aselliscus stoliczkanus, assembly GCA_033961575.1. NCBI lineage: Eukaryota > Metazoa > Chordata > Mammalia > Chiroptera > Hipposideridae > Aselliscus > Aselliscus stoliczkanus. The sequence goes on from CM066727.1 coordinate 50,533,885, forward strand.
ATCAACTTTCTATCTGCTAGAAGAGAAATTGAGAGGTAAATGGTGTTGTCAATGTCAACATAGAATGGGAGAAATGTCAACATTAAATATTTCTCTTGAAAAACAAATAAAAATGTTTTCCCCAAAAAGTAATTCACTGAAACACACATTGAGAAATTTATTAAACTGCAAAAGAACAAAACAAAACACTAAGCTTGTCAAATGATTACCCTGAACATAAAATTTTATCTTAAAATTACTATGAATACTCTACAAATAACAATATTTACTTTTAATTGTATATGCAGAAAAAAGTACCCAAATTCTGTTGGCTTTGGTGTGGGTTCCTTACTTTAATTCTGTATTAATCATTAAAAAAAAAAGAATTATCATGTTGGATCAAGCCTGTAGTTCAGAAAATCCAGAAGTGGGTTTTAAGACTCACTTTGTATATTGCATTGTTAAATTCTTGTAAATATTATATACCGTAAATAGTATTATTTGCAGTTTAACCTGCGAAAACTAAATCTAAAAGAAATCACAGGCTCAGCCAAGGTCACACAGTGAGATTGTTGTAGACATTAGGGAGGACTCCGGTTTCCTGGATTCTGTGTCCATATTCAAGTAATTCCAGTAGAGGGACTTCCACCAGACAAAGGCTGACCTCCCTCAGGCCCCTCACTGGAAAGTTTTGGGAGATGGGACAAGGCATACAGGCTCAGCCTTTGCTAGCCTCTCCAGAGTGTCTCCATGAAGGAACAGTCAAGTTTAAGTTTTACAATGTAATAAATTTAGTGGGTCAACTATTGTCAACTGGGAAGGAAATGGGGTTATCAGTAGTTGGAGGGAAAATTTAGGAGGGCAATATGGCCTCAGAGCCAAAGCTTTATTCTCCAATATAACTTTTATTAGAAATAGCTCAGCTATTTTAATCCAAGATTTCTGATCTCCTATATCAATCTCTCAATCAGTTACAATCTTGGGAGGAAAGAAAAGAACATGCTTTATTGGGTACTTTGCCAAACATTTCAAAAAGCTTAATAATAGAACTAAGACTAAACCCAGATTTTGTGATTCTAAGAAAAGGGAGATTTGAGCTATAAAATATGTTGTAAGAATTGTGTTCTATCAGGGCTTTAAGAAGATATATGTAACCTCAAATTATACTCCCTATCTACTCACAGTTATTTTCAGAATAGTTACTATCATTCTATAATTGAGGATGGAATTCAAGCGTAAGTATGAAGGTGATATCTAGGGAAGATGGTGATTTGAGCACAGGAGTCTACTAATTCCTATCTTTGCCAATCTTTTCCCTCAGAAATAAAAGGCACCTTGAGGGTAGGAGGGCACTGCAACAATGTTTTTGATAATCTAGGCAGAGAGAGTTTAGGGCTTGGAGAGTGACCTATGAATATGAGAGGTGGGGGAATTTTTAGAAATGAGTAGAAAGTAGAATAATAGGCAAAGGACATGAAGAAGTCATTTTCAAGAATTAAGAATCTATTTCCTCATGTAAACAATAATGACAACCCCTTCTTGTATATAAATACATTACAGTTGAGATATTATTAAGATATTATTTCTTCTGCCTATCAAATAGCAAAGATTTTGAAGATAGCTGTAAAGCCAGTAAGGGAATAGCATAAATTAGTGCAAACTTTTGTAATGCTCTTTTTATTACATATTAAAAAGTTTAAAATATGCATGTTCCCTGATTTGTTTTCTGTTAAAAATGCATCCTATAAACATAATTTGAGATAATTATGAAACATGTATATTTAAAGGATTTAAACATTATCAATAGTAAAAATGGAAACAGCCTCTATTATGCCATTTCTTAAGCATATAAAAGTGTACACATATGATAGAATGCGGTAGCTTTTTAAAATTTCTATTGTAAAATAGTAGCTATTAAATAATGAAATAAAATAGTAGCTATTACTGTAAGACATAATAGTTAAGTTGAAAAAATCAAACTGTGGTATAATACACTCTTAAAATTATTTTTACACAACCAGAGTAAAACAAAAATATATGCAGAGAACAAGAGAGCAAGTATGAGAGAGAGAGAGAGAGAGAGAGAGAGAGAGAGAGAGAGAGAGAGAGAGACATTTAATTATTATGAACAGGCTTTATTTGTCTTTAGGAAGTACAGTTTCAGTTAGCTCTTTATATTTTTGTTTTCATTTTTTTGGTTTTATAAATAATTTGTATTGACATTTTATTATTTGTACATTAGGAATATGTGATAGTAGATAACTATTAATGTCATTCCCCTCTAAAGTTTAATAATTTTGTGGAAGGCACTTCCAGTTACCCAGTATCTATCCACACACATCTTTCTTACTAACAGATCCATTGATTGATTGAATGATTGTATGAAGTGCAATGCTCCCAGTTTAAAATACTCTTCTGTCCAGAATCCCTTGCAGATAGGGTTTGCCAGGATGTGTGAACAGTAATAGGTTAATAAATGACTTTAGTTGCATATCCATTGTGAGCTTTTGCCTGTTACGCTGTGCTGCCCTTCATCTTTCTCCTGTCTGAAATGAAAACATGCTGCCCAGAGATGGAGCAGCCACACTGAAAATGTGAGAATGAAAAGTCACAAGCTAAACAAGAAATTAGAAGGAACCTTGGGTTCTTGATAACTTCATGAAGCTGTTGCACAAGCTCTGTACTGCCTATAGTACTTTTGTATTCCTTTTCATAGGAGAAAAAAAATAGCTCTCTACTCATGCAAATCATCCTGGGCTGATTTGCTTTACATGCCATCAAAGTAATCTTAACTGACACAAAGCAAGAGGGGAAAAACATTAATTTACATTCCACTGATTTGTAAATGATGATGGTGGAGCATCCCTGAATCCAGTAGACATTGGAATCAAGGGATTAAAAGATTAAAGTGTCTTGGAAGATCTCCAGACTGGGGAATTCTCCTTCACATCTTCACTGTATTTCAATATTTTGGGCACCACGAAATCCTTGACAGTTTTGAATTAGAGAGCTTTTCAAACTCAATCTGGGGAACCTGGGGAATTAATACTACCCTAGATTCCCTCAATAATTGACTGTTAATGTTATGAGAATTGGAAATATTTATTTTTTAGTCCAAATGATTGAAAATAGGATTTTTTATGTACCAGGACTTTTTATGTTACATGAGTTTTCAAAGCAACATTATATATTAACAAATATAATTTTGAGGTTTAAAGGCAGGGCGATAAATAAAATACTGTTAAGAAAAAAAGAGAATTTTGACTACCAAACCTGACTGATCCTTGGAATAACTGAGGAATTCAAGCAGATAGGGTTCATGCTTTTTATCTTTCTCAAGACTTAATCTGTCTCTATGATGCCTACCCTGGCTAGGAATCATTTCAAAAGTAACTGCTGTTCTAAAAATCTCCACTGATTTTTTCTTACCTTGCTAGCGTATTAAAACTAGCTGTTGGCATTGGCTTATTTAGCAGCCCTTTCTAGACATGATTAAAACCACCCAGCACCAGAAGCTATTCCATTAAAATGCATGCATTTTTCTAAATGACGGCCGACGAACCATAACAAAATAGAACCTCCCCTCTCTGGAAGTGATCAGACAGGTTCAAAAAGAATATTTGATAACATGCCAAGCCAGCACATTGCTGTGATTATAAAAGCAATGCCCACACCCAAAATAGCCAGACTTTTCTTCTCTATTATAGACCAGCTGCCTCTCAGAGCAAGCCTGATTTAGCTCAAGATCAAAAATCCCAACTCTCTAAGCATGGGTTCTGTGACATTTCACTGAGGCACAGGACCCAGGTAAAACCATTTCAATAAGTGGTTTGGGACCATGTCAAGGAGATATTGAGGCTTAGGGCCATGTTTTCCAGTATCATTAGAATTTTTCTTATATTACTCTGAACTGTCCATTTAGAAATCTCACTAAAGTGTTGAAAACATGCTACCTGCTTGGTAAATCATTCAGAGAGTCATCTATGAGCAAATGTATTGAGAATGTATAATTAAAACATTAGGATTAAAAATGTTATATTAAGTTTCTTATTCTGCTTTTGATGCTAACATTGTTTTTTTCTTTTTACTGTTCCTTCAAACATTTTTTTCCTTCTAAACACCTTCATGTATCTGTTTTGTACAACTATATAAGGTGAAGCTAGCTATAGTTTTACTCCATTCAATTCTACGTGTTTCATAATATTTGTATTTTAAACATCTAAGTTGCATTTTCTGCTATTTCATTTTATTTATTTTAGAGCAATAAACAAAGCCTTAATTTCTTATGTAGGTGCTAATCAGTCTGTAATGTCATATCTATTTTATTGTTTAAGGATATAGTATATAATTAATGAAATAACATACCCTCAGTCAGAATGGAGTTTCAGAGTAATGCAAATCAAAGCACTGTTTTGCAACATCAAAAAGCTATGCTTTCAACTGCTGGATGGATAACGTGATTCTTAGAAATGTAGCCATTCTGCTGCATTGACACCTACACCTGGTGGTTCTTTTTCTGACTTCAAGAAAAGTCTAAATGTTCTTTCATATAACATTCCTGAAAGGTTTTGAAAATAGCTCCGTCCACACCTGTCAATCCTTCCCCACCCCAGTCTCAACCAATTTATCTCCTTTCCAAGATAAGCTTTTTTAGTTCTTTTAAATGATCCTCAAAGGCCTTGGTCTACTCACCCATCTTTATTCTTCTCTGGATGTGTTTAAGTATGTTGATGTTCTGCTTAAAGAGTGAATGCAAGGTGTAGGTGTGATGTGTTCACTCCCCATTCTTCACACGACTGGCTTCACTCACCTGTACATTGTGGCACCCACCACTCTCTGTTGTTTCACATTGATCTTTTAGTCAATTAAGACTTAGGGATTTCTCATAAAGGCATTATTAATCCATATCTCACCCATCTATAACTGAAGTCTACCTTTTGGAATTAGTGTGGGGTTCTTTGATTATATCTATTATTCTTCATATCTTCGGGCTAATTCATTTCTCTACCTTTCACAATCTGTGTCTGGAATGTTTTAAAGTGAGCCTGACAACTTCATAACTCTGCTCAAAAATTTTCAAAAATACCTAAGACTCCACCTGATTAGGTAAAATATCCTTAATTCCCTCCTACAGTCCCATCATATGATCTGTCCAGTCTCAATTCCAGATCAGAAATTGTGGTTGTGAGTTTCATTCTGTGGTCTGTGATATCAACCCCACCCCCACCAACCACCACAAAAATCTGAAAGTAATTTAAGATACATATTTTCATACAGAACCAGAGACCAAATTACCTACTAGGATAGCTTCAGAATCAGTGTTAGAATCAAAGGAGGTAGTATTTGTGGAAGCTCATTGAAAATATTTAAGCTTCAGGCAATTATAAGTTAACTATCTTTCTAGGGAAAGTGATTTACTTACTGTAAAATATTTCTCTGCCTTAATATTTTGGGACATGTACAATTAATTATCACTGTGTTAAAGTGCTTATCACATCTCAAATTATTGATATTTTACTCCCTTTATGCAAATATTTTACTCTTATTGTATAGTTGATTTTTATACATTGTTTTCTCCTTTCATCTTATACCTCAACACCCAAATTACAAGATTCTTGAAAAGTATGTTTGTTTCACACTCGTTTTGAAAAATCAGTATCAAATAATACAAAGTAGGTGTTCCATGATTATTAGTTGTATTGTATCATTGCTTCTTTTATCTTATGGTCTTTTACACACCAAGTCCATCAGAAATCAAAGTTTATTAAAAAGTCACTTTTCTATTTAGAAATGATTGAGTTCTCATTGGAAATCCTTTTAAATGGTAAAAAAAAAAAAAAAAAAAAAAAAAATAGAGCCAAAAAAAGTCATCCTGTAAAATGAGTATGTCAATGGCAAAATAATTACCAAGAAGGTAAATAAAGAAGGATATACAGTCTCAAAAGGACAGCAATGCTATCTGGTTTTTAAGAAGTAGAAGCAAATCAACCTGTATCTTGAATATTTGATTCTCTCTCTGAACTTATTTTGAGCCATGACATTGCATGATGCATACTGGCCAACTTTTCACCATACTAAACCAGGTCAACCAGCATCCCTGTTGGAACTGCTTCTGGGAAGATGGGAAGCAGAACTGATGACCAATAAATTCCATTTGGCTATTTCAATATTATATAAAAATGTGGGTAATGTCCATATCCAAATTTACCAAAAGTAAAACATAATATTTTTTCTCTTTGGATTTCAGTGTAATCAATGTCTTAAATTGCTTATATATTAAAGTGCATAAATTATAAATAAATAAACTTCAATATTTGTGTTAACAATTCAATTGTACCAAATTAGTAGTGTGGAAAAAATCCTTACAGTGACTTAATCACTAATATCTCCTTGAGAATTTCAGGAAATCAGGACAATGCAAGAAGACATTGATTTTCCTAATAAAGCTGAGGTAACATGAATTAAGTAATGAAAAATAGAAGAGATATTGGGAGGCTTGCAACATAAATGAATGAAAAGAAGGAAAGTAGTCAGATTATATATGATCTGAAAATCTTCCCATTTATTTATATCATCTGAAATACCACAGTAACATAGACATACATCCCACTGACATTCTTTGCATCAGCATAAATAAGATGCATAAATAATAAATGTCAACAGATCAACGAGAGCAACATCTTGGTAAATGAGTAAAGCTGAGATATCAGCAAGGCCTTAATGGTCTAACATACCCATTAAACTCCATCTTGTCAGTGACAAGTTCTATTAATATTTATTTTTCTCTTTTCCTAAAATGTGCTTTTCATTATTTGTAAGAGCAGCATCCCTTATGTACTGTTTTCCTACAAAATGATTTTTATGTTCAACTCAAAAGTACTATGAATGAGTGTTAGATATGTATTGATTACAACTCTATGCAGCTAACCAAAATGCATTACATTGGAAGTGTTAAAGTTACTGAAGCTTGATTGAGCTAAACAGGATTTTCATATTTTCTTAAAGTGAATACATGGAAATAAAAAATGCAATATATTCATTAAGTAAAGTTATTCTATTATTCAATATCTATTTTAAGTCTGCCAATGTTTAATCAAAACTGATTAAAATGTAAGATTAGGCATATGTCAAATATTTTGTTTCATATTAACCCTGGCAATTTTTTAAGTAGTTGTCCTTCTATATAATATTTCTTTAATTTAACTAGGAATTCTTTGCCAATAATTATATGCAAAAAAAAATATCTGTCCTCAAAATAATATTAATAATAATTATTATTATATGAAAAATGATATATTATTTTCCCAAATATATTATTTCTGTAATACAGTTCATTTCTAAAAAGACTGTTAAATATTAAATTTTGAGGAGCATTAGTTGACTAAGACAAAGAGAGAAAGCAATATTAGGAACTTGTTAATGTTTAGCTTACAGTATGGTTGAAGGATATTTGGAATTTTTTTGAGCAAACTACAGTTAATTTATATTTTGACAATATTCATTTAAGTTATTTTTACTCATTTTATAATTTTTCAAGGCTGAAAAGTCAATGTACCAAATTCAAAGCATACAATTATATTAAACACTGGTTTGAAAAAGAAAGGCATAAATGTCAATTTTCATCACAATTTTTTTTTTCTAACAGCATATTGCAAAATTTTACATTGGCATATAAAATTTCTACTAGTATAAAGGAAAACATATGTGTATTTTAGGTCTAAGACCATATCTATAAAGCTTACAAAGATCAGAAGAAAGAAAAATCACTCTATCCAAATAAATACCTACATTTATTCTGTCAAATATAAATTTGGAAATATTAAAACAAAATAAATATTCTAATTTATTATTGATAATGCCCATATGCAAATAAATATGTGGATTATTTTTAAGGTAAGCTAAAAGTATTATAAAATCAAATACATTTTATGTAAGTATTCTTTAATATCTCTAGGTCACTGTTTATGCCATGAAAATACTGACGAATATAAAAAAATAAATCAGTATGATGTAATTTAGATGTGAATATTTTGTTTTACCACTGAATATCATATGATAATGAAAACTTAGAGTCATAATTATTGTAGCAATTACATCATAAAAAAGGTGGATTTAATTTTATAAAACATCTTGCTCCAAAGAATTTGGTTCCTCAATGCTCAAAAGTATGGTACCAACTAAATTGTTGACCTTGTAGTTACTCAGTGGCTTCAACTAATACAAATTTATATGAAAATTACTAAATGAAATTAATCCTAAAAGTAAGTCATAGGATATACCTGGAACATGCTATTCTTAAAATAGTTGATATTTGCATGTGTCATCTGTCCTGCTTGAAACCATTGTTACTCAAAGGAAACCTAAATCTGGGTGGAGGTCCTACTACAAGGCTGGGCATGCATTTGAGGGCAAGCAATATTGAGTACATTTTTTTGCCTGTTGTAAATCTTTATACTGGGAGTAATTCCCACTATGCCGAGTATATATTTGTGCTCTCCACCTGTCCTGATGCCTCTAAACTAACATAATTATAATTTTTTTTTTCTTTCACTTGGTAGACACTGCTCTCTCACAGAAAGGTATGAATCATAATCTATGTCTCTTTGAATTCAGTATTATCCATATCAATGGATATAAAACTTGGCTCTACATTAAATTAACTTAGGAGGATCTTTATTTTACATGTTACCAGCAGGACCATGACATTTTAGAATCAGGTACAATTGTTTTGGGAATGGTACCAGGTCACAGCATGCTGTAAAAGATCCCCAAGAGAACCAAATTGCAGCTAGAGTTAAAAACCATTGGTATATACAATTCCCAGCACAAATAGATGACAGAAAAATTACTAGACTTATGAAAAGGCAGTCAAAAGAAAATCACTTAAAGTATCAGAGGAAATAGTTCTTGCTGAAATGTATCTCCTGTAAGAAAGAGGAGAAAATTTGAAAATTGCTTTTTAAGATCTTTCTCAACAAGTTTCTAGAATCTATTGCATTTATTAAGCAATGGTTTACCTTTCAAATTACTAGAGTGGAAAAACCTATAAAAGTACAACAAGGTATAAGGATGTTATAGTTATTACTGTTGTTTTTAGAATTTCAACCATAAGGAATACATTATGTTTAGATTTATAAAGAATAAAATGTTTAATATTGAGGGATTTTGTTTTTCATTTTATGTATTGAGCAAAATGTTATGAATGCAAAAATATTTCAAAAAGTTAAAATAATGGAAAAAGGTGAAGGAGCAAGGGATACATAATCCTATACTAAATATTCAAGTCTCAAATAATAATCTATCTGTATTTTTTAAAGAAAAGTAATTTTATAGTACATTTATTATTCAAATAGCCTTGGAGACTGGAGATGGAAGAAAGGGTATATAGTACTGATCTATAATAAAATTCTCTAGCAGTATCTAGATATTTGTCACTTTTTCCTTTTTCACCTGCCGATCCTCAGCCTTCCTCCTAGATTTACATTCAATTTCTTGCTACATGGAGTTAGACTTCTCTTTACAAAAAGCAGAGAGGGTGCAGTTTCTTACTCCCAAAGCTACTTGACAGTCAAAATGAAATCAATGTCCTAAAGTCAGCTGAATATGCCTTACCACCAAGGATTTTAAAACTTGACTAGATGGTGTCAAGATGAAAATTTAAGATTTGCATCTGAAGTTTTAATAGTCCAGCAAATGTCACTATATCTAACTGCAGTGATGTACTAGGAAGTCTGAATCAGTGATTGCATTCTTTGAATTCTCTGAATCTTCTCATATATACCTATTTTATTGGTCAGTTTCCAATTTATTCCTGTTCAATGGACTTAACCTTTGAATAACCTTTATGTCTTAGGTTCTTGAAAGGAAGCACAATTAATGAATTTTTATGAACAAGTAGAACAAGATATGTTTCAAAATAACTATCGGAAAGATAAATGTGTCCATTTCCCATTTTAGCAACCTTTTCATTTCAGGAAATAACCTCAGATTGAGAAGACACTCCCTATTTCTGCATTCTGTATTATCTCCAGACCTAGAACTTGGGACAGAACTGAGCCTAAAACAGAAGCCAATTATACTCATAAAAAATGACATACGAACAGAATTTTTAGACTCATTTCTATCAGCAATATTTGTAAGAATTTTCACAGGAATGAATTCTGATGGTGCTCAAACCAACAGGAAAAATTAAATCAAGGTGACTATTTCAGAGTGGACCCTTACCTAAAGGCTCCAGATAGAGTAAGTTATCTTGAACAACTGACATGTTTCTCGTTGTTTGATAAGCTTGTTCGCTAAAAATTAAGCTCAATGCAGACTCGTGAGGGATATAATGTCAGAAATCCATTGGATTTCAGGTAGCAAGTATTCAAAATCTTTGGAATATGAAAATGCTGAGTGTTAAGATTGTGACCTGTTTAACCATTCATTGGCTGTGAGTCTCACAGATCATTCCTTTCATCAGGAGAGTATATACATTTCTATCCAAAGAGATTATAGGTGAGTGATGACAAAGGAAAAAAAACATTAGTATCGGGGTGTTTGTATTGTCAGAAATGAAAACCACAGGATATACTCACAAAAGACAAGCACAGCTATGGCTCTAATGAATATCAAGGCCACTGATGCCCTCAAAATTGTATAACCCATGGATTTATATAGCTGCATATTGACCATGGATTTCCAAGAATCATAATTAATGTCAGCTCACTAAGTATTATGTTTCTCTTTTTGAAAGTATTCTAGTTCAAATTCACAGAACGCTAGGCCGGCCAAATGGCGCAGTGGCTGGTCCCACATGTGAAGGCCAGTGACACTGCTCTGGAAAAAAAAAAAAAAAGACAAATTCACAGAAGGCTGATTGAAGCCACAAAAAGAGTTTTGATCCATACCAATTCCCAGTTTTGAGTCAAATTACAGATCCAAAGTGCTTTCAGTAAAAAGAAGGTAAATACTTCTAAACATATGGTGAGAACATCAGAAGTTACGTCTATAAATTTTTTGTAGTTTTCGACATTCTATATATAGGAATAACTGTGCACTAGTAAAATGGAAATACATTATGCACCAGCTTTACTGGTTGTAGAAAACCCAGAATCCTATGCTATGCAGCAGTCAAAGTGGAACTGCATTGAGTTCAAAAAACAATAATATTCAATTCTAGTTCACAGAATGCCATGGGTATTTCTCCAGTTCATGATTAAAAAGTTCTCTCCTGCCCAAAATAATTTATGGACCTAAATTGTAAACAATTACATTTTTCTTTTGAATTGAATAATGTATGTTTAAGCATCAAATCAGAATACTTTTATTATTTGCTACTTAATAAATATTGTGTTCTACATGGATATTAAATTAGAGAACTTCCAGTTTTGCCAGTAAACTTGAAAAATACTAACTCATCTAGTCAATCATTTAAGGAAAAATTCATAAAGGTTTGAGATCATTTAGACTTGTCTCCAGTATAGTCCTATCTTCAAATCCTGTGATACTGTACAATCCTGTGTTTGAACAGTTGATTTGATATAAACAACATCACAGAATGATTATAAAGATGAAAAAACACAAACTGAAAAACATCAATTTAGTCATTCTATGTGATCATTTAAAATTTTTGTTATTTTTTTTTTCACCGCAGAGACATTTGAAAGCCAGTAGAATCAACCTCAAAGAAACAAAAACATTGACAGTACTGTAACTTCTGGAATTTATTGTGCAATGTGGTTCAGATGACTCTCTGCCAAACAGCCATCTGTTTAAGATTTTTTTCTTAATACATATAATTTATATATGCTGCTTTACAAGAAATATATTTTGAAACTAAAATTAATAAAAAGAGTTTATTCAATTCTGAGTAAGGATAAATTAACAAATTCATTTTCTATTACAATATGAATGTGAAAAAGATTAATTTTAACAAAATTGTTGGCACCTTGTATTGAATGCTGATTCAGAGCATGTACAGCCTTCTGGGGAATCTTGCCCAGCACTGCAAGGTATTGCCATTGTTGGTGCTTTAACTGAGTCTTCCAAAGGTTATTCCATCATTCTGTCCAGCCAGCTGCCTCAGCATGGTGGACACCATGGTAGGACTAGTGAATTCTATGAGCACGGGCCCACTTTTACATTTCTTTTTCACATTTCTTAATGTGAGTTTCTTGATGAGAAGCAATGCTGTGTGGAGTACCACAATGGTGCACAAGGCATTCTGCAAGCCTATGCTTGGTGATTTTGATAGAAACATGGTATCAGGGGGTGGGGGAGGCATGTTCACATCCAGGGTTAAGTGTCTATTTCAGTAAGTACCAAATACCATCACTTCTGTGACAGAAGTCCAATGTAATCAACCTGCCTCCAGGAATGGTACCATATCGGGGTATCTGTGTTGGCCTTTGCTCCTGGCAGACTGGATACTCAGCAGTGGCTATAGCCAGGTCAGTGTTGGTAAGTGGAAATCCATGTTGCCGAGCCCATGCATAATCTTCATCCCTGCCATACTGGCCACTTCATTCATGAGTCCATGAAGCAATGACAGAGGTGGCTTGGGAAAGAGGTATCACAGGAATAGTTGATTTTATCCACCTAATTATTAAAATCCTCCTCTGCTGAGGTCACTTTTGGGTGAACATTTATATGGGATGCAAATATCTTCATGATTTTTGTCTATTCAGAAAGGCCTATCCCCACAGCTCTTCCCCAAACTCCATTGTCACCAATTTTACAATCATGTTCCTTCTAAGTCCCTGACCACCCATCCAAACCACTGACCACAGCCCATGGACTGGTACATAATCACACGTCTGGCCATTTCTGCTTCCCATCACTAGTGAAATATCATTGATTTTGTGATATAAAGTTTCTTTTCCTGGCTATTCTAGTGTTTCCTTATTGAGTAAAGTGACCAAGGCCTAAGACAGAAATGTGCTACTGACTGACACAGTCGAAGGGACATTTCTCATCAAGTATAACCCAGCTATTATCCTCTCTCAGTGTCCAGTTCATACATGCTAAAATCACAGGAGCCCCTGAGGAGCATCAAAGCTGCAAACACCTGTTGACCACCCTGTGGTATGTTGATTTCTTGAATCATGGAGAGTGAAGTGTGTTGTCTTCAATGGATGTATTTTCGCTTGCTATTTCTGCCTCTACTTGCTCCACTACTTATAGTAAGTAAACTCTATAGTCACACATTTACATATCATTACTTCTGGACAAATGATATACTCTATAATAAAAGATGTAAAGCAGTGGGTTGACTATCCAAAAATTTGATTTTCTTACCATGTACTCCTTGCAGAATATCAGATTAAAAACTTATTTTAGTGCCAATGGAAAGCAATACCTTATAAGATAGGAAGTCTATGGTATTTGGCATATATAACTACCATGTTCATGAACTGAAATTCAATTAAACCCGTTTTACTCTATACTGGATGAAACACCTTAGAATCCTCAGGTGTGAAATTCTAGCAATTTCTGTAATGTGCCCTGAAGGCAGAGGGGATGTGTAGTGGAAAATGAAGAAGGAGTCAAGTCATAAGCACCTAATTTGGCCTCATAATCAAATATAGAAATGAGAAAGCTAGATTCTACGTATTACCTTCCTTTCCTGTGCCTGTGTATGTGTATTACCTAGAGTGTCTCAGTGTTGGTGATATTATAATTTATTCCATAAGTGATAGGATACTGAGCCAATAGAACTGTACATTCGAAACCTGTATAATTTTACTCATCAATGCCATTCCAATAAATTTAATGAAAATTAATTTAAAAATTAAAAGAAATAGAATAGGAAAAGAGAGCACTCAGAAATCAAAGACTTAGAGATGAACACTGTAATAGACAGTATACTGGAGTTTTTGTTTTGTTTTGTTTTGTTTTCTGAAGAGAATGTGTTAATTTTATAAGTGAAAAATTCATTATATTGATGTGGTCTTTTTTCATCGGGTCAATAAGTATGAGAAGAAGGATGCATGCAAATTTTCAGTAGCAAAAGGGAATGAAAGATGGTTACCATGGCCATACTATTTACCATCCAAATTGAGACACTTCTGCAGAGAACATATGTTTAACCATGTGGGATATCAGTTGTAAACTGGTGCTCTCTTCAGATAGCTAGGACATATGGTCATCCTCACTATAGTGGACATTTTCAAAATGTTTGGTTGTTTAACATCCAAATCCCCTTCTTAGTTTTAGGGAATTATACCTCCCTCTTGGAAGGAAAGTGGAGAAATTCTGCCATTTCTGACCTCCTCTCCATCCAGGCAAAGCTAAATATGCTTCATGAACATTGGGAAGGGATGCAAATTCAAAAGGACTGTAAGAATGTCTTTTACAATGACCATGTCCAGTGGAATTCATGGTGTATAATGATGGTGACCATGGTCTTGGCCAGGTTTATTTTTTCCTGAATGGTTATTAAACAATTATTGTGCATTTTAAATATGTTAACTCAGTTGATTCTAAGAACAGTCTGTTTTAGGGATGTAAATACTGAGGAAGAGAGTTGAAATTGTTTGCCAAGTTCACAGGTCTAGTAAGACAGGGAGCTACAATTTGAAGCCAGGCAGTCTGGATTCAGAACCCATGTTCAAAAGCACCACAAGATAACTTTGCTGTTTTTCGTCCCTTCCTTCTTGCCCAGTTTCAGGGACTTCCATCTGTTTTTGCCATCTATTCCATAGTCTCCTGATAAATGATTTTACTGATAAAAGTTTTTGTTGATATTTCTTACAACCAAGAACCTCAATTGATATAATTACTATCATGAATCAGCATTTTTGCTCTTTATTATACTTGTAGTGACAAAGGGGCTTTAACAGAATTTATCCAGAAAAGCATTTTCAATAAATATAAAAAAATTATTTAAGTATAAAAAAACTAATAGCTTTGTAAACTATGGTAAAGGCAAGATATTTGAAATGGCCTTAATATATAGGTTCATTAATTTAATCAACATAATTCGATTGAAAAGTTGAAAGCGTTTACATTAAAAATGAAAAACATAAGCTATCTAAGTTACTTTTATTTTAGCAAAATTAAATAGTAATACCTTTTATTTATTCAAAGAATCTTCAACTTCATTCACAGAGCTTGTTTTTCCCAACGTTCAGACCAAGCATAAGAGAGCTTGGGTTAGAATAAAGGTATCCTGCCACTCAGAGTATTATTCTATTTTGAAACTTTGTGAAAAGTCTGAAAAGTAGGTGAGGAGGTTTAAATTTCAACCTCAAGATCAAGGAGCTGAAGCTGAAAATTCATTTGATATTCCATCATTGATCTTCCCATTATGACCAGTTATCATTTCATCAAAAAGGAGCTCTGATCCGATGTTTTATACTTAAAAATAGTTTTCAAGAAATCTGTGAAATAGCAATGGCCATTTATTGTATTTGTCATTGTGACAGTGCCTTTATATATTATCTACTTTATTCCAAACAATGGATTTATAATGTATGTATGTATGGAAACTCCTATGGAGAAAAGGGGACTGAAATGGTTGAGTAACTTGCCCTAAATGATGCAGGAAATATGTAGAGTAGAAGTGCGTTTCATTTATGTCCATCTGCAAAGACTATGTTCTTAACTATCATTCTATATTGCCTTCATCTGTTATAATTCCATTTGATTAAATTCTAATTCCATGATCAAGTTTTACAAAGACAAATGTGCATGTGAATGCATGTTTATGCATCATCCACCTGGATATGCACTCTATAAATGGCATCTATGTATGTATATTTGTAGTTACATACATACATATATGTGTGTATGTGTGTGTGTGTGTGTATATATATATATATATATATATATATATATATATATGTAATTTTATAACCTATAAAATGACTATTATATTCCCTGGCACAAAGTGCACATGAAAGTAAATGGGTATACCCCATTGTCAGGGTATAACCTAGTCATTTCCACACATATTAGATACATTACTGATCATTACAACCATGAATGATAGGATTGATTGCCCCCTTTTTCCAGATCAATACACTGAGTGTAGGAAATTAAAGTAATTTGGGGTAGCTGACATAGCTAATTATTGGAAGGTCTAAAACCTAAGCCAGGGCCTGTCAATTCCAAAGCTCATGCGCTTTCCATGATAGCACACTACTTGTTGGGGTATTCGTCATCCTGCTATCCAGAAGTTTCTTTTAACTGAGGAAAAGTTGCTATTCTGTGTCTTAAATTGCCAGATACAATGGGATTTTAAGACCAAATTAAATCAAATAGTTTTGTACATTCTCCTGAGCTCCCTGCAGCAAAGACTCAGTGAAATGTCAAGGTTGCAGCTGGATAATGGCAACTGAAATGCACTTTTCTTCTTGTACTCAGCAAAACCCAAAACACATGGTAATGTAGAATCTATAAGCCTGTTTCTAAAATTTGTACTTAATCTGTACATTACAATAAAGTAGTTTCAAAAAAACCTATTTGTTTAAGGCTCACAGGGAAACAATTGTTATGCTAAGCTGCTAGCACTAACATTTTATAATAAATTTTATGAATGGATAAAACCAGCATACTGTTACCATGGATTTTTTTTTTAAATCCTGAGATTAATAGATATTTCTAAATAGAATAATTTCTCATGTATTCTGCAAAAATTTTTTTTTCAAAACCTATAACCACTTTTGATTAAGAAAATATGTCAAAAATGTATCTTTGCATCTGGTGTATGTTTTGTGGTCTCAATTTTACATACTTAGAGTAAGGGTCTTATGCTATTATTTGTTATTACCAAATTCACCTGTGCTATAAAGATCTTTAAAAGTATTTTATGTATAAATGTCTCAATAATAGGATTTCTAGACCCACTAGAAGAATCAAAACAAATTTAAATTCTCAAAGAATAAAAATATGATCAAGCCATTTCTCCTCTGTGGGGAAAAAAAAACTACTGAACTATTTTGATGCCCTTATTACATATCTTTCCTTGATTCTTCTTTGTCTGGACAATTTTCTTAGGGATCTGAAGTTACTTGGGGGATGTGGTGAGAAGTAATACAACCATTCATGTATTTAACAAATATTTAATACCAGGCACTATGTTCAGTTCTGGGCTGAAACAGTGAACAAAAATCAGAACAGAGTTCTAATTTTCATGGAATATACAATATATTGCCAGGAATTTCACATGAGTAGGGATATCTTACTTACTACTGGTTTATTCTCTGAGGGGTTTTTTTGTGTGCTTGTTTTTGTTTTGTTTTTTAGTTCTCAGATAATAATGATGCAGTTGGCTAACTGGCCATACTTTGAGAACCAGTTGTATAAAGAATCATGCTAGTCTTGACATGAACTCTCCAGGGATAATGTCTTTAGGAACCCCATCTCTAGTATATGGAGGACAATGGTAAGAATGAGGCTAGCTCATGTAGACCATAGGAAGGTGGATTGGTCTGGAGCATGAACTCCTTTGCATATGGTTATGCATCCTCAAGACACCAGCCCACAACGAAGTTTTGGAGAGAATTGCTTTGATGTTTGGAAGAGAATCCACAAGGTCTTGATTCTAGCAAAAAACTGTTATTCCAGTGAGAGAATGGAATAACTGACAAAGAAATGTCTCGTTTTACTCCTTGACAACAATGCAGGAACTCAGGCCTGGCTCCTTCATGCTGTGTGTATCTTGCAGAAAGATAAAGTCCAGTCTTTACAAATTGGGAATCTCAAGTTAATAAACACATCTTTTCTTGTGCTGTATTAAGACACTGATATATGCATTTGAGAATTCTAGTTGGGAGAGGCAGGAGAAGGTGGAAAGTTTACTTGCTCACTGAAGGGCAGGGCTCTACATTACCTGGTTTAAGTTCAAGTAGAATAGAAAGTTTACATGAACAGATGTAGCATTTGCTATTTCACTTGCTCAGAACCCACTTTAATGGTTCATTATATATAATGATGTGTCGTTTTGTTGATATAGAAATGTGAATTTCTTATCCTGTGAAATGGTGTGTGAAAGTCAGTCATGACACTAATAAGTGAAGAGACTCTCCATCACATGGATCTTAAATTGGTTTTCTTGATAATGACATGCATATTAATAATGTTTTCTTGCATGTGAAAATGTTCCATATCACTGGCTTTGGTGATGACAGTTAAGGAAAGTTAAAATGTTTTATGGAATTATGCTTTGGGGGCAAAAAATAGACATTTAGTTTAAATAAATTAGAATTCCATCTTGAAGTTGACATAATCAAGTGTCTGAAGGGATCACTTTGATTGTGTAAATTATATTTGTTGTCTTTTATTGAGTAAATTAAATACAATAACGTTATTCACAGATTTGGTGATTTACAAAGTACATATGCATTTCATAAATATTAAGGTACTTCTGTAAAATTCTTCATAAACTTCCAAGTACAATATTTTTTAAAAATGATATTTCTCCTAATTTCTTGTTGTTGTTGTCATTAACAAGAAAAATTAATGGTAGAAGCCACATGTAATAGGAAATGTATCATTGGTTACTAAAAATATCTAGGCCTTTCTGTGACTTTAAATAGTCATTTGATTTCCATAAAAAGTCTTAAAGTTTTGTAACCATATGATGTGCAAAAAAGAAGACTGGCATCATTCATGGAGCCTGGAAAGCTTAATCTACAAATGTGCAGTTCACATAAAACAATCCACAGATTACATTTTTTTGACTTTGTGTCATAATTCCATTTTTTTCCTTTTTATGTAGCATTTACTTCCTTATCTTACAATTGCTTTTGGCACCCTATGCAGGCCAAACTTTTTCAGCACCCTGCTCACTTAACACATTGATCCCTGATCTCCAACCAAACGTGTCCCTTCCTACCATTCCTACCACTTGGCTACTAAGTTCCTCAAGAAAACTCTGAGTAAATAGAAGACGTAAAAAAAAAAAAAATGTTACTTCACTAGAAGTTTATCAGTTGGCAGTTTCATAAACAATAGAGAGAGCCAATATTCAAAGGAAAGTTTAGTATCACGTCCTTGCCATTTTGTTTATTTGGCTTTACCAATTTAAAACTATGTCTCTCGGTGTGTAGGGAATGGGCTCTATATTCCAAATATATTCAGTGACTGTGTTTGTAGCTTTTAACATTATGTGTAAGTGGATTCTTCATCTGGGAACCAACACATTCCTCCTTAAAACAAACTAGAGGAATGAGTGCTTCCACAGATTCTTTCTGTCTGGTCAAGAAAATGTCTGGAGATAAAAATACTATGAGATAATTGTTTCTATGATAAGCATATGGATGACAGCTTAACAGTGGTTTGAGAAAGAACAGATATGTATCTCCTTTAAGCAGATATTTTAAATTGATATTTTTATGAGCCATTTCCTTTAGTATTTTACTTAAAATGCACTCAGTTGTTAGCTTTCTAGGCAGAAAACATTCAAATGAAGGAGATAATACTTAGGCATTTGAATGGTACTTCAGTCACTGAACTGTATACAAGCAGTTTACTACTGGCCTAAGGTTCTGGGGTCTAATCTGTGGGATTTTGTCCACTAATAGTTCATTTTTATAGTGAGGAAAAAAGTACCACTTGGGTCATGATTTGTAATTAATAAATTATTATGAAATTAATAAATTATATTATTAAATTAATGAACACTACCATCCTAACAGTTTAGTGATTAAAGACGGCTGTCTCAGCTAGTTGAATGTACACCAATAGGAATATTTGCTTAAGATTTTCTCTAGAGCATAAAGAGCCTAGGAAATACAGAACAGCCTTCAATCCTGAAGGCTATAGGTAGGGAAGCTGGAAAGGTGAGGACAATGTCTTGTTGTAGAAAGAGGATAATTCAAATTAAATTGAAACCAATGGGATTTTTGCTAATTTAATCAGTAATCTATTACCCAAAAATTTCTAGGTAGAGATACTTCACACATTACAAAATTTTAAAATACACACAAAACAACAACAAAACACATACACACACTAGTCAGTAGAGTATAGCAAGTAAATTTCAATCACATCAAGCCAAAATGTCTGCGTAATTGCAATCACAACAGCAAATCCTCTCTGTTTCCCTTTGCAAGTTTCTTTTGGTCTTTGAGTGTGTAGACCCTACAGGAGAGCTATTGCAATAATCCATTAAGCCACAGATATCAGACTACCATAAAGAGTTTGGAAGTCATGATGGTGCCATTGTTATAACTATAGATTCAGAAAAATAGTTGTCCCCACTGGGTACATGACCACATTGTTCCCCTAATCATGATCACAGCAGAAATATATGTCAAGTTTTGTGAATTAGTAACAGCTATACATGAATCAGCTACATGTTACCACACGTAGGCTAAAACCAGCACGGATGGATAGATAGATAGATAGAAAGATAGATAGATAGATAGATAGATAGATAGATAGATAGATAGATATGGTTACAGATATGGATATAGATAAAATTGATAAATACAAATACAGTTATAGAATATGGAGAGAGAGAGAGAAATGTATACACATTTTAAGAAAGGAAAAAACTGTGTTAAAATTGTAATATTCAATACATACTAATAACAAAAGATAAATACAAGTCACATTTCACTTCTACAATTATAAGAGGTGCTCAAAGTGGTTAACCATCAGCTTAATTACACTACAGTTTTTTTCCCCTTCTTAAAATGTGTGTATACATTTTTTTGGCACCCTCTGTATTTTCTTTCTTGGAGAAGTTCACACTAATGTTAATATCTCATTACAGACCTCATTTCTCAGGTATTTCAAAATATCCTTCATCAAATAATCCTGCTTACTTGAAATACATGACTTTATTCCAAAAATCACCCTTCTTTATAAAAACTTTTTTAACTTCATTCTACATGAAATTCAAGGCCCTTAACATTTAATTTGCATCATTTTCATCTTTCTCTAGAAATAGGTTGACATGCCCACATTTGGATATTCTATGTTATGATGAAAAAAAGGAGATTTGGGGAGAGCTTTGATCCTTCCTTAAAAATCAGTTGCCCAATAAAGAAACCTTTATTAAGCTACTGTAAAAATTTAAGCACACACATAGAAAAAGTGTTGACAATAAACTTCCATATGCTCTTTACCCTGGTAAGTCAGTATCAGGATTTTCTACACCCGCTTCATCTGTATCTTTTTGTTTTCTTGCTGAAGTATTTTAAAGGTAATTCTGTATGTCATGTTATCTCAACCCTTATACTTCAGTAATAGAGACACATTTAATGGAAAACTTAATGAAATTAACTTATGCTTATTCCAACATTATTGAAAATAGGAAAATGTTAAAATAGTAATAGAAACAAATTAAAAATTAATCAATAACATAACAACAAGATAATTTAGATCTATCCATACATCAGAATTCAATATAGCTATTAATAAAATGTGGTAATGTGTGTATGCAGTCATATTATTAAGCCAAATAGATCTATATCTGTAGATATATAGATATATTAAAAGTGCATCTATTATATATGATACATACTATAGATATGCTATGCTATATATAAATGAGTATATTATATATGTACATATATAATGTATGTACTGCACGAAATATTGTGATTTATTTTCTTTCAAATAAAAATAAAAAGCTGTAAATACTGGTTATCTTGGGAGAAGGAACTGGAACAGTGGGTATGGGGCTTCTTATTTTGTAATTTTTGTAATCCTGTACTTTTTGAATTCTTAACATATGTTAAGTACTGTTCCTATGTAAAAAGAAATAAAATAATTCTAAATTAAAATTGCTTGTGCTGAAATCCCCACTTCTCTACTAGTTGCATAACCATAAAAATTAGTTACTTTCTCAGTGTCCACCTATATGAATGGTTATTCATTAGTACATACCTTACACAATTACATGATAACTGACACAAGGCTAATTAATGTGAGTATTTATTAATATTTTTAAAATAATACCTTCATTATTAATACTTTGTATAACACCATTCACATATATAAATATTTGCTCTACATTTTTAAATACTATATATTTATTTATTTTGAAATATTATATTTTATTTTAATAATGTTTCTAAAATTCATTATCTATGTATGTGACTAAGGCATACTAAAGCAGCCATTGGATATTAAAAGCTTAAAAAACAAATTTTCATATTTTATTCTAAAAGTCTTCCCTATAATTTTTACACAGGGTTGTATTTTAAGAATTTAAGCAGGCTGGAATGCATCTTTTCATTAAGAATATAATCATTCATACCTGATGCTATAATTGCCTTAGTATCAATCATTATGTGTTCATTCAACAACTATTTTTTCATATACTACTATAATATAGCTAGAAAAATAAATTGGGACTATGTTGCAGATACAGTAAATAAATAAATAAATAAATAAATAAATAAATAAATAAATAAAGCCTAGCCTCTACCCTCAAGGAGTTTGAGTTAGAAAGGGTTACTTAGAATGTGCTGTTTCTGAATCAACAGAACCACTGAAATGCTTCTGACCAATAAGGATGACATCAGTGCCCAACTAGTCCCTTTATCTCATGGTGAGAAGGTTATTCCTGATTAAACATAATAACTGTGGTTCATGATCAAAACAAATTTAAAATGTTAGTGTGAGTACAATAGTATTAATCAAGAGTTAAATATAATACGAGAATTTGACTTTTGAGTTTAAGTCATTTCTCCATCAAATTTTGGAAGACTGACCAAGTTTCTCAAATCTGACACCAACACCCATCTTCCCCATGATGTCAGTGGTTAAAAAGTGTGGTCCCTGGAGCAACATCAGTAGTCTCTGGGAGCTGAGCAATACAAATTCCTGGGTGCTCCCCTAGGCCTACTGAATCAAGGACTCTGGGCTCAGAGCCCAGCAAACAAGCCCTCCAGAGGATTCTGACACACATTCAAATTTGAGAATCCTTGTAAGATGTTAAGCTTCCTCTTGGCAGTAGCTTGGTGATCAGTCCAGTCACACCACAGAGATCCTCAGAAAGCTAGCATTCCTGATGCCCTCACAGATTAAAATAATAAAATAAAATGAAATACTAGCATCCCAGGAATTGTAAAACCATAAAACAGTTTACACATTATTGTTATTAAAACACCAATGGCCATGAGGAAACAGCTATAGTTAATCATATCAGGAGCAATACAATCCCCTTAAGGTGAAAAGAATAACTATTAACTATACCATCAAACTTTTTTTGTTAGTACGATGATATTACAATGAATTGAAATCTTCATTTCACACCTTGGGTAATGTTAGAGGACAAAAGTTGTTGTATTCCCCTGTCTCATCAGTGGTGCTCAGAAGTCCCACATTATTGTCTGTGTCAAAGTCTAAGAATTAATGTTTCCCCAGTAGTCAAATTGCTCTGGTGGTATAAGCATCATCTGAGAGGTTTTGTGAATGATGGCACTAATTTTAGATCTCATTTATTACAAAGATGCAGAGGAAATAGTAGGCTTGCATGCAAAAATTTGGAAGTGTTCCTGTAATCTATAAAAACACAATTCTGTGACTTGGGGCTAAAAAGGAAAAGGGGACAGGGAAAGGGGAGAGAGGGTTGAGACAGTGTGAAGAACAGAATTATATATGAAGATAAGTTGCTTGTAATATATGGATGATGTTTCTTTACGCTCTTTAATGCAGATACTTTCCTCCCCACAATCATCACCAGTTTATTGCATGGCCTTCTAGAAAAAGAGGTTGCTAATAGTTACTATGCACCTTAGCTAGCACCTCCTCTGAAAGCAACTGGGAATTTCACTTTAAGGAGCTTAGGGAACTCAAGACTTCTCTTGGTATTTCATTCAGATAAATGCATTTTTCAGCACAATTCTACAAAACTGCAGTATGTCTGGATTTGTTTATACAATTATATATGAGAGGGTGGTAAAAGATAAGGAAGAGATGAAGGGATTATTCCAGAAATCATTATGCTTTTGTTAATAGATTTATTTTCATGACTTTCATTTTAATTTTCACTCCTCTGCCCTTTCCCAGAAACATTTTCACAGACTTTAAGATCAGTAATTACCATGTCTCTCATACCAAAAATACATAAGCTAAACGAAAGACACACCCTCCGAAATTGATTAGCAGACTGGTTAAATTTCTAACAAAACATAGTACAGAATCACACCCCTCTGCCTCTAAAGTGACCATACATTAGCACACAAGCATTGTCTCTCCCACACATACACCAACATGCACACGCACACTTAAATTCTTAAGTCATCCGACATTCCTGCTGAACAGATTTAAAATTGTATTGTACAAAAGCTATTCTGTGCACTTATTTGAAGAAAGATATAATTAGTTATTCTTTCAGGTTCCTGGATAAAGATGGTACATATAAAAAAAATAACAGCCTGTCAATACTCTAAAGGGTTAGCTGTGTGAACTAGACAAAGGAATATATTTTAAGACAACAACAGCTTATTTTTCCCTTAATATCAGTGATATTTTAGGATCCCTTATGGCATGAAAGCATATGTTTAAAATTCAAAACGATTGTAGTTAAATTTTATTTATTTTTATCTCTAAGTTCTAAAATGCTTCTAATTATAATTATTTTTTAAAAATTATTGCCCATAGCAAGTTTACAAAGCAGAATAACAAAGAATAGCTCAAAAATTTTTTTTCCAGGGTTGATTTGGTTCCACAAAATGTATATTAACCAACTGATTTCATTTTGTGTTTCAAAATAACCCATTAATCAATAGCATCTGTTGAAGAAATACTGTTTCAATCACAATTTTCATGTAATTTTCAAAGAATAAAAAAAAAAGGGGGGGAATAATGAGGTTAATCACAAAGTACATCAAAGTTAATGGGGGATAGATTAAATTGCTATGATCCAGTTATTACCTATCTTTATATCTATCTATTACTTGGAAGTTTAAAATCAGTTCTAAGTGGTTCTTTCCACCTTTCAGACCACCATTTGTTTAAATATGTCATGACATAGCACACAACGGGGAAAAACTTTCACATGATTTTGCATTCACTTTCAGGGAGTTTCTTTATCAGTGTGGCCACTGGAAATAGCAGGTTGAGAACAACTTCAATTATGAGAGACATGACATAATTAAGTTTCCTCCATTTCATCCAAATTTAGGTAATAGATGAGATACAGTTACTTCTTTTTTTTTTTTTTTTATGATATTAACTGTCCCCAAATCTGAGGATTATATTTGGCAGCAGTCTGTATCCCGCAATGCAACTACAGTCTTTTACTTTCAAGCATGATTTCTTTTAAGATCTGTTTCCCAGAACAGGTCACTCTTAGGATTGGGCCCTAATATTGGCAGGATGGACTAAGAACGGTAGAGGTGAGAAACTGATAAGCTGGGTGGGCGAGGGGCTGGATACTCTTCTAATGAAACTTTGTCAGGGAGCCAACTCTTTCCTACTTAATAATAGGCAGTTTGTTCTCATGAACAAATGCATTCAGCTACTTAAGAAGACAACCTAAAAGGCTACCAAACCCCTGGACAGAACAGGGAATAGCTTTTAGAGGAAATGGCTGGGTAAGACTCCAGTATTTCATCAAGAAAATGAATGAAGATGTGAGCTTGAATCTGGGTTGCTCACGCATCTCTGCCTGGACTCAGGCTCACAAGGAGAGAAGACCCGCCCCCCACCCCCCACCCCCAGAGTGACCATAGCAAGAGCCCAGAAAAACACATATAGAGAAGACTGCCATAATGTACATATGAGTACCAGGGCATGCTAGAGAAGATATTTAAGGACATATCTATTTAAGCTATAATAAAATCTACAATGTAAAAAATCCAAGAGACATGGAGACTCGTACAGAAAAATTTAAACGAACAACTGATAAGGCAACTCAGATTAAGCACTAGAACCTAGAGGAGTAGTTTTCATATATAGTGCACAGATATGTGGATGTCCTTGAGACCTTTTTAGGGTATCTGTAAGGTCAAATCTATTTCTATCATAATATTATTAAGATATTTATTTGCCTTTTTTACCCCACTGACATTTGCATGACTGGAGTAAAAGTGATGGCAGCTATAACACCCTAAAAGTATAAAGGTACAAGGAACTACTGTACTCGCTGTCATTGAAATCTTCCAAACTAGGCATCCACTGTAAACAAATAAAAACCCAAGAAAACAATACTCTCAAGAAAGTCCTTGATGAAGCAGTGAAAAATGGTAATGGTATTAGATTTCAACCTTTGAGCACATGTCTCTCTAATATCTTATGTGATACAATCAAGCACTTCGGCTGCATACCAAAGTGTGATGGTTGACTCCAGGGAAAGCACTGCTACAATTGTCTGAATACCAAAGTTAACTGGCTTCTCTTTTCATGGAGTTTCATTTTTGTTTGAAAGAATAAGTGGCAAATTATGGTTATTTGGAAGATGGTATTTGGCAGACATTTTCTCAAAACATGAACTAAGTTGAGTCTTATTTTTAAGGAAATATCTGATGGTATTTGTTGCCCTTGATAAAAATTAGAATTTTGAAAAATGCTTATATGCCAACACCAGCTGGACAACTTTCCAATATTAAGGACCTTTTGTTAGAGTTCAGTGGTGATCTTAACAATGTGATTTAATGAAAAGTGTTAACACTTGGAAAATCTGTAAAATTCCATGAACATTTTCCAAAAGATCAATTCATGATGTTACAAAATCATTCTACGGTAAAAAATCTACTCAGAGTGTAAGAAAGACCAGTCAGTTTTAATGTAATATTATAAATATGTGATATGACTTCAGACGCCATATTGCAAACCTAACATTGGTGAAATTACCACTTGTTGAGATTTAGTGTAATATAAAACAAAAGGATATTCATAATTATCCAAAAAGGTAATTAATTTTTTCCTTTTAACTTATATCTGGATGGCAAGATTTTCTTCACAGGCTTGGTCAAAACAACAGTTTATAATAGATTACATACAAAAGTAGATGTAAAAATCCAGCAGCCTTCTATTAAGCCTGATATTAAAATATTTTAAAAATATGAAATAGGGCCAGGTGCATTGGTTAATAGCTGGCTTGGGACACCAGGAGTCCCAGTTCGGATCCCACATATGAGGGCCTGTGACACTGCCTTCTACAGTTAAGATGGTGAATAACAGCTCCACCTGGAGCTGGATTGCTTTGAGTCCCCAGGACGGTATAGCTGCAGCCCCTGCTGCGGTGGGCTGCCATAGGCTACAGTGAGCAGCCGGCAGCCCGTGTGAGTGGCTGGCAACCAGCGTGAGCTGCCAAGAGCCGCTGTGAGCAGCTGTCCAGAGGCTGGTGATCAATCTGCCTCACCTGGGAAGAGCACAGTGATGTTCCAACATGGGCCAGTGAAGCGATGTCCTCCACAACTAGACTGAAGAACAAAAAGACAGCAACTTGTCTGTTCCCCTTCCCCAGTTCCCCAATGCTGTTCCCCTACCCCAATTCCCCAATAAAATCTTTAAAAAAAAAACAATATATATATATATATATATATATATAATAATGCTACTCATACTACATACTAATTTTTGTTTTAAAAAAGTACTTTTGGGCCGGCCGAGTGGCTCAGTTGGTTAAGAGCTCGCTCAAGAGTGCGAGATGATCTCTGAGCAACGGCGGTTCGATGCCAGCCCGAGCTGAGTTGCCGTTGAGCTGCCAACAGGTGGCAGGATGGCTCAGCTAAAAAAAAAACAAAAAAACACAAAAAAAAAAAACAAACAAAAAAAACTAAAAAAGTACTTTTAATAAACATCTATTTATAGTAACTACAACGGGTTTGATATTATTGTATTTAGATTAGTTAATATTTAAAAAGTTTTCTCAGTTTTAATTTGTAATATAGTAAATATAGATAAATATGCCCTATATGAGCTAGGGTCCCCAGTAATTTTCAAGAATACAAAGGGTCCTGTAATAAAAATGTTTGAGAACAACTGATGTTTTCTAAAGGAATCTTATATATTTATTTGAACCCAGGACAGTGGCCAACACTCAATCAATATTTAATAAACAAAGGAATTAAAAGTTTTGCCTGATTAGACAGCTGCTAGTAATTTTTTAACAAGAAGAGGTTGTTGATAATAACTGATTGCACACTTGTAGATACCTGTAAATATTTACAGTTGACTGCTCAGTAAATTCAGTAAGTATTTTTAACACGTTTTTGAGATATATTTCACACAACGTAAAATTCACTATTTTCATATGTACTCTGGAGTGTTATTTTAGTACAGCCATTATGTTCTGCAACCATCACTATTATCTAAATCTAGAACATTTTCACCATCCCCAAAAGAAGTCCTGTACCTATAGCAGTTAGGAACAATTACCCTCTTCCTCGTCCTCTTCCTCTCCTCTTACTCTGGCAACTCCTAATCTACCTTCTGCCTCTGTGGATTTTTCTATTTTAGGCATTTCATTTAAATGGAATCATACAATGCATAGCCATTAGTGTCTGATTTCTTTCACTTAACATGTTTTCAAGGTGCATTTATGTTGTAACATGTAATAGTACTTCATTTTCTTTATTTTACTGAATAATATTCTATTCTATTGTATGGCTATAACATATTTTATTTATCCATTTCTCCATTCATAAATAAATATTTTAGTTAACCATTCATTTTTTTCTACATTTTGACTATTATGAATATGTTCCTATGAATGTTTATTTATACAGTTTTGTTTGAACATATGTCCTCACTTCTCTCAGGAATTTACCATAGGAGAGAAATTGCTGGGTCATAAGGTAATTCTATGTTTAATTTTTTGAGGAACTAACAAACTGTTTTCCACAATTGCTACAAAATATTGCATACAGTCTCTCTAGCAGTGTATGAGAGTTGCAATTTACCCATATCCTCACCAATCCTTGTTATCTATTTATTTTTTAAAAATAGACATCCCAGTAGATTCACAGTGGTTTCTCATTATGGCTTTAATTTGCATTCCTAATAACTAGTGATGTTGATCATATTTTCATGTTCTTGTGACCATTTGTATATCTTCTTTGGAGAAAAACAAATACTTCGCTCAGTTTTTAATTGGGGTGTCTTTTTATTGCTGACTTGTAATAATTCTTCAAATATAACTAGATCATTACCAAATATAGGTTTGCAAATTTTCTCCCTTTCCATGGGTTGTCTTTCATTTTCTTATGGTATTCTTTGATGCACAAAGGTTTTTCATCTTGATTAAAATTAATTTATCTATTTTTCTTTTGTTGCTTATGCCTTGGTTGTCATACCTAAGAAACCATTGTCCAGTCCAAACCACATTTTCACTTGGTTTCTTCTAAGAGTTTCATATTTCAGGTCTGCCCTTAGGTCTTTGATTCAATTTGAGTTGATTTTTTTATATGGTAGGAAGTGAATTAGGGGTCTAGATTCATGCTTTTGTAGATGAATATCTAGTTTTCCCGGCAAGTGTTCTAATTTTAATTTTAATGTTTAATTGTTGTTGTTCTCTTGTATGGGATGAAGGATCCCAGAAAAACCCTCTGTGATAGCTATATTTGTTTTCTCAACATATTACCTCTTTTCCTTTTCCTTCAAATAAATTTTGTCCTTCAAACCAAGTCTGCCACCCAGGATCATTTTGGTGTGTGGGGGAGGGTCTTTTGGGGATAGCCTATTCAAAAACTTACAGGCTGCTAAAGTTTACCTCCTCCATCATTAAAAATGAGGCATAGCATTTGTTAAGACATTGAATTTGTATATATCTGGCTGGAAACTGTTCACAAGGTGACCTGAACATCTTCTAACTTTTAGGCAAGTAAAGGAAGAAAAAGCAGGATCTCCATCCAGCCCAGCCTTTAGCTGTAGCAATTCTGCTTTGTAGCTCCTATAACCAACCAGACAAATAATGATGCTCCAAGAAGCTGAAGAGTGTTCATGGAACTTGTAAAAATTTGAAAAAACAAATCCTAAATTCACACCCAGACTTCTTAAAAATTGTTCACATGATAAGTAACAGTTAAAAAAAAAAAAGACCTTGCATTGTAAAGCAACAGATGTGTCCTACTGAAGTATTGTCTTCTTATTTTCTATTAGAGGCATATACTCTATACAGTGTTGCATTAGAAACATTGTACAGGAAAGAAAGAATAAATCTAATTTATGAAAGACCCTTTACACCTTTTTTTGTCTGGAGGAAAAAAAAAACACACAGATTTGATACAACATCTACTTAAGGTTTAATTTGGAGAGAGAGAGTCATATTCTAAGCTGGTGAGGTACTCTTTGAGCTGAATCTCATCCAGATGAGAAAAGTAAAACCTGGAGGGACCATTTGACTTGTCCAAGGGTACATTGTTAGTGGGTTGCATTGACAAGCCAATAGTAAGTTAGTTAGATGGGGAGGTAAATAATAATGTGTTTTGCTCTCACTTCCAGATAATAAGCTTTCAACTACAAGACTACTGACTATATTTATAGGATTTCTCTACATTTTTCTTCTTTATCATGTTTCTTGTCTAAAAAAAAAGTCAAGAAAAGCAGTTACAATTTCTTTGTAAACACACTGTTAAACTGAGGATCATTTTTGCAAGATTACATATTTCTTTTGAATCAAAAATTATAGTTTCTAAAAATGGCTATGAGTCTAAATTGTGCATATAATTTTTACATCATATAATATTTTGAAAAATTAAAGGGAATGGAATCAAATCTCTATACCCAAACTCCTTGGGTTTTAAAAAGAACTTTGGTCATATTTATTCATTCAACAAATATTTATAATATATTTATTTTATAATATACATATTTATTTATAATTTATATTATAAAAAATATATCTGACAATATTTATATTTTTACAATATGTTATAAAGAGTGGAACAGGTATTCTGCTTAGTAAAGCTAAGCAAAAATCAGTGAGGGCTCTGGTCAGAATGGCTATCATCAATAAATCAACAAAGAACAAGTGCTGGTAGGGCTGTGGGGTAAAGGGAACTCTGCTGCACTGTTGGTGGGAATGCAGATTGGTGCAGCCACTATGGAAGTCAGTATGGAGGTATCTCAAAAAACTGGAAATGGAACTACCTTTTGACCCAGCAATTCCACTCCTAGGCATTTATCCTGAAAAACCCAAGACACTAATTCAAAAAAATATATGCACCCCTATGTTCATTGCAGCGCTATTTACAATAGCCAAGACTTGGAAACAATCAAAATGCCCATCGGTAGATGACTGGATTAGGAAACTGTGGTCCATTTACACAATGGAGTATTACGCAGCTAGAGAGAATAAAGAAATTGTACCATTTGCAATGATATGGATGGACCTAGAGAATATTATGGTAAGTGAAATAAGTCAGTCAGAGAAAGACAAATACCATATAATCTCACTTATATGTGGAATCTAAAGAACTGAATAAATGAGCATTGTAAACAGAAATAGTCTTAGAGACACTAAGAAAAAACTGATGAGGGCTAGAGGGGACGGGGGTGGGCATGAGGGAGAAGGGGAAGGGATGAGGCAACATAAACTGGTAACTACAATAGTACCGCAGGGATAGAAGAGACAGTTTAGGGAATATAATCAATAATGTTGTAATATGTTTTTTTAGAGGATTGGATGGACTCATGTCTTGTCAGGGAGATCACTTCATGGACGGTGTAGTGGCCTGACTACTGCACTGTATATCTGAATCTGCCACTGAATAATATTAGATGTTGATTATAATTTAACACATATATTTCCAGAAGCCGACAGTTCTTCAGTGTCTGACAAGGTCACATTGCCCTGCTCAGCACTAGATGTTTGGAATGTTGCCTTATGGTGGGTCATGTCATGTCTCCTGTCTCTATGAACCCATGTGCCTTTTCTCCTATAGGAGACAATACATTCACTGCATTTGTGACAAGTTCCTGTGGTACCCTGATGATAGCTGGTTGTGTAAGCCAATGACGGGGCAAGATTTCCTAAAGAAAAGGAAACTCCCTAAAACAGGCTACAGCCCAAGGGGACCCCTGAACTGAGATATTGGGGACTCAAGCCCCTTGGAAACTGAGGCACAGACTTCTGGTTACATAGGCCAAGAAGCCTGCCTGTGAAAAGCTGATGCACTTGCCTAAGGGCCCTGCTGTGAATAGTCTCCTTGAAGATTAAATGTCTTCAGACCATGAGAGTTCTGGTAAGAGGGGACTAGCTGACCATGGGGTATGTTAATCAATAGCCTTGGTTGAATTCTTTGCTTAGTGCCTTGTTGCAGCAACAGATACTGAAACTTTGACTGAGAAACAGATGCTACCCTCTATTGTAAATATGTAGCCCTCTGTAGATCAAAAGATGTTTAAGATTCCCTTTAGTTACTAAGTATTGTATTTACATAGGAATAGATTTTAGATGTCTTTACCCTAAACACAGCCACTCCTAGTCTTTTAGCATATGCCCTGTGAGTCTAGCTGCTGGAATTTGGGATAATGGCTAGGTAGTCATGGTAACCACTCTTTAGGCGATATGTAGAGATAAGTAAAGACTGAGTAAATCCTGGGAACTAGAAAGCACCAAACTCATGTGAAATGTTTTGTGATTGAGATAATGGTCAAGAATCCCTATATAAAGAACATGGTCTGGCAATAAAGTGTGACACTTCTTCTCTGAAACTCCCCTGGTGTCTCCACTGTCTCCCTTCTTTATTTTCTTCCCCCGCCAATGCTGTCTCTACCTGAGGGAAACCCTGGACTGCGGAGGCTGGTCCCCCAAAATATATAGTCATGGGATGTGGAGTATAGTGTGGGGATGTAGTCAATGGAATTGTAATAAATATGTATGATATCAGGAGTGGGGGGCAGGGGAAGGGGGAGTCACTTTGTAAGGGGTGAAAAAGATAACTATTGCATTGTTTCGTACATCTGTAACTAATAATAATAATAAAAAGAAAAAAATCAGTGAGGGTATTGTAGTGTCATGGGTATAAGATATATGACATATAAATTAAATAGAATTTTGAATCATTACTTATCGCTAATAAGAAAACTATTAAAAATAAAATTTTAATCATAGTGCATATTACAATAGACATCCTTTATATTCATGACATTATTTTCTATTGCTAACGAAAAAAAAAAAAAAAAAAAAAACAGTCCATATGCTTACACAATTTTGCTTAAAGAAGCAACAGCGCTTAGAACTTGAAAATGATATTAAATTATATTTCAGGGTCTGAAGACTATCTTTACAAAACTCGTACAAGGATTGTGTACAGGATATTCATATTTAATGTGAAGTGTACATTCCTCAAGATCCAAAATTATTCTAAATTTATAAGTCAAGGCTAATTCTCACAAAAAGTATTGCCAGTAAAACTATTTATCTGCTAAAATGATGTCATGCAATGTGAATAGAGTACACCCATTTTGTAGTTCAGTTGGTCCACAAGCTATGAAATTATGCAAATCTTGACACATTTTTAACTTGAGAGAATTATATTACATATTACATATAGACGGAAAATCCATTAATGATTTTTATCACACTATTAGAAATGTGTGTATTTAAATCCACATAAAGCATGTACTTATCCTAAATTGACACCAAAATTTGAGCTATAATCAGTGGGAAAAATGAATCCCTTACTGAAATGAAGCATCAGACAGGTGCAAGCCTTCGATTGGGATGGACCTGCTGGGAAATATCCTAATGTTGTATTTTTTCAAGGTATGTTTTTTAGCTTTTCAGGTTGAAAACTCTACATATTGTGGACAACCAATATATCAGTTTCTTAGTGGCCACACAACAGCAAAATACATAGGAGAACGATGTTTAATGTTTACACAACAATGTAAATATGTTTGGTTACAATGAGAAATTAGTCTGCCAAGAAGACAAACTACTTATATTGGCTGGTCAGTTCAGCTGCTTTGCACTTAAATATCTATTTGAGCCACCTGGATCCATATTTTAGCAAAAGATAATGTATTATTTGGCAGCCCACAGTTAATTCATATATTAAACAATGTGAAATATCTGCACTGCCTAACTCACCATACTTTTGGAAAGGTAAAATTAGACTAATCATATTAAAATATGTATAATCTTTCAAAAATGATATTAAGCTAAAGAAGAAAAGAAGTGAAAGACTCTCTGTTGTAAATTTAAAAAAATTAAAGAAATTTTGTAAAGATAGACAGACTTACATGTCCCTGTAAGAAAAACATCCTTATTCTTTGAGTATTTTCTGTTCCATGATACTCATATATTAAAAGTTTTTAAGTTCAATATATTATTAAGATGAAATGGAATCATTTTCATTATTCTCATATATCATTACTAACACTGGATAAAAAGAAAATCCAGTTTATGAGTACCTTTGAATTGCAGCAAATTCATATGGAGTATCTACAGAGTCCCTTAATGGATAGCATAAAACAATATTTCTGACCAATCTTATAGGATTTGTTTAAGTGAGAATTGTAGGTGAAAATAACTCTGATTATTTGTTAGTAGAATAGATAGGTGACTTCAAGGTAAGACTGAACAGGGATAGAAGAAGTAAGCCCATTTTGCCACACCAGTTGACAGCAATGGGAAACATTTGGATGATGGAGCAGAACAGTATAGTGGGTAATAGCAAATGCACAGAAGTCAAGCAGACCTGGGTTTGAATCCTGCATCTGACTTAGTACAGGTCACATTTTCTTTATCTTCATTTTATAGACACTATCTTTATTTTATTTAATTTCTTGAAGTTTTAGAATTGAGATATAACATAATGTAGCAAAGCACACAAAGTACAGTAAAATCATTACCATTAGCCTGAGAAATACACAGTGTCCAACCACCCTAGGATTCCTTGAACTTTTTCCAGCCAATGGCCCATAACCATGCAAAAGACTCCTGTCACTGTTACATAGGTTTTGCCTTTTCTTAAACTTCTTTTGAATGACAACTTAATGTTTCTAGTTCCACTCATATTTGATCTTCTTAATAACATTAGATATCTTGATGTCAAACACCTCAATATTCCACCTTTGGTTTTCAAAATTCTCACTTTCCCTTTTTCTTTCTGACCATTTCTTCTCTCTCATGTAGATTACTTTCTTCTGTTCACACTTAGTTTGAAAACCACAGAGGTTCTCTTCTCCTCCTGTGACTTCCTCCTGTCTTCTGTGAACCACCCTCCTTCCTCTTTACCTCTCTCCTTTTGCTCACCCCTTCATAGTCTCTCATAATTGCTTCTTTCCCCCCATCCTTAATATTAGCAAAGGAACCACTCACTATTCATTCCTTCTTTCTCCTATGAAAACACAAACTCAGCTTGAATGATCCTCCTCATACTCTGTCTTGTCATCAGTTACCACAGCTTTGGATTCTATTACATAAGCGTATTACCATATTTTATGTTCATTCATTTTTTAAAAATTCACTGCTATTTCCAAAATTAGTTCAGGCTCTTTGCCATACTAGCTTTCACATTTGATCCATTTCATATAGGATGTCAGAATGAGCTTCTTAAAATATATATTCCGTCACATAATTCTTCATCTTAAAACCTTCCAATGACTCTTCATTACTAATTAAATAAATAAACAAATAAATAGATAAATAAATGAATAAGTTTGTTAGATAGGTGATAGATATACAAAATGTAATCTTCTTTCAGATCACGTCTTTAATATATTACAATTTTGTTTCCTGAATTGTATGTTTCATATCTTTCGTACTTCATATATTTGTTCATCCTGCTATTGCCCTATTGTCCTGGGAAACACTTAACTTATTGTCTGCAAGAATTTTACTTCCTTTTGTCCTTCGAGACTGAATTTATCTATTCTATGGAATTTATTTTTTGTCCACCTAAGTAAAATTAACCTTTCCCTTATTAGTGTCCTCACTGCACCTATATGTTTTTTACCTTAACAGTTTATTCCATTTACCTTATGCTCTAATATCCTTAAGGGTAAGAAGTGCACTGCATACAACTCTTTTTCTAGAAGTCTAGTGCAGTGTTGGCATATAGTACATACAAAACAAATACATCTTAAACAGCTTAAAAATATATTGATAGAGAAAGATTTGTAACTAAAAACAGAAGGCAGCAGGATCCTAAAAGAAGTCCCAAAATGGTAGCTTGGAAATGTCTTTTTCTGCTAGAATTTATGCTCCATGAGGGCAAGGGATGCTGTCTCTTACTCTCCAGTACATCCTGTTTTCTTGAATACATGATACAGGCTTGTCTGGTGAAAGTGGATTTGCTGAGGAAGCTTCAGGGGGATCAGAAAATGGCTTCTCCCCCCAATTTACTACCCCTCTAAATCAGTTATCACTTTGTAAGGGGTGTAAATGTCTATTACACTGTTTTGTACACCTGAAACTAATAATCATTAAAAATAAAAAAAAAGAAACAACTCAAAGCTTCAAAAAAAAGTGTTCTAGTGTTCAAGTACCTCTTCATAAAAATATTCATGTTTACTAAATAATATTTTCAATAAATTGAGTTTGTTCTAAAAAAAAAAAAAAAGGAAAAAGAAAAGAAAATGGCTTCTTGAAGGAAGTGACATTTAAATTGACCTTTGACAAAATAGAAGGTTTTGCTTTGGTGGCCACTTTCTTCTTTCATGGTGAGAACCCTCCAGTCTCTTGAGAGGAAATTATTCTTCTACTCTGGGCTAGCTTGGGGAGGCTGCCACACTGAACACTTGCTCTGTTCTAGACAAGCCGGGCACCAGGGTCTCTTTCCCATTATCTGACCCTTATATGGAAAGATACAAGGAAGGAATCCTCAGTGCAACTGACTTATCCCTGGGGAGAGACTTAAAGGAGACTGTAGACTAGAGCCTGTATAAGCACGCCCGGGGCTCCTGATTCTCCAGTCCTTTCTGAGTCGGGCTCTGTAGCTGTTTCTTTGATTCTCTAAGCTACTTTTCATCTGTGACATTTTTTTTTTTTTTGGTCTAAATTAGGCATATACAGTTTGTTTCTTTAATTAGTACCTGAAGAACACAAACTAGTGCAATAGTTAATCAACCAAGAGTTTGGTTTTGCTTTGCTATATTTATATAATTAAATATTGTATTTCATGGAATATATCACAATTGGCTGAGCATCAGGGCATCATGGGGAAAACATGCTCAGACAGGGCGCTCCATCAACCAACTTGTAGATTACTGAGTTCCAAATAGTCTTTACACAATTTCATTGTAGAGTGCTAGAAAATTCACAGAGCATTTTCAAAACTTAGCGTTTCATAGACGTTAACATTGTTCACTTGTCTAATATAGTATGACTGATTAGCTGATCATTGATATGAGTGTAGTGATATTTTTTATTTTTTGAAACTACATTGAGTGGGGGAATGATTGTAATGGCTTTGATAGTGTTCTTGAGATATGCTATACAGCAAAATGTGAAATAAATTTCCTTTAAGCTTCAAATGTGCCAATTTAGGTTTTCTAGAGAAAAAGGGAGGATTTAAGAAAAATTATTGTACTAATTGCTTTGCACTGATATGCACATGTAGAGAAAGAAATTACCTGTAAAAGAACAAATTATTTTTTTTCTTTTTAATGTTTCCATTCTTTCTGGTATGCTTTTACATAAAACATTGAAAATCTTCAAAGGAATACAAATATGCAGATGAGGTAAATGAATAAAGAATGTGTTAGTCTATAATAGTAGTATATTTAAGGTTTCAGAAGTGAAAAGACCACTTCACAAAGATCAGGAAAACCAGTTTCCACACAAACCCTCCTGTGGTCTTCATTGTTTTCCATCTGGACAATAAAAACTAATAACCATCTGATTTTAATCAAAAGACTATCTGGATCAGGGCAGGAAATTCCCAAGTGCCTCTTTCTGCTGATTCTGGTGAGTAGATAATATGACTGGGATCCAATGGATGGATTAGCAGGTAATTTTCCATCTGACTCTGCTTCTCTTTCATTCTACATAAAATGGAAATGATGCCTATAAACATGCTACTGTATTAAATTTGATTATGAGAACATCAAAAATTATTCTTTGCAGTCAATCAAATTGTGTTTGCACACTCACTTTTTAGTTTCATAGAGAAGCTTATATCTATAATATTAAATATCATTTAGTTAATTTTCCATCTAGTACGGGACATAAATCTTGCATAATCACCAGGATGTCACATGTATTTAAAGACTTTAAAGGGAGAGACCCTTTGAAGAACAAAATATTCACTGTCAGAATAAATTTTTACATGTAGTCCCAAGCCTTTTCACTTTAGTGAAAGCCCTTATCTTGTTATACTATTGTTAAATAAAAAAAACATACCATTTGTGACATAACATGAGAAAAACATAATCATTATTTCTTCTCTAGAATTAATAAATCTGGAGTAAGTTAATTAAATATCTGGAATTAAAAATAAATAACAATAGATCAGGTTCCTTAAGTCTGAATCTTACATATCGCCCAATCTATACATAAAATTTCCTATTCATTTAGGCTGATACTAAATATAAATTAAAATGATATTGGATTTTATACACAGAACATAATTCCAGTCTTGGTCATTTATTAGTTAAGAAATTTTTCCTGTTTTTTTGAGGGCAGTGTCACTGGCCCTCATATGTGGGACCCGAACTGAGGCTACTGGCTTACCCAAGCCAGCGCTTAACCACTGCGCCACTCGGCCGGCCCTTGCTTAAGAAATCTTAAATAATTTGCTTAACCTCTTTGATTCTCACATCTTTTATTTTTAAATGAGGGATAGTATTAACTACATCACAGGTTTGTGATACAGCTGAAATAAATAATATGTGTAAAAGTACTGTGGATTATTATCTAAATATCTAGTGTTATTATTATGGAACCCAGAATGTGGAAATTGATATTGAAAGTGAAGAACATATTTCAACAACTGAACAGAATAATCAATGATGATTTGAGAATATCATATAATTGATATGAAAATTATAGCATTTTCATTGAGCATTTATATAAACTGTGAATAGATTCAAATGAAATCATTATGAATATGCTCATATTATACTGTAAAATGCAATCATATGGCAGGAATCTATGAATATATGTCCTCTAAAATGAAACCATCAGCATATGCACTCTGTAGTTAAAGCATGGTGAATATGGCACACATAAGCAATATTTCTCTAAATAGAATTTGAAATAACATGGCGGTTATTGTTGATCAAGACCTTTTCACCTCTGATGAATTGTTATGCAGCAATTACTCATTTTACTTTCTTTAAAATAAACTCAATTATGAACTTGCAAAAATCATGATTATAAATTACACCCTATCTTCAAGAGTTAAAACATTTGAAAAAGAGACCAGCCATAAGCTTAGATAGCAAAGTTACATTTCTGTTTCTAATGTTTTGAATTTTAATCAATATTCTTATGATTGTGTAATCTTAGGGAGAGTACCTTGTTTTTATGTCATTTTGAGATATGGTAGAGCCTAGACCTAAATAGTATATTATACTGTTTTATTTAAATATTATTGTAATGTAGGATAAAATTTGATAATAAAAAATCACAAATGTGTTGTTAAAATTCTACATGAGCATAAATATATCAAATGATTTTGGAAAGATAGATCATGTGACAAAGAGATATGTATTTGTATTATATTTTGAGACTTAAAGCATTATGTCTCTGCAATAGAGAATCATGCCACATACACACAAAAGTACCATATTAGACCATTTTTTGGAAGATATTTTGAAAATGATTATTTAAAATAAGTTTGAAGGCTTTTCTGAAAATTTCAAGGGTAATTTTATTAAAAATATAAAAAGAATTGAAAAGAGGCATAAAAAAATTCTGGGTACCAGTTAATATTTTCTCATTCTCTTTATATATTTTTCCCATAAATGTTTCTGCTACTTGTAAAAATGTGACTTTAAAAATTAAAACAGGACAGAATTTCTCATCCCTGTCAATTAACTCATATTATCATTCCTCCTAAAAATGTTAATACTAGTAAACTAAAAGTCTGTAAATACCAGATTGTAATTTCATATTCATCAATTAAATTCAATAGTGTACT
Source organism: Aselliscus stoliczkanus (assembly GCA_033961575.1). Classification (NCBI taxonomy): domain Eukaryota; kingdom Metazoa; phylum Chordata; class Mammalia; order Chiroptera; family Hipposideridae; genus Aselliscus; species Aselliscus stoliczkanus. The sequence goes on from CM066727.1 coordinate 50,573,793, forward strand.
CTGTCAAGAAATTAATGGCATATGATTCAAGATAATAAAACTGAAATAATAAAACATTATGGAAAGCTTAAAAATAGGAAACAATTTTTGCCATTGTCATATGATAAAATATTTTTAAATACTATGATTTACCATTATGGTGTAGTAATATATTTCAAAGTGCTATGACAAGTATTAGTATAAAAATAGATGAATCATTACATGTAACTTACTGTACAGTGCTATCCCAAACCTGTTGGTACTAAAACGGTACCAACATTTTAGTTGAGAATAAAATTTTTCTTGCATAATATGTTTTACATAAGATACACTAGATAAGATGTCAGGTCTTTTTCTCCTCCTCTGATAATTAGCAGAACTAAGCAACTTAGTTAAATCATTTTTATAACCCTCAATTTACCCATACATTTGATGTTTCAGTGAGATATTGCGGGGGACCTGCCTCCGCTGACCAGGGTGCGAGAAGGTGTACACGGCGTCGGCGGTCGATAAAAGACAGAAACTGTTTGTTGCAGTAAAAGACAGAAAATGGAGAGAGATAGCTCTCCAGTTTATTTGTTGCAGGCTTTATATACAGTTTGTAGGTAGGGGATACATGCAGCATAGCAGGAAACAATGTGCATTACCTCAGTAACAAGTTGATCATTAACCTTTTACCAGAAACCTACAGGCCAGTTTTTCTGATGGGGTCCACAGACTGGAGAATTTACAGGACCCGAAGAGGGCCCTTGGTTATCTCCCAAACGATATCCATCTTTATGAAATTTAGATCGGCATTTTTTAGTCCAATGAAAGCCCTTTTGGCATCTACCACAGACGGTTTTTGGTTTTGATTGTTGTAAATTGTCCTGTGTCGGTCCTCGAGTAAGAGGACACTCTCTACTGAAGTGACCTAACTGATTGCAATTGTAACAGCGAGAACCTTTTGGCCTGTCCATAGTTTTTTGTCCTATGTCACTTACATATGGGGAGTAACTTTTTCCTTTTAGAGCTGCAGCAAGAGCCATGCCTTGAATAACAGCAGGATTGACATCCTGACAGGCTCATACGAAATCTTCTAATGTTCCTGTTTTGCGAATTGGTCTAATAAGAGCCTTGCAAGTGCTATTTGCATTTTCATAAACCAATTGTTTTAATAGAATAGTTCCTGCGGTCGGGTCAGGTATAACCTTCTCAACTGACTCTGTAAGTCGAGCCAAAAAGTCCTCAAAAGTTTCATCTGATTTTTTGTTTAATTGCAGTTAATGCACGAGGAGGGTCCTCCTCTTTTTTGGAATTCTTTTTCCATGCGGCTACTGCACAACGCACTAGTGAGCGTAAGAGCATCCTTTTTTAACTTAAGCTGAGCCTGGGTAGAGTCCCACACTCCAGTTCCTAACAACATGTTCTCAGTAACTGTACGACTCTTTTGAGCTTCTGACCTACCAACCTCTTCATTATCAACTGTCCAAATGATATATTCTCCCCTGAAAGGCAAGCTTTTGCTGCTCCTTGCCAGTCACTAGGTGTCATCCATCTACCTGCCAGCGCTTCCACCAGAGAGATTGTATAAGGATTGCTAGGGCCATACTGTGTGCATGCCAACTTTAACTCTTTCATAATTTTATATGGTAACGGCTCCCAAACGGGCTCTTCCGATTCCAAATCTACCGGGAAGCAAACTGAAAATGACAGATCACCTCTGGCTTCCGCTTCACGGATCAAACCTTTTAAGCCTATTGAGTGAGGTCCAGAGGGGCTTCGTCTTTCTGGTTTACCCTTTTTAGGCAGAGGAGGGGCAGATGGCAAGGTGTGTTGTAAGGACCCATATCTAGAGCGTAGCTCAGGAAAACCATCATCATGATGATACCGCGCTGCCTCCTCCTCTAGGGTCTCTTCCTCTTGTGGATTTAACTTTCCTCCCCCTGGATCCTCGGCCCCAGAATCTTCCTCTGAGCTAGAGTCTTCCGAGTCAGAGGTTTTTGGACTAGTAGCAGGGAAAAGATTATTTTTTGACCCTTTTGATGGCTTTTTATCAATGAGCGGATGGATTTCTCCGCAATCTCCTGAATTTCTTAACATAGATTCTCTAGATCCTGAAAAAGGTTGATGACTCATGTCTAGGATCTAAGGAGTCTCGGGAACAGATTCCACAGACTAAATGCCTCATGAGGCACCTTTCCTGGACCCCGTTCAGTATAAAATTCTTTCATTTGCTTTCCTACTTTTCCCAGGTTTCCAAATTTACCGTACCTTCCACCGCAAACCAAGGGCAACATTGTTGCACAAATTGAAGGAATTTACTAATTTGATGACCGTGTACTTGTACCCCACGGCCCCTTAATGAGGTCTTAATGAGATTAACATAGAAACTTGACGGTCTTTGGATTCAGATTGACCCATTTTTAATGTTAGTAAGTGTAAGGGATAGAAAGAAACAATCACTCGATGTCCACTCTGATGCTCGTCTGGCCGCGCCCCTCGCGGGACTAAGTCTGTCTTGGCAAAGGCTCTGCGGTATAAGCCCCGCACAGGTGAGCAGAGTCAGTCGCCGTTATGCCTTACGACAGAGAACGGGAACCGCAGATTAGAGCCCACTCAAGTTCCGTAGCGAAAGAGCCGTGGAACTATATACATTCACTCACACAATCACACCCTTGCACACGAAACAGTTAGTAAGATATATGTTTTTCTAGGGACGTAGATCACACACCTCAAATCTTTGATTACCACTTATACTCACCTGACGTTACTAGCCAGGGGTCTCGAGCACCCTCAGTGGAAGCCTATCCGTGTCGGGAAAATAGAAGACTAACCTTCAAGTCCCTGTTCGGGCGCCACTTGCGGGGGACCTGCCTCCACTGACCAGGGTGCGAGAAGGTGTACTGCAGCGTCGGCGGTCGATAAAAGACAGAAGCTGTTTGTTGCAGTAAAAGACAGAAAATGGAGAGAGATAGCTCTCCAGTTTATTTGTTGCAGGCTTTTTATACAGTTTGTAGGTAGGGGATACATGCAGCATAGCAGGAAACAATATGCATTACCTCAGTAACAAGTTGATCATTAACCTTTTACCAGAAACCTACAGGCCAGTGAAATCCAGGGGAGTCAGCTTCTCAGGACAGTTCTTTTTCCATTAATCTTGGCAATCATCTTTCTTTTGTGTCCCTAGAAACTGGCTGTCCTCACCACATGCCTCGACAAGCAGTAAGCACCCTCCAGGTGCAGGCAGAAACAATGAAAGCAGAAACACAAGTTTATGCCTCACCAAGCATTTCACCAAGCCCACTAAAGCCAGCTTGCAAGCCCCTCAATATTGGGGACCATGGCCCTCAACAAGATATGTCTTCTCTCTCTCTCTCTCTCTCTCTCTCTCTCTCTCTCTCTCTCTCTCTCTCAATGTCACTCACTTTGTATATAATTCTAATATATTAAAAACTCTAACATGTATATGCCTTCTATTAGTTGGAAAGACTTGCTTCTTTGGTTAGTTGAAACACATTTTTTAATGTTAATTGATCTACAATAATTTTTCAGTACTTGTTTAACATAGATAGAAGTTAGACATAGATGGAATAAATTCCTTAAATGAGCAGTGTCTCATGATAAATTGAAAATGGATAAAGATTATTTCGGGGCGGCTGAGAGGCATGTTGGTTAAGAGTTGGCTTGGGATGCCAGCCCTGAGCAGCAGGGCCCTGGTTCAGATCCCACATGAGGGCCAGTGATGCTGTGCCCTCTACAGCTAAGATGGTGAACAACAGCTCGACCTGGAGCTGGGCTGCCCTGAGTCACCTGCGATGGTGTAGGCTGCAGCAGAGCTGCAGAAGGCTGTCGTTAGCTACTGAGAGTGGCTGGCATCCAGCATGAGTGGCTTGCAGCCAGCATGAGCTGCCAAGAGCTGCCATGAGTAACCATCCAGTGGCCAGCAACCAACCTACCTCAACCGGAAGAGCGCAATTACAATACCGACACGGGCCAGTAAAGCAACATCCTCCACAACTAGACTGAAGAACAAAAGGACAGCAACTTGTCTGTTCCCCTTCCCCGATTTCCCAACGTTGTTCCCCTCCCCCAATTCCCCAATAAAATCTTAAAAAGAAAAAAAAAAGATTATTTCAATATGATGTGATAAGTTTTAAGAGGATTGTGCCAGATGTAAATCTTTTATTTCACTATATTTAACTACTTTTGCTAAACTAATCCAAACTATTTTGTACCATTACTATATTCCACTTATTCCTTTATGGAGATATTTTACTGAGAAAACTAGCTTTCATATTTCTGGTACTTGCAGTCTTTATATGATATAATACTTACATCACAAATCATATACAATATAATTAATATTACCTATAATTTAATCTGCATGCATTTTAAATTCATATATTTTAATTCTGTAATGCATATTCTTACAGAACTTTGGCACTTTATGAAATACATTGACTTTATAAAGAAGTTACTTAGCAAAGCAAATTTATATTTTTATTATCTCATAAAATGAGGTATGATAAAAAATGCAATGAATGTTCAAATTAAAAAAACAATTACAGTAAAAGACATATTGCCATTAATCTGCTTCCCAAATACTCCCCCTCATTTCAAACACACTTATCCCATCATTCTTGCCACTTTCTGAATCAGTTCTGGACTCTTCTTTCATGAGTGTCTTTAATTGCGTTGTCATGGCTGCCTTGGTGTCCTGAATCGATTCAAAATGTTTACCTTTCATTGTCATTTTGACTTCGGGGAAGAGCTAGAACTCTCATGGTGTGAGGTCCTGTGAATCAAGTGGATGAGGACACACTGTCATGGTTCTTTTTGACAGAAATTGCCACAGCAATAGCAATATGTGACTTAGAGCCTTTCTGTTGTAATCACAAAATGCAGTGAATGCTGTGGCCGAGGGCTATCCAACAGAAAGGCAGGGACCTTCAATATAGGAAGCAGCACATTGAACCTTAATAATAGTGTGTGACAAGTTTCAGCTTGTTTGGTGCAGTGAGTCGGGTGTGAGCTACAGTTGAGAGATGGTGTGTTTTAAAGTGTGCCATAAATCACTCTCCATCATGACAACACTCTGTCACACATCTCTTTCGGTATATGGCAATTTCTGTCAAATAAAAACATTATAGTGTGTCCTCATCCACCTTATTCACTGGATCTGGCACCTTGCGACTTCTGGCTCTTCCCCAAAGTCAAAATGATTCAGGACATAGAGCAGCCACACAGTGCAACTAAAGATATTCGTATGTATATAGGGTGTCAAAAAAAGTATACACATTTTAAGAAAGGAAAAAACTATTAAAACTGTAATACTAAACATATAACAAAAACAAAAGATGAATACAAGTCACATTTGACTCCTGCAATTATAAGAGGTGCTCAAAGTGGTTATCATCAGCATCCAGACACTTCTGTATACGGTGAACTACTGCTTGAGCAACACTGACCAAAGAGTCTACGTGCATCTGTTTTTTTGGCACCCCCAATATATATACACATACAAACACACATACCTACTGGGGGTGCCAAAAAACGGATGCAAGTGGACTCTCTATCTCTCTCTCTCTTTCTCTCTCTTGATATACACACACACACACACACACACACACACACACACACACACACACTGGGGTATACTGGGGCTGCCAAAGAAATGTGTATACATCTTTTGTTATCAGTATATATTGAATATTACAAATTTTAATACAGTGTTGTTTTTTTCCTTTCTTAAAGTGTGTATACATTTTTTGGCACCGTGTGTGTGTGTGTGTGTGTGTGTGTGTGTGTGTGTGTGTGTGTGTGGTTTTGTAATTAGAACTGTATATACTCCTTTTGAAAGACATGCAAAATGTCAAAAGAATTACAAATTAAGTATATTTATAACTTTGTCATGACTTTTGCTCTGCTATTAAATCTATAATAGAATATAGTACATATACTTAGTGTTTTAGTTACACTGGCAGATGTAAGCCTTTAGTAAGCTGAATTTTTTAGAAAACTGATGAGATATATATTAAAATACAAATACTTAATCACTTCAATTATTTGGAGCCTAAAGGTTTTAAAAGTTTGTCAGGGAGAAATGGCCTTCCCTGTGAAGTACGGAAAAAGAGTGATACATGTGCTTAATGTTAGTTTCTAGGTTCTGTAGTAACTGAAGATACAAGGTTTTCTAGGGGCAAGTGTTAAATTAACTAAAACAAATGCAAACCAATAAACACAGTAGGCTTTTTGTCTAGTCAAGTGGCAGTTAGCTAAGTCACCATTTAGTCCTAAAGGGAAAGTTGTAAAAACAATTATCTCATTTTCTTATAAAAACCTCATTGTGCTATCAAGAAAGGTTAGGCGATTTCCCCCAAAAGAGTATCTGCTTAGTACAATGCAGTTAAATATATAGTAGGTGTATATGAAGCTCACCTTGACATCTGTCTTCATTTTCCTCCCAAAACTATATTTATATTAAGTACCTATCAGTTGGGGTTTAAGATGTGTATTGTGGTTAGGAAAAAAAGAAAATGACTGCACTAATCAGAAACATAGTGGCTATATATTTCGCTTCTATGGTATTGTTTGTGTTTGATATATGGATATATTAAATCGAAATTTTGAAGGCAGATCAAGATATCAAGTAATTATATCAATGGTAACATATGCATAATTACTTTTTGCTCATTATTAAGACATCAGAGTTACCTTCAAATATCCCTAGAACACCATTGTACCAATATTAGTATTGTATAGGTCTGTCCATGTTATCGCTTCCTCCTGAAATGTGATAATTACCTGCTTTTCCTTACCTTATAGATACAGAATAATTATATGGTTTTTAAGCTTAAACGTAAACATCTGGGTTCAGCTACATTCATGTGTGTTGCCTGAGTTGTCACTACAAGAGTCAAAGTCCCCATTTCATTTTCTATATACGATAAATCATGAAACCTACTTCATGGGGCTGTTGTGAGATTCCAGTAATGTTTATACAACATTTTGGGCAGTATCTAGTGAATAGGGTGTTATCATTATTTTAAGATTATTATGGATAGAGTGTTCTCCCATCACTTTATAGTTATTAGAGAACTTCTATGGGGCATGAGACACTTAGATTTAAAAGGATCCTGCTCTAGAATAGAAGCCGGCAGATTGTGATCTGTGGGTGCCACTTGGTTTTGTAAGGCCTGTGAGGTAAGAGTGTTGTTTTTTTCCTTTTTAAACAGTTGGAAACAACAATGACAAAAAGAAAACGGAACAGAATTTCATGACAGCTGAACATTATATAAAGTTCAAACTTTATATAATGTCTATAAATATATATTCATGAATAATATACATATATATAATATAAATAAATATAATATAAATAAAATAATACTTAAATTCAGTATCCATAAATGAAGTTTCACTGAAACAACACAGTGTCATCCATTGGTTTATTATTGTCTGTGTTTTATTTCATGCTACAACTGAAGAGTTGAGTGGCAGACAGACGTATAGCCCACAAAGCTGAAAATATTTACATCTAACCCTTACAGAAAAACTATGCCCCAGAAAAATTCTACAGCATGTGAACTTCTTGAGGCAATTCTGTAAACTTTCTGCAAAAAGTGAGGTTTGAACTAAATGATTTCTTAGAGACCTTCTGATCTGGTGCTAAAATACAGAGCTTTAAAAACTATAAATTAGATCATCTCTTCCTATTACTTACTGAGTTCCATGATCTTGGAGAAAGTACTCATTTCTGTGTCATTCTTTTTCACTCCTATCTACCTTAAGTGAGTATTTTGAAAAGATAACGTCATTGTTAATGTGAAGAACTCTCATCCAATAACTAGCATTGTTTGTACTTAACAAAATTGGGGAGTAGGTAGAGTACAACATCACTATACCATAGAAACATGGAATATTGCAACAGAAGGAACATTATCTTATTTTCTATATCAGGTATAAAAAAAATTCAAAATAGCTAACAAGTCATACTGAGAGGAAGAATTGGAAATTGAAATTACGGGTACTAGCTTTTAATATGTTGATCATTTTGAATGATGTATGTACTATTGTACTTCCATCTACCGATATTGAATCCTGAAACAGAAATGAAAGAAAGAATCTTTAGCATTTTGAATGGCAGCATTTGCCCTGTATCTTCAACTGGAAAAACAGGAACATATTAGACCCAGAAATTTTAACAACATCCCTGGCATTCTGATTTCCCTGAAGAAAGTCCTGTAAAGGTTATTAGCAAAGTTTCAAAGTCAGCCCATTTTTAATTCACTCCTACCAGAAGATTTCATGGTTGGAGTTTTTCTCCTGATATTTATACGAAAAAGGAAAAGGCCTAAATAACATTATACTATTATAAGGTTTTGTAATATTAATATAATTTTTTTACAATGTAATGTTTTATCATTTTTACTGTGTGATCAGAGTTCTTCAAGTATTTTGAAATTATAACAACAAAGACTGTTCAGTTGTTTACAGCAGAGCTAAGTTCAAATCAAGGAAATATAAATGTCAGTGATTCATAAAATATAATTACTAGAATAGTACTTTCATTGCATCCTTTGTGAGTTCATTGAATTTTTTTTAATATAATCAATAAATTATGATTACATATTATTTACCACATGCTTGTAAAATAAATACACTAGAGCAAATAAATTATGTAATTAAATTCATTAATTTCACTTTTAGTGCAAAGATAAGATTATGGCTTCCACAACAGTTTGGTTTAGTCAACATATCTGTGAGAAACTAATTTAATTAAATAATGTTTATAGAAAAGTTAGTAATTTTTGTTTCCAGAACTTTTTTATGTGAATTAATCAAAACTAATATTCATGAGAAGTTGAGTTTTAAATCAACATAATGTGCTAACTAGGAAATTCTGTATATTTTGTATTTTATATTGGGCATATTTTAACTGATTTCACTGATTCTAAAGATAGCTGTCAATGAAAAGGAAATATTAAGAGCAATATGAAAGTATGAATAATCAAATATTATAAACTATTCATTAACACATTTATCAAAGGAATGTAACAAGATTGTACTTCTGATACTACAGGACTTTTCGACAGCTGTGCACAACTTTTAATCTCTCTCTACTCCACTGCGTATTGGCACTTAATTTCCTCATTCTTAACCACTAAATTTTAATTGAAACTGTTAGTCTTGATTTTAGAGTTCAATAATTTATGTTTTACCTCTTAGCAAAGAGGCTTGATTTAAATTCCATCTCATTGATAAAGCTATATCCTGGGATTTTTCTAAGGAAAATATCATCCTGGAAGTTTGTGAATTTAATTTGGAACCACTTGCTGAGTTCTCAGTGGAATATTTGATAATCCAGAAACCATTTCTCCTATTTTTAAGAAGATCAGAAAGAGGAGATTAAACTTAATTTTAAAGTCTCTTTCTGACACTTCCCTAACAAATCCATCTAAAATGAGGCTTGTGGGTAAATATCTGAAAGAAACGCTAGAACTTAAGGTAGTACATTAAAAAAAACATAAGTCTAGAAGAATTTCCTTTCCAAGCTTATCCTAAAGGCTCTGACGTTAAGAAAAAATATCAAATAAATAAAGGTATGCATCACATTTTGGTAAGGAAAATGATATTCCCGGTGGATACATTCTGACAAATTTTTTAAACCAAGTGTATTTATCCAAGATCCTGGGAATCTTGCTCTCCCCTGACCTAAACTCATTACACTAATTTCAGTTGTATTTTATTCTCACAGGAACCCCCCCCAGATATGTAGAACTGAACTTCTATAAAATATCAAGGTAGAATAAAAACCAATGTCTTTATAAGGCAGGATGGCTCAATCATTGGCAAGGATATAACATGTGCTTTTTATATTATCGTTTCCCTCACTCCTCATGTGTCACTCCAAAAATTTTATGAGAGTATTACTTATGCTATCAAAACATATCCTCAGTCAAAATATAAATTTTCACATGATGACCACATATTTAGAAGTTCTCTTTATTGATCCATGAGCGTGTCTCCATATGCTTAGCAGATCTACTCTTTTACCAGGGAGAATAACGTATCAAATGCTGGAAACTTCTTGTTCCCTATTCAATATGTATTTGGTCTGCCTCTCTCTCCCACTGTGCATACAGATTATTCTGCTGCTAATGCCTGACATTCTGTCAGAAGAGTTGAAATAAGACATGATATATGAGACAGAAGAGAAGACATATCCGGAAAGAGAGCATCCAAGACAACTCAGAAAATAAACTCAAACCAAATCTGGCTATGGTCTTGCAATCACATGTTATAAATCTCTGGTGAAATGTGTATGTGTGTGTGTGTTCATAAGTAAATTCACTGGAAACTAAGAAGCAATGTGATTTTTGAACGCTACTTTACCTATGTCAATTTGCTTCTTTTATTCTAGCTTAATATATTCAATAGCCAATTAAAGCAAAATCACTCAGCTTCATAATTTTGTTCTAGTTTTCCAAACTGTCTTCATATTTCAGGATTAGCATTAAAAACTAAATAAGAAAAAAATGAAAAGAACTTTAAAAAAAGCAAAACTATCATTCATGTATCAATTGAATTGATTTAAAAAACATGCAGGATAAGGTTAGTTTTTAAAAAATACAGTGATATAAACAAAAATTAATAAAGGATGTTTCTGACTTCAAGGATCTCAGAATTTACTTAAGAGTCAAATTCACAAAACATGACTATAGTAAATAGCATATGATTTGTCTTTCAGTTAGGTATCATTTTCTTTTTCCTTATTAAATACCTAGGTCATACTATTACATGTATCAGTAAGTACCTACTTGAATCACTGATAAACCATTAGACTTCCTAGGCTAAGTTGAGTTACATTTAGCAGATCTTCATTTTCAAATATGATGTTTCTGGTCCATCTTTGGTACCTGGCCTTAAGACATATGATTTCACTTATGGAATCTTACTCAGAGTTTCTCCAGTGAGCATATTTGTTTTCAGTTTGGCAGAACTGGTGAGAAAAGTGCAACCTACTTATAAAAAAGGGAAAACTTGACCATCCCACAGTGAACAGATTATAATAACATAGTTGTCTTTACCATCAAGGTGTTCAATATATTGTAATGAGAAAATATGCCACATTTTAAAAACTCCTCGCAAAATGATAGACAATCTATATACTGAAAAATAATTTAGCGTTAAATTGGACAATATTTTTTGCTTTAACATTTGTAGTTATTCTGGGTCAATCAGTGTATGCCAACATTCTGAAGAAGGCGACGAACACTTGAATAACCTTGATATTTTTAATTTAAAATATAATGCTAAAAGTACTCCATTAAGTGTCTGTTATCTGAGGACTTTCAAAGTACTATTGCTTATTAATATACATGCTAAACCACTTTCAGCTTTATTATTCTGTGAGCTGGGTCTCCCTTTTACCTTCTCTATTAATTCACTCAGTCACAATTATATGAATTGCACTTTCAAAACTCATATATAACCCTCTCTTCCATGACGGTTCTAAATGAGGATTGACCTTCGTGGATGAGGATGAGACCTCTGCAGGAGTTTTCTAAATGATCTTTCCATCTAGATTCTTACATTAATGGTCTCGGACTCAAGACCCTCCTGTTCCAGGGAGACAGTGAGAAGCAGACCCATTCTTTGTAATGACCAGGAGCTACTAGGCAATTACTGAAGGCATGGCAGATAACGACTCCTGCCTCCCTACCTCTCCATTGAGTTAAGTCTTAGCTTTGCTTTAAGTATCAGCCAAGAGCTTGTCTGATCCAGGCTATCTTTGACAACATGTGATTCTCTCTTCCTCTCTTCCTCCCTGGAATCCCTTTGACCCTTATTTTCTGAGCCTTATTATCTTTCATTTAATAGAAAGATAGAAATAATAAATTTAATTGGAACCTGCCCACGATAGTCCAATCCTTTCATTTTATAGTGGTCCAGACACAAGAATTGACTTATCTAACACAACAAGTTAATGATACAGGAAGGACTCAAATCCTGCTTATGATTTCTTCTTCCATTTATCTTGCCTTGTCAACAATATTTAGAAATCCTCTAAGAACTCCTCTAAGACAGAAACCATGTTTTATATTTCTTTTATATCCACTTTATGACAATAGCAAATGCTCATACCTATAAAAAATTTTTGAAGAGATGAAAAGCTGAAGAATTCTAATGATTTTTCCCAAAATTGAAGCATTTACTTTCCAGGCAGAGATAAAGAATAAAGCTGTGTTCTATTGAGGGATCAAATATTGTTGCTCTGTGAGACTGTTGACTTTGCTGCCATTTTCCCATCTCATCTTGGTCCAGCAAACCTTTGCATTGCCCTCCCACCTAGTACACAGCTGAACCCAGGCACCATCTTTCCCTTGACTATGCCCATACATATTTATTGTGAAACTGTGAGAATAGCTGATGCTGATTTCAATGTCACTCTAGGTTGCTGTGATTACATCATTGAAGTGACTAAGGTTGGATTGATTTATTTCCCATCACTTTCCCAAAACTTAAGTACCAATGGCTGATACTTCATCTGAAAAACTTAATATTTTCATAGTTAAATGTAGACCTGTAAATGCAAATCATAATTGTTCACTTGATATCCTAATATAACTTTTGTGATAAATTCAATACATATAAAATTATGATATTCAAATTTAATTAATGAGCTTATGCACAGAAAATGAGGCCACAATGACAGAATTTATTGAACTTGCTGATTTGTTGAACACTACAATTCCCTGACCATTTCAGACATTATTTCTCAGTACAAATAGAGGGAGTAAGTTCTCTTACTCCTCTCTGAATATTATAGTATCTCTCTGAATATTATGTAAATATCATAATAGCTTTTTGGGTTATATGAACCATGATTTTTTTCATGCTTTTTAGAAAACAATATAGAAGAAATAAATATGTACTTTCAACTAGCCAGGCCTGAGTTTGAATTCCAAATCTACAATTTATGTGTCCCTACAAATGACAATTTACCAAGTCTGTTACAACAAATTAAATCCTCAGTATATGTACACACATATACATTATATATCATATTAGTATCAAAATTACAATTACAAACATGTTAGACTGCTGCCCTCCTCATTTGCTTTCAGTGTTTTTTAAAACATATTATATATAACTCCACTCCCACCGTCTACAATGTGGGCTCATTTTCTCTATCAAAAACAAAACAGGGGGAATTATAGCTAGAGTGACTTAGATCAGATAACAAAAAGGATTTCCTGGATACTTACACTAATCATTTAAAAGATCACTTAAGTAGAAGCTTTTATGCCCTTGATGGGAATTAGGGAGAAAGACACAATTAATTTAAGAGGTTCCATTCTCTGGGATTATTTTTACAAAATGTTGGACCTTAGTATTTCTACATTTTCGAAAGGACCTGGCTATATTTTAAAGGAGCCCTATCATTAAGTTATGGATGTATATTATATATATCACAAAAGGAAATGGAAAACAAAACAAAATATAAAAGCAAAGTCTTGTGATCTTTAAGTGGGACCTGAGAGCACTTTTTACTATCTATAAAAAAATGAAAAGAATGAGTTAGATTTGGTTTCTGTGGTTCACACATCTTTTACTCCTCCCACCTTCACATCAAGATTTAAAGTATGAACATTGTATTCTGCTTAACTTGTAATGACATCAGGGAAAATGGAAATTTATAGAGCACCCCCCCTCCCCCCTCTTCTTTTGTTAATCTGACAAGTGCCACATGTTGGAACTAATATACTATTCTGTTCTTATCTTCCAAAACTCACATGTTTCAGAAAAGCAGCGTGCAGCAGAAAAACAACCTGGATTCTGGCTACATCTCAAGAGCTAAGCCAGGCTTTGGATCCTGCTGTAGAATTTCCTGACCTGGGAGTAAAAATTCCACCCTTAAGCCATGCTGTCATTTAGATGAGTTCCATTGTAATAGCATATCTACAAACCAACATTTTCTGAATAGGTCCTTGTTCCATTTGGTGCTTTCCTGAGGAAGTTTTATCAGTGTTCTGATGTATAGTGACCTGATAAGGCTTTATTTAGCACCCATATATCTTTCCTTAACCTTTAAGGAAGACTACAGGCAGCCATGCTCTCCCCATTTGGGTAATGAAAAAGCATTCACCATTATTTGAAGCAGATTAGCCAGGTACTTTTTTTGGAATAAACTTAGGTTTCAAGCTTTAGTAAGACTTCTCTAACAATAATGTCAACCTATAGAGAACTACCTATTTATATGTGAAAAGGATTGAGATCTCATAAACTTAGGTATACACATCTGTTTATATCACATATATACACATAAACACAATTATAATAGCTTAAAGTAATATATGTTTTAACAAGAAAGATTTATTCCACTACATATGAGAAGGAAAATCTTCAATAAAAGTTGAGCTTTAAAAACCAAATCAATCTTTTGAATGACTTTCCCCCATATCTAATTTATCTGTATTTTAATCGCATATAAGTGGATGATGTTCAGAAGTGCTATGGTCAATTTTTTTCTTTTCTTATTTTTTTAAACCCATATCAAAAATTCTTAGAGACACAGATAGTTTATTACTTGGAAATCATGATATAAAGTAAAATGGAATCAAGTGAACAATGAAAACACAGATCCAAAATTCAAACTGAATCTCATCCGACCTGATGAGCCTACTGAAGCACATTAGAACATTATCAGGATATTTTTAGATTACACTGTGAAACAACTCACTCTAATCAAATTTTGAGAGGTCCTTATTTTCATTCATTTAAATTTGGTAACAGGCAGCATTCTCCTTAGAAGAAATTTCATTTGAACTTAGCCTTGAAGATTAAGTGGTCATTTTCCAGGCTGTGCAGAGACAGACAACCTGTGCAGTAGGCACAGCAAGATCAAATGACAAACAGGCTCAAAGAGAATAGCACAGTAAAATAATGATCCATACTGCACTTCAGAATGGCTGGTCCATTGTTGAACAAGTGTCATGTTAGAATCTGAGAGTGGAAAAAGTGATTCGACCAGACTTTCATACTCCTGTTGTGCCCTGCAATGGAGCTTTTGACTTTAGTCTGTTAATAGTAGAGAACTATACTCATTTTTAACCAGAAGGCCAACCTACGAATAAAGTCAGTATCACCTGGGAAGTCACTGGAAACACAAATTCAAGCCCACCCTGAACTTACTGAGTCAGCAACTCTGGCAGTGGCACCCTAGGAACATGTTTTAATAAGACCTCCAGGTGATTTTTATGCTCACTGTGCTAGAGGTTGTGTAACCAGAAAGCTAAAACCAAAACAAAATAATTAAAAACTTTGCTACAAGCTAAAATGTAGACTTACTGTTCTTTATCTTGACTAAGTACAAAGGCATTTGTTTTTATGAATCATCCATGCTTGTGTCATAAAATGTGTCTTCTAAATTAAAACTACCCTATTCTTGTATTTAAAAGCTATTCATCTTCCTAGGAGTTAACAATAATGACAATCCATTGGTATTTTAGGTTTGCCTACAAAATCATTAATACATATATTTGTATATACGTATATATGTATATGTGTGTGTGTGTATATATATATATACATATATATATATATATATATAGAGAGAGAGAGAGAGAGAGAGAGAGAGAGAGAGAGAAAGAGAGAGAGAACATTTATTATTTAACTATCAGAGATAAGAGAGCGATTCCTTCAATATTTTTGAAAATGAACAGTCACATTAATTCATGGCTCGTGAAGTCACCAAATAGGAAAGTTTTGTTGTTGTTGTTTTGCTCTGTTTTACAGTGAACGTAGGAAGCATGGATCTGGTAGCTGTGTTCCTCAACAGAGGAGCTACTGGAAGTTAGTGCACTTTGAGACCTCATTTTCATTCTGCCTAAATGACTTATATACTCGGAGTGAAAGACATTTAGCATACCTGGCCCTACCCTCTAAATCCTAATAGCATCTCAGACCTTATTATACTCACTACAAATAAACAGATATCCAAATACCTCAGGTGAGTTTGGGAGGGACGAACAGCAAAGGGGTCACAGCACTGTGTGATGAGACACAGAGACCACCAGGAGATCAGAATGGTCCCCAGGAAATTGAGGTATAATTCTCTGGCATAAACCCAACGTGCCTTGTTGTCTCATTTATAAATGTGAAGTTGGATTGGATGGCCTCTGTAGCAAAGGACACCTTGCTCAGTGCAAGGCACAAAGTAGAACCTCAGTAAACTTTGGTTGAAGTGAATCGAACTTGTGTGCCATCCTCATCTTAACTCAAATCTACAGCAGCTTTTTCTGTCAAAAACATTTTACAGACACCTGACTACTGTTGTTACTTTTAATTGAATGAGATCATTGTTTATCGTTCAAAAGCAAAAGCCAGTTATCAAAAAGATGAAATATTCAAAATATAGAAGGTAGGAAATAATGATCAGAGGACCCGTGATGTTCACTTCTCTAATGTTTTCTAGTGACTCTAAAAGCTTCCACAGTAGAAGAAGTAAAAATCTTTCCCAATATTATGTAATTATATTATTTACATACACATTATATTATAAATTCCTAGGCAAACAGAAATGTTGTACTTGTGTCAATTTTTCTCAGTGGATTTGTAGCTTAGTTACTGAGAAAATTCCTCTTCGCTCACCTTAAAGTACAGGCTAAGAACTAATACCAGGTCAAAAAAGCTGTTACAGACAGTGATGAGATGCATTCAAAATTGAAAATAAGATTTTATAAAATGTTAGGTATTGCTTTAAGGACACTCATCCTTAGTGGACTCATCTCATGGAGCCGGGTAGAGACTAGGCAAGATTTAGTTGAACCTGGTAATTAGATGTGTTGCAAGTTGACCATGAACCACATGCCCTAGACCAACCATTATGTTGCCCGCAACAGAATGGAAATAGACACAGACAAAAATACCTGCTTCTTCAGCACAGATAATTTGGGAAGTCCTGATCACTTTTATATGCGGATGGGTGAATAGTTCATCGTGATAGTAGTAAAGCCCATCATCCTGTGGAAAAAGTGGGAGGAAGTTACTTATGCCTTTGTATGGCAGCCACTCCTTTGGCCAGAATTATAAAGTAAATGGGTTATGGATAAAGTTGGTAGTTAAAGGCTGACAAAAATTAAGACTACCTGAATGTGAATTGATGATGCAATTGATTTTTTCATATATATAAGTTTTTCAGAGAGAAGGAAACTCAAAAACAGAAGAATATAGCTCAGCAGCTAATTACTAAAATAATCATAAGGCCCACTTTAGCACTAAAATTTTGTGATTTATTTTATGTCAAGCACAGATCTGTTTTATTTATTTATTTATTTATTTATTTATTTATTTATTTTCTCTTTTTAAAGGGCAGTGTCACTGGCCCTCACATGTGGGACCTGAACCAGGGATGCCAGCATCCCAATACAGCTCTCAACCACCGCACCACCGGGCTGGCCCCGCACAGATTTGTTTTAAACATGCATAAGGTAAAATAAATATAACAAAAGGAATTAGTATATGGAAAAGTGGAGGTAGCTCTCCTTTTATGGAAGATGTTTGAGTTTGAAATAAAAGTGAGAGAACTCACTCACGGGCCGGCAGAGTGGCGCGTTGGTTAAGAGCTGGCTTGGGACGCCAGCAGCCCTAGTTCGGATCCCACATATGAGGGCCAGTGACACTGCTCTCTACAGCTAAGATGGTGAACAACAGCTTCACCTGGAGCTAGGCTGCTGTGAGTCCCTGGCCGGCATAACTGCAGCCCCTGCTGCAGTGGGCTGCCACAGGCTACAGTGAGTGGCTGGCAGCCCGTGTGAGCTGCCAAGAGCTGCTGTGAGCGGCAGAGGCCAGCGACTGATCTGCCTCACCTGAGAGGAGAGCAATGATGATACCAACATGGGCCAGTGAAGCAATGTCCTCCACAACTAGACTGAAGAACAAAAAAAAGACAGCAACTTGTCTGTTCCCCCCAAAAAAGGACAGCAACTTGTCTGTTCCCCTTCCCCGGTTCCCTAATGCTGTTCTCCTCCTCAAATTCCTCAATAAAATATTTAAAACAAAAAAACAAGCTCACCCAAGAACTCACTCACTACTGTGCAATTTGTGGCAAATCCCCTTCTCTGCATAATGGTTTTATCATTTATGCTACACGGATAAATCTTTCTATCATGCATGGGTGCTGCAAATAACCTGCCCCTCCTCCATATGTTTTCAATGAGAGGTAGTTTTGAAAATTACAAATATTTCTATTTTATGTAATTAATGTTTTACTTATATTTATATTTCAACAAAAATACTTTAAATACAGGACATTAAAACTTTAAATCTTTTAAGAGGCTTCTTATTTTAGTCACATCATAATATTCTGGCTTTTTAACTCAACTCAATTTTGTGAAAAAAGTTAAATGAATGCTGGAAAGTAAGTTATAAATCTTGATCATAAGCATAACAGGAAAGAGATGTGAGAGGGGATTGTGTTGTAACAAATCTTCAAATGTTTATGTATTTGTGAGTTTATGTTTGAAATCATGTGCACATGTATGTACATGTGAGCATATTAAAATCACCACAACCTCTATTTATGCATATGTTCTGAAGCCTGAAATAAATATTAAAAGAAAAATACAATGTCTTAGAAAATACATTTGTTTATAATTCACAACCACAACAAAAGTTAGGCTCTGGTTTTGACATGTCAGGGGGTAAAACAATGACATATTTTTGAGGTAGAGGTCTAGAATCAAGACTGCATGTACTGTAGACTGAACAATAAATACCCACAGAGAAGGGGTTTCTAACTTTATTTTTTTATATTAGTATCCAAGGCCTCATAAGGTTGTGGAAAAAAGAGATGACAAAAATCATGTGGAATGTTTAATATTATCTATTTCCCAGTTCTTACATATTTCTATGATCTTCATTTTCCATCAACACTCTCGACTATACATTTGTTACAGAATTTGCGGCATACATTAAACATATAGATTTATTTATTTGCTCTGTCCTCACTGTGTGTACAAATTATATCTATTCATGAAGTTTTTTTTTCAAGTCTTATGTCATGTTCCATAATCATTGTCTGACTGGGCCGGCCGAGTGGCGCGGTGGTTGGGCGCTGGCTTGGGAGGCCAGCGATCCCAGTTCGGGTCCCGCATGTGAAGGCCAGTGACACTGCCTCAAAAAAAAAAAAAAAAAAAAAAAGCACACAATAAACATAATCATTGTCTGACTAATTTCTTCAAAGGTACGAAGCACTATTTTTTGCTTGTTTGTTTCACTCAGTTCAACACTTTGATATTTGGTCTAATTTCTCTCAAAATCCTTTACATATGTTTGGCTTATCCTCACACAATTTATCGGACTAAATTTTTTATGGAAAAATTCTTTATGACAAAACTTTTTTAATCTACCACAGAAACTATAGAGTATTTAACACATAGTAGATATACAGAAAATTAACCTTGTGTAGAAAAAAACCTGTCCCACCAGACCACACTCTATACTCATTCCACAGTTTTAATTATCACTTTTCCCATAATTTTGTTTTGTATATGTATGTACTGAGTGGAAATAAAAATCATGAGTATTACTGGTATATAATTTGTCTGTACAGATTTAAGCAAGAAAAATTAAGTCATACTGAATATCATGAACTCCTACCAAGAGCTGATCAATTTTTAGTTATTACCCACAATACATAGAATATATGAGTTATATGTAACTGTAGAATATTGATATTCATGTGAAGGCTTTAACACATGATCTCCATGTTGAGATCCAAGCTAGTTTTAAGTAGTGACAGGGAAAGATCATATATTTCATTTATCTTTGAAAGGTCAGTTCTTAGGGACCCGTTCTTTACTTCCTAAGAACTGACCTTTCAAAGATAAATGAAAAATATGACCTTTCTCTGTCACACACAATGATATATATATATATATATATATATATATATATATATATATATATATACACACACACACACAAATGATGTATTATAGAATCTATACTTGAAACCTATATGAGTTTACTAACCAATTTCACCCCAATAAATTAATAAAAATTTAAAAAAGAATGTTGTTGAGTCTATCAAAACGATGGAATGTTAGTATTAGGTATTATATATAATTTCTAATTGGTTTAGCCTCTAATACCCCCCTACTTCCAGCTTATACTCTCAGATGAATAGTAAGATATTTCTAATCATCTTAAAGAATATAAACTGTGGTATTCCTGACAAGTCCTATTTTTTTAATAGGGAAAAAAGCAAACACAATAAAAATAAAAAATAAAAAAATGTATAATCTTCAACTTTTATGAAAAAAAGCTATATTAAAATATAGTCCTAAAAGAACATACACACTAGTTATAACACATTAAGAATGTATTCATTCATTTGTAATATTAATTCATATATTAATCACTAGCCTAGATAGATAGTAAAGAATGAAGGAACCTGTTGCCTCAAAAACTTTCCAGCCTAAGTAAGGAGTACATAAGCAGACCATTGATCCACATAGTGAGTTTGGCATACAACACAGGCTGCAAGTGCATATATGGACAACAGAGGGGGACTTGCAATCATTGCCTCAGCTATTTAATATCAAGGAAAACAAAAAATCTTTTATCCTATAATGTCCTAAGTCTTCTATAGGAAATATAAGCTGGCAAATATCACCTTGAATATGATGAGGTCAGTATCTATATGCAGAAGCAGACTCATTCTTTCATGACATTTTTGTCACTTGAAAAGGACTGACATTTTGTCAGCCTACTTGAATAGGAGCATTTTATTTGATTGACAGTGCCGTGATTTATGTAGCCATGTGATTGAGAAAAAAAACAAAAACAAAGATACCCTGACAACACCGTAGATGGAAAGTTATTATTTAATAGGGTCATCTCATCAGAAGAACTCTTCAGGGCCAACTAGTGGCAACCCTCTCCACTGTTGCATTCCTCTCCTGGCATTTGAGGTCCTTTACCTCTGCTCCTCCAACAGTCTTCTCTCTGACTATTCACTGCTCTCTGCTCTAGTATTTCGCCCAGGCACACTTGTCCTTTTATGCCCCAAAAAACTTTTCTTTATCAACCAATATCTAGATTTCTATTTCCTAAATGGAAATTATATCAGATATTTGAAGGGCCGTCTGAGTGGCCCAGTGGTTAAGCGCTGGTTTGGGAAGCCAGTGGCCCCAGTTTGGGTCCCACATATGAGGGTCAGTGACACTGCCCTGAAAAAAAAAAAAAGACATTCAGATATTTGGAGAAAAGTAATATGATTTTTAAGCCATTTCATGCTAAAATGAGGGTGACTTTTCCATGAGCTTAAAATATACTAAGGGGTCGGTTACATTTTAAAGAGGACACTTAGAGATCCAAATACATTTCTACCTGAAAGAATATCTTCAGGGAGGCAGAGCTATTCAGCTGCAGTGCAGACTTTATATATATATATATATATATATATATATATATATATATATATTTTTTTTTTTTTTTTTTTTTTTTACTGTGCCATACACAAGCATTTGGTCAGGCAGGGATCTAGCCTTGCAGCTGTGCCCTAAATCCATTTAGCAAATGATGAAATGGATATAAGTGTTCACTCTAATCTTGTTATATTTATTCCAGCTATGCTTCATTCTTTTGGAAAAAAAATATAAAATCCTTAGAACCATTTTTAAGGAAGTCAGCATTTCTGTCCATACCTATTCTGACCATTTCAATGCTCAATTCAGCTGTTGAGGTCAAGACCACCTTTTCAGAGATGTCCAGTTACTAACTGCTCTCACAAAGTCTCCCTGGATGGACTGTGCCAGAGTGATCATTCTGATTTTGAAGTATGGAAGAACAGCTTTTACATTTTTTATACTATTTCTTTATTTTATCCTATACTAGAGTAAAAGGTCTTTAAAGACATGAAATCTAACTGATACATCTTAACAACTCTCTACCATTTTTCCCTTGTTACTGGCAGGCAATGTATAAATAAGTGTTAATTAATGTAAGGATAGAATTCTTCTAATTACTTTAACTACTGTGCCAATTTGTTGATAGCAGCTCCAATATTTTAGGAAAATAAGCATACAGTGCTTACATTTGAATGGATGACAGGAAAGGAAAAAAAGTACTAAAATGAATGAAGTAAAACATTTCTTCTCTTTGGGAAAGAAAAGGGCAATAAGTTCATGGCTTACATAAAAACTCTTACTTCACTGTTTCTCTTCCTCTTCTACTTAGTTTATATAAGGCAGAGTAGAGAATTCAAAAGGGAATGTGAAGCTTCCTTGTGATTACACAGATGTCCTGTGAAGAGATGTTATGCACATCATGAAATAAACCAAAAATAGAAACCTAAATGATAAGATGTATATGAAGTTAATAATAGTTTACAAATGAGATTATACTTTTTTAAATCAACTTTTTGTCTTATTTTAACTAAAGGATAAAGCAATAATAATGTCCATAAAGGCAATCTGAGTGAAATTGCTTCAATATTTTGGAAAACCTTGATTAATGCTCTAGCACAATTTGAGGATCAGGTTTTAAGTTTAGTTTACCTTACTGTCTGTATACTTTGTTGTTGTTTTTTCTATTGAGTTTTAAAGACTATCAAACTAAGAATTAATGGAAGCAGTTAGTTAATCATTAACTACACTTAGCAAATCACTATATTAGTTTTTCAACTGTACTTAATAATTTGTTAATCCCATTTAAACAATATTGTTTGTTATTACTTGACTAGTAAATTTTAATTTTTCTGATATTAATTATTTTTGTACACTCATCTGAAGGTGTTGAATTTTTATATTTTAACGAGAGGGATCAAAACTCATTGAATTTTTTTCAGTTTTAAAATTTTAAGCAACTTCTATTTATGGAGATTTGGGAGTTTTATACATGACATATAATGGTTAAAAGTCCAGAATTAATGAGCACTATATGATTTTTTTTAAGCACTATATGATTTCTGATAGTGGAGTTTCTATACATCCCTGCTGCAATTTCTGTATTGAGATAGCATATAAATTGTGAAATAAATTACTTTTGTGTTGATACAATGTCTGCAACTGTATCCTAGAATTGTCATTTAAACTATGAATATTAAAGTTAACAATAATAGTTTACATAGTGATTACAGTTTTAGACAGCTATCCAAATCTTTCCATATATGAACTAACATAGCCCTCACAAGCTATCTCTGAGGTCAGTTCTATTTTACAGATGGAAAGACCACAGTTTGAACTCAGAGTTTGGACCTTTTGTCTTGCTGGCATCACTAGCATCTACTGCCACATGTACTAAAATTGATTCAGTTGTTCCTTCAAGGGTTATAAGGTATAGTTACCTCCATTCTCCAACATGAAACTTTATGTTATTGAGGTTATTATGTTAATAACATTATGTAATTCATAATTAAAAAATGTTTTCTCCAGTATATACTCCCTGTATGGCCTACAAAATAACGAAGTACTATCATTAAAATCATATCGAACAAAAATCTGGAGATATTTTTCAAATATCAAATTTTAAATATTCATTGAATACATTGGATATACAACTGAGAACTTGAGACACCAATGTCTGCCTTCAAAAAAGTTACAGTCCACTAGACTTTTAAAACAATTATGCACGCATAGCAAACATTCCACACAATATAATTTGTTTTAATAATTTCCCCTGTGAGTCTTCAGCAAGGTCTGCAATGCAGTTTCCAACATATTTTCTTGGCAACAATGCATCTTAGTTTGTGGCCCTGTACTTATTAGTTACTCAGTTAGCCATAATACTATGAGAGAAGATAATGTTTACCCAAAACACAAGGCTTCTGAACTGTCTCCATTAAGTAGAACAACGATATCCAGCAAGTTTAGCACAATTTTATGAATTTCGCTATTGAATATAACAAAATCCTAAACACTGCTGATAAACTTGTCAAGGTTTGCTTTTCTAATCATGGATGCTTTATCTTCACTGTTGTTATTTTATGTTCCCTCCACCCCCCATTTCCATTCTGTACTCTTTGGAAGGAAGTCACTATGTGTAGTGCCCAGTTGAGGAATGTAAAATTATGCTACACACCTTTGAAAGTGGAGACCTTCATCAATTGTTTGGAATTATTCTGCATGGGAGAATTTATTTATGTATTCTAGCATTTGTTTATATCAGTATGGATTCAAGGATACTTATTTTGTATTTTTGGTTATAATCCAATATTACCTTACTCAATTTGTTCTCAAATTATTCCAGTTTTGGCCATTAGGATGTCTTGTCTCCCTTGATATACTCCATCAAAAAACAACAACAACAACAACAAAAAAACAACGCAAAATGTGATAAAATATGTTGTTTTACTTGGTTAATCTAGTAAAGCAAATATAATATTAACTACATTTTATGGCACATTTATTTACAAAACACTGTGTTTTGTATAATCTCACTGCAAATCACAGAAATGGAGCCAACTCTAGCACTCATTTGCCTGTAGATGAATAAATTGCAGTTAAGTTTAAATGATTAATCTCTAATTACATAGTTTTATCTTAATGTAGAACTACTTAATATCGTTAGTTATCTTTTGTTCAGGTATCTTTTCCTAACATTTTACTTGAAGGAACCCTGGAAACAAAAGGAAGTAAAGCCTATATTTTGATTGTTATTAGATAATTGTTTTCTAGAATAATGATTTTTAGTATTAAATGTGTATAAAATATGTTTCTAGCTCACAAGAAACTACCAAAGCAAATGTTGGACATCATGTTCTGTGGTAGTTATAGGACTACACAAATGCTCTAAGTTTGCATAGTATTTTTAGTTGTATTAAAATTTCAAATAAAAAATATAGTATTATCTGCTCTGTACTGTATTAGAAACAAAAGGCAAAGATCACTGAAAATTTTGATTTAGCTGTTATGGAACATATTCCTTTACTGAAATGTCCTCTGCATCCAAAACAAGGCCATTTTACCCATTAGTGGATTAAAAAAAAAATCCTTTTGCCTTTTTTTTGGTTCATTTTCATCTCAGAGATATAATACAAATCTTGGCCTGCAGCATTTCCTGCGGCTTATTAACCAGCTGGACCTCAAGTCATCACGTCCTCTCAGGCAACCATTAGTTCCCAGGAAACACTCTTTGCCTTGATCATTATTGCATAATTAAGACCATTTTGTGTTCCTTTAATGTAACATATCAATTATTGAGGAGAAATATAATACTGGACAAAAGTGATGATGTTGCTTTATATAAAAAAGAACAAAGAAAACGATCAGTTCTAGGAGTTTGTAGCTGTCCTTCAAAAGAAAGCTGACATCCAAAGAAAATTGTTAAAGATCTTCTTATTTCAATACTTCTACTTGCAGACAATTTGGCAAAATGGATAAATAATAAAGAATACAACAAAGAAGTTTCTGACTTTCATATCAATTGTACAGAATGGTCCCAGACCTTTGGACTGCAAACTGCAGTGTTTGAATGACATCTCAAAATTTAAGTAAGCAGGCAAACCGAGAAGCAAAGAATAATGAGCACTTTGGGTTTCAAAAAATAAATGAATAGAGAGATCTCTTTTACTCTTATTCCTTCTCCACTGAAATCAATGGACTTATTTTGCATTAGAACGGTTAGTAGAGAGGAGACCCTATTTACTCACACTCAACTTGTACAACTTCTGCCCTTTCACTCTGTAAATCAGAGGTACCCAGACAGAAGGAAGTTGAAATATAAGCAATTTAATCAATTATAATTATATTCTCATGTAAGTAAGGGACAGATTTTTTAATACAGGAAATGATTCTGATAGGTGTTATTGTAACAAGTTCTGCTTCGTGGCCATCTCCTATCACAGGACATCGGGTGTCACCTTACCCACTTCTCTTCCCTCCTTCCCTCTAGCTCCACAGGGAAACACATGGACACGTGCAGGCCTCACATGGACCAAAAGTGGAGTTTTGCACTGAAACAAGGGAAAGGGAAAAAAAAGAGGGAAAGAAAGCAACTATTTTTTTTTTGTATTCTTATAAGGGAGGCATAAACTTCAAATGAACAATCTTGTTAAAGTGTCATTTGACAAGGAACTTCCATCAGTGTGTTTATATTTAAAATTCACACTCACAAAGATCAAAATTCTGAGATTTTTGCTTTGAGTCATTCTATAAAAAGAGATTCTGAAACAGTCTTCTAGTGAGTGCTCCACGATCTATAGAGCTAATTAAATTCACACAGTCTTTGTTCACTAGAGTAATTTTCTCAATATTGGACAGGCGAGGTTATATCCTGGTGGGGGGTTTCCCTGGCCATTTACGGTTGTATGCTTATTTTATCTAGCTGTTTAGTATTATATAAATGTCAGAATCCGTTGCTGATTTTACAATGTTGGAAATCTTATCTAGAAAATATTAAAAATCTATAAATAAGAATTGCACCCCCTACTCGGCATTAGTCTAATGGAAACTAAGTGATGGAAATCATTTATATCAGGCAAGGATTCCTTTGTTCGCTGTAGTCCCCTCATCACCTTGTTGTCTGTCTGTGGTCTTCCAGAAAGTCAAATTCGTTCACTTATATTAGAGCTTAGCCATTGTGCATTTGTATTTAAAACTGTTGACCTAGTGTTTAACTCAAGTTTGTGAAAAATCAGTATAAGTGAAACCTGTTTAACCGTGACTTCTTTGATGGATGTGTAACTGGTATTATTGTAGCAAAACCTTACCTTGTACATCATAATTAATGTATTTTAAATAAATAGACTGCAATTTAAGATTTTTTTGTTAATAACCCATCCAACTTTGTTTTGGTGTTAATAATAAATACGCTATGAAAAGTACCAGTTAGTTATAAATATTCATATGGCTTTAGATATTCAACTATTTTCCAAATTCACAACCTGTATCCCTCAAAATATATATGCCCAAAATGTATATTAGGTTTTGTCAGCAAAACCTAATGCCAAATAATTTAGTCACACTCCTTTCTGCAATTGTAGATAATAATGCATTTTTACTTTTGTTGGTTAGTCTATTCCAAATACGACTGTGAGCTCAGCAGGCAAATTTGCTGTTCCCTCTTAAACTAAAATGACAACCTGAATATCCACAGACTCTCTTAAGATAGTGGACTAATCTACTGGCATACATGCCCTTCATAATGTCTGATGGGATATATCACCTTGACAGTACTTATTACTTGATTAAATCACAAATGCTTATAATTACAATCTTCATACTTTCACATTTTAACTAGTAGATAATGTGAGAAGTAGCCTACCAATTGTTAACTTTATATATTTTAAGCCAATAATATAGATAGATCAATAGATAGGTAAATAGAAAAGCAGGACAATCTGGATATATGTACATAGACATTGATATAAATTAAAGACACCTATATACATTACCTAGTGCTTATGCCTCTTTTTAGTTTTTTTCTTTTTACACATTATCAGAAGCTTACTATGGCCATTATCAAGGTCACAATTTGTATTATCTTGTGAACCCAGTCTTCTCCTCTGAAGCATTCTTGGTACACTGTGTTGTCTATTGCTGGTGATTCCACTATTCCTCCTCCTTTAATTTCCCACCTATTCTAACACCTTTTCTACTCATAAACCTTGTTGCAATTTAGATAGTCAGCTGTGTTCAGGAAATAGAAAAATTGGAATAAAAGAGGTTACTATACTCCTCCAAAAGGGGGCAATTTGCACATATCACGACAGCCTCAAATAGTTTAATCATTGTAACAGGTAGGTCAGTCAAATGTAGAAACGTAAGAAGCAGAGACCCTTTAACAAAGTGAATTGACAACTCTTATGTACGAAAGGTTGTGTGATCTCAGTTTCATTTGAAATGTTGCATTCAATATTTGCACATATACAGCTCATTTCTTGTGGAGGATGATCACTTATCTCCTAAATACTTAGACCTAAAACTGAGGTCTGCAATTGTACTTCTCCAAATGCTTACTTGTTTCAAGGCTTTTGAACTGCAGAGTAGGGAGAGCTTAAAATAAATTCCCACCAGTAAGTGATTTTTAATGAAATTAAATAACATTGCATTTCCTATTTAAAACATGTGCTGATTCTACTTAAACACAAAGAGAGTGCATCATTATGTATAATGGTTAGATATCACAAGCATTTTAGTAAAATTGGAGTTTATTAAAAATATATATATATATATATATATATGGAATATCAGGAGTTCAAAGTCAGATGTGCTTCCCCTAAGATAAATATGGCTCAGTGTCTCTTGCACCAAAATACAATTTATTTTTGTTTTAGTGGTTATTGATTTCATCATCAATGCTGGCCAATTACATTACAGCTATAGCTGAGTTATGGTAACTCATTAAAGAGCCAGAATGGGAAGACAATGAGGTTTCCAGATAGTCACTGAGATGCTTTATACTTAGAAAAACAGACAGTATTTTCTGTTCAATACACTTTCTGATGTAAGTTTTGACTCTCTGGTAATCCTCATCCAGTCTTGCTTATTAACAAAGATCAGTATCAAGTATTGTGTGTCATGTTTGGGGGTTTGGGGGTGGGCATGAAAGCTGCAGTTAAAAGCAGATCTTACCCAACTGCAGGATACCTTGCTACCAGAACTCTAACCCTCTGACAACCAAAATCATAATATGATCTTTTAACATTTTTACTTTGTTTTTCTAGATGTGAGACAGTTTTAAAATCACATCACCATGCACAGCTGATGTTCACCCTGCATGTACTGAAGCGTGTTCTGATTGGGCAGCTGTTGGACTGGCACTCATCCCTTTACCAAAAGCTCAATGCTTTCAAATGTGTATCCACTTATGAAAAACACAACAAAGGGGTCGCTCTCAACTCCCCTCCCCAGTTGCTGCCACTGTCGTCTTTTTCCTGGGCTCCTAAGTCACCTGCTCTCATGCACTCCAAAACCCATGCCATCACCACTCTGGACGGCAACCTGAGGGAGCTCTTCAAAACACAACTCTGATCTGGTCACCACCACTCCATGCCAAATCCCCACAAGGTTTCCCAATTCTTTTGGACAAATTCCAGACTTCTTCTCCTATCAATAGCCTGACTTCACACTGCTGCTCTTTACTCAGTCAGGGACTACTCTCCATTCTTTGAATAAGCCCTGCTCCCTCCTGCGGTAGCACTTTGCTTGGGCCTGCTGCCTCTCCTGGAGCTTCTGCACACCATACTCAGGTGGTTGCCCCATCCTAAGCATTTCTTTCAGCTCCATCAGTAATTCTTCAGGGTGGCTTCCTTGATCCCCCAAGTTTAAGTCAGTTCATTGACTTAGTCTCTTTCCTTCAGAATAATCATCTAAATTTGAATCAAGTATACACCTATTAATGTGATTATTTCTTTAATATTGTTTTCCCACATAGGACTGTGAACTCTATGTGAGCAGGGAACTTGAAACCTAATTGTGATCATCATCATAAACTCAGACCTAGGGAAAAGATTGTTCAGAATGGATATTCACTAAACACATGTTGAATCCAGGAACACACATTTGCCTTTATGAGGAAGCAGAGTTTTGTAGCATCTTTATTAATTTTTCCATATAGGAACTGATTATGTTGGCCAACAAATTTTAAGTTGTGACACCATTGGTTTATTGTTCAGTTAAATACCTTAACTCTGAAATTTATTTTAAATAAATAGTGATTAGATTGATAAGTAACCGGTAAATCATAAATACCAGGGGTGTCAAAAAAATGTATACAAGTAGTTCACCATAATCAGAAGTGTCTGGATGCTGATGGTAACCACTTTGAGCTCCTCTTGTGTTTGCAGAAGTCAAATATGACTTGTATTCATCTTTTGTTATGGGTACATATTGAGTATTACAATTTTAATACAGTTTTCCTTTCTTAAAATGTGTATATATTTTGCTTTTGGCACCCTCTGTATTAACAGAGTATGCCAAAGGAATATCCCTTCCTACTAAAAATAAAAAAAAGGACATATATCATGTTTTCTAGGAGTTTTTTTTTTTCAAATTTTATGTTAAATTATGATAATGATCATTCTAACGTGCTAAAGTGAAATCCAAATATATGTGATATTTTCAGATCTCTCATACTCCAAGTTTAATTTTGGAGAATGTTAACCATCTAGTAAGTGTTACTGGAATAACTCAGTGTAATAACATTTGAAAGAATATGTTCTTTCTCCCTCTAAATCCTTAATGGAGTTCTAAACAAGTCACTTAAACAAAACTACAAAAAATAGCTTACTTAATATTGTTATAAATGTTAAATTAGATATCAAGCATCTATGAAAGTTTGCAGAAAAATATATTTTAAAAAACATTGGTTTATATTATTCTAATACTATCAATAAAATTTCAAATTATTTCTACTTTAGATTTTGGAACAATTAAGTAGAGGAGAATGGTCAGGAGTCAGTATGACCCTATATAAGTTACAGTTAGCCTGCTGTTTTTATAACAAAAAAACGATTTTAAAAGATCTGACAGAAGTGAAGATGTACACATTTAAAAAGACAAGATCTTGCCATTTGCTTAATACTTGGTAACGTTTCAAAATATTGCTCTTTTGGATTACTTTTCAGTATAAAGGATTTGATCCAAACCTTGAAATGTCTTTTGACTTTATATTTGAAAATGTGCATGCATGTGCATTCATGAAGGGCAGAGAGATGATAAATGTTCTCATTTGAGTTAGAACCAAACACAGTGTAGGCAGCTCCTGTGAGCTTTGTTATTACATTTTTGGCCTACATATGAGTTGGAAATCTTGAGAGCATTAAAAGGCTGCACCATCTAGTTTCCATCACGTTCAGTTATGATTCCTCCCACTGCCTGCACCCTTCCCTCCCTTACCCCCCCTCACACACACAAACGAGATGGAATCCCACAGAAGAGGATTCAGGCTTTTGCATCCCTAGACATTACTTGATTACTTTTGTACAGATTTTGAACATTGAGACACTATTTGACAACAAAAGCAGTTAAAAACCCTGTGACCAGAGCCCTTTGCTCTTTAATTGCTCTTCTGGTTCTCAGATAGTTTTTCAAAAGAATAAACAATCATAGAGCCATGTTTTATAGATGCTATATTTAATGTTGAAAGAAAATTTCTGTCTCAAAATGCCCTACTGAAATTATCAATATAAAAATCTAAAGGGATATGACTTTTTACACTGACAGATACACCCTGTTTGGATAACTATGTCACAGAATCATTTTCTCACCAAGTGTTCTCAAATCATTTTTTCACTAAATTGCACCTTCCCATCAAAAAGCAATGCTTCTCTCTCAAAGTCAATAGGGGATTTTAATGTAAGCAGAACAATAATATATATATATATATATATATAGTCCCTATAGGTTTTCTTTCCAAAGAGGAATAAAAGGGTAACTATTAATCAATGCAAAATCCAGCACCAGTGAAAGAAATATATGCTTACTTAAAGCAGCGTTTTCAGAACCCTCATTCAATCTTTAGCATGGAAGGAAAAGTACTTCTCATGGGATCGTCCCTTTGCATTTCTAGAAACTTATGGATTTATAATCTCTTTTTCATAAATCCCAATTCCAAAAGGTCTTTATTATTGGAATTATGTTACTGTCTCTTTAAAACCAGATTTGGAGAGAAGATAAGCATGAATTGTTCAGTGAATCCTTATGTAGCTTTAAATTTTATGTGTATAATTCCCCTTATCTTAGATATTTAATGCCCAAATGAAATTTATTTCCACACAGTTTACTGTCTTCTGTTCAGAATTATTACTACTGTGATTTTTAAGAGAACCATTGGATTAAAAAGGCTATCTGCAAAATGTTCCTGTATACACTTATGAAGAGAATGGTATTAAACAACCATATTGACTTGTAACTCCAGACACTGTTGCCCTGTTAACCTGGCTTTTCACACATAAAAAACTAAAAAGAAATTTTAAGTTTATTTAAAATTTGTTAAAAGGTATTTGAAACTTTAAGATTTAACCAAATGATCAAATATTAACAATAAAGATACAAATTAGCATATGGAAAAGCAGCTATGATATTTAGGGAGACTTTGTCATTAAACAAAGAAAAAAATTTTTTTAAAACTGCTAAGAGTCTACTTCTGACAACAAATTTGGTGAAAAAAATAAAATAATATTAACATTTAGAGCTGTTGAGTTTGTATGGCAATAGTTGCAGTAAAGAAGTAATGGTAAGGGCTGGCTGAGTGGCTCAGTTGGTTAAGAGCTCACTCAAGAGTGCAAACTGAGCTCTGAGCAACAGCAGTTTGATGCCCAGCCTGAGCTGAGCAGCCACTGAGCTGCCAACAGGTGGCAGGATGGCTCAGCTAAAAAAAAAAAGGAAAAAAAAAAAGAAGTAATAAAAATATAAATGATACAAATATTTGCATAGTAGTTTGGCAATGCCATCCTATATTTTAATATGGAGTCTGACTCAGTAGCATAACTTTAAAGTTCTAACCTTCAGTAGTGTGTAGTAAATTTGTGGGAAGACAATGTGGTATTAGATAGATACATGGGCCAAAAATAGAAAGAAAGAAAGTAGATGCTCACTAAGGCATTGCTCAACTTAGGAAAAAAATGTAAACCAATTAAATAACCACCAAAAGTGAGTAATTTATACACAGAAATATTATATAGTCATTAAAAGGAAGGAGTAAATTTATAAACAAAAATGTGAAATAACTACATGTAGGCACAGAGAGATATACCAGTAAGAACAGACAGATGTTTAACACAGTATATATCATTAATTACTTTCAGAGATTAAAATAACATTTTAACTTGTTTTTAAAAATATTTCTGAACTAAAAGGAAAAGGAACTTCTTAGCAGAGTTCAGGATGTCAGGACCTCTAAGTGTCAGGGTGGCAGGTAGGAAGTAAAGGGTCCTGGGCATAACAGAGAGAATTTTCCAATGAAGGATGACTTGAATTGGTCTTAAGTGTTCACAGTGTACAATTAGAAAATTCAGTTAAAGCTTTCCCCTAAATGAGAGAATTTTCACACATTTTCTAATATAGTAAATTAAAGAGTGAGCCTACAAACATATAATGCTTTATGGACAACGAACAGGAGAAAAAATAAGAATAAATGATATCATCATCATCATCATCATCATCATCATCATCATCATCATCACCATTTCATTCTCCCTCAAACTAACTTCCAATCATTTTGAGAAGTGTTTTATGTTTGAATATGGAGTCTATAACACAATGGTAATGTTTTCTTAATTGTTTCTTTTCTAAATACTTCTTATGCTTTTAGTGTTTTAATGTTTCTTATTCTTTTTTCAAGGGGAAATGTTTGTGGACTTTAAAAGTCAAAAACTACAGGTAAATAGTTTTTTAAAACTGTTTTAATCACATCTTCTCACAGGTTTTTTGACTGCTGGCATTTATATTTGCTTTTTACATGCAATAATTGCTTCTTATTTAAAACCCTCTCAATTTCTAAATTGAAATATTGGGTTTCTGTTCACAATGACAGTTTGGAAATCTCTTCAAGAGATGCACATTTCTCTATTTTTTTAACCTTTATAGAAAACGAGTTTAAGCATGCCATGGTATATATTTCTGCAACAACCAAGTTGTCTCTGCAATTGAACACTCTTAACGCTGTCTTTCAAAAATAAATGTCATTTGAAAAAAAATGTGGTCAAGCACTTCTCTCCCAGACACAAACTATTTCTTCCCCAGGGCAGTATTTCCCAATTATCCTTTCCTGTCATCATCACCTTCTTCTTGTCTGGGCTCATCAACGTTTCAGCCAAGTTATGATGCTGCGAAGTCACTGGGAAAATCAGGACCTCACACTTAGATGATCATCTTAGAACCACACAAAACCCTGCAATGGGGCAAGAGAGATCAAATACTTCATGTACAAAAGTGGGATGTTTATCTAGATAGATGGGCCAAATGTCTAGTCTGACTAGGAAAACTCTTTTAAGCACAAAATATAACTTACTTTAATGCTGAATCCAAATAAAATATGAAAGTATCATACTGACCTGAACCAAATGCAATGTAGCAAATGAAATATGACTTAAAACAGGGTCCATCATGAATATAAAATGGCAACGTTCTGAACAGATGCATTTTTTTTTCTTAAAATACATAAAATATATTTCTATTTCACAGAGAACCAAGGTACATTCTATACTGCATTTTTTTTTCTTTCTTTGCAAACACCGAAGTTTCATTATCTGCCATTCATCAAAAAATGGAGCAGTGGGAAGAACTTTACATGCAAAATGTTTGATTTTAATTTTGTTTTAGGCAACTGTGGAAGTGGCTTTTTTGTGTATTTGTATAACATGATAAATGTGTACCCTACAGCCAAGGAAATTGTATAAATTTTCCCCTGGCATAGCTACTATTTCCAACACTGCTGAAAAGGATATTTTATCTTCACTGTATGTATATATACACATCTTCAACTTTCATTAGCATTAGCATTTATTTTGGTTCCTGTTATATGTGTGTGTATATGCTTTTATTGAATAACATTGGTTAACATTTCCTTTTTTTTTTTTTTTTTTTTTGTAAATAATTATAGCATAATTTGAAAAGTTTGGCCCAGTTCCCAGACTTAAGTCCAGCTAATATATGAATACACTTAATCCAGTTCACTTTTTTATTGGACTTTGTTGTTAAGTAACTTTTTTAGAAGAATATTTTTCATGTTGCAAGTTCTAAAACTGATTCTGAAGAAGAAACACCCTTGTTTTCTTTTCATCTTTAACTGTAATAAGAGGGTGGATCTAATTTTGAAATTCCAATTTATAGCATATATATTTTGGATAATGCAGGAGGCTTAAAATTATGTTGGAAATGATGAATTTTTTCTAGCTTAGTCTAAAGCATAAAATTATGTTATTCTTTATTATTTTTGTTTATCTCAAAACTTAAGAAAACAGAAAAAGTACATATCCACAACTAAATAATAGGTAATTATAAATTTACAATATCTAAAAATGAACCCACCCTACTTTTCTTAATATTTTTTTTGTTTAGTTACATCAGGATAACATCACCTTTATCTCAGACATGAAATTGAAAATCCTAGGGTTATTGTTCACTTTTTCGTATTCCTGGCTAAGGCATTTGATTTATTTTTATTCGTTCTAATCTCACAGATGCCACTCAGTTTTGGCCCTCTGCTAATATTAATCTAAATTAAGAATTTCCTGGGGCTAGCCGAGTGGCGATTTGGTTAGGAGTTGTCTTGGGACGCCAGCTCTGAGCGGCAGGGCACCGGTTGGGATCCTTCATATGAGGGCCAGTGACACTGCCATCTACAGCTAAGGTGGTGAACAACAGCTCCATCTGGTTGCCTCTATAGCTAAGATGGTGAACAACGACTCCACCTGAAGCTGGGCTGCTGTGAGTCACCTGCAACCGTGTGAGCTGCAGCCTCTGCTGCAGTGGCTGCCGTAGGCTACAGTGAGTGGCTGACAGCCAGTGTGAGTGGCTGGCAGCCAGCATGAGCTGCCAAGAGCCACCGTGAGTGACCGTCCAGAGGCCAGTGACTTTTGTGCCTCACCCGGGAAGAGCGCAATGACGATACCAACATGGGCTAATAAAATGATGTCCTCCACAACTAGACTGAAGAACAAAAGGACAGCAACCTGTCTTTCCCCTTCCTTGATTCCCCAACACTGTTCCTCTCCCCTAATTCCCCAATACAATCTAAAAAAAACAGTTTCCTAAATTTAGTTTTTTCCTCAGCAAATCTATCATTCATTTTGAAGCCAACACATCCTTGATAATAATATTTGCTTACTTCTAATTGCTTCTTATTTTCTAGTGTATCAGGTTCAAAGGAGAATTGAGGAGTCTATTATTAGTCAGTTTATGCCTAAAAATTAGTGTTAGTGATTTTTAAAGATATCTGGTCCACATGCTTGAGATTCAAATTCAGTCTATTGGGTGTGGACAAGTGTCCAGAATCTCTAACACAATTTATGGTGTTTTATTGGTGTTAAAAATACTACACAAGTAACCTAGAATAATAGCTGGCTAATGACAGGTGTTAAATACATATTTTTGAAGCAAATGAATTACTGATTCTTTGTATGACTAGCTCATTCCCAACAAAGCCTTTTCTGATCACCTGAATATCAGTACTCCCCACTTCATTACCTTTTATAAATATTCTTCACAGAACTTAATACAGTGTGAAATTATCTTACGTACTTGATTTTTTTTTTTTACTTTCATATCAACCACAACTACATAGAAGAATATAAGCTCCATGAAAATAGAGCTCTTGTTTTACTCACCACAGGAGTTTGTTGCTTGCAATAGGAGCTAATAAAAAATAGGGGCTCAGGAAACATTTGCTGAATATATAAATTAGTCCTAGTATGCATTTGAGCAAAGTGGATAAATGAGGGATTATCACAAGAATAGTCTCAAATGTTCTGCTATCTATTCTCAAGTTCTAGTAACATCTCCAGGAACTAGCTACTTTTACAATTCTCCAGATCAGCTCTGCATATTGGTAAATCTTTTAGCTAAAAGCAGTAAGCAAAATATCACTTTAAAATGTATCATCTTAGGCTTTCTTGTCCAGAAATAGCATGGCTTAGCCCTAGAGAAGCCCTGTCAAACAGAGTTTTCTGAAGGGATGGCAATGTGCTATATCTATGATGTTCAATATGGTAGTTAGGCACATGTGACTATTGGGCACTTAAAATATGGCTAGTGCCACTTAGAAACAGAATTGTTAAGTTAATTAATTCATATAGACGTATATTGCCAGAAGCTGCCATATTGTACAGTGTAGTTCTGAACTTATCTTTCTCTTCCCATAGTCACATCTTATGATGCTGTGAAAATCAAAAGAGTGTCATAGCTCCTATTATGGGTATGAGAGTTATATCATTTTATATATATATATATATATATATATATATATATATATATATAGAGAGAGAGAGAGAGAGAGAGAGAGAGAGAGAGAGAGAGAGACAGAGAGAGACAGAGAGAGACAGAGAGACAGAGAGAGAGAGAGACAGAGAGAGACAGAGAGAGAGAGACAGAGAGACAGAGAGAGAGACAGAGAAATATGCATATATATATGCAAAATCCTAGTTTTGCTGGTTAAGTCCATGTGGATGTCTGGGTTTTTTTGCACATCTACTTCCCTTAGTTTAGAGGCTACCTGGCCATAGTGCTTTCCTCAGTCCTCTATCACTAGCTGGTGCTTGCCATTTGCACAAAGCCTGTGAATATGGCCAACTGTGGGAAGCCTCTCTCAAGGTGGAATGTGTGTCCCAAACCCTAAGAGTCCCAAACCATCCTAATCCCTCATGAGTGTGTGGTCAATGGGCCCACTAAGAGAATACATTGTTGCTTTCATTAGTCAAGCTACCCACAGCTGTGCCCCACTGAGTCTAGCAAGACACAAGTCAGAGGTTTGTGATCAGACCATACCAGATATGCACCCCACATAGATATCCCTCAGCTATGTCTGCAATTGCTTACTTTGGATCCATAAACTCTAAGTTGTGAACAATGTAAATACTCCCACTATGCAAACAATCTCTCCTGCCAAAAATCTGTGGGCTTAATCATTCCTGAGTTGCCCTTATTTTCCACAGATTTATATCCTAAAAATTGGCATCAGGTGTGGCAAACTATGGCTTTAAAAATGTAGAAACCTGGACAGATCACTACAGTCTTGACTGTCTAGATACAGGATCTCAACCAAATAACCAAACTGCTTTAAATGAGAATAACGAACACTCATTTCATATTTTGCTATTTACAAAAGAATTAACTACAGCAATACTGATCTCGATTCACTTTCCCGATTTATGAAAAATTTTGGAGGTATCAAACACCACATTATTTCCACCAAAGTGACAGTTGGTAAGTCTGAACTTTTCCTAAAAATGTGTGTCTATAAACTGCAAGTCACTGGAATGAAAATGAAAACAATTCCTGAATAGCCAGTTTTGGGCTCAATAGATTTTATGTGTGAAGACCATTGACATGGGAATGAATGTCGGTTTGAATGAACAGTAGAAGATGATGTCACTAGAACTTCCAGGAGAACTTCTTCCACCATCACGCCTCCCTCTGACCACAGCTGGGAAAAATTCTCTGCTTTTAAAGACCCATGTGATGAACAATAATCACACTTGCCAAAACCCCTTAGCTATGTAGGGTACATCCACAGGTCACAGGGATTAAATACCGGCCATCTTTGGGGGGCTATTATTCTGCCTACCATAATCCACACCTAGATTTTAAGATTTTTCTACATTGAATTTTATTTTGCCTGAAAGGTGCATAAAATCAGTATTTGAGTATAAAGTTTTAGATATTTAGGTATTTAGGTATTTGGTTCATCCTACTTTTAATGTATGGACAAAATTAATGGTTACATGGATATCTTGGCTACTCTGATAATTTTATTTGCATTCATTTAGCAGAATGATCTCATTTCAATTAGTAGACTTTTAACAGCAATGGAATTTTATAAATGTTATCTGAAGATAACTAATATGAAATGGATTTAAAGTCAATGCCTCATGGAGTAATTTAAGAAGCAAAACAATTAGAAATAATTTTCTTTGTAAGGTATACAGCATGCTAATTTCTTCCACCCAGACTTTAACAAAGCAAAGGATGGTAGAATGAAACAAACTTACTGTCTTCTAATAATAGGCATAGTTTAGAATACTATTCCCTCTAGAGACTTGTCCGTACTTTCTGGCATCACAATAAAATATTATAAAAATTGTTGTGGGGAAACAGAGTGAAGCTAAGCATCAAAGGAAGAGGGACCTTGGAACAAATATATCTTTCATGCTAATCTTGATAATCATTCATACACATGAATAAGGAATGTTGGGACAGCAGAGGGATTTTTTTTTCTTATTTATTTATTTATTTATTTATTAATTTATTTATTAGCTTCAGGTGTACAACAGAGTGCAATAGTTATACTTTTTACCCCTCAAAGTGACAACCATCCTCCCCCAATTCTCCCTCCCACTCCTCCCCCCCATGTCATACTGTCTATTACAATTCCTTTGACTCTCTTCCACTGTATAATCCACATCCCGTGACTATCTATATATTCAACTACAGTTGGCATACAATATTATACAACATCAATTTCAGGTGTACAGTGCAGTGATCAAGCCTCTACTCCATCCATGAAGTGGTGTCCCTAACAAAACATGTGACCATCTGACACTACACAAAATTTTAACATTATATTCCCCAAACTGTCTTTCATATGCCTGTGACAATACTGTAGTTACCTATTTATGCTGTCTAATCCTTTCCCCTTCTCCCTCATCCCCACCCCTCTCTCAACTAGCAACATTGTTTTTCCTCTATATCTATGAGACTGTTTCTGTTTCTTTTGCTCATTCATTCAGTTTTTCAAATTCCACATATAAGTGAGATCATATGGTATTTATCTTTCTCCGACTGACTTATTTCACTCAACATAATAGTCTCTAGGTCTATCCATATTGTTGCAAATGGTACGATTTCATTCTTCTTTATAGCGGAGTAATACTCCATTGTAAAAATGTACCACAGTTTCTTAATCCAGTCATCTACCGATGGGCATTTCGGTTGTTTCCAAGTCTTGGCTATTGTAAATAGCGCTACAATAAACATAGAGGTGCATATATTTTTTCGAATTAGCATCTTGGATTCCTCTGGGTAAATACCCAAGAGTGGAATTGTTGGGTCATACGGCAGTGCCATTTCCAGTTTTTTGAGATACCTCCATACTGATTTCCATAATGGCTGCACGAATTTGCAGTCCCACCAACAGTGCACCAGGGTTCCCTTTTCTCCACACCCTCGCCAGCACTTGATGTTTGTTGATTTGTTGATGATAGACATTCTGACTGGAGTGAGGTGGTATCTCATTGTGGTTTTTATTTGCATTTCTCTGATGATTAGTGAGGTTGAACATTTTTTCATATGCCTATTGGCCATCTGTATGTCCTCTTTAGAGAAATGCTTCCTCATATCCTCTGCCCTTTTTTTAATTGGGTTGTTTGTTTGTTTTTGGTGTTGAGTTGCATGATTTTATAAATTTTGTTTCTGATAAATTTTGTGTTTTATACATTTTGGATATCAACCCCTTATCAGATATACCATTGGCAAATATCTTCTCCCATTCAGTAGGCAGCCTTTTTATTTTATTGATGATTTCCTTTGCTGTGAAAAATCTTTTAAGTTTGATGTAATCCCACATGTTCACTTTTTTCTTTTATTTCCCTTGCCTGAGGGTATAGTAAAATAAAAATATTACTCAGGGTAATGTCTGCAAACTTACTCCCTATGTTTTCTTCTAGGAGTTTTATGGTTTCAGGTCTTACATTTAAGTCTTTAATCCATTTTGAGTTTGTTCTCCTATATGGTGTAAGTAGGTGGTCCATTTTCATTTTTTTGCACATGTCAGTCCAATTTTCCCAGCACCATTTATTAAATAGACTATCTTTACTCCACTGTAAATTCTTGCTTCCATTGTCATAGATTAAATTACTGTATATAGATGGGTTTATTCCTGGGCTCTCTATTCTATTCCCTTGGTCTATGTGTCTGTTTTTATGCCAGTACCATACTGTTTTGATTACTGTAACCTTGTAGTATGTTTTGATGTCAGGTAGTGTGATGCTTCCCACCTTGTTCTTATTTCTCAACATTGCCATAGCTATTCAGGGTCTTTTGTGGCTCCATATAAATTTTAGGATTCTATGTTCTATTTCTGAGAAAAATGTCCTTGGTAGTTTGATTGGAATTGCATTGAATCTATATATTGCCTTAGGTAGTATTGACATTTTAACTATATTAATTCTTCCTATCCATGAGCATGATATGTATATCCATTTATTTGTATCTTCTTTGATTTCTCTCTTCAGTGTCTCATAATTTTCTGAGTAGAGGTCTTTTACTTCTTTAGTTAAATTGATTCCTAGGTATTTTATTGGTTTTGAAGCAATTGTAAAAGAGATTGATTTCCTGATTTCTTCTTCTGATAGTTTATTATTGGTGTATAGAAATGCCACTGATTTCTGAATATTAATTTTGTATTCTGCTACCTTACCAAATTCGTGTATCAGTTCTAGCAGTTTTTTGGTGGAGTCTTTGGGATTCTATCTATATAGTATCATGTCATCTGCCTATAATGACAATTTTACTTCCTCTTTTCCAATTTGGAAATATTTTAAACAGATCAAGCCTCACTTTAAAAGCATATGTAAGGGTCGGCCAAGTGGCACATTGGTTAAGTGCTGACTTGAGACGCCAGTGGCCCCAATTCAGGTCCCACATATGAGGGCCAGTGACACTGCCCTCAAAAAAAAAAATGTATGTAAAAACAAGGAAAGGCACTAAAAGTCAATATGCTTCAGCACATATAAAAAGTCGTTGAAGTCACTAAACTTTCTACCATTCGGAGAATTTATCATCTTGTTTAGATATTTAAGCACTATACCATATGGTTCAATAACATTAGTGGTAGGCAGAATACTAAAGCCAAAATAGCTGAAAGGCAGAAATTGTTTTGAAGTTTTCTTATTGTTATTCACCCCCTCTTAACCTCCTCATTGTGTCCTGCTGTACCCTGGTTGCATTTCCTCCACTGTGTCTTAGAAATGTTCCAGTGGGAAAACTAATTCTTCTAAGTCGTTTTCTAAAGTGGACATGAGTGAAAAGTAACAGATTTTGTAAAATCAAGGTTATAGATTACTTTCCAATTATGGTTTCACTACTCAAAAATAAAGTAGATTGAAATGGACTTTCGGGTAGCTTTCAGATTTCCCTGTCATAGCTTTTATTAAGTAAAGACCTAAATGTGTAAAGGAACAAAAAAAAAAAAGCAGAACTGATTTTTATAATATACATGGAGAACCAATTGAAGAAAATTTTCTGTAATTACCTAATTTATTATTTTCATCGTATTTCTAAACATTCAGAAGTAACATTTAATCTTCTGACAATTGTGTTTTCCCACTTTTTGTTGAATGCAAGGAGAATCTCCCCATGCTCCCTCTATTCCATAGAAAGGACTATTTTTAGTTTTGTATTTCTTGGATGGTCTTTTATTATTTGCTTTTATAATAAATTCCAACTGCTGGATTTTTATTTGGTTAATCTGCCAAAGCATAATTTGATCTATTTTCTTGTCTACAAGCTTGACATCTTTCTTTACTGAATTAATCCAATTGCTCATTTAGAATTTGGGGGGGAGGGAAAGAGGCTGTGGTTATATTCTTGTTATGTCTATAATTGAAACAAACTATCAAAGAAAAAATAATCAAGAATTACCATACATGTTTTCTCATATAAAACAAGTATCTTTGTTACATATTAAGCAGGATATAAAGCTCTCACTTTCCAGTTTTTGGAGATCAAAATTTCTATGTGTAGCTAGTCTGGTAACTTTTCTCAGTTTTCTTTCTTTTTATATCACTGTTGCTAGCTAATAAAGAATGCTTTTGAAGCCATGCTTTTTATTTTGCTAATTTTTAAATCAACCAACAGAATCCCAAATAACAGATTCATTAATATTAAGTATGTTATTTTTTAAATGTTTATTAATTATATAGAGTGGAATGTTAAAGCACAAGTCATTAAAAGCCAACCTATATGGGTATTAAAAAGCAGCACATATATGTAAAGTCAGCCAGAATCCTTCCTACTATACAAAACTGTGCTTAATAATTGAATTACAGCAATTATTTCAAGAATAATAGTGGTCATATCGAATGTGTGATAAATACACCTTATATTTATCAAGATGAAAGATATGGGACTGGGAGAATTGGTATCAAATTTGGAGTAAGTGCCAGTTTTTTGGCAAAGAGAATATTAGCACAGATTTGATAGGATAAAACTTACCTAGAAGATATTGTTTTCAAGATTTCTAGGAAG
This sequence comes from Aselliscus stoliczkanus, assembly GCA_033961575.1. NCBI lineage: Eukaryota > Metazoa > Chordata > Mammalia > Chiroptera > Hipposideridae > Aselliscus > Aselliscus stoliczkanus. The sequence continues at coordinate 50,616,668 of CM066727.1, forward strand.
TTTTCATGCTTAGCATGAAAAATAAATCAATGGGCTCTCAATTTCAAGTAAGTTTTTGGCACTTACTAGAAAGTAAAGAAGGGAATACTTATTGGCTAGAAGGTAGATTATGATAAATAACATTTAAAAACATTTAACCATGAGTTCATACATATATAAAATATACACATATCAACTGTTTTAATTAATTAATTAATTTGAGAAACAATAAGCTATTACAACCAATTCAAAGGAGAATTAAAAGTCATATAGGTAGGGCCGGCCGAGTGGCGCGGTGGTTGAGCGCTGGCTTGGGATGACAGCGGCCCCGGTTCGGTCCCACATGTGAGGGCCAGTGACATGCCCTCAAAAAAAAAAAAAAAAAGAAGTCATATAGGTAAAACAGGTCTACAAAGAAGTCATATAGGTAAAACAGGTCTACAAAGAAGTCATATAGGTAAAACAGGTCTACTCACAAGACAATAATCACTGCATTTCACAGGACTCAACAACTTTGCACATTTATAAAGAAACTCATTTGCCTTAATATCATTTTTTTGCAATTATGAAACTTGAAGAATAGCTCAAAGACAATGAAAACCACAGACATCTTGGAAGACTATGCTGAGCAGGTTATTCACTAATCTTTTTGATCCATTGGAATTCTTCGCTATTTTTCCCTTTATTCATTATCACACTCTATTTTTCATATGTCAAAATTAACGTACTAATGTATATCCAGGTAACTTACAATCCTCTCTAGAAATGGACTTATGTTCAGCAAGAGAGGAAAAGCCTCATCATAGGGAAGAGTAAACCTAGTACTCAAAGAGGAAAGGGTTGAGTAGAGCCTTTAAAAGCAAGATGTTAGGCTTTTAAAAGCCTAAGCATGATCCATCCCCATGTTGTCGTAAATGGCACAATTTCACCTTTTCTTATGGTAGAGTGGTATTCTATTGTGTATATATACCACATTTTCTTTATCCAATAGTCTATCCAACGACACTTTGGTTGTTTCCATGTCTTAGACACTGTAAATAAAGCTGTAATGAACATTGGAGCACATATATCTTTATGGATAAATATTTTCAGATTTTTGGGGTAGATGCCCAGGAGAGGGATTGCTGGGTCATGTGATAATCCTATTCTTAATTTTTTGAGGAACCTCCACACTGCCTCCCATAGCAGCTGCACCAATCTGCATTCCCACCAACAGTATATGATGGTTCCTTTTTCTCCACAGCCTCTCCAACACTTGTAACTATTTGTCTTGTGCATGACAGCCATTCTAATTGGTGTGAGGTAATATCTCATTACAGTTTATTGTGCTAAGCAAAATAAGTCAGACAGAAAAGAAAAATCGAGAACCATATGACTTCACTGATATGTGGGATATAAAACTGAAATCAACAAAAAACAAGACAAACAAACAAAGAAACAAAAACTCAGAGAAACAGACAATAGCTTAGTGGGTTACCAGAGGGTAAGCGGAGAGGGGGCTGGTAAATGAGAGTAAACGGGATCAAATATATAGTGATGGAAGGAGAACTCACTCTAGGTGGTGAACATACAATGTGATATATAGAGATCCATTACAGAATTGTATACTTGAAACCTATGTAATTTTACTAACCATTGTCACCCCAATAAATTTTAATTAAAAAGTAAAAAGACGATGCATGTGTTATTATGATTTGGGCACCACATCTCATGTGTAATAACAGAGAAAAGCAGGACAATTAATTGTTATTTCTTGGCAAGTTGATATTTTTGTTTAGCTGTTTAAATTTTTCAAAGTGTAGTCTTATCCAAAAAAAGGAGTCATCCTTAATTTTGGATAGATCTCAAAGCATAGTGTGTGTATTTGAAGCAACATACTGCATTTATTAGAGTATTTATTTGTGGAAATATAGTTGTAACCAATAACCTCTGTAAAATTAAGTAAACTGAACAATTTCTATAATCTGTGCACAAACAGTAAAATAGTATGTATACTAAAAAATGCAATATAATTAACATTATTATTTGTCATTTAAGTACTGCTGCAGGAAAGGAGACAGGGAAGGAAGAGGGAGGGAGGAAGAAGAAGAAGGAAGGAAGGAAGGAAGAAAGGAAGGAAGGAAGGAAGGAAGGAAGGAAGGAAGGAAGGAAGGAAGGAAAAGAGGGAGGGAGGGAGGGAGGGAGGAGGCAAGGGAAGGAGGGAGGATATTTAGATGTTTAGTTTCAAATGACTCAGAGACATTTATAGAAATGATTACGTATTTGAATCACTCTTCACACCAGTCTTATGCAGAGAATAAATCTATTTAATTTTAAACTTTGAATCATATATATATATGATTAAACTTTTTAAAATTTCCTTCTAGCCCCAAAATAGTTTATTTTTCTATAGCACAGTATCTATTTTTGAAACTTAAAAAAATAAGTATTTTGATGAATATGAATAAATCAAAACACATTAATGAATTATGAATTTGAATAAAACCAAAGAATGAAATAAATTGACAGTCCATATTCATGATAAGAAGATTCAGTGTCATCCAGATGTCAGTTCTTTCCAATTTGATCTATAGATTCATTCAATTCGAATCAAAATCTTAACAAGTTATTTCATGGATATTGGCAAACTGATTCTAATGTTTATTTGGAGCAACAAAAGGCAAAAAATAACCAACACAATTTTGAAGTAGAAGAACAAAGTTGAGAAACTGACACTAGTTATAAGACTTTCTATATAGCTATAGTAATCAAAAAGTGTAATATTGATAGAAGAGAAGCAAATAAATCAGTGGAATAGAAAGCCCAGAAATAGATATCTATTATCTATATCTGTATCAAATCTATGTCTATATCTATCTGTATCTATGTATGATCAGATGATCTTTGACAAAGGAGCAAAGGCGATACAATGAAGAAAAGACCACCTTTCAACAAATGATGCTGAAACAACTAGATATCCACATGCAAAGAAAGAAAAAAGAAATCTAGACACCGATTTTACACCATCATAGAAATTAACTCAGTTAGAGGCACACACCTAAATATAAAACACAACTATAAACTCCTATAAGATAATGTAGGAGAAAACCCAACTGAGTTTACAATGATGGCTTTTTAGACTGAACAACAAATGACTGACCCATGAATAAAAAAATTGAAAAGATGGATTCATTAAAATGAAAACATTTGCTCTATGAAAGATAATGTCAAGAGAACAAAAAGATAAGGCACAGTTTGGGAGAGAACATTTCCAAAAGACAAATCTGATAAATGATTAGTATCTGAAATTTACAATGAAGTTTTAAAAGTTAACCATAAGTAAACAACCAACCTGATTAAAAAACAAAAACAAACGAACAAAAAAACAGGCCAAAGACCTGAATTAACACCTCACCAGAGAAGATATACAGATGGCAAATAAGCATATGAAAGGATTCTCACATCAAATGTCATCAGAGGAATGAAAATTAGAACAATGCAATACCACAGCATACCTATTAGAATGGCCAAAATCTGGAACACTGACAGTAACAAATGCTGTTGAGTATGTGAACAATGGAAACTCGCATTCATTGCTAGTCAAAATGCAAAATGGCACAGCCACTTTGGAAGACAGTTTGGCAGTTTCTTACAAAACTAAACATTTCCCTTCCGTATAACCCAGGAATCATATTCTTGATGTTGACCCAAAGGAGTTGAAATGTATGTCCATATAAATACCTCCATGTTGATGCTTACAGCAGGTTTACTTATAATTGCCAAAACTTGGAAGCATCCAAGATGTCTTTCAGAAAGAGTGGATAAAAACCTGTGGTACATTTATATAATGGAATATTATTTGATGTTTAAAAGGAGTGAGCTTTTTCAAACCATGAAAAAACATAGTGGAGCTTTAAATGCATATTATTAAGTAAAAGGAGGCAATCTGAATGTCTACATACTCTAGAAAAGGCAAAACTATGGAGATAACAAAATATCTTTGATTTTCAGAAGTTGGGAACAGGGAGAGAAAGTAGGTGAAGAACAGGATATTTAGGATACTGCAAATACTCTGTATGATACTGACAATAGATACTAGTATGTCACTACATCTTTGCCCATACCAATAGAATGTGCATCATCAAGAATTAACCCTAATGTAAACTATGGACTTAAGATGATTTTGATCTGTGAATGCAAACTCATCCTTGATAAAAATGTACCATTCTGATAAGGGATATTGATCATGAGGGAAGCTATAATTATGCAGTGGCAGGGAATATACAGGATATCTCTGTAACTGCCTCTCAATTTTGCCATGAGCCTTAAGATGCACTAAGAAACAGTCTTAATTTAAAAAAAAAAAGTTTTCATTGATTTCTTCATATTTTTTTTATCACACTATTTCTAGTAATTGTCTTAATTGTATTTTTTCCAAGAATTACTTGGAAAGTTTGTTAAATTTGCAGGTTGTCATATCCTATACCAGTAGTAAATCTGGACGGTCATTAAAATATCCATCTTCCTCAAGCACCCTGGTTATTTTGGTGTTGGGTCACACTTTGAGAGCAATACAGCTATAGAGAAAATGAAAACAAATAGAAAATAAAAAGTATGAATTTCAGACTGCTTACTCCAGTCTTTTTGTTTGTTTTAATATAAAGATATAAAACATTTTTAGAATGTTTTCAACAGTTTCACCGCCTAATGTTCAAACTCTACCCAGCTGAAATATCTGATTTTATATTCCTCTTGCCCCTAATGGTATTCTTTAAATTATTTATTCAGATAATAAAGGTTGTTTTTTTTTCATAAATAATGTTTTTGTTTTGTTATGTCTTTTAATTTCTATAGGTTATGCACAGTAGAACATAAGTGAAAGTGAAGTTCAAATAATTTATTTTACCTTATTAGACTTGTATCAAAAAGAGATTTAGCTAAAATCAGTTGCAAAGTATGATTTTTTAAAAATACTTCTAAATTCAATACTCCATTATTTGTTTTTACTTTTTTTTTTTTTTTTTAAATTGGGGAATTGGGGGAGGGAAACAGTGTTGAGGAACCAGGGAAGGGGAACAGACAAGTTGCTGTCCTTTTGTTCTTCAGTCTAGTTGCAGAGGACGTTGCTTCACTGGCCCATGTTGGTATTGTCATTATGCTCTTCCCGGATGAGGCAGCTCAGTCGCCGGCCTCTGGATGGCTGCTCGCCCCGCCTATTGGCAGCTCACGCTGGCTGCCAGCCACTCACGCTGGCTGCCGGCCACTCACTGGAGCCTATGGCAGCCCACTGCAGCAGGGGCTGCAGCCTACACCGTCGCCGGTGACTCACAGCAGGCAACTCCAGGTGGAGCTGTTGTTAGCTGTATAGGGCAACACCACTGGCCCTCATATGTGGGATCTGAACCAGGGCCGCTGGCATCCCCAAACCAGCTCCTAACCAATGCGCCACTTGGCCGGTCCTTGTTTTCACTTTTCTTACCACTGATAATTTAGTGTTGACTTTTCATGTTTTATCTGGTGCTATTTTAATTTGTCATGTACAATATTCCTGAAGTCCTTTAGATTGTTACAGAAATATATAGCTGAGCAGCAAGGAAATGTAAAAGTCACTCACTAAAATTATATTTATAGGCAAAGCAACAGAACTATTACAGAGTAATTCCAAAGTGATATTTAGTCATACTGTGAGCTACAACCTGTCTACAAAGCAGTAGAGGCTATAATTTATTGGTTTGAAGCAAAGTTAACTTTAGCCAAGGTTCTAAGAGGTCATTTCTACTCATTTTCAATCGAGAAAGCTAATTAAATAAATTCTCATATTTCCAAAATGCAGCTAAATTATTTAATTTTCTTACCAAATTTTTGAGGGAATAGGAGGTAGGGCAGAACACCTTGTATGTGCAATCCAGTGAAAATCATTCATATCCCAGAAACTTTCTTTGCAAGAAACTTCAAGTTAGGATTCTCAATTCTAGAAGAGATAGATAGTCTAATTTTAAAATATTTATGTTTAACTTACCTGTATTAAATATTTAGATGATAACTTATTTTATTTACTGTAGGTAGTCATCTATTGACACTGAAGAAATGTGTCATAGCCAAATACTTGACATCTACATCTTTGATTTGTTGAGAAAAATGTCAGCAGGACTGCGTTTCACAATAGCTCTTCTAAAAATACCTAAACCACACAATCACAGACATTCTATTGGAAGAACTTGCTTTAGTTTGCTAGACATCTTCCAAAACATGTATAATCAGAACACTGCTTACTAGAAAACCATATATATGGGTAGGGACGTTTTAAGAGTATGGTAATTTGTTACTGTTAAATAAATTAAATAAAGAGACCATTAGATTAAAGTGGCTTTAATGCTCTAGTAGCTACTTAAGCAAACAAAAACCTAAGCCTGAAATGCTTCCAGGTTAAGAAATCAAAACCTAAGAACAACCAATTGCAAACAGCCAACTAGACTCTCTCAAATAAGGCAACAGCTTAAGCTAGAACCAATTAAATAATATCCTTGATTTTCTTCTGCTTCTTCTCTCTAAAAATCTCTCCTTAGCTCCTGTCAATGGAGTGCTCCTGGCCACTTCTAGTTTGACTCTGCCTGGTTTGAAACACTTTTTTCTCATATAAAGTCTTAAAATTTTTAATATGTCTCAGTTATCTTTCAACAGTTAATGTGTTGTCTCACTCACAGGTCAAGTTTCAGCTGTCAGGATTGTCTCAGGACATTGGGCAATGTATTACTCAATAAATGACAATGTTCTATCCACTTAAATTTTGTAAAGTAAATACTTCTATAAAGAAAGTCATAATCAAGTTTTTCATGGTTAAATGAATCAGTTTGAGGGTTTTAGGATTAAATATATCTAACATCAGTATTATGATACGACACCTGATGTGCATAAATTTATAAAAATTATATGAAACAGGGCTGGCAGAGTGGCGTGGTGGTTAAGAGCTGGTGTGGGATGCCAGCGGCCCCGGTTCAGATCCCACATATGAGGGCCAGTGATACTGCCGTCAAAAAAAAAAAAAAAATATATGAAACAAATTAAATCCAAGAAAGTATTCCAGAACCAAATAAGTAAACATTGCAATTACTCTCTTCAACTAGGAATTGGGAACTGGGGAGAAAAGGAAGTTGGAGAAATGCCAAGCCGAAACTTTCATGAGAAATAAAGAACAGTTGAAAGAGCATTCTTTTACAAGTGTTTTTAAGGCTTTGAAAATGTCATTTCTCTCCTAGAAATCTCATGACTTTTAAAAAGTAAAACTTATGATAAAGCTAAAATTAAGCAGATGATAGTATTTCCCTTTTCTAACTCTCAATTTTTTTTATTTTTTCCTGGACAATTCCAATGTGATTCTAACTGTAATTTGCACTGTCATTTTAAAAGCATTTCTCAGATATTTGCTAGGCATTTTATGGAAGGAGACACTGCGGCAAAGAAGTTAAGCTGCATACTCTCAGTTAGATAAGAAAGCAGAAGTTAAGTCAACCTCAGAAACCAGATACCCAAACTCCTGGGCCTTAAGTCACACTCCCATTTAAAATATCCACTGAGGCTTTTATCATGACAAAAAAAAAAAAGTAATTGGATCCATGAATGCAGAGCTTTGGAGGCACTATCAGCATTACACATTATCTTTCATCTTGAAATCACACAAAGCTTTATTAAACTGTTCTAAAAGGAAGTGTTATTGTTCCCATGTACCTCTCTCTCCCCAAAAGATAACTCAAGTGGATTTATCAGGTGGCTAAATGGGAGTACTAAAGAGGTTAAATTTAATTTAGGGGGAGATACTTCCCTTAGGAACAGAAGAGCTTTTGTAATGTTGGTGCTAAAATGGTCCCCTTGTCAAAGGACTTATGTCCTATGAGGTCCTCCAAACAAATTTAGAAAAGGAGAGGAAATCGGCCACAGAAACTGTTTGGTGGTACATTTGAGATCCAAAATGTAAACTTTTATTCCATGGCATTCTCTAATTCACGAAGGTTAAAGTATCTCAGACTGATCAACAACTAAATCGTGTTAATCAAAAACTGTATATATATATATATATATATATATATATATATATATATATATATATATATATGTAAAGGGAAGAATTGATTTAGAAATTATCTGGGTAATTCATGTTAGAAAATATTACTTCATGAACTTTTAAGAAATCTTGAAATGCAAACGTTTTTCATTAAAAAACAAGTTAAATATGTAGGTACTGTATGTTATGCTTAAGGCAGAAAATAGGATGTAAGTTTTATTTTTATGAGGATATTAACTTATAACATTTGGGTAGAAAAGTTCTATACAATGGCTTCAATTATTCACATTTATTTTAATTTGTATTTGCTAGAAGTCTGTACTAAATTTTTAGAAACACATTTATAAGAAACACACATTTTTATTAAATGAACTCTAAAAATCATTAGACTTTCTGATCCTTATGCCAATTTACTAAAATTATTTTAATAATTCTCCACATTGGTGAAATCTATTATTAATTTTTAAGACCCTTCTAGGGACATTTTTACTAACCACTTAGAGAAACCAACAAGGAAAAAAAACAAACAAAAAAAAAACACACCACATTCTTATCTAAAACTTGAACTTATCAAAACTCACTTGTCTAAAAGTTAGCCTGGGAATATCTAGACACTGGAATTTCTCACTTATTTTTATCCTCTCAACTTTAAGTACTAACAGGATAAAGACATTTCCAAAACATCCACTTGTCCACAGAACACAGATCTCTGTTTTTCTTTTTTTTTTTAAGTTACATAGAAGGTACGAGAAAAGTAAGGGAGTTAAACAGGCCTAATTCTCCTTTTTGGTGATTTAGTGACAACATGGGTGTAACAAAGGAAGTGAGTGTAAAGTAAATAAATAAATAAATAAATAAATAAATAAATAAATAAATAAAATACAACATCTTCCTTTACTTCATTCTAAATCTGGTAATTGACTATAGACAAACCATGAACCATTTGACCATCTGTAGTCCCAATTAATCCCAGTTTCCTGACTTTCAACTCATTTTTTCAATTATATTATCTGATGGGCCCAAAGACATTTGAGCCTTAGCAACATTTCAGTCATGCTTATCAGTATCTCCGGGTGCCTGTTGATTGGTACCCCAAAGCCCTGGTCTTCCTATATAACTCTGATATTCAAACACTGCCAGGGGGCTCATGTTAGTACTTCTGAACATTTAACGTGATTTTTCTCTACAAATTCTTCCGAGAAGCCATGAGAAACATTCACATGAAATCTGTTTGTATTCACAAGTTAGGTTGCTTGAAGAACTAAGCAACCTTTCTTACTTTCTGTTGTCTTTATCCTTCAATTCTCCTTTTAACCCTGGGCCTTGATTCTACCCAATTAAGCCCATTTTCTATAAATCAGACCTTTATTTCAGAAGCTCATACAGCTAACTAACAGGACTCAAAATCACACTTCTAGATGTGCGATCTGGAGGGTTGATCATGTTTTTTATTCCTGTAAAGTTATTTGGCCTATCAAATCTGAGATACTCCAGTTTTGGTGCAGTCCATAGGATATAATTTCTATTATTTCCTAAATTATATTTCCTCCAGTCCAGTGGATTAGTAATTTCTTGTGAGTTACATACTTAAAGTATTTTAGTTGTAAAAACTATTCCTCTCAAATAAATATAAAAATTTTAAAAATGTTCACACAAAAATGAACCAATGTAAATATAAAAATCATACACTAAATTTTTTTTAAAATTTACTCATGACTCATGATAAGAGAAAATAAGTTGTTCTAAAAATAATTAATAAACATTTTAATAATAAATTAAATATGACAGAAAAACATAATTTTTAAGATAGATACCTGGCAACATCAGAGTGATTTTAATTTTTAAAATAGGCACATGGATTTTAAAATAATATAAAACAATGAGGGTCATTTTCAGTATTAATAATTCTGTGCCTTGAATATTAATTCCTTTGCTTGTCAAATTTCATTAAACATCAATTTATCTGTTTATATTTCAGCTTTGCCCCAAACCAAAATAGAATGTATCATTCAAAATAGTTCTCACAAGATCTCTGTGGTTCAGCATTATTTAATAGTCTGTAATGGTAGTTATTACTATGAAATATATTTGATTTCCTGTTAATTCCTGACTAGCTAGTTTAGGAAAAGATAAAAAGTCAAAATCGCCAATAAAAAACTCAACTTTAAGTCCAGCTATCTTAGACAGAACAACATCTAACAGTACAGCTATGTTTCTATTTGAAAGGACTGTAATTTTTTTCTAGAAATGTATCTTGTACAGATGTGTTTTTCAAATAGAGCTTTTCTTCAGATTCAGCATCAAGTAACTGTATGTTAGTTTTCTTTATTTTTATTTTCTATTAAAATATAGGTAACATACAATATTACATTAGTTTCAGGCCTACACCATAGTTATTCAACATTTATATACCTAAAGAAGTGACCACAGTGATAAGTCCAGCAACCATCTGACACTTTCATTACAGAATTCCTACGGGGTTTCACCCATGTGTGGTTTTGGCCCCTGTATACAGGCTTTATCTTATATGTGTTCCATAATCAGTTGTCAATGAAGAGTGTGATATCCTGTGTTACTACTCTGTCTGAACAAATCAGGTGTGTATTCATCTCGATTGTGCCTTTATAAACATGGACAAAGCAGACTTTCTGAAGTGCAGATGTAAAACTGCAGAGAGAAAGGTCACCCTTCCCCTTTCTGCACAGGAAAGGACTGATTACATTTTTCAAGGATATAAAGGAAAAGGGACTCTAGTTGTCTACATCCAGAGCCTGCACTTTCTCTTCTCTTTCCATGGAAAGGAACATGAAAAATGTTTTAAACCAATGGATTTTTCCTGTCTTCTTCCAGGGCCACTGCAAACCCAACTATATAAAAAAGCACAGCAGGGGGCCAGCCGAGTGGCGCGGTGGGTAAGAGCTGGTTTGGGACACCAGTGGCCCCGGTTCGGATCCCACATATGAGGGCCAGTGATACTGCCCTCTAAAAAAAAAAAAAAAAAAAGCACAGCAGGGACTCTGATGTATATCAGACTCCTCCTACTAAACCATGGTGATATATGCTCCATGAGAATGGAATTTTACTTTGCTATTTTGTATCCCAAGCACAAAGAATCCAGGCCTGGCATGTAGTAGGTGCTTAACAAATATTTATTGACAGAAAGAATGAGTAATCCCCAAATTTAAATCAAACTTTGTCCACCATTGACTTCATTTATGTGTCACCTGTTCCCTAAACTGACTATATCATCAATTCATTGATTTATTCACATCTCTTCATGTTCATTTGAAAAGAAGGATCTCCATTTCAAACAATACTCTTTTGGGGGAACTGCCCCTTCTTAGTATTGTACTCTGTGGGACTTCCATTCACAGGGGGTAATGGTGCATATTAATATGACCACTGCCTTCCTTCAGTCTCCTTCAAAAATAGTAATGATCATGCATACAATTTATTCAAGGCTCACTAAGTGTCAGGTGCTGTGAAATAGAAAAAATTGAAATACTTCATTTAATCCTCCCAAGGAACCTATGAAGTGTGTGCCATTATCATCCTGATTGAGAGATGAAGACATAAGGGCTTAGTTTGGTTGTACTACTAGCTCACAATACCACAGGTAAGTGAGGGAGCTACGATTTGAATCTGGACCCTTGTAACTCCAGAAATACAGGGCCAAACCACTACACATTCTGCTTGCCCCACTCTCTGAAGGGGCTATTTCAAATATTTTCTTCTTATTAAAACTGCAACCCCCTCCATCCGTCCCCTTCAATCTCAGCAGATGTCTGTTCCTTCTAGATCAAAGAGAAAAATAGACACCATGAAAAGCAGACTCTTTTAATATCCTCAGTTAGTATCCAGATATCAGACCTATCTGCTTCTCTCTCCCGCTGAGGAAAATGTTTCCCTCTACCATAACTCTGTATCCCAACCTTTTCGATAATAGTGGAAACAAACTTGTTATTTTCATTTTTCTCTCCTCTTTTGCATCCTATCATCAATATTTAACATGCTTTAACTTCTTAGTAACAAAAATGCTTTACCTTAAGCACAAGCTCTCTCTCTCTCCTTCCTTTAAAATATAAACCTCTAAAATGTCTATATTTGCTATATCTATTTTATCATTTCTCAATCAACCTATTTTCACCTGTCTCATGCAGCTAATTTCTTTTGCTTTACTGCATATGTATTCTCTGAATCTAATGGACAATGTTAAGCTTTCATTTTCCTTGACTTCTAAACAGCATTAGAAAACGTTCCCTAGTCCCTACTCTTGTCTTCTGTGATAGCTCACACTCTTTGTGTTTTATCACTCTGCTCTTTTTCTTAATCTCTTTTTTCAGCACCTCCACTTTTACTTTGATATAATTACTTAAAGTATAATATGACATTGTGATGTTGGAGACAGGAATTTTTTATCAGCTTTATTGAGACATGATTGACATACTAAACTGTACATACTAAAAATATATAACTTGATAAGTTTTGACATATGAATATAACCTAAAAACATTACCACAATCAAGGTAGTTGACATGTCTATCATCCCCAGAAGTTTTCACACACTCCTTTTAATCTCTCTCCATTTTTCCCCCCTATCCCTTACCCTTCCTACCTCTTCAGTTCCCAGACTGAAGTGATATTCCTTCTGTCAATATATTAGTTTCCTTTAACTAGAGAATTATATTAGCAGAATCTTACAGTATATGCTCTATTTTATTTGAGTTTCCTCTCTTGGTGTACTATTTTTAGCCTCATCCATGTTGAGTAGTTTTCCATTGTATCATCATTTCTTTACTCATTCACCTGATCATGGGCATTAAGGTTTCTAAAGGTTTTATCTGTTATAAATAAAGCTGCTATAAAAATGTGTGTACAAGTCTTTTAATGGACATATGTTTTTACCTACCATGAGTAAATATCTAGATCATGGGCTAGATTATGTGGTAGGTAAACGCTTGCCTTCTAAAGAAGCCTCCAAACTTTCTTTAAGTGATTGAATCATTTTACATTCTTACCATCAGAGTATGAGAATTTCAGTTCCTCCACAGTCTCACCAATATTTGGTATGGTCAATATTTTTAATTCTAGCCATTTTAGTAGATGTGTAGTGCTATCATTGTGCTTTGGTTTGCATTTTTCTAATGACTAATAATATTAAATATTTTTTCAATGCTTATTGGTCATCCACATGTCTTTGGTGAACTGTCTGTTAAATCTTTTGCCTATTTTTAACTGATTGGTTGTTATCTAATTATTGACTTTAATATCTCTTTATACATTCTAGATACAAATCCTAAATTAGATATATCCTTTGCAAATATTTTCTTGTATGCTTAGGTTTGTCTTTTAATTCTTGTAACAAATTTTGAAAAGTTGAAAGCTTTGTTTTGCTTTTAAATTTTGATAAATTACAATTTCTCAATAAGCATGGATCATGCTTATACTGTTGCTCTGGCAAATCTTTATCTAACCCAAATTCACAACAATAGTCACCTCCTATCATTTTTTATAAAAGTTTTATATTTTAATGTTTTACATTTAGGGTTACAATCTATCTTAATTTTTTTGTATGGAGATAGATATGGGTTAACATTAAATTATTTTACAATGAACACCCAGTTGTTCTAGCACCATTTGTTGAAAGAATGACTTTTACCACCAAATTCCCTTTACCTCTTTGTCCAAAATCAATTATCCATATATGTATGTGTCTATTTTTGGATTTTCTGTTTTGCTCCATTGATCAATTTGTGTATTTTAACACCAATCTCTAACTATCAATATTATTCTCATTCCAAGCTTTGTCCTTCTTTAAACAAACAAACAAACAAACACACACACTATATATATATATATATATATATATATATATATATATATTATATATACATATATATATAATATATATATATATATATATATATATATATATATATATATAATTACCACAGTCAGTGCTTTGTACCTCCAAAGAATTCTAAATCCAGCTTGCCATTTATTTGCTACATAGAGCTTAATGAGGTTATATGGAATTTATATATCAATTTTGGGAAAATTGACATCTTAAAAGTATTGAATTTTCTAACCTTTGAAAAGTGTTTATCTCTGCATTTTTAAGATAATCTTTAATTTTTCTCTGCAGTGTTTATCATTTTTTTAGCTGTATAGGCCTTTAACATAGTTCCTCAGATTTATACTTAAGTATTTCACATTTTATGCTATAATAAATAGCATTTTGTTAAAATTTCAGATTGTTCATTACTGTTGTTTCAAATATAATTGATATTTGTATATGAACTTATATCTTGGAAACTTGCTAAAATTACACATTAGTTCTAGTAGTTTTTTATAGATCTCAGTAAGTTGTTTATGTAGCTCATTTTATTGTCTGCAGATAAAAACAATTTACTCTTTCCTCTTCAATCTGGATGGCTTTCATTTATTTTCCTTGCCTTCCTGCTATGGCTGGAACCTTCAGTACCATATTAAATAAAATGGGTGACATCATTCATCTTTTTCTTGTTTCTGATCTTAGGTAAGTAAATGTAGCACTCAATTGTTTATTTTTTTCTCAGAGATTACTGTCTTTGTTTGCCTAATGTCCCATGTCTTGCAAACCATTGTTCCAAATGCTGTCAATTTTTTGTTTGCTATTTCATGTGAAAGGGTGAATTTGGTCCATATTTGTACATCTTGGCCAGCAATGTTAGTCTGTTTTATCCTTTTAAATGTTTAATGTTGATACTAGGGTTTTTTTTTTTTTGTTATTGTTTGCTGTTTGTTCTTTTTCCTCTTCTGACTGAATATCTTCTTGCTAGGGAATGTTATCTACTTCCATAGCTCTGATAATCATGTCTATACAAATGACTCTCACACTTATACCTCTAACCCAGGTCTCTCATTTGAATTCCAAAGGCATTTTTTAGTCACCAAGTCTACATACAGATCCATATAAAAACTTCACAGACTGCTCAAATGTGGCGTGTCAAAAATGAAACCCTGTTCACTCTACCTTTTATTTGATCTATTGAATTTCCTGTCTCAACAAATGGCATCAACATCTATTATTCATGTCAGAAACTTGGAAATCAACCGTAACTCTACCTCATCCCTCAAATCCCACTCAATCACTAAGTCCTGTTGAGTCTACCACTATAAAATATATTTAAAAATCTTTTCATGATTCCTTTCTTTTTTTTTTTTCATGATTCCTTTCAACTATCCATCATTCCATTTCTTTTCAAAACCCTCTGCTATAGGTTAAATTATGTCCCTCAAAAAGATATGTAAAAATCCTAACCCCTGATAACTGTGAATGTGACCTCATTTGGAACAGTATCTTTGTTGATGTAACTAATTAAGATGAGGTCATTAGGGTGGGCCCAAATCCAACATAATAGGTGTTCATAAAAGAAGAGGGGAAGAGACACAGAGGCAGACACACAGGAGGAAGATAATATGAAGACACACAAGTAGAATATTTTGTGATGATGGAGGCAGAAACTGGAATGATGTATCTACAAGCCAAAGAATGCCAAGAATTGGTAGCAGGCTTAGAAACTATGAGAAGTTTCTTCTGTGGAAACTAGAGAGAGAGCACTGCCCTGCCAATACCTTGATTTCAGACTTGTAGTCTTTTAAACAACATTACTTTGTTTTAAGTCACCCAGTTTATGGTACTTTATTATGGCAGCCTCGGGAATCAAATTCTCTATCACCTCATTTCAACAAGGCCCACTTAAACAAGCTCCCATGTGTCACCTGGTGTTATTCTTATCTTTTTTATACATGTATGCTACTCTCCAAGAAAAAGTCAAAATGGGCTTTTAAAAAGGCAAACCTAATTATGACACTGCTTTTTAAAAAACTTTTAGTGGCTATTTATTAGTTGAAGAATGCAGTCAGATGTTTTCAGTGTTGTCTAAATGTATTTCAATCATCAGCCTTATTTCTCAAATACTCTCTTCTCTATTTTGAGTTTTTTCTCTTCTTCAAACTAGTAATGTTTTTCTTGCTTCTGAGTTCACACATGCCATTCTTTCTGCTTGGAATGTTCTTTCCTCATAACCTCACCTGCTTCACCTGTTTAATTTGTATATATACCTCAGGAATCTACTGAGATGCCACTTCCTCAGAGAAACCTCTCTGAGGTAACTGATAACAAAATTGTGTATTTCTTTTTCTTGCACTTTCTTTCTCCATTGACCCATATAGCGACACATATTCAACATACAATGTGCTCATTTATTTAATTTATATAATGAATAAGATATAGCACAAACTATCCTTTGGAGACACTATCCACATATGATTGTGCTTTCAGCTTCATCGATCAGTATAAACAATTTTCACACACCTTCTCTTTCCTCAGTCTCTCCTCTGTCCACTATAGCTCTACATTTCAATCTATTACAAGGGTAAAATTAATCACTCAAGCCTAAGACCTGTAAGACCTCAGAGTACTGGGTGAAGAGCTCTGGGGATTAGAGTGAGAGAATTATGGAGGGAGGGATGCAAAAGTAGGAAACCCATGAAAGACAATGGAGTGTATGGAACAACACCATTTTGCTAACTGGTTTTGAGAATGCCCTTCACCTTACATTTATTCAATTATTCATCAATCATTTTCTGCATTAAACAAATCAATAAATGGACTGGCTACTTTTATGTATATTTATATGTATTCTCCTTGGCATCTCCTTTTCTCCCCCCAGGGCTTTTGCTGCTGTTGTTCTTTACTAAGGCAATCCTGATTTTTGTTTTTGTTTTTTAACTTGATACCATTTATATAATAATACTCTTATGGATCCAGGAGATAATGTTATTTCTTCTATATTTTTATAAAAAGAAATTTTGAGTTCTATAAGCTGCAAGAGATGTACTGGCAACAGCTTTCAATATCCGATGTTTTGGAATTTTGCATTTTAGAAATCATTTACTCCCCTGAAATTATTCCCCTTTGTTCATTCAAAATGTTTCTAAATGTGATAAGGTAGAAACTTTGAAACTATTATAAGAGAAATTAAAAAAAAAAAAAGTTTGCAAGATAATAAGCAAATACTAGGAACAAAGTACATAATCATAAGTACATTAGAAGTGGAAACTATAAAATGATTTATCCAATTTTAAAAATATAGCTGTATACTATTTTTAAATAAGTCTCATGTAAAAAAATGCATTTCAAATATCTGCTTTTGTTTGCACTGAAAATGAAATATTTAGAGGAAATTGATCATCAAAAGCCTATTAAGTACAATTCCTAAAATTGCCTGATACCTATTTCAACATATCTGATGGATTGAATGTAGTGACCAGTGTCAACAGGCAACATTTAAAAAGCCATTTCTTAGTGATTTAGAACACTTTTGCCACCCCTAGGGACATGCTTTGAATCTGGCAAGAACATTAGCTGATCATGCTACTTCAGTCTGACAGCTTCTGATTTTTAACAGGAGAAAAAGGCAGAACTAATGGATATAAATAAGCTTAAAAGCAAGGGAACTTATCAATCACTGTAAACAGCTGTATTTTGGGAAGCTAATAGAGGTACTTCTAAAAACATAAAAAGTCAATACATATTTTTTCTGGCAACTAATAATTTCAATCAGGTCTCCTTCATTTTGCTCTCCCCCAACCCCCAACCTGCCTACCTTCTTTTTTCAATCAGTATAATATCTTGTCAGCCTTGATTAACATGAAAACATTCTTTTTTAGGTGTATTGTTCCACTTTCCAGAAAGGGCTAACACAGCATCTAATTTTATGCAAAGGTAACTCAAAAGATGAATGAAGCAAATTAAATTATTAAAATGATTACAATCCCTTTCTTTCTTTTCTGATTATGTAGTGGAGAACATATACACACAGCACTATCTATAATTGGTACATTAGTGGGTAATGACTATAACTATACTTTTATTCAGCCTCAAGCATATATATATATATATATATATATATATATATATATATATATACACACACACACACACACATATATGCTTGAAAACACAATTACCTGTTTTGCTTTATAATTATTTCAAAATATGCCACTACTGTAGTCCTCCGCAGAGGACTCTGACCCATTCTTTTCCGGAACAAATTCATTTTAGAAGAGACTACTGGTTTGACAATGATTGAGGAAGAACCATAAACCCTGATTATTTCAGTGAAAAAGTAAAAGAAGTTTTAATTCTATTCTCTGAAGAATTAGGATTGGGCTAAAACGTCAAGTTTTAGAATATTATGAAGAACATGTCCTCAACCCCCCAAGGCTACAAGCCTGTTCCAAATACCACAGTGGTCCTCTCTCAAATTCAGAGGCCACTTTTCCACTAACCATAACTTGACTGTTTTTGGTAGAATTTAAAAGGCATTAGGATTAATTTCCTCATATGCACGATGCACTACATGGTTTGCAAAGGAAAATGCAACACTCAAGATGCAGCCATGCTCCAATGCATTAACTGCTCACCAGGAGAGACAAACAGTATATATACCCATTGCATTAGAATATAATGGAACTTTGTGGGCGGGACTCATAGGACCCTGTGATTAACTATCTACTTGGTATATTCAGGGCTTTTTTTTTTTTTTTGAGGGCAGTGTCACTGGCCCTCACATGTGGGACCTGAACTGGGGTCGCTGGCTTCCGAAGCCAGTGCTTAACCACCGTGCCACTCGGCCAACCCTAATCAGGGCTTTTTTGATGGAAGAAAATATCTGAGCTGGGTTTTGAAAAAAAATTATTATTATTTTTCTTTCCCCCAGAGAGAGAGAGAATAGCATTTGCATGTAAATTGGTAAAGGTTAATAGTATGAACTCTGAAGTCAGCTGTCGGGATTTGAATCTCTGCTCCAACATTTTCCAACTGTTTGAACCTGTAAATAACCCCCATGCTTCTAGTCTCTCATCTGAAAAATGTGGTTTAATCATTGATTTTTATTTTTTCATAGCACCCAGTGTTCACATAGGTTTAAATCAAGTCTGCTGGGCCTTTTATACTGGATAATATTCCAACAATTATTTTGGAAAGAGAAGTTTTAATATCTGTAATTTTTTAAATGCTTTTTCCCCCCCAAAGATAAGTTAGATAGGTTGTTTTATTGAGCAAGACCATAAATAGATCATGGTATTTTGTTTTGTTTTAATTTCAAATAACTGGATTTGTCTGATATTAGCCTCACATACGTAGTTAAGCATCCACAATTATCAGGCACTCCCCATGATTCTTAGAAACCTTTGTCCCTATCTAGCAACTCTAGTTCAGACTTACCCAGAACAAGTTTAACTAGAGTCTAATTGTCATGAGTGAGGCTTGGAAAATCAGAATTCCATCTCCTACGTTTCTGGTGATTAGTACTTTGCCTAGAAAATAACAGCATCCTCTAATTGTGAGCAGTAGTTATCACAGGAAAGAAAATTCCATAAACAGAGACCTTATCCACCATTTCTTGAGTATGGAAGTGTTTTAATATGTTATCAACGGATACAAACATACCTGTTGATGTTCAAGTGAACATCCAGCAGAATATTTCAGCTCAGGTCATATGTTAACTTCTAAAATCAATATGTCCTAGTTAGCCACAAACTTACCTTCTTTCAGAATTAGACTTTAGAATACACTTAGAGTATGTTTATGCTATTCCGTAGTCTTTCTAGAAGCTACATTCAAATATATAGGTGCGACAGATAGACGCTAAGGTGGCCCCATCATTTTCACCTCTTTGCATTCACGCCTTTCTATGACTCCTCCCCTTGAATGTGGGCAGGAGCTGTGACTTATTTCTAAGCAATAGAATATGAGATAGTTAAGAGAATGTCACTCCAATGATTAGGTTACATTATATAAGACATCATCCTGGCCAACTAAAGCAATGCCTCCTCATAGGCTTGAGGAAGTAAATGGCCACTTGAGAAAAATCCTCATGGCAAAGAACTGTGAACAGCCTCAAGGACTGCAAGCTGTATCTGAGCCTAATTGGGACCTCTAACCATAGTTAGCAAAAAGGCCAGCCATAGAGCCACCGAAAATGAATTCTGCCAAACCCAAAATAATTTGGAAGCTAATCCTTCCCCAGTAAACTTTTAGATGAAAATGAGGTCAAGATTGCAGCCCTTGAGCCCCTGAACATGAGATCCAGCTAAACTCTGCCCAAAACTCCTAACACACAGATGTTGTGAGCTAATAAACATGTGTTGTTTTAAGTCATTAAGTTTCATGGTGATACGTTACACAGCATGGAAATTAATACAATAGGTAACCAGAACACTTCCTTCTGCTTGATACCATTCTATCTCTAAATTATTATTGAAAGTTATATGGTCACATACATGCTACTTTGTGAGCTATTTTTATCAGTAAAACAAACAATGAAGATTTAAAAGTCCTGAATTGTTAGTGAACTTATATAGAGACAATGCAAAGGTTAATTTATCTCAAATAACAGTGAACATCTCCCTTCACCATTGTTAAGTATCTACAATGTGATACATTCAACATTACATTTTCAATCAATACTGCTGATTGACCCTTTCCTCTGTTTACAAATTCAAAGTATTGTTTTTTTTAAAAATGCTAAGGATCAAAATGTTACTCAAGAATTTTTATATATTACTCTGGAAAAATATGTTTTCTATGTAATTTCTAAGACTCTTAATAAAAAGAGAAAATTACTTTGGAGTTACAATTCACTTTCCTCCAAAGAATAGTAACTATGCATCTGTTGAGGTAAACCAAATAAGTGGAAAGAATTCATTAGTTCAAATGCAAAGCTGAGTTATTATTTAGGAAAAATGAGACTTTTTTTTTTGTTTTAAGTAGGTGATGGGACTGTATTTGCAAATATCTGGTCAGTAAATGATAAAATACCATTTTTATGCATCCATCTGCCTTGTGGATTTTTTTTTCTTTCTTTTTTTTAAATTTTTTATGTGGCACAAGGGTAACAACTGACTTTTGTTAATGATGTCATTAAACTACCTGTGTCTATGACACAGCACAGGTGATTTGCCTATCTCACCTCAGCAAAGCTGCTTTTTGTGGGCTAATTTTAGGCAAATACTTCTCCTAGAATAAAGAATAATAAACAGAAAAGAATGATATGTCTAGTAGATAACTTATAAAGGAAGTTTTCTGCCCTAATGGAATCATAACTATGTAGGTAGTGTCCTCAGATACTATCTATCAATTGTAGATCTCACTCCAAGGATGTATGTTCTATTGTCTATAAGTTCTTATAAGTTCTAACCATAAACAGATTTTATTGGAATATATATATATATATATATATATATATATATATATATATATATATATATTTTAAAGATTTTACAAATACTGAGCTTCAGGTTTTTATTTATTTATTTATTTATTTATTTATTTTATTTTTTTTATTTTTTTTTTTTTGAGGGCAGTGTCACTGGCCCTCATATGTGGGATCCGAACCGGGACCGCTGGCTTCCCAAGCCAGTGCTTAACCACCGCGCCACTTGGCTGGCACGCTTCATGTTGTTTTAAAATAGTGTAATGTGTTAGGAGTCACAACTATGGGGAGCAAGAATAAAGGGAAAAATAGCAAATGCATATTGTGTAAAAAATAAACAAAAGTCCCTTTTGCCTGCTGAATTTTGTCTAGCTACTAAACTTTTCTAAGTTACAATTTACTCAGTTATGAAAGAGACAGTAAAATGCTTTATCTAATAAGTCTGTGAATGAGTTAAAACCTGAAAAAACTTTTTGCCCAGACTAGCACATACAAAGAGCTCAATAAATGCTAGCGGCTGTGGCAGGATTTCTATATGCAATATATTATGAGTTAAGAGGCACTGTGCTTAATAGATTGGATATGCTACTTTGCATTGTGCTTAGAAGGTTGCATTGTGCTGTGCAAAGATTTAAAGAAATGTAAACCAGGTGTTCCACACTTATTCAGCCTTCAGGGGTGGGTCATGCTTTCCTTTAATGCCTAAATAGCAATAGCCCATGTCCCTTTTTGTATTATGGCAGAAAATATCATCTTGTATGGGGTTCCCGCCCCAGGTATGTCTGAGAATCCCTGGAAAATGCTTACATATCCCACAACTTTGTGTATCATGGCTGCCACTTGCCCTTTAGTGAACTATCTTGATTCCAAAAGCCTGTAGCACTTTTCCACACTCATGGTTGGTTTTCTTTGTTCTGGCTGCCTTGTACAGATGCTGCTTCCACTCACCATGCATCGTCACTTCAAGGTTGGACCCTATCCCTTAGTCCTAAACAGCACAGCTAAAAACAGGCTGTCACTGAGTGTGACTTTAATAGAAACCTGCAGGACACAAAATAGGCATCCATGCAGAAAGCATTCCGTTAGTGAAGATTTTACTGCACAACACTGCTTTAGAAACAACCACAAAGCTCAGAGGCTTGCATTAACTGTCAGTTCTTGCTCATGGCCTTGCTGGCCAGCTGTAGTTATGCCAAAAGCTGCTGTGATTGGCTGGATATGGCTCTAGGCTATGAGTTAGGTCTAGTTCAGCTGCATCCATCTCATTCTGGGACCCTTGGTGACATGGAGCATGTTCTCCTGACAAATGGGGAAGCACAGGAGGCCAAGACATCACAAAAGTTCACATAAAGCCTCTGCTCACATCGTGTCCACTAAGTTTCCATTGGCCGTGAAGGAAGTCAATCATCAAGACCAGAGTCAATGGCCAAATGATGTACAATCAACATACTTTCCTAAAGGCTCTGAAAAGTCACAGGACAAAGTGGATGGAAGTATCATTCTATGATAGGAGGGAATGAAGAGTTAAGAACAGTAAATTACACATCATATGTGACTGCTCTAAGAATTCTTGGGATATACCTCTTTCACAGGAATTTCAATAATAATGATTTTCCCCTCTGTTCCCAGTATTTTTGGCATGTTGTAAAGACCAAATTATCCGTGGAAGTTTATTTCACAGTTTTCTTACCAGAAAGCCATTTGTAGTGTCCAAAGAAGAGTAATTGACTCATTTCTGATTTTTCAAACTGACATGTTTGGGGGTGGGGATGGAGTGGGCGGGGAATGTTTGCTTTGTTTTGTATAACCCATTGTGTGTTTTTTTTCTTTCCAGAACAAAGGAACAGTGAATTTGTAAATGGACAAGTCAAGCCACCTCTATGAGAAGAGATACCTTGTTGACCGGCTGAATTGACAGTATTTCTTAACATCTAGTCATGGATTTATTTTAAAAATATCAGGAGATCTAGTCTCAGCCAGGATCTTCCATTGCAAAATGTTTCAAGTAATAGAACTGCAAAACGGTTTGGCTAACTTAAGAAACCTCCGAGGCAAAGAGGCTGATGGAAGCGATCAAAGGTAGGCGAGAATCAAATGCTATCTGGATGTTAACTACAGACACTCTTCTCTAGTGATTGGGAAGACTTTTGCTTTCCTGCATTCCTTAGCAATGAGCCCATCACACAAAAGTCACTCTTATGGACAGGCTGCCTACACAAAAACAAATAAACAGAGACAAGGTGAAAGAGCAAAGAAGGGTTGCATCAGAATGGATAATCCTGCAGAGATTAGAAGAGGTTGTTTTAAAAAGAGATGGACAGGCACTTTAAATAAAATATTGAAAGGCTAAAATGAGTTTATTTCCTGAAAACATGTTCAGCAGTACCAAGTTATGAGCTTGGCAGCTTATGGGTTCTCTGATTAGCCAATTCATGTTACCTAGATGTTTGTCCTTTCTTACACTGTCAATGATACCTGAACACCTGGGGTAATCATTGTGGGAAACTTCAGCAACATCACACACTGAGTAATAGTCAAATTTACAGTGAACATGATAGTTTATGTCATATACTGAAAGCTATCCCAAAAGTTGGAATAAAATAGAAAAATTTTACTTCCATTTTGTTAAATAGAGGTGAAAACATTTGTGATTATGCACTGTAGACAAGGTCAGGTGACTAATAGTAATAGTTCAAATTTTAAAATATGAATGGACTAAAATTAGAAATACTCAACATAAATGTTGATATTTCATACAAATAAAAGTTCAGTTGAGGACCGGCCGAGTGGCGCATTGGTTAAGCGCTGGTTTTGGGATGCCAGCGGCCCCGGTTCGGATCCCACATGAGGGCCAGTGACACTGCCCTCTACAGCTAACAACAGCTCCACCTGGAGCTGGGCTGTGCGAGCCCCGGTGATGGTGTGGGCTGCAGCCCCTGCTGCAGTGGGCTGCCATAGGCTACAGTGAGTGGCCCGCAGCCAGCGTGAGCGGCTGGCAGCCAAGCGTGAGCTGCCAATAGCCGCGGTGAGCGACATCCAGAGACCAGCGACCGATCTGCCTCATCCGGGAAGAGCGCAATGACGATACCAACAGTGAAGCAACATCCTCCGCAACTAAACTGAAGAACAAAAAGACAGCAACTTGTCTGTTCTCCTTCCCCGATTCCCCAACGCTGTTCCACTCTGCCAATCCCCCAATAAAATCTTTAAAAAAAAAAAAAGTTCAGTTGAGGAAAAATAATGTCTTAGGTAGAAAAATGAGAATGAGGGTAAGGGAAAAGGAAGTCATTGAGTAGGGGGGAAAAAATCCATGTTTTGTTCTATTTTCTCCAAAAACATGTCTTGTTCAAAACTAACATTCATTCACATAATAGATCAGATGTTCTTCTTTGACTGTACCAATAGAACACTCCTAGCTTTTAAAGAAATAAGTATCTGACAGCTGAACATGTGATAAGAAGAGACACGGTTTTCTAGAATGGGTGAATTTTGGTTTTTGCCTTCCTATCTTCTGGTGAAACTTTAATTGGCTGGCTGCTCTAGCCAGGAGCTGGACAGTTGATGATGCCGGTAATTCAGTGGAAATCACAATTGGTTGTCGCTTGCCCAGTGAAAAAAATATAATTGCATAGAAAAATGAAAAGACACGAAATATGAACTGTAAAACACAGAAGCAGAGGCTGTTTTCCCATTAATTCACCACGGGGATAAGCAAAGCGTATTTCCATATGCCAGAATCTTAAACACAACCCAGAGTCTAGGAAGCTGAGGAGACATTTCCAGTCACCTGAAGAGAATGTGTTACATTCCTCTCCCTTCCAGAGGCAGAATCAGCTATGTGTGATTTGAATGCTCTACATAAATACACATATAATTTGTATTGTTTATAACACCTAGAGCTTTCACTTAATCTGCCAGAGTAGTTTCTTCTAAATTGTGACATTACACTTTAAATTCCTTTTCTTTCTTGTTTGACAAAATGTTCATGTTCCACAAATGTATTCCTTAGTGATATTCACTTCTTCCTCCAGACTCTTGCTTCTAATCTCTTTCTCTCTCTCTCTCTCTCTCTCTCTCTCTCTCTCTCTCTTTCTCTCGCTGTTTTTCTCTGTCTCACTTTTTTGCTTGTTCTTCAAGTGGAACTTACATTTCCTTGAGTGGACCTGTCAAGACTTTTCCAAAATCATTTTTTTCCCATTTTAACATAATTTAATAATAATTTAATATAATAAAGTTGGTCTCTCAAATGATCCTCCTTTTTGCAATCATGATTCTTTTCTCTCCTGCTCCAGCTAACATTTCCAAAGGAGAACATCAGGTTTCATAGTTGATTGCCCATTGACTATGGACCAAAGTTTTCCTGCATTGTTCACTGCAATATTTGGTGTGTATATGAAACTGGAAATTTTAATACAAGCCATGAGAATATCATATATATAAATGTTATCAATGAAAGTGATGATGTGTTTCAGAAATTCTTCATGGTTCTGTGTGCTTTTTCATAGGTGGGAAAAGGTTACATATCTCTCTGCATCATGATTCATTTCTTATATTTAAATTCCATATGACAGAAATATTCTTTGTATAAAATCACTCAAGTCCAAAGAAATTTTCAAGTGTGACATCTACTATCCACAATATGTGGGCACACTTAACAGCTCTTCCCCCAAATTTTATACAGTGTCCTAATGTCATCATATTAAAAATGATTTTTCATATAAATGTCTAAATTAAAATGTATGTGCAATAAAACTAAATTATAAAGAAGAGACTTAATATGTTGGATTGCTGTTTGAAATTAGAACATATGATGGTCATTGGTTTATTATTTTTTTTCCAAGCTCATATCTTCAATGCCCTCTTCCTCTGGTCACTGAATCCCAATTATCATCTAGAGGAAAAATATTTTAAAAATCAAACATATAGTTTACACTAATTACCAAAGGAACATATGAACATTTAAGAAAGGAAAAAACTGTATGAAAATTTTAATACTCAATATATCCCAATAACAAAAGATGGATACAAGTCATGTTTGACTTCTGCAATTACAAGTGGTGCTCAAAGTGGTTACCATCAGCGTCTAGACACTTCTGATTACGGTGAACTACTGCTTGAGCAACGTTGACCAAAGTGACCACTTGTATACACTTTTTTGGCACACCAGGTATTTTATATATATATATATATATATATATATATATATATATATATATATATATATTTCATATAAATATATATTTCCACGGTGTGCTTACATGGTAGAAAGTTCTCAAACTTAATTGTCTAAATATATATATATTATATATAGATTTTATATATATATATATATATATATATATATATAAATGTTTATGTGTGCATAGCTAAATACATATTAAAAATTAGTTATTCAAAATAGGAGGTTATTAACCCTAAAGAACATTGAAGATATACAAAATTTCTTTCAAACTGTGGAAAAGTGATAATCCATACTTAAGTGTCTTGAATGTTTCAAGACAAAAACAGTCATTTAAGGATCCTGACTGTGCTCTAAAAATGTCTATAATACAGTTTAGTACATCTTGTGTAATATCACATACATTCATTTTGTTGCACTTATTATACAAATTGAAATGAATAATAATTTGCAGTTCTACATCCCATGAATATTTTTAGTATTCTCCAGCAATGGTTAATATGCTAACCAACTTTACTCAAAGGCATACAGATGTGGAAGAAATCTATCTGAGGACTTTAATTATCACCTTGTCAAATTCAAATTATTATCTTGTGAGCTAATTTCCATAAAGTATCCCCTTTGCTGTTCCATGATTTAACATGTATCTTTTTCTTATCTTATTTGTATCTACCTGAAGGTTCTAACCCTTTCAAAGGAGATAGTTCTCTGTCAGAATGTGACCTTTACCCTAAAGGATTTGGTCAAATGATTTTTTATGAACAATTTAGTTTAGCAGGAGAAAGATGTATAAAATGTATAAAAAAAAAATAACCTATCAGTAATGTCCCACAGACTCAGTGAAGAGATCCAAGATGCAGAGTAGATAAATGCTGTGCTTACTTCCTTCTGTGATCACATTCAAATTACAACTAAATTATAGAACACTCAACCTGGAGAATCATCTGAAGTCTGGCTGAACAGAAGTTTTATAACTAAGGATATAAAGAAGACGCCACATCAAGACTGGTAGGAAGGACACAGATGTGAACATGCTGGCTCCAAACTTCCATGTGGCAGTTTAGAATCAGGAGGGATATCATGGCTATGGAGATTACTCCCTAGAAAAGCAAGGAACCCGCACTCCCATCCAGCTTCCCAACCTGGTATACTAGTGCTGGAAAAAAGAGCCTCCACAACATCTGCCTGTGAAAACAGTGTGAATTCTGACCATCTGACTGAGATAGAAGGCAGGGAGAAACCCAAATGTCTTCTTAAACATTGCTGCGCACAGACTCATTCTCTTTCAGACACTCACCATGAGCTCCAGCAGACGGATGGTGACTCAGTGGGTATTGGAGGAAAATGGGTAACAGACTAAGGTGTGTAGCTTCAGAGTGAGGGCTGAAGGACAGTTGCAACTTTCCCTGTGAGGGGCCTACTCTAGAGCAGCCAGCAAGTGGATGTCATCTTTCCTGTGTTGAGCCCACCCCCACATGGCCAAATCAGAATCTAATTGGTCTGGTGAGTTCCACTGCTCCACTCTGCTGACTGAAAGGAAATCCACCCTCCACAATTCTCCCAATACTGGAGGCACTCTCTCGGCCAGCAGTGAGCCCCACTGGCATTGTACTCTGTCTTGGAAAACTAACAGAGTCCATGGACCCCAGGCAGGAGGTGAAGTGCCATGATATGCTCTGAGACTTTTGCTAAGTAATTTCAGGTTCAGGGCTGGCACCAAACCAAAATCTACATTAATCTGGTGACCAAAACTCTTCCCACCCTAGTGACTCCCTGAGACCCTGCTTCACCCAACTAGCATACTGCACAAGTCTTTACCATTGGCTTAACCTTAAGGGAGCCAACAGGTGGCAGCAGGTCTCAGGGTGTCCTGGCATTTTGCTACCCCAGGCCAGGAACTGGTGGCAGCCAATCTCAGTTCTCAGCATGGCCTTTTCCCCATGGCTCCAGGTTTAGCAGATGCACAAAAACAAACAAACAAACAAACAAACAAACAAAAAAACAAAAAAAAATGTGGTTCACTTTGTAGCTCTTGCCAGGTAGTCTCTGACCACTCACAGGCTGTAGGTGACCTGGACCTGCACTGGAGCCCCTCCCAAGAGGCACCAGAATGAACATACTTGGAGGTTGGCTTCAGACCACAGCAGACCAATGCCCAGTTAGCCCCATAAATGGCACACCCAAAGAGTGGTCTCAACAGGTACTAGAGCCCCCAGGGGTGAATCCACCTCCATAAGTACCCCCATGCAGCAACCTGTAAGCTGTGGATATGGCCAAACCCCAGAGCCAATCAGCCTGAGGGCCAATTCCACCCACTGACATGCCAATAGCAATTAAGGCTCAATTATAATGGGGGAGAGGCACATACAAGCCACACAAGGGACACTCCTGGAGCATCCAGAGCAGCTTACCAGGGAGACTGTGCCACTGGGCCCCTCAGGGCACCTACTACGTAAGGCCACCCCACCAACAATGGGAGACACAGCGGATCTACCTAATGCATAGAACAAACACAGAGAGGCAGCCAAAATGAAGAAACAAAGAAATAGGTTCCAAATGAAAGAACAGGAGAAAACTGCAGAAAAAAGAACTAAACAAAATGGAAGCAAAGAACCTACCAGAGTTCAACCTACCAAACAACCTACAGAGTTCAAAACAATGGATATAAGGATACTCAAGGAACTTGGTGAGAACTTCAACAAAAAGATAGAAAGTATAAAAAAGGATATAGAAATCATAAAAAGAATCAGTCAGAGGTGAAGAATATAATAACTGAAATTAAGAGTGTAATAGAAGAAATCACTGGTAGACTAGATGAAGCAGAGGATCAAGTCACAATTTGAAAGAGAAGGCAGCACAAAACATACAATCAGAAGAGCAAAAAGAACAAAAAAAATAATCCAAAAAGCTGAGGAGAACTTAAGAGACCTGTGGGACAACATCAAGTGTAACGACAATTGCATCATAGGGCTACAAGAAGGAGGAGAGAGAGCAAGTGATTGAGAACCTTCTTGAACAAATAATGACTGAAAACATTCCTAACCTGGTGAAGGAAATAGATACACAAATCCAGAAAACAAATGAACCCAAACAGGCTCATGCCAAGGCATGTTATAATTAGAATGGCAAAGTTTAAAGACAAAGAGAGAATCATAAAAGCAGCAAGAAGAAGGCAACTAATAACTTATAAGTGAGCACCTATAAGATTATCAGCTGATTTCTCAACAGAAAGTTTGCAGGTCAGAAAGGATTGGCACAAAATATTCAATGTGATGAAAAGCAAGGGCTACAATCAAGAGTGCTCTACCCAGCAAGGTTATCACTTAAAATCAAAGGACAGGTAATGAATTTACTAGAGAAGGAAAAGCTAAAGGAATTTGTCACCACCAAACCAGTATTGCAAGGAATATTAGACGGACTTCTTTAAGATGGTAAATAAATAAATAAATAAATGATCAAACTTATAAATAATACAATGGCAATATCTGTATATCTATCCATATTACTTTTCATGTAAATAAATTAGGTGTTCCAATCAAAACACCTAAGAGAGCTGAATGGATAAGAAAACAAAACACTTATATATGCTGCCCATAAGAGAATCACTTCAGATTGAAAGACACACATAGATAGAAAGTAATTTTATTTTTATTTTTTTTTCCAGGGCAGTGTCACTGGCCCTCATATGTGGGACCCAAACCGGGGCCACTGGCTTCTCAAGCCAGCTCTTAACCACTGCGCCACTCGGCTGGCCCTAGATAGAAAGTAAAGGGATGGAAAAAGGTATTTCATGAAAATGGAAACAAACAAACAAACAAAAAATGCTGAAGTACCAATACTTATATCCAAAAAAAATTTACTTTAAAACAAAGGCTAAAATAAAAGACATAGAAGAACCCAATAATCCCACTTCTGAGTATTTATCCGAAGAAAACCAAAATGCTACGTTGAGGGGACGTATTCATTATGTTCATTGCAGCATTATTTACAATAGCCAGAATGTGGGGGCAAGCTGGGAGTCTGTCAATGGAAGAATGGATAAAGAGGAGGTGGTACATATTTACAAAGGAATATGGCTCAGCTATGGAAGGGAATGGGTTCTTGCCATCTGCAGCAGCAAGGATGGACGTAAAGCGTACTGTGTCTAGTGGAGTGTAAAACAGAGAAAGACAGATGCAATGTGATTTTGCTTATATATGGAATCTAAAGAACAAAATAAACAAACAAAACAAAAACAAATTCGTAGATACAGAAACGAATTTTGATGGTTGCCAGATAGGAGGGGAGTCGGGAGGTAGAAAAAGGGGAAGCGATTTAAAAGTATAAATTGGTGGTTAGAAAGTAGTCATGGGGATGTAAGGTATAGCATAAGAAACATAGTCAATAATATTGTAATAAGTATGTATAGTGTCAGGTGAGTACAATATATGTTGGAGTGATAGAATGGAGAGGGTTGGGGGGTAGGATGATAAAGGTGAAGGGATTAAAAAGTACAAATTGGTAGTTATAAAATAGTCATGGGCATGTAACATAAAGCATAGGGAATATGGTCAATGATATGATAATTACTATGTATAGTGCAAGGTGAGTGCTGGACTAGTCAGGGGGATCATTCCTTAAATTATATAAATGTTTAACCACTATGCTGTACACCTGAAATTAATATAAAATAATATTGAATATTAACTGTAATTGAAAAACTTATAAAGAGGGGGAAAAAGGAGAAGGGAATAAGAGGTTCAAATTTCCAGGTATAAAACAAATAAGTCATGGGGATGTAGTCAATAATATTGTGATAGTGGTACAGTGTCAGATGATTGTTGGACTTACGGTGATCACTTCTTTATGTAATTAATTTTGAATAACTATGATATACCACTGAAACTAATATAATACTGTATGCTAGCTATATTTTTAATAAAAATCTTTTGAAAATGTCCCACAAATCAGACTAAATACTATTTTTTTTTTATAAACAATATCTACTTAAGGCAGATATTAAAAGGAAGACACTGTCAACAAAAAACATCCAGCTTAACTAAGAGAAAGCTTATAAGAGTTTATTTGAGCCACACTGATGACAACTGCTGGGAAGCAAAATCTAAACGGATTGAGAAAATGTTCCACAAAATAGCTGTTTGTAGCTTAGTTTATACATAGAATCAAAGGAGCAGGGTTACGTGAAACCATTGGTGTTAGATTAAGGTGGTGGGAGAAACCAAAACTGGGAAATCTCTGGGATTAGATAAAAGTAAATTGGAGAGACAGGTATTTCTTTTACATAGGTATGGGATATATAATAGTTCACATAGAGATGTTAATCAGGGGATAAGAATAATGAGGGATTCTGTGGTTTCCTGCTCTGGTCTGGAAAAAGGGATTACTGATATTCCAAGGATGTCATTTTAGGTGCAAAAGGACAATAGACAGGCTCATTTAAGGTGAAGATTGCCTTTATGAAAGAAGCTTCAAGCTAAAGATGTGACTTCCCACCATGGCCCACCTTAGATTTGAATTTTTTATTTTTTATGTTCACGCCATCTTATGTGGTTATTTTCAGTCTCCTGACCTTGTCAAGTTTAACCTGTGGCCCCTTTTCCGTTCTCAAGACTATGATTGGACATCATTTGAAAGACTGTCAATGCGGCACAGCAAGTTATTTTAGGAGTTAGAAGATTTGCAGTACATGTATGATTAAAAAATGGGTGATCTTGGTAATTTATGCTTAGAAATCTTTTGGTGAATATTGGAAGTACAGGCAAAAGAAATATTTAAATTTTTGTGTCTTTTCCAAGGCTGAAGTAAATGTATTTCTAGATAGAGGGTGAGGATGGAGATTAGAGGAAAGAAAGGTAAAGGCTTATAAAACCAAAATGCTGCCTCATCATTAATGAGCTTCTTCAGAACTTGAGAGGAGCTAAAGTTAATGTCACCAAGGTTTCAAAGGCTAATATTCTAATAAATCAGCCAACTGCCCTACAAAGTTGCTTATCAGTCCTTCTTTCAAATTCAAAACAACACTGTCTTCCCATCTCAAAGCAAACCAACCCAGGGCCACTACTGCAAACAGATTTGTTATTTTTCCCAAAAGGAACAAGTTACATGAACTTGGGAGACAACTATCATATTTTCCTCACATTTTCATGTGAAACTTCTGTGTAACTTGAAAATTCAATTCCATTTAAAAGTCCTGTTATTCCATCTTCTCACTCTGCCTCATTTGATCATTTCTCTTTCCTCTCTTCCAAATTTCCCAGACCCTCACTTATTTCCTCCATGCTGACTCAGATTACCAATGTGACACCAGTGCCCCAAGGCTTCTCAACACTAAAGACAGTGAATGAACCACAGGTGAAATGTAAACAAAGAAAAAAAACAAAAATTAGGCCTGAAATCCAAAACAACCAGGGAGAAACCAGAAGAGCTAAAACTGGTCATGCCACAGTTCTTTTGCACATAATTATTTTTATATTCCCAGCAATCAAAATTAATTTAAAACTATTTCATGTGTATATGAGAAACACTGAAAGTAATTACTTTTGCTGTGTTAAATGTAGAGGGAAAAACTGCCAGTAGGGTGTTGAGTGGGAAGAGGATCAGGTATCAGGACTACTTTGAAAAGCACTTCTGATGAGAGGAGAGGACATGAGGTTCAAACTTTTAAGTTGTTGCAATTTCCCTCGGTCAGGCAGGGCCAAAGGGGGTGAGGGTGAAAGTGTGATTCCCTTAATTTAATTTAGCCTTTATAGACATTTGAGATATTTATCTTCAACTACATCGGAGACTAATAATTACAACAAATACGGGCATATACAGCTGAGATAAATACAAACAGATGTGGGTGCATCTGAACATGTAAAAATAAAGTTGTCACCTGTGTCTATTTTAAATTAAAGCTTTGCTAAATGCAGTCCATTGTAATTCTGAGCCAAATGGTACTTTCAGGGTACATGTTAAAGAGACAGCAATGAAAGGTTTAATCCACATTCAGCGTACTGATCACTTATAGTTTGCCTCCACTCCTCCACTCTTCTGTGGTGTAAAAAGAACCATTGATTTCTGCAGACTCACAAGCAATCAAGCATAAAAAACTAGTAGGAGACACACCCATGAAGTAATCCTTGCAAATTCTTTCCCCAGGGTTCTTTCTGTAAGGAAACCATTGATTTTGACTTGTTTAGGTGGATTTTCCAAAGTGATCTCTTAAAAGTAAATTCATATTCTAGATTATCTCAGATAAGGCACACAAATTAAATTGCATGCAACTGATGGAATGAATCCAATTTCTCAAGTTTTCCAGGCAGAAATTTTGCCTTTGGTTTTGTTTTGTTTAAGAAAGTTTAAGGCAAATGGAGGATAAGAAAAGTACAAAAAAAAAAAAATAAGTTTTCTTACATCTAAATTTATGATTTAAAAATTATTTTAGGGCCGGCCGAGTGGCGTGGTGGTTAAGCGCTGGCTTGGGAGGCCAGCGACCCCGGTTCGGGTCCCACATATGAGGGCCAGTGACACTGCCCTAAAGAAAAAAAAAAAAAATAAGAAGAACGATTTGAAATTAAGCACATGATGAAAATAAGCCCAAGGAGTAAATATACCAGGTCTGACAATTAACTTTGCAAACTTGTTGCAACAAGGTTGCTAACTCTTTCTGATATCAGAGGGATTATTCATTATGATTTTGTACCAACTGGACAAACAGTTCACCTAGTTTACTATTTGGAAGTGCTGAAAAGGCTGTGTGAAAAAATTAGATGACCTGAACTTTTCGCCAACAATTCAAGTCTGTTGCATCACAACAGTGTACCAGCGCACACGGCACTGTCTGTGAGGGAGTTTTCAGCCAGTAAACAAATAACTGTATTGGAACACCCTCCCTACTCACCTGATCTAGCCCCCAATGACTTCTTAATTTATCTGAACTTAAAGGAAATATTGAAAGGAAGACACTTTGATGACATTCGGAGCATCAAGGATAATATGACAAGAGCTCTGATGGCCATTCCAGAAAATGAGTTTCAAAATTGCTTTGAAGGGTGGACTAGGTGCTGGTGTTGGTGCATAGCTTCCCAAGGGGAATACTGTGAAGGTGACGTTAGTGATATTCAGCAATGAGGTTTGTAGCACTTTCTCTAGGATGAGTTTGTGAACTTAATTTTCTGACCTCGTATAACTCATTCTATTTTTACATAAGAATGAATTTAAATTAAGGGTTAATGAAAATAACCCTAAGTAGTAAATATAGCTAACAGTATTTTTTACAATTGATGTTTTAAAGGAAAGAAAATCAATCCAAGAACCAGGGTTTATGAGCAATTAGTATTTGTACAATTCTGGAGAAGCACTCTAAGGTATATTTGAAAGAAAAACAGCAAGGGTCCAGTAAGAAAGCAAATACTAAAATAAATAACATTGAGAAAACAATACCATATTCATCTATATGTGCCTCTATAATATAAATAAATGTATTTTAAAAATTAAGGAAGGAGATTTGAGTTTTGAAGTTTTTTATAATTTTTTTTTTTTTAAATTTTTTTGCTTCTTACCTGCCTGAAAAATACCAAAAGAGTGCTTTCAGCCATCAGGTGTTTGGGTTAGTTAAGGACAGGGAGAGGATAGGATAGCCTGTGTTAGAGGGAGGTTGGCTAATAACAAGTAGAAAGAAAGTGCCATTCAAATGCTATAGAATTTACGATATTTCTCTCACCTATAAAATAATTGAGACATTTGTGTAAACAATAGCCATAATTTATTCAGATTATGCCATGTGCCAGGCATTATGATAAATGATTTATTTGTTTACCTATTCTTCACGATAACCCTATCACATAGGGTACTATTAATTTCCCTATTGTGTAGATAAAGACTGAGCTGGAGAGAAGGCACAGAACTTGTTCAATGCAACACAGCTATGAAATGGTAGAACTTATGTTTTAAAGCTCCAGGTAACCTGACTCCTGCTACCTCATTTAAACATTAAAACAGCAGTTTTCAAAGTGTGGTCCCTGGACCAGCAGCATCAGCATCATCTGAGAACTTCTTAGAAAAGTAAATTTGAGTGATTCATCCCAAATCTATGGATTAGGAATTCAGAACGAAGCCTAGGAAACCCTCCACGTGATTGTGATGCACCCTCTAGTTTGAGAACTGCCCCAGATTTCACTGACAGTAAGTACTGTGTAAGGAAACTGGTTATTTTATAAGAGGTCACTTAATCAATTGAAACGGCTCTTCATTAAATGAAATACCAACTAGACTGGGCCTGTTTGCTAATTAGTGCAATTCTAACCCTACTGAAGTAGCAATAATAATTGCTTTGCAGTGACTTAGTATATTAGAAAGAAGTGATGGTAGTCCTTTAGAGAGCACAAATAAAAATAAACAAACAAATAAATAAGAAAATAATAAACATCAAATATATACTTGAAAGTACAATGTATTTTTTGAGCTTTTGTCATTCTGGATTGATCACAAACTCTAGAATATTTACCAACTGACAAACTGTTTTTAAATATCCACTGAGAAAACTTTACTAGTAAAATAGTACACACGTGAAACAACTGGAAAGTATGCCAAGTGTTTACCAGGGCTTAGTTTGCCCAACTGATTCCAAGTGCTCTAGGAATTAAGAATAGAGGTGACTGTGAACTCAGAAGGAAAGGTAAGACACATAGACCTTGATTTGTCTCTTATCAAATAAAATTGCTTGACAACTTATATGCCTTTCCCTCTGTAATGGTTAATTTTATGTCCACATGACTAGGCTATGTGCCCCATTGTTTGGTAAAACAGAAGTGTATATGTTGTGAAGGTATTTTATAGATGTGATAAATAATTATACTTAGTTGACTTTACATAAAGAAGTTCCCATCCATGGTGTGGATAGGACTCATCCAAACAGTTAAAGATCTCCCAGAAAAGAAGGAATTCTACCTCAAAACTGTGCCATAGGAATCCTGAATTTCCAACCTGCTGGCTTGTGCTATAGATTTTGGAATTGCTGGTCCCCACTAATCATGTGAGCCAATTCCTTAAATCTCCCTCCCTTTCTTTCTCTCTCTCTCTCTCTCTCTCTCTCCCTCCCTCCCTCTAATTGGTACTGGTTCTCTGGAGAACACTGACTGATACACCCTCCAAGCTGAAAACTTCTTTTTGGATGGAGACCAGTTCTCATTCAGTCAATTTTGTGTCCTGGCACCCAGTACAGCTCCTATACCAAAGCCATCAGTGAATGAGTTTTGCTATGAGTTGCTGTAGCTCATATATGACTTGGCATTCAAAGAACCACTTGAGCAAAAGCAATAAATCCTAGTGATCAGAAAAGTCCACATAAGCAAATAGATCTGAATTTGTATTCAGAATTCAGCTCGGCCTCACCGAACCTCCGTGAGTTGGGGTAAATGAATATCAGTAAGAGTATCTGGAACACCATAGCTGCTAAGCAAATTTTAATTCTTTACACCAAGCCTTTGTATTGTCATAATATTAGTCCTAAGAACATTGAGGATCAGAAAAATCACGCAGGGTCTTTACACACCATGTTCTATATCCTGCTAACTACTTAATTCAGTGTGTATTGTTCCCCTTAATTATTAAATGGGGAGTATATATTCAGCAAGATTAGGCAATTTGCCCAAGGTTTCCCACTGGGATGAGATTTAAATGCATGTCTTTTTAAATTCCGAATATCCTGTTCCTATGCCTCAATGAGATGGGTCTATCATTTTGCCTCTCCTTGGGTCCATCCCATCCATTTTTGCTCACTGATTGTCCAGTTGGCTGGTTTGACCTGTAAAATTGGTTCAGCTTCTGAGATTAAAAAGAGTGATGCACTTGAAATAATACCATGTTCTAATGGAGACTATAGCTCAAAAGTTCTCTCCTAATTAACCTCTCTAATTTGGTTTAATGTGAAATTGGACTTTAAGAGATTAGTTTTTCAAAATGAGTTTAAAATATATAAGTGGCCTTTCAAAGGCTGGGTTCAAATCTTTAGAATTGATTTTTACATAATTTATATAGAGAGCATTTATGAGAAAGGCAAGAGATAATAAAACATTAAATGTACATACATGGATGAATGGAACAAAAGTTTTAATGTAGTCATGTAGTCATCTTAAAATTAAAAGTGATCTAATAAAGAATAGAGTTATTTTGATGTCTCTAGAACCTGAGCTGTCCGGATAGGCTCTGGCCACCTGCAACCCTGACCTGGAATAAACAGTTTGGAAAATAATCATCTTGTTTTCATTCATCTTTCTTAAATGAATGTATAACTCACATTTATTTTAATGTTTAATCTTAGAAGTGTCTGAGGTCTTATTGCATAGTTTGGTGACATTTTCGTGACCAGAAAGATGCAGTAGGAACTTCACTCTTGTTTATATCAATTAATCTATGGTTACATTGTTGTTCATTATAAGTTGTTTCACTTAATGACCCAATTTCCAGGAACCTATGGACGACACTAAGCGAGGACACGCAATACTATCACATAATAGCTGTTTAGTAAATGTCCACTGACATAAATTGAAAGCTGTTTGCCTTCAAATGGCACTGTAATAATTCCCTAATTCTTTTTTAACCCTTGGCCTGATGCAACACCGGTGTGCCTCCCCCCGCTGCAGTGATTCCACACTTAGTGAGTCATTAGGTTTTCGTTAAGGAAAAGTGACACAGAGCTAGAAGGAAGGCAAGGAATCTCCTTTTCTTTAGTGTCCTGGGATCCCTGAGGATGTAGGGGCTACCAGGAAATATCTTAAATTATATTCTTTATTAAAACTTCTCTTAACAAGAGATCTCTATAACCAGAATAAACTCCCCAATACAACCCAGGCAGTATCTCTCAGTGCACCCTAAAACTTCTCAGGATCGCAGCATGGAGAAGGAATAGCCCAAGTAATCATGAGTTTCTGGTGCTGGCTCTACTGCTAATCAGCTGAGTCCTGAGATAAATTACATAATTTGTTGATTTCTCAATTACCCCATTTGTAAAGTGAAAGTAACATCTTCCCTGAATAATTTATATGAATAGTATAGAGGAAAAAACAGATATAGCAAGCTTGAAAATTAAACAGTGTTACATAATAATGCATTGTCCTTTTTATTTCTATTATTTATACCCAAACAGAATGGAATCACCATGCTTTTGAAATTGGTTTCTTCCTGTTGCTAAATATATTCCTAGGATTCCCTCTGCATCGAAATTACTGTTCCAAAATAAAGGTTTCATTTAGGTTATCTCTCACTTGTAATTGTAAAGAAACATCTTTAAATCTCAGTTTTTGTGACTAACTTTTGCTCATCATAAACAATAACATTTGTTGAGAGATTAAACAGATTGCTCTTACTTTAGCATAACTTTTTACTTGATAGTTCACAGCATTTGAATGTTTCATAATAAAACTGCCAAGTTACAGGCAATTATTCCTGTTTACAACAGAGATAAACACATTCAATGATTAATTTAAAAGACACAAATGAGTCACAGTTCCAGAAAATTCTTAAACTAATTTTAAGTTTAGATGTAGATTGTAAGAATTAATTTTATAATAATTAACTAGATCAGCTAAATTTGTAATTAATGTTTTGGAGCGCAGCACAGATATAAATGCCTTTATTTTTCTTATACTAAATATTTTTACAGATTAATATATCTTTCAAAGTTCAAATAGGTAGGTCCAAAGATATAGCACGATGAAAAGCATTTTTTTTTTAATTGTGCAATGACTCCATTGTTACATTTCTTTTTCATACAGCATCATACTGGTCATGTTTCTGTAGCATCAATCCAATACTTATGTATACATCATGACTCCAATGATAAGCTATACCTGGGAGTCCTTGGTTATTTATAATTTGTATCAACTAAAGCAAATCTCCCTCAAAAATTAAAAAGGGGGTATTCTTTACATATAAAACATGTTTCTATGAGCTGTCTATTTTACATGCCTCATATAAATGTAATCATGCAGTATTTATCTCTTTGTAACTGCCTTATTGAACTTAGCAAAAAGTCCGTCAAATTTATCCATGTCGTTGCAGGGTCTGAGGA
This sequence comes from Aselliscus stoliczkanus, assembly GCA_033961575.1. Taxonomy (NCBI): domain Eukaryota; kingdom Metazoa; phylum Chordata; class Mammalia; order Chiroptera; family Hipposideridae; genus Aselliscus; species Aselliscus stoliczkanus. The sequence goes on from CM066727.1 coordinate 50,656,180, forward strand.
GAGGAAGAAATGGGGAACTGCTGTTCAATGCATATAAGTTTCTGTTATGCACTATGAATATGTTCTAGAGGTCTGCTGTACAACATTGTCCCTAAAGATAACAACACTGCTTTGTGCACTTCAAAATTTCTTAAGAGATCAAATCCCTTGTTAAGTGTCCCTACCAAAACAAAACAAAACAAAAAAAATCTTTCTTGGAATTTTTTTTATTTCAATAATGCCTTTCTGAAATTTGACTGAGTAGAATAAGCTCAATTGACAGGACCTGTCTCTGGAGACTCAGTTGACATGTTTGAAAAATGTTTGAATGATACATCAGATGTACATCATAAAGTATACACAGTATGAGGAATCGCCTCTGAAGCAAGACACGTTTGAAATAAGTAATGACTCAAAGTTCCAGGAATATGGAAAAGACAGGAGGATGTATCTAATAAACCAAACTGACTTCTTTTCTTGAGAAATCATTCTCTTTGGTGTGGGTGATTACAGGGCTTCTTCAGCTCTCAGCTGTGACTCTTTTTTCTTTTACCTGAGGCTGCATATATTTGGCATATAAATTAAGAAAACCCATGAGCCTTCTCTCACTCTCTTTATTGGTGGAAAGAAAATCCACGTTGTACATCCTTGCATTGGAACCCCCTCCCTCCCATTATCCATGCCCAGTTAGGGCCACAGCATGCATCTTAAACTCTGCCAGTCAGCTGCCCCACCAGCTAGCAACCCAAGGAAGCCGGACAATCAAGAGCTCAGAGATGGCAGCGTCCAGGTCAGAGTACCCGTGGGGTTCATCAGGGGTTGAACTGGTGCCCTCTCTGTCCTGAAGTTTAAATTTTGGTGGTTCTTTCCCTTCATCTTCTGGTCTCTCCGTCATGTGCAAAATCTGTCTCTCTGGATTCCTGGAGATTTGTGAACTCTCCAATGTCCTTTCAATTAAAGCTTTGCCCACTAGAATTGGCCAGAGATGTTTTACCATGTTTGTGACTAAGAATTCACTTATGCAGAACTGAAATCATTCCTCACCAAACTGTAGGTGGTTGGGGGGCTGCCTTTTACATGTATCTTGGTATCCTAGAGCACATGTACAAGTCAAATAAAAATATTATATTTCAATGAATCACAGAAAGGACACTTTTGCATTTCCAGCAAGTTCTCATATACATGAACATTCTGTCTCTATGGTTCTTCTTCATATGCCATGTCACAGAATCCCTGGCATGTAGTAAAAAGTCATTAAATGTTAGCGAGGATTATTTGCAAACTGTCTACAACTTTTCAAAGTTACACCTGCAATAGTAGTTCTCACTGAGGGGCATAAATCCTAAAATTTTAGTTATATACTTTTTCCTTATTTCCGAAAGTAAGTTCTCACAATTCAGTTCTTGGGTATTTGATAAATATCTGAATTTACATTTCAAATATCAATTTTTTTTTGATACAGAATATGTTGACTGAAGAGCTCAAGTGGCTCTCCTATGCTCTATTTTGTATTGATAATTGTACCTGGCAGAGGTAACAGAGCATAATCTTTCCATCCCTGTAGAAATAAATGTTTGTAATTACAGCAAAGGAAGACTATTGTTCATAAAGATAAATAATAACTAAGCCAATAAAAAAGGTTTGCCTTCTTTGTATCTCTCAGAGAGGCTGCAAATTAATAATATAAGTTATTATAAAGCACTTTCCAGGTATAAAATGGAAGAAAAATTTTGAACTATGACACTGGTTTCAGTTGCTTTAAATTCCAGGGGGTAATCATTTTATTTGTTTCAATAATTTCAGGACTTCCCTGCAGCTTCCCAATCACAACTCACATGAACACTTATAGGCATCATATGATTAATCCCTAACACCATAATGCCATTTTTTTTATATATATATAATTTCAGATTTCTGCTTTCAACAAGGGAAATATTAGCAAGTGATGTTTTGGTGTGCAAGCTTTTTTCTTTTATTATTTATTTTTCATTTATTTTTTTATTGGCAGGCTCCAGATATCTTGGACTCCCTTAAAAGCTAACCTAGAATATGGCAACTTTCAAAGAGATTTTCACAGGAAGTTTCCTTTCAAGTTCCTCTCTTTTTAGTAGTTTCCTGGTAGTCAAAGAGATAAGTGCTCTGCCAGAGCAAAAGTAAAAGGCTGGTGGGACAAAGGCCACCCATGATCCTAGCACCTTGAAGCTCATCAAGGAGAGGAAGCTGACCAGCTAAACTGGTGATATTTGATTGCCTGAGTCTCCTGCTCCCTTTTCTCATATAGCGATTAGGAAAGAAAGACACAGTGTAATTTGTTAATATATAATATATTTACCCATTTATGTTACAGTACAAAGATTATTTTTCTTTCCCGCTTTATGGTTCGTTTATTTAGCTTTATGTGCTCATTTGCAGAAAAAAGCAGAGATGTATATTTAATCAATGAAAAGATTTTTTTTTTTTTTTTTTTTTTTTTTTTTTTATTTCAAAAGATCAGGGTGATTTTTTTTTTTTTTTTTTTAATTTTATTTTATTTTTAATTAGTTTCAGGTGTACAACACAGTGCAATAGTTATACATTTTACCCCTCAAAGTGACAACCCCCCCACCCCCAATAGTTTCAGGTGTACAACACAGTGCAATAGTTATACATTTTACCCCCCAAAGTGACAAACCCCCACCCCCAATACACCCCCCCACCCCCATATCATACATATCTATTACTCTTCCTCTGACTCTCTTCCACAGTATAATCCACATCCCGTGACTATCTATATATATTCAATTACAGTAGGTATACCACCTCCACTTTAGTAATACAGTGCAGTGATCAAACCTCTACTCCATCCATGAATTGGTCTCCTAACAAGACCTATGATCATCTGACATTCCACAGAATATTTACAACATTATTAATTATATTCCCCAAACTGTTTTTCCTATCCCAGTAGCAATATTGTAGCTGCCTATTTTTGCTGTCTAATCCCTTCCCTTCTCCCTCATTCCCATTCCTCTCCAAATTAGCAACCCTGATTTTTCCTCTCTATATCTATGAGACAGTTTCTGTTTACTTTGCTCATTCATACAGTTTTTCATATTCCACATATAAGTGAGATCATATGGTATTTGTCCTTCTCTGACAGACTTACTTCACTCAACATTATAGTCTCTAGGTCCATCCATATCATTGCAAATGGCACGATTTCATTCTTCTTATAGCGAGTAATACTCCATTGTATAAATATACCACAGTTTCTTAATCCAGTCATCTACTGACGGGCATTTTGGTTGTTTCCAAGTCTTAGCTATTGTAAATTGTGCTGCTATGAACATCGGGGTGCATAACTTTTTTGAATAAGTGTCTTGGTTTTTTCAGGATAAATACCTAGGAGTGGAATTGCTGGGTCAAAAGGTAGCTCTATTTCCAGTTCTCCTTGAGATACCTCCATACTGACTTCCATAGTGGCTGCACCAATCTGCAGTCCCACCAACAGTGCAGCAGGGTCCCCTTTTTCCCACAGCCCCGCCAGCACTTGTTGTTTGTTGATTTGTTGATGATAGCCATTCTGACTGGAGTGAGGTGGGTATCTCATGGTGGTTTTTATTTGCATTTCCCTAATGACCAGTGAGGTTGAACTTTTTTCATATGCCTGTTGGCCATCTGTATGTCCTCTTTAGAGAAATGTCTCTTCATATCTTCTGCCCATTTTTTAATTGGGTTGTTTGTTTTTTTGGTGTTGAGTTTCATGAGTGTTTTATAAATTTTGGATATTAACCCCTTATCAGATATCGTTGGCAAATATATTCTCCCATTCAGTAGGCTTCCTTTTTGTTTTATTAATGGTTTCCTTTGTTGTGAAAAACTTTTAAGTCTGATATAATCCCATATGTTCATTTTTTTCTTTTTACTTCCCTTGCCCGTAGGGGATGTATCAGTAAAAATATTGCTCCGGTAATGTCTGCAAATGTACTCCCTATATTTTCATTTAGGATTTTTATGGTTTCAGGTCTTACATTTAAGTCTTTAATCCATTTTGAATTTGTTCTTGTATAAGGCATAAGGAGATGATCCAGTTTCATTTTTTTGCATGTGTCAGTCCAATTTTCCCAGCACCATTTATTGAATAGACTATCTTTACTCCAGTGTAAATTCTTGCTTCCTTTGTCATAGATTAACTGTCCGTAAATGCTTGGATTTATTTCTGGGCTCTCTGTTCTGTTCCACTGATCGATGTGCCTGTTTTTATGCCAATACCAAACTGTCTTGATTACTGTGGCCTTGTAGTAGGTTTTGATGTCTGGTAGCGTGATCCCCCCAACTTTGTTTTTTATTCCTCAGAATTGCCGAGGCTATTCTGGGTCTTTTATGATTCCATATAAACTTTAGGATTATATTTTTCTATTTCTGTGAAAAATGCCCTTGGTAGTTTGATAGAATTGCATTGAATCTATATATTGCTTTAGGCAGTATGGACATTTTAACTATATTAATTCTTCCTATCCATGAGCATGGTAGGTGTTTCCATTTATTTGTATCTTTCTATGATTTCTTTCTTCAATGTCTTATAATTTTCTGAGTACAGATCTTTCACTTCTTTGGTTAAATTTATTCCTAGGTATTTTTATAGTTCTTGACGCAATTGTAAATGGGACAGTTTTCTTAATTTCGCTTTCCATTAGTTTATTATTGGTATATGCAAATGCCACTGATTTCTGAACATTGATTTTATATCCTGCTACTTTACTGAATTGCCTATCAGTTCCAATAGTTTTTTGATGGAGTCTTTGGGGTTCTCTATATACAGTATCATGTCATCTGCATATAGTGACAATTTTACTTCTTCCTTGCCAATTTGGATGCCTTTTATTTCTTTTTTGTTGTCTGATTGCTGTGGCTAGAACTTCCAGCACTATGTTGAATAAAAGAGGAGAAAGTGGACAGCCTTGTCTTGTTCCTGATCTGTAAGGGGAATGGTTTTAGCTTTTTCCCCATTGAGTATGATGTTAGCTGTAGGTTTATCATATATGGCTTTTATTATGTTGAGATATGATCCCTGTATTCCCACTTTGCTAAGGGTTTTTAACATAAATGGCTGTTGATGGATTTGTCAAATGCTTTTTCTGCATCTATTGAAATGACCATGTGATCTTTATCCTTCATTTTGTTGATGTGGTGTATCACATTAATTGATTTACGGATGTTGAACCAGCTCATGCACTAGGGATGAATCCCACTTGATCATGATGTATGATCTTCTTAATATATTGCTGAATTCTGTTTGCTAATATTTTATTGAGAATTTTTGCATCTATATTCATCAGGGAGATTGGCCTGTAGTTTTCCTTTTTGTGATGTCTTTATCTGGTTTTGGAATCAGGGTGATAGAGGCTTCATAAAAAGAGTTTGGGAGCCTTCCTCCTTTCTGGATTTTTTGGAATAGTTTGAGAAGAATAGGTGATAGTTCTTTTTTGAATGTTTGATAAAATTCACTTGTGAAGCCGTCTGGTCCAGGGCTTTTGTTTTTTGGGAGCTTGTCAATTACTGATTCAATTTCCTTGGTAGTAATCAGGGTATTTAGATTTTCTGTTTCTTCTGCTTTAGCTTTGGAAGGTTGTATGCTTCTAGAAAATTATCCATTTCATCCAGATTGTCAAATTTGTTGGCATATAGTTGCTCATAGTAATTTCTTAGAATTTTTTGTATTTCTGTGATGTCTGTAGTCATTTCCTCTTTCATTCCTGATTTTGCTAATTTGAGTCCTCTCTTTTTTTTTTTTGATGAGCCTGGCTAGAGGTTTGTCAATTTTGTTTATCTTCTCAAGAAACCAGCTCTTGGTTTCATTGATCTTTTGAATTGTTTTTCTGTTCTCATATTATTTATTTCTGCTCTGGTCTTTATTATCTCCTTTCTTGTACTCCCTTGGGCCTCTTTGTTGTTCTTTTTCCAGTTCCCTTAGGTGTAAGGATAACCTGTTGACTTGAGATTTTTTCTTCCTTTCTTTAGGTAGGCCTGCACTGCTATAAACTTCCTCTTAGGACTGCTTTCGCAGCATCCCAGAGATTTTGGGTCGTGGTGTTTTCATTTTCGTTTGTCTCGAGGTATCTTTGATTTCCTCCTTGATCTCATTTGTGACCCAATCACTATTTAATAGCATATTGTTTAGCCTCCATTTATTTGTCAGCTTCCTTGATTTCTTCTTATAATTGATTTCTAGTTTCATAGCATTGTGGTCAGAGAATACAGTTGAAATGATTTCAATCTTCTTAAATTTATTGAGACTTGTTTTGTGGCCTAACATGTGGTCTATCTTAGAAAATGTTCCATGTGCACTTGAAAAGAACGTATATTCTGTAGCTTTGGGATGAAATGCTCTGAAAATGTCTGTTAAATCCAGCTGGTCTAATGTGTCATTTAAGGTCGCTGTTTCCACATTGATTTTCTGTCTGGAGGATCTGTCCATTAGTGACAGCGGGTGTTGAAGTCCTCACTATGATAGTGTTACTGTTGATCTTCTGTCTTTATGTCTGACAATATCTGTTTTATATATTTAGGGGCTCCTATGTTAGGTGCATAGATGTTTACTAGAGTTATGTCCTCTTGTTGGATCGATCCCTTCATTACTATGAAGTGTCCTTCTTTGTCCTTTGTTATATTCTTCAATTTAAAGTCCATTTTATCTGATATAAGTATCGCTTACTCCAGCTTTTTTCCTCAGTACCATTTGCATGAAATATTTTACTCCATCCCTTTACTTTCAGCCTGTATGAGTCTTTGGATCTGAGGTGAGTCTCTTGTATACAGCATATACTGGGGTCTTGCTTTCTTATCCATTCAGCCACCCTATGTCTTTTTATTGGAGCATTTAATCCATTTACATTTAATGTGATTATTGATAGGTGTGTATTTATTGCCATTTTCTTATTTGTGTTCGTAGTCTTTCATAGGTTGTTTTTCTCTTCTACTTAAAGAAGCCCTTTTAGCATTTCCTGCAAAGCTGGCTTGGTGGTAATGAATTCCTTAACTTATTTTTTTCTGCAAAGCTCCTTATCTCGCCTTTCGATTTTAAATGATAACCTTGCTGGATACAGAAATCTTGGTTGTAGGTCTTTATTTTTCATCACTTTGAAAACCTCCTGCCACTCTCTTCTGGCATCAAAAGTTTCTGTAGAAAATTCAGCTGATAATCTTATGGGGGTACCCTTGTAAGCAACTTGCTGCCTTTCCCTTGCTGCTTTAAGGATTCTGTCTTTGTCCTTAACCCTTGCCATTTTCACTATAATGTGTCTTGGAGTGGGCCTGTTTGGAATCATCCTGTTTGGAACTCTCTGCACTTCCTGGGCTTGTATTTCAATGTCCTTTGCCAGGTTAGGGAAGTTTTCAGACATTATTACTCAAATATATTCTCAATCCCTTGCTCCTCTCTTCTCCTTCTGGTACTCCAATGACCCTTAGGTTATTAAGCGTCTGATGGTGTCCCCCAGCTCTCTTAAACTATTTTCCATGTTTTTCATTCTTTTTTCTTTTTGTTGTACCGCATGGGTGATCTCTGCTATTTTGTCTTCTAAGTCACTGATTCGATTTTCTGCTTCATCCAGTCTGCTAGTGATTCCATCAAGTTTGTTATTTAATTCAGTAATTGTGTTCTTAAGTTCTAGCTGGTTGCTTTTTCATGATTTCTCTATCCTTCTTTATATTTTCATTAATTTCCTTGAACATTCTAATAATCAGTGTTCTGAACTCTGTCTCCGATAGGTTGGTTACCTCTATTTCTCTATTTCCACTGATTCAGGAAGTTTCTTCTGTTCTTTTATTTGTGTTATGTTTCTTTGTCTCACATTCTGGCTTACTCTTTGTGTTTGCTTCAATATAACAGATAGATCCCCCAGATTTCTCAGTCTTTTCTGGGTAAACTTATATGGTGTGTGTCCTTTATATTTGAATTACTCAGTCTCCTATTCTCCTGTGCTTGTATCTGAGGTGTTCCTTGTGTCGGGCCCTCACTTGCTTGAAGTTTTTAGTTTTGATTACTTTTGGTTTGTCAGTAGGTGGGATTGACTCCCAGATTGATTAGTCAGGATCAGCAGTTTCTGCAGTTTATGAGCTGCTGTGAGAGGATTGACCCCTCTGATGAAACTTGGACCCTATGGGTCTAGTACTGTAGTAACTTCTTTTTGGGTGTGACTTTGTATGTCAAACCCAGAAATGCTCTGGGTTTTATCTAAAGTTGGCCTCCGGGTATGATGATTCTTGTGTCTGTTTGTTTGGACCCACTGCTGCAGAGTGATTTTAGAGCATAACAGATCAACAAGAACAACCTCCGCAGCCACCAAAGGAAACCAAATGCTCGCACAATTAAAAACAACCAACCATCAAACTACAGTCAACTTGTACAGAAATATCAATCATACTAATGAAGAAACCAAACAGAAACAAAACAAAACCACATACTCAATAATAACAGAAGAGGAAACAAAATAAAATACAATATCCTAAAATAAAAAATAGAATAAACATGAGAAACCGATTAGCTATACCTAAAAAATAAAAATAAAAATAAACTAAAATAATAATAAAAAAGTAAGAAAAATTTAAAAAATAAAATTTGCAGAAAAAAGGAAAAGAGGAAAAGTATAGCAGTGAGAAGAATGAATAAAATAAGAGAGAAAGTGAGGGTGGGGGAAAAAAGAAAAAGAAAAGAAAGAAAAACAAAAAGAAAAAATGAAAAAAAATATATATATATATTTGTCTAGACAGCCATATATATGGACATATATTCACATATATACACCTATATATATATGCCTATATTAAAAACTACAATATGATTATAATGAAATAGAAATAAAAACAAAAAACAACCAAGATAAGCAGCCAATAAAGGGAAACAAAAACAGAATAAAACCAAACAAACCAAAATACCCGTGCTGGTCTAGGCTAAAGTCCACCAAGCTCTTCAGATTGTCTGCTGTACAAAAATTCCTGTGCCTTGTGGAACAGTAGGCCACCTGATGCCTAGCGTGATCCTGGCACTGCAGGTTTGCTGTACTGAGTGTGGCTGTGACGTGATTGGTGGTTTTTACAAAGTCACTGCTCTTTTGCTTTTGCCTGTCCCAAGGCAGGCTGCACCCCCAAAGGCTCAATGAGTGTCTCTGGGCACCTTTGTTGACAGCCGTGGAGAATTAAAGAATTCTCTCACTACCAAAAGCCTGCTGCTAAGAATCTGTTAATTAGTGCCTCAGCAGATGAACCTGCCCTTGCCTCCCAAGCCTTGCCTAAAGGTGGGGGCGGGGTGGGGTAGTCTCACTCTGCTGCCTTTACTGGGTGGAAATTCTCAACCCCCTGCAGGTAAGGATATCTTCCTAGTCTGCCCCTATTGCTCCCTTCAGGAGTCAGTTTAAGACTGTCTTGGCGGTGGACAAAGTTTGTGGGAGTGGGTGAGTTATTGGGTTGTTTTTTTTTTGCTTTCTGTTCAAGAGTAGAAAAGGGAAAAATAAAAACATAAAATAAACAAAGCCACAGTTCCAACACTGTTTCCAAGCTAAGGCCTTTGCCTCTATGCTCCAGCGGAGTTCCTTGCTGCTCTCCAAAGGGTCTGCCGGGATTTAGGGAATTGCGCGCACCCTACCGTGTGGCCAAGATCCCGCCTCCGCGTCTCTCGGGACCTGCTCTCCACCCGGCGCACTGCTTGTCCGAGCGAGTCCTCTTTTTTCCCCTGCTCCCGGTTCCAGGCTTCTGCCTCGAGCCGGCGCGCCCGCGCGGAAATCCTGCTGCTCTCCCAAACGGCTTCTGCCGGGATTTAGGGACTGCGCGCACCGTGCTGCGTGGCTCCGATCCCCGCTCTGTCTCTCCGGGATCTGTGACTCCAGCAGGCGCGCTGCGCCTCCGCGGGCGAGTCCTGTGTTTCCCTGCTCTCCGGTTTGCTGCCTAGGCCTTGGAGCCGGCGCGCGCCCGCGCCGGCTCTCCTGCTGCGCTCCTGGAGGGACTGCCGCCGGGGTTCAGGGGACTGCGCGCACCTTCCACGCGGCTCCGATCCCCCGCTCCGTGCCTCCGGGACCTGCGCTCCGCCCCAGCGCGCGTTCTCCCGCGGGCGCAGTCCTCTGTTTTCTTTCCCTGCTCCCGGGTTTCAGGCTTCTGCGCTCCGCGGGACCCGGTGGGCACAGAGACTGATCCCTGAACCGGGAGGGTGCAGGGACTGATCTTGCCCTGCCGCTGCGGGGCTCTGCACCCTGCTTCCTGGGGAACACGGGTGCAGCTCGCACCTCTGCACAGTCGTCTCCTCTCTCTCCTCCCGCACTTGCCCGGCCTGAGCTTCTCAATGAAAAGATTAAAGTCAAAACTTAAATTAAAAATGTAATTTTTTGATAATCTGTTTCATTGTAAAAAGCACCCTTAGTGTTCCTTTATGTGTATGGATAATTATGCATGGTGCTATGTTGTATGTAGACACCCTGTAGTCCCAATTAAATATTATAACTACTTAATAAATGACAACAGGGACTTTTGCAGTTATTAATTATAAGCATAACCTGGAATTGAAAGTCTTAATTCACCCTCAGACTGCTTAATAAGTAAGAAAATGAAATGGTTGTGGCCATTAGATCTGTGAGGGAACATTTCATGACAGAAGAATAATTGTAGCATGACGAAAATTTCCTGCAGTTGTTTTTGGTAAAAGTATGAGGAGTTTTCTTTTTTCTACCTTTATCATTATCCCTAGCATTATGACAATATGTTATTTGAGATTTTAAAATTATCAATGTGTATTATTTATTATTATTCCATGTAAAATTAAAAGTACTCTATTTCCAACAACCCGCAGGCTTTTCAGAAAAAAGTAGAGACATTAATAGATCAATTAGATTAGTTTCTTCATAGATAATAAAATAATAAAAATAATATAAAGCAAGCATAAAATTAAATTCAAGATTCAGATTCTTGAAAATTAAAGGAAAGTGAATCAATGGTAAATTCTTGTATATTTCATTTTCACAATAATGGTATTACAAATTTTAAAGTGTAAGCACATCACCTTTTTATTTGAGAAAGGGAAAAAAAAGTGCTTTAAAATAGGATTTCAACAGTAGTTGTTTTTAAGATAAAGTTGCTCACAGAATTCCATGACTGAAGCTAAATTAAAGTATATATTATGCAATCCCATAACTTGTGCCTGAACTCTTTGACCTAATTGCAAATTAGGATGTGTTTCATAAAACTTCCATAAACACAAAAGGAACCCAAAATTAAAAGATGTTTTCAGTACAGGAACAATTCTTCCAATATCCATCCATTGTTGAATTAATATATCCTTTGACCTTGATGTATACATATCTGCCACAGACTTTCCATTGTAAGGCAGAGTCCTCTATGATCCCAACCAAAGGGCTCTGCCATTTTGATGACCGAATGAGGCAAACATCTGACTCAATAGATCCTTGTGAATAATACAGAACAATCTTGTTTGTAGTTTTTTGTTTGTTTGTTTGTTTGTTTGTTTTTAAGAGGGCAGTGTCACTGGCCCTCATATGTGGGATTCGAACCGGGGCCACTGGCATACCAAGCCAGTTCTTAACCACAGTGTCGTTAGGCCGGCCCTTCCTTGTAGTTTTTTATACAAACACTTTAGCGCTTGTCCGTTGGCTGGTAAGTTTATAATTAAACTTTACATTTCTAACTTATAAGGCAGTGATTTTACTTTGCCTTTTAATTCCTTCAAGGACTCTAGTCTAAATGTCTTTGTATATTTCTGATCAGTTCAGAATATATCCATTTCCACTTGTTCTACTCTCTCGAGTTTACAGCCAGACATGACCTTTCGTTCTGCCTGCCTTATTTTCTCAGTCTCTAAGCTTTTGGATTTTGTTAGCAAAAGTTTTCTACCAACCATGCTATTATTCATTTTCTAGAAACTTTTAATATAAAGCAACAAAACTTCTAATGATTATATTGTGATCTGGGCAATTTTTAAAACACAAAAAAAATCAAGGAAACAAACAGACAAAACTTGGAGGCACTAAATGGTGCAGGAAGAAAAACCATGAACTAGATGTTTGTGCTTCTTCACACATTTATCTGCTAAAGTCAAAGGAGGTGAACAAAATAGGTCCCTAACCATTTGGTAGAAATGTGGTAAGAAGCCTCCTGCATCCCTTAGGGGGATGGTCTCATGCCTATTCACCATGCCCATTTTGAATATTCTTTAATATTTTAGAGCTGGTATTGTCACAGACTGAATGATTTGGATGAAATCTCTTAACCAACATGCATCTCTCTGTCCAACTCTGATGCGGAAATGCTAACATCTGTCGAGCTCCCACGATAATTATGGTAAATCTATGAGATGACTTTTGTGACTTTCTCTTGTGAACTCTAAGTACACTAAATGTGCAATGTATCATTAATAATGAATGTTTAATAATTGAACCTTAAATCTAACCTACCAGCATTAGAAGAGAAACGTGCGATATTTAAACGTAGACCAAAGATGACTTATTTTCTTCAAGCTTCAGCTGGATTTGTATGCATTCCAGAATAAATGGCTTATTTCACAAGGAAAATAAACCTCATGTCAAGCTTTGTAGGCAATCAAATTTGAAAGGAACACACTTCTCTTTAGTGGTGGAATACACTTTTGAGAGCTTAGTGAGATACTATCAACAATGACTAGAACTATTAAGTGTAAAAAGAGCTAAAACATGATTTTAAGAATTTTAAATATTTACAATAGATATCATAGTAACTTTGTCATAAGACAAAAATGACCCAGCACACAAGAAATGTGGAAACAGGAATAGAATTACCTGCAAATGAAACAGACATGGAGGATAAATAAAAGATTTCTGCTGAAGCAGCATAGACAATAGGAGCCCTGTCCTGTTTCCAGCCCAGGAAATTACCTGGACTAATAGGATTTGATATACCTCAGTGAGACACCCTGGCCTTTAATTTCTCAATTTCCTACTTTCCTCCCCACCAAGCTACAGAGTGTGTGTAGTCAGTTAAACAGTTGGCACTGAATTACATTTAGTTAGATTTCATTATTTTCAAAGCATTCTTTTTATGGTAAAGCTAGAAGGAATTCACTATAATAATTGAATATTTAAAACTATATTTCCAAAACAATCATCTAATAAACTCTTTGAATGTTAGTATACCTACTCAAGACCTTTTAAGATAATGATTTAACTTGAAAAATGAGCAAAGACATAATCAGAAATTAACTTATATACCTGCAGCTGCTTACTTAACCAACCCTCTATCTTTTAGGGGAAAACCCCTCTTCCTGAAAGGAATACAGAGTAGACCCCATAACTTAGCTGCTCCTTCCCAGGTAAAGAAGAATCCTCTAGTCACTTCCATCCCCTAAATCTCTCACTTTTTAAATTATAATTCCCTGTACTCTATAAGAATCAAAGTACCAATATTTGCTTCAAGTTCTCTTCTCATTTGCCAATCCAGTGAACAAGAAGTAAACTTTCCTATATAGTTTTAAGCCTAAATTGCCTGCCCTCTCCCCCACACTGCAACAATGCTGAGGCTCCTGCAGGACTGAAAGGAGAGGGGTTATGGGAATATCGATGGTCTTACTGACCCTTTGTAAACTGCTGTCTGACTCCTCTGAAAGAAATGGGAGATTTCACGCTGAATTCTCCAGGGAACACCAGGGGCTTCTTGAACAACCTCCCCATGGCTGGTGATTCCTCATAGTAGATAGTTTTCCCAGCCAGGTTGAATGCACTAGCTGTGGCTACTCTCCAGAGATTTTTCCCTAAAACCTTGGACATATACTGATGTCCTTCCAAGCCTCTTTCTGCAGAGGTCCCCTTTCTGCAGAGGCTCCCTCATTGACCAGCACCTTTTTATTTTTTTATTTTTTTATTCTTTTTAGAGGGCAGTGTCACTGGCCCTCATACCAGCGGCCCGGGTGTCCCAAACCAGCTCTTAACCACCGCGCCACTCCGCCGGCCCCTAACCAGCATCTTTTTAGACAAGACTTAAGACAATCCTAGGCTCGACTCTCACAAAGTTTACATGCGATTCCTAAGAAAAATCCAGTTTAGCTTGCTGTTAGTGGGAATGCGATGATTTCCCAGCTGGGCCCCTCAGCCCCTAACCAGACATTTTTGTTTTCTCTTAGGTCCTGGAACCCCCAGGGATTTCTTTTGAAATCAATGGTTATGTTTCTCACTGATTTTTTTTAAGATATTCTCTTTTGTCTTTGGTGTTCTATAATTTTATTATAATGTGTCAATATGTGAATTATTTTCTTTAATATTCTGCTTAAGATTCATAGGTTTTCTTGAATATGTTGATTGTTGCCATTCATCAGTTCTCAATCATTCTCAGATATAATCTCTATATTATCTTTTTCTCCCTTGCTTTTGAAACTCCCATGATGAGAGGTAGGTTAATCGCTTCCACTCTTTCTTCTCTGTCTCTTGGGTTTTCCTTCATGTTTCCCATTTCCTTGTGTGTACTGCAGTCTAGAAAATGTCTTCGGCTCTATCGGCTCACTGAGTCTGCAGCTGTGCCTGACTTGCTGTCACACCCAATTCCATCTTCTTTTACAGCTAGAAGCTCCACCTGGCTTTTTGAAAATCAGCTCCTGTATTCTTCAGGGTTTCTTTTCTCATAATTGTATTTTCAAATTAATCTTTTTCTTCTTTTTTTTTTTTAACATATTAAATGTATAGTATATATGTATATATTTATGTATATTCTGTGTGTGACTGCTGTGATATCTGATTTTTTTAAAGGCTTTATTTTCAATGCCTCTTGTGTTTGCAGGTTCACACCCACGGTTCTCTCTTTCTTGTTTCTTTAGTGACATTTGACTGTGAGTGTTCATTTTCTCTGGAGGAATTCTCCGGGTTCAGGGGTGAAGCAGAAATTCTCCAAAGAGGGTTTATATTTCTTTTGCTCTGCTAAATTAAATTTAAAATAAAATCCTGTTTTTTGTGTCATATTTTTATTTTTTATTATGCAAAGAACATGGATATGATGTCCAACTTTTTTTCTTCTGTCTTTTATCTCAAGATTTTCTAGAAGGTGTTTGTGTGTGTCTGTGCATATCTGTGTGTACACAAGTGTTTCCTTTCCACGCAGTATGAAGTTTAAGGACAAGATGTTTACCATTTATCACCTGGAGAAATGGGCTGACTAGTTTCAGTTCACAATGACAATATAGGTTTACTTTTGGATGGTTCCAGCTTTTAAGGGTATTTTTCCAAATACACTCCCATCTTATTCAAGACTTAATGTTCTCTCCTATTTCTTGCATTCTTGGAGACTTTGCAAACCAATTTGAAACAACATTTTTGGCAAATTTTCACAAGGTTAAATTTGTTTTAGAATTTTACTTCCCTTTCTGGGTTTCTTTCTCTCCTCAGTTTTTCAGTTTTCAAATAAGAATTCTGACATTTTCTTTGGTCATTGATTCATTTATAGAACACACATTTAGGATTTCTTGTTTTGTTTTGTTTTTAAGTGGAACAGACTAGAGTATCTAGTCTGCCATATTGCTAGAAATAAAAAATTGTGATGAGAGAAATTGAATTCAGAGAAATTGAATGAAATCTTGCAAATGAACAAATGTTTCACAAAATTTAGCCTTTGTTTGCCCAGTGTTCCTCACCTGCTTCAAGTTTGTTATTAAAATAAAACAATAGATTGCTTCTATTCCCCAATCTACTTAAATTGTGGTTTTGCAATTTAACACAGATTTTGAAATAATTTATGTATTTATGTAATGCTTTAAAAATGTTCTGTAAATATCCTGGATAATTGGCATATACAGGTTTCAACAGAAACAGTACTTTAAGGATAATCTGGTGTATAATAATGGCACACACTGCATAATTCTTAACAAGTTAAGTACCAGGTTTCTATTTTATTAATTTAACAGATTTTTTTTTAAATAACAGGATGTCTTTTTTATGTGATTGATTGTAAATTAGAATTTTCTAATTGCTTTCATTATAGGCATTTTGAAAAAATTCTGAATAGATTCCACTATATAGAAGCCATTCTGCATGGGTTTCAGTGTTTATAGCTTTAGATATACTGCTTTTCCACACTCAAAAAACAGAAGTATTGATATTAAAATAGCAAGTTCCCTCAACATGGTCATTCATACTACTGACGACTGATAAATGTTTATAGGCTGAGTAACCTCTGTAATTAATCTAAATTTCTGTTTGATGAATGCAAACTGGATAAAAAATCCTCATGTGGATCGGGTATCTTGTTATGAGTTTACGCTCATCACAAACAAGGTTGCCTTTGGACAAGACGATCGTCTTTGTGATTTTATGGATGGACCTACACATATTCATGGTCGCTGTTAAGACAGTAACTCAGGGTAAGCTTCCTTGGGGTAGAAATTCTTGGGATATCTCTGCATTGGACAGAGAACACAGGCTTGGTGGTTGAGGCTATTTACTAATGCCTTAATCAAAAATCCTTGAGAAAAATGTAATTATTCTAGCCTCTTACATTCATAGCATCTGTTCTCTGTGCAAACAACATTGAGACATGAAGTCACTACAAATTTCTAGTTTCTGAATTCTACTAAGCCCTCAGCACTGGCCTCATTATGCAATCCTATCCCTAGTCTGCTTCTTTGCCAGTCTTCACATTTCTTGTTCCTCTGAAACCCCTCTGATTTTAGGGTAAACTACACTCCACCTTGAGCCCTGTGCCCCCAGGGGTCAGAAGATACTATTTCCATCTATTTCATTGAGAAAGTTGAAACCCATCTTACTTGCCTGGTCTCCACTAACAACTTTATGAATATTGTGCCTTCCTTCACCCTCTCTCCTTAGATCCACCTCATTTTCCTGCATATAATAGTTTTGGTGGCCTACAGAAATAAACAGACAAAATGTGGATAAGGGTTGAAAAGCAATACAAGTGATTTCCCTAAAATAACATTGGAACAATTCAAAGAGAGTAGCTTCCATCTATTGTATGGCTCACCTTCTCCTATGGTGGCAGCTTCTGTATCCAGCTGGCAGAAGGGGAGAGAGCATGGGGCACACCGACTTCATGAAAGCTTTTGCCCTAAAATGCCACATGTCACTTTCATAGCTAGACACAGTCACATGGCCACACCTAACTAAATGAACATCTTAGAAGAGTCTAGCTAATGGGAAGGAGAGTCCAAAGAAAAATGGAAATGGATTCAGGGACATTCTGCGACACCAATATATCTACCAATGTCCATGAGTTCATCTCCTCCATACTCTCTCACGTCTACCTCAAAACTTGGCTCTTTTTTTCTGCTTTATCTACAGCCACTCTTCACCTGGCTTCTCTCCCATATATAAACAAAATCATATTTCATCCTTCTTAATAAATTATTTTCTCCACTTTCCCTTGTAGCTCATCTCCTCTAAATAACAGTAATAGTAATCATCATCATTTTCATCATCATATCATCATCATCATCATCACCATCCACACTCAATTAAGAAATAATTATTAATGACCTTGCTGTCAAATTCTATCCATTTCTCTTAGTTTACATTTTGCTTTAAAATTTTCTATAATCAAATTCTGCTGGCAATTTCTTAGTTTTCATGACTCTGAAGTCCTTAATTTGCTTTTTCACTTGTTCTTACCGACTTGACAGCCTCTCCTCCTATTTCCATGCACATATGTTGACATTTCCCAGGGTATTTCCTGTAACCCTCTTCTCTCTGCCCTCTGTAAGTTTTAGGTTATCTACCAGTTTATTATTGCTTAATAACTTGTACAATCACTTTTCTCAGCATTACAGTCAAATGTATATCTCCAGCCTTCATCATTCTACGAGTTCAAGCTCTACATAATGGACTGATCATTGAATACATCCAACATGATGTCTTATAGACATTATAAACTTAGCATGACAACCCTGAGGTCATCACTTGGCTGACAAGCAGGTGTCAGCTCCTCTTTGAATGTCATCCATCCGCCTAATCACCTACTTTGAAGAATTTGACTCACACCATTTTTTTCTACCATGTTTCTTGGTTAATCAGTCTGCAGTCATGTTGCTGCTACATTTTTATATCTCTGGGGCTTTCACCTCTCACCTGCATCACTGCAGTAGTGTTCTGTCTGTGTTATGACATCACCTTCCTTTGTTAAATTTGTTCTCCATATTGACAACAAAGGCAATCTTTGAAAATGTAAAACTGATCCTATCATTGCCTTGCCTATAATTTTCAGCGACTCTCCCTTTATACTGGGTGTACTGGTTTTCTACTGCAGCAAAACAAATGAAGTAACACTCAAAATGGCTTAAAATAGTCCCCACCAAGTATCTCAAAATTCTGTCATTCAGAAGTCCAGGTAAATTTGACTGGGTTCTCTGTGCAGTATCTCATGAAGCTGAAATCAATGTATCAAGCAGCTGGGCTCTTATTGGGAACCTTTGGGGACAATTGGCTTTCAAGGTAATTCAGGTTTTTTTTCAAGATCATTTCAAGACTGTGATGATAGGACTGAAATTCCTGAATCCTTCCCAGCTTTGGGTGATGACTCATTAAGTTTCAGAGGTCACCTGCATTCTCAAAATCATCAATGGCATGCTGAGTCCTCCACATTTCAAATATCTCTGAGCTTCTCCTCTATCTTAGTTCTCTGCATCCCTCTTCTGCTTTCAAAGTGTCATGTAATAAAATTGGCCCCACCTGGAGTATCTGGGATCATCTCTCTATTCTAAGCTCAGTTGATGAGTAACTTGAATTACATCTGCAAAGTTTCATTAACCATGCACCTAACATAACCATGAGTGTGACACCAGAGGGTGAAGATCATAGGAAACAAAGGTATATCTACTACACTAAATAAAGTTCAAACCATTTAGCATGTCATGTAAGAGAAGTTGTTTCAGTCCTTTATCTACCTTATTAACCTTTCAAGTTTATCACTCACCCTACATTGAGGAAAACCATATATTTCAGTTTTCCTGAGTCAGTTATGGTTTGTGCATGTTATTCTAGATTAAGAATTAATAGCATCTTTTTAATATTCTATTGTTTCCTAGTTAGAAAAACAAATTAAATGGTCACTGTTATGGAGCAAATGTCTTTGTCTCTCAAAAATTTGTATGTTAAAATCCTAACCCCTGGTGTGGCTGTACTTGGACCTCTAAGGAAGTAATCAGGTTAAATAGGGTCATAGGGACAGGGTCTTTATCTGATAGTATTAATGTCCTTTTAAAGAAGAGACACCAGATGGGCCGGCCAAGTGGCACCGTGGTTAAGCACTGGCTTGGGAAGCCAGCAGTCCCGCTCAGGTCCCACATATGAGGGCCAGTGACACTGCCCTCAAAAATAAAAAGAAGAGACACCAGAGACTCTGCACTCATGTTCTCTCTCTGTGCCTACACATCAACAAAAGTCCATGTGAGGACAGAGAAAAGGTGGCTGTCTGCAAGCTAGGAAGAGGACCCACACCAAAATTTGAAGCCTGCTGGACCTTGATCTGGGCCTTCCATAATCCATGACTGCTCCAGCTGACTAATATAATCACCTACCTAAAAGTATATCCCATGTCTTAACCCATTGTTTCCTGTTTCCTAGTTTCCAGGAATCAAATGCTTATTCCGCAATTCCTTGCCTTTGTTAACAGCTTGTTCTTTCATCCTCTCAGAATGCCCTTCTTTTTATTGTCTGTCTGAGCATTTCCTTGTTTCTTAGAGTCAGTTAACCTCTTGGGTGAAACCATTCTTCACATCCAGCCCTGATAGTGTTTTATTCCTTTGTTTTCCAATTACTCTATTTACATATCACACTCATAGCAACTAAAACTGCTCTTCTTCTTCATTATTATTATTATTATTATTATTATTATTATTATTATTATTATTTTTACTCCTAGGTTTAAAGTTACCCAAGCCTATGGACTGCATCTTATCTATCTTGAGAGTGCCACATTCTAAAAGAACCAAAGAGAGTCTGATCCTTTCAGTGATTCCATTTGAAAAAGAAATGTGTGAACAGGCAAAAGGCTGAGGTGTAAAGGAGAGTATTTGGCAAGAAAACCCCAAGCTATGGCCCCCAGTCAGATAGTTGACTTAGATATGCGTGGACCCACAAACTCTGTGTAACACTAACTGGGATGAAGACAGAGGCGGCACACTTACACAAGGGATGAGATGTAGCTCTCCCACTCTGGGATGGTTTTGGAAGGAGAGGGACTACAACTTGATTTGTTCCTGAAGCACTGGGGGCTTCAGTTCTTAGACTAAATCAGAGTAATTTCACCATCCACTGAAGTAAGGATGTGGTGTGTTATTGTATTGATCAGCTTCCCTGTCCTCTCCTTGGGAGAATTGTGGAGCAGTTTGCATTAGAGGATCATCAGCAAGGGTTGCAGTGGGGCTATAAAAGAGGGAACAGTAAGTGACGTCACAGCACAACCTTCCTCCACCCTGTCTTTTTTTGTTCCAGGTCAGTCTGAAGGAGTGATCTTTCTTAAAAGTCTATCACAAAGCAGAGGGACTAATAACAGACTAGGTGATGTCTGTCACACTTTCGTAAACTGTCAGCCTGCTCTAAGTGCTGTATGTTGATAATAGGGGTGTGATCGGCTGAATGCAGTAAACTTAAATGATACATAGCAGTATCAAAATTGCTGTACATGGAAGGCTCTACTAAACTTGTGCATGCTGTAGCTTGGAGTTTCAACACAAGATAGCTACTAAGGTACATTTCCTGAAGCTCAGCAAAATTAATAATAGTAAAATAAAATAAAATAAAATTTAAAAAACCTTCCTGCATAGTAAGTCATTTCTATACTTCATATTATTCTTATGTTAAAAAAATATATATTCATGATTTGCATATACAGTCAAATGAATGTGTAATTCCAAATGAGACTACTTAGACAAAGTTCTTTGTAGGAAAACTTGGATTCAGTGTTTGGCTTTATTACACATCCTCTGCCTCATTTTTTTTTTTTTTCATAGAATCTTTCATAAAATGGTGCGTTTAGTCTACACTGGTGCTTAATAGATTATATACGACTTTAAAATATAATAGCATTTTTAGGTATGGTTTACTCTGTGATCAAATTATAGCCTTTCTCTAATATGGGAAAAAAAGACAAGTTGATACTAAGTATTCTCTAGTTGAAACATATAGGTCTTTTTACAACAGAACTTAAAAATCTCTGCAATTTTTTTTTCTAATAATTATCTTTGCAACACACACACACACACATTGCATTTTGTAAAACAACTACAACCCAAATCATAATTAGACTGCAACTTGTATAAGAACTAATGAATCACGTTTGTCTTGATGTTCTGTGGAGATTTGTTTTCCTTATATTCAAAGTGTCCAAGAAGGGAAAGAAAAGAGGAATCTGGCATTAATTGGACTCCTTTATGTGATATATGCCTTTTTACATGCTTTTATGTGATACATGTCTTTTTCATCTCATCCTTATACCAACAATACCTCACATTTATTAATCAAATCTGTTTGACATTAAGTTCTTCACATGGATGGCCTCACTGAATCCTCACAATCTTCCCATGCTGCAGGTGATATGATCATTATTCTACAAATGACACGTGACACAGGGAAGTGAAGTGGCATGAATGTAGCTTTTAGATAGCAAAGATGGAAAACCTTTGGTTGATTATTTTTACCCCTGCATACAGAGATGACAAGACAAAGCGTCAGAAAAGTTGACAAGATCAAGTGTTTTATAGGCTTCAAGTGGAAATCACTGGATTTGTACCCTGGTCTGAGTTACCTCAAAGTTATTGTTCTTTTGGAATATGTTGGGGAACCGTGGCTTGGAACTGCGGAGTGTCACATTAAGCTCCTAACAAGAGATTTGACAACTTCCACTCAAATTGGACACAGAGACTAACTTCAACTTGACAGCTAGTAACAGCAATTCTTCTGCTCCACTTCTAGCAGCTGTGTATTTATCCATGAATTCTTCCCATCCAGTGGCATTGCTGGAAGTAACTTAAATAGCCAGCTGGTGGACAGACTGATCTGGAATATTCAAAATGGCTACTCTCATATTTAGCATCTTAGTGGAATGGCTACAATTATGGGCTAGAATGGAACTATAGATCAGAACACCATCATGTGCCATCCCCAGAATGGTAGTGTTAGGTTTTGGAATTCTTATGTGGCATCTCAGGTCTCAAAGAGAGAGTGTTCCAATAGAGATGCAAAGAAGCTCTAAGGTTTCTTATGATCTAGTCTTAGAAGTCCCAGGTTTGTGTGTGTGTGTGTGTGTGTGTGTGTGTGTGTGTGTGTGTATGTATATATCATGTTTTTTTCCACTCATCATTTGGTTGGATTAGAAGTCACTAAAACAAGACAATATCCAAGATGAGGGAATTAGCCTCTACATTTCAATGAAAGGAATAGCAAGGAATTTGAGGCAATATTTAATTTCCCAGGGAAGAAAAATACCAAACTCAGTAAAAATAAAATTGCACTATAAACCACCACTAACAATTATTAAGATTAGTAGTAATAATAATAATAAATGCAATGAACTATAACCCATCAAATAGTACTCAGCTACAATACTTACTTTAAACCTATTAAGACATTGTAATAGTAGCATGAAGATAAACATATTCATCAATGCAATAGCATAGAGATTCCAAAAATAAAAATATACAAATATTGTTCCTTGATTTTTTCACAGAGTCGGAATTCAATGGTGGCGGGGGGAGGGGAGCAAATAGTCTAATAGGAAAAGGGTGGGAAAAAACATTATTATTATTTTTAAATAAATGGTGGTAGGAGAAGTGGCTATCCACATGGAAAATATGAACTCCAATCCTACCTTATACCATTCAAAAATATTCAAAATTAAACATATACAAAAATGTAAATATATTAAAAAACTTTTGAAAGAAAATGTAGAAGGAAATTTTCAGAACCTTGGTTTAGGCAAGTATTTCTTAGTACCCAAAAGCACTAAGCTTAAAAAAAATAAAATAAAACTACACTTCATCAAGATGAAAATCATGTTCTTCAAAAGAGACCATTAAAAACATGACAAGCCACAAACTGGGAGACAATATTTTCAGTGCATATATATGATAAAGGGCTTATATCAACATTATGTAAAGAACACTTAAAACTCAATAATATGAAGGCAAACACAATTTAAAAATAGGGCCGGCCGAGTGTCTCAGTTGGTTAAAAGCTCGTTCAAGAGTGCGAGCTGAGCTTTGAGCAACAGCAGTTCGATGCCAGCCCGAGCTGAGTTGCCGTTGAGCTGCTAACAGGTGGCAGGATGGCTCAGCTAAATAAATAAATAGAAAGTAATTCTTAAACAAACATTTGTAAAATAAGAAATATGGCCAACAGGCACATAAAAAGATGTTCAACATCATTATTCATCAAGAAAATTCAAATTATTACTACCTATTAGAATGACTCCAGTTATAAAGTTTTCTTACACTGCTAGTGGGAGTGAAAATTAAGCTGTTGGGAGACTGTCCTCCATGGGTCTCTCCTACTGCTACACATTTTTTGAGTATGCCAAGACTTATGTTCACAAGGAGCAACTTGGGGGATAAGGAAATATTTCATCAAGGACAAAATGCAAGATTTCTTAGTGTTTATCCTAAAATAGAGGGTTCCCTAAATCACTGTACTGTCCAGGCCCTTTTTGTCACCTCTCTGGGACTTGGGGATAAAAGAAACCAACATAAAAATGGCTTTCATGCTGCTTTCTATACTGTGGTTAATAAAGTCCCTTTATTCTGATCCAAGGATCTCCTGTTTTCTGCCTGCATCCATAAACTATTAATAGGCTGACTTATTAATTTGTAAGCAGGTAAAATCCCAGACCCTGGTAACAACCACTTAAAGAAAGTTTTGCATTTTCTAATGTAATTAAATATACATACACCCAGAAATTTCACTGCTATGTATTTCTCTGAGAAAAATTAAAACCTGTGTACAAAAAGAAGTGTACATGAATTTCAATAGAGCTTTATTAAGTATACCTAAAAATGGATATGTTCATCAATGAATTATTGCTCACCAATAAAAAAGAGCAAACAACTGGCATAACATGAATTAATCTTTAAAAACTGCTGAGTGAAAGAAGCCAGAATAAAAGGAGCACATACTCCATGATTATATGAAGTTCTAGAACATAAAGCTAATTCATGTGAAAGATTTTTATCTGTGGGAGAAAATTCATGTGATTTGTGTTGGAGATGTAAAATTTGAAGTGTATCTTGAGACCTGCAAGTGAAAATGTTAAATATTTATTTTGTTAAATATTAATTTGAGAAGAAATGATATTTAATGGTAGAAATCAATCTGAACAGAGGCAGAAAAAAAAATGATGAAATAGTCGCCACTGAAACCAAAGATGGAAGTATTTTATGAAGGCTGAAATAGTCCCAAAAGTTTAATATGAATAGGTCTCCTAAAAAACAGAGGACTGAAAAAGTGTCCATTGCCTTCAGAGTCATTTATATCACTAAGCACCTTAAAAACTGTTTAAATGCATCAAAGGATGGAAACACAAGTGAAGAAGGCTGAATGGAGAATGAAATGGAGAGAAGAAATGAAATGGAGAGAAGAAATGAGTATTCCATGGGAGCTGATAAAATGAAATGGAGAGAAGAAAACTGTAAAACTTATTACAAACAATTGGTAAATAACAGGGACACAGTAGATGGAGTGCTGTGTAGGATGTAGTGTGACTTTCAGTTCTTATTTATTTATTTATTTATTTATTTTAGAGGGCAGTGTCACTGCTCCTCATATGTGGGATCTGAACCGAGCCCTCTGGCACCCCAAGCCAGCTCTTAACCACTGTGCCACTTGGCCGGCCCTTCAGTCTTATTTTAATTGTAGAGACTTGTGCATTATTGAAGCTAATAAGAATCATACATAATTTACTCAATACCTAAGAAGTGGGTGGGGATATCTGTTTTGGGTTTTCTTCTTTGTCCCACTCCCTGTGGAAATAAGCTAACATTTCCAGCTAGCACTCATTGAAGAAGGCTAAAAGACTAGATGGAGGTTGAATTTAAATCTGAAAGTACCATTTTCTGTTTTAGTCAGTTTTCCCTAGGCTAGGGTACAACAATAAATAACCTCTAAATTTCAGAGGCTTACAACAATCATTTCTTTCTCATTCATTTATCATTTCTGCTGTGAGTTGACTATGGTTTTGCTACTCATGCCTTGCCTAGAATCCAGATTGAAGGTGCAGCCTCTGTTTTAGACATGTGGTTCTTAGAGCAAATAGGCAAAGTTTGATAGCAAAACCATACAATAACTCAAAAGGCCCTCATGAAGACATGGCAGATGCATTGTTTTGTAAGGTGATAATTTTCTAAGTAGTCTGAAAGGCAGAAATTTACAGGCAAAGAGAATACAATATGCAAAATCCTGAAAGCATAGAGTGAATATCTCCTTCAAGAAACGGGAAATGCCAGTGAGTAACCTGCGAAGATGGAGGAGGAGATGAGAGAAATAAGCACAGGAAACATCATGATGGGCCATCCACTTAGAGAAAGAGCATGTTTGTTAAACAAGGAGCTAGACCTGAGGGAAACATTGATGGTCATGACACAGATCAAGGAGTTTCAGACAAGGAATCTGTCAATTAGAGCTTAGAGTTAAAATTAGGACCATAGAGAGTAACAGATGAAGTAATGGACATGAATATGCTGAGTATCTTCAGTGAGGTAAGTAATAAGGGTAGATAATATAAGGGGAATACAGATGGGAGTATCAGAGCACCATCTGTGAAGGAACATGTAAGACCGAGCCTGGAAGAATTTTGTACACTATGGTAAGAAGTTTAAACTTTATTTGGAGGGCAAGGGCAAGATGTTGAATTGTTTGGACAAGTGAATGGTGTGATATTAGCTCCACTGTGAAAAAAGAAAACCTGTGGATAGATTTTTTTTTTAATGGAAAAGTTTGAAACAATTTGATTATATTTCAAACAAGTAATTTCATTGGCATGAAATAAGGCTGTGGTAGTCAGGATAAAGTGGAGTGAGCACATTTGAAAAGTATTAAAAGGATGGAATCAATAGCATTCTGAGGCTGGATAGAAATGAAGCATGGTGGTTCATGATGAATCAGAGAGGAAAATCAAGGATGACTATTATTTAACTTCTATGGGACATGGAGTGGTTGGTGAAACCTCTAGTAAAACAGGGAATTCAAGACAAAAAGTAGACTTGGGGGGTGTTTGAAGGTAATGAGTACAGTTTTTAAGTTTGAAAGATCTGCTTGTTATCAGGGAAATATGTCCAATAGACCAAATAGAGTTTTAAAAATGGTTCTGGAAAGAGAGAAGTCATCAGCTATACAGTGGAATAGATAAAGACAATTTAGAGATGGTCTGAGTTATCTGTTGTTAGTTATGACAAGCCATTGCAAAGCTTGAAGCTAGGTAATGATTTGTACTTTAGAAGAATTGTTCTGATGGCAGTGTTAATAAAAAGCAAGACAACCAGGTGAGAATGTATCGCTCAATAGTGAGTGAAACAGGATATAGGTTTTAATCAAGAAAGTGGTCATGAGAATGACAATGGGCATAAAAAGGAGTTAATAGTCTCAAGAGAGGTTAAGAGATTTTATAAATGGCACTTAGCAGTGTAAAACTTGAAAGGGGTGAAAACTGACTTTCTTGGTTGATTGGTTTTATAGTGTTACAGCCAAGCTGGAAATACATGAGAAATAGCAAGTTAAAGACAAAGCATTAAATTTGGAATATCATCTATTTGAAACCATGTGGTAAAACCCAAAGGAGAAACCATGCAAAAGGTGGACATAGGAAACTAAAATGCGGGCAACAGACACATGTCTGTTATGCTTCAAACCATGAAAGTATATGAGACTGTTCAGGAATAGCATGTAGATTGATAGCATGAGAGGTCAAAGGACAAATTTCTGGAACACCAACACTTACAGAATTATCAAAGGAAAAGAATATCCTGTGTACGTTACTGTGACAGATAATGTTAATTGTTTAACCAACATCCATCAATTCTTTCTTACTAATGAAAAACAAATTTTGAAAAATGAGACAATATGCCTGGATAAAAATACTAACCTTCACAGATTCTCTTTCACCTAGGAGTGTCAAAGTTCAAGCCTGTAATCAGACCAATGATATTTAAGGAGAGTCTACTGCAGGGGTTCTTAGAAACACTTGTCCTTTCCTGATAACAGGGAGCAGAGGGGGCTTTTACAAGTTTGTGTGTCCTCCTCTCTTGGATATAGACACTATGACTGTTCTAGTGTATTAATCCTACAGAGTTGCCACAAAGCAACAAACATGAGGACAAACCCCTAAATGTAAGGAGATTGGAGCAGAAAAATAGAAAGTACCTAGATCTTTGACAAATGTTAAAAAAAAAATGCACCAGCCCTGAACTTCTTAACCACAGATTTCAAGACTGGTGAAAAACCAACCTTATTTTTTTGTTTTAGTCACTGTTGTATTTTTAGCTACCTACAGTTAAAACCATTTTTTACAGTAAAGATACTGAGACAATACATCACAAAGAGGAGGGGCAATAAGAGTACACGTTTTCAAAGAATCCACAAAGGAAAAGTAAAAAATGGCAAGTGCCAAACTAAAAAAGTACCCTGCAATTACTCAAGTAGAATGCCATTCTTGCCAGGAAACTGGATTTGGGAGCTTGACACAGAGATAAGAACCTGGAAACCATGAGGATCACAATCATGTTCTAAGAAGGCTGGTTGAAAACACAAAAGGAAGTAGTTTACTAGAGAAACTGGAAGAATATAGGACGAACACACTAGGGTCCACCCGGCTACCTGTTTCAGTGGATGGAGTTTTATTGGAAATACCCATGCACATTTGTTGATGTGTCATCATGGCTGCTTTCTCTATGACTGCATAGATGAGTGGTGTGATAGAAACCATATATTCACAGAGCTCAAAATATTTACCGATATAGAGCTTCAAGAGAAGGTTTTATTCTTCCTTTCAGGATTAGTGTCACTAACATAATCATAGAGAAAGGGGAAAGCTGCAGATAAATGAGAGCGATGGTTAAAATACTAACACAGTGACCATTGGAGGGCAGGGTTAGATGGACTGTTATAAATCTCATAATTAAAAGTTTGGAGAAAGGATGATTAGTGAGGAGGGTAAATGGAAAATTGAGAACATCTTGTTTTCTTTGTCAAGAAAGGGTTGATATATCCTCCTAAAAGTGAGTATAATGGGTACTCAGATCACCAGGCTCTCAGATTACCGTCTCTGAGAACACAGTCTAGAGCACATTGATAAATATGGTTCTTTAATGAGGAAACAAACACACACGTCACATATTTTTATGTTTCCTAAACACCAAAATCAATAAAAGCATTATATACAATACTTTTGGATTTGTTCTCAAATGTTTTTGTTTTTTAGATACAAGTTGTATATACTTTATTTTGTTATATATTTTTTCTCCATGATTTCAACACTCTGAAAGTTGTAGATATGAAATAGATTCCATAATGGTTACTCAAGAATTCAAAATTAAAAAAAAAAAAATCAAGATCATTGTAAATCTGCAAGGATTACCATAATAGATAAAAAACAAAGTAAATTTTATTATGGGAATAAGACAAATTCTTCTTATTTTTTTATATAATAACATAACAAATAATACAAAAAAATTGTTGTATAGACTTACATGAGTTTAAGTAAAATAATTTAATGAATAGGCATCCTCTAAAATGGAAGAACATAGTTGCCAGTGATATATTTGATAGGGGTTAATACCCAAAATTTATCAAAAAGAAACTCATACAACTCAACACCAAAAAATCAAACAATCCCATTAACAAATGGGCAGTGGATCTGAATAGACATTTCTCCAAAAAGGACATACAGATGACCAATAGATGTTGGGAGACGTGAGCACCCCAATATGTGACAAGGTTTCATGGTCGGTTATAGTCTCCACTCCTGCGAACCCATGTGCCTTTCCTCTACATCAGATCCTATAGAAGACAGTACATTCACTGTACTTATGGTACGTTCCTGTGGCACCCCAATGAGCGATGGCTGTGTAAGTCAATGACGGGTAAGATTTACTAAGAGGAGACAACCCAAGCTAGGCTACAGTCCCCATGGGGACCCCAGGACTGAGAAAAAGGGGACTCAAGCCCCTTGGAAACAGAGGCTCAGACCCCTGGCTACATAGACCAAAAGCCTGTCTGTGAGAAACTGACAGCCTGCCTGTGAGAAACTGATGATAACATTAGTCCATAGGGCTTGCTTGCATAAGATAATTACAGTGAGAAGTCTCCCTAGAGATCAAAGGTCTCCAGGCCATGAAAGTTCCGATAAGAGACACTTGCTGACCATGAGCTATGTTAATCAACAGCCTTAGTTGAATTCTTTGCCTTGTACATTATTGTAACAATAGATACTGAAACTTTGACTGAGAAACAGATGCTACCCTCTATTGTAAATACTATAGCTCTCCATAGGATAAGAAATGTTTGAAACCCCCTTTTGGCTTCTAAGTCATCTCATAGGAACAGGCTTTAGACTTCACCACTCCTAGTCTCTTAGTAATAGCTCAGGTATGCACTCTGTGAGTCTTATGATTATTAGCTGCTGGAATTTGGGATAATTACTAGACAGTCAAGGTAGTCATGGTAACCATTCTTTACGTGATAAGTAGAAATTGAGTCTGGGTCACAAAGAGAAAATCAGAGTAAAAGACAAGATAACCCTTAAATGGAAGAGTAAGTCACAGTGCACCCTGGAGAGAGCAATTACAAGGAAGTAAAGACTGTCAAAGCCCTGAGAAAGAAAAAACATCAAACTCATGTGAAACAACTTGTAATTGAGGTAATGGTCAAGAGTCCCTATAAAAGGGGACATGCTGTAACAATAAAGAGTGACACTCCTGCGAAACTCTCTCCAGTGTCTCCACTTTCTTCTTTCTTCTCGCCAATGCTGTCTCCACCTAAGGGAACCCCTGGACTCCGCGGAGGCTGGATCCCCACAAATAGACACTAAAAGATGCTCAATGTCACTAATCATCAGAGAAATGCAAATGCAAACCACAGTGAGATATCACCTTACTCCTGTCAGAATGGCTACCAACAATTAATCAACAAACAAGTGTTGGAGAGGATGTGGAGAAAAGGGAACTCTTGTTCACTGTTGGTAGGACTACAAATTGGTGCAGCCATTATGGAAAACAGTGTGGAGGTTTCTCAAAAAATTAAAAATAGAGCTACCTTATGACCCAGCAATTCCACTTCTGGGTTTTTATCCAAAGAAAATCAAAACACTAATTTGAAAAAAAATGTATGCACCCTATGTTTACTGTGGCACTATTCACAATTGCAAAGATATGGAAACAACCAAAATGCCCATCCATAGACAATTGGATAAAGAAATTGTGGCATACATATATGCATACAACAGAGTATTATTCTGCATAAAAAAATGAAATCTTATTATTTGTAACAACATGGGTGAGCCTAGAGGGTATTATGCTAAGTGAAATAAGTCAGACTGAGAATGACAAATACCATATGATCTCACTTATATGTGAAATCTAAAGAACAGAATAAACAAACAAACAAAACATAAATCGACTCATGGATACAGAGAACAAACTGATGGTTACTAGATGGGAGGGGGTTGGGGACTGGGTAAGAAAGGTGAAGGGATTAAGAAGTACAAATTGGTAGTTACAAAATAGTCATGTGGATGTGAAGTACAATATGGGGAATATACTCAATAATATTGTAAAATCTATGTATAATGTCAGATGAGTACTAGATTTATTGGATCACTTCATAAATTATGAATTGATATGAAAAATACCTAACCACTATGGTGTACACTTGAAACTAATATAAAATAATATTGAATGTCAACTATAATTTTTAAAAAGTATATATAGTCACAGGATATAAAGTACAGTATAGGGCATGTAGTCAATGATATTGTAATATCTATGTACTGTGTCAGATCGGTAGTAGACTTGTTGGGGTTATAACTTTGTGAGCTATGTAAATGTCTAATCACTGTGTTGTTTTGTACACCTGAAACCAATTTTTTTTTTTTTAATTTTAAAGTTAACTAAAACAAACAACAAAAAAACCAACATCTTGTTTAGTTTAATTCATTGCAGTAGGTTGTGTGATGGGTCCAATGTATCTGCTACCCTGTCCTGTAAGTATGTTATACCTTCATAACCTGATTATATCAGGCTTTACTATAGGACTTGTTTTACCCAAGGAAGCATGAGCAAACATGACATATATTTCTTCAAGAGTCATAATGTGGTTCCTCTGTTTTTCCTGTATCTTTCAGAGGAACCCAGTGTCCCAAATAAGAGGCTACTTAAACCTGAATCTAAGAGTAAAGAAGATGCAAGAATCAACATTTTAATGGATCAATAGTCAACATATTCCATGAATGGGAAATAAGGATCTATTGTTATAAACCACTGAGATATGAAGATAATCTGTTCAAATTGATGGATACATCTTTTATTTGGAGATTATTCTAGTGCATCCCTATATTACTACTTAAACTTTCTCTTTACTTTAATTTTAATATGAAACAGACACACAGAAACATATACCAAAGAATGCAAAGGAACACACTTACAAAGCTGATGTAAAAGAATAGAATATCCCAGAATTCTAAGCTCCTTCAGGACACCTGGTCATTTGACAAGAGCAAGAATTAAATTTTATCATGTTAATTCTCGAGAATATGGTGTTTAATTTGTCAAAGGAGTTAGTGGCTCCTTAATTAATCCTGATTTCCAAGGAGAAAACCTTAAATTTGTACTCCGTTAGAGCTTGGACAAGATGGCTAAAATTATTCATTTTTGTTCTTTGATCCTGCATGTGTGTGTGTGTACATTATATTTTATTCTTTCAGATTCAGGCTGATGAGAATATATTAACTTTCAGACTCTTTAATGTTAGAACCACAAATTAAATAACCTCAAGATACAAAGTTGTTTAAACTATTTTATGTTAATAAATATTTCAAATGAGACTACAAACCAAAAAAAAATAAAAATATAAGCCAATCAATCAATCAATCAATAACCAGTCTCCTGGTAACTTTAGCCCTATAATGAAAACATAAAATTAATTGTTACAGAAAATCATTTGGTAAACAGATGTGTAGGTGAAGAAGGCAATTCACAAAAGCATCCAAAGCTGCTTGTCCAAATGACCCAGAGTAAGAGTCTCAAACCACTTAAAAAACTAATTCAATATAGTTCATAAGTGCAATTTATAATTTCCAATATAGCATTTTCAATATAGTTCCCTGGTAACTAGTCTAGGTTAAGTGACAGTTACATTACATTTTAGTTCATTTATAAAATGGACGGTTTCAAAATCCTAAGAGGAATTAAGTGGGTAGAAAATATTCATATGTTATCTTAAGTTGGAGGACACTCACCACTGCATTACTTAGAGAGAGAACTCAAGATTTCTGTAGTGTTATTTTATGAGTATGTAACTCATCGTATTCAAAACAAAGGGTTGAGTTTTATGAAACAGCTTGAATGTAGATGTGATATAATGAACATGAGAAAATGTCACAATTATTCAAATGAGCTGAGAAGCTATAGTAGTGCATGCCTTTGAATATTAAAAGCTAGATGTCAAGTCATCTCAATCTGAAAATCATTTATTAAAGAGTTGTATTAGCCATTTGAGAAATAGGTCCGCTCACATATATAACCCAGTGAGGTTCTATTTAGGTTCATATAATCTTCCCAAAATGTAAAATCGATAGGGGCAGGAATAAGAGACTTGAGAAAATTCACAGAAGTCTCTTAATATGTTGAGTACTTGATAAATTACTGAAATTACTTTTCCCTCTTCATAGGAGAATTCAGTTATATTAAGTGTCACCTTTCCTCTTGTTATTTATTTATTTATTTGGCATCAGATCTCAGTCATTTCTTCAGAATGAAATTCTTGGAATGGCCTTTGACTTCCTTTTATGCTCCTCCATCCCCTCACACAATTGCTACGAGCTATTCATTAAGGCTTCTTGACTTTCCTCACATCAGCCCCCTGCCCTCCATGCCAAAAACACAAAACTAGTGCACAAGACTTAGATGCCTGCAACAACTGCAAACTGGGGACTTCCCCCCAGCCCTCACCCATACCAAGTTACTGGTACTGAAATGTTATTTTGCTTTCATTGAATTAATTCTCAGGATCTTTCAGAGGTTCCCCATTGCCTACAAAGCTCAAATTCTTTGATCTTATTTTAGTGACACTGTAATTCTTTAGGCACTTTCTGACCTTAACTTTCATGCTCTGTGAAAGCTCTATTTCACCAAACCCAGGCTACTATAACTATCTCAAGTGTTTGCTAATTCTGACTTCACCTAAGATTTCTTATCTCATATTACTTTTATTGAAAATTACTGGTCTATTAATACAGAGTTCAGAAACCTAACTCTATCATGAAGCCTCCTGGAAGATATGAGTAAGAAGAGATACTTCACCATTCATATGGCTTTATTACATACTGTGGCATTTCAGGAATTTGTATTCCTTAATCTCCAACATAAAAATTCCATTTGGAGGCTTGTTGTCAATTAATTTCCGTCACTCTTAGTCACTTCCCAAAGCACAACTAATATATAGCACAACTCATCTCAAAATAAATGTTAAAGCAACAGTCAGAAAACCATGTAATACTAACAACAGGTTTTAGCCAATTTTGAACATAAGCCTTTAATTGAGTGGCTCAGGTAGTAATGACATTCTGTAAAATAAGTATTGTTAATGACCTCTTGAAGGGTTCTTTAAGTCAGGATTACACAAAAATCATAAAAATATTAAATAAGAGTAAATTATTTCAATATGAAATGAAAGCATTAAGTATATTATTATAATAGTCTCGTAGTAATTTAACAATTCCTCATAAAGTTCTTAGTCCAGTACCTGCTGTATAGACTATGTAAATACTAGCTGTTATTATTTAGTCCCGATCTGTATACATTGAAAATGAATGTGACATGGTATAGTTATAAGCACAATTTTTAGGGATAGCCTACCAAGAACTCTGGGAGAAATACTTTGGTAGGTATGGGGAAAAATCCTATTCAGGTGAATTCTAAATTCAGTTTTGAACTTCTGCTGATACTTTGCTTTTTTAAATAACCCGTTCTTGTCACAAGTTGGTCTGTGCACACTCACACAGGGAGAGAGAGAGAGAGAGCGATTGAAAGTATCACTAATTTTATGTTGGAAATTTTTAGTTCATACTCATATATTGGCTTAAATCCTACTTTTTATAGCAGATATATGTCAATTATTTTTATGGGGCTTTGCTCCTGATTACATACTATAATATTTCTACAGTCAATTACCCATGGCCTTTATTGTTTTCCTTCGCACTTTCCTTGGAGTTCTCCATAAAATCTCCACTTGTACTTTGGAGACCTGTCCTTTTTCATTATGGGAAAGGGAATTTAAATGTCTTTAAACTTCTATACTAGAGTAAAATCTGGATTGGAATCTAAGCAACAGTACTACTATTGAACAGAAATATGAAGGTCAAAACCACACTGACCCTGTACACTATCTGTCTGTTTTCTGCTACTCTGATCACCATATTTACCTAGGTTTTCTTATATTTAATCCCCTTTCCATCACAGGCAAGCTCCATTCATTATATTTTTTTTATTTGTAAAATCTGTTCCACTGTGAAGGATCTGTTTTGCATTTCAAACTTTATAAAAAGATCTCAAACACCTACATTGACTGAAATTTGGATCTTCTTCAAGGATATTTCTCTTCTCTGAGATTCCTCTTATTTTTAAGCCAGAAGAAAATATTACATGGACTTTTCTCCCCATTCTTACTTCAACTCTATTGCTAGTGCATTTGCATGTACTATTCTTCCTCCTTAAGTTCTATATCCACTTTGTTCATTGGTATTATTTATTGAACCTCATGTAATCCTTTGCTTAGTAATAGTTACAGTTTTCTCCTCACTTTAATCTGTGTTAATGTTTAGATCTTAGGATCTTCACCTTTACTGCATATTTAATGGCATGGAGAGATTTCTAAAAACTTAAGGTTTGGATTCCACCCAAAAGATAATGTGATTTAATTGGTCTTAGAGAATGTGTACCAGTAAATATTTTTAACTCCCCACATAAATTTAATGTGCAGAGTTAAGAACCATTGATTTTGACTGACTTTATTGCTGTCAAAGTATTATCTGACAACCACAAATCCAAATTACATTGCCAAGTCAGCATTTGTGAATGTGAGTCAACTTGGACTTAACAATGAAAGGAGCAGTCATTTGTAGTGGATGTCAATAAACTGAGAGATGATTTGGAAGTGAGAAATTTGAAACAATGACCACAGACTCTATTTAGAAGGGTTGCCCTTGAGAAGAAGAAGGAAAAAAAAAGAGGAGGAGAGAAGCAGGAAAGGAAGAGAAGAGTGATAAGCTCAAGCTAAAAGAAAATTGTAGAAATTTACTTTTTCAGTTTTTAAATAAAACTTGACTGCAGGTACTAACTAAGAGGAAAGTCACAGTAGATTGTGAGATGTTGGCAATCTAAAAGGGAGGAGCAATGGCTGATTAAGCAAGATTCTTAAAGAAATGGGAGATGTTGGAATGGATTGACACTGAACAGTGGAAAGGGAGGTAATATGGAGGGAAGGGGGAGGAGATGGATTGGCATGATTCTAATCACGTTTGCAGTTGAGAGTGTTCCTAACCAACAGTGTTTACTATCTCTAACATAGCAGGTGAGGTGCATTCTGGATCTCAGAAAAGAAGAGTTTGGGAATAGACTTAAAAAATCAGGGAACGTATAACCATACAAGAAAACCATAGCAAATGCTGATGAAGTATAGAGAATAGAGAAATATTTTTTTCATTGCACTGTGGACTCAAGAAAGGTTTAGATGGAAAGCACTAAAATTGGAATCAATTTACATTGCAGCATTGAATTTAGCAACACAGGGGTGGAGACCAAAAGGAGAGACCATAGGATTGTTCTTTGTGCTTTCAGGGTCACGTAGAGGTGAAGGACAAAAGGTAAAGGAATCAATTGTGTTGACTAGAGAAAAGTGACTGATAATCACTATAGCCATGCTAAGAATAAAAGACAAGTCAGTCTGGAAGAATTGATAACTGATAAAAATGAATGGATCAAAAATCAAACAAACAAACAAAAAATGAAGACCTGATATAAATTTATGTGCTTTAAAAAAAATAAAAAGATAGTTTATGTTTGGAGGGTAAGTTGTTAACAATCCTAGAGATAAATTAAAATCAAGATAATGGAATTCTAGTCCTGATACAGTTGTGTGACCTTCAATAGGTCTTGGCATACTCTGCACCTCAGAATTTTGATGTGTGAAAATAGAGGATGAGACTTGATAGCTGAAGAAATCTCAGTAGAAATATTGTGTAAGTCTAAGAAGCAATAAATCATCTTAAAAAAAAAAAAGAATGAAAATGTTCAATTAACAGTGCTACTTTCAAAAGAAATTGTGATTTCACATGTAAGGCTGTATAATGATTGGAGAGGGCCATGGCAGCATCTAACAAATACATTATTGCTTCTCTTATTTGGTGTCTGGTGAGTATATTTAACAGCTGACTAAGTTCTTTTCAAATGTGCTCTTCCTTTACCAGATACTTCTGTCCTAGTTTCTCTTGTATTTCTCTGACACTTTATACTACAGCTCCTTGACTGACTACTTATCTTTCATTAATTCCTTAAATATTGAGCATTATCCAAATGTCTTCTATTTGCTAACTTCTCAGTAAAAATACCCTCCCTCGATTATTTCTTTCACGCTTGTTTTTTTTTAATTGTTATTAAATTTATTGAGGTGACATTGGTTAGTAAAATTATATAGGTTTTCAAGTGTACAATTCTATAATATATCATCTATCTACTGCATTGTGTGTTTACCACCCAGAGTCAGTTCTCCTTCCATCACCATATATTTGGCCCCCTTTAACCTCTTCTACTATTTCCTCTCCCTCACTACCCTCTGGTAACTACTAAACTGTTGTCTATATCTATGATTGTTTGTTTGTTTGTCTTTTTCATTTGTTGATTTCAGTTTTACATCCCACATATGAGTGCAATCATGGTTCTCAACTTTTACTGTCTGACTTATTTTGTTTAGCATGATAATCTCAAGATCTGTCCATGATGTTCCAAATGGCAGTATTACATCTTTTCTTATGACCGAACAATATTACATTGTGTATATATACTACATGTTCTTTATTCAATCACCTATCATAGAATATTTTGGACATCATGAATAATGTTGCAATGAACATAGGAATACATATATCTTTAAAGATAAATGTTTTCAGTAGATATGCAGAAGAGGAATTGCTGGGTCATATGGAATTTCTATTCTTAATTTTTTGAGGAAGCTTCATACTATTTTCCATAGTGGCTGTACAAATTTACATTCCCACGAGCAGCAAGCATATGAGGGTTTCTTTTCCTCCTCTATCTCTCCAACACTTGTTATTACTTAACTTGTTGAATGTGAAAATAGCCATTCTAACAGGTATGAGGTGGTTTCTTGCTTTTGATTTGCATTTTCCTAACAGCTAGTGACATTTAGCATTTTTTCATATATCTTTTGGCCATTTGTTTGTCTTCTTGGGAGAAGTGTCTGTTCTGGTCCTCTGCCCATTTTTTAAATGGATTGTTTGTTTTTTTGTTGTTGAGTTGTAGGAGTTCTTTATATATTTTGGATATTAGGCTCTTATCAGAGGTGATGTTTGCAAATATCTTCTCCCATTCAGTTGTTTGCCTCTTTGTTTTGTCAATGGTTTCTTTTGCTGTGCAGAAGCTTTTAGTTTGATATAATGCCATCCATTTATTTTTGCTTTTACTTCCCTTGTTTTTGAGGTCAAAATCAAAAAAATCCTCTGTGAACTCAATGTCTATAAGTTTAGTACCTAAGTTTTCTCCTGTTCAGTTTTTTAATTCAGGTCTTATTTTTAGGTATTTGATTCATTTTAAGTTGATTTTGGTAAATGGTGACAGATAGAAGTCTAGTTTCATTCTTTTGCATGTGCAGAAAACTCTAAAGACTCCACCAAAAAAACTATTAGAAAAACAAATACAGTAAGATTGCAAGCAACAAAATCAATGTACAAAAATCCATTGAATCCTTATATACTACCAAAGAAATTTCAGAAAAAGGAATGACAAAAAAAATTCCTTTTGCAATGGCAACAAAAATAATAAAATACCTAGGAATAAATTTAACAAAGGATGTGAAGCACCTATATACTGGAAATTATAAGACATTATTAAAAGAAATTGAAGAAGACCAAAGAAATGAAAACATATTCTGTATTCATGGATTGGAAGAATCAATATAGTTAAAATGGCCATATTACCCAAAGCAATATATAGATAGAAATCCCCATCAAAATCCCAATAGCATTTTTTAAAGAAATAGAACAAAAAATTATCAGGTTTATACAGAACTTCAAAAGACCCCAAACAGCAAAAGCAATCCTAAGAAAAAGAAAAACAAGGCTGGAGGTATGACACTCCCTGATTCAATTTATAGTACAAAGTGACAATAATCAAAGCAGCATGGTATTGGCAGAAAAACAGACACACAGACCAATGGGATAGAATCGAAAACCCAGAAATAAACCCACATATACTTTGTGGTTAGATAGTTTTCAAAAAATGAGCTAAAAACATACAACAGGGAAAAGAATGCCTCTTAAATAAATGGTGGTGGGAAAATTGGAAGGCCATGTGCTAAAAATATTCTCACTGTTTTGACTGCCTCATACACACTGATAACTCCCACACAGGTATTTCACACCTAGATTTTTCCATAGGGCTCCAGACAAATGCCTTAAGCTGCCTGTTAGGCCTTCATCCATAAATGCCTCAAACACTTTAAACTTAACATATTTGAAATAAAACTCATTCCTTTGCCAAACCTTTTTTAAAGCACAATCTCTGCTTCTATTAATGCATTACCCTACTGCACATCAACATATTAAATAAGAAAATGAGATCATCCTCTTCTGCTTCTCATTTTCTCATTGACTATATTTAATTCTCCCCCAAGTCCTATAGAATCTATCTATTAAAGAGCACATAAATCTGATTGCACCTCACCAAACCTACTTCTGCCTCCTTATTTTAGACTTCATCAGCTGGAATTTGGAAATAAGCTCCATATTGCCTTGCCGATGTTCTTTCTCTTCTCAGGTGATGTTCCACACTGCTGCCATAATGAATTCTCATACAGGTGAAAACAACACTATTGGTCAGCTATGAAAACTATTTTAGTGGTGTTCCACTCATGATAAAATATATCTCTGGCTTCTACTTGGGTAATACAAGACTCCTTCAAGATCCAATTTGTACCAGCAATTGCTTCATCTTACGCTCACAGCCTTAGGTAGAGCAATGGAGCAACTTGTACTTCTTTGAAAATGCCATTCTCTTTTGTATTTCTGGTTGGCCTTTGGTTTTTCTCACTCTTCCCATTGCTATGAAGCCTTTCTCCATTGTCAGCATGAATTATTTTCAGTCATTCTTCAAGAGTTCATGGGGTTATTATTGCTTTCTAGGAGCTACAGCCTACAAATCTATGCATATCCATATTTTTTAGCATATGGCAGGCTCTCAAGAAATATTTGACTGTGATGGCATGTAGGAAGCCAGAAAACATACATCATGTTAACTCAGTAGCTTTAAAAATGAATATGGCTAAAGGTTTAAAGGAGAACAACTTGAGCATAGCTACATGTTGGATATGTTGCCAGTGGCATTCATCAAAAGAAAATGTTTTTATTTGGGTGAATTCTGAATCACAGCAGATTTTCTGATATGGTGAAACAAAAAAGCAAAGTATCTGAGGCCAGCAAATCTTATTTATAATTATGATGTTTTATTGTTTGCCTCTCAGCATGTATTCCCCAGTTTTGAAGCTGCATTAGGTTAATTTAGCTCAGGGAACCAACCCTTTGCCACTTGAGGTTTCTGTGGTTTAAATGAAACTATCTCCAATCACAGGATGATAGCTAGGTGAGCCAATCAGCTATTGTTTTTCCTTGACCACAATGAATGGCTCAGGGGTGTGCATGTGATCTAAACTGTGCCGTCAAATTTTTTCTGAATCAAAGATTTTGGAAAAATATATTTACTCTTGTACAGTGGATGCCAATGAAGAAGCACTTACCTAAGAAGATGCTAGCAGCCATTTAGATGTATGAGAAGAGCCAGCCTCACTGTAGAACCAAAATCTAACAGTAGAGAGCAGATAACTGGATAGAAATTATCTGCATTAAAACTGATACACTCGGGACGGCCGAGTGGTGCGGTAGTTGGGTGCTGGCTTGGGAAGCCAGCGGCCCCGGTTTGGGTCCCACATGTGAGGGCCAGTGACACAAAAACAAACAAACAAACAAACAAACAAAACTGATACACTTGTTTGACGTTAGATGGATGAAGGACATTGCAAAAATAAGTTTGTCTTATTCCTTCTGACTGTACTCCTCAGAGTAATTCAGAGTCCAATGACACTGAGAATGACTTATGCTGTCAGCACAAAACTAATGGATATTTTTAGTGCAAAATTCTTTAAATGAATATCACCACTGTTAGGTGGAGAAGAATACTTGACAAATTATTTCTTCCAGCTGAGCATGAACTGACTAAAGAGGAATTTTGCACAAGGAAACTCAGAATATTACATTTCCGCCTGAATCCTCTGTTTCTCATTATTTAAGTGTTCTACTGGTGGGAACAAGGCAATATGAAAATAATACAAGTAGTAGTGGTTATTATGAATGCAGCAAAAGGCAAATATCTTAACAAGATAACCAGACCATGACAACAAAACTTAATTCTATTCTTAAGGTCATTTTCTCTTTACCAAGTATTATAGTTGCGTAATTCAGAACAAACTTTATTATTGTTTAATAAGATAACAATTTTATTTTGATATCTCTGAAAAAAATTAGTAAATTGTTTTCCCCCAATTTGAGATATGGTAAAAAAAAAAAAAAAGGAATCAGAAATTGAAGAAATCAAATGCCCACGATATATATCTGCACTTTCTATGAATAATTGAACAAATCCTTCCCAGCAATTTTATTTAGTCACTCATAACAATGTCACCTTGATAGTAGAGGCCATACATATCTTTCATATAACCTAGGTCCTTTTCTGTGCAAGTCACTATGTTTTTAAAAGCAGAATTGTGTAACTGATTATGCTGCTCAGATGATAAATGATTATTATAAATTTTTCTAAGTAATTAACATAAATTGTCTGGGGATCATTCTCCTGAGATTCTTAGCATCATCCATTCTCATTGATTGTATTTGTTTTATTTTGTGTTGTGTTTTAGGTGATTACATTTCATTTTCTCTTGATTTTACTAGCTATTTTTGCTCTGGTAAATTTCTCCTGTTATGTTTTTGCACTTTGATTTTATACAACTTTCTTTTCCTATCATGAGTCATATCCTTGCTCACATTTAACAGTGTTTTTAAAAAATGTCATTCAAAGACTTTCTAATCTACATACCTAATGACAATATCACAAGGGCTTTATCCTTCAGCTCATTCTAGAATACTGGTAAGGAGAGTCTCATTTTTAATACTAGGTTGCAATAGATTCCCTCTGATGTCCCTCTAAACTTAATATACTTTAGCAACAATTTTAGAAACTAGGTTGGACAAATTAAGTGACCTAACTTTTCAGTGATTCAGAACTCACAGATTCAGAACTCACATTTTAATCACATAACAGGTGTGATTATTATTACTGAACCATTTTTTTAACCAGCTGCTAAAATATCCACATACTGTAAATGAAGGCTCACTTTCCCTGATAAGGAAATTGATATAAGAATGAATCTTAATATTTAAAAGGTAGTTCATAAGTTGAAATATATGTGTAATAAAATCTAAAATGAGAGGGAAATACCCTGTTATAAAAAATAATAATAAGAAGAAACATTATAATTTTATATAATTGTATGTAATTTAAACTTTCTAATTTATAGTATAGGAAATGATAGCTTAAGATTCATGTCATTTTTATAAAAGAAAATAGTTATCTAAATTTTTATAAGCTTTTATACCATTTTTCTAAAAGTAAATAATTTTCTAAATTTCTTGTAGTCCAGTGCCACCAATAAATAGAGTTCTTTGTTGGCAATTCATGGGAGAAGAAAAATTTCAGGAAATACCTTTGTGTCAATTCAAGCATCTTGGCAAAACATAGGGGAATCTTTTAGCTTAGTACCTCCAAAGGTACTAACAATAAACTAAACACGATCTCATGATCAAATAAATACTAACTTCATATAAGAACAATAATAACAACAAACCCTATTTCCTCTAAATTAGTGAGGAAAACTGTCATAAAAAA
Organism: Aselliscus stoliczkanus; assembly: GCA_033961575.1. Lineage (NCBI taxonomy): Eukaryota > Metazoa > Chordata > Mammalia > Chiroptera > Hipposideridae > Aselliscus > Aselliscus stoliczkanus. The sequence goes on from CM066727.1 coordinate 50,698,583, forward strand.
TTATGATGCATGTAAATAAGTACTAAGATCTAAACAAAGAGCTGGATAAACACAAAAAGTTAAGAACCAAGTATATATCACATCACAATTAATACAGACTATTTGGCTTTTGTGATAATTCATAATTGTATTTCCATAAGCATCAGAAAAATCCTCAACCAGGGGGGCCAGGCCAGTGTCCTCCCTTTCAATTCCCACTGTGTTTTCTTTTCTGTTAGTAGCATCCTCTCTCTTTCCAGCCTATCCTGGGAGACACTGGTCCAGCTTGAAATGGTTGTTTCTATTTCTTGTACTTGGAAAAACACTTTCCCAGTCATGGAAGTAAGTTTCTTTTTGACTATTGCACACTTTCTACAGTGACAATCCTCATTGTTAAACAAACAAACAAAACAACAGCAACAACAAAACCTTTGAGACAGACAGCTTAAGTTTTAAGTAAGTCTTTGTGTTTAATGATTTTATATGAACGACATGGAGTTGCCAATACTCCATTCCTCTGAAGTATTTATGCATCAATAGCCTTGCAAGGCTTCAAGATGGGTGGCATGTACTTCCCCAATTCTCCTCTTTTGACTTAGTGAAAGAGGCTCCCATAGTCGGCTTGCCCTGAACTTGTGTTACTGCGTTAGAAGAACATTCGGTGGGTTGGGTTGCTCCTATCACTTCAGTCTGTGCCTCAGAAATATATGATGTCTATTGCATTGTTTTGTACATCTGTAAATAATAATAATAATAATAATAATAATAATAATAATAATAATGTTTTCTTTTTAAAAAAAAAAGAAAGACATGATGAGCCAAGCTCAGCCAACTTGCAGCCTGAAGCAGATCCATCCACTCAGTAGAGCCAAGTCAAGAGGAACTAAAACTCAGCCAACCACAGAATGAAGAGCTTGGAATAGATTGTTATTTTTAAGTCATGAAAATTTGGTGAAGGTGATTATGCAGCATTATTGTGGCCATACTTGATAAAGAATGACATAAAGCTATAAGTGCTGGGTTACATTGTTTTAAACTGAATCTTTATCCAGCTATAACTAAGTAATTATTTTTTTAAAAATAAAGTATTTAGCTTTTCAAAGTGTCTGTCTGGTTTAAAGTGCCCTCTTCATTCTGTCTGCCATTATCTGCTTTTGACTCTTACTACCTTAAACTACAATATCAGTTGTTTTGGAAATTATCTCCCTTCCGTCACACTTTTTTTTTGTTTGTTTTCTGCAAGCCATATTGCATACCTCTATGAATCCAATCATTCTAAAGCTATAATGATGTAATGATGTCCCTAGCTCTAAGAGGTGAGAAATAGGGCATTTAATCACTTTACTTTCAAGTCCCTATAGTAGAGCAACATCAAAAGGTTTAGGAAAAGGAATTGAGAAGCCAGCCCGGGACTGCCTAACCAGATTCATTCTTCTATGAGAAAAATGAACACATCACTTGTTTATGTCACAGCCTATTGGCATCCATGGTACCTGTAGTACAAAATATTCCTAGCTTACATGTATATGTAGCATATTGCATGGGTGCCACAATCCATATAAATCTCACATTGTTTTCAGAAGTCTCATATCTGGAATATTGTAATCAAGGTACATCTTTACTGTAATTTCCAATATTGCTTTCTTTCAAGAAACTAATCATGAAATGTATCATTGATCCTACATCCTGGAGTTTACTTGGGACTGAATTGTCATTATATCTTTCCTTTGGAAGAGTTTGATGTCAACCCTCATGATCTTTATCACCTGGAAAAGTGACATATTGCCACTTTATTTTTATTCCATGAGATTTCCAAAGATCATTTTACGTTTCACCAAAGTCTCTTTTTATCTCTCGCACACACCTGAAAGTTTTTTTTTAAGAGTTCACTAACGAATTCCAATTAAATGCTTTGAAACTGTTCATTTTTCTTTCTTATTCATTAATTTAACATGATGAGATTAGTAAAAGCTAACTTTTCATCTTATGAAAATAAGACATAAAAAGTATCCATATTTGTCCTAACAAATTAGATGAGTATCCTAAAGTCCTAGGATTCCTAGGCAGTTACAGCAAGCACTTGATATACTATCTCATTTTATTTTAATAAAGTTAGTATAGAAGACAGAAATACAATAAATAATTTTGTGAATATTTTCTAAGGGTAATTAAATAGTCCATAACTTGGGGAAAATATCCTATTTGACTAAATATACTACTTGACTAGCTTTATGCAGAAAAACAGTAAGAAACAGTAAAAAAACTTACTTCTTATCAGTTCTTTGTAATGTATTTTATCAAGTTCTGGATTAGGAGTTCAAAAAGCATATCTTTCTCTACCACTAAAGCATATTTAACTATGGATAAATGATTTAAACTGAAAAAAAAAAAAAAGCTCCTTCTAAAAATTAAGGGATCTTCTACCAACACTAGGTTGGTAGAGATTTATTAGAAGTACAGAGAATTACATTTAAAATCACTGGTGTTTATTCTACCTAGGTCAAAGGTGGAGTCCAGGAATCTTTAACAGAATTCCCTAGGTAATTCTAGAATACATTCTTGTTGGCAAATCAATTGGATTTAATCACTGCTAAGGTCTTGGTCAGCTACATCATTTTATGATTTTGGAGCTTACTTCTTAGCATGGTAGGTATTGAGGTGCCACTTCATTTCTCCACTCTTAAAGATTCCAAAAGTTTAGTGTCCCATAACGGGACACTCTACAGAGTCAAGGAAAATTCAATATGTAATTCAGCTGCTGCTTTGGATCAGAGAAAGCAGAGTGATTTGGAAAACTCATCTAAGCCCAAAGGGGATTAAAAAAAAAAATCTCAGGATTGACTGTAGCTGGAAAGATTCAGAGTGGAATAAAATTTTAAGATCTTCTACCACATTTTAGCACATACTTGTCAAATACTTTACTCTAGCAAATCACTATAATTATTCTTTTTACAAAAGAAGAACAAGGCATGAGACTTTATCCAATAAATGAAAAAAAGTTGAAAATTAGAGTTCTTTTGGTGATAGCTTTTTCTTACAGCATTGAATCTTTGACATTGAGACCATTTTCTATGAATACATTCCAAATCTAATATCCAGAAAAAAAAATTGCATATAAATGATGTTCTTTTCTGTGTTAATTTTTGTTTGTTTATTCTTTGAGTATTCTTTTGTTAAAAGAAGAGTCACAATGGCTCCCTAATGACAGTATAAATTCAATAACTGGTTAATTTTATTGTTCGGTGAAAAACAAAAGAGGCTCAGATTGTTATTCTTCTACAAAGTCAAAAGAACATTTAATATCATGTTTAGTTGGGTTCTGAGGAAAGAATGGCTACAAGTTAGCTAATAAAATATATTATGCTTGGATAAAAACAGGGAATTTCTTATAGGATGAGCCTGACTATGTCACAATTTGGGAATTGTTGAAGGCAGCTTTTTCAGTTATATGTTCAGTTGTAGGAAGAGAGAAAATGATAAAGGGTCAGTAGGGACCCAACACCTAGCAAAAGTTCCAGGGTCCCTCGCACCAAGAGTACATTTATATTTAATGCATTGCATTGAGGCTCCCAGAGTAAATACTTTCCACTCCCCCATAGCTATATTCCCCATATGTAGACAAATTAATGAAGGTGGCTTCTGGAGCTGTATATAAATATTCAACTTGTGTCTGTATTTATGCCTCAGCTTACAAATAACTAATGGTCGGCTGAGCCAAAATAATCATATATGCTAGACATGGAGGAAGGATTGCTGATTTCATTTATTATACCACCTGTGAACCTCCTAGGGGAAGGGCAGTCTAGTGAAATATTTTGGTGTGCTGACACAATTTTGTACTTGTTTATGGGGCTGCGCCAGCCTATTCCTAATTTCCTGTTGTAATTCTTTGCTTCAAAGGCCAAGTCCACACATGGGAAGAATATTTTCTGGAAACAATCTTCTCACAGCTCTGCTATCTCTGTCTCCAATTGCCTCTCTGGGTCTTCTGTTCCCCTTTATACTTGTAACGGTCATAAGGGATTTAAGTTAGCATTGGGGGCAGAGCCAAACCAATGGCAATGGAAGTTTTAGATTACTACATCAAGTTTTTAGTGTGGTTCTTCTTGAATACACAAGAGAAAAACTCTGTTTTCTAATTCCTAAGTGACCAATGGCACTGGAAAGAATTTTTACTCTGATGCATTTCACCAAAAGATCAAGCAGGGACAAAGTGATCTTTTAAGCTCAAAACCTCTCTCCACACCTGTTTCTACCCTAAAGCATCCATGTAATGTGGACACCCTGGAACTATTAGTAGTATTCCTTTAGAAGGCATTGACAGTGTTATCTCCTAGGGGATTAGTTATTGCACTTTTTAAGGCTTGTTATTAAAATGTGCTAATCCCAGCTGGGAAGCTCAATGTTACAAAACTGGACAGTGAAGGGAGTCATTCCTGTCATCATAGCTATCAAAGGATACCTGAAGGATTGCATATTATTATGACTTTCAGCTGCAATGTATCTTTTGCTGTTCCCTAAATACAATTTCAATATTTATTGGATTTGTGCCTATCTCTTTAGTGTTAATACTTAGAGCTTGATATTTTGATTTTTGGATGTTTGCTCTACCTTTCAAATTGATAGATATTTAAAGAGATGTGAATTTTTGACCCAGCATGTTTAGATTTCCAAAAGGTCAGCTACAATATGCCAGTCCAATGAAACCCATTGATCAACCAAAGACAGAAATAGAGCAATGAGAGATGTTACTAACTTTTCTGAATATATTGGACAAGTTAGAAAACTATCAGCCTGAACCAATTTGAGTAGGAGCAGGAGAATAGAATCAATAACATCTGGATGTTCTCACTCAAAATTATTTCCAAAATCGCCTAACTTTGGATGAAGTGAAAGTATTATAATGTTAAACAATAGTCAGTTTCAGCCTATGCCAATGATTTTTTTCCATGCTTCATTTGTCAAGTAAATTCTTGCATCATAACAAATATCAAAAACCTTAATAATGATGTAAAAATAATTCTTGAAAGGAAATGAACATGCAAATAAAAATGATAATTAGAATCCAGAGGGCACATTGATTAACTGATAATTTGTTTGTTGTGCTTAAATATTGCAAAGGTTTCTGGTATGCGCAACATGTTGTACCATATGTGATTCTATTTTTTTACACCAAAACAATTGTTGTTGCCTGGGCTTTTGAATCAGTCTTTTCTTTTCTTGTATATGCCCTAATGATCACATTATTAAACATGTCAGTATGACTGTGAAAGCTAACATTAAGTATATTTATTCCTGAGCTGATTGTTTTTTGTAATGTATACATTTTTATCAGTCTTTGAATATTTAAGCTGCACTTTCCAAAACCATTCCTAAAGAAACTGAACTTTTTTTTGTTTTATCTAATTATCTAATATATTAATACAACAAGGGAGCTCATTAAATGTGAACGAGGATGAGGGAAAAGGTGTTGCTAGAACTTAATTAGCAAGATGCAAAGATACCAATTAACACCTATAGCTCAGGAAAAAACAACTTTTTTTTTTTTTTCATGTGGTAGCATCAAAAAATAAAATCACAGCTGGTTACACATATTAAGTGGAGTATTGGTGAATCTTAGTCTTCTGTTGGTACTAAGACCTCAGGAATAAGAAAGAAGGGTGGGGTGGGAAAAGAGAAAAAATCCTAGGCTGGCCAATAAAGCACCATTTTGTTAATTTCAATGCCTTCTGTTCAGATGTTTAGAAAACAGTTTGCATTTTAGGAAAAAAATTCTACACAAATTCCAAACCCAAAGCATTCTCTCCCCAATTCTTTATACAGACATCTTCTGTAAAAATTATTATAAATAAGTAATTTATAATGATCATTTCCATCAATTTTATAATTATTTTATCAAACTTAATGATTTATTTAGAAAAAATAAACTTCAAAAGACATAAATCTTCATAGTTTCCTGACTTTAATAAGTGTAAACTCAAAAGAGGGTTTGCTTTAAGTTTTCTAAAACACTATGAATAATTTAAAACCATCTCATATCAATGTGACTTCATGAAATGTAACATTTTAAAAGGCAACTGTGTAGTACCTAGAATGTTGCATGTCTCAAAATCACTTAAAGGGTGCCCAAACTTTCACTTTCCAAGTGTGAAACCAGGGTGCTTGGGTAGATCTGGAAAAATAAAAGGAGCTGTGTGAATAAGTATTAACCTAAAACAGTATTATATCAAGTACCCATCTGGCACCCTACATAATCTTTACAACATTATTGATTATATTCCCCATACTGTATTTCATGATGATTTTGTGACTACAAATTTATACTTTCTAATCCCTTCACTTTCTCCCCCATCCCTACGCCTCTCCCATCTAGCAACCATCAGTGTTTTTCTCCATGCCTAAGCACTGTGCTATACACTTGAAGCTGAAATAGAATAATATTGGATGTCAATACAGCATAGGGAATATAGTCAATGGTAGTGTAACAGCTATGTACAATGTTAGAGGTGTAGTAGATTGGGGAGGGGTTTTCACTTTATGAGGGTTGTAAATGTCTAATTATTACATTGTTTGTACTCCTGAAACTAACTAAACAAACAAAGAAACAAACAAATAGTATAATGTCAATTCTTCCCAAGGTAATATTTTAAAACTTATATTTGTAGATATTTTCAAGGTGATGGAGAAATTGCAAGAATAGTACAAAGAGCTTCCATAAATACTTTTCCTAGATTCACTGATTACTGCATTATTTCCATGTGCTCTGTATGTGTGTGTGTGTGTGTGTGTATACACACACTCAGCATTTGAGCATAAGTTGCTGATACAATGTTCTCACCCCTCTTAATGCTTTAATGCATATTTCATAAATAAAAGGACATGCTCTTAATGCCAGTACAGTTATCTTTTCAGGAAGGGTAGCACTGATGGAACATTTTTATCTGATCTACCATCCATAGGACAGTTTTGCAAAGTGAACCAATAATGCCCTTTATACAACATATTGCATTTGGTCACAGTGTCTCTTTGAGTCTCCCTTAAACTTGTAATGAGTCCTCAGCCTTTCTTTGTTTTTCATGGCATCACCATATTTGGAAAAACTTTAAGTATAAAATTGTCTTCCTTTTAGGTTTCCAGGATGTTTCCTAATGTTTTCGTTCAGATTATGCATCCTCAGGATAATGTTGTCTGTGTGATGCTTTGTCATCAGATTATAACTACTGGAGCCACACAGTCACCCATCTGCCTCATTCATAGTGTGAATTGTGATCACATGAATTTTGTCTAGTTATTCATTTTTTAGATCTAAGGGGTAATGTCAAAGCTCATTCTATGTTGTCTAATGATCAGAATGACTTTAAGCAGCATATTGTATATTTAGATGAGTTATGTCTCATAGATTGCCTGTTGATCAAATTGGAATTATTTCTATTCTTTTAGACTTTACTGGCAAACCAGCAACATCCTAATATCAACGTCCTAATTCACATTCAGCTAAGCAATACTTTCAACATACTTAATGATTATAAAATTAAAATATGTTCTTGAAAATCTACAGTATTTATATTAGACAGAAAAAAAATTAATTTGCTGTATACAACGTATACCAATTGAAATTGTGTATTTTATTTCCTAAAAGACCATGTCAATAAAATCATACACATCAAAAGACTGACTACATTTCTTTAGTATCAAAAGGCTTTATTCTAAGTTATCATTAATAAGAAGGTGAATAGGTAACTTACTGTCTGGTTGGGAAAATAAAACAATTACATATAGTGTAGGGCAGTGTGAAAAGTGGTAGATAATAACAATAGAGGTACAATTAATGTTCCAATCCTTAGCCCAATTATTTTCATTTTTTTTTTTTTTTTTTTTTTTTTTTAGCTGAGCCATTCTGCCACCTGTTGGCTGCTCAACTGCAGCTCAGCTCTGGGCTGGCATCGAACCTCTGTTGCTCAGAGCTCAGCTCACACTATTGAATGAGCTCTTAGCCAACTGAACCACTCGGCTGGCCCCTCACGATTAAAAACTCAGAGGAAAAATCAAAATGACCCTGATCACCCTGTAGATCACACCACATTTTGTTTGCTGTATTTCATACATTCTTCTTAATATATAATCCATTATTCTAATCTGAACCAACTGACTTCTAGGTTCACTGAAAATTATTCTGGAACTCTCTATCACTTGTCTCCTGGGTGAGGGCCATTTTTTTGTGGGGGTCACCATATATTCCTGTTTTGCTGTTTCCCCCCAGTGTTTTGCTGAAATATGTTCTCAAACTATTTCTTCAGGAATTACATAAAGAAAATTTATTTAATTCTTCGCAGTCTAAAACTGTCATTTTTGTTCTTAAATTAGAATGATAATTTGACTAAATAAGGAGTTTTTAGAATTTTAGATTCACAATCATTTCCCCTAAGCATTTTCCAGACACCATTTCTTGGTAGTCTAGGATCTAGAACAGCTGATATAGACTCCAAAGCCAGGGATTTCAATTCCACGTAGGATGTAGAATTTGCAACTGTGTTATTGGCACTTTAATAATAATAAAAAAAAGTGGGCAAACTATAAAATTATATTTATTCTTGAATTCATTCTTAAAGCAATGTATACTATGTGCAATTAAAGGAGAAAAGATGTCACATTATAGCCTGTCTGTCTGCCTCCATGTACCTCTCCACAAAGACAGATCATAACTTCAATATTATGTTTACTGTATATATATCTCTGTTTGGCACCAAAGGATGGCCGGTTAGTCAGTGATGGGTAAGATCCCACGAAAGGGACAACCCAAGCCAGATACGGTCGCCTGGATGCCAGTGGGTGCCCGTGGGTGCCAGTGAGTGCCATGGGAGAAATCAGGGAGAGGAGAAAAGGGGCATAAACCCCTTGCTTCAGGTTCTGGCAGCCTGCCTGTGAAATCACCTATTGATGTGATAATACCTGTCCTCCTTGCATTCTTATCAGTAAGCCTTGGCAGAGGAAGCTTGTGTCTCAAGAGGTGCATGACAATAACTTCATGGGGCCTCTGGTAGTGGCAGTTTGCAGGCTTGGGAAATTAGGCCTGGAGGTTAATTCTTGGGTGTGAGACTCATAGACCTTGGAAGCTACATTGACCCTTGCTTATGTGTAAGATAATGAAAGGAACGGTCAGGCCCGATTCAATTCAAGGCTCCAGTCCATGAGGCTGAAGTCCCCTGGCCCCGCTGCATTTCTCCCTCATATCTCTTCTCTTTGTTTCTTAACTCTTTGCCATCCCTTCTCCACTCCCACCTGCCCTGTTGTGCAGGAATGTGACAAAAAGATAATAAAAAACAAAAACTTGATTAAGTTTAGCATAACTGATTTTTGTCTTTAATGAGAAATGCCTGCATGCATAGCAGAATTCTGTCCAAGACTGTAAGGAAAAAGACCTCTAATTCTCACCTACCACTACATACAGAAGGCTGACACTATAACTAAAAATGACCTAAGAATTGTAAATAATACAATGAACCTATGTCAGGTCATATGTAGGGCAGGCTAACATACTGCTCCTTTCATCTATCAACTGATCAAAAGTAAGGAGGATCGGGGCCCAACAGATGCAATAGCAGCCTTGGTTCTTGTCAGACTGTTCACTCAAGTTATTTCCACCAACAACTCATTAGTACTTGGCTGACTATAAATTCCAAGTTGCTCTCCTCTTCGGAGGTGAAGGTCAAGAGCTAGCCTGACTGGCACAACTGCTCAACTATCCACCTTCCATCATGAACCTTCATTTTGAATCCAATTGCCTGTCTACCTACTTGTGACTCTGAAGACCGAATCTCTCTGGGTCCCCATCAATTTCTCTACTTCAAGCTCTCACACACGCTTCAGACATAGCTTGCTACTTCCATGTGAACTTTCATATATTTGCTGTTTTCTACCTATTAATATAAAACTCAACAAAGATTTAGGATGAAAAGTAAACAAACGTGTACTGTCAGTCAGCCATCATGAGCCCATATTTGCACATTAGTTCTATATGTCTTGCATTTCAAAACAACAAAGATATTCTGTATCAATCAATTACAACGTTCCCCAAATATCTATCAATGTATCGATACTTACCATGCCTTGAGCACTACAATGTGTGGCTTTTATATACCATATCTTGAATGCTTAGTAGTCTGAAATGTAGGTATTCCCATGCAATGCAGTCATGGTCTAAATCTAAATATTCATTTGAAATAATTAGAGCCCAAAGAGAGATCTCTACTTCAGTGCAAGAGAAAAAGTTAAGATCACATAGAGGAGGATGATGGATTCCATGTTGAAGGATGATAGAATGTCTAGTAGTTGAACAAAGTAAAGAAGGGAGTTACTGGCAGAGGGTACAAATGCAAAATGTCTCCTCTCGGAAATGAAAAGACTATCACTGTGGCTAGAAAACAAGATGTAGGGGGTACAAACCACAACTGAAAAGATTAGAAATATGTGCATGAATTAGAAAAAGATTAAGGATCTTAATTTTTATTCCAAAGCTTAAGACAGAACCATGAGGAAGCCAGGTGAAGCTGAAAACTCTAAGTGTCTAGTAACCCCCCAACCTGCATGGTCACTTTCTATGATACAGCTCCCTCTAACAACATGGGTCTAGGAACTCTGAAAGTACCTTGTGTAATTGTCAAGAGATGTACAAAAGGGTGGCTGAAGAAGAAAGGGGTGGCACTGGGGGAGAGGGAGAAATGTTCCTAAAAATGTTATAAGGAAATGAATCAAATTATGGGGCTGGCTGACTAAGGAGAGAAGAAGCAGCAGAAAGAAGAAGAGAAAAAAAAACAAAAACTTTGAAGTTGCATAGAAGGTGTGGGGGAAATAATAATAATAAAAAAATTAGAGAGAGATGATGTGATTTACTGGTTGTAGATATTGATTCTAGGAGGAGCTGGGGAACAAGTAAGGGTGGGGACACAAGAAGATTCACACTAGAGTGTGAAACCCCTGGGGGTCTGTGTATTGCTAGATGCCAAGAGAAGACTGATAGTGTTGATGGGAAAAAAAAAAAAATCATTTGTTAAATGAAAAAAGGGTAAAAGAAGTGTTATTTGAACTGTCTGTTAAAGGACTAAGAGGCAGGCGACTCAGTGAATAGATTTTGGAGGGGTGGGATTATAAGAGGTATTCTGCTGACAATAAAGATTTGGCAACCAAATGGAAAACAATGATGCAGAAGAACAAAACAGCAAAATATCATTTCAAAGTTTTTATGACAACCTGCTAGAGGAATTGTGGCAGTGCTGAAAAAAATTAGACAATGCAGGGACTTTGGAATCAAGGGAACATTACTAATTCTATCAAGACCAGTTGTGTTTGTGGTTACATACAAATGGATTACAGCAATAGAACCTGAGTTAGATAAAATTAAGCAAGGACTACATGTGTGCACTTTTTATCTTTTGTTTTGTTTTGTTTCAGTGGAAATAACAAGTGGTTTTTACCTTTCCACAGAAGTATAAACATAATAAGAGGAAAACTGAAAATCCTAGTTTTTGTCAGCTCTTAGTGCAGCCATTGGGCTAAAAGCCTTTAGGGACGTTCTGCTATGTAATTTTTCAGCACTTCTATACAATGGGCTTGTTTACCCACCCTTCACAGTTGGGGTTACTGAGTTATACCCTAGGTTCACACCTGAGTAGCACAAATAGAAATTAAACACAAATATGGTTGACTCTAAGCTCCATGATTTAATCTCTCTGCTATTCACAAAAGAACATGTAATTCTTTCTAGAAACTCATAATGTAAGTGTTTCAAATGGATTTAACAAACAGCTCTTTGTAGGATCCCCAGGGTTCAAGTTGGCAAATAAGTATAGAAAGGCAGTAGCTCAGAACCTGAGTTTTATTTATTTTTTTTTGCTGTTTCTGAACTTTAGAAGCAAATCTGTGCTTCCAATTTATGTGGCTTATATCTTAATTACTTGAGGACAATTGGAAGAACATGGGCTCAGGGTTGCAAAGTTCTAAGTGTAACATTAAACTCTGTCATTTCTTTGCTGTGTGACCTGGGAAAATCACTAAACTTTGAGACTTAATTTCCTCTTTTTAAAAAATGTCCACCTCATATGACATTGTTACAGATGAGATAATGCATACAAACTTCTTATCATAGAGCTAGATCAATATTAGCTGTTAATAATCACTAATACTTAGATATATTCTGTTTAGTTTTATAATATTTATTTTATGGTATCTATACAAAATTTTTCTATAAGACTGTATCAAACTAAACATTCCTATAATTACACTAAAAAGAGATACATAGGTTATTGTAATTATAACATCTTGATGTGTACAACTAGTGAACATTTTTTAAATCATCCATTGTTCTTTATTAATGAAATCAGAACATTACCAGATCTCAGGAAACACATTCAATTTAACATACAGCTATTAATATGCCAAATAACTGGCTGAGAAAGCAAAATTTGATTAAAGTTTCTCTAAATTCCTTCTAGAATACTACTCACAATCAACAGGATTAATTGATTACTAACACAAGAAAGCACTGGAAACCCTTATCATTAAAATTCAGAATAACCAAACTTTTTGATCAAAAAGGTTAATTTGCCCTTTGGCCATAATGGTGTTAACTCAAAGCTGCTACTGTAAAAATTGAGACCACATGAAGATAAAGTTAATAAAGAAAACTTTTGTAAACATCAGCATAACATTTGACTTGAAAAAAATCTTAAAATAATCTGTCTGAACTCTGATTTAATATGTTACAGATATAATTATTGATATATTGGTTTTGATGTCAACATGAATGAATAGTGGTGATGGTGGTAGCACTCTTCCCTGAAATTGCCATGGTTTTTCAATTAAGAACATCTCTCCTATCTGCCTGCAGGGTTTGTCTTAGCAAAGGGTAACGGATACTCAGCGTCCTATAAAGCAAGACTTGTAATGTTTAGATTGTAACATTAAAGAACAATGGATGAGTTCTTTAGAGTGGAACAAAAGTACATTCATATAAATGGATTGCATTATCATTTTTCAACTGAAAATATCTAGAATTTTTTGCACCTTGTGTCTACTAGTCCCTTTTCTCATTATCTGCAACAGCCTCTCTCCACCCATTCAACTGCACCACAAACATATCTAAAGATACAAGAGAAGCTCAGTTGGCAATGGAGTCCCTAATAAAAGATTGTCCTGGGCGTTATAATGTATCGCCTCTCTGTCTTAGTTAGCTTGAGCTACTACAACAAAAATATGCCATTGATTAGGTGGTTTCAACAACAGAAAGTATTTTCACAGTTCTGGGGACTGGGAAGTCCAAGATCAACGTGCTGACTTGCATGTTTCCTGGCGAGCACATTCTTCCATGGCAGATGGATGCCTTTTTGCTGTATTTTCATGTGGAAGAAATAGATCACCTCTCATGTTTCTTTTTAGGAGAGCATTAATCCCATTCATGAGGGCTCCACCCTCATGACCTCATCTAAGTCTAATCATCTCCCAAAGGCCCCTCCACCTGATACCATCACAGGGAGAATGAAGGCTTTAGCATATGAATTGGAGCTGAATGGGGGGCAGGGGACAAAAGTTTGGTCTACAGAATTCCCCATCAGCCATAACATTCAGTCCAAAGGAATTTAAATAAAGGACAAAACCAGTGGACCAAGAGGATGGAAGCAGTACCTAGTTGGCCTGCATGATGCTGGAGATAACTAAATCAAGACCACAGGCATTGGGGAAATAAAAATGCAGGCTTTATAGCTAATAAAAAGACAGATACCAAGAGGAGTGTTGGCTTTCAGATTCATAAAATGTTTAATTACACATATGGCGCTCATGCTTTCTTGACCCTGCTAAGGATTTTCTCACATCAGATTTCATTCTTCTCCCTGGTTGAGAGTCAGATCCTACAGTGGTTGGTTCCCTGTGGAGACATCATGCCACTGTCCCAGTGCTGCTACTGAGCAACCACCCCAGGTGTGCCCTGCTCTGTGCTGACTGAGTCCACATGTACCCTGGCTGCCTATGGCAGGCAGGCTTTAAACCTTTTATGTCCAAAGGAATAGGATTATCTCTTTTCAAAATGTGAGCCTACCTAAAAGTAGATAAGTAGTTTTTCAGCCAGAAACACATTATAAGCATATGCTCACTACTATCTATTGCATGGATTCAAACCCTATTTATTTATTTATTTATTTATTTATTTATTTATTTTAGAGGGCAGTGTCACTGGACCTCATATGTGGGATCCGAATGGGGGCTACTGGTGTTCCAAGCCATTTCTTAACCGCTGCACCACTCAGCCAGCCCTTTATTTATTTATACAATTGCAAAATAGAAATTTATTACCTTAATTGAAGACATATTTTTGTTTTTCTTTATTAGAATATAAACTCTAAGAGAAAGTGTATGAAAGAATTAAAATAGGATATGGCATAGTAAAAAAGACTTTAGAACAAAACCTAAAAGGTGTCCCATCTCCATCTAAGCCACTTAATAGCTGTGTAACCCTGGTCACATCATTGAAATTCTCAAACATTTTGTTTCCTTAGCAATAAAATGGGGGGGCTGGCTGAATGGCGGTGGTTAAGAGCTGGCTTGGGACACCACCCGTTCAGATCCCACAGATGAGGGCCAGTGACACTGCCCTCAAAATAAAATAAAATAAAATAATAAAATAAAATAAAATGGGGAAAACAGCAACATCTAACTTATACTATAGTGAGAATTGTCTAAGAGAGTGCACTCTGTAGAATACTGTTAAAAATTAAATTGCATCTTATTTTGATGTTTTGTTTCAAATTGATCAAGAGAAGCACAATCGTGTGCCTTTGAATTGTCCCCTTCACTTCTCCAAGTACCACTCTTCTACATACACACTTGCTGCCTATTGATATATGTTTAATTGGTGCACATGGACTAGAATAATGGGAAGTTTTTTTCAGCTGATGCCCTCACTTCATGTTGTGAATATGAAGATAATTAAATATGCACCCCCCAAAAAACAACAACAACAACAAAAAAAACTGGATGGTTATTGCTTTGGCATTTACACACCATCTGTTTCTCTTTGCTCAGATCCTTTGCATCATTTCCCCACTGCTAACTTGCCATCACAAATATTATGATTACTCACCCACAGGTGCAACCATACAGCACAACTCTCATTAAAACTGGCATTGAATATAAAAAGCAAATAATGATATATGTTATTCTCATACATGTAAATATATGTGTATGGGTGGTTATTGTCTTCATTGACTATTATAGCTTCTATGATAATTGTTCTCAACTCCTATGCCCTCCTACTTTTTGGAATGAAAAATAACATCTCATGCTTTCTCTCTTGGGAATTGCTTATCACAAGATTAAAACTATATGGAGATTTAAATTCATCTGAAATTTTCTCTCTTCTTTGATTTGTTTGTTAAATCATATGTTTGTTAAATCATCATTTGCAATTTCTGATCTATCGTACTAATTGCAACTACTTTGAATTCTGTATGAAATCATTTTCATAAAACAGTGTAATTTGCTGTATCATATTTATATGAGCTTTCCATCACCTTTCCTTTTTGTTTCATATATTTTTAAATGGTAAAACAAATTATAAAAAGAATGTTTGTTCTTATTTAATAACTCAACATTTATTAAATTAATTATTAAAATAAATTATTCAAAAATACTGAGCTATTTAGTGAATGTTTTTGATAGCACTTATTTTAGCTTGTATTATCAAAAGAATATGTTTATTTCTAAGCATTTACATAGTGCAGGCTATAACCTTTTCTACATATGTTATATAAACCTCAAAGCAACCCTGAGATGGGTGCTGTTTTATTTACATTTCATAAGTGAAGAAACTGAGACTCAGAAAGAAGAACTAAATAGCTCAAAGTCACATCACTAGTATTTTGCAGACTCATACAAATGTACATATTCTGACTTTACAGTTCATGCTTTTAAAGAATATGTCAGGTGTTCTCAACTTTAACATACATAAGAATCATCTTAGGAGCATGTTAAAACATAGTTTTCTGGGTCCCATGCTCAGAAATTCAGAGATTCAAGATAGAGCTCATGAATTTGTGTTTCTAACAAATTCAGGGATGATGTTCACTGCTTGTTCAAGTACCACACTTTGAGAGGTACTGAACTACACTGTACAGACTGTCTTATGAAGCTATTAAGAGATACTAGGATACAAACCCAAGAGTGTTACCATTATACTCTGAAAACACTGAAACTATGTTTTGTTTTGAAAAGGATGAAAGTTCATCAACAAATATATTTTATCTAATATTAATAATTATCCATAAATACTACATAAAAATCATCTTTCAGTACAGGTTTAGAGTCAAATGGTTTTGTATTTCAATTATTTTTCTGTCAGTTATGCTAATATGATACTGAGAAATTTGCATATCTTCTCTTAACTCCAATTTCCGCAATTGTGAAACGGGCATAATATTTGCCTCATTGAACCTTTGAGTGAATTAACTGAAATAATATATTTTTATCAGTTTACTTTTTTTTTTTTTTTTTTTTTGAGGGCAGTGTCACTGGCCCTCGTATGTGGGACCCGAACCAGAGCCACTGGCGTCCCAAGCCAGCGCTTAACCAATGCGCCACTCAGCTGGCCCTCTGAAATAATATATTTTTTAAAAAATATATACTATAAGCATGTACTGTAAGCATCTACTATAAAAATTCAGTGGTCGCTTACCTAGAAGTTATTTTTCTCCTCAGGTTATTGTGGCCAGGTAAAAATATCAGAAAGTATTCAATTTATCAATACTATACTTTGAAGAAGAGAGAGAAACAGCATAAAGAGGAACCAAGACATTGGAGGTTTTATATTGACAAACTTATTGTTTTACTCAATTGGAAATTCAATTAATTTTATAACAAAGTAAAAACATTTCCTGACAACCTTTAATACTAATAGCTTGAGTGAAGTGGTTAATTAATTATATGCTCCTGAAATAGTAACTTTCCAGTAAGACCTCACTAAGCACTTTAAACTGTGAGACATCATATAGGGAATAGACTACTAATCATTAAAAGTCTGAAGTAGGCCGGCCGAGTGGCGCTTTGGTTAAGAGCTGGTTTTGGGATGCTAGCAGCTGCAGTTCCGATCCCACATGTGAGGGCCAGTGACACTGCCCTCTACAGCTAACAACAGCTCCACCTGGAGCTGGGCTGTGCGAGCCCCGGCAATGGTGTAGGCTGCAGCCCCTGCTGCAGTGGGCTGCCATAGGCTACAGTGAGTGGCCGGCAGCCATTGTGAGTGGCTGGCAGCCAGCGTGAGCTGCCAATAGCCGCAGTGAGTGACATCCAGAGGCCAGCGACCCATCTGCCTCATCAAGGAAGAGCGCAATGATGATACCAACATGAGCCAGTGAAGCAGCATCCTCTGCAACTAGACTAAAGAACAAAAAGACAGCAACTTGTCCGTTCTCCTTCCCCATTCCCCAAATGCTGTTCCCCTTCCCCAATTTCCCAATAAAATCTTTAAAAAAAAAAAAAAAAGTCTGAACTGACTGAATTAATCTCTTTCAATATGTTGTTATATAATGTTCTATAACCACATGTAATTCTTAAATATTGTTTCCCTCTTTTCTGATCTTTAAAACTAGTTGCACATTCCATTTCCTTTGATACATCATAATGGACCATGGTGTGATTTAAGCTTTTACTCTGTTACATCTAATGTTGGGCCAAAATAGTGTAGCTGCCATCAAAACACAACCATCACTTTCAACCTGGTAGACATTATCAACTTCCAGGGTACTTTCAATAATCATGAGGACCGGCGTCATGTAAAAACTGATATAAAGCATTTGATTTTCCTTTGATTTCATGTTGATACCTCTTGGCTAATGATCGATAAGTGGAAAAAAATGCAAGATCTTCTAAAATGGAACTGATATTATTTTCATTGAAGAGCTGTCCTTCAGAGAACATAGATTAGCAAAACTAATTTATGGTGTTAAAAGGCAGGGTGGTAATTATTTTTGGGATGGGGCATGTGAGGGCCTCTGGGATCTAGTAATATTTCATTAATATCTTCTTTTTAATGGCATGTTCGTTATATGGGCATGTCCACTTAAAACCTATATAGCTTATGGTTTAAGATTTCTGTACTTATCTGTATATATGCTAGTTTTTAAATAAAATTTTACTTACAAAATGAAGTGAGGTCCTAAACTCTGTATTTTCTCATGCTCCAATATTCCCTGTTTATAGGACAGGCTATGAAAAAGACTAACTCTCAAAACTATTTATTCACTCCTAAAAATGTTATTGTTGGTCTTTAGTTCAGAGCAGCTTTAAAATACAATGTTTTCTTGAACAATGTATTTTTATTTTGTGGTCTGTATCAATACACATTTCCAAAGATTGCAAACTGATTCTTGTTTTATGGTACCCCTTTGTTTCCATTTCTGTACACATGTCAAAAAATCATCTCTGGATAAAAAAATCAGTGACCTAAATTCAGAGGCATGATCCAGGACAAGCCCATCTAGTGCTAGAGAGATAAAAATCATCATCTCTTAGATTTATTTATCTTGTTACTCTGCTCCAACAACATCATTTCAGTTTCTAAAGACTTTAGGGTAATTTGTTTCCTCTAAACCAATTTATATCACGTCAAAGTGAAATTGCAATTTTACAACCACCTGAGGGAACAAGCAACCTTTCCCATAAATAAAATAAAAAGTGATCTACATACATATGTACTAAGATATCCATATAGGCTGTAGGAATTTTGCATATGGGAGAAGCGGTATGAATGGAGACAAAAATTATTTAAGGCAAGTTACAAACTTCATTTCATTTGCCATATTCTAACTGTCTAATAAATTAATATCAATGCTAAAAGCAGATTTGTATAAACATTCGTTTAGAATTAGAGCCAGCTTATGCATTTAAACACATATCTTCCCACTGTGCTGTATGTTCTAAAGCAGGAACTTAGAAAAGTGGTCTTCAGTAAATATGAATAAATGATGTTTGGAAGAGTCAATATGTTGAATTTGAAAATTTGGAGTTGTCTTGCATTATACTGCTCATCAAATAATATTTTTACATTAATCAGTCCTAAATGTGATTTCTTCTTCTGTATACTAGATTTATATTATGCTGACAGATGTGTAATAGATAAAGCAGGGGTGAATGCCTTCCCATTGACAAGCTGTCAGGAGAGTATGGGAAACGCTATCCCAGATGAGAGGAAACAAACAAAAAATGTATTTGTAAAATAAATGTCTTCATTAATTCCTTTCCAAAAATAGATGGTGTTTTTATATTTAAGATAACACTTAAAGCCTGAATCAAATGAAAAGCTATGCTTGTGAGCATCCACAGTCTGCAAAATGTTCTGTGGTGCATCCACCTCCTTTATATTTCCATGTTGTCAGCTAGGGTATAATGACTAAACTGAATCAGGAATTTGAAGTTGGGTGTAATTATACAATCACCTTGAGCAAATATAGCCTCAATTAGTAATCACTACCATTGCATCAAACTAGTAGAGCTTTGATTGGGAGTTTTAAATATACTTCCATAACTAGCCTCTCCTTACCAATTGCACCTCCCAGTCTCTGAAAGCCTATATTGTTGTCTATCTCATATATTTCATGAACGGTTATATTCACTTCACCATACATCACATTTCTTGTCCCTAAATACCACTTCTACTTGTTTTACTAAAGCATTTTTCCCCTTCTCCAAAACACTAGTTATCGTCTTTCCTTTGGGAAATCTTCCCAGTTAACTTTTATCCAAGCAAACAGGGAGAAAAAAAAGATGATTTTTTTAAAAAATGTGATTTCAAGCATCAGAAAGTGCTCAGTTTTCTAGAAAATTTACCATGAATTGGTTGATGCCTTAATTCTGACTCTTTAAAGGGAGCTTTATCAGTTTTGACCATGTTGATTCATTAATACTAAGCATTCATTAAACTTTATGGGCTGTTGTGCGGTAAGTTCAGCTACACAAAGAAAATAGAACATGTTCCTTGACTTCAGGTTCATTATCACCTAAAGTAGGACACACAGACATATTAGCCAGTAATTGTAACAAAAAATATTTTATCACTATAAGAATCAATGGGAAACCAATCAGAGGGCAATTCATTCTTCAGAGAGAGTTGGGAATATACCAGGGATTTTACAAAAGAAGCAATACTTGAACTGGTTATTCAACGTTGAATCAGATTTCATAAGGAAAAGAGGCAGGAGATGGCTTTTTTAGGCAGAATAATAATAATAATAATAATAATAATAATAATAATAATAAAAGCATTTAGTTGTGGAGTAGGGGGAAGCATGCTTGGTGTAGAGAACTGTAGCAGTTGAGACGCCGGAGATTTTGGGGACTATGAATAAAAACAGCAGAAGTTGGAACCAGGTCCTGGTGATCTTGTGCACCATTTTATGTGGTTGGATATTATCCAGTGGGTGGCACAAAAGGCTATGGCAAGAAAGTGAAGGATGGGAGAGAAATCTCAACAGTGCTCCTGAGTGTGCAGGTTCAGTGTGATTTGGGGCCAACTGATCCCTCAGAAAACTGTGGATCATGATAAGGGACTCATATTAAATTGTTCTTTCACAGGAGATCTTGTACTATGGCTTTTGTTTTCATGTTTCTCATGGTTAAGCCTTCATTATGATCCAAGTCATGATAAACAACGTTTCATCTTGATTCATCATGACACAGCTTTTTGCTGTGCCTCCTAAAATATTCCAGAAAGGAACCTTTCTTCTTGCCTGCAGATCTTCTTAGAGACCACAGTAAACAACTCAGCTAATTCCCTGCATTAGTTTGTGCAGTTAGCCAATATGTATTGTACATCTACCATACGATATGTCCAGTACCATTTTAGGCTCTGTCAATCGAGCAGTGACCAAAACATACAGACATTTCTGCTGTCATAGACTTGCCATTCTACTGAAGAAGATAGGCAATAAACAAAACAGTCAAGCAAAATCTGTGTGTTAAATGGGATAATTGCCATGAAGGAAAACAAATCAGGGAAGATGAACAGGATGTGTATTTGTGGAAGTGCAATTTAATAGAATGGCAAGGCAAGCTTTAATGAGAAGATGATATTTGAAAAAAGACTTGAAGGAGATGAGAGAAAATTGATGAGGATATTTGGGCAACTACATTCCAGGTGGTGGGAATAACAAAGTGTCAAGTCTCTGGGGAAGCATAGACAGAGGGAGGGTATGGACAAGATAAAGATATGTGGGTTGGGGGGGGAAGCAACAAATATGGAAATGTGCAAAGGTAAGTCCATTTTTTTCTAGTCACTGTTGTTAAAGGACTTAGACTCACTCTTGCTCTCATTATTTTCTCCCACTTTATGCCCCATTCTCAGCAAACGGCATTGGCTCTTTCCTCAATATAAAACCATTTTCTTTAAACAAAATATTAAATTTATTGGGGTGACATTGGTTAGTAAAATTATATGGGTTTCAAGTATACAATTCTATAATACATTATCTATATATCACATTGTGTGCTCACCACCCAGAGTCAGTTCTCCTTCCATCATCATATATTTGAACCCCTTAAGCCTCTTCTACCACCTCCCAGACCCCCTTACTCTCTGGTAACCACTAAATTGTTGTCTGTGTCAACGATTTTTTGTTTGTTTGTCTGGTTTATTGGTTGCTTTCAGTTTTATATCCCACTTATGAGTGACTTCATAGTGTCCTTCCATAGATGATTGGATAAAGAAGATGTGGTACATATATACAGTAGAATATTACTCAGCCATAAGAAAACATAAAATGTTGCCATTTGTGACAACATGGATGGATCTTGAGATTATCATCTAAGTGAAATAAGTCAGACAGAAAAAGTCAAGAACAACATAAAACCAATTTCAACCTTTCTGATAATCTATTTGCTACTACCTTGACCCTAGCCAGTACCACTTTTGTCTGAACTACTGAACTAATCTGCCAAGAGATTTCCCTGCTTCTGCCTTTATCCAGCCTCACTCAAAAAATGAGTGTATTCATGAAAACATAAGTGGCTTCACATTTATTTCAGATTAAACCCGAAAATCCTGATATTGACAAGGTGTCACACATCCCCTCTCAATCTGTTTTCTGACTACATTACCTATTACTTTCACTCATGTTGCCTCTCTGTTTTCCTGAACACACAAGGCAAATTCTCCCTTCAGAGACTTTATAGTTGTAATTCACTCTGCGTAAATCTGATCTACAGGCATGGTAGCTTAGAAGCATTCAAATTTCCAAGTGCAGAAAACTCTAGCTGTTGATCCTAAAGAAACAGAGTGATGAATATGGGTAATTATAATCCATAGATAAATTGTAAATCTTAATTTGTTTCTTTTAACCAATAATATCAAGTGTTTTTGTTTTTTTTTCTTGTTAAACTTTTAATACACACAAGAAATATTTAAATGGCTATTTTCTTTTTTTTTTCAGCTGAGCCATCCTGCCACCGGTTGGCAGCTCAGCAGCAGCTCAGCTTGGGCTGGGCATTGAACTGCTATTGCTCAGAGTTCAGCTCACGCACTTGAGTGAGCTCTTAACCAACTAAGCCACTCGGCGGGCCCTAAATAGCTATTTTCAATTTAAGTTGATCTAGGACTGATGGGGAAACAAGATGAAGAGGGTCTAAGAAGTGAGAAATTGGGAAAAAGGAGAGAAGTTGGAAGTGACAAACACGGTTTATTTTCTTTACATTTTTTGCTTAGTATAGTCCTGTCTTATAAGCAGACTCTTTCATATTAGAATTGTGAACAGGATCCTATTCATGAATGTGCTTATTGTGCTTCACTGGTTTACCAACTATCTAGAAAGATCTTTAGAATTTCAAATATATTTGAGTTTCTCTAGCCTTTTCTAAAGCATTGGGTTTTGAAGTCTTCATTTAAAGTTGTAAACCTTAAAAAAATATTTGACTAAATGACTTAACAGTTGAAAAGACTTCCGGGCACTAGAAGTTTATGTTCATTTTAGAGTACAGCCGACTCAAGATTTTCTGAGATTGACCTGATTATCAATTATGCTTAAATAGATTACCTAAGCTTTTATGTTATTTTTAACTTTCCATTTATTGCAGCAAGTTTCTTCGAGTGTGGCTGGAAAAGATGATACATTTAATGCTTTTGCTCTTTTTCTTTAATATACCATTTATATTTAGGTAATGAAAGTTGGGATTCACTGGCTTTATTAGCAAGGTTTAGTGAAATAAGGTATTACACCTCTTCATGTACAGGGGGAAAATCTAATAAAAATGGCTATAGTAAATATCAAATTATTATTTTACATACATCTCAGGTTTTCATAGAAACCTTAGAAAAACATTATACCTTGACTAGGAAATACATTTTTAATTGCAAGACTAAATCATTAACAGTAAAAACTTGCAATAAAAAAAAAAATCTAGCCATCTTTTATAAATGACATTTTCTTAAATTGTACCTAAACCTTCACCAAAGTTCACCTAACATTATTTGCATATGTAGTGAAAGGAAAAAATAATGATATGATTAATTTAGCTTCAACAAGTTCAAGTTATAACTCATTTTCTTAAGATTTATACCCAGAAAACACTCACAAAAAGGTAAAAGATTTTTGCACACACATAATTGAAGCATTGTCTCTGCTGTTGTCATTGGCTCTGGTCATCATTGGAATGTCTTTATTTGTCACTTTGTTCTACATGATTGTGTAGATGTGACTGAAATATATAATGCATTCTTTTCCAAGCAATTAATTCTTTTTTTAGTTAGTGTAGGCATAGTCTATTAGGCAATTAACTGTGGTTAGCTCAATTACAGAAAATATAATTCATCTGATTTAAAAACTTAACTGACAAGGCAAATGAACTTTGGCTAACCTCAGTGGGATAGAAGTGGAAAGTAACAAGGCCAAAGGACCCAGTCATACTAGAAGAGGAATCTACACAGTAACAAATTTAGGTGTATACAAATGGGTTTTGAAGTGTTTTAAAGTTTTGTATAATGTGAGCTACAAAAAATGTTAGACAAAGAAAGAAAGCGTTATCTTCACTAAAATAAGAAAAAAACAATGTTATAGCTGGTTACATTAATTATTGATAAAAATTACTGTGTGTTCACCAAAACCTCTACCCAATGGTCATTTTACCACTATGAAATTTACAACAGTACGTATTTTCTGAAATGTTTGATGAAAACATCTCACTGTTCACTTTTATTTAGATAATTTACTCTCCCACCACATTAAAGGGCAAAGCCAAAGTTTAAACCCTAAAATGTATGATTTAATTTTGACAAAACTAATGTCTCAAATATTTGCATAAAGATCATTCATTGTATATCACGTGGTTTTTGTCTTGCACATGATGCTATGACTACTTAGGGGTTAATGATGGTGATGATGATGATGATGATCATGATGATGACGATGACACAAAAACATCTCATACAGTTCTTGCCTTACAGCTACTAGATTGTCCCATGAAGACTCTCATACACATACACAACAGGTATGTTTACCAGCTGTATGGCACGATGATTCTTTACTACTCATTAAATGGAAGTGGATCTGCATCTTCATTTCCTTTATGTTGAGTAGATTGAGGAGAAATAAGAAGAGGACAGGTTAGCTTGCTGTCTCAGGTGTGGCAGAGGCAGAAGAGGAGGAGGAAGAGGTAGGTGTGGAGGCAGGAGAGGCAGGCACACTTGGTGAAACTTTATGGAAATACATCATAATTTCTATCTATCTTTTTCATTTCTCTAAAACTGTTTCTATATAGTACTTATTTTTCTTCTACTGTTTGCTTTCGTTTCAGTGTTCATATCATAGAAGGGTTCATGTTGTAAAAGAATTCAAAAGCTATACTGAATAATTGGAACCCTTCTGCCAGACTGTCTAATGTCAATTTGTTTTCAAACTGCTTCTTCTACATCTTCTTCCTCATCACCTGGCTATGGTTTGGAAGCACTCATGTCCATCGATTTGTCTTCCATTAATTTCTCTGGTGTGGTGTCTATTAGCTCTTGAATTTCTTCAAGATCCATATCTTGAAACCCGTCACTCACCACTGTTTTTGAGATATCCACAATCTTTCATGACTTCCTTGATTGGCCCTGTTGTAAGTCCTCTGAAGTCATGTACTGTCATCACACTGCCTGCCTGTCTTCGTTCATGCACCTTTCCATATAGACAGACCATAACTTCAATATTATGCTTACTGTATATGTCCCCACTTGGCGCCAAAAGATGGCCAGTTAGCCAATGACAGGTAAGATTCCTCAAGGGAGGAGCAACCTAAGCCAGGCCCAGCCATGGGAAGCCATGGGAGGAATCTCGTAGAGGAAGAAGAGGTGTAAACCCCTTGCTTTGGGTTCTGGCAGCCTGAATGTGAAATGACCTATTGATATGATACTATCTGTCCTCTATGCATTCTTATCAGTAAGCCTTAGCAGAAGAAGTTCTGTCTCTTAGGAGGTGCATGATAATGCCTTCAGGTAATGAAAGTTTGAAAGCATGGAAAATTAGGCTCGGAGATTAATACTTGGTTGTGAGACTCACAGACCATGGAAACTACATTGATCTTTTCTTATGTGTAAGACAATAAAAGGAGCAGTCAGGCCCGATTCAGGACTCTGAGTCCATCGAGGCTAAAGTCCCCTGGGCCAAAACTGCATTTTCTCTTATTTTGTGTCTCTCTTCTTAACTTTTCGCAATCCCTTCCACCCTCTCACTGCTCTGTCACGTGGGAAAGGACAATATACAACATCTGGACACAGTTTTCTCCAGCAGGTATTTATTGTTTCAGATTTCATGGTTTTCATGGCTTCTTCTGCAACCATGATGGCATCTTCAATAGTGCAATCCTTCCAGACTTTCACGATGTTCTCTTTATCGGGGTTCTTCTCAATACCGTTGACAATACTTCCATGGGATACCTTGTGTAATTAGCCTTAAAAATCCTTATGACCCTCTGATCCAGAGGCTGAATTAGAGACATTGTGTTTGGGGACAAGGAGACAACTTTGATGGCTTCAATGTTGAACTCATGGGATTCTGGGTCACCAGGAGCATTGTCCAATAACAAAAGAACTTTGAAAGGCAACCCCTTACTGGCAAGGTGCTTCCTGACATCAGGGACAATGTATCAGTTTAACCAATCCGGAAGAAATGTTCTCATTGTCCAGGCCTTATTGTATACCCAAAAAACTGGCAGCTGGTGTTTATTTTTTTCCATTCAAGGTTGGGGGCTACCAGTCTTATAGATAAAGACAGCCCTGATCAGAAACAAAACAGCAGAGTTAGCCTACCCCTTCCTGCCTTTAAATCCTGCTGCCCGCTTCACTTTCTTATTAATAAATGTCCTTGTAGCATTTTCCCCCTAGAATATGGCACTTTAGTCTGCATTAAAAGCCTGTTCAGGCAGATATCTTTTTTCCTCAGTAATTTTCTTAATGGCTTCTGGGAATTCATCTACTGCCTTTTGGTCGGCAGGAGCTGCTTCTCCTGTTATCTTGACATTTTTTTAAGCCAAATCTCTTTCTAAAATTATCAAACCATCTTTTGCTGGCATTAAATTCTCCAGCTTTATATCCTTCACCTTTCTTTTGCTTTAACTTGCCATATAATGACTTCACTTTTTCTCAAATCATGTTAGGATCTACAGATATGCCTTTCATATAGTCACACTGCACCCATATAAAAGCTGCATCTTCAATATGAGATAAAAAGGTACATCACAAAAAGTGCAAGGTTTTCCCACCTGCTGGAGTAGCTGCAGCAACTGCTTTAGAAATTTCCTTTCCTTTTTCTACAATCATCCATACACTGGATTCATTTACCTTAAAATGGTGGGCAACCAAAGATGCAGACCTCAGTGTATGGTACATATCATGCAATTTAACTTTTTCTTATAATGCCATGACTTTTCTGCTTCTTGGAAATGTATTACTAGTGGCACTTCATATGGCTATATGGTATCACACTATTCCAGGTTTATGGTATCGTACTAAACACAATGAAAGATATGTGAGAACCAAAAGATTACTTTCTACAGTAATTTGCAGTTTATTGAAGAGATGCTGCTCATGTGGAGATGATGAGTGTCACATGGTCTTTTACACGGATACTCATAATACTTGAGCTCACTGCAATAGCAACAGGAGGTGGCTACAAAGTTATTATAGAAGTACAGAATGTGTTGCAGTTAATTTTATGCAGTTATGGCTTAATATTGCATCTTTACCTTTGATTACATAGTTCTCTCCTGCAAATGAAGTCATACACAGTCTGTAAGTTTGGATAAATTTTAACTTTTTATAATAGATTTATGTATATTTTATGGTGGTAAATAATAAAATAGACTAGTATATACATGTATTTTATGAACTAAGGACATACCTAACTTTTTATTATTTTCTTTCTTCCTTTCTTTCTTCTTTTTTTTTTGGTATTTCTAGGGTAGCTGTTAGCCTGTAAGATTTGTCAAATTGTTGTAAATCTCCAAAAAAATATTTCAATATATTTATTGGAAAAAAAAAACACACATGTAAGTGGACCCACACAGTTCAAAATTATGTCATTTAGGGGTCAACTATAAATTCAGAGGCTCCAAGGAATGAACAGCTGCATGAAAATAACATATGTCTAGATAGTACTTCACAGTTTATTAAATGGTTTCTGCAAATAGTGTCATATAATATTTACAGTACTCAACATCTCAAAGAAGTTCAATAAATAGCCAAACCTAATATCAAATAGAGCTGGCACAGAGTTAGTGTTTCCAATGCTGTTTTTCTTAAACCAAATTTCAGACAATCCTTGCTACCTAAAATAGTAGTAAGTACATGAGGAAAGAATCACAAATATGATCCCCAAAGATGGCAGTGGATATGGGTGGGGAAGAGGAGAGTGGGTGTTTGAGAGGATGACAATCTGAGGAGATGCTTCCATACATCTACAGCTAATTTTGTTTGTTTGTTTGTTTGTTTGTTTGTTTGTTTTAGCTGAGCCATCCTGCCACCTGTTGGCCGCTCAGCAACAACTCAGCTCGGGCTGGGCATCGAACTGCTGTTGCTCAGAGCTCACCTTTCACTTTTGAGCGAGCTCTTAACCAACTGAGCCACTCGGCCAACCCTCATCTACAGCTAAATTTGAATTCCTTTTTCAGGGTAACAGTTGTGTGTTCTTTGCATCTCTTTCTCCACTATTCATCACAGTGCTTGATATGTTACATACAATTAGAATGGTAGGCAAAAATGGGGAACTGGTTGAATTTAAATATAATAACATCAGATCTATTTGAATAATAACAATATAGTTAATTCATAATTTTAAAACATTTATTAGAATTCCATAACATTTTTTTAAAATTCTTGGAATTCCTATGCCTTCAAATCCTTGCTGTAAATTATGGGCTTATGCTTCTTCCCTATATTATTTTTTCCTTTATACTTTCTGTGATAAGATAAAATTTATATATTTAACACCTAAATTTGCTTGCTCATTAGCTAGTGGGTTTTGATGGTAAAGATTTCCTATGTCCAATGGAATTGTAACTGATTCAAATTGGCTTCTTCTCTTTCTTAATCTCTATTTCTTTCCTCTGAACAACTACAAGAGAAATACAAAATAACTTTACTTTGGCTTTAAAAGATTATACTCAAGGTAATGAAATTAGATTAGTCAGCCAAGCAGCTCACGAATTTAGCACTCACACATTCAGGTTACAAATTGATTGTGCAACAGAGAAATTATGAACGGGTTAGTAAAGAGTTCAAAAAAACACAGGCAAAATGAGTCAGAGGTAGTGTCTAGACATCTAAACAGAAAGTCAAAATAGACAGATAACCATAAAGTGGAAAGAGAAATTTGGCATGGAAATTTTGGGTTCTGCCACATTTAGCTATAAGGTTTTTCCTTAGTCATTTGAGACTTTAATTCCCTCATTGACACATGAAGCAATGAATTAGGAGTATATGAATCTAAAATTCCTTCCACATATTGAAATTTATAATATATTGACATTTTGTAATATACCCAGTATCTTTGATTATAGAAGTGAAAATTATGTAAACAAATATGTAAGACTAAATTGTTCTTCATTTTATTATTAATCAATCAATATAAAAATAATATCTAAAAAGGCTCTAGCATTCAAAAATAGCAAATGATAATTTCCTTTCCTTAGAAATTAAAGTATTTCAGTAAAAGTTATTCTGTGTTAAAAGCTTAAACTTTTGAGATATAAAATATAGTTAGTGTCATGTGAAGGAAATTAAAGTATCCTTAATAGTTACTTGACGTTTGCCTCTAACGGTTTTTATGCCTTCAAATATACTCTGTGATATTTTCTTTTCTTTGTTTATGTACAAAGTTAATCAAGGAGAGAATAAAATAGTTGGTGCTTTAAGTCAAGCTAAGGATAAAAAGGAGCTAATATTTATCAACCATCCTCCATGTGCCTAGCATTGTATCAAAGCTAACACATGTTAGTTCAGTTAGATATCATAGAATGCAATGTGCGGCAACTAGTAGTACACAGCTCTTTTAAATAATCACTGTCGCTAACATAGACCCCACTGTAGGCAGAGCAAGTTACATGCTTTTATAGTAATCACTCTTCGTAATTTTCAGTGTGAGTAGCAACAGCCCTTTCCAGGTAATCTATTGCCACATAATTAGTTGCCCCCCAAATTTAATATTTCAAAAATACAACAATAATTTTATTTTATTTCAGCATTTTTGTGGGTCCAGAACTAGGAAGGGTCTTGACATGGTGGTTCCAGCTCAATGTCTTTTATGTGATGGCATTTCAATGGTGGCTGGAACCAGGTGGGGAAGGCAGAAGGGAGTGGTACTAGAGTAAGTGAGGGCTGGTGGGGAATTTCTATATTATTATGGAGTCTTTGTTTGGTTTCCCTCACAACATGATAGTCTCAAGGTAGTCAGTGTACCTAAGTGGTGAGTAAAGGCCTCATAAGCAAATATTCCAGTGACCAAAGCAGAAGCTGTGCTATTTTTCATGACCTAAACTCTGGCAACTCTGTTTGCAAGTGAGTCACATACTTGCTCATATAAGATGATGACAATTAGGTGGTGCCTCTTGAGGCCCTACTTCTAAAAAATGTATATATGATACAGAAGACATTATGGCAATGATCTCATCAAAAACCTACCATAATCCTGATTTCTCCTTTGTGCATCTTCACCCTTCCCAACCACTCCCACCTTCTCCTTCCCAGAAATAAACCTTGCACACTGTTGCCAATTACTAAATAGGACCTGGAATATAAATCCTTTTTAATAAATAATTATACACCCAATAGAGTCATCTATACTCTCATTTTAACCTTGAACCCATGAGCATTTCTTTGTACTATAATTTTCTCTCTTCCCCACCCCTCCCTTTTCCTCTCCTCCCCTCCCCTCCCCTCCCTTCCCCTCTCCTTTCCTCTTCGCAACTCCCTTCCCATCCCCTTTCCTCTCCTCTCATTTTTCCCTCTCTCTCTTTCCTTAGCTCCTTATTCATGCACACAAGGAGCTCCTTGAGACGGAACTGTGTTTTATTTGTCTAATACTCAATTGATAAAGTTACTTTGTATATGAATGTGTGAATGAATACATTGATGGATGAAGTAATCTATTCCTAGAAATAGTAAACTAAAAAAAAAGTAAACACTATTCTTTATTTCTTTTGCATGTTGTCACAATCTTAGCAGCTTTAATCAGTGCAATTTATTATCTAAGTTTCCATGAGCCACAAGTCTGGGTACACACTGACTGAATCCTATGCTCACATATCACCTCATGGGCAAAAATTAAGGTGTTAACCATGGCTGTGGTGATGATTGTTCCACATGGATCTTGGGACAATTTATTCCTTTCAGCTTTGGAATGCATAGTGGCCTCCTTATTCATGGTCAGCAGAGGGATCCTCTCCTCTTCCTACCTTCCATACTGTAATGACCACTGACTTCTTTTAAAGGCTCACCTGATTAGATCCAGCCCACCCAAGAAAATCTTTTTCTTTGGTTCAACTTTAAGTCAACTGTAGGAAGTTTAATTACTTCTGTATTTTTTTTTAATTTTTTTTTTTAAGTTTTTTTAATTTTTTTTCTTTTTTTTTGAGGACAGTGTCACTGACCCGCATATGTGGGACCCGAACTGGGGCTGCTGGCTTCCGAAGCAAGGGTTTAACCACTGCACCACTCGGCCGGCCTGTTTGTTTTTTTTTCTTAACTTTGCTTATGTCACCATATTCTATCACTTTTGCCATTTTCTATTTGCTAGAAGTAAATTACAAGTCCTACCCACACTTAAGAGGAGGACATAATCGACAAGGTCTAGGTCATTGGTGACATCCTGGAATGCTAAAATATTCTAAAATGCACCACTTTGTGTCATATTATGAAAACCTCCCCCTTTCTATTTATGTCTTAACTCAGGTAAAAAAAAAAATCCTCATTTATATTCTGCAAATGCAAAAATTAATTCTTACCCTATTTCACAGGCCACCTTGCTGTCTTTCAGGGTTTGGGCTGAATCAGAGAAGCAACAAAACTGAAGCAGCAGTGGGACATTAATGAAAGCCAGTCCTCTACTTCCTTCTAAAACTTGAAGACTGTGACTTTCGCCTTTTGTCCCCATATAGTGAGCATAGACCTTTGTGAGCAACCTTCTGCTCTCATCTCCTATAGCTTCTGTGTGTAGCTAATCATTGCTTACTTTTTATCAACACCAGCTTTTTATAAACGTGAAAGTGACTTCCCACAGTTGGGCAATATATACTGAAGTCATAGCTAATATTGAGCTCTCTCTCTTTTTTTTTTTTTTTTAAGTTTACAGCACCCTTCGAAACATCACAATGGAAGGATACCTTTAGCTAATTTCTACAGATGAGGCATCTGAAGAGCAGAGCAATGTAGTGGCTTTTCCAATTCCATACAGCATATTTACATATTTTCAACTATTAATAACCCATTTAAAACATGATAATGTATATAAAACTGTTTAATAAAAAATAATAAGTTATCATACATCTGTGTAACTGAGGTGCTGAGTCGGGCATCACTATTTCTCTGGAAATTTAAATAAGCTTAGTTCAAACTCTCAATTTTATGTCTGAGACTTCTTGTGACTTCTGCTAATTATTAGGACTTCCTCTCTTATGATTTCTTCTGCATCAGGTCCCTGCTTCAATATGAAACATCAGGTGTTGACTCAAATTCAGGACCACTTTGGGTTGCCCCCACAAAAGTTCATTCATCCAAAAACAATAGTGAATATTGTAAATTTTACTGAGGATTTTACAAAAGAGGAGGTGTGTTCTACCCCATAGCTCACAATGTAGATCCACTACGAGACAATACAGTTCTCCCCAAAATAGTTTCTAAGTTGGCCCAGTGGTGTGCTGCTAAATGTCTAATAACTGGGTTTCTAGATGAGGAAAAGTCCTTACTTGTAGAGTCAGCTGGTTTCTGTGGTGTAAATATCCCACTGTGGCCATTTTCAAGCTATCAATGTGACATCATTAAACTCAGAGTAGGAATTGAGAAAACATGTGGATAATTACTCTTACAAGCCATTGTGGGCTGGCTTGAGTACACCACTACTCATTACCAAAGGTTGTTCTCACTGGACCTTTGTAGTGCCATCCCAGCCTCTTACTTCACTTGAGTTATACTGAAATCATCACTACCAGCCACATCCCATGGGGATTTTAGTCTTTTTCTCTTGATACAGAGCCTCTCAGCTTTTTCACACTCTGACATTTAAAAACCTGTCTACCTCCCATGGATAGATGAGGTTTATATCCAATCCTCTTGAAATTAGACCAACCTTAATAACTTTCTTGTAACCAGTAGAATGCAGGAGATATGACTCCGTATAACTTCCAAAACTGGTTAAAAATAGTCTATATAGCTTCCACTTGGATTACCTTGAATCTCTCCTTCTACTTCTAGGACATGCCAACTACAGTAAAAAATTCTACTACCCTGAGCCTGCCATGCTACAAAGGCATCCTCAGCTGAGCTTTCTGCCAACAGCCAGCATTTACTGACAGCCATATGAGTAAGCCATCTTGGATGTTCAGTCTGGTGAGTCTTCACATGACTGCAGCTACAGCCAATTTCTGACTGTACCCAGTCGAGACTCCAGTTCTGCCCAGCCAAGCCCTCCCCAACTTCCTATTCCACAAAACCATCAACAAAAAGAATGTTGTTGTTTTTTAAACTACTAAGTTTTTTGCTTTCTATCTAATTCATCCAAACTCATGACAATTGGGGTTGAGAGCAACAATTTCTTTTCATATATGTGAAAAATAATTTCAAAGTATTTTATTACTGATTATAATTTAGAATAATATAGATATGTGCAATACAGTATTCCTTCTTGAGAAGACACAGAATAAAGAGCAAGTTTAAGTGTGGTAAAGAAAGAGATAGCTTCACAGAAGAGGTTCTATTAGAATTCTGAGACTATTAAAGTTTCAGTGTAGTCTTAAATAATAAAGTATATGACAAACTAAATATGTTCATTATCTCTCACCCCAGATTTGTTGTCAATTAAATCATTTATCTTATCTTAACATTTCCCATGATTGAAGGAGAGGATGAAAATGATGGAAAAACTCTAGTGCTATTGCTGAATGAGGTGGATGGCAGAGAATGAATGCAGATGACAATAAAACATTTATCTTTTTGTGGCTGTAGAACCCTAGATCAGGTAAGACAAAAAAATCTCTTCCAGTTTGAAAATGCACTGGCATACAACCTTCTTCATAGGTTTTCTGATATGAAGTTTCTTGAATTTTGTTTTCCTGAATTCTATCTAAAGTTTCTTAAAAGGTTGGGATTGGCATTTTTTTTCCTCCCATCTTAAATCAAAGGGAGATTTCCTTTGTTCTAGCTATGGAATCAGTCTCAGCCTGTAAAATTCCCAAATTAATGAAAACAGAAACATTTCTTGCATTGTTAATGGAGAACCTAGTTAGTTACACAGAATGCCATCCACAACAGGCAAGGTTCCCAGCTTGAATGCTCACAATTCTTTATCAAAAATGACATAAATTTAAGCTGGAAGCAGGCCAGGTCCTACTGTTACCACTTTAACCAAAGACTATAACCCAGTGTGCAAAGTTAAGGAGTCACATATTTCTCTGGTAACACTGTCTGCAGGATGCTCATGATAAGTGGCAGAAGCTCCATTTCCATAAAACGACAATGCCAGATTAACTCTAATTATCCTGATCATTGAACATTTAAATAAAAATGAAGACATTAAGGTAACTAATTACTCAGAAGGCTGTTTCTGAGAATGAATTATGAAAGATTTTAAACAAAGACATTGTAAAACAATGGGTTTCAACTGCCCAAATCTTGTCAGCTTGTTTATTTGTACTGATCACATTGAATTTACACACCAGAAAATTGGGAATTATTTGGTTGTTAAAAGAATGTAGAAAAGGCTCTGTGGAGAAGTGCATCCTCATTTGTCTTTCCGAAAATAAAAAGTCACAGCTAATTATTTCTAAACTAGTAACTTGATCAATTTTTAAATCCAAGTAAAAATTAGAAACAAAGGTATGAAAAAATCTACATTATGTAGAAAACTTATTTATGGATAATTATTGACTTCATGAATTTGCGGTTACTGGACAATAAAGTGTTGATAGTTCTGGAATTATCATTTAAAGGGATGACAAAGAAAGATGAAGGAAGGATAACCTCATTAGATGACTATGATTAATAAATGAGATTTAAAAATATATATTTTTAATGTATGACAAAATCCAAAGTTGGGAATATATGCACTTCCATTTTTAATCTAACAAAATAATTTTCTTATTTACATTTCTCCAATTAGTTCTTCAGATGTAATTCAAGAGGAGTATTATCACCTTCTAGGAAAGGAAATAAGGCTTGACTAGACAAAAGTTGTTTTATTAAACAGTTGGGCAGTAATATATAAAGGTCTACTTTTGAAAGCTCAGTTTGCTTCAGTTCAAACGTATTTCCTACCTGTGATTAAATAGCATTCGCATTATAAAGACTCAGGGCCATGAAGTAATGTGAAAACAAATTAAAACAAAATGAGGACAAAAACCAACACTGCTTTATTATGATATGTCTAAGTATTGCATTGCCAAATTAAGGTTGGACAAAAAATCAAATATTACAAATAGTAATAGACAATATATTTATTTCCAATTACCTGTGTACTAAATTACTTATAGACTCCTTGCTTTAACTTTAATGAATAATTTATTTTATTTAAACTGACAGGAAAGAGTCGCTGCACTTTTACTAAGTTCTGTGTCAAATTCTTGAGTTGAGCAATATGGTCATGCACCCCATAATGACATTTGGTCAATGACAGATCAAAGATACAAAGGCGTTCCCATTAGATTATAATGGAGCTGAAAAATTCCTATCACCTAGTGACTTTGTAGCTGTCATAACGTCATAATGCAACGCATTATAGTTGTCTACAGTATTCAGTTAACACATATGTTGTAGCCTAGGAGCAAAAGGTCATGCCATATAAGCTAGGTGTGTAGTAAGCTATACCTCTATAGCTTTATATAAGTGCACTCTATGATGTCTTATGTTCATCCACAGCAACAAAATCACCTAGTTATGCTTTTCTCAGAACGTGACACATGCAAATGCACTTTGCAAATGCACTTTGGTGAATATATGAAACTTGCCCAGTTATCAGTCCTCTACCAGAATATATGAAACTCGCCCAGTTATCAGTCCTCTAATAAATTTCACATATTTAGTTGTAATACCACTGCCTATTATGATTCTTGTGTTAGCTCCCAGTTCCCTGTAAAACTGCGCCCAATTTAATCAAATTACTTGAAGGAGCCACTGAGAGACTTTAAAATATTGTTCATGATTTACACAATATGATTTGCTCTTTCTTTGTCACTTCATTTTGTACTTACCTATTTATATATCAGCATCCATTACTATTAGTTGAAACAAATGAAAATCACGTTTATGTAGATTAAAAACTATGGAACATTAGCAATATCATATGGTTGAACCTAAAAACTATGGAACATCAGCAATATCATATAGTTGAACCAAGAACATGAAAAAAGGGGCCATTTCTACCTTGTCCACTACTATGTTTTGAGGGACTATTAGTAGTCTACTATCACATACAAAATGCTCAATAATCTCTTGCTCAATAAATAGAGTACCAAACCATTGTCCTAATACTACTTATTTTATATTACTCTTGCATATATTAATTTAACTCTTTACATTTTCATTCAGTCAACAAACATAATATGTTGAGTTGGTATTATTTTCAAACAATCAGAGAGGAAATGTATTATCTTGGAAGTATGTACATTGCTGAGAATAGTTAGTAGAAATAGAATATCTTAGACCACAAAAATGGAATGATCAAGAATCCAGTTAGATCTTGATCTGCTAGAGCAGAGTATTGAACTGAGGCTAAATTGGGACCTTTCACCATCTTAATGATATCCTAAATGCAAATGAGGTGAACAGCGATTTGAGACAGATCTGCACAGCATTATTTAGCTTCACCTTAAGGCAAGGTCAGCAAAAAGTTTGGAAGAAGTTGGTATTATGGACAAATGCATGATCATGAACTTTTGTTTCTCCCTCTGAATCTAATCAAGTCATTGTAGGGAATATTTAATCATGGTGTATTTTTGTGTTGTCTCTCTAGTTCCATATACTGAAATCACTACCTGAAAGGAGCCTAGTAAAGGGACTAGTAAAAAACAGACTGCCACTCTCATGGTGACTTAAAGAGGCCTGGGTGGCAAGAAACTAGATCTACTAGGATTTCTCTCCTAGGCTTTATTACTACTATTGCTGGGGGAATTGGGCCTGACCAAGGCAAGGTATGGAAGAGAGTTGTACTGAGTACCAGGTGGTATGGTACACAATGAAGATATAACATTGAGGAAGTGCTTTCACTAGAGGATTGCATAGACTTTGAGCCAAGCTAAACTAGAGAAAAGAAAAAAAAAAGATTTCAGGGAAGAGTGTTGGAAGTGGAGATTGGTTTACTTAAATAAAACTTTCTAGAGTAATTAATAAGCCCAGCTTGCAAAAAGAAACGGATAGAAATTGGAGTACTAAGGAAAAATTATAATCACCTGTCTCTGAACATTGCTGTCATGCCAAAAAAACAATTTTAAGTGTTTAGACATTAACTGTAGGAGGAAAATATCCAAAACCTAGATGGAAGATTTAAAGAAATGTAGCTGCTAAGTGGCAGAAATTAGATTTGAATCTATGTTTTCAACCAATATTCTCTATTTCTTCCTTATAAACACAAATGCAGGTTCTGGAGTCAGATAGACTTGTGTCCAAACTCATTTTTCCTTTGATTAACTATGGGACCTGTGTATATCACTTATTATTATTATTATTATTATTATTATTATTTATTTATTTATTTATTTTTTTGAGGGCAGTGTTACTGGCCCTCATATGTGGGACCGAATCGAGGCTGCTGGCTTCCCAAGCCAACGCTTAACCACTGCGCCACTCAGCCGGCCCTCACTTATTATTTTTTATTCCACTTTCCTCAGCTCTAAAAAGGAATATACAATTAACTCAAAGGATTGCTATGAGAAAAACAAAATTAGAAAATCTCATTAAATTATTTAACATAGTATCCAGTTTATACTAAGTGCTCAATAAATGTACTGCTGTCTTAATTTTTATGAAGTAGTAGTGATAACCAGTTGAGGCCCAGCTGAGCTAGAAGTATCAATCGATTTCATCAATTATTGTCTATAATGAATTTTGATGTTTTGCTGGCCCCAGCAGTAACCTTCTTGTGGCAACAGCAAACCTGAATATGGCTTGGGGTAACCACCATGTTCTCTACTTCGGTCAGGCTGACTGAGCCCCCAACCCAAGGAGATGGAGGCAGGCTGTGAACCACAGGACTCCAGAGGACATCGCTGTCATAGACTTGGAGACATGATGTAGTTTGAGAATTGGCTCTTTTCATGTCTCTGGCTATCATGATTAGTCCTGAGGTGGGCCCTTTCACAAATTATGCCCATCAGGTACCTCTAAGATTTGATTCTGGTGTTCTAGTTAGGGACACGGAAATGTGTCACTCTCTATAGATAGATGCTGGAGCCTAAAAATAGAGCTCACACAGATGAATCTTAACAAATAAATATGAAATAAGATCAATCATATTCTGGTGATAATAGTGGAGCTCTTAAATTAGCCCTACTTGAAGATCTACTTTTGAAGTATTAGTTATACAAATCAATAAAATAGAGTAGTTAGCTCAAGCAAGGTTGAGTTGGGTTTTCACTGGCTTGTAACAAAAAGTATTGTGACTAACACATGGTGGTTGACACACTCCAAAGTTGTTACTGATCAATACTTCTACTTAACAAGCTATGGATCGGATCTCTTGACTTCATCTAATTTACTATGTGCAAATGGTCCCTAAGTGGGTTGCATACCCTAGCATACATTCACCATTACCCGCTGGCTGATTTCTCCTGATTGTAATGTTTTTGGTTTTTTCCTTAAATAGAATAATAGTGGATTAAATACTGAAATCATAAATGTGGGTGGATTAGAATGAGATTTTAAATGGAACTACCAATCATAATTATCTTTTTAAAGATTTCTAGGCTTCAGGAGGATCACTGCATAAATTATATAAATGTCTAACCACTGTACTGTGCATCTGAAACAAATGTACAACAATGTTGAATGTCAACTGTAATTGAAAAAATAAATAAATAATTAAAAAAAAAGAATTCTAGGCTTTGGGTTATATCCCCTCATGCTTTCTATTTTAAAAACAAAAATGGCCATTTATACATGTTTACATATTTTTTCCTTGTTACCTGCAAATGTGCCCAAAGGCTAGAAAGCTATGGGAAGAGACATTAACTTTAGTAAATAAATATCTGTGTCTTATCAGCATAGCACCTTGGGGCGTCAGTGATAAGTATATGTAAATGTAAAAGTGGCCTGGAATGAAAAGAGTTTAGGGCTCTGTCAAAGAGCAAAGCTATTATCCCTAGGGTTCTGGTCAAATTCTAGCTTCAGCAACTTTGCCATGCTGATTTAAATCAGTGTTGTCTCATTTGAAAGCAGCATGACTCAGAGAGAGCACATCCTCTCTTGCAGTGTTCCTGTGCCTTATTGCTAGTTGACATTAAACACACTCTGACATACCAAAGGCAGATATGCATGTGTATTCATTTCTCAACACAAAGCACAGAACAGAGATGCAAACTCTCCCCAGGGGGCTTGTTCTATTGGTGCCTGTGAACTTGAGTTCTAGAGATAAGTAAACTGATGCCTAAACCCCACAGGCCTCCTCTATGTGGGAGTTAGGGATTCAGGCTCTGTGGTTTTAGATAGCCTCAGTTTCTCTTATGTCTTTAACAGGTCATGTGGCCAAAAATAAAAATATAGAAAATGACTGAGGTTTAATAACAAGCATGCCTGTTAGTTAATAAATAATTGGTTTATAGTTAAACATTTATAAGTAAGTGCACTCCTCTTTTTCTGCATATATAAATAGGGAGTTGTTGAACTATTTCTTCCAAAAGAAACACCAATGAGATATACAATAGGAGTCAGAAAAAAAAAAAAAGGGAAAATAAATAAGTGCTCAAAGACATAGAGTGAAAACCAGAAGAATCTAAGATTTAAGAACAAAATGAAGATAGAATAGTTCAGAGAGGGTATGAATTATAACAAGAGAGAAAGCCATTGATTCTTGTTATAAAATTGTTCTTCATGATTTAAAAATTGTGGCAGAAGGATAAGGTAAACTCTATCTAGATTGAAAGCAGTTATTTATCAATTGATAGACTGGTCATTTGTTTTAAAAAATGAGGATAAACTTGAATTTCAGAAAGTCTTCCAGGAAGTTTGAAAAGCAAGGTAAGAGAAATAGCATAGTGAACTTAAAACAAGCAATAGTTCAGTCTAAAATGGCAGCCTAGCATGTTCTGACATACAGGATACATTCCTAAAGTTTGAATCTTAAGTGATTTGAAGGACAACTGACTTTCAAGGGTCAATTTAGAGAATCGTCTGTTTTTCAGCAGTTCTAGACCTTCCTGCAAGTTTCCAAAGCAACAGCTAACAATACCCTCATTGGTGACTATATTAATAATATCCATCACAAGCCATTTTTTCTTGCTACATAATAACAAAATCATTTATTTGGTTTTAAACTGCTACTCAACATGGCAGAATTGTCTGAGTGAACAGCTTTAATAAAAACCTTTTATCATATTTTTAAATATGCAGAAATCTGTTGCCTAAACAAATATTTTGGGGGAGACAATTATTTACTTATGATTATGGTGACAGCTAAGTCAAACTGGAAAAACACATTCTTGTTAGTATACTTAGAAAGTGTTTGGGGTGTTTGATAAAGAACAAAATGTGTACAATAATATCTATAACATCTGTGTCAGTGATGAAAAACCCAACAAAGTTCCCCTTATTTTCTAAGGCAAGTAGCACAGATTTCCAAAATAAAACAAAATAGGCTATTTTGTGTCTATTTTTAAAACAGTAAAATACATTTTCTAAAATGAACCTAAGGCAAACTTAATTTTTCTTTCAAAAATGTTTTCATTGAGAGTAGTGACAATTTGGAGGGTATATTTTAAACTTTTTTTTTCCTTTTTAAAAAATAAATTCTTAAGTTAGTAAATGCAAGAACAACAACAACAAAATAGTGGGTTTTGTACATTTCTGGGAGAAATTAAGGGTGAGGCAAACAGGTTTTTTACTCCTGGAATGGGCTGATCTGCTTTACTATCTTTTGTATCACAACCCATACATAGCTGCCCTGTGATCCCTCCTCCTTATCTTGCAAACATGTCTTTTTAACTCCAAGAAAGAGCCAGGATGATGCAGATCCCTAGCTGGTCAGGGATGCAACCTCAGCTCTGCTAAAGATGCAAATCAGCGCCATAACCTATATAACATTTGGTTACCTAAAAAAACAATCCAACCACAAAACATAAAATTTTAAAAAGAGGAAAAACATTTTTTTTTCCAATTTTGTTTTTTTAATTTTCAACAAATATTGTCTGAAAAGCAATCCATTAACTCAGTGTTGACTTAAAGGACTCACTTAATAGGCCATAACATTCTCCCAGGTAATAATGCAAGTTTTGTATAGTGTATTTTCATGTGGCCTGAGGGCTCCCAAAGATGATAGAAAATCCATTAAAAAAAATATTTTAAATTCCTTTGTTCATGTTATCCAAAGTCAAAGGCCTGAGATTTAAAATTAATGAGTGTGCCTGTAATCTTTCAGGGAGATCTTAACCGCTTACTTTCACAGTCACAAAGAGACTAAAAGAAGGCCACACTAAAAATTCATTTTTCTGTTTGCAGCATACTTGATGATTTCAATTCACAAAGAAATATTTTTTTTTTCTTAAAGAACAAATAAAAGCCTTGTGCTCACTCTTGCTTCACATTTGAATATGACTCTTATGCCGCTGCTCTAAATGAAATTTGTCACGCATCCTTACACAGATGGATGTATAGTTTCTGTTGTGGAAAAGTATTTATCCGGTGTTAGCATAGGCCAGGCTGGTATTTAGAAGGAGCCAAAGGTTCCAACCCTTGGGAAACATAAGACATGGCTTGTCCTAGCTCCCCAGCATAGGGAAAGGGGAGGAATAATGTTTAACTCATATAACTATGTACAACCCCTCATGAGAAACATCAACCTCTCCCTCTATACTTGAGCACATAAATTCATTTAAAGCTCACTTCTCACAGAGACCATTAAAA
Organism: Aselliscus stoliczkanus; assembly: GCA_033961575.1. Classification (NCBI taxonomy): domain Eukaryota; kingdom Metazoa; phylum Chordata; class Mammalia; order Chiroptera; family Hipposideridae; genus Aselliscus; species Aselliscus stoliczkanus. The sequence continues at coordinate 50,740,380 of CM066727.1, forward strand.
CCACCTCCGATTGAAGTTCATGTCCATGTAACATCTCAGAGAGAGAAGGTCTGTAGCCCCTCCATAGAAAAACCTAGAGTCATCTGTCCAAACTTGCACCTGGTGATGTAAACCAGGAACCCGCACCCACTCTACGAATGAGGAAGGGGAAGCAAGAGACGGTTCAATGACTGTCTCCTGGTGACAGGGTGCCTGATTTAGAGATCAGATACCTTGTTATTCCTAAATATCTTCTTCTGGTTTTTCCAAAGAAGCAGATGAAAGTTGGAAAACAAAGATGTTATTTTTTCTGGGTTCAGAAGTGACTTTTAGCAACCTCTATTTGTTACTGCCATCCCTTAATGATAATGATAAAGCCATTTTTAAAAAGCTTAATAAAAAAAAATAGAAAAGGAAACCAGAGTCAAAAGCATTTAGTCATCAACATATGTGGCTGTTAAATATTACCTTCTTAATTTTGAAAAAAAATGATGGTTTTGAGATAGTTTCAATGCCTTAACTTCAAGATCAGATAAGAGATGGTGAAGAAAGTGAACCATGGTTGTGTAATTTCCCAGCCAGTGACCCATATATGCCAGGAGTTAGTGCTCTAAACATAATATAACCGTCAGTGCCACTCCCTAGATAAAAATTCCCTTAGGCTAAAACATTTTGATAATGATTTGTAGCACTTATGGTTTTTAATTAATAACATTTATAAAAACCTATATATTCCATGATTATAACTTTTACTTCTTGAAGTTAAACTTTATTTCAAATGCTGCAAGTTTTATTTTGACCTTTAACTGTTTTATATTCTTGAAATAAGCTCATCAACCTTCTCTTAAATACTATGCTTTTCTTTTTTATTCTGTGAAGAGGGTGTGTAATTACTAATGCAAAGTGTGAGCTCCAAACCTGAGAGATGTGTTGCCTTTTTCAAGTGTTTATCCTCTGAAATGTTCCAAATAACATATTGAGAAAGGTGTATGCTTTAAAGAGGCTTTAACAAAACATCTGTGATATGATTGCTGCTATGGCAACTGGATTATTAAACTTTAAAATTAATAACTCTGAAAACCATTTAGGCTTACATGAAAGAAAGAACTTTATAAATGTAATGGAGGTATAATAGGAAAATAGTCTCAGAGCAGAAGGACCTCCTCAATGTTGCCTCTGGGACCAGAAAAATCTGCGTAAAATAACAATGACTGGTCCTTGGGGGCTGCGGGGATATGAGAAAGTAAATGGTGGTGGGCTCCTGGGACATTTTAAAATATCTGTGTAGGTTTTTATTTCTTCCCAGGTCTTTTTAAGACTGCTATTTCGAGGTTTATTTCCTAGTTGGTAACCTTCAACCAGAGTCACATTATAAATTTCATGGCCCTAGAAACTTTTGCCTTCATTGGACATTACTATCATAATATTATCAATATTAAACATTATTTAAAAACATTTTTTTCTGTTTTAGGCAAAATTTAATAGATCTCTATGTCCCTGAAAATTATATTTTATTCTGATAGGAGAATATCAGAATAAAATTTTACCTGACCCTGAAATTTTCTTTTTCTTTTGGATTTTAAAATATATTAACATATTTTCATGGGCCCTAAAATTATCATGGGCACTAAAGAGCTGATGGATAAGTCGACTTGTCCTCTTCTCACACGTGTATTCTTTACCAACTTCATCTGCACTCATGGCTTCAATTAATACCTACGATATACACAGATACTTACGAATGTATGTCTGCCTATGTAGAAGCCCAATACCCTCTAGATATCTCTTGTATGGTTCCTTGGTACATCAAACATAACATTTCTAAAAAACAAATGCACAAATTAATCCAACAGTTTATACTCTTATTAGGGTTCTCACCTCAGCTAATAGATGATAATCCTCTCAATTTCTATAAAGGACAACACTACAACAACCCCAAGTTACCTCTGGGTACTGGGATTAGGACAGGATTTCATTCTTATTCACAGCGTTGTGTCTATGATTTCCAGTTTATCTTCATCGTGTATTAAAGATAATGACAACATTTTATTAAAACTGACACCTGAGAAAGTTAAAATAAAAATAATGAGTTAACTTCCAGACAAATTATTATGGAATATCAAACTCCTGTGTTATACTAAGACATTATTAGTTTAAAAGAAAACATGTTGAAACCTCCATACTGATCATCCCTTACTCCAATAAAACTCTGGTTTCAATTAAAACGAAGAAGCTATCCATCTTATGACATGCAGCAAAAACTGTTAAAGTGTGAAAAAAGAAAAAGAAAGAAAAAGAAACGCAGAGGTGTTTCCTAAATTTTATATTAACTGAAATGTTATTGATACAGACTGACTTGTGCTCACACCTGACCCTTTCTTCCCCCGCACACACAAATTCATATGTTTTAGCCCAAACTCTGAAATGTGACTATTTTTGGAAATAGAGCCTGCAGGGAAGCAATTAAGGTTAAACTAGGTAGGGAGAATGGGATCCTGATCTGATAAGACTGTGTTCTTATAAGAAGAAGAGACACCAGAGATCCATCTCTTCCTGCCCTCAAGCACAGCAAAAAGGCCATTTGAGGACACAGTGAGAGGTGACTGCCTGTAACCCAAGAAGAAAGGCCATACCAAAAACAAACCCTGAGGGCAACTTGATCCTAGACTTCAGCCTCCAGAACTGTGAGAAAATAAGTTTCTGTTGTTTAAGTCACCCTGTCTGTGGTATTCTGTTATGGAAGCCCAAGTTCATTAATCACTAATAAAGTATTTCCTCATATCTGAGATTGACTAATCATTGTGATAACCCCCATAGTCATGTCAGGTTGCTCCTTCCCAACGATTTAGTTTCACACCAGTTTCTAATTTGTCAAAGCAAATCAAAATAAATATATTATTTATTGATTCCTTCCCATGTTAAACATTTTAACACAAATTACATAATCCTGAGAGGTAAATACCATTATTATCCCCATTTTACAGAGAAGAAAACAAGAGCACAGAAAAGTTAACTTGCATGAGGTTTTGCAGCACATAAATAATAGAGCTAAATTTTAAACCCTCGCAGAATGACTATGGGAGCTATTCTTTTGCTTTGTTTTTTTGTTTTGTTTTTTGTTTTGTTTTATTAAACCAGAATATTATATGACCAGTTGAAGAGCAGAGATAATTAGAAAATACTGAATATCACTTTTCCAGTTTAGACCTTTGGATAATTTCATTTCTTGTTACACAGATAATGGTTTATGGTAAGGAGGAAAAAGTATACACACTCTCTACCCAGCAGCACACATTCAAGTGAAATGAAATGATAAAAACCAAACCCATAGAATTATATGCACTCAATGCTGGAGAGTCTTTCCAACACTCCCGAATGGCCCTCTCATTTTGTTCCTGGGAAAGGAACTTCTGGAGATACAAAATGACACCCCCAGCAGCACTCATTTGCAAGTAGTTCTGACTTCTAGATGCACCACCCAGCAATTTTTGCAGGACACTATGTGACCTGCTGAATTCCTCTTTGTACTCTCTTAGGAGGAAGACTAGGTCTAACCATGCTGAGAGAGAAATGCTAACTTGTTCCGGTAAGCTTGGTGAGGGCCCTGATCTTAAACTGAAGAGGATGCTATGTAGGTCATAGGACGTCATCAATCCCTCCTCACAATAAGGTCCAGATTCTGCTCTGGGTTCTGGGATAGAGTTTGTGTCTAGGCAAGAGCTACCCAAAGTATCTTATGATGAATCCTGGTAAGAACAAATATGAACCCCTTGAAATATGAGCACTTCGACTAGAAGTTATGCACATACCTAAGATTATTTATTGTAGATTTATCAGTATCAGATTTCCTTATGTTAGGGAAATCTATAAGACCGTTAACTAAAAGCTCATTACTGTTCAGTGATTTTTAATAAAAAGAGCATCTCCTCTGAGTGTCAAAACAAAACAGCATCTTCCATATGTGTCAAAATAAAATAAATAGATGGGGGTGTGTAAATTCCTATTATCATACTGAATATTTTCAAATATAAACTCATTTATTAAATAATCACTGCAAATCACTGAAGCTATGATAACAGACCTCAGTTTCCATAACAATATTTTTGCTCACAGCACTGAAGGACTCTTCGTGCACATTTTAATGAAATATTTGAAAGAGTTGTGGGCATCTAAGCAGAAATCCCAGATTCTGCTACCTTGACATGCATGGTTTATTTTTAATAAAACTCTCAATATGACAATAGGCAAGGTTAACCAGGTAGTTTCCTATTTATAGAATAATCAACACTAGGATAAATATGAAGACTTTTTTTTTTTTTCATCTTTAGCACTGATGGAACAAGTCAGCAAAAAGCTTCTGCCCCAGCTCTGTTAGGTATTCTGAGATCAAAAGTGCAGAGGAAAACAAATATCAGATACCTACACACTGAGCATGTTATTTACCACTCCAGTGAGAGTTTCAATCACTCATACTTCACACATTTGCTTTAAAATTCTATTGCTCATTTCCACCCTCCCAAAAAACTATTCTGGAATCCTGTAGTTCCTTCTTTTACATGTTGTTGAAATGTCTACTAGCTGTGGGGAGAAATATTCGAATCTCTCAGCATAACACAGAATATGTGGTTAATTATCATTACTTTTAATTTATGGCAAAGGGCTTCATCTACTTCCAAAAACAACCAAAAACCAATCTGAAAAGGAAAAAGGTGAATTGTTGATATGTTTGTTATTAAAGGCAACTAACTATTAACGTGTCTGTATAAAATGCACTGGTTCGATTTTTTTTTCTATTTTGTTAACTTTAAATTCAAACAGAGTACTCAGAGGTACATTAAGGTGGTAAAACCAGTCAGACAAACATTTCTCCACTGGAGTTCCCAAAAGTGCTTGCTCGGCAATTAGCCAGAATGGATTGACGGCTCTACCTCACATGCAGCCTGGCCAACCCAACTGGAGTTACTCCAGAGCTGGACATTGCCAGACCACTCTGAAGAGTTCTTCTTTCTGTGGAGTTATCATTAGCCAAATAGAAGGTAGCCCTACAGCATTCAACAACCCAATGACATCATGGACCAGATGAGCAACCAACCATTGAACCAACCATTCGATACCAACAGACTTCAGAGTATGTCTGAGGTCACAGCCCAAACTAATCATTTAACTTCTGGGTGGGGACAGTTATGGCTAATATAATGCAGAGTAAAAATGAGAGGTAAAGAGAGAAAGAAGACCATCTTGATCACAATGTGGTCAGTTATATTCATATAGACACATCAGAACTTATTTCAGAAATATATCAAATCCAACAAAATTAAATTTCACAAGCAGTAAATTGATACTTATTGGCCTACATAAAATGATTTTTTTTTTTTTTTTTTTAGCATTTGCATTATCTCTGTGTTTGGTCTTCATCCCCAAATCGTTTTAGTCATTTATCTATTTCACTTGAGAAACACTAACTCTGTGCCAGACTGTTCAATTCCCTGGTGATTCAGTGGAGAAGAAACACATTTTCATTGTCATAAAGTTTCCATTCAGTTGGTGAAGATATACAATAAGTGAATGCATTCATATTATATCGGTGGTAATAGCTGCAGTGAATAAAAATATAAAGCAGAATAAAAAGATAAAGAGTAACCCAAGGGATCATGGGTGAGGTGATCAATGCTGTTTAGAATAGGTTGCTCAAGAAAGGCCTCTCAGGTAAGATTGTTTTTGAGCAGAGGTCTGAGTGAAAGAGAGACAGATTTGATATTGAGAATTCCTTCCAGAGAGAACAGTACATGCAAAGGCCACTAACCACTTCCTATGTAATAGAAATGACATATTATTAAGAAGCAGTGGAGACAGCAGTCAAATTCAAGAGCAGACATAATTAAAACCCTAATATTTATTAGGGGATCCTATCGGCCACACTCAGTAAAGATGGCATCAAAAAGAATTTTATTACATTTGAGACATACTACAAGTACTCATAAGGGGTAAAATGGTGCCAACTTGAAGTTGGGATCCAAATTCCAAATAATAAATAATGAAAAATGGGATCAGTGACAAATAATTTAAATAGGAACACATTAATAAGGAATATAAATAACAATTTAAGAAGTAATTTCATGAAGTTTATTTAATCTTCATAACAACTGTATGAAGTCTGAATTTCCTGTTTTACTCTCATTGAAGAAATCATGGAAAAAAAAAAAAAACCCAAAACCAACAAATTATTCCAGGCCAAAATTACCCAGGTACCTTTGGTGAAAGATGGTAAACATTCTTTGCTAGCCTTCCCATTGAGAAGTGAGTCTAACTAGCCTTAGTGATTTGTTTAGTCAATGGAATCCACCAGAAGTAACTTTCTGGGACTTCCAGGACTAGTCATAAGCAGTTGTGCATCTGTTGTCTTGGAAAACCCTCTCTAGGTCTCCTAAGTCAGTATGTAAAAGTGCCGTTAGGAGTGGCTCAGTTGGTTAAGAGCTTGCTCAAGAGTGCGAGCTGAGCTCTGAGCAATGGCGGTTCGATGCCAGCCCGAGCTGAGTTGCCGTTCAGCTGCCTGGCAGGATGGCTCAGCTAAAAAAAAAAAAAAAAAGTGCCATTAGTCTGAGACTGCCATGTTGAAGAGGCCACATATATGTGTGGTGGTTACCAGCCCCAGGTGAGCCCAACCTTTTAGCATCATTGCCAAGAGCCATCTTGCACCTTCCACACACACCTATCCACCACCTGTACATCTCTAAGTGGCCTCCATGCATCCACATTGAACAGAAGAGGCACCTGGCTGAGTCCTGCCCTATTCTTGACCCACTAAATTAAGAAATATAATAAAATGGTTGTTGTTTAAAGCCATTAAGTTTGGGGGGTAGTTTGTTAAACAACAAAAGATAACTGGTTCACCAGTTGATAAGTGAATTTAAACTCTGCTCTTTAAACTCTAAATGTTGGTCTCTTTCCTTGCTTCTAATACAGAAACATAAAATTCAAAATAAAACATAAAACAGTGTGGTTTAAAAGGCTCATAAATCACTTCAGATGAGTTACTCACAAGGCAAGAAATAATCCTAGTAGAAATAAATCATGAATATCTAAATAACAATCGACTACATTTATGTGGACTTCAAAGCTGAAGTACTAGGCCAAAGAAAGAAAAATTAGAGAAGGTTATTTGTCAGTTTCTACAGCACTATCTGTGAGAGACATATTCCGATTTTAGGGAGTGACACTAAGCAACTTTCCTAATACTAGGGTGAGTCATAAATGGAACTTTCAGTAACTTTCTGCAAAATGCTTTCAAGATAGTTCACTAGCGGTTCTGAAATACTTAGGTTGGTTTTCAAGGTCAATGGATACCAGGAATTAATATCCCTTAACGACTCTTCAGAATTCCTTAAATGTGATTTTTTATGGATCAGTCTGCTGGACACAAGTAAACTGGAAAACACAAACAAACCAAGAAATATCTTTGAACTGATAAAATCAAAGGACAGAATGCCAGAGAAACACATGTCTACCTACAAAGGATTACAACTGCACTGTATATGGAGCCGAATGATTTGGCCAATAATTTATACAATGATAAATACAAAATTCTTCATTTAATAACTCATGTTCACTAAAGGGTCAAAGAGGACTTCTGGAGTTTCAGGGTTTGAAAAGCCTGGTCTAGTTATTTGCTTTTGCTTTTTAATTGGGTTGATATTACAGACAGAAGATTTCTAGAAGACAATTTCCGTAATGTCAGAGACACAGGGAGACCTTGATGATAATTCAGAAGAGACTCACAGACAGGTTTAACACATTTAAGAATTGTGAAGTAAGATCCAGCCTAGTAGGAAAGGTAATTCTCACTCTTAACAAGCAAAGAAATTAGACGTACAGATAGACTTAAAAAGAAAAAAAATGTATCCATGATTCTGTAATCCTGTTTCTTCAGTGCCCAGGACAAAACCCAGAACACAGTTTCTTAAGGCCCTGGATGAGGGCAGCCTCTGCCCTGCAACTGTAATTTAGCTGATGAATGGCCCCGCACAGCCTCGAAGTCCAAATACCAGAGAGATTTCAGGCAGCCAACTCTGTAGGTAATTGCAGCCCCACCCACTTCATATCATCACACTCTAGTTTGGATCACACCCTTGGCAACTCAGGTCAAAGACTTACCAGGAAATGGGAATGCACTAGCATGATATCTTCAGTGAGATAATTAGGTGGAGTACATTTCACAGAATCTTGCAGTAAGATAATTAGGTGCAGAACATTTCACAGGAAGACACCAGCTCCCACCACCATCCATTGGCAGTTGTTCAGAGTTGTTTCTATGATAGCAGCTATAGATTTACAGGCGCACATCTATAATTTCTCTCATGTGGCTCCCAGTTATCTTGCTGGTGTTTCTCTAATGCCTACCTAGTCATCCCTCTGGACTATGGCTTTGAGAGCCTCTGCATCTTAGCTCTTTGCATCCAGGGAAAGCCTGATGTAAAAAGCTCTGGTTGGACTTTCCATCCTCCAGCCCCTCTGATCTCGGGCAGTGCCCCTGCCCACTCAGTTGTTTCTGTCTCTAGACTCTCACTGTCCCTCGTTTAATCTTTGTCCAACCCTGTGTCCCTTTAGTCATGACAATCCCTTGCTGCTCAGTCCAAAATATCAACTGGGATTTTATCAAAGACAATATGAATATCTGCTGGATAAATCATTGAAATGAAGCCAATAGTGTGGTTAAAATACATCATTGTTGTTTTTTTTGTTGTTTTTTTTAAATTTTAAACCAGTTTCTATGAGAAGAACCAAAGTTATATCAGCTATCAGCTTATATTTTTGGTATTAAGCAATCTTAGCTTTCCAAAATCACAGCTCTTTTAAAGGAATTTTCACATGGTCATTTTCATTTAGATTCATGCTATAAAATAGCACTGCCAAAGTTTGACTAATAACGTCACTGTCCAGATTGCTATTCCATGGATTTTATTCATATAGCATCACTCGTGTCCAGTTGGGCAAAAAATCCTGCCCGCGTCCTCTTGTCTTTTTTTCTGCAGTTTCATGATCACAAGTCACCTTTCACAAGGACCACTGAAACTCGTGTCTTGTTGCCTCCCCCTATTGCAATCTACTCTTTCAATATCACCAAAATATATTTCTAACCCATAATGGAATCTGTTCCTTCTCAACTATCTTTGGATGCCCCCACCCACCCTCCAGGTCAAAAGTAAAGCTTAGAATCCTTGGCATACAGTTGGAAAACCTCTAACACCTGTCACCTAATTATGCACTTAGTGCTATCTTTGGCAATTCTCTCCCATAAAACTTAGCCTCCAGCCACACCAAATACCTTCCCTTTCCCAATATTAAAATATATCAAACTCTAATAAACCTCTATGCCTTTGCTCAAACTAGTTCTTTGCTTAGAAAGAATTTCAAGGCCCAGATTCAAAAGTTCTATTTTCCCTGAAGCTTTTGTAGCTTTATGTAGGTAAGTAGCTCTCATGTTCACATAGCACTTTATCTACACACCTGAAAATACTCATCCCATGTCCCTGAAATTATTTCATTGCATACCTTTTGCCATCACATGACTGCAAGCATGTTAACAATAGTTAGTTTTCCTTACAGTTTAACACAGAAAGCATCACACTGTAGGGGTTCAATGCAAATATGGTGGTAGTGTCTTTTTTCTTCAGTTTGATATATTCAATTATATATGGACAATATTTCTTTTAAGCAATACAACAAACTTCATGGAATAGGCTCTCAAAGCTACTTGTACAATCAATCTGAACCGCCACCTCTTTATTTCGTTTTTTAATCTCCTACCCATAATACAGGCCTTAAAATATATAGGTTCCACCCATTATTCAAAAGTAGACTGTTCCTATGAAAACTTTTGTAAGCCCAAGTGGCATACAATAAAGAAGCAATTACCATTAATTTATAGAGAAAAAAATTGTGAGCATTCCCAGACCCCAAAAATAACCTATCAAATCATGCCATAAATGCTTAATTACATCTATTTTTATGCCAGTTGAGCACTTTTAGGCTTTTCTGATACCTTAGCACACTTCTTGCTAATGGATGTGCAAACTACATTGAGAGAAAGCACAGAGGCTCAAAGACACAGTTCACAGCTATGGCGTTTGCTCCTGAGATGTGGGGTAAGGAGCTTTGCTATGTCATTCTGGAGACTGGGAGTGCACACTGCCTCTGTAATGGCTCACTGCAAAACAAATGCTGAATGTTGCTTTTGCTTTGTACCTTTTTTTATAAAAGTGAAAATCCTTTTCTAATTTCTCTCAGTTAGCAAAAACAGGTACAAATGTAGGTCTTTCATAAAAGTGAAGCAGTGTAGTGAAATTTTTGATACCTGTATTGGGGTTAACTCTATTTTTAAATGAATGAATATGTTTTCCATTATTATTTTCCAAATTAGATAGTGAATTAAAAAAAAAAAGATTTCACCATTAAATACGCACTTTCAAAACAACTCTTTATGCTCCAAAGAAATTCTAGTTAAACTCCTGAATGTCCTTCAAAACAAATGATAAAGCAAACTGATTTCAAATTACTCCTCTCAGAGTGTAAGTAAAGTAAGGAGAGGGATGGAGGGATGGTAGATAAGAATAAACAGGATAAAATATATGGTGATGGAAGAACTGCCAATGGGTGGTGAATACACAGATATATAGATGATGTATTACAGAATTGTACATCTTACATCTATGTAAGTTTGCTAATAATTGTCATACCAATAAACTTTAATTTAAAAAAAATACAAGAAAAATTATTTTCAAGCGACTTTTTTCAGAGAATTTATGCTGAAATTACTTCTTATCTCCTGAAATTTAATCTAATTGTTAAGGAAAATGATAATAATTTTTGTCATCTAGTATGAAACCATGCAATATTATAACTGTGTTCAAAATGTATTTTGTGAGTAGTCTGCAAATATATTAAATATTCCCAAAGGTTAGCATATTTTTTTTAATCTACATAATAATTAAAAAAAAAACTAAGGTTGCAAAAATACCAAAGGCCCATTTTAATTCAGTATCACCAGAAATTTTTAATTTTGGCAACAGCATGCATTGTTAATTTTGTTATCTCATTACACATTTGAGAGTGGGTGGTAAATTAATTAGGTTACGCATTTAAGTGACTTCCATCAAAGCCCTTTAACAAAATATGTGTGATGAGAGCATTATCTGTTTACCAATTTGAAGCCTTGGTACACAATACCTTATTTATATTTTACTTGAGAAAATAGCCCCTTTCAAAAAAAAAGAACATATTTCAGAAAATTCTTTGAATTCCCCTGGCCTTTATCCCAGCCCACCTACAGACATCGCAACAAAGTCAACTTGGCACACAAACTCCATTAGGAGGGAAAATATTCTTCCTGACGTTTATGGGTTTATTTTTTAAGGAGAAATTATAAAACTTTCCAAATACGTAGAAATCCATTAAAAGCAATGGTGTGCCAGAGGCAGGACTCACTTTTATAGTATTGCATGTCATTTCTTCACTGCTCTCACCACGTAAACCTTATTTCCAATTAGGCTGAGTACCACAAGAATCAGGGAATGCATAAACATCCTAAACACATACTGAATATGCCACATCGAATTTGCTACCAGCCCATTACAATATATCCATCAAATACTCCAAGGAAGTAAGACATGCATTGCAGGGACATTTAATAATGTTTCATTCAAACATCAAGTGCTTTAAAAATATCACACACCCCTAATGCGATAGAGAAACATTTTATCTCTCTACTTTTGATGGCATATAATTTTCAGCCTTTGATCTAATATAATTTAAGGTGTGTCAAGATGGATTTTGGCAGAGCAGGCTGGTGAAAAGCAAGGTTTAGCACTTTGGTTCCTGGAGATGCACATCCCAGACAGGGGCTTTGGCAAGTGTGGGGATTGTACAGCCAGTTGACTACAGGAAATAAAAGAGGTGCTATTTAAGGGAAAGAACTTGGGTTAAAATGGAATTGCTGCTGTAAAAGATGTTCAACTCACATTGCCATATGGGTTTCTTGGAACGATTCCCATGTATATTAGCTATATTCTTGGCACTTGGCGCAGCAGTTGGATCTGTGACATGCCTTTGCTGCTTTGCAGCTCTCTCTGAAGGTAATGTCATATGGCCACACCCTCACAGTAAAAATAATGGACAATTTCAATAGTAAGATCTGGATAAGGAGCTCAAATAATTCCTCTTGTACCATGGAGTCTATGTCTATAAAGACATCGTCTAATATGGTTAAATGTTACTCTAATTTGAGATCGATGTTTTCCATTGATTTACAAGGACAGTGAGAAAAAAAATTACTACTTTCTATTTGGGGAGTTTATATACATTAAATAGAATCTGGGTCAAATTTCAGTGAATTTGAATACATACCGTTATATCATAGAATGTCTCTGTGCAACTATATACAAGAAATTCTCAGGTGAATTTATAATCATACTGCACACCAAGAAACTTCAAAGGTAACATGAATCATTCATTCACTCATTCATCCATTCTTTTATTTATTTATTCACCCAACAAATATTTACTGAACATATGCCATGTACTAGACACTGTATTTACTTTGGAGGATTCATATCAAATTTGGCAAACCAATTTTATTCAATTCTTTTCTACTGGGTTTTATTATTGCCATGTTTCATAGAGCCCTAAATGTATAGATTTTTTTAAAAAAAATTGAATATGAGGTATTAAATAGTATAACTAAGAGGTTGGGTTTTCTAGAGAGATCTGGGTTTAAATTCTCAGTTTCTTGGTTAATATTCAGGAGGTGAGGAGAAAGTAATTAAGCTCTCAGTACTTTAATATAATTACTTATAAAATGGGGATACTTTATAGCAGTGCTTTCCAATGTGCAGTTTATAACTGTGGAGTTATTTTAAGTTTAACTATGTTTTCAACTAAAAAATAGTATCACATCAACTTTTGTATAGTATATTTATTTTGTGAATAGTAATACATGTAAGGCAAGATTTAAAACGTGCAAGGGGATAGAAAAAAACATCAATTCTCTCTGCCTTGGCAGCTATTCCCAAGCACCTGGTTTCTCTCCATATGGACAATCACTTTCTTGAGTATCTCTCCAGAGATAATCACAGAATTTTACACATATGTCTGTATGTGCATGTATACCCATACATTTTTTTTTCACACAAATGACAATTTATGCACTGAAATTATATCTGGAAGATAACTCCATATGGATATATAAGAGTTGCCTTATTCTTTTTAAGGGATCACTAATATTTCATTAAACAGATATCTCATAATTATTGCCAATCACATATTTACATGAGGTTATTTCTATTCTTTTAGTAATACAAATACCACTTCAGTAATTAGTCTTGATCCTATCTAATTCCACACCTGCACAAGCATATTTGTAGACTACATACTAAATGGTAGAATCATTAGGTAAAAGATATATACATTTTAGATATTGTCTAATGATTCTACAGAGGGATTATGGACATCAACACTCATGTGTAAGCATCTGTTTCCCCACAAACTTGGCATCGAGTAAATCACCAAAGGCTTCAATTATCTTCTACTTAATATGTGAACTACTGTTTCCTTGATTTTCTTACTGCTATTGTTGTGAGAAAGTTTGAGCACCTTTTTACGCATTTGAAAGACTTCTGGAAATTTTTTGTTCATGTCCTTTTTCCATAATTCCAGTGAATTATTTTTCTTTTATATTTTTAGAATCTCTTTAATGTATTAAGTTATTAAGGAAATCAGACATTTGTTTAATTCATGTCTCAGTTTTTCCCACTTTGTCACTAGTTTTAAGATTTTATGGTTCTTTTTTTTTTCACTACAGACATCTTAAATTTTATGTAGTCACATGTATCAGTTCTTTTCTTTTAAGATTTTTTTGTTTTACATTATTCTCAAAATACCTTTCCTTATTACAATATTATTAAAAACAAAACAAATTATAAAACAAAAACAGCAACTCCCATGTTTTCCTGTGGTAGCTTTGTTTATATTGGCACTTTAATGTTTGGGGAATATATTAAATATAAAGGATCAAGTCGAATTCAAGTTCGTTTTGCTTTACAGAAGCAACGCAGTATTTTTTTTAACCATTTGTTGAGTAGTCATTTTCTTACTGTATGAAATGTCATATTTAGCTTTTAACAAATTACTCTATTGCAGTATATATCTGGATTTTATATGTGGGTGTTTTCATTTTTATGCACTCATTAACTTGAACCTATTTACTTATTATATAGTGTATAAAATACAATAATATCTAATAAGGTTACTTTACTCAATATGCTCTCTGTATTTTTCACAATTTTTTGGACTCATTTTCCTTTTTTATATTTTAACTTCTTTATGAAATCTTTATTCTTAAAAAATGTAGACATAAATCTATTTGCATCTTCAATCAACACAGTAACATACTTTGTGAACAAGAAGTTTTATTTCTTCTTATACATTTGTCTTCCATGTCTCTTATTGTCTCTGCTGTAGTCTATATAAATTCTTCTGATGGCTAACTCACTATTCTATCTTCATCTATTTCTAATGCATTGTTGATTTCATCTATTGACCTTTTTATTGCAGTTGTTTATATTTTCTCTATAAAAGTTCCCTTGATTTGTTTCCATTTTTTTTGTTGTTAAAGTTTATTGGGGGTGACAATGGTTAGTAAAGTTACATGGGTTTCAGTTGTACAATTCTGTAATACATCATCTATATATCATATTGTGTGTACACCACCCAGAGTCAGTTCTCCTTCCATCACCGTGTATTTGATCCCTGTTTACCCTCATCTATCACCCTCTCCCCCTTACCCTTTGGTAATGACTAAAGTATCATCTGTGTGTATGAGTGTTTGTTTCTTCATTTGTTTGTGTTGTTCCTTTGTTGCTTTCAGTTTTTTATCCCACATATCAGTGAAATCATATGGTTCTCCAGTTTTTCTGCCGGACTTATTTCACTTAGCATTATAATCTCAAGATCCATCCATGTTGTTGCAAATGGCACTATTTCATCTTTTCTGATGGAAGAATAGTATTCCATTGTGTATATATACCACAACTTCTTTATCCAATCATCTATCAAAGGACACTTTGGTTGTTTCCATGTCTTGGCCTGGTAAATAAAGTTACAATGAACATTGGAGCACATATATCTTTAAGGGTAAATGAAAAACTGAGGCCCTTTGCTCTATGTTCAGGAACACGACAGGCCTGCCCCATATCACCTCTGCTTTTCAACATAGTATTGGAAGTCCTAGCCAGAGCAATCAGGCAAGAGAAAGGAATAAAAGGCATCTAAACAGGGAATGAAGGAGTTAAATTGTCACTTTTTGCAGATGACATGATGCTATATATATAGAAAACTCTAAAGACTCCACCAGAAAGCTATTAGAAACAGTAAATGAATACAGTAAAGTTGCTGGCTACAAAATCAATGTACAAAAGTCCATCACATGCCTATTACTAACAATGAAACCTCATAAAAATAAATTAAAAAATAATAATTCCATTTGCAATTGCAACAAAAAAGAATAAAACACCTAGGAATAAACTTAATGAAGGATGTGGAAGACCTGTACGCTGAAACCTATAAAGACATTTTTAAAAGAAATTGAAAAAGACACAAAGAAATATAAAGACATTGCATGTTAATGGATTGGAAGAATCAACATAGTCAAAATGGCCATTTTCCCAAAGCAATATACAGATTTAATGCAAGCCTCATCAAAATTCCAATTGCATTTTTTAAAGAAATAGAACAAAAATCATCAGAATTGTATGGAACCACAAAAGACCCCTGAATAGCCAAAACAATCCTAAGAAGAAACATCAGTGCTGGAGGTATCACTCTCTCTGGCTTCAGCTTGTACTACAGGACAACAGTAATCAAAACAGTATGGTATTGGCAGAAAAACAGACCCACAGACTAATGGAATAGACTTGAGAACCCAGAAATAAACTCACATTAATATGGACACATAATGTTCCAAATTTTTAAATCACTTACTTGTATGTAGTCCCCATTTCTTGCATATACTAAACACTTTTCTCTAGAAATAGAGAAAACTTTGTTGTTTTATATTCTGTGTCTGCTAGTTCTAACATTCATGGACTTTGTGGGTTGTTCTTGTTGGATCCCATTCACAGAGAACTCTCCACCTGTGCTTGGTCAACATATATTGTGTGCAACACAACATGTTTAAAAACTGATTTGAAAAACATGAAGTCTGCAATGAAAATGCCTAATATCAGAGATTAATTGACTTTTTCTGTGTCACACTCAGGTTGGGAGCATTAACAACCAGACACCACCTTAAACAAATTCATAGTTTGAAGGTCCCTGACTACTTATGGCACTGTGCATCTCAGTTGCAAATTTCTGATTCACTTCTGGTTCAAACATACCTGTGAGAGCACCCTAAGTTTTCTGCTTAATTTGGGTAAGGTGTTCTATAGAGTTCCCAACCTTTGAGGGATTTTGCCTTTAATGTCTGTTTCTCTGGTCAGGTAAGTCAACTCAATGCAAAAATTCACATTTTTCTGAGTTGGTGACTACCGCCATGGTAATACCTGTTTTTATGTTCAACTTCTCTTCAGTTTTGACCTAGCCATCCTTTCAAATCTTTCTGCCCTAAACTTCTCCATTTCTGCTTCTGTCATAACACAAAAAATTTTGAACGTATAAATAAATAGAAACAGATTTACAGGTGGTATGTGCAGGGAATAGAGAGGTGTGATCTGTATTAGTAATGTCTGTGCTTCATTCAAATCAGTCCAAAATGCTCAGTTATGCATGTTAAACCCAGAAAGAGAGCTTGGGGGATAAAAATGGATAAATACAATAGGGCAATGGAAATAAATTTGAATTCTATTCTTCTGATTATTTTCTTGGTCTACGTTATAAATTTGGATAATTTTGGTTTGGACTTGGACATCTTTCTGATTTTTATTCTAATACCTCTGTTTTCTGCTTCACCACTCTCAAACCTCTAAACTGTTATTATAATTAGCAGAGAAAGGAAGAATTTTTTTTTTATCTTTCACATATCCCCTTTAATATCCATTAAATGAATGAAACACTACATAAACCAAGAATATCCACCATTATATTCATTATATTATAAACACCATTGATCAGGGATTACATATATTTCCTTTACCACTTTATCCTATACTGCATATCAGGTATACAGTAGATACTCTCAATAGTTTTTGTTTGTTTGTTTATTTTTGTTTTGAGTAAACTTGAGAGAGAAAGCTGGATATGAGAACAATTAATATCTATGCAGTAAGAGAAAACTGGATAGTAGCATCAGCATAGAAAAGTTTTATGTAGACTTGATTTCTAGATCATGTTACAAAATCTTGAATGTCCACCTACTCTGTAACTGCATGCATATTCTTAAGTAGAATTCTCAGAACACCATATTTTAAAAATCCCCTGCAACTTATTGGCTATAATAAACATAAGGATGATAATTAATATTTCATTTTGGAACTTGTTGCATTTCCTATATAAGGACATTATGTATGGATAATACTTTATGTTAACCTCTTTACTCTTCACTAGAATATGATAACATAGCATTTATTATTCCAATTTTATGATGAAGAAACTGCAGATCAGAAACAATTTGCCCTAAAGTATTTAGCGACAAGCCAGAATTTAAACTTATATCCATCTGGTTATTTGTGTCTATATTGCAAATCAGAGTCTGAAAATGAAGAAACAAAACAAAACACATTAGGATATTTGCTTAGGAAAATATCACATTGTCAAATGTACACATAGTTCAGCTTTTCCTAGGCTTTGCTGGGTGTTTGAACAGGCTGTTGTAAGAAGTAACCTGGCTGGATAGTTGTTTGGTTTGTTTATTAATTTATTAATTTGTTTACCCATTCAAGGTATTTTATTAATAATTTATACGTGTATAAAACAAAACAAAACAAAACAAAACCCAACAACCTTCTCTAGCCCTGAAGTTTGCATGTCTAGCAATGCTTTAATGCAGCATCATGAACTATTTAAGTTAGATAATCTTGCTGAGGACATTTCCATTTTTTCATCATTTTGGCAAACTATTTCATGTGTATAGTCAGAAATTTATCTGGAATTTTTGTTGTTTTTTCACCAAATGTAAGTTCAACTGTGTTTCACTTAGAGCTCCTCAGTGACTATGAAAATAACTCCGTGTCTCTGTCTACCTAGTGGGCACGGCCGAATGTGCTAGTTAACAGAGCTGTCAGAACTTTAACTCCTGGACTGTTTTGCTTCCCTATGTTTAAATTGGCAACTTTCATGTTGCTTTACTACACTTTTGCATCTAATTGCCTAGAATTTTATATTAAGCAAAAACGTAATTTCTTAGGAAATATGCATTCAAAAATATATAGAGAATGATATCATGTAGAAAGAATTTGCAAAGGGCAAAAAGAAACTTCAGCAGTTAATGTTTAGCTTTTTTGAATTTTATTTTCCACTAAAATGATTTTCCCCTTATGACTAATTATGATTCCAGTTTAAAAATATATTGCTAAAGGGACTTCTGCATATTTTAGTCTAATCTTTTTAAAGACTCAAATGACTGTGCTCAAAAAATATTTTGGGAGAAATATTTAAATTGAAATGTAACAAAATTAGAAAATATAAAAATTGCATGTTATTAAAATACCTTAAACTATGAGTTCTATGCTAATTCATTCAAAGACAATAATTCTGATTTAAATGGTTTCTCATAGTTCTCAATTATAAATTAGCTTAATTGGGAGTCACATGAGTTCTTTTCATTTAGCAAGGTACCACTTAATTAACTAAGTAGGTCCTCAAGTGTATGAAAATAGCTAATACAGTTACCAAAGTGACTTACCCAAAATGTGGGAGAATCTAGACAGAGGGTACATCTGCCTCATTAATCAAAATTGATTTTACATAGATATATTGTTTAAATATATTTCTATCAGTGAGAAGTAGAATGTCTCTCCATTAAAATCAATATTATGCTAATATATTAAATATAAAGCACAATAGGATATTTGTACATTTAAATTGGTGCCAAACATTTAGATTTTTCCAAACTAAGGTTTTTCTTAAATATTATTAAAGAAAGTTAAGTTTTGTTTTCTCTCTCTCTCTCTCTCTCTCTCTCTCTCTCTCTCTCTCTCTCTCTCTCTCTCTCTCTCTCTCTTTCTCTCCCTCTCTCTCTCTCAGAGAGATTAAAAAACACCCTAAGGAGGATTATTCTATATCATTTCAACTTAAAGGAAATAATCAAAATTTGACACTCTGTTTTTTACTGCTGCTTGATACAGAAGTCAACTCTAAGTGTTCATTTAATTCATGACATCCCATAATACAGATTTGAATTTAATTTGCCAATTGTAATAATCAAGGTTATTTTATAAAATTTACAGCAAAATATTATACAAATATCAAAATTTTGACTCCATGTGAGTAAATCTGTTGCTTTGTACCCTTTCTGATAAACAAACAAGGTGTGTGTTTGTTTTTCACACAATCATTAATTTTGCAGGGACCTTATAGGTCATTTTGCTTAGGTTCCCACACAATATAGCAATCTCCTCATTGATATCAATGACCTTTGGCCATTAAGTGATTACATATTTTCAGTAATGAGAAATTAAACATTTTTAAGATCAATATAGTTCATTAGTAGACAAATCTATTTTTCTGAACCCTTTTGTTATTCCATAAAAATAAAAAATCATTATCACTCTTTTGAAGGTATGTTATGCCTATCAATTTTCAACAAGCAATATCTAGCTCAAAGATTTTTATTGATGCAAGGAAACTTTTTGGTGATCCTTATTCAAATACTTACACAATGAAAAAATAAGATAAAATACATTATGCCGTATGGATATGTAAAAGTCTGCCTTCAGAATTAAAAATGCACACTCACTTGTATCACTTCTATCAACCTTCTAAGGCAAAAGTCAACAATATTGAAGGAAGGGTCATCAATTTTGTTAATTATTTGAGTATCTATGAAGTGCAGGAAAATTACTGAAGTGGGAAGGAATCTAGACTTGATTGTTGATACTTTAAAAAACAAACGAAAGCGCAAAGATTGAGAAAGCATTTCTCCCTCCACGTTGAGGGTATAGCACATGATTCTAGCAAGTTCAATTCAGTTTTGTCAGTTTAGTATTTGCCTATAGCCAGCTCACCTACAGACACCGGTTGGTAAACATCCACTGGGAAGTCTCTAGAGAGGCCCTTCCAAAGACTTGGACGACCTGACGTATAGAGACCACCCTCCGTGACTTCTGGTAGGATACAGAGGAGAGAGCACCTTTTCTCTATACGTTTCCATTTAAAATTTAAATATCTTGTTTGCTTCTAGTGCTGGGTTTTCCACCTGACTGCTAGTTGCCAGCACGGGATGGACGGTGGGGTGCGGGAAACTAGACGTAAGGGGCGCTGGGGCGGTGTCTCGGCGTTGGGAAGGACACTGATGAGGTGGGATCTGGCACCCGCTACCCTCTTCCTACAGGTTAAATAAGAAAGCTCCCTTTTTATGCTTTTGTTATATGTTAGGTTTCCAAGAAAAATGTAATTTGAAAGAATTATGTTGCTCCCTTAGACATGTGGAATAGCTTCCGCATTTCCCCATCAAGAGGTTTATCTTTTCCAGATAACAAGTCCTTCATTACCATTCAAAATCAAGAAACCCCAGTCAGAAATAGCATCTGATTTTTGTTTCCTATTGATTTAATTGTACAAATGTATTCAGATGAATGAGTCACACCAATCAATTTATATTTGGTATACTAATAATTAAATTTCACTTTATCATACTTTTATATAATGCTTCAGAAAGATTCTCTTTTCATGCAAAACTATCTTGGCAGATTTTTCTTTCCTCTCAGAAAAAAAAACCACAAATGGTTAAGAAAGCATATAAAAAGTAGAAATCAAGAGTTCTTTTTATAAACAAAACACTCTGTGGCTCTGAATTTAAAATTAAGGAAATAGTAAAAGCAAATAAGCCACAACAACAAAAAAACCCAAACAACGACCAGGTACAAAAACCTCACATTTGGGGATCCAGGACAGAGGCCATAAAAAATAACTTTGTTAGACTATTTGGCTTCAGTTTAAATGTGGGGTGAATATGAAAGGTGGCAGAAAACTGTTTTATCTAAGCCCATACTTTCATCCCGAGTCATTACCTTCTATTGTTCAAAGACGATGCCGTGTGGGATAGATTGACTGTGGAGACACAGTGCAGACCTGGTGCGTAAGAATTTATTTGCTGCAACCTTGCATTCTTGTAATGTTTCTGTGGGTGCTTTTCAGAATAAAGTGGAAACAAAAACAGCAAAGTGACTCATTCCATGATAAATGAATGTACCCAAAAACATGAGCCTGTAATACCAGCCAGAATTACTGATTCAGGCTTGTCAAGAATAACATGAAAGAAAATAGAAAAGGGTTTCTCACAATGCCAACAGAATCAAAAGCCTTGAACATGATAATAAAAACATTGACAGTAGAAAAAATGAAGATACTCAGCTGTTTTCCTGAGTGGAATGAGATACAGTTTGGAAAAAATGTAGATTCTACAATGAAAGTATATAGAAAGTAAGTCTCATTTGCTTTATACCTCGAAATCGGGTGTTTAAAGTGAATTATAATGCTGGTACTTACCTCTCAGTTTACATGGCATTTCTGAAATAAATAGAATCATTATTTTTAAGAGTGCATCAACTGAACTCGACTAGAATTTGAGTTTGTTTTGGAAGAATCTGGGATCATTCATCCCTAGTGCTATTTGCAGGCATTAATGAATTCACAGCAAAGATCATTTCATATTTCGTTCTTTTGTTGGGACAGGGAGGATTGTTTAAAAAGGGAGAAAGGAGTTTGATGCATCTGTGGAGATATGGCTGCCCAGAAGGTGACAGGTGAAGAAATTGTCCCCTTTTTGAAGGACTGCTTTGAGCACCAATCCAGAGACAAGCCAAATTAGGAGTTGAAGTGGTTATTTCTGTGATAGATTTTTATGAGTCTCTGAAAAATAAAAAGCATTGCTCTAAGGAGATAGGTGATGAACTGGCAAAAAGTAGGGGATTCCCCCTCCTGTGCATGAGATCAAGTGTCACTTGCCAGTTCTGTGTGGAGCTTTGGGAGACTGGGAGGCAGCAGCACCCTGGGATTAAACAATGTTATTCATATGGAAACATTGAAGAAATGAGAGTAAGACAGAAAGTAAGAGGAGCCAATAGGAGATGATATTCAAGCAACTACCAGGAAGAAGTGGAGAGAATCTGCAGGGCACTGAGGCGCTCCAGACATACCTGGGGTCCTATAAGTAGAATTCCACATTGTTTAAACAAATATAGGTACCTTTCAATGCAGACCTACTCTGATGATTTCTTTGATGTGTCAATTTGTCTAGAGCACAGTACCCAGAAAGCTGATCAAACACACCAGAGCAGATATTGCTATGAATTTATGTTTAAGATGAGTGAAACAGATTACCCTCCATAACATAGATGGGCCTCATCCAGTCAGTTGAAGTCCATAAGGGAAAAAAGATTGACATCTCCTGAGGAAGAGAGAATTCTACCTCCAGACCCAAGAGGCAATCTCAGCTCTTTCCTGAGTCTACAACCTGGTAGCCTGTTCTGCGGATTTCAGATTTGCCAGCCCCCATGCATCTTACTGGTCCGATTTCTCTGGAGAACCCTAATTAATACCCCTACTATGTGTTAGGCTCTTTACACACATAATGTCTAGCTTTTAACAACTTGTCAAAATATTTGTTATACATTACCACCCCCTTTATGGTTGAGAAAACCGATGTTCAAAGAAATGAAGCAACTTAACTAAACAATGTACCTAATAAATTGTGGAGTGGAAATTAAGGCCATGTGTTTCTTACTCCAAAATCTGTGCTTTCTCCATCTGCTACATGAAATAAGTATTTTACTAAACAAATGTTTGTATCTCTGTAAAAGTCCCCAAAGTATATATCTTTATTATTACAAATACTATAAATATCCTTTATTAGATTAGGCTATGTAAATTATTGTAATTCATTCAAGAAATTCACCAAGAGATGCCAAAAGATTAAGCCAAAGCAAATTAACAATATAATCAAATAAGGAGATGATTTTTTTTTCCTGTATTTATAATGCTATTTCAAGGAAATTCTTCCATGTGAGTCTAATGAAAAGAAGATGATACTAGAATGTAGTATGGGTAAAAATACTTTTTCATTTTATTAGTTAAATTATTTTTTGAACTTTTATGGAAAGAAATTTTTGCCATGGAAATGATCAACCATCAATTAAAAACAATCAGCCTTTTAGGTGGATTATGAATTATCTTCAATCATCTGAATCTCTGAGGGAGTCTCTGATGTTAAAACTTCATTTAAATTCCATGAATAAAAAAAATGTATTTAATATACAAGTGACATGGTACCTGCAATCAGAAGAATTATGTGTTTATTGGCCTTCAGCCCCTATGATTGTTTGGAAAAAAAAAAAATATATATATATATAAAATTAATCACACATTCATATATCATAAATTATATATATATATATATATATATATATATATATATATATATATATATAATAATTCCTATTTTTTGAATGGAGGCAAAAAAACAAGTTTTATCAAATGTACAGATAACATCATGTCTTGATGATAACAGGCCCTCAGGATAAAGTTGAATGAATGAATGGTCAATTTCTACATACATGAATTTCTTAGTGTGAACAGAAAATTGAAACTCAAGGCACAGATTTTATTTCTTTCTAGTTTTTTATTTTTTAAATTTTTTTAGCAGAGGTATCCTGCTACCTTTTGGCAGCTTAGTGGTGGCTCAGCTCTGGCTGGGCATCGAACTGCTGTTGCACAGAGCTCAGCTCACAATCTTGAGCGAGCTCTTAACCAGCTGAGCCACTCGGCCTGCCTATTTCTTTCTACTTTTCACCAAACTTACTTTGAAAGGAAACAAACAAAAAAATTTATGTTTTTATAAATCAAAAAAGATTTTTATGATGGCAAGTAATACTCAATTTATCTGTTACCAAAAATTATTTTTGTAGATATTATAGAAAATATCCTACTTTACTGTATCACTTTAATATTTTTAAGATTTTAATATTTTGAAATATTTAAATACTTTAAGTATATAACTTAAAAATATTTGTAAACATTTTAAAGAGAAAGAAAAGCTTTATAGAAGAATGCCAGGTAATAAATATGAAGGGTATAACAAAATTAGAAATATCACCATTTTGCAATCCACAATAATAAACTTATTTGGCAAGAACCAACCATTAGATGCTGAAAACAATTGGGTGAAAGTTTCCAGGATAAAGGACATTCACATTACCACAAGGCAACAACATTTTACTTATTTTTGTACCCAAATAATAATAATGCACTTCCACAGTAGAGCTACCTGACTGTTACCATTATAATTAAGTCATCAAACTTAGAGTCACCAAATTTAGCAAAGCCCACTGTTAGTGTGTAACATAAAATTATGCGTCTCCCCTTACATACCTTAGATATACAATTGCAAATATGTTGTGTCATTACTAAAAATGTTTTATTTGACTGTAAACATAAGGACACAATGAGATAAACCCAGAATGCAGGACATCGCAAAAACAACTGTTATAAACTCTCAAAAAGTTAGTGTTTGTGGAAACCAAACCAAACCAAGCCACTACACAAACAAATAAAAAGCCATTGAAAAGACTGAAAGAGACTAGAGAGGAACAGAGAGAGAAATGAAATAAAAAATGCAATGTGTAAACCTTGATTTTCCTAGATCAAAAAAAAAATCAATGAAGATATTTGTATATTAGACGATATTGCTAAATTATTACTGATTTTATTATATGTAATTTAAGCCCTTTAGTTATCTAAGTACATGTCCTTATTCTTAGGAGATGGATATCAGAGTATTTAGAAGTGTGGTGTGTGTGTGTTTGTGTGTGTGTGTGTGTGTGTGTGTGTGTGTTATACAGATGAAAAGCATAAAAGCAATCAAAACAAAGAAGCAAAGTGAGCTAGAAGGAAGAAAAAACAACATTTTACTGACACCCTTCATTTTGTTTGGTGATTTCACATAGACTTCTAGGAAAAAACTGGCTGGAGAGTATCCAAAGTATTTCACCAAAATCCTTTACATGTGCCAGTGATAAAGCCAGCACATAGTTTTTCTGGAGTTTGTTTGGGAGTTCGTGTGGAACCCTCAGAGAATAGAGTCTTAGCCATGCCCACCCTGTGTCTCCACAATAGAACCCCTAGTGAGAGGGCGGGAGTTATTACACAGACAGAAAGGAGCCTGCGGCTCTTACAGAGAATAGAGCTCAGTCACCTGAGCTCTTCAATTTGCACCAAGACAAAATGCCCTATCGTGACTGCCATGGGTTAGGGACTGAATGACAACTTTGAATGGTCAAAAAGGGCATCAAACAAAACCGAGGTTAGAGCCCTCTGACTATTACTGTATATGGAAAAAGGGAACTCACTCAGGTTGTACATCTACTGAGAAAGTTTATTACTTTAGGTATACTGAATAAAAAAAAGCATGGTAATAGTTAGAAGCAGCACAGAATCCCTTTAGATTTGCGGAACACTTTAATTCAGCACAATCTATCAACACATGCCTCAAAATCAAAATATACTCAAGCTCATAAAAGCTAGAATCAACATATCAAAGGCCACTTAGAAGGGATGTTATTACTCAGAAATATGTCAGCTTTCCTATTGATAGTGAGAACAGCTTACATTGTTATCAATTTAATGGGAAAATTTACAACTTTAATGGTCATTTTGGTTCAGATCCAAACACTAAGACCTCCTTTTAGTTTTTCTTTTTTTGTTTTGTTTTGTTTTTACTATTTGTGTTGTCATTTATACAAGTTGATTTACAAAGGTTATTTGAAACTAGTGTAAGTTGTCTAATACTGAAAATTCATTATAAATATAAGTATTCCTCAGCCAAAAGCTGATAAAGTAGGTGATACGGACAATTAGTGAAAATCAAGGAAAAAAGATTCTCAAAAAAATGTTTCATTCTCTGATATGACCCTTTATATGCATACTCCTCAGAAGCTTGTATCTCAGCGTCATGGATATATGGGGATCAACAACACCATCACACTCAAACCAGAAGGCTCCCTGCACTGCCATTTCAAACACCAGCCAGAGACTATTTCCTGATGTAATGCAATACATAAAGCATTTAAAATACCATATATTTCAAGCTTACAGAAATGAAAGAGATATAGATTATACCATCTGGTAACTTGCCCAGGTCTTTCAAGTGACTTCAGACACCTACCTGAATTTCCCAGAAGTTCCAATTAAATGTGGTCATTTTTCATTCTTTATTTTATTTTGTTGTTCCATATCACTGGCAATCATTAACAACTGCCAATATTGACAATTTTTCTGCATTGCATTTTAGAAGGATCGTCCAACTCTGAGATCATAGCCCATCAATGTGCTACAGAAGAATCCATTTTAAAAATCTAACAATGATTACAATTATGATTTTTTTCCAGATATTTAGTCAGGCAACAATGCAGTCATAAATGATGACATTCAATATCTAGCATTGAGATAATATATATTCCTATAATGTTGCCCACCAAAAGCTTTAGTCATTCCAAATATATAAAAATAAATTATTAAATATTAATATGTAGTGATACATTTAATTTATAAATCAACTTGATCTGCAAAAGTCTGAAGTACCTTTAAAAACTCAAATGAAAGAGAGAAAGAGCTGTGAAAAGAGTGTAGAAACTTAAAATGTAGTCAGCATAACACTCCTCATGGTTGTATCTCTTTTTTTATAGCAAATATTAATCAATTTATTTCCCTACTCTGATATAGTTATCAATTACCCCCAAATAACCAATCAACTGACCAATGACCCACAATGTCTCAGAATCCTAGGGTCAACTCATTTCAGGGTGATCTGTCTTACTTAAAAGAGAGAGAAAGTGTGTATGAAGGAAGTCAATTTTTTTTTTCTTTTTTTAAAATCTTTACCTACTAGAAGAGTGTCTTCAAGTGCTTCCATGCAATGTTGCTGTTGAACAATCAACCCTCATAGTCTGAAGGTCCCTTGGCTTTTCTCAGTAGGCCCCCACAGGTTAATAGTTGTCATATACTTTGGCTCTACAGTTAAAGCTCTTTAAATTCACATTCAAATACTTATGGACTTTTCCCTCAAAGAGAGGTATCATGCAAGAGTGGTGTTCAGATTTCCCAGAGTCAGCAACACTGTGGACCAGAATTAGCCTCACCTAAGTGCTGTCAGACCTCATGTTGAAAATAAGTATCAAACTAGACTCTTGTAATGCTCCTGAAGCTCCTGGGTCACACTGTTGGAATACTTTTGCCAAGTGATACTCCAGTCTACTCCACCATTTCCCCAAACCTTGTAATTGGATCACAATCATTTTACTCTCAGGTGACCACTGGGATCTTTGTGCAAATTAATGAGACATCTCCTAACCCAGAGCCCCAAGGTAAAAGACAAAAAAATCTTGTGATCAATGCAGGACAAACATATAAGGGGGACCAAGTAATTCTTTTTTTATTTCCCCCCATTAATAATAAGAATCTGTTCCAATCTGTTGCTATATGAACCTTTTAAGTGTTTGGCATATTTTTTAAAAAGAGCAATTTCCCCAGATGTTCAATTATTTAAAAGTAAAAAAATAATAAATCAGTGGTAAGACTAATACCAAACATTATTACCAAATGATACTATACAGCTGCTAGAGGTTGGCTAAAAAGGAAGTCTTCATTTCCTAAAAGATGTAGCAGGGATGAAAAAGCAGTAAATCATAACTTTTGTGATATCTATAAGATGAAATAAAACTATTGTTTAGGCAAAGGACAGCTTTTTTGTAATGACAAAAGAGAAAAATGTATGTGATATAATGGATTACATCCTTGAGAATGCCAGTTGAATAGATACAAAAATAAATTTCATGTGACATAAGAGTGTACTGAAGTGACATATACAGAAATTAACACTTTTGAAACATAAACAGCCTTTAATTGTCTATTCATGTCAAAGAATAGATTGTCAAGAAATGTGAAGATTTGGATATATTTTCTTACTTGAAAAGTAAAAATTTAGGCTGCTGCAGTTATTTGGATGCCTGTAAGAGACAATGAGACTCAAGAGTCAGAGAATAAGGACAATCTATTACTCCCAGCAACAGCAACAGCTACAGTATCAACATTTTGTGCTGGTTTCCCAGCTCTAATTCCCATGAAGGACAACATGAAGAGGATCAGACAGAACCAGCATCATAGAGGATAGAAATGTACATTTTTATAATGGGAAGTAAGCATATTGGCCCTTTGCTCCATAAGGAGATACAACCTCTCTTTTAAAGGTGTTCACTATATAAATCTTCTTGAAAAGATAGTCCAGAAAAAAACAAAATAAAATAAAAGGCAGTCGTGCCTAACATGCAAGATGTGCAAAAATCTGAGGGACCAATTATCACTCAATCGGGATATACTAAGAAGAAATAAAATAAAGATCTCCACTTCAGATAAGAAGAATCAAAGGAAGATAAGAAGAGCTGCCTGGCATGTTGTCAATTTTGTCCTACCACACAGAATTAGGTTGGGAAATTATGAAGTATACTAATATATCCACCGCAACAGTACTATGAAAATATTAATACCTCTACTAACCTTTCCAATTGTCCAATGTAGTATTAAGAGACAGCACCTGCCCTGGCAGTTAAATTAAGGTAGATTAAGGATTCTATACTGAGGGGTGAGTTGTCAATGTCTCGAGATATCTGGGGTTGTCACAACTGGCAGTGATGTTGGCATCTCCTAAGTAGAAGACAGAAATACCGTAATCCTACAATGCACAGAACAGCCTCCTGCAACAAAGAATTATTCATCCAAAAAGTCAATAGTGCCAAGATTGAGAAACCCTAATGTATATTGCCATCACCTCAATATTTTTGCCTGATTTCAAATAATCTGGAATAATGTTATTGTTTAAACTACATGATCATGCAAAAGCATTGACTCAGAGAATGAATTAATACATTTGTTTCTAGTGAGCAAATAAAAATATACATTTTATTTAACTCAAATAAAATATTAACAAATCACTTTTAGAAATATTGTGGATATAAACTTAATGCAATAATTTAAACAAAAGTTACTTTCCAATTCATAATTATATGTCCTATTAGTAAGATACATTGCAAAGGGATGAAAAATCCATAGATCTTTTGGAGATGAAATCCTAGAATCATCACTTATTAGCTTCCTGACCTTGGGAAAATAACACACATTCTTTGACTTTCAATTTCTCAGCTTTCAAATGGGACAATTACAATATACAATATTAATAACTGCAATGACATTGTTGAAATTAATTAAAACAAGGAATGAAAAAGTGCTTTGTAAATTCTAAAGTTACTAATATTAGCTGAGCTTTTTTTTTTTTTTTTTTTTGAGGGCAGTATCACTGGCCCTCATTTTTGGGATCCGAACAGGGGCCGCTGGCTTCCCAAGCCAGCACTTAACCACCGTGCCACTTGGCCGGCCCACAACTGAGATTTTTATGGGCATTTTTTCCCCTCCTTGACATCAAAGAGACAGAGTAATGATAAAGGGCCTATTCTTGTTCTGCAGGATCATTGATTTTTTTTTTTTAAATCCTTAAGGATTGTAATAATCGTCTTTTTATTCTTCTTCACCAGATTTTAGTTTACTCTATTTTGAAGGCCAGGTATGTGCAATTGTATAGAATAACCCATCAAATACTAGAACAGTGTTTGATGTAGCCTCCCAGCAACATGTTCCATGAAATATCTGAGAGCTGACTTGGCAGGCCTTTCAAAATGGGAAAATTCAAGATTAAGCATGTACCGGAGCCCACTCAGAGAAATGGAGTCACATATGTCATTTTCATCTGCTTGTGATATCATTCTTCTCCTTTTCATTCCAAGAAAAGTAATGTCTTGACTGCATCATGGATTCAATTAACTAAATGTATCTTGCTCAAATACAGTTTTTACAAGAAAGAGGTGAGGTAAAAGGAACAAAGGAGGCTTTTAAGGTGGTGGTTGAAACAACCTAAGTGGACTAAGGCACTGAAATGTTGTAAAACCTAACAGCAACTCTTCCTAGATAAAATATGAGTTGTCCAGATACACTTTTGTTGGTGTAAGTACAAGAATAGCATACACTGCTTGCTAAGAAAGATTATACTGGCTGATCACAAATTTTCTGTGTTTCTTCTGTTGGCTGAGCACAAATATTTCACAACTGTCTAAGAAGACCATAGGGTTCTATTTTCAGAATTACCTATAAAAGAATCCAATCACCCTATCTGTTCCAAGGATGGTTTCAGCTTCTGATTAAACTGAGGTCCACAGTAAATGTACATAACAATGAAACAGGAATGACTCTTTCTTCCAGTTCTGTGGCCCTGTAAAAGTACCATGCTAATCAATTTGATTGACATTGAGTGAGAGAAGTTTCTTACTATCATTCTATCATTAATTGTGGAGGCCACCAAATTTATAATAATCTCATATTCTCCTTATATTTATACTTCAGGAGTTTTAATGATCATTAACAGGATGGGACAAAAATACCAAAGAATAAGGGAGGATTAAAGTCACCTAATATACTTTATTAAATTTATGTAAAAAGAAGATACTAGTTAAAGTTTTTAATTTATGCAATTGTGTTAAGGAGCACATCCACTGCCTCTGCTTACACATAACAAAACCACACACAAACTGATGATAATGACACACAAACTGAATTCACTTAACCCATATATTCTCAAAGATGAGAACTCCTTATATTTTCAGATTACAGATTTCATTGGGACAAATTGTACTCACGAACTGGTAAATTCCTTTGGAATGAAATATTTTCAAATTGCCTAATTATGAATTCTAGGACCTGAATTAAACTGAATTGAGTTGAATTAGCTCTGAATTACCCAATGTACTTCAGGTTTATGGGACCAAAGTCTGATCTAAATAATGATTCATAGTAATCACACTGTTGGTGGGAATGCAGATTGGTGCAGCTGCTATGGGAGGTAGTGTGGAGGTTCCTCAAAAATTCAGAATAGGATTATCACATGAACCAGCAATCCCTCTCCTGGGTTTATACCCCCAAAATCTGAAAACATTTATCTGTAAAGATATATGTGCTTTGATGTCATTGCAGCTTTATTTATGGTGGCCAAGACATGGGAACAACCAGTATCCTTCAATAGATTATTAGAAAAAGAATATGTAGTATTATATGCACAATGGAATACTATTCTGCCATAAGGAAAGATGAAATAGTGCCATTTGCAACAACATGGGTGGATCTTGAATTATTATGCGAAGCAAAATAAGCCAGACAGAAAAAAGTAGAGAACCATATGATTTCATTGATATGTGAGATATAAAACTGAAAGCAACAAAGGAACAAGACAAAGAAAGAAACAAAAACTCATAGACACAGACAATAGTTTAATGATTACCAGAGGGTGAGAGGGGAGAGGGTGGTAGATGAGGCTAAACAGGATCAAATGTATGGTGATGGAAGGAGAACTGACTCTGGGTGGTGAACACATAATGTGATACATAGATGATGTATTACAAAATTGTACATCTGAAACCTATGCAACTTTAGTAACCACTGTCTCCCCGATGAAGTTTAATTATTATTAATAATAATAGTAATAACAGTAATAATAATATATATTTTTTAAATCTCTAGAATAGAAACCATACTGTTCTTACAGAATTGTATTACATTAAGGGTTGTCCTTTTGAAAATTTCAAATGGGTCTTAAGTCCCACATCACTGAAATAGAATGCTTTTTCTTTCTCATAGAGGTTGATGCTATATAATTAAGAAGAATAATTGTGGTTTATTAAGTATGGAAAATAGACTATACAAAGAAGAATGAATTACTTTTACAAATGTCCTATTATAAAACCTTTTTTTATGTAAGTTTCCTCATAGATATACACATAGTTAACCTTTTGTACCTTAAATAGATTAAAAGGAATTTGTAATTTGATTTTATTATACTATAGAACAAAGAAAAAAAAAGGTTGGTACACTTATCTTTTGTCTGAAACAGACAGTGACAGTCTCTAGTGGGGCTCAGTCCTAGAGAGGTGTGGTTCCCTTGAATCCTGTACCTGCCACTTCGGATATTGGTAACATCCTGAGGCACAGGCCCAGCTGAACAAGTGAAGGTTTCCAACTCTATGCAAAGCACTGGAAGTAGCATTAATGATGCCTGGTTGCTGTTGGAGAATTGCAGTTAAAGTGATCAAAGCTCAATCTATGGCACGGAGGGAAGTAATACTGGCACATAGTGATACAGGACTTCACACACAACTAATAAGATGACTAGTGATAAGTACAACTGCTACAGAGTGAAGAGAGTGGCCAGAACTGATAAAGAGAACAGATGAACAGTGGAAAACATGTAATGGCCGTAGTGAAGCATTTAAGGGCATTTAATGACGGACGGAGTTTTGTGGACATACTCGGTCAAATACAGAGGATATACTGATTTCATCTTGAAATAAAAATGTCTATTCTACATATTGTAATTGGAAAATAAGCAACAGTCAATCCTCAGTGTTTTCTTTTTAATAAATCCTGAAACCTCGCATTTATTTAGTTTAGTTTTCTCTTAGACCCAATTAGTTATATGATTTTACATACATTCACTTCAGCACCAGAGGTGCCTATTTGCAATGCAGTTTTTCATGCAAGAATCCTCTCTTAGGCTTAATTTCTTTATCAGAAAAAAAAAGAGAGAAAAGAAATATTCTTAACTTGAAATGCAATCACAAGGTTTAAATGTGATAATATATGAAAGCACTTGGTGTTTTCTTTTCTTTCAAATATAAGAGACATTCAATAATATTTAGACATCATATGAATTGGCAGTGAAAATTTTAAGCCTTGAATGAGTTGAGAGAATAGAATGGACATATCTGTTATAAAATAAAAACTATATGCCAATACTATTGTATATTCTATTAACATATTCTATGTTTATGGTACAGTCTCACTACGTACTACCTGCTATGCATGGCACAGAGATTATACAATGATATACTAAATTGGCAGCTGCACTTTAGAGGCACAAATCAAAACCTAATAGCAACTGTAATCAAAACAACCCCTTGTGCTTGTACATCAAACATTTTGAAGTCTGTTGAGGTACAATACACATCCTATTAGGGCCCCTTCAAGGATCTGCGGGCACCAGGCCAGCTACTGAACACTGAGCTCTGTGATTGCTTTGCCAGTTACACAGAGCTTCTTGCAAAGGTGAGCAATGGGGTGTAACTGAGAAACCCACAAAGGTGAGGGAGGAGAATATGGATGATGTGTGATTTCAGTTGGTGTGCTTCAGTCCCTGGCAGAATGTTTAAAGGTGGGGTGGAGACAAACCTGGAGGACCACCCTGGTTAAAAACCATCCCTTCTCAACAGCCAGCCCATTTGACTGGCAAATATGAGTCAACAATTTTTCCTTTAATCAATTTTTTGTGTTTTTTTTTTTTTTTGGACTCAGAGAAGACTTACCACCAGTTAAATTGCTCTATTCATTTAAAGCCTAGAAGAAATCAGAGAATGGAAATTTCTTGACTGGAAGAGAAGTCAAAGGACAAAGAAACATTCCAGCCTTGGGTGGAGGGTCTTGAGCCTCTAAGGGCAGTCTTTGAGGTCTGGTTGTACAGGAGAATTAAAGGGGAGCCAGAAATAGGAATAAAAGAACTGAGTTTTTAGAGACAGCTTTGTTCCCCCAACTTGAGAAGCAATTGATTCAATATTTTTGTGCGTTACAAATGCTATGACTCTAAATTAATACAGATTTGTTTCAGATTGGCTAAATTGTACTTCATGTTTCTCATTCTTAAGTTATTAGAGATGAGTTTGATAGTAATTAGCAATTCCTAATATTAAAAAAAGCCTTAATTATAAGGCACTTTACCTAAGTAAAAAAATGATAATCCTCTGAAATTTCTGGAAAGTCTTTTAAAAGTAATTTGTTGTTGATGTGTTTGCTATCTCTCTGTGTATGGCCTTGAATAGAATCTAGTGTACACTATGCACCTTTGCAGTTTTCTTCAACCATTTCTTCTAGGCCTCTGGGGAGCTCTTTAGGATCTGAATATACAAAGATATTTTGCACATGTGGGTGTTTAGAAAATGCTATTTGATGATAATGATGATGATTTCCTGAAAGTGAGGGTTTTTCATCAGAGGGATGTGTGACTGTTGGAGGCTTTTGATTAGATTCTCTTGATCTCTTTTAAAAATAGAATGAATTTGCTCATCTGTTTGGGACAGTTAAAGGGTAGTCTTATCTAAAGAGGAAGGATGAGATGACTTCAAGGTCCCATCTAATTTAATGAGTCTATGAAGTAGAATCATTTATTCTGAAGAAAAGGCTTGAAGGTTTAGTGTGGAGAAGATGGTGACCAGCTGCTCTCTCTCCTCACTGATTACAGAGAAGGAAATGTGTTTAAACTTGAACATGAATGATTGAGGCTTTGAGGGAAGAATTTCCTGACACCAAAGGTATGTCAAAACCTAGGACAAAAGAAACCAGAAAATGCAGTCAGTTCACTTTCCTAAATAGCACTCCACTCAAGACTGAGGTGAATCCTTTAATAGGCCAAAGAGACTGCACCTGTATTTCTTTTTTCTTCCTGTCTTTCTCAACAGCAGTCTAGTCTTTCTTTAAGACAGTTCCAGCTCTATGAATTCTTCAAAAGAATCCCCAGGTGACATGATGATTTAGTTGAACCCACAAATCTCTGGGTTGATGCTCATTATTTTACATTTGTTAAAAGTTACCTAACAGTTTATGGGGTGCAGTTAGGACCCACTAGAAGTGACTTTAATGTGCTTTTATATTTCTGTGACTCTGTGCGGCATTAAGACTGACCATGTGTTATGAATTGGCTTCATTTTATTAATATCAGATGTGTAAATGTAGACATTAAAATCTTGTATTAAAGTCCCTCCTCCCATCTTCCACATTATGTAAAATTACTCCATGAATTAATATTGAAAAATCATTTTGCTTGAAATCTTTAGGAATTTCATTTTAGAAATATTTGAAAGTAGGAGTCAATTATCTAGAAATATACTATTGGTGGAGAATGCTGTATCAGCCCTCTGGAAAAGGAGAGTAACTGGTAAAAAACTATTAATAACTGGTTATTATGAGGTAGGAACCAACACGACAATAACCAAATAATCAAGAGTACCTATAAATTCTGTAAGGAGATGATTGTTTATAATATTTTTCTTCATGTTTAATACCTCAAAAAACATATATTATAAAATATTAATATCAAAAACTATATAATTTAACAATCACACCTTATGGACAAAGTAAGGTCTATCTGGACAAAGCATTCATAGATATATGAATTTATTGTAAAGTTATTAAATCCTAAAAACATTAAAATGGATTATAGGGTTACTGCTAGAATCTAAATCAAAATTCTTCCAAGTATTACTTAAGAATATAACACACACACACACACACACACACACACACACACTCACCCATGTGTACCCAATATTGCTTGAGACACTTTATTTTAAACACCAGATAACAAAAACTAAATTTCATTTGAAAGGACATAAATTTCAGAACATTATAATATGGCTGATTGTATTGGATTGAATGCACTAAGCTATACATAATAGAATATAATTTAGTAATAAGAAAAATGTGTGTTATCACTAAGACTCCCTAGCTAGGGTGGTTCAAGGGTTATCTGTGCGTCTTCTCACTCTGCTGTTCCCAGAGGCTGGCTCTCCTCATGGTTTGGAGGGGCTGCAGCACTTCCAGCCATTCCATGCACACATGATTCTGTCCAGCAGAACAAAAGGGACTATTCCTCCCTCCATCTTCTATTTTCCAGGGAGAACCTTTTCTGAGCAGTCCTCCACCAAAGTCCCTGTTCCTCACATGGGTCAGAAGTAGCTATATGCCCCTTTAATCCACCGGGATTGTCCTGACTGGCTTCGAGTAGTCTGGATTTATCCCTGGGCAGGAGATAACATCATCTTCCATAAACACATGGTGACACAGAGAAGAGTGCCAGGAAGGAAAAGGGGGACTGTTGAGTAGGCAACGACAGACTGTCCAAAATACACATGTTTTTCTATTTTATTTGTTAAGCCAAAATCTGATAGAAATGCCACCCTTTATGCATATCCACACAGATATAATAAAAAAAAATGAAAGCTATAATAAAAGCAAACCAAAGAAATCATACTAATCGTAATCATTTACATCAAGAAACAGAGAGCAAATCTCTCCTAATTCCATTTGCTTACTGTACTGGGCAGATGGAAACTTGCTTTTAAATTATGCCAGACTTTTCAAACTGTCATACCAAGATGTAGTTACTATTTTTTTTTGTATGCATTGCATACAGAAGAAAAAAAAAACAAAAAACAATTTAAAGTTTAATCTTAATAAAACCAAATTTCTAATGTTTACATTTATTCACTGAACTGGAAAATAACTTTTTAAGTAAAGAAAACATAGATGTCCTTGGATATTTTGTCCAAAGAATATGCTTATAACTTTGATATCCCATCTATATAATTATGTGTTACTATAAGATTGTAATTTGATTCTGATTAAAGAACATTTTGTTCTTAATGCAATATGCTATTTGGTAATTTTTCTACAAGCCAAAGAAAACAGATTGTTTA
This sequence comes from Aselliscus stoliczkanus, assembly GCA_033961575.1. Lineage (NCBI taxonomy): Eukaryota > Metazoa > Chordata > Mammalia > Chiroptera > Hipposideridae > Aselliscus > Aselliscus stoliczkanus. The sequence goes on from CM066727.1 coordinate 50,777,174, forward strand.
AAATCCACATAAATTTGAAACGTGTTTATATTTTAGATGTGATTGGCATGGTATTTGCTCTCAGTTCCATGGATGTCAACACTCCTCCCACTCTTGAATATGCATGGAGGGGGTTGGATCTAAAAAAAGGCACTTTGAGGATTTTACTGCAACCTGATATTTATATTTATAGTTTGGAAATAAATAGACTCTTGCTTTTTCCTAACCTGCTAAAAATACAATAAGATTAATAGACTTAAAAGGGTAGAGTAATCAATATTACTATCACATATAGAAAAAAGGTTGCTATAGATACCAAATTTATATATATATTTATGAGTATAACTATTGATATCAAATAGCTTTTCATAGTACAGTTCCAGACTTAGGTAATACAATTCAGAGGAGCACTTAAGCAGAGTGGATATGATTGTTTATTGGTTTATTGTCTATATAATGTCAGGCCCCATACTCAGCAGCCAGAATACAGCTGGGCCAGCCAAACATGGTCATGTTCCCACTTCCCAAGCCTCTTTCCCTTATGCGTGGCCAGATGACCCAGGTTCTGCCATCAATATATAAATGGAACATAAATGTATGACTGTCAAGACGGTTTCTAGGAAGACTTTTTGCTTTTCTGATGAAGCAGAACCTGTGATCCTTTCTCCTGCACTCTTCTTTTGCATTTGGGCATGAAGTCTAAAGCAAAAGCAACCACTGTCTTTTAGTCATATGGAAAAGGACACGAACATAAGATACGGTGGTTTTGACATCAGTGTCACTATTCTAATGCCAAAATTTTCCTACATCCAGGGAAAAAAAATAGACACTCATTTGCAGGAAAAAAACTGTGACTCAGATTTCCTTTTCCTTGCTGCTGAAATAGACACCCATGATTAAGAGGTGACATAGGAAAGTGGTAAAAAGCTTAGGCTCAAGAGTCAGTCTGATTACACACATGATCATGGGAAGGCTATTTGCCTTTTTAGATCTCTTTTTTCTTATCTTAAGCACGGTATAAAAATAGATGTACCTATTGTAAAATGGTGTTTCAGGGGATTAAGTGTTTTAATAAAGGTATAGCATTTAGAACAGTGACTATTCTATTGTATTAGTAATTAGTAAGACTAAAAAGACAGCTATTTTAAAAATCTGGAAATATTTTGAACTGATCAATTTAAAAGAAAGATCAAATTCCTTTCTGAAACAGTTCTTTTTGTTAAACAAGACAGACTTACAGGTGTGCTAATTTATGATGGAGATGCAGTCTGTGTAAAGCCTGGATAAAGTGAATGGATTTGTTGGAGGAATAATGTTGGCTAGAGAGGGAAAAAAAGGAAAGAGGGAGGGCTGCTCAGAAATAGACAGCTAATAAGCTTCTAAGCCTGAGGCGAGCAAAGACATATAACGAAGAAAACAACTGCAAGAAAAATCTAAGAAGCAGGAACAGGAAGCGCCCTTGAGACATGGACAGATATCTTGGTGGGAGGTGTAACAATGCAGATTTGGAAAGAGACCCTGGCTCTCAGTATTACAATGGAGACAGTTGTTTTTCTCTATTTTTATATGAAAGAGAAGGAAAGAGTTACCATAGCTGATTGGAAATCCTAAGGGATATCTAGATTGAAGGTATACATATCTGTTTACGTTTCTCTATATTTGTGCATTTATACCACTAATTTCACTCAGTGGTTTTCAATTTGAGTTCTACCATCATTGCACAGATCTTGCCCAAATAGTTATTCTTGATATCCCCATTACATATGAACACTAGTCATTATTTTGACCTTTGCTCATCTTGGATATTTCCTTATATCACTCCTTTCTTGGGACTTTTCCTTGTTTGTTTCATGAGTCATGCATTTACCTGCACTCTCCATGAAACATCTAGACTAGACCAGTCAGTCAGAAGAGTGAAATTTGTATCTTTAAATGCCTATATTAGTTAATAATAAAAAAATCTTAGGGCCCGCCGAGTGGCACGGTTGTTAAGCGCTGGCTTGGGAAGGCAGTGGCCCCAGTTCGGGTCCCACATATGAGGGCCAGTGACACTGCCCTAAAAAATAAATAAATAAATAATTAATTAAAAAAATAAATCTTAAATCAATTATCTAAGATTTTATCATAGGGGAAAAAAGGCAAAAATGAAACCAAAAATAAATAAAAGGACAGCAATAATAATGATTGAAACTAGTAAACCAGAAAACAAAAAGAATATTATGAACATGTTTAGGTCAGGACATTTAGACACTGTCATAGGAGTTACCATGGTGTGTTAGTGTTGCTTTTCAACAATTCTTATATTTCCATTGAGTGTACAGAGCTTCCACCCTCCAGGATAATCACAGCTCTTTGTCCCAACTCACACTTCCCATGCTGAGAGTTTACTTCTGTTCAAAAATGAAACAGAGCCTACTTGGTTCAGTTCCATCTGGATTTCACTGTTTTCTGGAAACATGCTCTCCAGTGGACATTCACATTCTTTACTATTCAATACCATAAATTTTCAAAGGGCAGCATTGCATAGTCATTAGAGAAAAAAGCCTACCAATGTAGAAATATGTTTAAGGGAAAAATTGGAAAGCCCAATTATACTGCATTCTCCAATTTAGCTTTATCAATAACAAAACTGGTGTTTCGATCTTTATTGATCTTTCTCCATAGGTTCCATATTCCAAAGTAGGGGGGAAAGGTCTGACTAAAATCACACCACTGCATCAGTCATGTAGTCTTATAGTCCTGAATCTTTTTGCCATTCTTTCTTGTTGGTCCCCCATCCTAGCTTTATTGATATTGCCTTGTATAAAGCCCTTTCCTTCTGCTCTCCTACACAGTCTCTGTTTTAACCAGAGAGCAAAGTCATTCATTACATAAAGTGCAGAAGAGAGAGGAGTCAGGGAATCCATGGGAAATAGAAATTTACCCTCTGGTGTAGGCTGAGGGCTTCACTGGAGCCCTCACCAGCTTCAGGCTGTTGATAACTATCAAAACTTGAAAAGCAGGGATGAGTTATGATTTAATTAACAATGCCAACATTGGATCAGTCTAATTATGAGAGCACACAGATGCTATGCCTGACTACATATCTACAAATTATCATATTGTTTTTGAGATTGATATTACTTTTCAAATCATCTCCATTTTACATGCAAGTGGTGGAACTGAGATTTAAGTAGGCTTAGGAAAACTGTGGGGATCTATGTGGTAACTTAGAGTGTGCAAAATGGAATTTTCAAGGTATATCATCCACACAAGTCTGACATTTACATTGCAAAGGCAACAGAATATTATTTGGTGACTGCTGAACTGCCAGTCAATATTCTGGAGCCTGAAAGGGTTAATGCAGATCAAAAAGAATAGCATTTGAACCCCATTACTCAGAGTAACTTTCAAGGACCACAATTTCAGACCATGCATTAATGATGCCAGTACAAATTGAGATGAGTCAAGGAAAGATGAACCTCAGCGTATCCTACAGATATAATAGCTGCTCAACAAACCCAGATGTGACTGATACCAAACACATCACAAAACTGAAAATATTGTCCTATAAGGAAACAGCGGTCAGGGAATTGAGATTTTTATTAATATTCAGCTTTAAGTTCCTATTAATACACTATCTAATAGGTAGCGGGACAATAATATGCTTCTGGACAATTACAAACATGATATTTAGGTATTAGCAAAATATTACACTCAAAGCTACACTCAAGTTGTCATTTGTATTTATATATTTAACCACCTGTTCCTTGTTTAAAAGTTAGGAGCATGGCCATGTTCAGAGCTGCATAGCAAAAATCTGGATTAAACAGACAAAAAAAGGAAAATTCAGAGTTAAGCTTGTCACATCATATTTAGAATCTCTCTGATATAAAAATTAAATGAAACCACTAATATTTGATGTCATATATGTAAATACTATTGAAATAAAAAATCACTCTGAACTGCAAGTGCTACTCTCCTTGCCCAAAATTTATTTTCCACTCCTTATTTACAATGTAGAGTACTCTGGCAATAAAAAGCAATTGTTACAAGGCATAGGCAGCCAGGCAGTTGAAGAGTTGAAATGTTTGATGGCAGTGTATTATCTAAGACAGAATTGAGTGGAATCACAAAACACATGGAAATGATCCCCATCAAATGATAGGACAAAAAAGGGGTCTTTGCAGAGCTCAGCATGGTAAATTTAAACTGAACATCAGGAAATGTATTTTTAACGCAGGTGTCTTTCATTTAATTTTTTTCTCCAAAATAGGGTCTTTTACGATCTATTGGATAATACTGTTAGGGAATTAGGCTATTATGAAGTGTTTCTTCTTCACAAAAATCTTATTAGAATATACTGCTCATATGTATAAATAGAACAGAGGTCGTATTATAAGTATAGTACAAGCATGATAAAATGAAATGAAGCTAATTATTCCCTTAAACACTTGTGAATAATGTTAACACTTGAGGGCACAATTGTCAACAGTAAAAATCTCTCTACTTTTATTCCCAAGAAAAAACTAAGAGAATTTAGTATGAAAAAAACATATATGGTATTAATAATTGGTTAAAAAATACCTATCATGATGAGTTAAAGATAAAATTATGATAAATATTCACTGGTATAGCAATGCGTGCACACACACACACACACACACACACACACACACACACAGTGCCCCAAAAAATGCATACACGTTTTAAGAAAGAAAAATTGTATTAAAATTGTAATACTCAAAATATACTGATAACAAAAGATGAATACAAGTTGCGTTTGACTTCTGAAATTACAAGAGGTGTTCAAAGTGGTTACCATCAGTATCCAGACACTTCTGATTACGGTGAACTACTGCTTGAGCAATGCTGACCAAAGTGTCTCCTTGTATACATTTTTTGCACCCTTTGTGTGTATGTGTACATATATAGTATATGTTGCATGTATTATATATAATTTATATCTAATATCTAATATATTAGGTATATAATATGTAATGTATATATAATATATATTAGATATATTATATAATATGTAATGTATATATAATATATATTAGATATATTATATAATATGTAATGTATATATAATATATATTAGATATATTTATATATAATATATAATATCTATATGAAATAGAGGCACTTGTGTTATATAACATAATTGTATGTATGTATACATAGATATGCAAACATACATATATACATGTGTGTCTAATATAATGTTTTCTTTTCTATTCTCCAAGATACACTTTTTTTTCTTTTTTTTTGAGGGCAGTGTCACTAGCCCTCATATGTGGGATCCAAACCAGGGCCGCTGGCGTCCCAAACCAGCTCTTAACCACCGCACCACTCCACCAGCCCGAAGATACACTTTAAATACTAAATGGGGTGTTTGGATTCAGAAATGTAGTAATATTGGCTTCAGAAAAGATAAAAATTGGTACTACTCAGAATTCCACAGGTTTATGTTTATTCTCCTGGTAAATATTTCTTGTGTCTGAAATAATATTATCCTGGTAAATATTTCCTTGGGTCTTAAATATTAACAATTTTTCACATTTTTTGTTATGATAGACATTACTAGTATTCCTCAATATTTGTTGCTCACCTCTATTTCCTGGACAGATGGGTGAATTTCACTTTCTTGTCTTCTTAAGGTTAAACTTAGGTGTGACCATATAATTATGTTAGCCAATAAAATGTCAGCAGAAGTGATATGTGTCATCTCTAACGGGAGGCATTTCAGAGCCAATTCTGATTATCTAGCTTCCCTCTCCTTGAACTCTAAAGCACTGTATTAAAATGGCGATGTCACCGATTATAGCATCCATGTCATCTGTGCTGATATATATGACAATTAGTTCCCTTTATACTCGTATGTCTCTAGAACTCAAAGTGGGTAGTGCATAAACCAAAATTATTTTTGTTGTATTAAGTCTGTGATTTAGGTGGTTTTTTTGTTTGTTTGTTTGTTCATTTTTTTTCAATATAACCAGGACTTGTCTTGTCCAACTGATCTAATCCCTCCCTTATTTTAAGTTAATATTTAAAAATAAATTTTTCTTCTAGTTTTGTATGTGTATCTAGTAAATCTAAAACCAGTCTTAAAATACACCTTTATTCATGAGAGGTTATTGATCTATGAATTTTAGATGAAAGGATAGATGCAAAAATGGATAGAAAGGTAGATGGGTAGATGAAAGAATGTGTAGAAATGTGGATGGAAGTTGAATGGAAAAATGGATAGGGTTAGCCAAGTGGCCCAGTTGGTTAAGAGCTTGTTCAAGGGTGCAAGCTGAGCTCTGAGCAACAGCAGTTCGATGCCCAGCCCAAGCTAAGCTGCTGCTGAACTGCCAACAGGTGGCAGAATGGCTCAGCTAAAAAAAAAAAGAAAAGAAAAATGGATGGATGAATGGATGGAATACTAGTTATTTTATTATATGTAGTAAATAAATAAAATTAAATCACTGAGACTCAGCTTACAAAATATGTCTATCTCCTTTTAACTCTAAAGACACACTTATTTTAATTATTGTCACATTTTAAATTATGTTTTAAATTAAAGATATTTTTTTTAAGCAATGGCTGTAACTGGTTATGTCCTTTTTCTTCATCTAGACTAAAAATTTTGAAAACAAGAACTATGTGCTATATCTTCATGTTATACTTCCCTGCAAGAAGCTACATGGCATCAGAGAAAGAGTAAAGATTTTTGAAGCCATTAAGAATTGGATTCAGATTGCTATTACTCCACACTTGAATTTTGCAGCACACTGAAATCCTAGAACTAAATTATTTAACTTAAGACTCAATTTCCTCATTTGAAAGGGAGTTAATATTTGTCCTAAATATTTGTTTATATGTAATAATATAACGCTTCCAGCATATATTAAGTCATCAAATGTTAGTTTCTTTCTCAGTATATCCTTCACACCTTTCCCACAAAGTAGTGCCTTTTAAAAAGTTGGCCTAATAAATAAATTAATTAATGATTAATTCAGTTAATCTATCATCATTTGTGAACTAATTTATTATTTGAGATAAAATGTTTTTGTTGAACAGATGGTTGTCTGTTCAACCCAGTCTCTAAACAATAAATTTTATTTTTGTCACTAGGGATTTCCCTAAATGTTTAATGAGTCTAAGTTATATGCAAGAGTTAGAGGAAAATAATTTCATAGAAGAATTGAGAATTTTTGCATAAATTCTAATATGTTTTTTCATAGAAAATAATACCTGCATTTTAGGCAAAGGATTGAACACAATTAAACTAAGACCATGGGACACAAGAATTTCAATGTCAATCATATTTGGTAGCCTCTCAAAAATAGTATATTTTTTCAGATTGGACCAATAGAGACAGGCGTAGAAGACAGTTAATCTTACATTTAAAACATCATGAAATGACTTAAAATACTGTCCCCCATCCCCCTGAAGCATAAGTTATGATAAAATGTTAGTTTGGGGGAAATTGTAAGATTGGTGGCCAAATTTTTATACATCTGGTCAACAATTCCCTAACATCTTATTTCAACTGAAATAAGAACAGAATGCAATACTACAGACAATAGTTTGAACTGGGTCTGTGATTTGAGAGAAATGGTTAGGCAAAATTCAAGAGAATTTCTGGGGTTAGAATTCACACAGCAGTGTTACAAATTTCATTTCAGGGTGCAAAAAGGGTCAGTTATGAGTGAAGTTCCTAGTTTGGGTGGTTAGGTAAAATAGCTCTTACCTTCCTATATTTCCAACCTCTGTTGAATTATTTGGCCTCAAAAGTTTTCTTATTGAATCTTCCCTAGCTCTACTGCCTAATCCTAATTGTATTGTAAAATGCTAGCAGAATTTAAAGTGTAACAACTGGATCAACTTATAACTAATCAAAATAATCATTTTTTGAAATAAAAACTATTTCTCAAAATCTTTTTTAAAGCAATATATATGATCATTGGGTAGCAAAGGAGAATATTTCAGACTATACTTATTTGGAAATGATACTGAGGGATGAAAAGCAATTGGAAAACATTATTTGTCACAAAAACACTTCATAAACACAAATATCATTAAATTACCATTTATCTTCCTTGTCTCCAGGAGAAAATACATCAATACATTCAACCACTCAGTTATAGTTTCAGTTATGCAAACCATTAATCATTTCCATTATTTTCTTTTAAGCTCTTTCTTTTATATATTATATTACCTAAATTCAGACTCCTCTCATCCTTATACTTTTCTCACCTAGGATAACTGTGGATGACCAATGGGTAAGTACTGTAAACACAGTTTTAGATTTAAGTCACTGGTTCAGTGATGTGTTAGAGCCGATACATACCACTAGCAACAACCAACTGTGCTCAGAATTTAATTATGTAAATATGAGTAACTTTAAATGAGCCACAGTAAAAATATTTACACCAGGGAAATTGGCAAATGCTATACATCAGGCTTTCCCAACCAACCACAAGAGTCTATTGTTAAACATGTATCAGCAAACTACTGCGCTAGCCACAGATGCACGAGACCCCTGTGGCCATTTCTTCCATTCCAGTTAGTTGATGACAGATATGTATAATTGATCTCAGCCTCCATTAGACTTTGCCTTGTGATTCCGCATGAAAATCTTTCTAAACACAAGGCTCCAAGTTGCCACTAATATATGATTAGAGTTGGCTTCTAAGCAAAAACCTACTTGGTATTTTAATAGATCTACAATGTTTACAAGAGACACTAACTTAGATTAAAAAAAAAAAAGAATTATCTACATAGTCAGTAGGACATACAAAGGTCCTTGATCCTGATCCAAGGGAAACCTTTCTGTTTTATCTTCCTAATAGTATCTAAAGTATTTTAATTCCATAAAAAAACAGAGGGTCTGGCCGGCCGAGTGGCGCGGTGGTTAAGCGCTGGCTTGGGTAAGCCAGCGGCCCCGGTTCGGTCCCACATATGAGGGCCAGTGACACTGCCCTCAAAAACAAACAAACAAACAAAAAACCAGAGGGTCTTCAATAGGATTTTCAAATTTAAAAAATCAAATTGTTCGTAAGGTTTTTTGTTGTTGTTTGTTTGTTTGTTTGTTTTTTGCCTATCCGGCAATGACTTTCCTCTAACAATAGTTCTACAATAAACTCATTCTAATAAAATGGGAGTTCCTGGGACTACGACCTTGGTTATTTAACATTACATATTTCCTTTGATTCATATACATTCAGCATCATTGGTCAAGAAACTGAATTTGTATGGGATCTTACATCCTCTAGTCAATTCAAGAACTTCATTGAAAAGGAGAGAAGGGTGTCCTTCTCTTCTCATGGCTTGAAACACTGTTCTTATTTCTATCATTAATACCTTCATTCTTTCTGCACCTCAAATTAGTTACCAGAGAAATATGTATATTCAGAAATACAAAAAATAGAATGTTACTGGAAGAAATTCTACAGAGTTTATTTATTTATTTATTTATTTTGTAATAGAAGAGTGAACCCAGATGGGAAAACTGGACTGCAAGGCACATTATACTTTATTTTGTACCCCACCTTAATTGATGTTTTATCTGAGTATAGAATTCCAGGTTCACATTTTTTCCCCTTTTCTTTCGCTTTATTATTATTTTTTTAACTAAAGCAATTTGAAACTTTTTTATAGGATGCAGAAGATAACTCTAATTGTTTTTACTTGTTTTTTTTTTGTTTTTTTGTTTTTTTGGGGAGAGAGGCAATGGTTTTTCTCTCATAGTTTTTCAGAATATATAGCATGTTGTTCTTCAATTTTATAATTTTGTGCTTTTGTGTGGATTTATTTTCATTTATTTTTCTCAATACTAGGCATGCACATTCAATTTGAAAGCTCATTGTTTTCCCCACTTTTTTTTCAAATGTTGCTTCCCCTATATTCTTTTTCCTCTTTATTTTAATCTTCATTGAGTACTATGTTGGAGTTTCTCAGTCTACTCTTTATATCTCTGAATTGCTCTTTTATATTCAATGTGTATATACATGTGTGTACGTGTGCAATACCTCAGCATTTTCTCTATACTACGTTCTGGGTGAATGCTTTTCTAACTGTACCCAGTCTATCTATCGACTAAGTATTTTTTTAAGTATTTATTTTATTATTCAATTACAGTTGACATATAATATTATATTAGTTCAGGTATACAACATAGTGACTAAGCATTTACTTAATTTATGTGATCACCCCAATAGATCTAGTACTCTTCTGACATCACACATAGTTATTACCATATTATTGACTATATTCCCTATGCTATACTTTATATCCTATGACTATTTTGTAACTACCAATCTGTAATTCTTAATCCCTTCACCTTTTATTTTTTCTGAACATAATATATCTTTCGTTCCTAATCTATTTATCTTATTTTTCCCATAGCCACAAATTCATTTCTGCATATGTTTATGAATATTTTTGTATGGTTACTGGGGTAGGCAAATCAATACCCTAACTCCAACCCCAACACATAAAGATGTGCCTGCCATAGTACCAGGAATCTATAAGTATGTCACCTTGCATGGCAAAGGGAATTTGCAAGAGTCATTAAGAATATCAAGATAGGAAGATTATCCTGAATTATCTAGATGGATCCAATGCAATTAGAATTCTCATAAGAAGTAAGCTGGAAAATGAGAGAAAAAGAGCAGATGTAATCAAGAACAGAAACAGGTTGGAGTGATGTATTTTGAAGATGAAAAGTGGAACCATGATCCAAGGAATTTGGGTAGCCTCTAGAAACTGTAAAAGGAAAGAAGATAAATTCTCCCCTAAAGCTTAAAGGTAAGCAGCCCTGTTGACACCTTGACTTTAGCCAAAGTGACCCATGTTGGACTTCTAACCTACAGTAAGATAATGAATTAGTATTGTTTTAACCACAAAGTTTGTGGTCATTTGCTACAACAGCACAGGTAACTAATAATGATGCTATTTATTTATTGTGTGTGTGTGTGTGTGTGTGTGTGTGTGTGTGTGTGTGTGTGTGTATACTTAACATATTTAGAATATTTTTTCTATTTGTTCCATTATATTTATTTTATCTGGAAGGTATTTATCTCTCTCCTCTTTCCTCACTCCTGCTCATTCTCATTAGATATGCAGGCCTTAAAGTTTTATTTTTCCCCCATCATGCCTTCCCTGAGGTCTCTGGTCCAGAACAATGTCTTACAGTAGTGCCATTGGGATATTTGGGATATGATATTGGGATAACTCAGAATCCATAGGACATCCAGCAGGCAACTTGGCCCTATCCTGGTTATAGACCTGTGTCAGCTTCCTACTTTTCTCTAGGTAAATCTCACTACCTAAGCCTTAGGTCCCAAGATTTTTTCAGCATCATGTTTTAAGTTGGGTAGCCAAAACCTAGTTAACTATAATATTTTAAGCAGTGAAACTGTTAAACCTTGTGTGTGGTACTTAGAATCTCTAGTACCTGAGAGGAAACAAGCCTGCTACTACTAATGTCTGCTTTCAGATCCTGGGCCTGGCATGCCTGTGGCTTTAGCTCTATTTATCATGGCCTTGTCTTCCTGATTTCTGGCTCACTGATATGTTCATTCTATTTTTGATCATTCAAATAGTCTCTTTATATTCTATGTCTTATTGTTGTTGTTTTTCAGTAGCTGGGGGTAGGGAGTGTCTCAAAACAAGAACTTAAAAATATCATCACAGATAAGTGCCTTCGCATTCATTGGTTGACAACAGTAGTATTTTAAAAAGAACCCTTGGGAAAGACAAAAGAAAATAAGCTCTACATGGCAGCCAGGCCAAATAGTTTTCTCTTCTTATGACAATGCAGATTAATGGTAACGCTTCCTGGAGCACTGTGCTGAGAAAGATCCCAAGTTTACATCTATCTGTTCTTATTGGAAAAGTGGGCCATCCTTGTTTAATGATTCCTGCCATGGGTTCTGAGGGGTGACATGCCCTGCATTCATGTGATATATTCGCCATAATGCAGACAATACCCTGTTGCAATAGCTAGGGTTACTTAGCTTCATGAAACATAGTTGAGCCAGAATAAAATAATTTTTAGAAAAGAATTTGTTATAAAGATACCAGGAACTCAGGTTGAATAGGAAATGGGAAAACATGCTTTGGATAGAATGTTAGACCAATCCAAAGGTCAGTAGATGAGCTCACTAGTATTGTCTTTGGTAGTTCAGTGAAGAGTCGTTTTGAACCTGTGTTGCAAAATCTTACAGAAATGGTGTTGGTGGAACAAGAGTTATTGTATTTTCCCTATAAGGCAACATACTTCAAGTACAGTCATAGAGTCAACGGAGAATATACCATTTCAAATTTGAAGTACTACAAACCTATGCAGAAGTCCAAGGTCAATATTTTCATGCCTTTTACAGCATTCCAAATGGATCTTAAAGAGGATGCTCTAAATATTTTAAATTTCCTTTTAGTCTTGTTAAACAAATAACAGCAAGATGTGGAAATTTGGCAGACCCAGAAATGTAAGTAGATCTATAAATATAGTATATCTTTTGTGGTCTGGCAGTTTTAATATACTTTACACATTTGGGATATATATTTCTATAGGTCTTTGGGGATGAATTTATTTTTTAATGTACATGTATCTATATGTAGATATAGCTATATATCTATAGTTGTATATGTAGTTCAAGTTAAAATACATACCCATAAAGAGATTAAAATGATTTAGGCAATATTAAAATTATAGACTGTTCATTCTTATTTCAGGAATAAAGCACTTTTATCTAAAAGGAATCATGCAGACATTGATTTCAAAGAAGAAAAAAAAATTAAAATTATCCCCTAACTTAAATGAATATTGATTTGAAAACTGAGTCTAGGTTAACAATTTGCTTAGCAAAAGTTTAATTAGTATAATATTATTTCCCACTATGAGAAATGATTTAAAGATAATTAAAATACATAGCATAATGCCAATATTCTCTTAATAATTCACAACATGGTGATGGAAAAATTACAATTGTAGTTATAAGTAAAGACTTTTAGAAGGTCAGTCAATTAATTTATTGGCAAGCTCTCTCCCTTTGTCAAGACCCTTAACAATAAAAAAATACTTGCTTACACCTTAGACTTGACTAATGTTTAAGTGATGGTATATGACAAGCCAATGTGCAAATTTTTCATATAATTAAGAAATATCATTTCTGGTGTTTTTTCATTCTTATATATTCCCTTTTCATATACACTGGGTCATATCAATGAGGCATTGATTTAATATCTCTAATTTGAATTATTATGTTTTCCAATTACTTCATTTGGCTCCATATTACAAATCTAATCTCAAGTTTCTCATTTACTCTTAGACAATATCAATTATTTTCACAAATAAAACAACCTTGGCCCTCTTTTCTTTCACACACACACCCATAGAATTTATTTTTCACTTTTGCTCCTCAAGGCCAGAAGCACTGAAAAATCCTAATTAAAATACAGAAAGACTCAAGCCTCTGTTCTTGTTAAGGATTACTGAAGTAAAGAAAGTGAAGGGAATGTGGATTTAAAATAATTATCTAGGTCCTGACAAAGACTTCCTCAGCATTTCACACTGTTAACTTTTTTTTCTTCCCCCAGCATCAGGCACCTTGGGAGGAAAAGTGTTCTAGTAGAACACTGATGAATGCCAACATCATTCAAGCTAGTTTAATGCGTACTGTTGTCCTAATTTAAAGCACACATGTTAATGTGAACAGAATTTCAAACAAAACGTCTAAGCAATGATAAATGCAGAAAAGAACTTTATCGCCTAGTGACTTTGAGAATAATCATTACATGCTCACCTATATATCTGCATGTCCTTAGAGCAGAAGTTGGATTCTTACCCTTGAAAATATCAGCCAAGAAAACAGATATATTTTCAAGAGCTAACTGTCAAGGCTACAGGTCAGAGTCAAGCTCAATAGAATAATAACTTCATGATGTTGAATCATTAAACAATCTCTCTTTGATTAAAGACTCTTTCTCTCGTTTCCTTTATTTTCTCTCTTTCTTCTCTCTTCCCCCTTTCTTCCTTCCTTTAATCCTTCCTTTCTTTATTTTATTTATTCTATGTTTCTTTCCACTCAGTGAGATTGCATATATATCAAAAGAAAAAGAAATGCAACTTTGTGTAGTAGCCCCTTCAAGGTGGTTCCATTATTAAGAAAATAAATAAATAAATAAATAAATAAGAAAAAACATGCTTGCCCATCGCTATGTCCTCATCTTTGTGTCTTTACCTTTCCCTTAACTCTTTTAAATTAATGACTGCTCAGCCTCATTTAGTCAAAAAAGGTATAATACTAATATGGAAAACTATTGCCTTGATATCATTAGTTTGTATTATCTACATTTCCCTAATTTTCAGTAAATCCTCAAATTAAAATCAATTATTTCCATTATATTTTTAAAATTCTATTTTCCATCATGGAAACATGATTCAATTGAGAAAAATGCAAAGAATAAGAGTCAGCCTTTCTAAGGTAATAGTTGTACATGGACAATCATTGGAAGAAAATTTTAAAAACTACATTTGATTATGTGCAGAATACAGAAGAATGATGTCAACAAAATGACATCAAGAAATAAGCCTGAGTATCTTTCAGAGTTTTCCTCACAGTTTTTAGCTTCATAGAAATCTAGCCTTAGACTTGGCATCACCACTCAGCCATTCAGCAGGACCATTTGGCTCTTCCCCATCATAAGGATTAAAGAGATACCTTTGAATTACTTGAAGATACTTTTTATAAGTTTGGGTCCATATTTATTACCCAAATTCAATTTCATTCTACATAGCCCTAAAACCAAACATTAAGTTTCTATAAAATAAATGTTTGAAGCTGTGCTCATTCATTTTCATAGTCACGATTACATGAAAATATTTTTTTCTATCAGAATAGAAAATGCCAAGCTTCCCATTCAGCTTCGTAATAGCTTTTGGAAACAGCAGACATCAGAACTAAGAAGAAAATTAGAACTCAGGAGTTAAATGACAAGCCTAGGAACACACAGATAGTAAGGATCACTCTGCAGTGGATTCCAGATCTCCTTGCTGCCTCTTTCCAGATACAACTACAAAAACATGCTGCCATCAAGAATAACATGAGCTTTCAAATGTACCACAGAAAATTAATTTTAGAATTTTTTTGCAGATATATCTTTGTTAAAATTTTGTTTAAAAATTCATGCAGAAATGTGCAAAAGCTATATTTAATCAAAATTAACAAAATGGAAATTAAGTTAAACATCCACATCATTGACGTCATACTGATAAAACACATGTTCTGAAGGACAACCAGAAAATTGTAATGTTCTTGCTGATGCTGAGTATTGTAGACACATATTTTTCCTTTTCTTTTCATGTGTGTGCAAGTATGTCTCCTTATGTTTGTCCAATACAATCTCATTTCTACTATCTGTCAAACACAACATTAAGTAGTTCATCAAAGCATGAGTAAGTAAGTAAAGTTTTGGCATTTAATTAGCCAAAATACAAAGCTTTACATCTATTAATAAAATTTTATAAGCAAGAAAAGGATTTGAAAATGTCACAGTGCGCAGGAATGAATAACTCACGTTGAAGGCATACGACAGTGAAGAAAGTTGCAATACTGGAACTAACTTCCTTTTCCATAGAAGACAAAGGTTCCCCAATTTTTGGTGAAGTGACCTAGGGCACTTAATTAGGACCATGTTTTTTAGAGAAGAGTAACCAGTCTGTAACTAATTAAAAGCTAAAGTGTCTTTCCATCTGGAAAATAATTTTAGATGTTATAGCAAATCTTTTATGAGAGCATTAAATAACTCACCCTAAATAAAGCACCTTGGGGGATGTCAGGATACCAACAATGTTTATGGAGGAAATATTCACTTTTAAAAAACGTGGGTGCTACAAGAACTTGGAAGAGGAATGACAACACATACATAACTGTCTCAGCCAAAAGCATCACCATAATGCTGGGCACTTATGTGGGGCATTGGACAGCAGCCAGGCAGATGCTGCTTTAGGACCACAAGGGAGTTCTCAGCCCATCCAATAAAAAGAGGGAGAGAAGGTGCACAAGGCCTGGCCTAAAAATCAGAAAGGCTACAGCAGACACAGCATGCAAAAATACATTTTGGACAAGAATGCAAGAACGGTTAGTTCCTCCTAGCTGAGAGAAAAATAAAATAGCAAACTTAAGGTAATTTTAAGGCTGATAGCTACCATATTGATTTGATATTAAACCTATTGTGTATTGTTTATAATCTGAGTTCAAACAGAAGAGTCATCTTTCACAAAGCTCTATTTGTGCTTATTTATGACAATTTATATCGCTTAGATAATTCAATTTGTAATGAGACTCCAGTGACCCAGGACAGAACTGTGTCTCTCCTGCTGAGGCACAGTGGGATATTTGTTGTCATTCCTTTTCCAAGCTATTACAGTACACAAGTTTACCAAGAGTTATTATTTCCTCTGTAAACATAGCTATCATGACATCTGAGGTGATTTATTTAGGGCAAGTATTTAATGCTCTTATACAAGAATAGCTACAACATCTATATTTTTCTCAAATGGCAACCCACTTTAGCTTTCAATTCAATTAAGACTGGTTACTCTTCTCCAAAAAGCATTTAAAAGGCCACTTTCCCCCTCTCTCCTCCCTCTTTCCCTCTTTCCCTCTTTTCCTCTCTCCCTCTCCCACAATTGCCGCATAATAATTGTGCTTTATTAGAAAAAGCAAAGTTGCTAACAGAGGTAGAAAGACTTTATTTTAAAGTGTTACTTGACCATTTGTCAATAGAAAAGCCAAGATCTTCTGAAAATAATAATATTGATTCCAACACAAGGAAGAGATCATTCTCATGCACAATTGTATGGAACAAGGGCAGTAAGTGACCCATAGAACAGAACTGATAGAACTTGAATGGTGTAACAAGACACTATTATCTGGATAAGAGATTCCCTCAATCCACTGAGGAGCAGAAACTGGAAGCTGGTATCAGAAAGTTACTGCATGTTATATACACTAAATATACAAAAACAAAATAGCCAATTGTTTGTAACCCGTATGATGTAATATAGATTCAATATGTCTAAACTTGTTCTTTCGTAATGTATATAAAATCCTTAGCAAAGAAATGCCTTCAGATTGTTACATATGCATACCTGGACTTTGTGAATATCACCTCACTACAAAAGTCAAGATTCTGATGTAAAATTTGCACAAAGCATATTGGTGACATCCCTTAAAGAAATTTCCCAGAACTTGCTTTTATTTAAGTGTTTCTCAAACAACCCTCCTCTAGACAGTCCCACTATAATTATAAAAGAATTATTAATAGCATCGCCTTGTACTCTCAATTTTGTTCTGATTTGGAAAACAAATTACATGGTACTATACTCAGAATCAAAAATTTTCATGGTATCCTCATTTTACCCTGAGGGTGCTGGGGTAGCTGGCTTGCATTTTTTTTTTTTTTTTTTTTTTTTTTTTTTTTAGCTGAGCCATCCTGCCACCTGGCAGCTCAACTGCAACTCAGCTCGGGCTGGCATCGAACCACCGTTGCTCAGAGCTCAGCTCACAGTCTTGAGCGAGCTCTTAACCAACTGAGCCATTCAGCCGGCCCAGGCTTGCAAATTTGAAGCAGGCAAAGGGTCAACTAGAGAAACTGTTTAAATATGGGTTATTGTGCTATAATCACAGATACTATGATATAAAAGGTTTGAGGAGAGAGGATTTGGGGAAGACATGAAGTAGGAAGCACCAGAAACCTGTCTCTCTGCATAGGCAACAATTGCATTGACAGAATCTGTCTGATTCCAACTATTTGCAACTCTGGAATCTATTAAGGCTTGTGACATCCAGGGAAAGTCCGGGACAATAAATTGTGCTTAATTTTAGCCAATATAAGCTCTGAGCACAGTAGCGTAGAAATTCTTAGTCTGCTTGTGGTTGATACAGTTGTTCACATGTAAAATCTTCAAGGAGAAATATGAGGTTACAAAAATTCTAGTTTCATAGCGAAAGTTCTTTATAGCATGCAATCTTGAACATGGGCTTTGGAAGGCGGGAGGAAATAGCTAAGCATTCTGGGTTTATTACCAAGCTGTCATACAAAAACTGAGAGGGAGGAGTAGGGGGAGGGAAAGGAAGAAGTTGAAGAGAAGAATCAAGTGCAATGAATAGTTGCAATTACAAATTAGGTAATTGGGCATGGAAACATTTGCTTTAATTTGAACGGTCTACTATGCATTCTAAATTCACTACTCTCTATTTGTGTCAATGCATCCCTATTTCTTGTTCCTTAGTTGCTTTAAAAAATAATTATCTTCAGCTGGAATAAGATATTGTATGTGATAGATTACATAAAAGAAACCACATCACACATAACCATATAATGATAACTCTTTGTGTTTTGGTTATCAGGCATTATAGAAAGTCTTTAAAAAGGGGGGGAAAAATGCTCATCCCCTGACAAAGAAATTGATGACTCTGGAAATGGTGGGATAAATCTCTTATGTTATAGTAGTAAAACTAGAACCATTAAATAAACTTCAAGTTAAATAATCTTATGATTGCAATTGCATTGTTAAATATGAATCCATGAAAAAAATTGGGGAAGTATCAGCCATACTGAAAGGAGACAGCTACAGGACAAAGTATTTGAACTAGAATACTTAAAGATGTATAACTCCTATATGCTTACCTATAGCATGAAAATATCTTGGAACTTCAAAAGTAGAGTGATTCTTGGATAAATTCTGATGCATCGGTAAATAAAAACTATTTCCTGACATCTTAATTAGAGAGTATTATGGAGGCCAACCATTATCAACAAAATCTTTCTCTCAAAATGTCCAAATTCACTAAAATGTGAGGACAGTTTAGAAAACTATAACCACTAGACTGGGTTTATTATTTCCTCTCCCAGGAGAGATACTACTCTGAAATCATGCATGATGCTATTTACTATTTCTACAAAGTATATAAAAATAATTATAAACATCTTTAAACATAATTTCCCCAAAACTTAAAAGAGCAAAACTATAAATTACAATGGCTTAAATTTTATGATTATTGCAACACTTACTAATAAAGGATAACGAGAGAAAAAGTAAGACACTGGTAAATGCCTTATGCAAAGAAAACTTTTTATAACAGATGTTCCCTGAGCCTGTGAATTACATGAACTATGTCCAATGCTAGCAACATTTGTAATAAAATTTTAAGAAAAATAAGAATATTCCATATTATATTTATGAGTTTTAATTGCCTGCATAGTTAGCATGTACCATTTACTGAATAAATATTAAACAAAGCAATGTTAATGATTTGTACCTAAATACATGATTCCTGATAAAAATTAATTGTTTCTATTCCCAGAGATCCTCAAAGTACCAACATGTTTTCCTCACACATACTTATTGGCTTAACAAAAATAGTTTGTGTTGTGCATATATTTTGTTTAACTCATAGTATCAGAATAGAAATCACAAAACATTAATGTTTGCTTTTAAATGTCTTTATCAATGTGTGGATCTTCTCATTCAGGAAGATACAGATAGAGATGTAAACATGGATTTTTATATAATGTTCATGTATTATATTACATACACATATGTATATGTAAAAAAGCTACCATGTAAGCTTGATTCAATGTGCATGTGGTCTGTTCTGAATATTGTCCAATAAGACATAATTCTTAGAACTACTCACAAAATCTTATGACATGTACCCCACCATGACAAAGTAGTAAAATCACAATATGTGAGCAGTGTTAGATTTATTTAACTCAAATTCTAAGGATTGATTTGCACCTTCCTAGGAAACTCCATCTTGTTCAAGAGTTAATTGAAGAAAAACCCTTAGATTTCCACCACCAGGAAGCTGGGTCAATCTGTCCAAGGGAGAGAGAAGTGAGCCCATCGGCAGGCACCTCAGACTTCATGTCTAGTTTGCTTCAGTGATTCAAATCATTGGACAGGCTCAGGTTTTAACATATATGATTTCTTAGCTATATCTTGTCCCCTGATGAGGCTCTGACCATAGTGACATGCTTCAGCTGAATTGGCTGTGGCCCTTGTCATTGGCCATTTCAACCATCTTAATAACCATGGGTTGGTTTAAAGATTAGGTCAATAATGTATTTTGGATATTCAATCTTTACAATATCTGAAACTTCTCTATTTGCTTTAGGCTCTGATACCACGTGTAGAACATGTGCATGTGTGTTTATACATGTCTGATATTTGAGAAAGAGGCATCAAAGAAACCATTTAAGTATAAACACTGTGATAACATTCAAGTTCATGAAATTGTATGACCTTGCACTTGCATTCTGCTCATGGATTATATTTAAAATCTGGCAGAGTGCCAGGAATACTGTTGAAAATATAATATTATGCTTTTTTTTTTAAGCTAACCAGCCATGAATTAGTTCAAGGAATATTAAATAAGATAAAGTATCAGTATGATGGGTATTCACAATGTGAAACATAATAATTTTTACTAAAATTTAATAGAAATAAAGGAGATTGAAGAAAAAAGAGTTCATGGCAAAAAAAAGTCAACTTAAAATTTGTCAAGTAATGTGTTCAAAATAGGAAAGAAAGGTCATCCAGATGCAAAGCAAAAATATAAGCTTCAGTGGCAGGTTATATGTTAAGAACCTTTAGGAGAAGTGGAAAGAGCTAGTGAAAGACCAAAACGGTGCTGGGAAAGGTGAGAAAAAGGAGCAGTGGTGTGATTGAGGTGAGAAAGGTGAGTATGATGTAAAATGTATGCATTTTATAAATTCACTCTTCTGTAAGGAACATTGCTACAATTCATAATGTATTCATTGCATAAAACTTGGGAGTGCAGAATGGGGAAAAGACGACAATCAATTTGCAAATTATCCAAGGTCAATGGCTTTTTCCATTTGAAATAAGTCACAATTTTCAGGATGCCCCCAAATAATCTTAAATTATTCTAATTCTCAACAGTGCTTTCACTTAAAGGTAAATTTATGTCGCAAACTTACTCGATTTTTCAGCCATATCGGATTTCAAAATTCTACTTAGTCCCATGCAATGAATAATGGGAGGACGTATGCATGTGTATATGTGTATGTTTGTGTGTATGTATATATGTGACATGTATATATACATGTATATATGCATATATATAATGCATGTATTTATAGCTGCATGTGCATATAATCTATAGTCCTGGCATTTAATTTAAAAATTAACAAATCTTTTTCAAATATTGAATTGAATTGAAAAAAATTAATATAAAATATATGGTAAATATAAAGATTAAGCTTGACAATAGAGCACTTTCCTAAAATGTGTGCTGTATTAGAAAACAATAAATGTTCCCTTTGGTTGCAGAGTTTTTCAGACTAATTGATATCCATGTCTGATATGTAATGTATAATTTCTGCTTCTAGGCATCTGTATCTCTGAAATTTTCTCAGTTCTATCAATTCCTTAGGCATCATACTTTAAATGAAAACTACATTCAGTATCTTGGAACAATTATTGATATTTGTTTTTGTTTCAGTAATTATTTCTAAAATAGATCCACTAGAAAGATCCATGATAAATCAAATATATAACTGCCTTGGTTCTCAGAGTTAATGAGTAGCTAAAATTTGAACCTTTGTATCCCTTTCTCTAAAGACTTTGTTCTTTCCACTGCCCATACTTTCTCTTATGGAGTCACCAGTAAAAACATGTTGAATGCCAAGGATGAAATACTATAAGAAGCAAAACAGGTAAAAATGTTTAAATTGATATTTGTCTTACCTTCAAGATCCTTAAAGGTGAGTGACAATAAAACATTTACTTATGGATTAATCATATGTACATATCAATGCTGCTACATGATATTCAAGAAAGAGCAAGATGAGGATCACAGAAGTAAGAGGTAGGGAGGCTTTCTGGGTTCTCAGGAAGTTATGACAACTTCTTTAAAGCTCACCCATTTCTCACTATGTGAAGGCTAATTTGCTGCCAGTCTGATATAATCTTTGGAAAATAACACTTGATATTCTCAGACAGGAGTGGGCAGAAAGGTTATCTGGGAGTGCAAAATAAGGGAGGTAAGTAGTTGATGAAATATGTGTTTTTCTCAAAAACATAATTTCCAAAGAATTACTCATGAATTTAAAGGTAGAATTTTTTTCTAGCCATGATGGGATATGCTTCCAGTTATTTTGAAATAAAAGTTTTAACAAAAGCAGAAACTACTTTCGAATCATCATTACTCTCTGTCTGTCACTAGCACACGTAGGTGCTTTCACAAGGGCAAAACCTTGACATAAACCATGCTAAGCAAGATGAAGATATCCATCCTTCTTTTCTTAGAGAGCCACAGGCTCTTTCAAGACCAGTGTGAAAAAACAATTGAATGTTAGGAAAGGTCAAAAGCCAGGATGAAGGGACATTCTGATTAAAAGCCTTCCCTGAAGGCAGCAAGCCTCTGTCCCTGTTCTCTAATTCAAACATAAAGACATTTAGCTCATGCTAGTTTTCTGGTTAATTTTTCAAGAATATGGGTTGTTAAGGATCAGAATGCTGTATGAGCTTCAAAAGATTTGAAAGGCGCAGGCTGGACCCAAACAGTTTGAATTGGGTCTTACTGTGAGCATAGTGCTCATTCTTTCCTTTAAATTCTGCTTGTCTTCATTCTTCACATTTCTTTCTTACATCCTTCATGGTTTTAAAAGACTCATTTTTAAAGCTATATTATTAAGACAAAGAATTTCAATAAAGCCTTGGAGGGGAACTGAGTTCTTTACTTTCCAAAGAAGCTAGCAGTAAAATAGTTTTAAAAATCAGTGGCATTGATATATGAACCTCAAAAAATTTTAAAGGCTTAATTTTTATCCAAGCTACATTAGTGCAGAAAACCAAATGTGCAGAAGATCAAATTTTCTTTTTATATTCCTATTACTTCCTGGTTTCAGCCAGATCTGAAATACCACAAAACAGCTTGACTTGGATTTTTTTCTTATATGACACAAAAGTTTCCAAGGTTGAAAACTGATGGAAACCCTGATTTCTCATTTATGCAATACAGAAAACAAAGGAGAAAAAAGAAAACAACATTTGCAATGTAGAAAACAAAGGAGAAAAAAGAAAACAACATTTACAAGGGCTGACAGACATCCTGTATCTATAGAACCATATGCCATACCTCTAATATTTGCAGGACGCAGGGCTACAGTGGAGGTTCATATACCATATGTGCAACTAGTATAAGTTAAAACCAAGGAAACAGTTTGGCAGTTCCTCAAAATGTATAATATATAATTACCCTATGACCCAGCAATTCCACTCCTAAATATATACCCAAAAGAATTAAAAACAGGGACACAGACAGATACTTATATACTAATGTTCATAGCAGTATTGTTCACAATAGCCAAAAGATAGAAATAACTCAAGTGTCCATTGATGGATGAATGGATAAGCAGAATGTTGTATGTGCATACAATGGCACATTGCTCAGCCAAAAAAGGAATGAAGTCCTGGTACACTTTATAACATGGATGAAACTTGAAAACACTAAATGAAAGAAGTCGGACAGAAAAGGAGAATGTATGATTTCATTAATATGAAGTACCTATGATTGGAAAGTTCCTAAAGACTTAATAGAAATTACCAGAAAATTCCAGAATTAGGAGAGTATTTAATTTGGGATGATAAAAAATGTTCTGGAAATACATAGAGGTGATGATTATATAACATTGGGAAAATACTTAATGTCACTGAACTGTAAACTTAAAAATGATTAAAGTAAATTTTATGTATATTTTATATATATTTACATCATACATATATTAGGATACAAAAATTGTTTAAAAAATAAGGAAACAGTCTGCTAAATTAGTTATATTCTATTATCTTATCTTGATAAGTAGAACTTTATGTGTAATTCAAACTTAGGTTTGATGGATTTTTCTGTCTTGTATCTGGAATATAGTAGTGTAGACAGGGCAGCCTCCTACCCTGTACTACTCTCCTCCATGCACACACATAAACCCACCTGTAAGCAATTTTCTGCTCTGTCTGCCCTGGCCCCTCCCACACTTTATGGGGCCAGGTGATTACGTATATGGAACTCAGACCCACGATCACGCTATATCTTTATCCCCTCAGCACATACTGATGACGGTGCAGCCTGAACTCAAGGAGAAGTATCCACACAAGAGACCTGCTGGCTCTTGCCAATGAGCTCCAGACAGTGAGCATGAAATTCCCAGAACACAGTGTAGAAGCCAGCACAGGCTGATGGTAGCCATGCTCCCTTGGCCTGTGGGATATTAGGATGCCTTGCTTGGTGACAGAGGGTGCGGTGATTGCCCATATGAGGCCAGAGCAGAGCCTCTACCATATGGGTTGCAGTATACATTCCTCTCTCCTGAGGTCTAAGGGCAGAACTGGAGTCTGTGATTGATACAGAAGCTATTCATTTAGTCTCATCAGTCTCAGTGATGAGAGAGCCCTTCACCAGTTCGAAGAAAAAGATAAATATCTAGCCTAGAGTTTATACAAGCAAGGTCTCTGGTCTCACACACTTTGCTGCCTCTTTTCTATTTTAGGAAATAGCTATAGTGTTAATCCATGTAGAATTAACGCCTCCAGCCTCCTGCTACACACAACCTTTTGACTTCCAGATTGGTTTGTTTAAACGCTCTTTGTCGATGGTGCTTGGTTGTTTCTCAAATGCTTGACAAATGCCTGCATTGGTGGCCAATCCAGAAACTCTGCCTTGGGGTTCCAGAGTGGAATACTGACTTTGTTTGACAGCTGCTACGTAGTCTTAATTTGCAAACCCCTTTTCTCTTAAACTCATCTGTAAACAAGTAAAGTCCTAATCATCTCGGACTTTTTAAAAATGTGATGGTTATTGAAGAGGAATCAAGTAGAATCACAAGCTTCTCTCCTCATGAAAACAAGAAGCAGAACTGACTCATCATGCATTGTCGTTATGAATACTCACTATTTTTTCGAAAAAAGCATAACCTCAGTCTAATCATGGGAAAACAGACAAACCCAAGTTGAAGGGCATTCTACAAAATAACTGACTATGAGTCTTAAGGTTTCCATGCCACAAAAGACAAGAAAAGAGTGACAGATTGTTATAGATTGGAGAAAACAAGGGAGATGTGAGGAATAAATGCGTTGTGGAAGCTGGAGCCAGAAAAAGGACATTGCTAGTAAAACTGTAAAAAAGTTTAATAAGTTGTGTAAATAGAAGTATTATTAACTTTTTAGTTAATAGTAAAAATAATAGTAATATTACTATTAATAACCTATATTACTATATTTTACAATATATAATCTATTTTATCCTGTTATTTATATATTACTATCATTGTATTAATAAGTAAGAATACTATTAGTTACCATAATAGTTATTAGTTACAATAGTTAGTTATAGTGTTACTAATAGCAATTAATTAATTAGTACCTAGTCAATGCCAATCGCCTAATTTCAATACGTACACTATTATTATAGGTGATGTTAACATTAAGATGCGTAAAAGATATAGATGAAGACTCCAGTATTTTTACAGTTGTTTCATAAGTCTAAATGTATAATATTTCAAAATAAAAAGCTTAAAAAAAAAAAGGCATGCTCAGCACACACTTCTTTCTTCTGTCATCCTAGAATGGTGGCTCACTGCTGCAAGTGGACCCATAATAAGATGACAAGATGGCTGTGCAGCAACTGACCAAGCTTCAGTCCCTGACACCCTGCAGACCCGGAAGAGCTGCATCAGCCTCATACTTGCCTGTCTACCTCCCACTTCCTGTCACATGAGCAAAATAACAACACACATTTGATCAAGTCACTAAATAAATAAATAATAATTTTGGTAATTTACCTGTCCCTCATTCGTTGGACATTAAAATTTTTCATTATAAAATGATTGTTTTCTATGGGTATAGCAGCCTGAGTGTCCTGTACCTTAACAGTCATGATTTGCATGTTTCTTGATCTGGGAGAGCTTGCATAGAACCAATGTCTGCCCAACTTGAAGGTCACTAAAATGATGTCCTCAATATATATCAAATCTATGACAAAGCTGACTGTGCATTGATATTATTATCTGATTATATCTCACATGCATGCAGCAGTTGACGTTTTACAAAATACACCACATACTTCATCTTGTTTAATAACCTCAGAAATTCTCGGAGGTAGATATTGTTATTTTCACGTGGGAAAGAAATTGATATTCAGAATGGTTAAATTATACAAGATCAGACAGCCTCTGTGGTGGTTTTAAAATATGTCCACCAATTCTTTGTCACTCCTCACTTCAACTGATGGGGCCTAATTCTCTTGCCCTGAAGTGTGAGTTCGCCTTAGTGAATCACTTCCTGTGAATGAAATATGTAGAAATGATGATGTGTGACTCCTAAGATGAGGTCATAAAAGGCATTTGCTTTTTTTCTTGTTCTCTCTTGGATCATTCATTCTGGGGGAAACCAGCTGCCCTACGTGAGGACAATCAAGTGACCAGTGAGGAATGGATTTCTCCTACCAACAACCTTGTGAATGAGATATCCAGGAAGCTGACAATCCAACCCAGTCAAACCTTCAGATGACAGCCCCCCTGCAACCTCATGAAAGACTTTAAGCTAGAAGAACCCAGCAAAGCCATTCCCAAATTCCTGACCCTAGAGCCTATGAGTTGACAGATATGTGTTGTTTTAAGACACTGCAGTGATAGATAATATAGCTACTGATAACAAAAGCTGGATTTAAACCTAGCTCCTCTGATCCTAGACTCAGAATTCTTTTTACTACACCACATTTGCCGCCTTCTTGAGAAACTATAAGCCAGTCCATTATTTTGCTGTGCAGAGATATAAAAGTAACTTTGTAATCATTGCTCTGGGTAATAGGCATTTTCGATTTTGTAGATATTCCCTATCACTGTTTCAGATCACACACCACCAGCATGACATAACATTTCATGGCTGATTGAAGAGGTGGAGAAGTTCTCTTATGCAATAGGATCTTTGAAATATTCATGGAATAAATCCTGGCAATGTCTTAGGATATCCTTTATTTATATACTCTATAAAGAATAAAATCTGTGCCCCTCATAGGATTTATAATTGCAACAGCTTGATGAATTTAGAATAGGTAACTAAATTAGAGTACCTCTAGTTATCTACTCTATTGCTATACAATTATTAGATTTTATATTATTTGTATTTGTCTATATAATTTGTAAGTCTAAAAACAAAATTATTGGGACTGCATAAAGTAGCTATGAATACAATAAGGTAAATCATGCATACATAAAAAATATGAGGGGTATAGCAAATTTCATTATATCTATTAAATCAGTAAATGATATTGCTTTTGCTTTACTGTAACATAGTCACACCACCACCACCACCATCTCACATACACATACACACACACACACACACACACACACACACACACATTCATCCATGTACCACATGCACATGTTTGATGTTCCTTCTCTCCCAAGTGCTAAAATGAATGCAAAGGCAGCAAAATGCTCAGAACAGCCTTAATATAACTTCAAGGGAAGAATGGTGCATGGCTTGCAGGTTTAACTCAGTCATTCTTACTGTCCCATAGCATGTGTGACTCAGAACAGATTCTTTGTGGAAATACATGTGTTTTAGTAATGCTTTTCACATGCAGATGGATTATTCTTTTCAACAAAACTTGATGTTTCAGTCCAAATGGAAGAGACATACCAATAGCAGGGTGAGTAGTGGCCTGTCACTGTCTTATTCTCTCAGAGGTGTTTCTTGTCCTCCTTATATGATCTCAACTAAAATGCTAATCACTTTAGTATGTGTATGTGCATGCCTGAGTGTCCTCAGTCAAATGTGGTCAACAACTGACTTCTTTTTTCTTTTCTCTCTCTCTCTCTCTCTCTCTCTCTCTCTCTATATATATATATATATATATATATATATATATATATATATATATATTCCATTGAGTCCTTGCTGTGTTTTCATTATAAATGCAGGACTAGCTCAGGTTAACAGGAGCTGTTTTCCTGATATTCAAAGAACTTCAAAAGAGACTTATAAACTAAAAAAAAAAAAAAAAGAGAGAAAGGGGAGTGTCCATAATTGTTTAAATAAAAAAACTTCCTCCAAATTATTGACATCCATTTTTGGTTGGTTGCATACATAAATATCTTTACAATTTTAATAATTATTATTGATATTAGCCAATTATCTTCCTCTGTGGATTTTACATCACAATGAGATTAATAATTCAAATGTCAAGGATAAACATTAACAAAACATATATGACTAGGAGAAAACAAAACAGGACATTTGAAAAATCAGGATGTTGGACTTCTGGTTTGTGTTCTGACATGTGCAAGTTTGGGCTTACTCACTCCTGTCCTAAAAAAAAAAAAAAAAATAGACAAACTAAAAATATCCATAGATTTTCTTGGACGCATCAGTGAATTGAGGTTATAGGATAAAACACCACCTTATCCAGACAGACACAGCCAAGACCTCTTTACCTAGAGTAATAACTGATTATAACAAGGTTGCAGGATACAAAGTCAATATTAAAAAGTCCACTGCTTTCCTATTTTTGAAAGACTAATATTTGAAACTTTAAATTAAATAAACCTCACTGTCAAAAAAGATCTAAGTAAGTGGAGAGATATTCCATGTTCATGAATTAGAAGGCTCAATATTTTTAAGATGTCAAGTCTTTTGAATTTAATATATGCATTCAATGTGATATTAATAAAAATCCTGGCAAGCTATTTTGCAGATATCAACAATCTGATTCTGAAGTTTATATGAATTACAAAAGATCTAAAGTAAATAGTATAATACAGAAAAAGACAAAGACAAAGAAGAAGAAAGAGGTAGAGGAGGAAAAGAAAAAGAAGAGGAGAAGGAAGAAAGTCAATGGGTTTATACTATTCAATTTAAAGATTTACTGTAAAACTGCTATAATCAAAATAGCATGGAGGGCCAGTGACACTGCCCTCAAAAAAAATAATAAAATAAAATAAAATAAATAATAATAAAATAGCATGTCATTGGCCAAAGAACAAAACTTGTATCCATGGAACAGAATGCAAAGCCCAGGTATTAATGCACACAAATATAGTCAACTGATCTTTGACAAAAAGGCAAAAATGACTCAGAGGAGAAAGGATAGTTGTTTTCAACAAATGATACTTGATTAATTGGATATCCATATGTCAAAAATATAACAAAACCTCAGTCCTTACATATTATACAAAAATTCACTAAAAATATATCACAACATATGTAAAATGTGAGCTATAAAATGTCTAGACAATAACATAGGAGAAAATCAGCATGATATTGGATCTGGTAATAAGTTTTTAAATACAACACCAATAGCACAATCAATGAAAAAATATATATGTGCTGCATTTTGTTAAAATTAAAAACTTACACTCTAGGGCCGGCCGAGTGGCGCGGTGGTTAAGCGCTGGTTTGGGAAGCCAGTGGCCCCGGTTCGGTCCCACATATGAGGGCCAGTGACACAGCCCTCAAAAAAACAACAAAAAAAAACAAACAAAAAAACAAAAAAACAAAACAAAAAAAAAACTTACACTCTGAGAAAGACATACTGGGAGAATAAATAGACAAGACACAGACAGGAAAACATATTTGCAAAACACATATCTAGTAAAATATGTGTATATACAAAAACTTTTAAAACTCACCAAAGGAGAAATCCAAGATGGAAGAGTAGATAAACACTGTGCTGGCTTCCTTTTGTGAACACATGAAAATTACAACTAAACTGTGGAATAGTCAACCTGGAAAATCATCTGAAGTCTAGCTAAACAGACGTTTTATAACTAAGGATATAAAGAAGTAGAAGTAGCCATGTCCAGACTGGTAGAAGGGGTGGAG
Source organism: Aselliscus stoliczkanus (assembly GCA_033961575.1). Classification (NCBI taxonomy): domain Eukaryota; kingdom Metazoa; phylum Chordata; class Mammalia; order Chiroptera; family Hipposideridae; genus Aselliscus; species Aselliscus stoliczkanus. The sequence continues at coordinate 50,807,043 of CM066727.1, forward strand.
ATGGGAAACAGTCTGGCCCCAAACTTCTGTATGGTGGTTGAAAATAACAAGGGATATCTCAGCTGCAGAAATTCCCCCCAAAGCAGTAAGGCACCCAAGCCCCACATCAGGCTGCCCAGCCTGAGGTACTTGTGCTGCAAAGAAGAAGCCCCAAAACAGCTTGTTGTGAAAAACAGTGGGGATTCCTACCATCAGGCTGAGGAAACTCGGACATCCTCATAAGTGGCCCACACACAGACTCACTAGCTTGCAAGCACTCACCTTGGGCTCCAGCAGTGGGATGGTGACTCGAGGACATCAGGTGCATACAGGGGGTAGGAGAGGTGGAGGGGCAGACTGATGGTCTAAGCTCAGGGCAATGGCTAGAAGACAGTTGCCATTTTCCCTGTGAGGGAGGCTTCTCCCTCAGCTGGCATGCAGGTGCAGTCTTCTCTATGTTGAGCCCGCCCCCACAGGCCAAATCTACATCTGATTGGTTTGGTGAGCTCCAAACTGCTGCCTCACTGGAAACTCACCCTACCCAATTCCCCCAACTCTGGAGGCACTTTTTTGCCAAGAAGCCAATGCCACCAGAATTGCATATTCTTGGAAAACTATCAGAGTCTTTGGACCCCAGGAGGACAGTGACTGGCCTCAGTGTGCTCTGAGTCTTTTGATGAAAAGCTCCAGGCTCAGCATTGGCACCAAATCAGAATCTACATTAACCTGGAGACCATAACTCTTCCCACTTTAGTGACTCCTTAAGACCCTGCCTCACCCAACTTACGTACCACAGGAGGCTTTTTTCAGTGGTAAAACCTTAAGAGAGCCAGCAGGTGGTAGGAGGCCTTGTGGTGTCCTAACCTTTTGCAAAGCTACCTCAGGCCTGGTAATGGTGGCAGATGTTTTCAATTCACAGTGAGGCCTCTGCCACGTGCCTTCAAGTTTAGCATAGGCAGTGAACAACTGTGGATCATTGTGTAGCTCCTACCAGGTAGTCCTCAGCTAGTCACAGACAGTGGCTGACATGGTCCTGCACCTGAGACTCTCCCAAGACACTCCAGAAGCAATGGACTTGGAGGTTGGCTTCAGACCACAGCAGAGCACCTCCCAATTAGCCCCACAATCTGCATAACTAACAGGCAGTCTCAACAGGCACCTGAGCCCACTGGGGCAAGTCCCACTAAGTGGGGTAAGCATCTCCCCTCCCACACAGCAGCCTGTAAGCCGTGGATGTGGCCCAATCCCACAGCCTGTCAGCTGGAGGGTCAACCTGTAGGAAATAATGGAACAGAAAAAAAAAAAAAAAAAAGAAAAAAATATTAGACAAAAATTTAAAGATCTCTAAATAAAATATGCACTTTAATGTTTTAATGTTAATTATAAAAGTTAAAATTATTGTTATAATGTTAATGTTAAAAATAATGTATCACTGGGTGGGCCGAGTGGTGCGGTGGTTAAGCACTGGCTTGAGAAGCCAGCGGCCCCGGTTCGGGTCCCACATATGAGGGCCAGTGATACTGCCCTCCAAAACAACAAAAAAAAAACATATCACTATCAGTTCATAGAAATGGTACTTTTATTAATTGTAATAAATGTACCACACTAGTGTAACATGCTAATGATAGAGAAAGCTGGTCTGGGGTGTAAGAGTATTCTGTACTCTCTGTGATTTTTCTATATGAAACTACACTAAAGTTAAATGTTTATTTTTATAAGGTCAAAATAAAAACAAAAATTCAGAAAATTATATGACTGTGAATGGGAAAAAATTGTTTTAAAAACAGACAAAAGAATGGGATTATTTTTTAAGTTTTTCTTATTATTCAATTAGAGTTTATAAAAATATTGAGATATAAAGGAGTATTTACATTGAGCAAATGACTCTGGTTTATTTGCAGCAGGATATTTTGTCAAACATGACAATTCATCTTAATAATAAAAATTTTGGACTGTGTTGTCCCATTATTTGGATGCTTATAGAGTCTGCCCTTCACATCGTGTTACTACAAAAAGGAAAGCAAAACAGTAATTTTTGAAATAGAATATCATAGGTTCAGATAATAGAGTGGTGAGGTAGGGGAAGAGGAAGCTTCCATTCCATGTAATAGTAGAGTTATTAAATCATTATTTCTTTTGTCCACATTTCTTTGTGAAAATGGTATATGGTGATCTTCATACAAACCACATGTATAACTGATACAATGAAAAGATCTACACCCCAGAATAGTTTAAATCCATAAAGCAATTTCCTTACAAGAATGCTGAAAGATAAAGACACCTAAGTGTCATAGATTTCAAAATCTGTCCTTGCAACCAATAAGTTCTATTAAAAATATAACTGGAAAGATAACTTGGGCCTACAAAAAGGCTATGACTACAAAAATAACGAAACTTCTCCTCATTTTAAAAGAAGTGTTTTTCTAGAGGCAGTTGGTCTCAAGAATAAGGTCAGAGTATTCTTATTTTAACTTAGTAGCTCTCCTTATTTTAACAAATGAGAATAGCCTTTATTCTTGGCAGCCTTCAGAAAAGAAAATATTTTTCTCTCTTCTTTCAAATGGCTGTTTTGGAATTCAAAAAAATAATAAACGAAGAGTTGCCTATGTAGTTCAAAAATGAAAAGCATTGTTTTTCTTGAAAATGCTTACTTCATATCAGCTTTGAATTGGTATTTGTCTTCAAAGGTGTGTCTCCATCATTCTGAAGTTCTGACCCTGTACTGAAAGGAAATAATGCTCATTTCACAAAACTTTTCAAGACAGTGATATTCTATGGTATATTAATTTTATTTAAGACAGAGTTAACTTCCCACAAGTCACAGAGATGAGGAGCTAATGACACACTATACTGTATGTCTGGCAAGGCCGTGTCCAGGCAAAACAAATCCCCAAGTCCAGGATATGTGTGGCAGACTCTTGGAGTTGATAGACGGAACTTCTCTTTCCTTCTCTACTGCCTGGTCTGTCTCTACTGCAGAGACTGGGAAGGCTAAAACTTGATTTTCCCTACTGCTTGTGTAAGCCAAAGTAAACTGAGGCTGTGTCTCTGTCTTGGTTTTCCTGCCTGGAGTTGCTTTAGCCATTGCAGGAAGTTACAGGGGGTCTGGTTTCTTGCTGTCATGGACCCTGACTGCCTATCCCTGAACTTGGTGTTGCAGAAGATTAATAAATGCTCTGTGTTTAACCCACCACAGTAATAATTTCTATTACCAGCAACTGATGAGGCAAGGAAGGTGACAGGAAAATTCACCTTCTTTTAAATAGTTAACATTCTATATGAGTGACATTCATGGTGCTGAAGGGGATTAGAATAATAGGTAATACTGAAGTGCTTGAACAGTACTCAAAAACTATTTGAATGCATTCATTCAGTAATTTTCAAAGAATCACTCTGTGAAAGACAATATCATCATCTCCATGTTCTTATAGAGAAGACTGAGTTTAAAAGGCATTAACCTGTAAATATAGAACTATGCTCACACACCTGATGAGTAATGGACTTTTCATTTGTGACCCCATCTACTCTGATTCAGAGGCTGAACTGCTGCGACTCCTCTACCTCCGGCTTTTGTGCGATGTTGCACATTATGCCTCATATTGTTTAATGAATTTATTGTAGTCAGATCACATCATAACAGATATACATCAAATTTGGAAGTACTACATTTTCTAGCATAGTAGAAGATAGAATCTGGCTTGCAAATATATTACATAATAGCAATTTATCCGTTCATTCACTCAGTAAATACATATTCACCACCCAAAAGGTGCCAACTACACACCATGCTCTAGGAATATAATAAGTAGAAATAAACATGGCCTTGCTCTCTGTAACTTACAGTGCAATGGTAACAGTTTAAGATTCTAAGTTCATATAATTGAATAAATCTTTAGCAAATCAGACTAATTTAATATTTTGGTTTTTTTAAACTGTAATCTACATCTTTTGTCTGATCTATCAATGTTAAGTATAATTCTACACTACAGTCTATTTTATCTTGGTTTGTTTTCTCATGTTGAAAAAGTTAAACTACAATTTCTGAATTTATATTTGTCAACTGACAATAAAAACTAACATTAACTTCTACATGCCTAAGATATGAAAATTTTAATTTCATTACATTGAATTGTTATTGTGATAAACATTTTATATCGATGTAATAATGTGCTGAAGAGTGTCAGTTTGACCTTAATTGCCAACTTATTTAGGTTACTTAAGATCTTTGCTAATGTTATTAAATTGACTTAAACATTGGAAAATCGTAGAAATCAAAACAATTTCTAATTAAGACAGAATAGTTAAACCTTAATAACTAAATATAAATTAAGTTGACATACTTTTGCTTATTATTTTTATATGCTATACAGAATGTTTCTAGATGATGAAGCACTAATTTTACTTGTAGTTATATTACTTCCTCTGTTTACATTAAAATATTTTGTCATTTTGATTAATTACTTAACCACATACTATTTCTCACTTACCCATGATCTTATCTTAAATGCCCATATCTTCTTTAATAATGCTTTAAATTTTGCCTTTCTAATATTGCATCCTAAATTAAGAAAAGATAAAATTTTGTATATCTTTTATGTCTAAAATTATTTTTGATATCTCCCAAAAGTTCCCTAGGAAATCACAAAGAAGTATTCTTTCATATATAAAAAGAAAGACATTAGAAATAATTAGGTTCATTTAATGCACTCCATCTTGCTTAACTTGCCTCAACACCATGTTATTAGCTGCATGGAAAGAGTTGTGAAACTTGAAAAGATGTTCAAACATTGCTAGAAACAGTTTGATTAGGAAACCATTATTGTGTTAGTCTTCTTGGACTATAGTAACAAAAGACCACAGACCCTGTGACTTAAACAGCAGACATTTATTTTCGCACTGTTCTGGAAGACTGGAAGTCCAAGATCAAGGTGTCGACAGGTTTGGTTTCTGGTGAGAATTCTCTCTTTAACTTGCAGGCAGCTGCCTTTTCACTGTGTCCTCGCAAGGCCTATTTGTGTGTGTGGACACACAGCAAGTTGTCTCTCTCTTTCTATAAGGACACAAGTCATATTGCATTAGAGCTCTATCCTTATCATTTAATGTTAATAACCTATATATAGGTCCTATCTCCAAATACAGTTCCATTAGGGCTTAGGCTTCTAACACATGATTGTAGGAGGACATGATTTAATCTATAACAATGATTAATACAAACATTTCAGAAATTATACAGTTTATGGGAAAATTCTGGAGACTTTCCAGTGCTTTGGCTATTCATGATATCTTCTTAGCTCTGAGGAAACATTACCAAGCCTCCATGATGATACTATTGATTATTATAATAAATTACCCACAGCCATTCAGGTTTTGCCATCTATAGGTAGTTTCCTTTTTATACTGATTCTAATATAAGCCTCACATCAGACTTTATGTCCTCAGTAAAGAAGGACAATCTCAGAACCTTGTGGAAAGGTCAACATCAGGCAATTTTAACTATTGATATTTTCAGGGTGGCCTCTGTGTATAGGCATCTGAGATGACATTGATTATTAATTTTCATACAGTGGCAGGAAACAAAGTCAAGTGTTCCAGGGTGCTTGCACATCCAAAATTAAACTTTCTTCATGAAAGCATGATCAGGCAGGATAAGAATTAATTATATAGGTGTGAACTGATGAAGAAAATGCAAATGTTTTAGAATATTGTTGATGCTGTTTTACTTTTCTAAAAGATATATAGCAAAGTAGAAACGACTTTGCTATATATCTTTTGAAGCAAATCGAACCCTCAGTTTCACAAACTCAGCTTTTGTAGATTAAATGAAACATTTTTAAAGAGTGTGGGGTTCTTACTGACTCCCCAGAAATCAGAAAATTTACTAAGTCATCTAATGTTTTATGGAAATGCTGTGTAGTTATTTGCATAAGTTCTCTAAGAACTTGTCTTTATTTTTCTAGGACACAATTAGATAATTTGATTGTGCCACCAAAATCCTACTTGCAGTGCCATTTTTGAAAATGATTCTCATTGAATCAGGCCTAACAAGTACAGTATTAAGTAACCAGGTTGACTTTCTTCATGGAACCAAAGCTCAAGGCCTTTCCTGGAAAAACACTCAGTTACCTGGTTTACAGAGTCTCAGCATCAGGTGATAACTAAGGTTACTTCCGAGCATATCACATACCTTAGCAAATTTGAGGAATTCACTCAAATACATAGGCAATGCCTGTGAAGTCTGGTGGAGAGTGGCAATAATAGAGGCTTTTAAAAGCCCAATATAGGGCCAGCCCAGTGGCGTGGTGGTTGGGCACTGGCTTGGGAAGCCAGCGGCCCCGGTTCGGGTCCCACGTGTGAGGGCCAGTCCTCAAAAAAAAAAAAAAAAAAAAGCCCAATATAAAAAATCCTTGTGAAAACTCCCAGATATAACTGTTATTTCCTGACCTTAGTCATAGCTTAATAATTTGTTGATTTATGTCTACAAAGCAAAGTGAAGTGTGCCCATATGGCTAATTTAAATTTTGTTGCTCATAGAGAAATAATCTGATCAAATCTAAAGAGACTTGTCTTTGGGGATCAAGAATTATCATTAGAAATTAATTTCATCATGAGTAGAAAAACTGTCTGGAAATGGGCAGCAGAAATGACTGGCTGTCCTTTTGGTGAAATGCAAGGAGTTAGTCCTGCAGATCTTCTAGTGATTAAATGATTCTATAGGAACCTTTGGATGGTTTATAATTCTGTAGAGGTAGAACTTAAGTTGTAGAAAATTAATAATAACGCAAACGTTTCCTTCCATAGGCATGCAAATAATCACTGTTTATGGCCATACAGGTTCATTGTGTCCCCTAGAGAAAATATATCTCTGAATGTCAAATTCTCATGGAAACCAGTTGTAACATCTTATTTCTTCCCTGAATAGCATGTCTCCAAGGAAACAAAGCAGGAATAGTCAGACAGAAAACAAGGAAATTGTGGTATTAAGGTCTCCAAAGAGAGGGACTGTGTTTCAAAATATATGAGGGGTTAAGTGCCCCTAACATTTCTGAGAAGCTAAATAGGGTGAGCAGAGAAAAATACAGAAGAAACATTTTAGTGGAGTGAAGAGGCAGAGAGAGATTGTGTCCATGGAAGTGTGAGTAAAAGAAAATGTTGTAAAGAAGGACTGACAGCTTTGGTACAATAAAAAGATATATGTTTGGTCTTTGTACTCAGTTCCTGGCAGAGAGCTTTTAAAACTCTTAGAATTTCCTGAGTGATAGTAGTGATTTTTTTATTCATAACAAGCCATTTTCTACTATATCAAGTCCTCACTTATGTCATCCTCATAGGTTCTTAGAAACTCTGACTTTGAAACCACACATAATAGGAAAAATTTTACTATAAGCTAAAGGATACAAACAAGAGTTAACTTCCAACTGCACATTTCTGGTCATAAAAGCATCACTAAACTTCTAAATAAGGACCCAAAAGACTTCTAATATTCAAAACTGAAATAAATGTGAGCTATACATACATTTTTAAAAGATTAATAAAACAAGCACAATAATTCTTGCCAACCTGTTGATTCCAGTTCAGGGTCATGGGTGGCTGGAGTCTGTCCCGGCAGCTCAGGGCACAAGACAAGCACCCACTTAGGACAGGGTGCCCTTCTGTCCCAGGGCTCATTCACACCTACACACAGTTACACTGGGACAAGTTGGATACACCAATTCACCTCACGTGCACATCTTTGGGATGTGGGGAAAAATCAGGGCACCCAGAGAAATCCCACACAGGCATCGCAAGAACAGGCAAACACCACACAGGCAGTGGCCCCACCCAAGAAATAGGAACATAGGAATATAGAAATATAGCAATACACACACACACACACACACACACACACACACACACACACACGCACATGCACACGCACACACACACATTTCCCTCATCAGGATTATAAGGAAAATACATTGAATGAAATTACTTCATTGGAGGACCTGCTGTATACATGAGTTTATGCTAACGAGGAGACAGGAGTGGGAGTGGAGGTACTAAATAGTATCAAGATGGGACTGATCACCAGGAAGACCAAATAAGTGATTTAAAGGTAGGAAATGTCATCTGTACTCCCCAACCTTCAGAGGACAGAAGGACTTGAAATTGGCTTTTAAAAGCACTTGAACAATATTTGGAGAGCTTCTGTGCTGGTAAATACATTGATGTGTAAGGAAAGTGGCCCAGCCAGAGAGGACATGGAAGCTATTAGTCCCTCTTCCCTCATGATACCTTGTCCTTTGCATCCTTTCCATTTGGCTGTTTCCTGACTTTCATCCTTTATAATAAACTGATAATTGTTAAGGACACTGTTTTCCTCAGTTCTACGAGTCACTCTAGCAAATCAAATTTGAAGGGGAATCATGGGAACACCAAATTTGTAGTTGGCTGGGCAGAAGTGTAGGTAGCCTGGGCACCCCTTTTGCATCTGGCATCTGAAGTGAGGGAAGTCTTGTGGAACTGAGCCCTTATTCTGTGGGGTCTTCCCTAATGCTGGGTTTTTAGTGTCAGAATTGAGTTGATTTGTTGGACTCCCAGCTGGTGCCAGATTGGATGGTGTTGAAAGAAACCACACAATAGCTGTTTTGAGAAGGTTGATTTTCATGAAGAGACAATGGTATTGCAGTGGTGGGATGGAAATATAGGAGTACAAGGAAGACATGTATAAACCAATGATATTTTGTGGTTTGTACCCTTTTCAATGGACTTTCATAGGTATTCTTTACTTGATCTCCACAAAATCCTGTAAGACAGTGGGGGATGACATTACTATTCCCAGATTACAGAAAAGAGAGATCCCAGGAAGTTAAGTAACTTGTTTAAAGCCATGTAACTAATACACAGGGAAGCTGGAACATTAATCCTAATCTCCAGATGACTGCAAGGTTCCCTTTGGCTCTAAAATGTGTATAATTTGAAAGTTCTTGATTTAACTTCAAAACCAATTCAAAATATAGAATTAGGGATATATGGCTGAAAACCTAGGAATATACCTTGAAATACCAATAATGGAATCTTATTTTTATGACATTGAGATAATTGCAAAGTCCATGTCAGAAGAAGAATTAGCTCAAGCATGGGCTGGGTCATTCAGACCCCAATGGGAAGAATCTTTGACATGATGCACAGGGCTTCTGGAAAGGTTGTCAACAAAAATCAGAGGAAGCAGAGGAGAGAGTTCAGAAGGGCATTTAACCCAGACACCATCACACAGGAAAGAACTGGGAGAAAAAGAAACTTAAGGAAAAATAATTGCTTTTTAAAATGGAAAGAGCAATTGGATTTGTGTTGTTCTAGTGTGCAGAATGTGAATCAATTGAATCCAATGAATGTAAATATAATTTTCTAACAACCACAAGGCACATTAGTGCAATGGACTGCCTAAGAATTGTTGAGATCTCTGTCCTGAGAGATATTCAAGGTGACTTTGGTTCATAAATTGAGAGAAATATCATAGCAGTTACTGATAAACTTCTTGAGAGTTTATACTAAAATCATTTCTATATTTTAATTTTGATTCTATGAAAAGTTATTTGGGACTTTAAGCATTAATATAAGTTGTGGTTAATCATTCAACTTTGATTTCTATAAATTAAATCATGAAAAATACTTTTGGAAGATATACAACAGTTGAAACTATAGTTGACCCTTGAACAATGCAGGAATTAGGGGTGCTGAATCCCATGCATTTAAAAAGCCCCATATAACTTTTGGCTCCCCCCAAATTTAACTATTCATCTTCAGTCCACAGGGGATTGGTTCCAGAACAGCTTGTGGGTACTAAGACCCATGGGTGCGCAAGTCCCTTATATAAAATGGCATAGAACAGCATATACATTTTGCCTTATGCATCCTCAGATGCCCAACATGGATCAAAAATACTGTTTTCAGTCTGTGGTTGGTTGAATCCTTGGACTCAAAACCTGGGAGTATGGAGAGCTGACTGCATATTTATTGAAAAAAATCCAAGTGTAAATGGACCTGTGTAGTCCAAACCCATGCTTCTTAAGGATTAACTAACTGTATTTCCATTTCTTGGAGAATTGTAAAAGTGTTTATTGAAATGAGTGTGATGAATTGTATGCTAAAAACAAAACAAAACAAAGTGGAGCAGGTTCTGACCAATTATTGTTATTCTGCTAAATAAAACTATTTTTTTTGTGTGTGTGGTGGCCCAGTATTTGATTCTGCACTGATTGTATGCATACTGTATCCTGTGGGGCAGCAGGCAAGACAGAAGAAACTCAAGCCTGTTTAATTAAAATAAATCTACTAAAATATAAGGATATAATAATACTTTTCTGGAAAATGGCAACGTAAGACTTTATTCAAACATTCAAAATACATTACATTTTAAAGTATATGGACTGACTGTTTGTGTCCACTTAAAATTCATATTCTGAGGGTGTAACCCCTATATAATTCCACAACATAGTGGAGATTTGGAGATATAATTCCACAACATAGTGGGATTCCCCCTTTGGGGGAAGGGGTGGTAAAAAGGGTTAGAGTTATGAAGGAGGCATTCTCACCATAGGACTAGTGAGTGCCCTTTTGAGAGGAGACACCAAGAGCTGGCTCTCTCTGTCCTCTGAGCACTCAAAAACTTAGAGGTCCTATATACACACAAGAAAAGATGGCCAGGAAGAGTTACAGACTTGTTATCACCACATGTTTACAAACATTTCACTGTGGAATCATTCGTTTTATTAGATTCCAATATAATTCCACTGAAATTTCTTTTTTTAGTTCATAAAACTTTGCATCATATCTTTTCCATATCTTTTCCATATCTTATACAGAGTACAGACATTTATACTCTGTCCAGCAGTCTTAGTGTATTTTTTCATGTTTTCACTTTTGACAGAGATATAGGTACAAGATATAGTTCACATCTCGTCTAAATATAAGAAAACAACAGCACCAGTCAACAATATTAGAAATACCACATGATCAGTCTCAGAGTCTTAGGGACCACAAGGGCAAGGGAGGTCGAGTAATCATACTCAGTTGTAGAAAAACAGACTCTGCGCATGATATCACCATGGGAGAACATGGACTAGCACTGGAAATTTTTACAATTTTTAAAGAGAAGCTAGAAATCTAGGTTTTTATGTAAAATTGTTGCCTTTTTTTGACACTAAAAGCAACAAATTCAATTAAAACAATAATAACTATACTGTGTGGACCACATAGTGTAATTTTTCTAAGTATTATCATTTAGACCTTAAATCTGACTGGATCAATATTATAGAAATTGCCTGTTAATATATAAGAACGAATAAAAGCCAGAAAGACCAACAACAAAATGGTTTTTGTTGTTTTTTTAAGATTTTTATTAAAATATAGCTCACATGCAATATTACATTACTTTCAACTGTACTCCAGTTATTCAACATTTATAAACCTAAAGAAGTGATCACCATAATAAATCCAGCAACCAACTGACACCATACCACGTTACCACAATTTTATTGACTACATTCCCGCATGGCGTACATTACATCCCCATAACTTATTTGTTTTATACCTGGAAATTTGGACCTCTTATTTCCCTTTACTTCCCCCCCTACTTAAAAATTTTCAATTACAGTTGACATTCAATACTCTTTTATATTAATTTCAGGTGTATAGCATAGTGGTTAGACATTTATATAATTTAAGAAGTGATCTCCTTGACTAGTCTAGTATCTACCTGGTATTAACATAATATTATCATAATATTGACTATATTCTCTATGCTTTACTTTACATCTCCATAATTATTTTGTAGTTGCCAAGTTGTACTTCTTAATGCTTTCACCTTTTTTCACTCTGCCCCCAAACAAACCCTCCATCTGACAGTCAAAATAATCTAGTACCCATCTGACACCATAAATAGATATTACAATATTATTAACTGTATCCCTTATGCTATACCCTACATCCCCATGACTACTTTGCAACCAAAATGTACTTTTTAATTCCTTTCCCTTTTTCACCCATCCCCAAAGCCCTCCCCTCTGGCAACCATCAAAATTTTCTCTGCATTTATGAGTTTGTTTCTGTTTTGTTTGCTTGTTAATTTTGTTCTTTAGAATCCTAATATAAGCATCTCTCTTTTTCTGTCTAACATACTTCACTCAACACAATACACTCCAGGTCCATCCATGCTGCCACAGATGGCAAGAACCCATTCCCCTCCTTGGCCAAGCAATATTTCATTGTATATGTGTACCACCTCCTCTTTATTCATTCATCCATCAAGGGACACCCTGGCTGGCTCCACATCTTGGCCATTGTAAACAATGCTGCAATGATCATATGGATGAACACATCCCCTCGAAGTAGCATTTGGGTTTCTTCAGATAAATACTCAGAGGTGGGATTATTGGGTAATTCTGTGTCTCTTGTTATAGCCTTTGTATTAAAGTCTGTATTGTTTAGTATAAATATTGCTACCCCAGGCTTTGTTTGTTTGTTTGTTTCCATTTTCATGAAATATCTTTTTCCATCCCTTTACTTTCAGCCTGTGTGTGTCTTTTGATCTGAAGTGAGTCTCTTGTAGGAAGCATATGTAAGGGTTTTGTTTTCCTATCCATTAAGCCACCTTATCTTTTGTTTGAAGCATTTTATCCACTTACATGGAAACTAATTGTTTATATATGTAGTTATTACCATTTTATCATTCATATTTTGATTTTTTTTTTTCCTTTTGCTGTTCTGTTTGGGTGTTTTCTGCAACTTGCTTATCTAAATCACTGATTCGATCCTCTTCTTCATCTAATCTACTGTTGATTTCTCCTAATGTATTCCTTTCCATGTTGTATTCTTTATTTCTGACTGGTTCTTTTTATATGTTTTCTATCTCCATTTTTATATTTCCTATCTCTTTGTTGACATTCTCCCTGAAATCATTGATCATCCTTATTACCAGTGTTTTGAACTCTGCATCTGTTATATTGCTTGTGTCCATTTTGTTTAGTTCTCTCTTCTGGAGCTTTGTTCTATTCTGTTATTTGGGACATTTTCTTTGTATCCCCATTTTGGCTGCCTCCTTGTGTTTGCTTCTATGTATTAGGTAGGGTTGCTATGTCTCCCAGTTGTAGTAGAGTGGACTTACGTACTAGATGTGCTTTGGGGTTCAGTGGCACAGTCTTCCTTGTCACCTAGGCTGTGCACTCCAGGTGTGTCTATTGTGTGGGTTGTGTGTACCTTCCTGTTGAGAACTGGTTGTAGAGAGCTGGCTGTTGTTTTCACAACAATAGGAGAGATTGGCCTTTGGGCTAATTGGTTGTGAGAGCTGGCTGTGACTGTAGTGGAGGAGCTGTTGTGCAGAGGCTGAACCTGTGGAGTAGGATTGGCTTTAGCAGGGCTCTGGTGTTACCCTAGTGTGTTCTGTGGGTGGATCATCCCCAGAGGCAGCCAGGTCTTGCTTTTGCTTGGTGTGAAGCTGGCCACCATGCATGCCTATCCTGGTCTCCTGAGAGGGGCCCCACTGCAGGTAAAGTTCATCCACAGTCTGAGTACTGCCCAAGGCCACATGGCATGAGCCACAAAGCAATTTTCAGATGACCACCACTGGCGCTGGGCTTGGAGGTTCCTTGCAAGGACCAGCCATGAACTGAGGCTGGCTGTTGCTAATGCCTGGCTTAGGACTACTCAGCCAGAAGTACAAGATGTACCAGAGTCAGATCCTACTTGTTTTGGTTTTGTGAACATTCGAGAGATTTTAAGAAAGTCTACAGCTTGAGCCAAGACAAACTGCTTATAAGGAAAAACCATTGGGAGCAGCTTGGGTGGGCCCAAATGTTAGGTGGGGCAGGGTCTCAGGGAATCAGGGTGAATGAACGATGTTAGCCAGATTGATGGAGACTCATATATGGCAGTCACCTGCATCTGCATGCTGGGAAGTGGGAGGGCTCCACAAAGAAACAATGGCTTCTGCCAGGTCCTCCATCAGGGAAAAAGCTGCCCTTCTAGCCCTTGCATTGAAGACAGGCACTTCAGTTCCTCCCCGTATGTCCCTGGTGCCTTTTGAGCTGCTGCCCCAATGTTGGAGCTTAGAGCAAGTGAGTTCATTAGTGGGTAAGTCCATGTCAGACCATTGAAGAGGAGTAGCTGAAACTACAGCTGCCCTAGTCATACTCACACACAATCTGCACTATTTTTAAAAGCCAGAGGTTGTGGAGATTCTCCCCTCAGCATTGAAATCGTGGGCTGGGGAGCTTGGTGTGGGCCTTGAACCCCTTGGTCCTCCATTGGGGGGAACCTCCACAGCCAAGATATTTCTTCTGATTTTTAATGGTCATATATAGGTGTGGGACCAGCCAGTTTCATGTCTTTTTCCCTCCTACCAGCCTCAGAGTGGCTTCTTCTGTATGTCTTTAGTTGTAGGGCTTCAGTTCAGCTAGACTTCAGGCAATTTTCCATGATGGTAATTCTGTAGTTTAGTTGTAATTTTGATATGGTTGTGACAGGAGGTAAACACACCGTTTACCTATTCCACCCCAAAATGGTTGTTAAGCCCTTGTTGATATGTCTGTGGAATTCCTTAATCAGGTATTCAAACACAGAATAAATAATGCATGTTTCTGCATTCTTTTTAGTTTTGTTCAAAATTATGCTGGGGTGGCATTTCATGAATTATTACATATTTCTTTCCTGTAATCTCAGCTATAAATAGAATATATTTCAGTTTAAAATGCACTGTATATTATTTGATAAAACAAGACAGCCATTCCTTGTAGAAATTTTGTACAGCTACTGAAGAGAACCTAGACTTCGTATGCTGACTCTTGTAAAGTAAAAATTAATTGTTTCACTGAAGATCTGTTTTCATTTAGCTCTGTTCTCCTGCCCAGGTTTTCCCTCCCTTAAGCATGCTTTCTCCACTATGACACACTAATCATCTTGTTTCAGTTTTCAAAATTTACTTAATGCCACTGGTTTATAAAATATAAATGATGGAAAGACCAGCTCTTAAGGCATTGAATGCTATATTTGCAAGCAATAAGTTGTTGCTCTAAACTAAAAAACATAGATACACATAAAGTGATGGGTAAAATAAATCTCTGCTTTAATGCAATTAAATTCTCCTAAAACATAATATTTAAGAAGGACAAAGAAGAGCATTATTGAAAAGAAAATGTTGGTGTTAATATAATTATTTTAAAGTAATATTATGAAACTCATACATCAAAAGAACACATCAAATAGTTTATCTAACTTTTTAACTAATGAGGAAACTAGTAAGATGCTCCAATCAATTCAAAGCAGAGTTTAAAATACCAAAAACACACATATAGGTGAAGGGAAGCAGAATTTTCTTCACTAAAATATGCCTCTTTGGCATAAGAATTATTTTGGACTGTTTTTTTTTTTTTTGAGGGCCTGCCAACACAGAAGAATCTCTAAAAACAGTAGAAGTTTGTCTTTCTTTTTTACATTAGTAAAATCTGTACCAAGTACATTAGCACATCTGTACTAAGAAGAGAAGGAGGACTAAAGTTCTAGAAATTCTTATCAATGAAGAGAGTAACAACTTAGATCTATGTAACAACCTTGCCTTTACTTACTGTGCTTTACCTGCTAACCTCTCATTAACTGCCTTCACCCTACCCCCACCCCACCAGGCCCTGACCATCATATTTTCTTTGTCTTTAGCTAAAGGTGATGTTTAAGGTGATGCCTTGGGCTCTGGATCATTTCAAAGTCATTTAGCTTTCCTGCGTTTCTCCCATGTACACAGGAGCCATACATGTTATTAAATTTGTTTGTTCTTCCCATGGTAATCTGTCTTTTATTACAGGAGGGGTCTCAGCCAAGAATTTAGAAGGGTGGCAGAAAAAGTGTTTTTGTTCCTTTACAGAGGTAAAATCAGAAATGCTGGAATAAATTTACAAATAGATAAAAAACTGGCTTTTTGCATGGAGGTGCATTTGTGGTAGGGAGGTATATCCAGGAATCCGTTGTCCCTTTCTAAGACAGAATCCATTTGCATTACTATGGACAGGTGTCACTATAATTGATTTCAGTGATTTACAACTTATGGAGTTCTACTTAGTTCAAAAATTATCTAAAGAGATAACTTAAAAGGTTATCCTACAATGCACAGGAAGGTGTGTGTGTGTGTGTGTGTGTGTGTGTGTGTGTGTGTGTGTGTGTGTGTGTGTTTTGGCTCACTTTGAAATCTCTTCACTGAAAGTGTCTTTAACAGTGATGAATCAATATGTGTCTATAGATAATGACCACACTACATGACTTGGCAGCCTTCTAGGTCCTTGCCCATCTCAGACTACCAGTCATGACTATCTCAACATTAGCTTTATATCCTTTCAAATTGGATCAACAGTATCTATATTATATGACTTTATATATGTTCTTTAGTTAAGAGAAAGTAATTGTGAAGAATCGATGGATACACACACACACACACACACACACACACACACACGCCTGGGATTAGGACCCCTTAGTTCTGTTCCCAAAGTCTATACTCTGATCCACTGTGCCATATCCATATTATGGTGACAGTTCAGATAAGTAGTATATGTTCTTAGTAGATAGAAAAAATTTCTAGCAAAATTTCAGATGATTCTATATTCTTTTTTGCCAAGATCTAAAATGATATCTGTAAGCTAAATAGAAAAGCTAACTTTTTCTCTCTTTCCTGTCTTCCTTCTTTCCTCCTTCCCTTCTTTCCTTCCTTCTTTCTTTGGAATTCTCTAAAGCAAAAGAAGAAAAAAGAGGGAGGGATTTGGCAATGGATCAGTTAATTTCTTTAATGTAGACAAAGTTAAATTAGCAGGCTGAAGTATCAAGATTGATTGTTTCCATTGATGAAATTAAGTCAAGGAAATTGATAGTTCTCCACTTCACTTGGTGAAGTACAAATGCAGCCATAGGTGTGACTGAAGTTGTGATTGATGGGAAAGTAACCATAGGCAAAACAAGTAGGTGAAAAACAGCATACAGTTCCAAAACACAAAACCAAACAACATGTATCTATTGCTTTACAGTTTCCAAGCCCTTTTATATTCTTAGATATATTTATGCATGCCTTTAAATTTAGCCTTTTTCTAGAAATAGAAAAATAATAGCTTTCTTTATGAATGAAGAAACAAAATAAAATGTTTTAAATATCAGAAAAAATTCAGCTTAAGATGAAGAATCACAAAAAATCAAAAACAAAAAAAAACAAAAAAAACCAAAACAAAAACAAAAAAAAAACAGGAAGAAAAGTAAAAAGAAAGAAAGAAGCCATGAACAAAATTAATTCACAAAATTTGCCAGTGTAGTCATATTTCTTCTTAACAGGGAGCTCCAAGTTCAATTCTAAACTATTGGCAGTAGAGGAAACTAGAAAATACAAGCAGTTACAAAAAGCAGTCCCTGAGTAAAGAATAAGCAGGTTTATATGAATTAAAAGAGGCAACCTGTGACCTAATGATTATGACATTTTAAGAATCTCCTATGGTGGTTTTAAAAAACACCCTTCCAGATAAAGCAATGTTGTTGCAAAGCCCAACTTAGTAAAATGTTTTTGGGGAGAAAAGGGAGAAAAAGGACACTAAATGATGTCTAGATATGCAGGCCTCTGATGATATGACTTAATCTAGTAATTATTTCAAAATAGCTAGGATATGATGTGTTTAATTTGTACATATTCTTTATTTTGAATGTCTTTGTTCATTTTCTAAATCGAGACAACTCTTTGTATTTTTCCTTGAGTGGCTTGGCTAACAGAAATCTAAACCTTTGGAGCACAAATTACGTATATTGTACACACACCCTCAGAGTCTCTTGATGATATTAGTATTCTTTCCTAATCACTACAGATTGAGTATAGTTTTCACTAAAAGTGTCTGACAATATCAACAAATTGATTAACTCTAAGCCTTTCCTTTAATAAATTCCAAACTCTCTTCCTCCTGTCATCAAATTTGTCAAATAACTAGTCTTCATTTCTTCACCTGCATTCATGCCCTGGTCATCTGTTTTTTGCTGTCAGCACACTACAAAAGTTCTCAGAAAGAAGCCATTCATGACCTTTCAGTATGATGGACATTTTTCTGTCCTTACATTTAAAATCTCTGGTCCCTCCAATGCTATAACCATCAACTTCCCTGGTCCTACTCATTACTCTTGGCACTCCCTCTTTCTCTCTTCCTTTCCTCACATTTTGAAGGTCATTATTTCCTTAGATTTCATCTTCGGCCAACATTTTTTTAAAGATCCGTTGCACAAGAATGTGAATATAGTTAACAGTACTGAGCTGTACACTTAGAAATAATCAAGATGGTAAATTTTGTCATGTATTTTATACCACAATTACCAATTCATCTATCAATCAATCTTTTATGAAAAGACATCTCAGCACATGGATTCTTTCATAAACACACCTATGCCAATTAAGTATCTCATTTAGTGCTGAAAATTTTCTGAGATTATCTTAATTGTTCTTTTGTATATTTCGTTATAGTACATTTTTTCTCTGATTCTTTGTGTTCCATTTTACAGGACTTCACATATATTTTAGTTGCAAGATCTTGTTGATCTTGCTAATCCGAACACTTGGTGCACTGCATTCTATACGGTAGGCCCTCAAAGATACTTAGACTGAATGAATAAATTAATAAATTAATGCTTGGATGGATGAATGGGTGAATAAATCAAATTTAAAACACCCATCAATATACATCAGAGAATTCTAAAACATAACTACTAACTCCTTGTGAATTTGATACCATTTCATAGCTATTTCAGGCCATAAAAGTTATCAATCATAATAACCACTATCCACAAATTCCAGGCTGGACTAAAAAGACTGTTAGATAATCATAGTTCTTCCCCCAGTGTCTTGTCTCTTGTTTGTTTGTTTGCTTGTCTGTTTGTTTGTTTGTTTTGAAAACAACTATTACTACAATCATATCCTGAACACATGCTCTAGGCATCATTCCAGGTGATTTTACACATACTCAGCTTGCTGACCAAGTCTTTACATCAATCCTAACAGGTAATCATTATTTTCCCCATTTTCCAAATGAAGAAATTGAGCCACAGATAAAGAAAGTAGCTTGCCAAAAGTTACACAATCATGAATTGGATGACTTAGAATTTTTTATATAAAATGTACAATCATCTTGACACATTTTTCAAAGTCAACTAACTCATCAGTGTAACTAGACCAGATCATAAAATAAAATAAAGTATTATCATAATCCCTGAAATTTCCCTCAGTTCTCCCAGTTACACTAACCACTAAAGTTAAAAGACAGACTTCTATCATCACAATATAGTTATCTGTGTGGTTGAATTTCAAATACATGTTCTAAAACATAGTGTAATCTTTTATTTCTGGCTTCATCCACTCAAGAAGTTTTGAGTTTAATCTATTTATTTTTATTACCTTATAGAATTCCATTCATAGATATACTACAAATCATCCATTCTATTGTTGATGGACATTTGGACTCTTTCCCATTTAGAGTTATTCAAAACAATGCTGCCACGAACATATGGTGCATGGGTTGTGGTGCACATATGTACAAATTTCTGATATAGATATACCTTGGAGTGAAATTATTGGGTCATGGGAGATACTAAATTTTATTTAAAATATTTTCACTCAATTCCAGAGCTTTTTGACAATTCTGTGTATGTCCTTAGGTTTTACTATAAACTTCGGGCATAACAAAATACTTTATTAATCATTTGCACATGCATTCAACTATGTATTCATTATGCATATGTATTTGTATGTGTGTATACATGTACACACATATATATATATTATAAATATATTATTATATATATATATTATAAATATATATGAGAGAGAGAAAGGGAGAGAGAGAGAGAGAAAGAGAATGTTACAGTTTATTATGCATCAGGCTCTGTGCCAATCCTGGGGTAGGATAATAAAACCATCTGAACCTGTTCCTTGCATTCATAAAGCTTTATAGTCTAATACTTTGAATCATTGTAGTTAACCAAGAGCCAAAAAAACAATAACAGATTTAGCGTTTCTTAACTTTCTGTCATTCACAGAGGCAATAGATTACCTTCAACAAATTGGAATAACAACAACAAAAAATTAATTACATCAGACTTTCTAACATTTACATAATCTGAATGAACTATTTATTTCATTTACCCCCAGTTGTTGCACCCAAGACTAGTCTTTATGTCTGAGATGGTCCCTAGGGTAAATATCCCTTAAGAGCAAGAACCTGGTTATCATAGATTGCCAATGATTCAAAGTTTTACTTTATTATCTTGAAGAGCTAGTATAGCATGTGATAGAAAGACCAGTAGATAGTGAATCAAAAGAATTATAACTACCTAATTTAGTCATGGCTGTGTCACACTCATGATGTGTAACCTTTTGTTACCTATTTGAATTTTCTGATTGACCAAATGAGGTCTTTTAGCTCATACACTTCACACTTCAGTTTATACTTTATAATTCTTGGATTGTTTGAATATGGTGCAAAATTTGTACTCTCAGGAAAACTATTTACAATACCCTTGACTAATATATTCCTTACAGTGAAAATTTTACTGGGTTTATTTTAGAATACACTGTATAATATTTTAAAAATGAAATAAATTTCTAATAGTAGATAATAAATTTCCTTTAGCAGATAAAAATCCATATTCACCTTTTAATTCATCTCATTTAATATAGATTGTGGTCTAGTGAATAATTTCCAGGTTTTCTTACTTATTAATTATTTAATTATTTTACCATCTTTGAGAATAAATGTCTCAACCAAGTCTACGCACGTTAGGCAGACAACAAAGATCAATCTAAAATTTTAATGTCAGTTACAGCACACACACAAAAATAGTACATCCAATTTCAAGTCTTCAGCTCTCATAAAATATGATTTTCCTTACATATTTTTTCTGGATGCCATCTTCACTCAATAAAAATCACATTTCTGAACCATTAGTGAGAGTTGCTATTTATGCCAGTCAATAATTCATATCATCTGCAAAAAACATGTTTGTATCCTTTCGACACCCTTTAAAGATGAAAGGAAAGAATTTGTGCGCTAAAATGGCTTCATGTGCCCCAATCATGCAAATTCACTCAGCCATTTCCTAAGCTTTGCAGATGTGTAAATTGCTTCTGTTTTTTTTTTTTTTTTTGATAGTAGGTATACAACGAAATGAATTTCAAATTAGTTTTTGTCCCACCTCATAGTTCTGAAATATTGTTCTTTAAATGGTGAGAACAGATTTATTACTGAGGCATTGTGATATTGTGAATGGAATTTAATCTTCCATTTTGACTTTTTATGAGGCAACGGGGTAAAAGAATTATAAATGCAAAAGATGTGTGCCACCGTATGTATGAACACATGTTTACATAACATACACATATATGACACACTAATGAAGATCAGATCTCATGGAACACCAGAGTGGCTTGAAATAAATCTTAAGATTTGGTACTGAATTGGAAAAAGGCTGTTTAAGAAAATCTGGGCAATAATCAAAGGGTTTTACAAATTCTCCGGTACATAAAAGACACACAATAAAGTGTTTTCTTATTATCACAAAATCCTGAGGTCATGCTCTCTGAGAGCATCCAGAATAAATGTTTTAAGTTGTTAGATTCCTTATGACTATGTTGTTAAATTTATGTATTTTTTACTATTTATTTATAAAATCACTTCATCTTTTGAAGTAAAATCACCTTTCCAAGACAACTGAGAAGCTTTAATTCTATGGAAGAAGTGTTATTTCAAGAGATATCCATATGTCTTAGAAACAGTTATTCTTTTCCCAGTCAGCTTGTGGTTGCACTTTAAATCACATTGGAGTTTCCTTAACAAGTAATGATAGAATGTAGTGGTGTTTAAAAACTACTCCAAGTGAAATAAATAAATAAATAAACAATAAAGGGCTTGAGTAAAAGCATGAGAAGCACTGTGCAAGTTGGTGATACATGCCATGGGTCATCATGAGGATGAATATGGATAAATTATGACTTCCTGGGAGCCAACATGGCTGGAGAAGAAGACCCTGCTCCTTTGCCTTTTCCAGAGGAAGAAACAAAGTACAATAAAATCTCTCTGAATCTTATTCAGATTTTGAATAGGTCCCTTTATTTTTCTTCTCCCAGATAGCCATTCACACTGTTTAGTAACTTTCAAGCCATGAATAAAATTCACAAAGCTGGTAAGAGCGCTGAGAAATGATGCTTCCTCTTATGGATAGAAGGTCTCTGAAGCAACCTAAGGGGAGCTGAGTCTCCAGAACTGGCGGGGCGGGGAGGGGTTACAGAAGATGATGGAGGGAGGAATGGAAGGAAAGAGAGCGAGGGAGGGAAGGCAGAGTCCAGAGCAACAATGGATAATCTCTTTGTAATTTTTTGACAATAGTTCTTGGCCAGCTCTCTGCTATAATATGGGTTTTGAACTGAAATCACTTTGGTATATGATGGGGAATATAATTCTCTATCCCTCCTTGAATATAGACAAGAATATCAGTAGTGAACTGAGTACCTTAAAGCCACTTTTATACCCTCTCTTTTTGTTTGTTGATATCTTCAACACCTCTCTCTACACCTACCTCATGGTAGGGATTCTAAGCCTACTTTGAAAACTGTGACTTTAAATTGGAAACATACCTCTTTTCTCCTGTGTCACCCATGATCATCTTAATAAATCACTGTTAAATATTCAATAATAAAATAATCAATATTATCCCAGTGACATACTTTTTAGCTCTAAGAATATGCAGACAGAAGCTATTGCACACAAAATAAATTTTCATTTGAAATGTGTCTTCAAATTCAGCAGGCATTTGACATGCCTTTCCTGCCACACTATTTTGGGGCTAAATCTTGTTGTACTATTTTTTATCTGTTAAAGCCCAACCTTTTTTTGACAAAAATGCCAACCACCTCATTTACTCACTGTTTTTAAATCCATCTTTTTTTTCCAGCATGTTCTCAAAGACTCTGGCTTAATATAAAAGTGTAGAGAAATCTCTTCCAAAATTCCTTCTCAGAAGTACAAGCTCCACCTCAGCTGCTCCTTCCCTTTTCCACCAGCTATCTTGGTTTCTGATGTCCTAATTAATTGCCTTCTCCAGTGGCTCCTATGTGACTAATGGTCCACCACCATTGTACTTGGATGTCTGTGGCAATTCCCATGGCTGAATGATACCCACTTCCAAGAAATCTCACCTACTTTGGCCCCCCTGGATCTCAAATTTCCAAGTTCATCTTGTCACTCTTTTTAATTTCCTCTTATTGACTTCATTAGCCTTTCTACCCCCCAAAGGTGGAAGTGCCCACATTTTACTCTCTATTTGTGAATTCACTCAGTGGATGTCACCATGGCTTTACTTTTATTATTTTTATTTATTTATATATTTTTTATTTTTTTATTTTTTAATTAGTTTCAGGTGTACAACACAGTGCAATAGTCATACATTTTACCCCTCAAAGTGACAACCCCCTACCCCCAATTCACCACCCCACTCCTCCCCCCCATATCATCTATATCTATTACTCTTCCTCTGACTTCCTTCCACAGTATAATCCACATCCCGTGACTATCTATATATATTTAATTACAGTTGGTATACAACCTCTGTTTCAGGTATACAGTGCAGTGATCAAACCTCTACTCCATCCATAAAATGGTCTCCCCAACAAGACTTGTGACCATCTGATGCCCCACAAAATACACCAGTATTAATTATATTCCCCGAACTGTCTGTCATATCCCTGTGGCAATATTGTAGTTGCCTATTTTTGCTGTCTAATCCCTTCCCCTTCTCCCTCATCCCCACCTCCCTCCCAACTAGCAACCCTGCTTTTCCTCTATATCTATGAGACAGTTCTGTTTACATTGCTCATTCACTCAGTTTTTCAGATTCCACTTATAAGTGAGTTCATGTGGTATTTGTCTTTCTCTGTCTGACTTATTTCACTTAACATAATAGTCTCTAGGTCCATCCATATCATTGCAAATGGTATGATTTCATTCTTCTTTATAGCGGAGTAATACTCCATTGTATAAATTGACCACAGTTTCTTAATCCAGTCATCTACTGATGGGCATTTCGTTTTTTTCCAAGTCTTGGCTATTGTAAATAGCGCTGCAATTAACATAGGGGTGCATATATATTTTTTCGAACAGTGTCTTGGCTTTTTTGGGATAAATACCTAGGAGTGGAATTGCTGGGTCAAAAGGTAGTTCCATTTCCAGATTTTTGAGATACCTCCATACTGACTTCCATAGTGGCTGCACCAATCTGCAATCCCACCAACAGTGCAGCAGGGTCCCCTTTTCCCCACAGCCCCACCAGCACTTGTTGTTTGTTGATTTATTGATGATACCATTGCTTTACTTTTAAATATGTGGTGTTCCTGTCCCATCAGAACAACTGTCCAAATGGAAATCCCATCAGATAATTGATTATCATCTCTATCTCAGTGTGTTCAAATGTGAACTCATCTTTCTCCAACAACTGGCTTTCCTTTAAATCAATCAACACCTCTTTGTGGTATGGAGCCCATGCTCTTGCAGTGTATTTTGGAATCATCATTCTTTATTCACTTTTTTTTTTCATAACCTCATCCTAAATTGTCCATAATTTTTCTTTAAAAATGATTTGTATTGAACCATTTTCGCCATGATACCCCTTCATAACTGATTACCATAGCTCTGTAATTCCATGTCTATGTTATTACACAATTTTGTGCCCAAACAATTTGCCTTCCAAAGTTCACAAGTCTTCCTCAGTCCCTTGGCAATGACTGCTAGATCTTACTGCTTCAAATCTAAATCTTCTTACCTGAATCAAACCTGCCTTCAGTTGCAGTTGTTCTGAATCTGTGTGGATAAAAATTGTCACATTAAAAATAAACAAAGTAGTACCTTTATTATATGTCTTTCATATCTTAATTTTTAAAAACTTTTCTTTTTTTGCTTTTGGCTGAGAGATAATTTCATATTCTTTTCTATGAAAATGATTTATTACCATAGACTTAATTTAGTTTTAACAACTCAAACCTTTTAACAGCTTCAATTTGTTTTCTATAAAAAAAACATTCTCTTTGTCTATATCTATTTATCATTGTTATATCATCTTCCTAACCTTTTCCATGAAATAGGCATAAAACCTAGAGCACCACCCATTGTTTCTTATGTCAAATAACTAGGCATAAATGGAATTCAGGAGCCACCAATGTATTTTAATGCTTCTAACTTTTTTTTCTCAGTATAATTTGAAATTCACTATATTTACAAATCAGTCCATTCTTCATCTTCCTAGTCTCATTCCCACATCACTGAGGCCAGCCCTCTGTTTTCTTCAACTTCTCTCACACACTTTCTTCTGAATCCTCTGACTTGCTCATTCCAGCAGCTCCTTTCTCTCCTGTCAGACTTTCTTTCACAGGCTGCCTCCTGAGCTGATATCATCCTGCTCTTATCACATTAATCTCTTGGCATTACCTAGTTCTCAAATCAAGATGGACTTACCTGCTCTTATATATTCACCCTGCTCATTTCTTTACTGGCACCTTCCATATCTAAAAATCCCTTGAATAAAAGTTGTCTTGTAAGGCAGTAAGTAAGAGGTATTAAGTTAAAGTAAAAGAAGTTCACTAGTTATTTCATTTAGGGCACAATACCAGAATATATTGTTGTTCAATAAATATCATATGATGCTGGCAATAACCTCAGGTTAATAACATTCTAGAAGATTACACATGATGTAGTCAAATAAGTCTATGTTTAGGTCCAAAATGATAAGTTACTCAAATTTAAGGAACGCTGCCCAAAGCTTACTTCATCCAAAGGCAGATATTAATAAATAAGCAGACACAATTCACAGAAAACTGCTGCTTCCTGGTCTCCACCCTAGGCACCCCAGTTTCTATCTTTGCAGCACAGCCCCCAAACCATGCAA
Source organism: Aselliscus stoliczkanus (assembly GCA_033961575.1). NCBI lineage: Eukaryota > Metazoa > Chordata > Mammalia > Chiroptera > Hipposideridae > Aselliscus > Aselliscus stoliczkanus. Next base: position 50,832,984 of record CM066727.1, read on the forward strand.
TTTTTAGATAGTGCATCAACTGATGAACCAGATTATCCTGAAGCTTGTGGTATTTCCTGTTGGCAGTCTAAACATTTTTGTAAAGCAAATGCTCTCACCTGCTAGGTTAAACACAAGCTTAGAGTAGATGTGGCTATAGAAAAGACACACTCCAAAAACTTCTAAATCTGTAACAGAATAATGTTTATACTCAACAATTATGGCTCTGTATGAATATTTTTGATTTGAATATTTACACCTAGATTTCCCTTTTCTGTATTTCTCTATGTTCCCATGGAGCACATTACATCTTTATATTGGAGAATTCCTAGCCAGTTTGTATATGTAGACACCACCTTAGTAGGTGTTTAATTCATGATTTGTGAATCAAAGAGAGTGAGCATTTGCAGCTGATCTTTCTCTATAGAAACTTCTGAACTACTGTTAGTTGTATCCCAAATTAAAAAAAAAAAAAAGACATCAGATTGCTGTGGAAGAACATGACTCTTAAAAGAACTTGGGAGTAATATTTATTGTCATGAATTCAATTGCTAATTATTATCAAATGCTATCCAAAAATGTTTCTAGCTCATGTCTCTAGCTTGAGCTTGAAATCATATGTCCAACTGCCTCATCTACGACTCATCTTGAATGTCTTAGATATAGACAACTGGAGCCCTTGGTTTGTCTGTGCCCCATCACCCTCAACCCCAACACCACTTCTGGTCTGTGCTGAGTAGAGTGACTGCACCTCCATCTACAAAGTCTCTCACGGTCAGAAACTGAATACCCTTCTTTACTCCTCCTTGTTCCCAAGTTCACATAATCACTAAATATTACCTGTGCTTCCCCCTAAAAACACTTTATGTCCATTCACTTCTTCCCTTTCTTACTAGTCAATTTTTTTTTTTTTGAGGGCACTGTCACTGGCCCTCATATGTGGGACCCGAACCTGGGCCTCTGGCCTCCCAAGCCAACGCTTAACCACCACGCCACTTGGCCGGCCCAACTGGCCAAATTTTAATCGAGGTCAAATGACTTCTTGTTATAGTAATTACTTTTCTTTATCTTCATTCTTACTCAATTCCAACCATTCCCCACACTACATTCAAAATCATCCTTTTAAAAGTGATATCCTCATTGTACTTCTCTGCTTGAACCACTTTGTTATTCATCTTAGAATAGGTTCAAAACTTTAAAAAATACATGTTACTCCATGATACAGCCCTTACCTCTCATATCATATTTCTTACCACTTATCCACTGTCTCCCCACATCTAGAATTTGTATTCCCATTAATCTCAATTTCTTTCAGTACCTTGAACACAGCACATTTTCTTTTACTTGTGGTTCTTGTCAAATGGTGTTTCTTCGGATTGAAATCCTTTCCTCTGCCACATTCTTCTCTTCGACTTGTCAGTCTTCAGATTTCAGCTTAGATGTAATTTACCATGGAAATTTTTTCTTGGTTTCTGAAGTCTAGATTCAGTCTCCTTCCTATATGGTCTCTTTGTACCTGGTTTGTGCTTCCCTAATCAGAGTACCGATGCTTTAATGCCACTCTAGATGCCAGCTTACTTAAAATCAGTGAATAATAATTACAGTGTGGTGGCTATGTAAATACTGTTCTTTAAAGAGCCAAGAAGGAAATTATCCTATATTATTTTCATGTTTATATAAACTTTTGGTTTTCTTGGAATTTCTAGTCACTTTCCTTTCTTTTTTATTTTTCCTTCCTTCCTTCTTTCTTTCCTTCCTTCCTTCCTTCCTTCCTTCCTTCCTTCCTTCCTTCCTTCCTTCCTTTTTTCCTTCCTTCCTTCCTCCCCCTTTTTTTCATTCTTTATTTTTGTTACAGTATTACCTTTTATCATATCAGACATTTGTCCATCATCTTTCTCCAATCAGGTGTCTTATCAGATATTTTTCTTTCTTTAGTTTTTTGTTTGTTTGTTTTTGTTTGATTTTGTTTTTCAGAGTCCTCACTCCTGAAGGCATTTATTTTCTGCTCCATTTCAGACTGATTCTTACACTGCCATTGTTGTGGGATTTCTCTTTAGGATTTTCTTAAATTATTTCTACTTTTTTCTGTATTCCATATCATACTTTTCCTTAGTTTGTGTTTCTGTTTTGCTGTAAAACATTCTAAAGTAATTATCTAAGAAAATGTTTCTAATGTAAATTTCCAGATTTTTTTCCTATCATGAAAATATCAAGATTTTTCAAGATTTATCGAGTCACACTGGATAAATACTGTGACTGTAGATTGAAAATTGGTTTCCCTCCAGAATTTTAAAGGTATTACTCTATTGCATTTGAGCATCCAGTGTTTCTGATAAGACTTTTATTTTTCTTTGTTTGCAATGTTATATTTACAAAATAGCTTCAGAGATAATATAGCATTTCTGTATACACTTTCCCTTAACTTTTCCTGGCATCGTTTTACATAGTGGTGTTCCATTTGTTACAGCTAAGAAATCAGCATTGGTACAACACTATTAACTAAAGCAAAGACTATATTTGGATTTTGCTACACCGATGCCCATTTTTTTCTGTCCTAGGATTCCAGAATACCATGCTGCATTCATGCTTCTTGTCTCCTTAGTCTCCTCCAATCTGACATAATCCCTCAGAGTTTCCTTATTTTTTTTTCATGGGCTTGACATTTTTGAAGAGTACTGATCAGGTACTTGGCAAAATACCTCCATTTTGCTTTGGCTGATGTTTTCTCATGATTAGATTTGGATTATAGATTTGTGGGAAGAATGCCATAGAGGTTCCCTTCTCTTCTAGGTATAATTCTACTGAAAGTCTGATTCTGATCTTTTATAAATGACTAGATTTTTCTTTGCAGGTATTTTCTATGATTTCAAGGGATGTTTCGAAGAATGGGTCTTAACATTCATTATGCTAGGTCCTCAATGAACTTTTTTTGATTTGAGTATTTCTAAGCTCTGAAAACATCAGTTATGTTTCTTATTTGATGTTTCCTATGCTCCTTTATCCTCACTTAACCTTATTTATAGTAGTAATTATTATCTGCTTACTTATATAGTATCTTCATTGCTTCCTTTCTCGATAAATTAATCTTGGGGATAACTTATTAATAGAAATTGTCTTTCTTTTCTTTACCCAAAGATTAAGAGTTGAAGCAAACTATTTATTCCTGATGCCTATACATTGAAACCTAAAATACAGAGAGGCATAATTTTGGCTCATCTTCTTCTCTATATAGTTACATTAAAAATTATTTGTCCTAGTTTGGCCTCTGAATACTTGAAAGCAATGACATAATTTTCAGCATCCTTCATCGCCTTCTGTCCCACAGCTGACAGGGTGGGCATATTGGATGTATGCCTTGGCTTTCTTTCCACAATCCTAAAAAGATGTGAGCCAAGAGTATGGTCCTTCTGACATCAGACACTGTAAGCAAAGTGTGGCTGTGTTTTCTCTGGCAAATTGGGAAGATAGACTATAGTTGATGTTGACAAGATAAGTTTCGGTTACCAGCTGCTCAGCTCTGGGTCATTTAGGTTCCCATAAGTCTCCCCGCCACGACATGATGTAATGTTTCCTGTGTCATCAGCAACACTAAGTTTCAGGCCATTAGATAAAAGTTAATTTTATTTATTTTTTATTATTATTTATTTATTTATTTTATTTTATTTTTTTGAGGGCAGTATCACTGGCCCTCATACGTGGGACCG